>OZ007597.1:91010817-92508317 GCA_963931845.1 Maratus michaelseni | reverse complement strand
GAACGCTTGTCATAAATGGTTTAAGTTAGCAAAGTAATAAGCCATTCATTATTATTTTGAGTTAGTAAAGTAACAATAAATTTTATCTTTATCTGGTGTTTATTTAAGTCGGAAATCGTGAACAGCAATGTCATGTTCATTAAATGGCTAGTATACATGTTATAATTTGACATACTAATAAATTTCGTACCTGGTATAATAATGTATCGAGCATACTGGCACTGAAGACGTTCCCTGCAGCGAACGGCAGTCGAAACA
The DNA here is from genome assembly GCA_963931845.1 of Maratus michaelseni. Classification (NCBI taxonomy): domain Eukaryota; kingdom Metazoa; phylum Arthropoda; class Arachnida; order Araneae; family Salticidae; genus Maratus; species Maratus michaelseni. The sequence goes on along the minus strand of OZ007597.1, from coordinate 92,508,059 downwards.
TGTAGGATATATGCGATCCTCTGTCCTTTTCTCTCTGAAATATAGGTATAGATTAATTAGACAATATTTTCCTTTCAAATTTTGCTTACAATACAAGCAACAGGGATTCAAAATAACATAAGTTCAGGTAAAAACAGTGAAAAAGCTGAAAAGTATGCAATAGAAATTCCTTTAAGAGTATTTATGAATTAAATGCTGAAAGGCATTTCATATTTCGTTATATAAGTTGTAATTTTTTAACGAGAAATTTTTGACTATAAGACATAAAACAAATACAGTGCAAATAAATATACTGGGTTGCCTGTAAAACTGTTAACATTTCAAAAATTCATGAATGGAAGGTACAGGTATAATTAATTATGGTTTGAGGGAAACTTATTCTAATGAAGGGGATTTTTTTTTTTAAATGATAAAAAAAAGTATTTTAAATAATTATCTACAGTATTAACCTATAGATCGGTCACTTCAAGCAACTCTATCACAAGAAATATGAACGCCATTACTCCCGCAGACCTGCCAAGTCTCCGGCTTTTTGGATAACAGTAATTTAGTTCAGAAAATGTTGTTTTACTTAATCGGAGCAGTTTGTGATTTAAACGAACAACGTTTTCTCTAAAAAATTACTGGTGTCCGAAAATCCGGAAACTTGGCAACTCTGCTCCCGAAATATCGTGAATCCCCACAGATATGCTGTACGCCTCATTTAAAATTGTTCTTTTTGCCTCCAAAGCGCACTTTTTTTTATGCTGACACATTTAGTACTTGAAAGAATTTGCCCTGTTTTACTTGAATCATAAAAGTTTTGTTTACCATAGATTTGTCTGATTTTAGTTCTCAATTGACGAATATTTCAACTAAAATGTCTCGTCATACGAAAAAAAATCCCTTACATTAGAATACGTTTTTACAAATTGCATTCAATTATACTTATTCCTTCCACCTATATGGATTTTTGAAACGTTAACAGATTTATCCAAATCCGGTATATATAGGGTGCTTCTATATATGAGAGTAGAGACATACGTACAGATTGTATGCTCAGACTGAAAGTTTTGTCCAAACTATGGCAACCAATAAGACAGGAGCTTGACGATAATCTCCTGGTTGAGTTCAATTGAATGACTGAGAAAAGTTCTCAAACATTAACTTGGTGATAATGACAGGTTTGCCAAGATGCTTGAGGATTTTTTTTGTCCTAACTCGTCTAGAGTCTAAACCAGTGTTTCCAAACCTTATTTTGGTCACACCCCACCTAAGCATAGTAAAATAAGGACATTAACCTCTTTGCATCAAACTTCCTGTATGTTTCTTTTACTTTTTAAGCACCACAATTTTTGCTTGCTTTAATAGCTGAATATCTAATTTAAATGATCCTGTCTATCTTATAAGGCGCGTGTAAATTTCGGTAATCAAAAAGTGGTTAACAATGACAAGTCACTTCAACATTTTCTTAGCTTATTAACAGTAAAAATTTTGTCACAATTATGTTTTTAAACACAACTCTATAAATTTGACGAAACAATCCATCCTCACATTCATATTTAGAGGAATTTTGTTGTTCTTTGCCAACTCACTTCAGGAAGAGATACTCCCATTTGTCATTAAATTTGATAGTATTACTTTATTTTATAATTGATTCTAGTATCTTATTCAGAACAAGTGGAATATTTTTGGATATTAAAATTTCTCTATGAATAACGCAAAACACAAAAAGTATGTCTGGATTATCATCTTTATCAATTTTATGAAGCCGTTTTCACTTTCTATCATAACACACTTCTCTGCTAGCAGGTTTTCACTTCAACATTATTGTCAGTTGGTCTTCTGTGTACATTTGTGTATGAATCCTGCACCATAGCCATAATAAATTTACTACTAACTTTCTTTGCCATTTGCTATCCATTTGTATTTATTAATTTTATAAGGCTGGTAGGAGCTGGTATAGATATTTAAGATAATTTTTTATGCTACTAGGGGGGGGGGGGGCGGCCCCCCTGTTCGCTACGCTCACCAACCCCCCGAGTAATCGGGAAAATCCCTTGCTTGTTTAATATATATGAATAATCGGGAAAATCCCTTGCTCGTTTAATATATATGAATTTGGCGACAGTAATTTGGTCGACAGAATAACTAACAAGTACCAATTGGATATATAGTGTTACGAATATTGTAAATAGTTAGTGTTTGTGCTTAAAAATAATGTAAATAGTTCAATTAAGCTCTATTCATAAGCTAATATTAATTTTTGTTGCATTGCAATATCTCAATTTGTTGATTTTTTGCAAGCGAGTAAACGCTATTGGATATCAATGGCAGTCTATGGAAATTTGGTGAAATACTGGAAATAGCGCCAAGTTGCGCCACTTTTGGCAGCTAATTTTGGCAGCCAAATTTGGCGACATACCCGGGTCCCTTCCCCTTGGTAACCCCCCTAATAGCGCCCATCCTATCTAAATTCTCTACTTTCATGTTAATTATCCCTAAGAAAAGTCAGAAAGCTCTGACCAATCAGATACGTTTCGCGTTATCTAAACAGATTTTCATTGGTCCATTTCCAAACCATTACTTTTTTTTATATATATAGAAGGAAATGTGCTCAAGAAGTCACGTTTGGAGAAATTTCAAGAAATTTAAGTATTTCAAGTATAAAAGTTTCTTCGTGTGAAATATTCCGCAACGAATAGAATTACAAGATTCATTCAATAAATATTCGTAAAAGTAGTGTAAAAGTTTAAAAAATGGTAGTAACCACAAAAACTAAAAATAAATGTTCGTATGATAAAATATGTCTATTTTTTATTTTATTTTATTTTTTTATAAACGTTTTCGGTTACAGATATATTTTGCGCTTTTGAAGGAAACAATTTAAAAATTAAATAAAAAACTTATTTATCATTTTATTTTTGAAATTTGCATGCATACATTTTAACATTACTTTTTCGAAACAAATAAACAAACAAATAAACAAACAAGCAACAACAAAAAACTGGCCATAAATGGGTTAATAGCTAATCTGGCAATGCCAAAATCAAATTGTCTCCTGTATGGCGTTGCCCTAGGTTGGGAACCACTGGTCTACTCCAATTATATTTTATTTTCCGTATGTCATCACTTTCATGTAGAGACATCCAAGGTATGTATACTTTTCTTATACAAACTGCAAAGTAAAGTCTAGATACACTTAAAAATTTTGGAACTGGTAAATATATACAGGGTGATTATAAAGAAACTATCCCGATATATGAGCCCCTAACTGTCATACCGTTCACAGAAAATGAATGAAATTCTGGCTTAAATTATTTTGAGGTATGCGCTCAAGAATCATGTGAAAAACAACAGTTAAATTCTAACAGTTGCGGTTACAGTGACAAAATTTTGAAAATTTCCAATGGCAACACCTATTTTTTTTATTGGAATGTGATCTTCATAGTGAAAAACCATAAAAGCGTTGGAACGGTACCTGTAGCACGAAAATCGCCGGCGCTAGACAGACTAAGAAGAAAAGTGAAAATAACCAATAAAGGACAGAGAAGCAACAGAAAGTAAAACATTTTATTGTTCAGTGCTATCCACCATCTGCCGCATGTAAAGTGTCGTCGTGTGTGGAGTGGAAAATGTATGAAACACAATAAAATGTTTTGTTTTCTGCTGCTTCTCTGTCCTTATTGGTTGTTTTCACTATTCTTCTTAGTTTGTCTAGCGCCGCCGATTTTCGTGCTACAGGTACCGTTCCAACGCTTTTTATGGTTTTTCACTATGAAGATCACATTCCAATAAAAAAAAGTTGGTGTTGCCATTTGAAAGTTTCAAAATTTTGTCACTGTAACTGTAACTGTTAGAATTTAACTGTTGTTTTTCACATGATTCTTGAGCGCATACCTCAAAATACTTTAAGCCAGAATTTCATTCCGTTTCTGTGAACGGTATGACAGTTAGGGGCTCATATATCGGGATAGTTTTTTTTTATAATCACACTGTAGTTGTGAAACAAGAGTCTATATATAGTAAAAAGCTCTGTAGGGTGTCTCAAAAGTCTTTGACACATTTTAAAATCCAATAAAAAATCAAGCAATTGGCGTACAGGAGTGCGGTTAGGACGAAAATGCTTCTTAAGATCTGAAATTTTGTTTAAGCAAATAAAAAAAATTGTTACAAAAATTTGTCATAGATGCTGTTTCTGTAAAGTTATTGAATAGGTAGAATGCCTTTATACATAACAATGGCGAAAGACACACAATATGTATGAACTGTTTTTGTCCAAACTATGGCAACTCACATTCCAGAAATTAATAATATAATAATAATTAATAATATAAATAATATAGCCCTTATTTTCATGTCTGAGTCGTCTATCCATCTTCACTCGTCTAATCGAATTCAAGAGGGCGAGTATTGGGAAGTTCTGGAATGTGGGTTGCCATAGTTTGAACAAAAACTGTGCATACGCATTGCCCATCTTTTGCCATTGCTATGTATAAAGGGAATCTACTAATAATATTCAAATTTTAATTGCTTAATAGGCGTATAGCCAACATAGTGAAAAAGTTCCCAAGCCGGGACACGAACCCGGGTCATCAGTATAGCGCACTGGTTGGTTGGTTGATTTATGACGGCCAATTATCAACACGAGGGATATAGGCCCTGGGGGGAGTGCCCTCCGTGGGGGTCTTTCTAAGGGATCACTAAACCCGTATTTACGGCAAGGTTCGAAGAAAACCGCGGAAAATTCCGAACGGTTAGGTCGACGAGCGCGACAGGGGTTTGAACCGAGCACCTCCCGTCTACCAGCTTTGAAAGCAGAACCTCTCAGCCACTGGTGGGGCTTATAGCGCACTGACTTTCGACTTTTGAGTACTTTTTCACGATGTTGGCTATACGCCTATTAAGCAATTAAAATTTGAATATTATTATGAATGCAAGGCGTGAGAAATTTTCTCTGGTAAAATTTCCAAGTATTAAAAATATGAATTTGGGAATCTACTATTTGATAACTTTCCAGAAACAGCGCCATCTATGAGACTTTTTTTAACTAATTTATTTTTTATTTGCTTAAACAAAATTTCAAAAATTAAGAAGCCTTTTCGTCCAAACCGCACTGTGGTACACCTATTGCTTGATATTTAATAGAAATTTAAAAATTTGTTAAAAAAGAACTTTTGGGGCACTCTGTATTATATGACAGCGACTGAAACGCCTCTTAGGACAAAATTTGTAACTTAACGGCCACATCTCAAAAACGATGACAGCCAGTGCAAAGAAGTCAGTTACAAAAATGTAGATAATTTTCGATTTAGTTTGAAATTATATCTAACGTGTAAAATAGCTTAATTAGAAGCCTCAAATAACTTTATAAGAAGTCACAACCATCGGCAAGAATGCATATGTATTCATGCAAGTACAAGTGTATTACTGCCAATGGTAGACACATAGCGCTACTTAACTTGATTTTCTTAAGCAAAAAAATTATACCTTATTTTAATGCAAGGCGTGAGAAATTTTCTCTCATAAAATTTCTAAGTACTAAAAATATGAATTTGGGAATCTACTATTTGATAAATTTCCAGAAACAGCGCCATCTATGAGACATTTTTTTAACTAATTTATTTTTTATTTGCTTAAACAAAATTTCAAATCTTAAGAAGCCTTTTATTACTAGAAATGTATATGCCTTATAATTCTACACTTTTGAACATAAGTAGTGATGTATTTAAGCTAGCGAATGAGTATCGACAAATTTATATTTCAAATCTTTTACTACAGTTATTTTTTCATATAAGGCATGCTTTCATACTAAACAGAGAATGATCTACACTTTTGTAATTTACTTCTTTTCGCTATATCTCATAGGCTTCGACATAGAGTCGGTAACTTTCAACTTTTGCCACAAGGTGGTGCTGCAGCCACTCTCATAAAACAGCGCATAGTCATTTTACTATAGATAGACACTTGTTTCCTAACTCTAGCTTTATACATTCAAAATATATTTGAGTGTATCCAGACTTTATGTTGCACCCTTGTATTAGCATGATCTCAAAACGTTATATTTCTTCCTTTGAAATAAATTTCCTGAAACTGCCTTATTTTACAATTCGCTGAAAGTGAAAAACATGGTTATTATCGGTATCGTATATCAGAAAATCCCAAATTCGCATCAAAAACTTCTTTTGTGAAACGAGGATAACACCTCACTTTAATAAACACAATGTAACAAATACATAAAAGCCGCAATATTCTGTCTTTGGAATTTCTTATTTCACTACCGAGATAAAAGTGTGAAAAACAATTTCGTTCAAAAGACTTCGTGATGATAAATAAAACTATTTTCTTAGGATTCTTTCCTAAATCCCTGTTCTGCTGATAAAGAATTTCTAAGATAAATTTGTGTCAAACTGAACAAATAATGTTTCCTTTAACAGATTTACGTATATTTTAGTAAAAAATCCTTTTTAAGGTATCTGTTTGACACCTATTTTTAACACTTTCCAATATAGTTGAAAAGTGTTCATGAATTTGGTTTGACTGTCCGTTCATCTGTCCGTCTGTCTGCTTGACGGTTCGTAAATATACTAGGATTACCAATTACCATGTAATTGAAGCATGTTATTGGGGATTTCTATGGCACATTTGATATTGAAAATAAAGTGTGTAGCACTTATATTTTGTTTACAGGGACACTCAAAAGAATTCCGTTACATTATTGTCTATGGGGGAAAATCATTCGCAATGTATTTCAATGATTTACATTATTTTATGGAATATATGGAAACTGATATACATCAGTGAGGTGTACTACTAAACTTCTAGAAAATACCAAAAAACTTTATTTAAAGAAAATTGATTTGGGAATTGTAAATATTTTACAAAACTCCAAATTATGGTGAACTGATGTAGAAAGTTTCAATTTTGAAAAATTCCTATATTTTTATATGCAAAGTATAAATGCACAGTATTTGTAGATTTTCTAATTCTATAAAATACTAAAAACATTACTTAAAAAAGAAGATTTGGGTATTGTAAATATTTTACAAATTACCTATAAATATCGATTTAGTATATTAATTTTAATAGACGAAATCTTTCTAAAATATATTTAATGATTGCAAAAAATCACCTTTTTATAAAATTCATGAAAAATTGCTTTGGAATGCGAATTTTTCATTAACTCATTATTTGGGACATAAAAAGTTTAAACAAAACATTTTAAATAAAAAAAATTATAATAAACTAAAATCTCTAAATATAAACAAGTTGTATTGTAAGCAAAGAGAACCTTTTCCATCTTGGAGAGGTGCAACGCGTAGGCGTCCCTGGCCCGGAACTGCATGAACCTCATATTGTGTGACTGGCTTAGCTCTGTGATGATTCTCACACTGGGAAACAACCTAGAAAGATAGGTATAATGAAGATCTTGTTAATGTTATGCTAATCTTATAGACTGATTTCAATACATTCATGTGTTATGCTTTAATTTCACATCATACAGGTTACTTTAAAAACATAGCATTACAGTAGAACTCCAATTATCTGAACTCCAACTATCCGAATCGCTTTCAGAATTTCAGAAAAAAACAAATGAAGACGGAAACGTACTGCGGTTCCCAAAATAATGATTCTGTCTACGCGCGCTACTGTCTTCCCCGCCTCGAAGACCCTGGGTTTCAAATTCTAAACGATGATGAACTCATTGAAAGTGTGAGAGAAGAAAGTGTCGAGGAAGAAGATGACCTTAATGTCGAAGTTGAAACATACACGGGACCATCAGCTACTGAAGCATTTGCCGGCCTTGAAACTGCGTTGAAGTGGATGGAGCGTCAGCCCGAGTGTGACTACATGCAACTTCTGACTGTCAAGCAGATGCGCAACTTGGCTCCTCGAAAACGGATGAAGACTGCCAAACAGCTTACTTTGACCGAGATGTTCAGCAAGTAATGACTTTCATTTACAGTACGGTACGTAATACTGTACTAATGTACAGCACTTGTAAGTACGCTTAACATGTAATAGTGTTGCCTTTTCATTTAATTAATTAAAAGCCCTTTTTCTTTAAAAATAATTTTTTTCTCCCATTTTTAAAATACATACAGTAATTAATTAAAATATACCCCCCCCCTTTTTTTTGGACAAATCCAATTATCCGAATTTTTGATTATCCGAATAGGGTCCGGTCCCAATTGATTCGGATAGTTGGAGTTCTACTGTACTCAGAAACAGAAACAGTAGATTATTTCGAGGGGATTACCAGTTGTTATCAACTCTACTCCCTATATATGAGTATTTGTGTATCACATCTTAAAGAAACCATGAAAAAAAGAGTACAAAAGTAGCAAAAATGGTCTATAAAATGAAAGAGAAGCGGAGGATTTCTCCATCAACTTCATCAACCAATCCGAAATAAGTAAGATAGCCATTCAAAATTAGTTTGCGTAAAACAGCCAACCAGATTTAATTTGTAGTTTAAGAATGGAAGGAAAGCATTACTCTTAATACACAATACAAACTTTAGACATTTCGCTGTACAAATTTTCCGGTAGTAATCATCTGTTAATCGGGTCGGGGTTAGAGATGAGTTAGGGCTATTTTTTTATAGCCCGAGCTCGAAAAATTTTGTGCCATCAGATCCCGACTCTGATACTGAAAATACATTGTAGATAAATGCTTTATAAATTTAATAAAACCTAGTAGCCAACAAAAAATTCCAGTCGTCAATAAAAAACATTTATTCCCCCCCCCCTCTCACTTCTCGCCCGTTATTTATTTTCAAAAAGCGTAAAAGTTTTTTATGAATTAGTTGAGAAAAAAAATAACAAGCATATTTTATAATTATTACTCACATAGCCTAGAATAGTACATAATTTATGAAGATAATATAAACTAAGTTTCTTTAATGAAACTTATCAAAATTACACACCTCTGAAAAAAATACTATAACGGCTGAATTTACCGGAATGTTCCAGAAATGCTGAAAGTCAAATACTTCAAATACCCGGATAGTTGAGTGCTGCAAAAAATTTATATCTGAAGAGGAGGCGGGGGGGGGGGGGGAGGGAAGACATCCATAATAGTGAATCAGGATTACAACTTTTTGCCCACATTTTCATGTCGAAGTCAATCAATTCTGATTTTCTTACTTTAAAATTTGCGTTTGATGAAGTTACTTTTGCCAAATTAAAAATAAAAGTAAAAAATAGTTTTTTTTTAAAAATATAATTTCGATTTCTTAACATTTCGTAACTTTGTAACATCTATAATGAGACATCTTATAAAAATTTTAATTTAAAATTTTATCTAAGATGAGTAACATATACTGCTCTTGAGATAGATTATAGACAAGTAATTGCTGTTAACATATTGATTATAACAAAATAACCTTCTTATATACACGAGCAGGGAAGACCGAGCTATGATCGGTCAAAATTAGCTTTGATTTCAAATATCATGACCCATGACTAAAATGACCCACTAATCAAATTTTCTCGAAAATGTGATCACGCCTAATTGTCTTCTCGTGCCCGAAACCGCAGGATATAAAATTTAGTCAAAATAGTCTGAGCCGTTTTTTAGATAAAATTAGCTTGAAATACTTGAGACCCAAAAAGAACCACTAATCGGATTTTCTCGAGCATGTGACCTAGCCCAATGATTTTCTCTTGCCCCAAAACTGTAGGATACAAAATTTATTTCAAATCGTCTGAGCCGTTTTTAAGATAAAATTAGCTTGTCCCATAATGAGCCATGACCAAAATGTCCCACTAATCAAAATTTCTCGAACATGTGATCTAACCCAATAGTCATCTCGTTCCCTAAAACTGTAGGATACTAAATTTAGTTCAAATCCTCTGAGCTGTTTTTAAGATAAAAACAGCTTGACCCATAATGACCCATGACCAAAATGACCCATTAATCGAATTTTCTCGAACATGTGACCTAGCCCAACAGTCTTCTCGTGCTCGAAAACCATAGGATGCAAAATTTAGTCTAAATAATCGAAGCCGTTTTTTAGATAAAATTGGCTTGACTCACAATAACCAAAAAATGACCCACTAATCGAATTTTCTTGGACATGTGACCTAGTCCAATGATTTTCTTGTCCCCGAAACTCGTAGGATACAAAATTTAATTAAGATCGTTAGAGCCGTTTGTTAGATAAAATTAACTTGACTCACGTTGACCCAAAAATGACCCATTAATCGAAAGTTCTCGAACATCTGACCCAACCCAATTGTCTTCTCCTGCCCCAAATTGGTAGGATACAAAATTTCATCAAAATCGTTAGAGCCCTTTTTAAGGTAAAATTTGCATATATATATATATATATATATATATATAACCAGAAAGACACACACAAGATTTGCTCGCATTAGAATATATGATAAGCCGGCTGAAACAATAAAAATCTTTACGTGCTTATAAAATAAATCCCGAAATAAACTATCAAAACTAATTAATTTTAAAAAATAAATATTTGAAAAGTGCATTATATTCTTTAATTTTATTAAAATTTAATGTTCCTGAAACTTTAATTAAGTGGTATATATTTATTTAAAACGAATGACTCATAACAACTAATATGTTAATATTCTTTAAAATGAATGACTTGGATTATCAGTTTTGTTACTGAATACAAAAGTCCAATTTGAAACTTAAAAAAAAAAAAAAAAAAAAAAAAAAACTTAAGATTTTTTTTAGTACTGTATCCAATTTTAGATGGCACAGCGGTTGAATTGGCACTATTTCTTACTGTTTTATTCAAAAACTTCCCCCTCCCCCATCTAATCACTGACATACTAGCTGGATAGAGCGGAAAAGAATGGCGTTTTCTGTGCATGTAATAGGAAATGACTTTTAAATTTGGTTCTTTTATTAAAAGTACGACAAAAGAGAAAAATCACCACTTCCCGCACACGAGAGAAAAAAAGGCTGTTTGTGCTTCTTTCTTAAATCCATTTTTGTACCAAAAAAACAAAACAAAAACAAAAACATAACCCCCCCCTCCCCCGTCAGATTAAATAATTTGATTGCAAGACAAAAAAGAAACTTGCTCGCCAGTGCCGACCTGGCGAACGCGTATGCTCAAGCCCTCTTAATAACATTTAAAAATTGTTTCAAGATTAATTTTCTCATTTAAAAATATCTTTAAAAAGTTTGTTATTTATACTGAACCACTCGCAGAAATCTACAAAAGTCATAATTTTTATTCTTTTAAAATGTCATTGTACAACTATGGCAGATAGACACGAGTTCTGTCTTTCACTAATTCTGAAAAAGGACTTCAAACTGAAAAAGAGGTTTGAGAAGGAATATCACTCGGCTTTTTTATTACTAACAATAACCATACCAAGCCTTCTGAATCAGAAAAATTTTCTTCTTATATCCCGTCAATAACAAATCAATTCTCTTTCCAACTAATTTTTAGAGGATTGATAAACAACACTTTAAGAAATTTAGACTGAATTCATGTTCCTCAACTTGTTTATTTTATTTTTCTCTTTTTTAGATTTGCAAATAAATATATTTTTTTTGAATCCCAGCTCGCTTTAGCCCAAGCATGTTTCGGGACAAGGTTCGGACTCTGGCTGATCCCGTCTCATCTCTAGTTAAGGTCTTTTTTTACTTTGTGTCAACTGATTTGATTGCCTGTATGTGGGATATGAGTGTAAGCATATGTGTGTGCGCGACAGATGGCTGTTGAAAATTTCATGCTTATTACACCTTCAACAAGAATCTGGTTTACATGGTAGCAAATGAGAATTCGAACATATTACCGTCTACAGGATGTTATCGTTTAAAATGCATTTTAGTAATACTGTACTTTTTAAAACTGAACGTAAGGTAAAGCCAGGAGAGATGGCGCGGTCGGAGAGATTGCACACATAGAGGTTCAGGGTAAAGGAGTAGAGTGAGCGCGCAGCGACTCCAGGTAGTCGTACAACAGCAGTAGTGGAGTGTCTACTTGAAAGTGCACGTAGATTGTTTTCAGCGTCTAATGTAATGCATTGCTATTTTGTTTTGTTTTCTCAAAGTAAGTGCTTGAATTTTCATAGCTATTCATCAGAATTTCTATACAATGTCAGTAGTATAAAATATTTTAAACTTAAACGATTTCTCATAAGCTACTAATCTAGACTAACAATGTGAACATCAACGGTTCGTTTTAGTAGCGGATATGTTTATATAAAAGGCCGGGCAATCTCTCCTACCGAAATTGGAGAGTTTGCGCATCTGCTACTTAGGACAGATGGCGCATTGTTCCCATTAGTTTCCATGCTAGGAGAGATTACGCAGCTTATTGGTAAATTTGGATAAAAAATGAAAAATGAAAATAAACTAATTTTAAGTTAAACGTGTTATCAAGTAACTTAATGTTATTTTGTAATCTGGACTTGCTTTTTTTGATTCTTTGTTTTTTTTCCTTTAATTAAAATTTTTTAATCGTTTAAAAATTATTTCCTTTTTCTGATTCTTTAATCATTAGGTTGTAATATTCACTCCTAATACAATAATATTTGTTCACAAAAACCTTACAACAATGTCACTTAAGTGTAATTATTATTGTTAACAATTTAATTGTAGTTATTATTAGTAACAATCTCTCCTAACCATGTGCGCAATCACACCAACACTGTAAGGACAGATAGCGCAAAATAACTTTCTTGGTTTTATTACAACTGTTCTATTAAATTGCAACATAACAACAAAATAGCAATGGAAATGCATAAAAAACAAATGAAGTAAAAATTATTCATGGATAGTTTAGCAAAAAATTAATATTTAGATTTTTTATAGTTATTCTTTTGAATTGTGCGCAGACTCTCCTAGCTTTACCTTATGTTGAAAAATAAAAATAGTTATACTAATATACTTCAACTTTTCAAAGTAAGATTAATATGCTTTTTAGTAAAAATAATACAGCAATAATAATGTAATCGCAAAAAATCATTTTTACGAGGGTAAGTCATTAAGTAAGTCACAAAAGATAATTAAATAATAACCTACAATAATATTCACTTCAAAACTATTTTTATTTCTCAACATATTCTCCACCAATTTTTACGCACTTATATCACCGTTTTATCAGTGCCCCAACACCAGCTGCATCAAATTCTTTGGGTTGCTGTCTCAGCCACATTAGGACTTCAAGTTGAACCTATTCATCATCTGTGAACATCATCTTGCTTCCAAGATGGTTTTTTAATGGACTAAACAGATGAAAATTGCTTATGACTAAGTCGAAGCTGTATGGTGAATGTTGAAGAAGTTGCCAACCAAACTTTTGAATTGTCTCCTGTGTTCAACTCTTAATGTGGCTGAGACAGCAACCCAAAGAATGCTATGCAGCTGGTGTTGGGGCAGTGATAAAACTGTGATATATGGGCATATATATTGGTGGGGAATAAGGTAAAGCCAGGAGAGATGGCGAGATCGGAGAGATTGTGCACATAGAGGTTCGTGGGGAAGGAGTAGAGTGAGCGCGCAGCGACTCCAGGTAGTTGTACAACAGCAGTAGTGGAGTGTCTACTTGAAAGTGCACGTTGATTGTTTTGAGCGTCTAGGATAAAGCATTGTTATTTTGTTTTGTTTTCCCCAAATAAGTGCTTGAATTTTCATAGTTATTCATCAAAATTTCTATACAATGTCAGTAGTACAAAATATTTTAAACTTAAACGATTTCTCATAAGCTACTAATCTAGACTAACAATGTGAACATCAACGGTTCGATTTAGTAGCGGCCATGTTTAAATAAAAGGCTGCGCAATCTCTCCTACAGAAATTGGAAAGTTTGCGCATCTGCTACTTAGGAGAGATGGCGCATTGTTCCCATTAGTTTCCATGCTAGGAGAGATTACGCAGCTTATTGGTAAATTTGGATAAAAAATGAAAAATGAAAATGGACTAATTTTAAGTTAAACGTGTTATCAAGTAACTTAATGTTATTTTGTAATCTTATCTGGACTTGCTTTTTCTGATTCTTTGTTTTTTTTCCTTTAATTAAAATTTTTTAATCGTTTAAAAACTATTTCCTTTTTCCGATTTTTTAATCATTAGGTTGTAATATTCACTCCTAATGCAATAATATTTGTTCATAAAAACCTTATAACAATGTCATTTAAGTGTAATTATTATTGTTAACAATTTAATTGTAGTTATTATTAGTAACAATCTCTCCTACTCATGTGCGCAATCACACCAACCCTGTAAGGACAGATAGCGCAAAATAACTTTCTTGGTTTTATTACAACTGTTCTATTAAATTGCAACATAACAACAAAATAGCAATGGAAATGCATAAAAAACAAATGAAGTAAAAATTATTCATGAATAGTTTAGCAAAAAATTAATATTTAGATTTTTTATAGTTATTCTTTTGAATTGTGTGCAGACTCTCCTAGATTTACCTTATGTTGAAAAATAAAAATAGTTTTGAAGTGAATATCATTGTAAGTTGTTATTTAATTGTCTTTTGTGACTTAATGACTTTCCCTCGTAGAAACACCAGATAATTAAAACATCCTACCATCTTACCATCTACGATCGTTTTGTTCAGATTGTACTTTTTAAAACATCTTACTATCTATGCTCGTTTTGTTCAGATTGTAATTTAATGTATATTTATTTTTAGTTCAGAGAAAATAGTTATTGTAAGATACACAGTTATTTATAGCTGCGCATGTTACAATACCGCGGACTGTTAGTTCGCAGACGTGCATTAATCCATAAAAAATTCCAAAATTCCTCGAAAAGCATGCCTAAATCTCGCAATCACATTATTGCGAATAAAACAAGACACATGAATCTTTTTAAGAATATCTTCTGAAAATTACAATTGCTATTTCCCTGAAAATACAGATCCTCGTAAAAGTAAAATCTGGATTTATATCTCTTCCGTTCGGGAAATCCATAAAATTGTGCTCTCTGAATCGTCTTAAAAACGAAATGTTAATCGATTTTTTCTTGATACCGTAGATATGCACACATAAAATGCAATCATTACTTAAATTTTAGATATCATTTGTAAAAGAACATATGTATTTGTGTTTGTATGAAACGACTTTATTAGCAATAAAAATAAAGCAGAAAAATAGAAAACAACATTATTGAAACACTTCATCTGTTGTAGCAGCATAGCAACCATATACAGGGGTGTAGCAGGAAAGAAAAGTCAATGGATGATAATATACGGGAAGGAAAATAGTTTTTGTAAAGGAAAGCAGGGTCACAGCCACATCGGACTTTCGTTCATAACTTTAACAAAAGTGAAAATATTTTAGTGAAAATATATGAACTTTGCTTCCTGGAAATTTGATGACAATATGGGAAGTACTGGAACTTCACTGTAATTGATGAGTGACACCGTAATTGCAGATAGATGCATTCATATTGCATTTAGCTCAGTGTTGTTTGGATGTGAATGGTAGACACTTTTTGTAATGTTATTACCACATTTCACAGAAAGCAAATTAAATCAGTTTAAAAATTTCCCTAATACTTTATTATTGGAAAATTATGATCGAAAATCCGTTTACAGATTGGAGTTCCTTCGGGTTTTTGAAGAATTTTCCTTGAATTTTCACTTCCCCTTTCTTTGAATTTTAAATTTCTTTGAATTTTGAAATTCTCTTGAATTTCCTTTGAATTCCTTTGAATGTTGAATTTCTTTGAATGTTGAATTCCTTTGCATTTCCCCTTTCCCTTGAATTTTCCTCCCACATTGTTTTTTCTTTGAATTTTTCCTCCATTTTCCCCTTTCCCTTGAAATTTTGTTTTGAATTTTTTCCTTGGATTTTCCCTTGAGTTTTTGACTGAATTAGTGGATCCTGGTTTGCCTATACTAAATTTATTTCTCTTATCCTGAATTTTGATTGCAAAACGCTTGTACCAATCATCGACATAACTGAGATATCATGCATATCAAAATGTAGCATAAATAAGCAATAGCATATGTTGCTTTAGCTAAAAGTTGCCTTGTTATAAAAGATTGAATATATATATATCACCTGCATTGGTCTGTTAAGATTTTTATTTGATTGACACGTAAGCTGATACGTTAGCTGGTACATGAAATATTTTTATTTTTTCATTCGTTTTCAAGATGTGAAAAAGTGAAAAATGGTGACTTATATGGATTCATATAAAATTTAAATACGCTTGCATCTGTGAGCTGTTACTGCTTGAAGTGCATTTTAAAGACTTTATACTTTTTAAAAGTGAAAGTGCTTTTACAAAGTGGAATTATAGAATTTTCCATTGAAATTGATTTTTATAATTTCAATTGGAATAAAAACCGGTGACTATCATTTATCACTATAATTCGCCGTACCCAAAACAAAGGCCTCGTAAAAAGTTTAAACTTGACCTTGTGCCAAGCACGCTTTGAAAGGAGGTCTCATATTTGCTACGCTGCGCCCCCTTGGTCTGGGCCGCGTTTTACTAGATAGGCTTTTAATTAATATCTCAGCTAATTATTGACAATTTTTTTTCGAAAATCCTTATCAACAATCTTTGGATGATTTCGCGTCGATAAGTATCTCGAGCGACCCTGAACTCTCCTGCTGAGCGCTCGCAAAGTTAAGTTTGTGTAACCGAAAAATGCGTTTTTCTCAAAATGTATCTAGCCTATTATAATCGCTGTAGTTTTCCTGCAAGGTTTAAGAAAAATCCTATTACCCCTATTTTTTTTCATAATCTTAGTTTCAGTAGATTCTTGAAATAGGGGAGTGGTGGTGGATATTTTTGCAGTACATTTTCGACGATATCTCTGAAAATATAAATACCTAAAATTAAAACAAATATATTTTTGAGTTCGGTGCTACGGGTCATTTCGAACGATACTACAAACGATATACAAAAAACATTATTTTTTCAAGGAAATTAATTAGTCCCCCTAAATTTTCCCTAAAAATATTTGTGAATGGCTAATAATGTATGAATATGTGGGTCCCAATAGCCTTTATAATTCTGCCAAGTTTGTACTTTCCATGTTCCATAGTTTTCGAGAAAAACGGCTGTGACAGACAGACATATAGACACACGAGTGATCTTATAATGGTTCACGAAATTATTATGCATGTACAGTAGAGATGATATAATAGCGTTTCTATTATATATTACTAGGCCATCCATCCCGGGCTTCCCGGGATAGAGAATATAGTTGAAAACCATTTTTTGTTTGAAAACTATAATATATTTTTTACATTTAATAATTTTGTAGATTGTCCCCTAGCAACACCAAAGAGCCTTCTTATGTGAAATATGTCAATTATATATTTAAATAAAATTTTGAAATTTATTAAAAGCCGTAATTTCGTATAGGCCTCGTATCAGAAGTTAATAGCCGAAGAAATCCCTAAAAATATCGTTATATACAGCAGTTTTTCTTATTCTGATCATTTCAGCAGTTTTAAGCGCTTATTTCAATTACATGTCTGTTAAATCTGTGTTTTATTTATACTATTTTATTTCTTTCTTAATAAAGTTTTAATTTCGTCATTGAATATTAGCTGGAAACAAATGCTGAACTTTTAATACTGTTTAAAGTACAAACAGATTAATATTTTGTAATCGTCTGCAAGCAATAGAGATAGATTAAAAAAAAAAAGCATGCTTGAAATTTAATTTAAATGCTATAATAAATCAGTCAATTAAGATACAGTTTTCAAACACATTGCATTTGAAAGTAGATTTTATTCCCTATATAACGATGTAAAAATTAAAAATGTGCGATGTTTAGAAATTAAAAAAAATGCAGTAGCAAAAATCGCAAAACCGAAATTTCATCATCAGCTGTTGCCATTCGCAAAATGACGTCAGCGTTACGCACGGACACGTTTGTCCTTTATAATATAGATAGATAGATAGATAGATACTTTTAATAATTAAGCCAGTTTTGTGTTCATGAACTGCATTTAATTTAATCATTTTTAAATTGTATTCTAAATTCATTCAGTTATTGCTTTCCATTTACATGTTTTTCTTTTTTCAATCTAAGCAGTTCTCTATTATAATTCTAAAAAGTTGTTTATTTCTTTTAATTCAATTTAACAGTCACTTTAGATTAATAGGAGATCATAAATTATTGTATTTCTGAATTATTAACCTTATTCTAAATTATTGCCAATTTTATCATGATATATATATATATATATATATATATATATATATATATATATATATATATATATATATATATATATATAAGAAATAAATTATCTATCTACTAAACATTCGTATTTATTCTAGTTTTGAGCAATTTGAGATAAACATTATATAGTGCTATAAATATTCTTTAATGACTTGTTTCCCTGTCATTTTTAAGTACTAACAGCAGAAATCTTTCCACTTATTGATGCAGTCTGCAATTTTCAATATTGAATCATATTACATTCTTAAGGCGGTATTAAAAAAAAATATTTTTCCACGCTCAACAACTCAAAATTTTGAGACACATTTTCAGACTTATTAAATTCCTACTGTTAAATTACTCATTAAATTCCTACCACACTCTCTCTATATATATCTTGTTGGAATTTTCAATCGTTAATAAAATATTTTCTATTGATCCATTCAAGTTCAAATAAAATTTTTTAAACTTGTACTGGATGACAATTGAAGTTAATACAGTTTTTTCAAATATTAATTCATTCAGTAAATTTAATTAATTAATTTTAATTTTTACATGGGAGAAAAAAACTTCTCCCATTGTTTCATAAATGAAATGAAAGATTTATCTCAAATTTGTGATGCCAATAAAAAATAAAATACCGCAACGATGATTATAATATAATGTTCAATAAAGATAACGTGGGACATTAATGCTGCACGGGTTTATTTTATATATTTATGATTAAAAAGTAGGAATTGACTTAAAAAATTGTTTTTATATTACTTGTTTTTAAAAGTAACAACAGGAAACTTGGCGGCGTGATTTATAAAGACATTTATAAGGGCCCCGTGTTTTTATTTTTTGTTCAATTAATTAGAAATTGATTTACAGACAATTATTTTCACAGTACGATCATTTTTTTTTGTTTCCAGCGCTATCGCTTCGGGAAATTCGGTTCAAAATGTGCACTTTGGCAGCCTTTTTTGAAATATATTCTGCCTTTATCAAAAAATCGAGACAATACGGACATTATAAAGTTTCTGAATAAGAGAACCTGCCAATTGGATGCATTTTAGAGCAAAAATGAATTTACGAATGTGTCTCAAAATAAGCAATTTGGATTTGAATACAATACACCCTTAAACAGATTTAAGTTTTATAAATGTCAATAATTCATT
This sequence comes from Maratus michaelseni, assembly GCA_963931845.1. Lineage (NCBI taxonomy): Eukaryota > Metazoa > Arthropoda > Arachnida > Araneae > Salticidae > Maratus > Maratus michaelseni. Next base: position 92,488,784 of record OZ007597.1, on the reverse strand, counting down.
CAATGTATTTTGCTAAACACATTTAGAATAAACAAAATAATTATAGCTTCGTTCTTTCAACGCTTTTTTTGATTTGATGTATTTGGGTTTTCCAAGCAATCATTTTAATTTTAACGGAAAGTTGAATGCTGCTTTATGGTTAACTCAAAATAAAATTCAAAATTACCCCATTCATCTTAATGTAATTTTTACATTCACTCATTTTAATGTCTCTCCCTGTATATAGCCACGCCTTCAAATTGGCGCAAAGATGGCAAGCAAAATGATGTAATGACACAGACTGATGTTTCTATTCATTCTAGATTTGGACTCGACCTAACAATGTAACTGTCCAGTATTGTTGTCGGGGTCACTCCCTTATGGCATTTATGTGCCGACCTGTATGAATGGTCAATAAACATCGTATAAGTCTCATTGGAGTTATTTTGTCAGTCTCTTCTCTTGCTTAGGTCATTGTTTTATAACACATATGTACTCATCTATAAATGACTAGTTTATCTTTAAGTAATTACAGTGAAACTTCCATTTAACGAAGTCTCATCGTTACACTTAAAAACTTCGTTATGAAGAAAATTTGTTAAATAGAAATCAACTTAAATACATGAAATTTTTCTTCAGATATGACAAACAGGTACTGGATTCAGAAGCATTTGATTCAGTTTTAATTATGAAGTCGTCTTTTACAAATCAGTTGTGTACGGTCGATGAAATCACTTCACATTTCCAATCTTTGGCTCAAACTTTCATCGGATCTGATACACAGGTTCTCAAACTAATGTTTGCACTACATTGCCATTTTTCTGTCTTTTTCGATAATGTACTTCAAGATTTTTTATTATTTCTTAGACTAAAGGCTGAAGTTCAGAAGTTGTATAGGGAAGAACAAAAATAACTTTGATGTTCTTCGATTTGTATTTTGTAGCACATTCTAGTGGATGTACAAAGCAATTGTCTATTAGCAATGAAAGGTCAGAATGGTACCTGTCTGACTCTAATTGATATATTTTACTTCAATGCTTCTGACGCCATTGCATCTTCTATATCATTGAATGTAAAAAGGGGATTTTGATTTCCCCCAACTGTCATCGCTGGAGTCTGGGTGTGGAAGAGTAATGATAACAATTATTTTTCTTAGTCTGAAAAAAAAAATTGTTTTATTTATCACCAAATAGAATGGAAATTATTTAAATGTGTTCATTTTCATACAATCCGCTGAAATAAATTCGCATATCCATCGCAACAGCAACCTCTTAGTTTGAATTCTGTACACGTACAAAAGTAGAATAAACTTCGTTATATAGAATATATTTTTCGTAATATGGAGATTAATTTACATGCTAAAGGTGTTCAAAGTCAAAGTTCTGTAGAAAATTTCGTTAAGTGGAAAACTTCGTTAAATAGGGACTTCGTTAAAGGGAAGTTCCGCTGTAACTTAATTTTTTTTAGTAACGGTTAATCCCAACAAGCAAAATATTTATCACAGATGAGACGATTCCGAAAAAGGCTCGGGATTGATGTTATACCAGTCTTTGGGATCGGGCTCAAAGGGAAAATTTTACTTATTCACAAATGGAAAAAAGAAACAACTTGCTATTTAAAAAACAAGAATGTAGTCTAAATTTCTTAAAAGTGTTTCACAATTCTTTAAAAATCAATTTTAAAAGGGATTATAATTGTTATAGATAGGATATAAAGAGAAATATTCCATCTGATTCTGAAGTCTTTGCACGGACAGTGTTAATAACATAAAGAAACCGTGGGATATCCTTCGTTTATCCTCGCTTTCTTCTTAAGCCCTTTTCCAGAATTACTTGAAAACGAAACTCATGTATTTCTGCCATAGTTGTACAATGATGTTTTAAAATAATAACAATTGTTACTTTTAAAGTTGTTGTCATTGGTTGTGTACAAATTACAAATTTGCTATTTTAAACAGATTTTCAGGGACATGAAAATCACGAAACCTTGTCATGAGGGAGTATATAGGATTAACATATATTTCTATGTAAGAAGAGACTTTAAATGCGAAAATTCATCTTGAAACAATTAAAAAATATTATTAACATTTTCGTATTAAAAAAAGGTATTCATTGGTTAATGTCTGTATATTTACTATTTATTCTCCATATTACCAATTTACACTCAGACATTATCTAAAAACAGGGTTATAAGTTCTATTAAAAACGTCCCACATTATCAAAAATGTAAAAAGTTAAAGAAAAAAACTGTCACCATTGCACAAAAGCGCTTTCACTCTGGCTAGAGCATCATCAGTTGTTAACTCTCAAGGATCTGATTTTTCACTATATATACGACTGGGTGTTGAAGAATTTCCTTTATCGGCATTCGATTCTCTCTTTTTCTCCCCTTCTTCTAACATCTTTTTCCAGCGGCAATCAATGATTGCGTGAACCAATCATTGCAAACGGCTTTGGATGCATTAATTTCTATTGCTTCTCTTATTAAAGCATTATATAGATTTTTATAGTTCGCTATTTTTTGTATTTGTAGAGTTTCAAGTTTGGGGTTTTAATGTTTAATCTTGCAAGCGCTGTTGACTGTTTATTTAGTTTTATATCTCTTATGTGTTATTTCATTCTTTCCTCAATTTTTCTGTTTGTCATTCATATGTAGGTAAGCTTTTCATTTCTGCTATTTAAACAGTTAATTTTGTATATTCCTGCTGTCTGTAAATTGGTAAAGTAACATTTTCGTACTTCCGGTATCGGGCCCGTATGACGCAAAATCTTTAGGGTTCGGGCGGTATCGGATTTCAAATCGTCAGGGTCAGTCTTCGAGAAACCAGACCGATCTCATCTGTAATGTAGAGGCTGTATGTTTAGTCAATATTTTAATAACTTTAACATGAGAAAAACTGATCTATGCACTTCGCAGTTGTATTGGTTATATGAGAAGTTATCCTATTATTGTAGCGTCGTTAAATTAAAAAGACTTGCTGGCGCAACATTCAATTTTAATAACACTACTTCACAGTACACAGAAAAATTAAAAAACATAAGAAGCGACACACACTGGTTTAGTTCATGGGCTTTAAAGTTTTTTTTTTTTTTTTTTGGTTATCAGGACGCTCATTTCACCTTCCGAGCAAAACTTCAACTTTTCACGGCACACGGAAAAGGTACACACTTTCTGGAAGAGAGAAAATTTCTCCAGACTCCTCTGCTCGGAGCTAGCAACAAAAATTTCCTTCTGTCACCTCTCAAAATTTAAGTATATACCGTAGATGAATTTCAAGTAGTTCAATGACTTAATAAGAGAGGTTATGCAGTTACGGCGGTTTTTCAAGTATTTCAGAGATGTGAAAGTTCTGGTCGCAAGTACTACGAATTTATCGTGCAATAAAAGTCTGTATATTGTCAGATCAGAAGAAGCGAGATAAAATTTATATGCACTTGGCAAGTCTAATAATCTCTTGGGAATTTTTATACGTGTACAGCTGGAACCGATTTTCAGTTCATTTGAAAGAAGTAATACTTAACCGTCATCTTGTATACAACTTATTCTTCCAATTAGTGAGTCAGACTTAAAGCCTTTCATTATATTTAAGTTATATTTAACTGATAATTTGACAAATTTAACATCTAAAATAAAAAATTAGGCGTCTTAAAAATATACAATAGAAATGAAACAAAGAATAATACCAAATAACAAAAGCAAAGGAAGATATAAAAAGTTTTTCCTGCTAAATAAATCTGTACGAACTAGACTGTCTTGCACAATGCAACGGAAAAAAATACATGCCATTTAATATTAACTATAAAAGAATAGCATTAAATTGTCTTTTAGTCTTTATGAAAAGTGCCATAAATATTTAATGGAAGAAAGAAAGAGACAATAGAATTGTTTTGCCGCAAAAAAAAGCGGTTTGTTAGTCTCATTAAATTTTTGTTGAGTAAGATGTTTAGGCCACATTTTCATTAAGAATTCAGACGAGTAAGTCAAAAAGAAAAACTGTTTTCCAAGGAAATTTTATGTAATCTCTCCCTTTTTTTCCTTCTAAATGATAGTTTATATTTTCTAATGAATTATGCATTACAATTTTTCAGTGTTGTAATTTGAGAATTTATTTTATTCTTAAAAAGGTCTGGGATATAAAAAAATTGAAAAAAAAAAAAAAAAAACCCAACCTCTCCAGATTTTTACTGTTTTTTTCTGTCTTAAGGGGACTCAGTACCTTTTGAACTGTTTTTTTTTCACTTGAGTATTTTTTAATACATTTTTGACACAATATTAAAGGTTTTATGAAGAAAAATGATTTAACAAAGAAAAAATGTACTTCTGATTTAAATAAAAGGATCTGAAATTCTTAAAATTACATTTGTTTTAAAATTTTGAACATTTTGCAAAATTTTTTCCACATCTTTCTTAAAAGTGTGACCTTAAGGACTAAATTTCCAAAAAATTATTTAATTAAAAAAAAAACTATTTATATTATTGCAAATCCGATCGTTAATTTCATAAAACACACCATAATAAACATTAATAAACAAGAAAGAAAAAACAAGTGCCAAGCATATATTATGAAACAAAATTTCACAGATGGAAAGTTGATGTCTAAGTAAACAATTTGGAAAAGTCATAACATCTTTGAAAACCTAATTTCAGCAATTACCATCTATAGACGAAAAAATATCCGAATTCTTTTGTGCAGTCCTGTATATGACCTATAGATTTGTATATATACTACACAGTATGCAAAATTTTAGTTCAGTTAGGGAACATATATCGCAGTTTAAAATTCCCCTTCAGCAATTTCCGTGAATAAGCGCAAATGTACTCGAATTCTTTTATGGAGACCAGTGTAGGATCTAAAAAATTTATACACACCAAGTAATCTGCAAAAAATAGTTAAATTTAAAACGGAATAGCAATACTGAAAACGTACATTCAGCAATTATAGCTCATAGACAGTACTGTAAACGAATTATTTTGTGTGTCACTGTAAATGAAAGATGAATGGTATGTACACCATACTCCGTAGTAAGCATCTTGTAGTGCACCTTTGCGAAGTTTATCCATTTAAATATACAGCGTGTCCGAGAAAGGGCTTTATCATTCTAAACATTAATAACAAAAATACTAACAGATGAAATGAAATGCAGTTTGCTGCAAATCAATGAAGAAATCTAAGAGTACAGTACCTTCAATGTAGCTGTAAGTATGAAGCTGTGCCTGTACGCACGAATAATGTTGAGCCTGTACTCGATTTTCCTCCAAGCTTTTTTTAACATTTGTGCTGTAACAGCGAGTATTGCCAATTGTATCCTTTCCTTTAAAACGGATGTATCAGAAACAGGTGTTTGATAAATCCTCTCTTTAACATAACCCCACAAAAAGAAATCCAGTGGAGTTATGTCGGGCGATCGCGAATATCAAGGTTTGGGTCCTCCACGACATATCCATCGTTCGTGAAACACTCTGTTAACTAGCGCGATCTACCTTAGGCAATTGATACAAGAAAAAATAAATCTTAGATTTCTTCATTCTTTTGGAGAAAACTGCATTCCATTTCACCTGTTAGTATTTTTGTTACTGATGTTTAGAATGATAAAGACCTTTCTCGGACACGCTGTATTTGAAATACTACAAGATAATTAAAACATACTGCAAACGATTTTTCCAAACAGACCCTAATATAACGGCATTCTTTTGAATGTCATAGTAAACGAACCATATATGCTACACACTTTATTTTCACTAACGCACATGCCACGGTAAACCTGAATACGTATACCAATTACACGGCAATCCGACGATATGTACACGAGTTCGACCACGGACGGACAGACAGACAGATGGCCAGCGAAACGGAATTCATAAACACTTTTGAACTATGTTGGAAAGTGTTAAAAACATCCAGTGAATTTAAAAATATGTGTTGAATTTTTGTCACTTTGAACTTGCTGATATATTGAAAAAACATAACGTGAGAAAAATGAATTTAAAGATTCTAATTCTGAACATTTAAAAGTAAAAATACTTTTTCACATTTCATAAGCATTGGATCTTTACGCAACTGAGCCAGGATATACAATGGCTGTCTAAAAACATTTTAAGCAAAAAATTGGAAAATATCATTTTTCATGAAGTGAAGTCCACTTTAAACAGAAAGAGGCAACTTCCAGAGTTGCCGTTTCCCGCGCCATAAACCAAGAGAGAGAATTTCAAAGGCACTGAAAGTGGTTATACAGGGTATCCGGAAAGTCTTTCCCTGATTACAAAATTTATTCATATCCGCTATATAAAAGATAGACATGTGCAGCTGGTGCCAAATTTTTGGTAAACTAACCAAGTTATTTTTGTTGCAGGTTTACGTAACGTGGCTGTAGTGTAGCAGTGCATGTTTCCAGGAAACTCGACCACGTACCGGGAATTGGCCGACTATCAACCTCAGCTGAAAGGGTGAAGAAGTTAGACAATCTTTTGTGCGAAGTCCCAAGAAATCAGTGCGTACGGCCTCACATGAATTACAGATGACAAAAGGGTCCCACGATACCAGGCCACACTGGGTTTTTCCTGATTTGTGAAGAATTCAAATTTTTTGGACACTGACACTGCTACACTATAGCTACGAAACGGAAACCTACAACAAAATAACTTGGTTAGTTTTTGAACATTTTGGTAGCTGTTTCACATGTCTATCTTGTATACACTGTAAAAAATGACCAATGTTTCTTATTTTATGAAAATATGCTATAACCACGAACGAAAATATAATATAATCTTCTGAGTTATCCGAAATTTTAAATAGCACGTTACATTGTCTTTTGAATCCCCAGAAACAAATACATTTTCAAAATTTAAAGAAAAATTTAAAAAAACAAATTATTTTTAGCTGCCCGAATTTTTCAGAGACGTTTCCGAAGGGTTTTTATAGTGTATTAATTAGTGTCCTCCGCCTGGAATACCTGTTTTTCGAATGCTACCAATTCTGAAGTAAACATTTTCATGCTCCAAAAATATGTTTAACAGAGAAACATGCAAAATTAACAGCGTTAACAATGATATTAAAATTAAGATTATTTCTTTACTCTTTCATGTATAAATTAACTTATGCGGCTGAAAACGTGTACTTGAGAATAGATAACGTTCGAAAAACAGGTATTCCAGCCTGAGGACACTAATTAATACACTATAAAAACCCTTCCGAAACGTTTCTGAAAAATTCGGGCAGCTAAAAATAATTTGTTTTTATAAATTATTCTTTAAATTTTGAAAATGTATTCGTTTCTGGGGATTCAAAAGAAATTGTAACACGCTATTCGGAATTTCGGATAACTCAGAAGATTATATTATATTTTCGTTCGTGGTTATAGCATATTTTCATAAAATAAGAAACATTGGTCATTTTTTACAGTGTATAGAGGATATCAATAAATTTTGTTATCAGGGAAAGACTTTTCGGACACCCAGTATAAACATACAATAATCTTTTCCGAGTTACTCATGATTCCGAAAAGCGTTCTTTATCTTTAGAAACATCAGAAATGAGCGTATTTCGGAGATTTAATGAAATATTTATAAAAACAAAGTTTCGTTTGCCGCCACTGATTTTCGGAAACGGTTCCGAGTAGTGTATAAATCATATTTTTTCAACGCAGAATATAGGTTTTCGGATGTAAGATCTCAGAAACCAATAAAATTTCGAGATTTAAAGAAGCATCTATAAAAACAAAGTTATTTTTTTGCTGCCACTGAATTTCGGAAACGTTTCCATTCTCAAGTAAAAGTTTTCATTTTTAACAAACATGTTTTAAAGTCAAACACGATAAATTAACAGCATTAACATTAACATTTAATATTATTTTGCTACTCTTGAATGTATAAATTCAACTACGCAACTGAAAATGTTTAATTCAGAAGTGATTAGCACCCTAAAAACCGATATTCCAGTTTGAGAAAACTGATTAATGCAGTGTAAAAATTACTCGGAAACGTTTCCGAAAATCAGTGGACGAAAAAAAAAATAAATGCTTTATTAAAACTCGAAAATTTATTGACTTCCGGGATTTCTAGAGATAAAAGTAAACATAAGAATCGTGGGGGGGTTATGATAACTTGGAGGAGGTTATGATATATTTTTCGTTCTTGGTTATATTATATTTTCCTAGATTAAGAAACATTTGAATTTTTTTACAGTGTATTAATTCGTAATATCCTGATAGAACTTTACTGAAAATTTTCTCGGCACATACGAGGTACTCCCACGGCGCACTAGTGACATGCGGTCCACCGGTTGAAAACCACTTGTGTAAATTATTAAACAGTTATTCCGAATCACTCTGCACATGTCACATTTTGATTTTATTTTGTCATTAAACTTTAACAGAAGTAGACATTGGAAGATGAGAAGGGATAAAACATTTTCTCTATAAAATATGTTTATTGCGACGTACTGGATACATAAATTAAAGGCAAAAATGAAATTTTAGAAAAAAAGATGTTTCTGATCAAAATTATTCCAAAACTACCAAGTCTAAATATGTAGAATCATGTTGTTCATCGTTCCAAACCTTTTGTAGCATTTTGCAAACTATTGTACCTAAAAGAACAGTATTTGTTAGTTTTAAAATTTAGTTTTATCCGAGCAGGATGTTTTAGGCGCATTTCCCTTGTGATTAGACTTGATAAATTCAAAAGAAAAGCTGCTTTTCTTATAGGAAGATTGCTTATATCTTCTACAATCTCCTTTGTTTCTTTAAAATTGCATTTTGAATCTTCGTCTGGATTATGCACATCGAATCTTGCGTTTTATTTTGGTATATTTTATAGCCTTTAAATTTTAACAGCAGTGGATATTACAAAAAAAGTAAAGGGGAAATACAGAATGAGTACAAATGATGGACCCGATTTTAAAACATCATATTTTCGAAACTACTGCTCATATTACAATAAATGATACATGAATTTAAAGAGAAATATACCAAGTTTTTTTTCAGTTACAAATGTTCGATGTGTGACACTCTTGTTACACGGCATACGTCCAATCTGTAATACAGTTCGTTCCAAACCTTTTGTAGCATCACTCTGTTAATGGTTCTGAATGCTGCTGCACAAATGCATTCTTTAAGTTCTGGCAGTGTTTTCGGCATTGGTGGCACATAAACAATGTCTTTGATGTAACCCCACAAAGAGAAATTACATGGTGTTAGGTCTGGGGATCTTGGTGGCCATTGTCGCCATGTATTTTCACGATAAAATATGTTTATTACGCTGTATTTTAAAGATGAATCAAAGGCAAAAATGAAAATTTAAAAATAATGTTTCTGATCGATTTAAAAAAAAAAAAAATTCCACAACGCCTAAATATTTGTACTCAAAAGGGAACCACTTTTGGTGAAGCTCTCACCTAGCATTGAGAACTGGTGCATTTTATAGCCCTATGCACTCAGAAAAAGGAATTGATTAAAACAACAAAACATTTTTGTTGAGTACATTTTGGTTGTTTTAGCAAAATTGGAGTAAAATTGAACCATTTTACTTCAATTAACAAAACATTTTTTGCTGGCAATACAAAAATTTTTTTGGAATTGAAAAAAAAAAAAAAAAAATGGTTTTCAACAAAACAAAAATTTTTTTTGATTCAAACAAAATTTCCATTGACCTATATTTAAACAAATTTTTGGTTTAAATATAGGTCAATAAAAATTTTGTTTGAATCAACAAAAAAAAAAAAAAAATTGTATCGTCAACAAAAATGTTTTGTTAATTGAAGTAAAATTGGTTAATTGAAATAAAATGCTCCAATTTTACTTCAATTTTGCTAAAACAACAAAATGTACTCCAAAAATATGTTTTGTAGTTTTAATAAGTTTCTTTTTCTGAGTGTAGGCCAAAGTTTGAGAATCGATGAAATTTGTATGCAAAAAACGTATGATATATATTTTTGTACACATTTATTTTTAAAGTAATGTATTTTTAATTGTTCATTTCTTGCTAAAACCGAGTTAGGTCTCCCAAATATGGTGCTAAGAATCCAAACCTCTGCTCACACACAGTAGTCGATTGTGACATTCGGCTAGAGTTTCAGGGGGACATTCTACGGAAACGAATAAAGTTTAAAAGGACATTCGAGGAAAATTCACTGTACTATAAAAATGAAATATTCGGAAGTAAAATTCTTAATTGAATTTTTTTTTCTGACACTATTATGTCTAAAAAAAGCATAATAGAATATCAAAATACAAGAACTACAATCAACAATAAACGAATATAGTGTTATCAAAAGTTATTTTCCTGTCAGAAAAATCTTACAAACGAGGCTAACTCCAATGTACATAATGCAGTACAAAAATTTCTATGCGATTTGTATTTTGTCTAATAAAAAAACAAATATTCTCTAAAGCTTATTTTAAAAGAACTGGCATAAATATTTAATGGCAGAGAAAAAGAAGAATAGAAATAGTGTACCGTAAAAAAATCTCATTTGTTAGTCTTATTCCGTTTTCGCTGAGTTCGACGTTTCAGTTGCGTTTTCATTTACGAAAGCAGTTGGGAAAATCAAGAGAAAAGCTGCTTTCGTAGGAGATTGTTTTTATCCCATGAAACCTTCTTTTTTTCTTTTAAAATTGTATTTTGCATCATCAGCTGAATTATAAATTTCACATCCTTCTTTTTCATTTGATGTCTTCTATTCTTTTATTTTAGCACAAGTGAATATTGCAAAAAAAAGACAACATGTGTTTTATTATAAAGATCTTAACATCGATCAATACATAGGTTGAAAGTATTGATTTGCAAACAATAGTTTACTTTATTATTACGAAAAGTCGTTCCATGATAACAAAATGCATTCATATCCACTATATATATATATATAAGATAGATATCTGAAACTGGGGCCAAAATATTGGAAAAATAACCAATTTATTATTTATTTTTATATACGTAGTATAGGGTAAGTCTTGTAATCGTTTTGAAAATCGAAAAATTTTTTTTGACGGATTTACACGTTTCAGACACTGGAGATTCCGAAAAACATATTTTTTGAAAAAAAAAATGCCGTCCGTTTGTCTGTGAATCTGTGTGTGTGTCTGTAAACGCTCTATCAAGTCTCTATCTCCCGAACAATTTGAGATAGAGACTTGAAATTTGGTATGTAGTTAGTATGTAATAATGGGAAGAAGCTTATTGAATTTCAGTAACCTCGATTATCCGGAACTATTTTTTTCGGACCCTCGAAATATTCGTTCTGATAAAAGATATATAAAAATTTTCGAAATTGTTTATTTTGAGGAGTGGATATAAAAGACAATAAAAAACATAAATTTTTCATACAGAATGAAGTTGATCGGATAAGTAGTTGCCGAGATATTTGTAATCCTATTTCCCACACTCTTCGAATTTTCATGACCCTGTATTTCATTCAAATTTCAATTCAAAGATATATTTTAATTGGAAATGAGACGCTTAATCGGACTCAGTAAACCGTTAATTAATATGATTATCAATCTGGAGTTATAAGGATGTTTCTTTTACGCAATTCAGTAATAGAGCATTTAAAGTTTATGACGTCATCAAGCCACGATTTTATTCGAATTGCAATGTATTTTATAAACAGTTTACACATGTTTTACTTTCATATTTTATATTATTCATATCCATGATGGGTAAGTATTACGGTGGCCCCCAACGACTAGTTTTTTTGTTGTTGCAGTGTTTCCGTAACGTGGCTGTAGTGTGGCAGGGTGAGTGTCCAGGAAACTGGAAATGTTCACAAATCTTGAAAAAACCCAATGTGTCCTCTGGTATCACGAGAGCCTTTTGTCATCTGTAATTCACGAGAGGCCGTACACACTGATTTCTTGCGACTTCGCACAAAAGACTGTCTCATGTCTTCCACCTTCTCAGCTGAAGTTGATGGTTGGCCAGTATTCAGTACGTGTGGTCCAGTTTCTTAGACACTGACACTGCTACACTACAGCCACATTACGGAAACCTGCAACAAAAAAACATGGTTTCTTTCCAACATTTTGGCACAAGTTTTCCATGTCTATCTTAAATATAGTGGATAGGAATAAATTTTGTAGTTAAGGAGTGAAAGACTTTTCGGACACCGTGTATAGTGATCTAAAATTGATATATAGTACATAGATACAAACCTTTGAAATCGAAGGCAAATGTAAAAAAAAAAAAAAAATTCTTGAAATTTATTTTTAAACTGCTACGTCTAAAAAATATACAATAGATTATCAAAATAAAACAAAGAACTGTAACTAATAATGTACACAAATGACAGTAGCAACAGTTATTTTCCTTTAAACAAAAGATATAATTAATGTTTAAAGTGATAAAAACATTATACAAAAGGCTTAAAAATACCTTTTAATATAGAGATGACATGCTTCGTACGCTCTAACGGTGATTTCTGCAAGATCAAAAATGATAAATAAACTATTTTCGCAAAGTTTTGAAAATGATAAATATAAGTCATGATCACATGCATAATGCAAGCAGGTGCTTAAAATGGTCAAATTGTAAACGTGAACATTATTATTTTATTTATTGCTTTTTTACTTTGTAAATCATCTCGTGCTAAATTTTAGGTAATTCAAAAGAGGCTGATTCATTGCATATGTATTAATTACCTAAAATTTGGCACGCGATGACTTACAGATTAAAAAAGCAATAAATAAAATAATAATTTTTACGTTTACAGTTTGAGCATTTCGTGACTCGTGATTTGTGTTTATCATTGTCAAAAACTTTGCAAAAATAGTTTATTTATCTTTTTTGATTTTGAAGAAGTCGCCGTTAGAGCGTATGAAACATCTTTATATTAAAATCTATTTTTAAGCCTTTTGTATTAGTTTTTATCACTTTAAGCCTTAATTACATTTTTATTTAGCATTAACAAGTGATTTTATTATATTATTTGTAGTTATTTTCCTGTCATAAATGCGGTTATCTTCAGTGCACATTATGCAGCAGAAAAAAATCAAAGCGATATATATTTTATTTAATAAAAAACAATTATGCTTTGAAGATTATTTTAAAAGAACTGCCATAAATATTTAATAGTGAGAAAAAAAAACGCGTAATATAAATACTTCAGTATCCTAAAAAAAGTTATTTGTTAGTCTAATAGTTTTCGCTGATCTTGGTGTTTTAGATGTATTTGGGAAAATCAAAAGAAAAGCTGCTTTTGTAAGAGATTGATTTCATCTTACGAATCTTCTTTCTTTCTTTTAATATTGTATATTGCATCTTCGGCTTAATTATGCGTCTCACGTATTTCATTTTAATTTAAGATGATATATATTATTCCTGAATTTTAACAAATGTGAATACTGGAAGAAAGATGCCATGTGTTTCAATGTGCAGATAATTATTACGAGATTGGTTGAAATCTTAGATTCGAAATAACAGCGTGTTATAAATATATTTTTAACTAAACCCTTTGTTTATTGCATTTTTCATCGAATTTCTTTTATCATTATATGTAAGAAAAGTCTGATATCATTATATATCAAATAAAATATGCTTATGTTACAAAAATCTTTACTGTAACATTGATAGAAGGTATTGCATCACCAAGTAAAGAGCAATTTATCGTAATACGTATTATTTAAATCGACTGACTGCTTTCTGCTTTAATTTCGTATTTTATAATATTTTATCTCGTTGTTATTATAAATAGATATAGAGAAATGTGTTCATATTTATATAATCACATTAAATTTTTACCCCGAACTAATTGAAAGTATTGAATCGCTAAGCAAATAAATAGCGACCTGAAATAAAAATATAGTATAAATGATATTTTCGACCATTCGATAACAATTCACGGTACTATAAAAATGAATCAAGATAAAAAATGTAAATTAGGAAATAAGATTCTTGATTGATTTTTTTTCTAAAACCATTATGTCTAAAAAAAAAACACCTAGTAGAACATAAAGATAAAAGGAAGAATTATAATCAACAACAAACACAGATAGAGATATAAAAAATTATTTCCCTGTCAAATAAATCTTTATAAACGAGATAACTTCATGCACATAATGCAGCAGAAGCAAATTCTATGGTATTCATATTTTGTGTAGAAAAAAGCAAATATTCTCTGAAGATTACCTTGAAAGAACTACCATAAATGTTTAATAATGGACAAAAAGTTGAATAGAATTATTTTACATTAGGCTTATTCAGTTTTAGCCGAGATTCATGGTTTTAGGTGTATTTTCATTATGAATGCTAGTAGAGAAGAAACAACGTTCCGGCCTCAGGAGGAGGAGTGAGGAGTGAGGAGGGAGGAGGGCTCCTCCTCCCAAAGTGCCCTCCTCCTTCCGAAGTGCCCACCTCCTCCTGAAGTGCCCTCCTCCTCCCGAAGTGCCCACCTCCTCCCGAAGTGCCCTCCTCCACCAACTAAGATAAGGGGATTAATTAAGGATTAGTGTTAATTAATTTTAATTAGGGAAATTTTTTTTTCGCGGAGAATTTTCTACTAGAGTACGAGGTGTGTTTCAACGGATTTATTTTAGGGAATTAGAAATTTAATTAATTTTAATTGAAGATCTTAGAAATTTTTCGAAGCAATTTTTTTTTCAACTAGAGTATGCTATTCGATATACCTGTTAGAGTATATTACAGGTGAATTTTAAAAGTCAATAATGGTTTAATTAAAAATGGTGACTAATTAATTGGGGAAATTAGAATTTTTTTCAACTATAGTATATAATAGCAGGTAGAATTTTAGATTTGAATGGAAAATAACAATACATTTTTGGTGCTGTCATCTATCGTTTGAATTTAGTACTTTTACGAAAAGTCTGGCTGAGGATCGAACCCTCACAAAATGAAATCATAGCACACTGATTTGCGTTTTTCTAACCATTGTGCTATGATTTCATGTCTCTGAAAGTATTTTAAAAGAAGAGGTCTGTGATATCACCATATGTGCAGGTCATACGTTTTTAGTTTGCGAATTATTTTTGTAGATTATTAACCAATGATAACTATTTATTCACGAACCAATCACATAGGACTTTTTTATAATAATGCGCGCCCCTTAGATTGGTATAAATTGATGTGAATCCTGTTCATTACATTATTCATCACATTGTCGTTGATGTGCAAGGTTGTATGATTTAAGTGGAACTTGATTTAAAAAAATGTCTAGTGTTTAGAAAATCAAATATCCTTCCTGATACCCAAAGAAGAACCTCAACCGATGGACATTACCCCCAAAGAGGAACCTGTTTCGAGTATTGAAGTGAAACCGTCATCCTCAAGAGAGATCAAGTTACCCCATTTTTGTGAGATTTGCAAGAAAGGCTATTCTACGAAATTTGCGTTTAATAGACACATGACTCATCACTCAGATGAAAAAGTTCTTACCTGTGGTGTTTGCGAAGAAACCTTCATTTGGAAATATGATTTACGAAATCATGCTAAGACTCATTCAAGGACATATAATTGTAAGCCGTGCAATATGGTGTTTCCACGATATTTTGATTTGTATAAACACAAGAAGATTCATAACACTTCCAAACCGAAGAAAACGACCAGGTCTTCCAAACAACAAAAAGATGATCAACGTAGAGTACTGATTAATCGACTTTGTAATTTATTCCAACAAGTATGCACTTCCTATGAGCAAACAAAGTAACTTATGACGTCATCTATTTTTCGAGTTATATGATTGGGTTAAGCCTTTTAACTGAGTAACTGAGTAACTTCTATCTGTAACTGAGACTGATTTTTAAACCTATATAAGCAATGGATCCAGACACCTCATCTAATTCCGTATGAACTTTAAAGAAGATTGTAACCAAGTAACATGGCAAAAAGAAATCACGAAGAACAAGTGTTTTCGCCTAATAAACGTTCTCGTGTAGATTCACCTTTGGTATCAAGAATTGAAAGTACTGAAGACCTTGTCTACGTTGATGAAACAGCCTCTTTTCCGGACACCTGTTGTGAGCCCACCAAGGATATATTGAATGAATTTTTCATTGACTTTAACTTTGCAAAACCTTCTACCCCAACGACATCCCATGAACTTATTCAAGAATCGTTGCAAGAACCCATTCAAGAACCACTACAAGAATCGACTGCTCATGCTTCGAATGATGACTCATTTATATTTTGGAAAGAACTTGGAAACTCAATCTTTTTAGGGTTCGAGTTACACAATTCTGATTATTTTATCCACATAAGGGAATTTACTTCTGAAGGAATTCCCACCCAGAATGGAATTACTATGAACATCCAGACTTGGTATGAGTTTCAATATAAAATCGTTGCCTTTAATTTAAGATACAAAAGTTCCTCCTTCGTTAGTAATAACAAGATGTTAGTTTTAAATGAGGATAATTCTGTTATGTGTCTTAAAAGTTTAACGAACGATTCTCATATCAAATTAAACAATTATCAATTAGAACAATTAAAAGAAAAGGCCTATAAACTGAATAAGAAATTGATTCATCACCAGTATGAAAAGCATTTACTTAACTTATTAAAGAAAAATGTAAACAGGCTACAATGACACAAGAAAATGAATTTGTGTTATGGTCTAAACTAATTTTCTACATCGAGAATAATATTATAAGTATATTTAATGAAATTTATCAATGTACTGGATGTGTTTTTAGACATCCAAGTGTTAGCTTGCATTCGTGTTTCACATTTAACAACCGTGAAAAATTTAAACAGGTTGGAGATATGATTTTAATGCTGGTTAATTTTGACGATGTACTATCCATGTTTTTAAAGAAAGTGGATTTCGTTAGCGATCACTTTTTATGTAACCTGAATGTACAAACTTTTAAAAGCGTATTGTTCGAATAAACTATCTTGATTTTACATCTGTGTCATTATTTCTATAAAATACATGTTTAAAATATAGGCAATAAACTTGATTAAAATATAATAAACTGAATTACTATACAAATTAACCCCTTGAGGGGCGGTGGTATATAATATATACCACTTAATTTTAATTCTCAAACGCCACATTTACACCGGAATTTTGGAATCAAATTTTACTTTTAAAATATACGTGCAGAAACGCTTCTACTTATTTTGAAATAAATTTTGTTTTTAAATCCCGGTGTGAATCACTGATTTCAACATTTTAGAAACATAAGTACTTTGCCCCTGAAAGGGTTAATGAAAAAAATACTTACACACCAGATTGAAGAAAACATGTCTTGCACAGACCACTGCTTAAACTGTTCATCTTATCTAATGGGGAATCTCCACAAGTGAGATCACCCTAACCTGTGTCTTAATGACATCACCTGGGATATCACTACGCATGCGCGAGGTTATCTAATCAGTGATAAGATTATCAGATAACAACCCCCATATAAGGTCGAACATATCGTGAGGAATCATTGCTTAGCTGTTCCTGCCTCGGTGTTCCTGCTTAGTTAGTGATTATTCCTTGACTTGCTTGCTCAGTGATTTTCAACGTGTAAAAATGTCTTCAATCATCTTTTCGGATAATGGCTTGAACGTCCAATATATAAGTGACTTTATAGAGAAAGCCCATGCTGATCGTTATTTGACGGAGTTAAGAACATTACCATTCTACAGACCTACTTTTCATTTGCGAGGAAAGGATGTGAAACCTAAGCGATTGGTTTTAGCTTATGGTGATCCCAATACCAGCTATGCCTTCAGTGGAACAAGTGTGCCCTCCAAACCTTGGACTTCACTTATGATTGAACTTCGTGATAAAGTGGAAAGAGAAACAGCCTGTACTTTTAACTATGTGCTACTTAATTTGTACCAGGATGGAACTACCTATATCAGTCACCACAAAGATAATGAATCCAGCTTAAATGCTATGTTCCCTATCACAGTACTCAGTTTTGGTGCTCAAAGAACTATTGAATTCAAGAGACCTAATGTACCCTCGACATTTATCAAGCTAGAACATGGATCCTTCTACAACATGTTGCCACCTACCAACGAATTATTCACACACGGTATCGGAGCAGAACCTGCTATTAAAGACGTTCGAATTAGCCTCACTTTCAGACATTTAATAGTTCATCCTCTTGATTTGAAAAAGCCAAGACTGGACTTGATGAATGATCCTGAACTGAATTTAGACTTGTTTGCTGACTATTCTCCACCTACCACGTCTAAACATGTTTCACCATTAAACAGACCTCAAGAGAAACTGTCTACACATACATTTCATGAATCAGATGGATATTTCTCAATTCCTTGGAATCTTGAATGGAATACCTGTGCTCAAATTGAAATGGATAAAAACTGTAATTTGAAACTGCACATAAGAATTTTTAAAGAAGGTGCACGCGGCGAATTATTCCCAACCAAAAATGGCATTGTAATGACACCTTTAACGTTTGATCATTTCCAACAAAATATGATCAAGTTCAACTTTTATTCTGTGAAAGACAGTTACGTGTCCAATAATCAACTTTTAACAGCATTTTCCGATGAAGGACATTGCATATTACAACAGATTTTCAAGGCAAACCAACATAGCTTTCATTTTAAACCAGAAGGAATACGTTTATCTATAGATCAATTTTTAAAATTACGTGAAGCAATTCCGGAAATTACCGACTGCATGATTGATATGCTTCTTGTAAAAGCGATTCCTATGTCTGTATTACGAAAATCAAAAAAGTGTATTCTGACACATACTAATGAGGATAGTGCGAAGAAGCATTTCCTTTCATGTTTTGACCAATAATTAGAAAGATCTCTTAATCAAGTATATACTTGTTACGCTTGTACCATTAGCCAGTTATCACAATTAGACCACGACTGCTTAAATACTTCATTAAGAGAAAAAATTCTTCTGTATAGAGATAGCGCATTATTAAACTTTAATGTCTATCAGTTTGTGAAGAATATCACTGCAAACTGTCTTTGTCACTATACACCTGCATTTTTTGATACTTTGCATTCAAACTTTTATGTAAACTATTTAGAAACTCTGTTTGTAAATTCCCGTGAAGCATAATGCTTTTAAAACTAGAAAATGTTTGTAACATTTTTTTGAATAAAAATACTTTTTTTACCCTAAATAATTTCTATGTGATTATTTCCTAAACATCTTTACGTGTTTCTTTTTTTCAGATTTGAGATATGTAGAAAACAGTTTACAGTCATGAAAAGTAGTTTTGAACTAAGAAAAAAGGTTTTAAATAATTTTTGAAAACATATTAATGAATATTCTACAAGAGGGTACCTTTTATTTATGAGAAAGTATTTATATTTTAAGGAAGTTTTTAAGATTGTTTTCAGATAAAAAAAAAGTATACTTTCTGACACATTTTTAAATTCAATATTTGTTCACAAATGTGTTAGAATTTTTCGCGTTGAGAACTATCTTAAAATAGTATCGGTTCATTAAAAAACACTGAAACATTCTTCACTTAATTGAAACTTTACAAAGGGAAATATTTTATGTGAAAAAAAATCACAAAAAATGTCTAAGTTCTACAATTAAAATAAATTAATATTATTTAGGAAAATTAAATAAGGTTATTTGCTCATGAGTTAAAATTTCTTATTACAACGTATCTGTCATGTGTAATCGCTAAGGGGTTTTCCTATGAATGATTCATATCTATCTACCACTAATCGGCTAGTCCTTATCAGATCCTCTTATCTATGAATCATATGGGTTGTATATTAGCAAGATCTTTCGGGGTAAACTTTAGTCTGTTCTAGATTTCGTTTCTTGTTGTGTCACAAGCTAGTGCTCTTGGATTTTTTTCTTCTTGTGCGTGTGTTTGAGTTTCTGAAGTGATAATATGATTTCATCTACCCAGCAGCAAATGTCTTCAACCTTTGATGATGATGAAGTAAGTGGATTTTAATATATATTTTTATTATATAATGTACTTTCAAAACTAATTTTAATTCAGCAAATTTATTAAATAATTTGTGAAATGACTTAGCCTAAAGCATGAATAATTTTTACCCGAGGGGTATATTAAATATAGTTACTTAACTAAACTAAAATTTTACGAAGGGTTCTGTATATTCTAAAATTAATATTCTAAGCTGTGATTATTATTATTAATTATTGGTATATTTTACTGTAAAACATAATAAAATCTATTTTAAAATTTTATGAAGGGGTCCGTATATGCTATAAAATTGTTATTTTAAGCTGTGATATTTTACTGTAAAACATGTTATTATTCATATATTTTACTGTAATGCATGACAAAATCTATTTTAAAATTTTATGAAGGGTTCTGTATATTCTAAAATTACTATTCTAAGCTGTGATTATTATTATTTATTGGTATACTTTACTTGCTGTAAAGCATGAATAATTTTTACCCGAGGGGTATATTAAATAGAGGTACTTAACTATTTTTATATTTTATGAAGTGTTCTGTATATTATAAAATTACTAGTCTAAGCTGTGATATTTTACCTAGCGTAAAGCATACTAAAATCTATTTTTAAATTTTATGAAGGGTTCTGTATATTCTAAAATTACTATTCTAAGCTGTGATTATTATTATTTATTGGTATATTTTACTCTAAAACATGATAAAATCTATTTTTCAAATTTTATGAAGGGGTCCCTTATATTCTAAAATTACTATTCTAAACTGTGATTATTCATATATTTTACTTAGCCTAAAGCATGAATAATTTTTACCCGAGGGGTATATTAAATAGAGGTACTTAACTAAACTAAAATTTTATGAAGGGCTCTGTATATTCTAAAATTACTATTCTAAGCTGTGATTATTCATATATTTTACTTAGTATAAAGCAAGAATAATTTTTACCCGAGGGGTATATTTTACTTTGCATAAAGCATGACAAAATCTATTTTCAAATTTTATGAAGGGCCCCGTTTATTCTAAAATTACTATTCTAAACTGTGATTATTCATATATTTTACTTAGCCTAAAGCATGAATAATTTTTACCCGAGGGGTATATTAAATAGAGGTACTTAACTAAACTAAAATTTTATGAAGGACTCTGTATATTCTAAAATTACTATTCTAAGCTGTGATTATTCATATATTTTACTTAGTATAAAGCATGAATAATTTTTACCCGAGGGGTATATTTTACTTTGCATAAAGCATGACAAAATCTATTTTCAAATTTTATGAAGGTCTAAAATTATGAAGGTTTTATTTACGAGACAGGAGTATAATTTTTTGAAATATAAGATTGATTATTGTGAAGTATAACAATGATTTTATTAAGGGTAACTATTTTTAATACCTATTTAAACTATTTTTAATGTATATTTAAAATATTTCACCTTAGTAGTGTATATGTCTTAATAATGCTACTTGTAATTTATTTTCATACCAGTATAATGTATTATGTTTATTGCAAAATTTATATGTCGTAGGGAAAAAGTTAAACTTTATTTGAAACAGTTTTTCTTATTATTACAAATTTTTAATCCAATGTGTGAACTTTCATTAGAATAATGCAAAGTTAGTTTATAATGTCAGCCATGAATATTATATTTAAAATAGATCCTTTTTATTTGAAGTATATTTCCTTTTACACTAATATTTAAAACAGTATTCACATTACCATACATTTTTTAAACTCGTTAAGTATTCTAATTAAACAATCTTCATTAATTCAGTTAATTAGTAGCGATATCTTGTAATGACTCATTGTGGAAAATCCCATGACGTCATACTTGGAAAAACCTATGAGGTCATAGATCTGATAAGATTCTCTTATCTGATTAAATAGATAAGCGCGCTCATGTGGGTTCATTCTTATAGTAGCTGTCCTAGAGACTGTACGTTATAATTAGTGCTCCAAGCATTTTATACTATTAATCTTTTTGAAAAAGTAATAAACGATGAATTCAAAAATTCAAACTCAAGTAAGTTAATTATTTTGAAAAACTGTTTAGTATCATTCTCTATTTTTTTATAAGATTGTTTTTCCTTTTTTTTAATGATTTTAACCTAAGAGTTTTCCATATGTTATGTGGTTTAATATTGTTAAACGATTTATTTTTGAAACTCTGTAAATGAATCTATTCAAATACCTATCTGTTGTGATACTAATTTTCTTGAAAAACTTCTAATTAGAAAAAAAATTGTTCTTTCAGAAATATATTACTTTTCTGTTTTGATCTCGATATTAATATCTGTATGTGTGCTAAATGTATAGTTATTTTAGTTTAACAACAGTGACAATTTAACTTAATTCAAAATATAAACAAAGTCATTATTCTCTAGCACTATTCTATATGAAATTTTTATAACATGTTATTGATGAACCCTTTTCGAAAAATGATTTATGTTTTCTAATTTAGTGGGAAACTGATTTAAACATCAGTCCCAGAAAAATCGACGCCATAGAAATAAGAGCTCTGAAGGATATGGCGGAAAAAAGCCCAGCACCTTCAACGCAAGAGTCGTCTCTGGTATATTATTATTATTATTATTTATTGTTATTATTAGTGTGTAAAAATTATAATAAATGTAAATTGTAAACGAGAATTTTCTTTTAAAGTGGGACATGGATTTTTCCCTCACGTCTAATCAAACAAATCTTATCGACCAAGTTGAGAAGATGTATAGAAGTGAGAGAGAGAAAAAAAATCTAATGATGGAGTCTCTTAAGGTATTTTTTAAAACTTTATAAAACAACTGAAGTTTAAATTAATTTTTTTTTTTTGGTAAAAGCTTATAGGGATATTCTTTTTTTTTAGCGTAACCTGCCCAGTATGGTTGATGCAACCACGACAAAACCCCATTCTGATGTTCCTAAGGTATGTTTTCTTTAGTATATAATAATTATAAGTTGTTTTAAATCATTCACTTTAAATCTTGAAAAGACAAAGTTTAAATCTTGATAAGATAAAGTTTAATTCTTGATAACTCGAAGTTTAATTCTTAATAAGACAAAGTTCAATTCTTAAAGCTCAAAGTTTAAATCTTGATAACTCAAAGTTTAATTCTTGAAGTTTAAATCTTGATAAATAGTAGAACCTTTTTTTAGTAGGCATGTTTATAAAGCTAGGGTATGCATTTTTTTTCAGGATCAGCATGTATGTGAATTTTGTAAAAAATCGTTATCACGCAAGGACAATTTAAAGCGACAACCAACTGATTCACACAAAACAAAGAGAAGGTGCATCAAATATGAACCCTTCTGCCCCAGTCGCAGGCCCGTCTAATGCCCGCCCTTCTATCGCAGGCCAGTCAAACGTGGAGTCCTCTAAGGTAATTCTTTAAATGTATTTTTTTTGTCTTTTTATGTCTTTTTAATGTTAGTCCTCGAGAAAAATTAAATAGTTTTAAAGAGTTTTTTTTTAATAATATCATTTAAAAAAATAGGGTGGGTTTTTGAGAGACTGAAATAAATTTTCTGTTTAACTTTAGGTTTTGTTTAATAAAGGGTAATGAAGGGTTTTCTTTTTAAAAAAAATTAAGGGATTTTTTTTTAGAAAAAAATAAATAAAATTTTAAATGAGGGTTTTTTCTTCTTTTCAGAATGTTCACACTTGCGATGTGTGCCAAAAATCTTTCTCCAATGCCTTCAATTTGAGACGTCATCGTGCTACCCACACAAAATCATCTGACAGTCTATTCACTTGCGAAATTTGTCAATCAACTTTCACCAGAATCGACAATTTTCTACGACACAAGAAGTTCCATTCAGAAGATGAAAGCTGTTTTAAGTGCGATATTTGTCAAGAAATGTTCACCCGGGCTGACAACTTAAAACGGCATTTAATAACGCATGAAAACCCTCAATATAGATGCCCTGAATGTGGAGGAAAATTCGCAACGAAAGAAAATTTAAATCAGCATATACGCACGCAGAATAGCAGCACTTCTCAATACGTCTCGGTGAAGCGACCCAGGACAACCACACGATCCAGTACAAGACCTCGAAAAGAAACTACAGCCTTAAATGTTTTTAAAGTAGTCATGATTGATTCTGATGAGGACACACATCACGACATCACAGTTTTCTTCGACTCTGCTCTTGAAGAATTAAGGGAGGCTCTGGAGGAAGCTGTTGCAGAAAGGGACGCAATCAAGTGGCATGTGATGATAAAGGTTATACTTGAAAAAATATCTGTAGAAGGCGAGCAGGAGCTACTCTCAACTTATTTCCACTCAGATACTTACGAACAATTTACGAATGATTCCATTGAAGAAAATTTAGAAGAAGCACATCGGAAAATTATTAGTTCATTCGAAAAATTTGTCCAAAGGGGGGTCCGGATGGCTTCTCAAGGAAGTATCATATCTTGAACTTAAAATGGGAAAATATTCCCCTTTGAAAGGTAGCAGCTATCTTCAACTTCCAAAAGACTTAAAAGGTAAAGAAGCCATACTTAATATCCAAAACTTCGAAGATCAGAAATGTTTTCTCTGGTGCGTCCTGGCACACCAATTAAATTTAGATCGTAAGGAAAATCCCAACAGAGTAACCAAGTACCAGCCGTTCGAAGATACAGTCAACATGAATGGCATATCCTATCCAGTACCATATCAGAAGATTCCTCTAATTGAGTCAATGAATGATCTAAGAATCAATGTTTTCGGGTACGAGGAGAGCGAACTTTACATCCTATATTTATCTAAGAAAACAAACTAGGATGTGATTATCCTACTTCTTCTTTGTGATGGTGAGAATACCCATTACACCCTTATAAGGAACTTTTCAAGATTCATGTCGCATCGAAATAAGGATATGTCAGCATATTATTATTGTTATACCTGCTTACACGGATTCACAAGACCTGAATTACTAGAAGATCACAAGCCCTATTGCAGTAACCACACCCCTCAAGTAATTAAAATGCCAAAACCCGGTGAAAATATACTCTCATTTACAGGAATCCATTTGCAAGCTCCTATGCCCTACGTCATCTATGCAGATTTCGAATCCCTGCTCGTACCCATTTACACTACTGAACCCTCCAATAAGTCATCTTACCAAGTAAAGACTGCTCGTCACGAGGCTTGTGGGTTTGCGTTCGTTATTGTGGGCTCTGACGGACGCGCCTATAAGAAGATAGAAGTTTATCGTGGTGAGAATGCTGCAGAAGAATTTATTAAAGCCATCTTAAAATTCAAAGAGGAAATCACATCGAAATTATTAACCATCGCCCCGATGAATCCCAGTGACGAAGAGGAAGAAGCTTTCCAGCAAGCCACAGAATGTTGGATATGTCATAAGTCATTGGACAAGGAACGCATCAGGGATCACGATCACATTTCTTCAAAGTATAGGGGAGCTGCCCACCCCTCTTGTAATATTAACTTCAAGCAGAGTAAAATGATTCCTGTCGTGTTTCACAATCTTAAAAAGTATGACGCACACCATATAATGCGTAAGCTAGGTTGCTTTAAACAGCTGAAAATAAGTGTGATTGCTGCCAATTTAGAAGAATACATCACATTTAAATTACAAGAATATCATTCCTCTATTCAATTCTCATTCATTGACTCACTGCTCTTCCTCCCGGCCTCCTTGGACAAATTAACATCAAATCTGAAACAATGCGACTTTAATATATTAAGAGAAAACTTTGCTCAAAATACAAGGACTGAACTACTATGTCGCAAAGGTATTTATCCCTATGAATATATGAATTCGTTTAAAAAATTTCAAGAAACCCAGCTTCCTCCACCCTCTGCTTTCCACAACACATTATCCAATCAAGATATCACAGAATCAGACTATGCACATGCGAAAAATGTATGGAATACTTTCAGAATAAACAATCTCGGAGAATATCACGATCTATATTTAAAGACCGATGTGCTTCTACTAGCCGATGTATTCGAAAATTTTAGACGTCTCTGCAGTCAATATTATAATATTGACCCATCCCACCTCGTCACTTCACCAGGATTGTCTTGGCAGGCCTGTTTGAAAATGACTGAGGTGGAGTTGGAATTATTGACCGATGTGGACATGCTGCTTTTTATTGAAGAAGGCGTACGCGGGGGTGTGTCGCAGATCTCCCACAGGTTTGCGACTGCCAATAATAAAGATGTTCCAAATCACGTCCCCAGTGAAGAAACATCACATATCATGTACTGGGATGCCAACAATCTTTACGGTTGGGCGATGTCCCAGTACATGCCCCATGGAGGGTTCCAGTGGTGTGATAGCTCCAACTTTACAGAAGAAAGCATATTACAGATACCAGATGACGCAAGTACAGGTTACATTTTCGAGGTGGACTTTGAGTACCCTGAATCCCTTCACGATGAGCATAACGACTATCCTCTTGCCCCGCAAAGACTCACCGTACAAGAAGAAATGCTGTCTGATTACGCAAAGAATCTTCCACAGAAGGGGTTCAGAGGTACTCCGAAACTCATCCCCAACTTGATGAGAAAAATCAAATATATTTCTCATTATAGAAACGTTAAATTATACATTGAATTGGGGTTAAAGTTAACGAAAATTCAAAGAGTTCTCCAGTTCCAACAGTCCCCTTGGCTCAAACAATATATCGAATTCAACACTGAAAAACGCAAGCAAGCGACTAGTGACTTTGAGAAGGATTTCTTCAAACTACTAAACAACAGCATTTATGGCAAGTGCATCGAAAATCTTAGGAAGAGGAGAAATATAGAATTATCTAACCAAGAAAGAAGATGTGAGAAGCTAGTCGCCTCTCCCTACTTCAAAAATTTCAAGATATTCGATGAGAATCTCGTAGCTGTTGAAAGGCAGAAGCCCAGTATCTTGATGAACCGGCCTATTTACGTCGGGTTTTCGATACTAGAGCTATCAAAGGTGCTCATGTACGAATTCCATTATAAATTTATCAAACAAATTTATCTATCCTGGAAATCGTTCAATTCTGCTTTTCACGGACACAGATTCTTTAACCTATCTTATCACGACTGAAAACCTACAAAATGAGATGTATCTCAATAGGTTGCGATTTGATTTTTCAGATTACCCCCAAGAACACCCCCTTTATTCTAACACGAATAAGAAAGTCTTGAGGAAATTTAAAGACGAATTAAATGGCGTGCCTATTCATCAGTTTGTAGGTTTAAAGTCAAAAATGTATTCGATTAAATCCTCCAAAGAAGAAAAAAAGCGAGCCAAGGGGGTCTCAACATCTATAGTTAAAAATAAATTGAAACATGAAGATTATGTAAAATGTTTGGAAAGACAAGCTACAACCTTTGAAGAACAGTCAAGAATAGGGCAGCAATCACACATACTTTACACCCTTAAACAAAATAAAAAGTGTTTGTCACCCTTTGACGACAAGCGTTACCTGCTAGAAGATGGAGTAAGTAGCCTAGCTTACGGACATTATAAAATTCCAAGATAATTAGAAAAAAAAAATTAAAATCTTTAGAAAAAGAAAGGAAGATATCAAAATCTTCCAAACAAATTTTTGGGGATCGTTTGTGTGATCTACCTCCCCGTGGTGATTCCTGGGACCAGGAAGTTTTGACTCTAGGTCACTTCTAGCCAAAAGCTCACACCTTAAGGCAAAATTCATTTCAGTTGAGAGTTTATAACCTTAGATTACTTTCAGCTGAAAATCCTACTTTTGGTGACTTTTAAAACTAAAAATTCTATTTTTGGCAATTTTTAAAACTAAAAATTCTATTTTTAACTCTAAAAATTCTACTTTTGGTTTAAAAGAGAAAAAAATTCTAAGGTCCCCAATTAAAATTAATTAATTAATGACCATTTTTAATTTATTTCATTTACTTCTACTGCATACACTCATATTCAAACTGCGTACTCTCGTTGAAAAAAAATCTCGCGAAAATTCTTAAGTTCCCCAATTAAAATTAATGAATGACCATTTTTAATTAAACCATTATGGACTTTTAAAATTCACCTGTAATATACTCTAACATATATTTGGAATACCCTACTTTCGTTGAAAAAAAAATTGCTTCGAAAAATTTCTAAGTTCTCCAATTAAAATTAATTAAATTTCTAATTCGCTAAAATAAATCCCTTGAAACACACCTCGTACTCTAGCAGAAAATTCTCCGCGAAAAAAAAAATTGCTTCGAAAAATTTCTAAGACTCGCAATTAAAATTAATTAACACTAATCCTTAATTAATCCCCTTATCTTAGTTGGTGGAGGAGGGCACTTCGGGAGGAGGTGGGCACTTCGGGAGGAGGTGGGCACTTCGGGAGGAGGAGGGCACTTCGGGAGGAGGTGGGCACTTTGGGAGGAGGAGGGCGCTTTGGGAGGAGGAGCCCTCCTCCCTCCTCACTCCTCACTCCTCCTCCTGAGGCCGGAACGTTGTTTCTTCTCTACTAATGCTATTGAGAAAGTTAAAAGAAAAATTGATTTTGTAAGAGATAATTTTCATCTCATGTAACCCTTTTTCTTTTTTTTAAAATTATATTTTGAATTTTCGTCTGAATTACGCATTTCACATCAATATTTTAATTCAACAATCTTTTATTCTTAAATTTTAAAAGAAGTGAATATTACAGAAAAAGACAACGTTTCAGTATAAAGATCTTTATCACGACATTGGTTGAAAACAATGATTAGCATGAAAACAATAGTTTTTTAGATACTTTTATGTTAGCTGAGGGCCAGTGATAACTCGCCAAATCTTGTTTCAGTTGTCAACATTTATATTGCAACCCTTTCAATTGAAATGATTTGAATAAAGACTCTCTTGTCTTGATTTGAATTTTGATTTCAATTCAATTCTTAAGATTTTGTTATTTGTATTGATGCGATAGTGTTTACGTATTTTATCATGATTATATTTTAGTAATTTCTTTTAAAGATTTTATATTGCAATATTAAAATATTGGTTAGTTGTTATTAGCTAGCTAATGTTAAAAGATTGGCGAGAAAAAAAAATGGTTGGCGATATTCACAAAATTTTGGCGATCATTGACGCCCAGATAACATAAAAGTACCGTTTTTTACATGAATATTTTAAACTAAACCCATTATTTACTATCATTTTTATAATAGTGGGGCTTTCTTACATCATTATATATAAAAAATACCGAGTGCGTCATAAGTTCGTTAAAACTTTAAAAAAGTCATTAAAAACAAACAAATGATGCTAAAAAATTGCGGTTTGCAGGAATGGGATTAGAGGAGGATCGGATTTTTTTAAATAACAAAAAAAGTTGTCGTTAAAAATTCCCGATAGAGGGCGCTGGCATGCATTATATGAAGCAGATGTATGCAAATTAGGCTTATAATTGATGACCCATTTCTGCGAAGCGTCTGACAGCTTCAGTATTCTAGCGCATGAAACAGTTTTTAGGTGCGTTCGTAATTATATAAATACGTAGCACCTATTGTTGTCGTCTGGTCCGTCCGTCTGTCTGTCCGTCCGTCCGCATATAACAATGCAAAAACTACCCAACCGAATGGTTTGAAATTCAAGATATATTATCTTTGGAGAATTTTGTCCAGACATTTCAAATTTTATGAAAATCGAATAAAAACTTTAGAAAATATTAATAAAAATATTTATTAAGAAATTTGAATTTTTTAAAAAAGAAATCGGCGCTTTCTTGTTATAGGAGCTACCGAGGTTTAATCGTCAAGCGACCAAGATACTTATTTTATGACAGAAATTAATCTACAGACGATATAATTCATTTCACAGAATTAAAAATCATCAAGATCTGAATATTTATATAACTAGCTATAGTACGAACGCACCTCATTTGTCACGTTTGACGTACAATTTCCAACTTGTTTTTCTCGTCTTTAGTCATTTTGTCGTGCTGAATTTTCACAATTGGTCAGTTACTGATTCCCTGTTCTTGTAAAAGTGTTTAACCAACAGCGCTTGATCTGGTAATGATAGCATACTTCTGGCATCGAATGAAGAATCTGTATGCATTGAGGGGTTTTATTGACAACCTGATGTGCGTAAATCTGCTTCATATTATGCATACAGCGCCATCTATTGGTAATTTTTGAACCAATTTGTTTTGCTATTAAAAAAAATTCGATATTCCTCTAACCCCGTTCCTGCGAACTGCAATTTTTTTAGCATCATTTGTATCTTTTTAATGAATTTTTAAAGTTTTAGCAAACTTATGGAGCACCCGGAATTCTGATATTATTGTAGATGAAATAAAATATGCTGCAGTGGAAAAGATCTTTATTGTAAAGTTGATAGAAGGTATTGAATCAATGTAAACAACAATTTATCGTAATTGTATTTAAATCGAATTATTATTGCTATTTTACTTTTCTTATTTTATAATAAGAGTTTACAGTACCTCCGTTTTTATTATATCGGGTGTCCCAAAAATGACTGATGGATTTAAAAATTCAATAACTTTCAAACGGTGACAAATATTAAAAAAAATCTTGCAGGAGGGTTATGTATGATGTCAGGAGTTTTTTTTACTGTGATTCTTGATTTTAGTACGAATTTCAAACAATAGATGGCGCTAACAGCGATTGGCGCTCAGTCGAGGCCGAAACTGACGCCACTCCGCATTGATGTACATGCACCGCTCTCTAAATACTAGGCCTGCGCGCTGAAAAATATGCCGGCTGTCGCAGGCGGATTTTTTTTCAGCGTTTGAACGGTCCCTTGAACTTTAACACCAATAATTTCTGAAAGTTTTCTTCGCCTAGTTTTTCTGAGATCAAATAAGTCACAGAAAACTTTTAGATATTATTGGTGTTGAAGTTCGAGGGACCGTACAGACGCTGAAAAAAAATCCGCCTGCGACAGCCCCCATTTTTGTCAGCGTGCAGGCTTAGTATTCAAGAGGTGGTTCATCAATGCTGAGGGGCGTCAGTTTCGGCCTCGACTGAGCGCCAACTGCTGTCAGCGCCATCTATTGTTTGAAATTCGAACCAAAATCAAGATTCACAGTAAGAAAACTCCTGACATCATACATAATCCTCCTGCAAGATTTTTTAAAATATCTGTCACCGTTTGCCAGTTATTGAATTTTAAAATCAATCAGTCATTTTCGGGACACCCGAAATATGGATAAGAATATAAATTATGTCGATATTTATAATATCACGATAAAAGTTTACCCCTAACTAATTGAAAACATGGATTCATTAAGTAAATAAATGGTGATCTGAAATAGACTTATAATCTTGGCCATTTCATGACAATTGATCGTACTATAAATGGTAATCAAAGGCAGAAATGAAAATTAGGCAATAAAATTATTATTAGAAAATTCTTTTGAAACTATTATGTCTAAAAAACACGTAATAGAACATGAAGATAAAGCAAAGAATGATAATAAATCAAACACAAATAGAGATGTCAAAAGTTTTTTTCCTATGAAATAAATCTTTATAAACGAGGTTAACTTCAATACACATAATGCAGTAGAAAAAAATTCAATGCGATTTATATTTTGTCTAGTACAATATAAATATGCTCTGAGGCTTATTTTAAAAGAACTGATCTAAATATTTAATAGCATACAGAAAAAACAGAATATAAATAGTTTACCGTAAAGAAAAAAACAACCTTATTTATTTTTCTCTGAACTTGATATTTTAGGCGCATTTGGGGTTGAATGAATGTAGTTGAAAAGGCAAAAGAAAATCGGCTTTTCTAGGAGTGTTTTTTATCTCATATATATTTTTGGTCTCTTTAAAAATTCTATTTTGTGTCGTCTTCTGAATTATATATAGCAACTTTTGCATTTTATTTTAGGATGTTGGATTACTCTTCAATTTTTACAGTAGTGAATATTAGAGGGAGAAAACAAATAAAATAGTTTTTCTATAAAAGAATCTTTACACACAGATCAAAAGCACTGAATCACTCATTACAGTGGTTTATTAGTGGCGGTTTATTATATTTTAAGAACAAACGCAACCAATGTTATATATGCTGATTAAATTTTCTAGCAGAGCTGAAATTACGCAGAGATTACTTATATAACAAAGGATAGCTGTAATAATTTTGTGCGTATATTATATATCATTAACGCTACACTTAAAAAAAAAACTGAAATGTTTCATCTTCATTGCAGAAAGGTTTCCGAAAATTTAGTGTAATTCATGGGTTTTTCACTGTTTAAATTTAATTTGGAAAAGTAACACGTATTTTCGGAAAAATATTCGAAGCGATGCATACACTGTAAAAAATGACCAATGTTTCTTATTTTATGAAAATATGCTATAAACACGAACGAAAATATAATATTATCTTCTGAGTTATCCGAAATTTTAAATAGCATGTTACATTGTCTTTTGAATCCCCAGAAACGAATACATTTTCAAAATTTAAAGAATGATTTATAAAAACAAATTATTTTTAGCTGCCCGAATTTTTCAGAAACGTTTCGGAAGGGTTTTTATAGTGTATTATTGAGTGTCCTCAGGCTGGAATACCTGTTTTTCGAATGTTATCCATTCTCAAGTACACGTTTTCAGCCGCATAAGTTAATTTATACATGAAAGAGTAAAGAAATAATCTTAATTTTAATGTTATTGCCAACGCTGTTAATTTTGTATGTTTGTCTGTTAAACATTTTTTTGAGCATGAAAATGTTTACTTCAGAATTGATAGCATTCGAAAAACAGGTATTCCAGGCTGAGGACACTCATTAATACACTATAAAAAGCCTTCGGAAACGTTTCTGAAAAATTCGGGCAGCTAAAAATAATTTAATTTTATAAATTATTCTTTAAATTTTGAAAATGTATTCGTTTCTGGGGATTCAAAAGACAATGTAACATGCTATTTGAAATTTCAGATAACTCAGAAGATTATATTATATTTTCGTTCGTGGTTATAGCATATTTTCATAAAATAAGAAACATTGGTCATTTTTTACAGTGTAGTCTGGAGAAGTCAGAAACGTTACATTCCATATCGGAAAAGTTTCCGAATAGGTAGTGTAAAATGTTAACTACTGAAAAATTCGGAAATGGTACACTCATTCGAGTAAAATTTAAAAACTGCGAATGGAATTCGAAATAAAGTAATATTTGCGCACGCTCATCTATTCCGACCTACTGCACACGTCATTATCACGTGATTTGTATTGTTCTTGAGAGAAAAGATATAGCTTATAACAGACGCAGATGCAAAGTATTTGGAGGACCAGCAAGTATACTGTTTTATAATTTTTTTTTATTTGACAGAACGATATGCTTTTTTAAAATAATTAATATTATCCGATTCAATTTTATTGCATATTAATATTAAATTTGCAGTTAATCTTTTGTTGTACATAAGTTAAATAACTCGTTCGATAGTTTCTTTATACTCTTGTTTCATGAATCTATAATAAATATATGATATATGATTGATGAATGACAATGTAGTACTAGTATTAAATGAAGTACAGATAGCACCGTTTATACGCCTTTAACATCTTTTCGTTTTGAGATTGGTTCCGATTCATAACTTTTCTAATGATGAAATGTACAGTTTATACGACAGAACAAATTCCTAATTTCACTTATACTATACGTTTTCCTCCATTTTTTACGAATCCGATATTTATAAATAAATATCATTGAAAATTTGATTTATAAATCTATAAATAATTCTTTTTTAAAATCTGGTCTCGTGAATTCCATTCTGTAAATAGATACATATATATTATGAAAATGCTTTATTTCCCAAAATAGATGTATTATTTTTAATATCTTTAAATAAATATATTTTTTAATCTTGTAAGTAGATATATT
This sequence comes from Maratus michaelseni, assembly GCA_963931845.1. Taxonomy (NCBI): domain Eukaryota; kingdom Metazoa; phylum Arthropoda; class Arachnida; order Araneae; family Salticidae; genus Maratus; species Maratus michaelseni. Next base: position 92,455,174 of record OZ007597.1, on the reverse strand, counting down.
ATGGCAAAAGATTTCATATAGAGAAGGGAATCGAACAGAACCGTTGGGCCCCATTGCTGTCCCACCAGATAGAGCAACGTTTCAGAGTTTTTTTACAGTGTAGTAAACGGTAAACCTCTATGATAACTCTGCATGAATGATTAAGTAAACACGAAACTCCATCGTTGTCATGGCGAAGAAACTTAAAGGTAAGATCCGGATGATCTATTATTCATACAAACTCTTCAAATAGTTAAGGCTCGGCTACAGAATACAGAGTTACACGATCTTCACCATAACAGCGAGGTTAAACACATGTGAAACGAATACAGAATTATTTCGACGTTTAAAGAAAAGTAAAACATTTACTAACAGAATTTCGTTACATATCAACATAAAAAAGACAGCAACTTAAAGCCACTCCGTAGTCTTAAAATCAACAATTAAAGTTAAATTTTAAACATCTATATATTTAAAACGCTAAGCGATTTCTTTCGACAATCCGTGAGAACAAACTACTGCATCAAATTACAACATTCTTTTTTTAAATGAAAGATATTTGGACACAGATTTGTTATCGTGCATTCGTTTGTTCGAAAATTTAATTAATTAGCTGTAATTTTCAATTAAACATTTACTTCTGCTTATGACGTCATAAAGACGGCAACTCCCACTTTTGAGGACATAGAGTTTATTCTCTGAACTCTGTGGTTCGCCAATCTTTTGACATTAGCTAATATCAACTAGGTAATATTTTAACATTGTAGTATAAAATCTTTAAAAAAAAAAACTTAATTAGCTAGAATATAATCATAATAAAATATCTAAACGTAAACATATCAATATGAATAACAAATCTCACGGAAAATGTTGCAATTTAAATGATTCCAATTGAAACAAGATTTGGAGAGTTATCCTTGACGCCCAGCTAACATAAAAGTACCTATTTTATTTTATTTATTTATACACATATTCAAATTTATTATAAAACACCAGGTTGCCATACAAAGCAAAAATCGTCATTTAGGCGCCAAAAAATAACCCAGGTGCGTCTGCGATATATGTACCGATTTAATCAAAATTGTTTTGGTTGCACCGCATATTGCAAAATTAATTAAATCCATGATTATTGTTTCTTTCTCAGATTAAAAATAAGAAAATTGGTACTTCTCTATTATCCCGTCGACCACTTTTCATAACAAAAAACTATCGCCAAACTGTAACGCCAAATAAACGGGAGAACGTTGCCATTGGAATATCAAAATAAATAAATAAATAAAATACATGAATTTAAGGAGACAATTGTTATTTTAATTAGTGAAATAACTAATAAATCAGTAAAACATAATGAAAAATAGACGCAAATGTCGAATTAAAAACTACTTGATGACGTAACAAACACGTATAATGCTTCTGACATCAAGTAAATCGGACTGCATTTTTGGCGTTTAATTTTACAGTTTGGCGATAGTTTTTTGTTATGAAAAGTGGTCGACCGGATAATAGAAAAGTACCAGAAAATTTAATGTTTAACGAAATTCAATTATTTGATCGATCGCAAATTTTTGTTCTTTTCCGTTATACCGACACCATGCCATACATGTAAATATATGCTTGGCGACAATGGTGTCCGTATAATGGAAAAGTACTCAAATTTTTCTTAGTTCGGGCTATACCAAAAACAAACATTTTACAGGTAAATAAAAAATCGCCGAAAATGGCTGCTTCATCAGCCATTATGACAGCAAAGTTGGATAAAATCTAATAACCTGAATTTTACAACGTTTATGCGAAACACCACAGAGAACACACGCTATTTTTATATAAGTAGGGTATATTTAAACGAATAAGAGAACTAACAACCTTCAATAATATAATGCATGAAAAAGTAAACAAATAAGTGATTCAGCAAATCATAAAAAATATGTATTTCTCAATATAACTATAAAATACAGAAAAATATTCTGGTATCATCAAAAATATTCATTATCCCGTCGAAATTCCGTGCATTATCCCGTCGTCCCATTAAGAAAAAAAAAACTATATGCAAATTAGGTACTTTCCGGTTAGCCGGCGCCAGTAAAAAAAAATATATATATATATATATATATACATAATAATAAACTCCAATTGAAAATTACTTGCAGAACCATTATCACAAAAGCTAACTAAAATCTATAAACCACATAAATTCAATACTAGAAAAACAAAACTATATACATTATATATTTGTGTATATATATATATATATATATATATATATACTTCATTGGCGCCCTGCTAACCGTAAAGTACCTCAAGTAATTCGCCAAACTGTAGCGCCCAATAAACAAACGGAAGAATGTTGCCATTAAATCTAAAAAAAAAAAATAATAATAATAAAATAATTAAGAAAAGTCCCATTTACTAAAGTATCATTTATCAGTAACTTTTAACAATAAAATTTACAATATATTAATGAAAACAGAATCAAAAATAATCTTGGATATTTATTTATTTACATTATTTCTCTTAATTATGGAAAAGGAATAATCATCCTGATTATGTAAAGGAATGAAGAAACCATACAAATAAATTACACTTGAAAACATTAAAAATCTCCTTTATCTGCAGATTGATTTATTATTGTAAAAAAAATTCTTCATCTTTACATAAAAATTAATTAGCTTAAAACAATGGATGCGTTTCAGAAGATATGGATTTGAAACGAACAATTAAAGAAGACATTTTAAAAATTTTGATCAAAACATTTTAAAACTTTTTTTAACGTCGAATTTCGACGGTGCGTTTGGGGAGATGCAATGCATATGCGCATAGGAGCTCATTCGGTTGCATTATCACAGGAGGGGGGATGTGTGCCTTATTTAATATGTTCTTTTATTGACTGAATATGAGACGAACGTAGGGATATACTATTTGTATGATACTTCATAGGTTCAGGAAATTTTCTTTCTTGCCGTGAGGAATAGGGCGGTAATGTCAAACTGATTTGCATTTTGTTTACGGATTGTTTGTTTGGAGTTTGCATCGGAAATAATAATGTAATTCACTGGGGAAAATTTTTTTAAATAAAATATTTGAAAGATTGTTTCATGAGCACCTCTACTTATGTAATAAAGAAGCTTATTTTACTAATATTGTTATTGTAATTTTTTTCCTTCAAGTTTTGACGGGTACCATCTAGTTGAGTTTAAAATGATATGTTATAAACAGATTTATTGTAAGCATACATTTTCTTTCATAATTTACTGTTTATTGAACAAACTTTAAGCGTTGGCAGAGCTCATTTTAATATAATTCAAGTTGCTAATATATGCCGTTCCACAGTGGTCAAAAATCGAAAAAAGCTGGCCGAAAGTCGAAAAATGAATGTTTCTTAATGCATTTCAGTACCCCCTTTTTACGTTCAGAGGGAGCATCTGCGCCTTATCCCGCATAGAATAAGAGGTATCTTTTATACCTGCTTATGTATCGAAGGTCTAAGTCAGCTGCTCTGTAACGCTCGCTCGCACGTGCTCTTACACGGTAAATGTTGCGCGCGTTCTAAAGTTAATAACTTTTGTTGTACGTGTGCAAATTACATTCTGCAAAATGTGTGATCTTCTGAAAGGTAAGAAGAATATTTGCACATATTTATTTTATGTAATTCATTGTAAATTATGTCTTAAAAGTGAAAAGAAAAGACACACGAAAAAATCATGTATTGATGCACAAAGTAAAAGTTAATTAACGAAATACTTTTTATCTTGCGTTATACAGAGTTCTCACTATATTTACGTAATTCCTGATGATGTTTTTTATAAAATATCAAAAAACCAGCTGTATTGGTTTGCATTCTTGGAAGTATAGTTGTTTCTAAGTTTGACAATTTCAAACTGCTTATATGAAATAATGCACTGTATTTTTATTATTAATAATACAAAACATTTATATTTCACAAAATATAAGCTCTTTTCATTTATTTGCTTACCATATTGAATGCGCTAATGTATTTTGTTTCCAGTACAAAGTAACTTCCAGAATCCCCTTAAACAAACTTTTACAGAAAAAAAAAGAAAAAAATGTCCGCCATATTGGATTTGCTATTTGAATTTTTGAATTTTAATATCAAATACGTAATCAGCGACCTCAAAACCCCCTTAAAGAAACTTTTACAGAAAAAAAACATTTTTTTTAAAAAAAAAGTCCGCCATATTGGATCCGCCATTTTGAATTTCGATATCAAATTCGTAATCAGTAAATCGTAATAAAAATTTTTAGAAGGATCTACAACCTTTTTTGATTTTCGGCCAGCTTTTTTCGATTTTTGACCACTGTGCGTTCGGCAAATTAACAATTAAGGCTTTATTAATGCAGAAGTTTTTCTTTTCTGTATCGTAGTAACCACTTTGCACAAAAACTCTAAAACTGTTTTATAACAGAAATATGTTTCGAGAGCAAATAGTTAGCGGCAACGGTAGATCTAGTGTGGGGAAGGGGAGGGGGCGATGGGGTAAAAAAAGGTCGGCAAACCGACATTAGAGGCCTGCACGGGAAAAGGCCTCTCGCTGCCGCAAATATTTTGAAAGGTGGGACTGCATACCAAGAAGATTATGTTCTGCGTGTGGTGGGATTTCAAGGGTGTGCTTTATTACGAGTTGTTACCAGCAGACATAACCATTGATTCAACTGTATACTGTTCGCAGTTAAATAAACTGAGCAATTTTTTACTCTAAAAGCGGCCAGAATTGGTCAATCGCAAAGATGTTGTGACCCCTCACGTCATTAACCACCTGTCAGAAATTATTGAGTCCTGACTGGGATGTTTTGCTTTCTCCTCCATATTCACCGGACGTGTGGCCATCCGATTACCAATTATTCCAGTCGCTTCAAAATTCTACGAACGGGAAAACTTTCGATGTCGATAGATCTGTAAAAATGCACCTGCAGAAAATTTTCGCTGATAAGCTACAGACGTTCTATGAAAGCGGCATTATGGAGTTGGTGGGAAGACAGAAAAAGTTCACCGATAACTACGGTCAATATACAATTGATAAAAAATGTACGAGGTGTGTAGAAATAATTATTGTTTTAGCCTTAAAAACCAAACGAACTTATTTACCAACCCAATATAAGATAGACATGTGAGACTGGTGTCAAAATGTTGGAAAACTAACCAATTGTTTTGTTTGTAGGTTTCCGTAAAGTGAATTTTGTGTGGCAGTGTCAGTATCCAGGAAACAGTAAATGTTCACACATCAGGAAAAAGCTCAGTGTGTCCTCTGGTATCATGAGACCCTTTTGATATCTGTAATTCCCGAGAGGCCGTACACGCTGATTTCTTGGGGCGCCGTGCAAAAGACTGTTTTACTTCTTCCACCCTTTCAGCTGGGTTTGTGATCGGCCAGTTCTCAGTACGTGGTCTGGTTTCTTGGACACTCACACTGATAAACTACAGCCACGTTACGGGAACATGCGACAAGAGAACTTGGTTAGTTTTCCAACATTTTGGTACCAGTTTCACATGTACAGGGTGTCCATAATTAAACGACCCTACTTTAAAGTTGTCTACAGACGAAACTGTTGATCAGAAAGTTGTGCCATTTTGTGAAGGACATAATAAAGGAATGGGATTTGTTTAAGCGAAAAAAAATAGTTCAAAATTTTGCCACCAGATGGCGTTTTTAATGAATTTAGGATACATTTACGATAGTTTATATATTTTATTGCAACAAAACATGTTCCACATGATGACCATCATTTTCAGCTACCATCTGGAATCGTAAGATAGCATGTTCCACAGTTGACCGAGTTGACCGCAGTGTGTTCTGGGAAATGCTAAAAACATGTCGCGAAAAAAGTTTTGTTCAACATGTTTTGTTGTAATAAAATTTGTAATCTATCGTGTAAATATATGCTAAATGTGTAATTCATTAAAAAACGCCCTCTGGTGGCGAAATTTTGAACTAATTTTTTTTTCGCTTAAACAAATTCCCATTCCTCCATTATGTCCTTCACAAAATTTCACAACTTTCTGACCAATAGTTTCGTCAGTAGACAACTTTAAAGTAGGGTCGTTTAATTATGGACACCCTGTATATCTCATATAGTATGGCCGAGATGAATAAATTTTGTAATAAGGCTTTTTGGACATCCTGTGTAACTGATTTAAAAAAAAAGAAATATTGAAAAATGTATTATGACGAAAGAGAATTATCTTTACAACTTTGACACACGATGAAATCTGACAGAAATAAGACAGCGGAGTTTTGTTGCTTGTACCTGGGACAGTAGCACATAAAATCCTTATATATTATTTCTCCTGTCAACATCCCTTTTACTCAGAAAATATGAAACGCAGAACAACGAATGAGATACCATATGAAAGGTTTTAGAACAGGCTTCTGACATAGCCCACTTAACAATTCGTTAAAACATGTTTTTGATTAAAATTTGCTGAAATTAAAAAATTAAATCGGCATTGTTTTCATGAAAGAAATGAAAGGTTTTCCTGAAATTATTGTTGCCAAAAAAATAAAATACCACATTATATGATGCTCATAGCAATTATTATAAAAAACACCGCACGGGTTTATTTTATACTTATGATTAAAAAGCGAAATTGAAATTGAAATGTTTAGATTTATATTTCCAAGTCCCATGGTTTTCCCGAAGCGGATGACGTCATCCTCTAATGCAGTCAAAATACGATTGTTAATTTTTTTTCTCGCGCGTGCCTTTAGCAATCTATCTTGGATCAGTTTTTAGATGTTGTTTGCAGATATTTTTATCCGTGCTTTTTCTTTAGAAGTTTAAACCTGCATCTAATAAATATTACATATTGATAAAAAATGATACTTCTCTATTATCCCGTCGACCACTTTTCATAACAAAAAACTATCGCCAAATAAACGGGAGAACGTTGCCATTGGAATATCAAAAAATAAATAAAATATAAGAATTTAAGGACACAATTGTTATTTTAATTAATAAAATAACTACTAAATCAGAAAAACATAATGAAAAATACACGCAAATGTCGAATGTAATACCACTAGATGACGTAACAAACACGCATAATGATTCTGACATCAAATAAATGGGACTGCATTTTTGGCGTTTAATCTTACAATTTGTCGGTAGTTTTTTGTTATGAAAAGCGGTCGACGGGTTAATAGAGAAGTGCCTAAAAAATATTAGATTTCAGTGCGAAATCTTCGCACGGGCCCTCTGGTCCTTATATATTATTTCTCCTGTCAACATCCCTTTTACTCAGAAAATATGAAACGCAGAACAACGAATGAGATACCATATGAAAGGTTTTAGAACAGGCTTCTGACATAGCCCACTTAACAATTCGTTAAAACATGTTTTTGATTAAAATTTGCTGAAATTAAAAAATTAAATCGGCATTGTTTTCATGAAAGAAATGAAAGGTTTTCCTGAAATTATTGTTGCCAAAAAAATAAAATACCACATTATAGGATGCTCATAGCAATTATTATAAAAAAACACCGCACGGGTTTATTTTATACTTATGATTAAAAAGCGAAATTGAAATTGAAATGTTTAGATTTATATTTCTAAATCCCATGGTTTTCCCGAAGCGGATGACGTCATCCTCTAATGCAGTCAAAATACGATTGTTAATTTTTTTTCTCGCGCGTGCCTTTAGCAATCTTGGATCAGTTTTTAGTCTAACTTTGATGGAATAAATTAGATGATATTCTGGCTTGACTAACAACTAAATGTTGTTAGCAGATATTTTTATCCTTGCTTTTTCTTTAGAAGTTTAAACCTGCATCTAATAAATATTACATATTGATAAAAAATGATACTTCTTTATTATCCCGTCGACCACTTTTCATAACAAAAAACTATCGCCAAATAAACGGGAGAACGTTACCATTGGAATGTCAAAAAATAAATAAAATATAAGAATTTAAGGACACAATTGTTATTTTAATTAATAAAATAACTACTAAATATGTAAAACATAATGAAAAATACACGCAAATGTCGAATGTAAAACCACTAGATGACGTAACAAGCACTAATGATTCTGACATCAAGTAAATGGGACTGCATTTTTGGCGTTTAATCTTACAGTTTGGCGGTAGTTTTTTGTTATGAAAAGTGGTCGACGGGATAATAGAGAAAGAAGTACCTAAAAAATATTAGATTTCAGTGCGAAATCTTCGCACGGGCCCTCTGGTTTTATTTGTAAGCAAACGGATTTTTAAACAAACAATGGTTTGCAAATTTGTAAACAATAAAAGAATTCTCAGATCGATGGACTGGTAGGTTGTATCACCAGATATTACCTTGTGTAATTTTTTTTGTCTGTGGGGATGCATTAAAGACTAGTTCTACTACGGAGGATAATGGAAAGGTTAGTGGGGGGCGGGGGACGGCGATAGTTCATTTTGTGAGATTTAACTTTTTCAGGACGGAGGTCATTTAACAACATTTAAATTTTTGACACGAGTAATTCCGCATACGATTTTGAACTTTATTCAATCCAAGAATTTTACGATTAGACATAGCAAAGTTTACGACTAAAATATTCTGATACTAAAAATTAAAAACTACATGCACCCTAAATATGATGTGACAACCGTTCTGAAGAGATTAAGGGGATGGTAGACTTTGAAAACTAGTAAAAAAAATCATTTAAATAAAAAATCAATAAAAATCAGTGTTTGATTTTTATTTTCCTTTTGTAATTTTTCTATAATCACCTTAATCAGTCATAGAGTGATTGCAACACAATCAAGTTTTTACTACAGGGGTTGGACAAAATAATACGAAAACATGTGCAATGAGAAATTTTTTTTATTAATAATCCCTAGGCCATCTTTTGCATTAATTAGCGCTTGTATGCGACGTGGGATGGACAAATAGAAGCAATGCACAATAGTTACAGGGATACGTAATCATTCCTCCTGCAAAAAGGACGCTAATTCAGAAAGTGTCGTTGGGGGTTGGAATCTACTGCACAGCCTGCCCTCCAAAATACCCGACAAAGGTTCAATTCTATTAGGATCAAGAGAATGAGGGGGGGGGGGAGGCCCACGAGGTGTTGAAGTAAATAATCGTGTTCATTATTCCAGTCTCAGATTCCATTAGTGTGAATGGGAGCATCATCATCTTGGTACAAAGGTCGTTTATCAGGGAACAAAATTTGCAACATCGGATGCAGATGGGTGGCCATAATATCGAGATAATCATGTGCTGTAACCACCCCATGCAGGACAACAAGCAGGCCGAGACCACGGTGAGACACCCAACAACATCACTGATCCACGGCCAACTTTAGTAGCGGCCAAGAAAGATCTTGTTTGTTTCTGTCGCCTTAGGACGGAATTCATGACGTCAGAGAACGTCAGATAACGTGATTTAACGCTGACCCAATCGGCAGAGAAAATTCTTGTTTGCTTCTCCCCTTTCTAGGCTGGCTTTCTCAGCGGTGATCACGTGATCTGACATAAGGAATTGGTCCTAAGCCACTGCCCTAACAAACAATGGCTTTTTAGGTCGGTATTAAAGTTGGCGGTGACTGATACCCATCCATGCTTAATGTTATGGTAGAAAGGAGCCTGTCAACATTATATCCTTCTGCTGGCGTTCTCCAAACGTGAATACATCCGTTTGTCTGGAATAATGTAAACGATGATTTATCTGACCAGATGACATTCTCCCGTTGTTGTTGTGTCTAAATTTTATGCTCATGACACCATTTTCGACGTTTCAAGGCATTGCATAATGCCACCATTGGTTTTGGAATAGCAGATTTGCACTGTCAAAAATGTTCGTAAAAATACTGGAAATTTTCCAAAAAAAATTATAGAATAGTTTTATTTTTCTAAAAATCAGTACAATTTCCGTAATTGACATTTAGAGAATAGAAACTCATAATATTGCAAGGAATTTTATGGGTTCCGTAAATTTAATTGAAAATTTTCCAATTGCTTTCAAAACTGCACAATTTCAGTAAATGACGTTTAGAGGTTTGTATACAGAAATAGCCGTGTTTGAAATGCGAATTAATTGATTGTTTCATACATATATATACAGTTTTGCACGGGCCTGGTCGGAAACCTGAGATCTACCCGATTCGCGTACCTATTTTCTGTCATTAGTCTCGGGACGAGCCTGCAGCTCATTCGACTAATATTTTTTGTGAAAATATTAGTGATATTGTATATATTTTAATGGAATCTTTAGAAATTTATTTTAATTTTCTAACAAACAAAAAAAAATATTTGAAAAAATATATTTTTTTCTTTATAGTGCTTCAAAAATTAAGGTTTTTTTCACTGACTCTTTTAAAATTTTCTTTTCTTTTTTTGAACGTTAAACAATAATTTAGTTATCGCTCAAAGTTAAGATTTTTTTCACTGACTCTTTTAAAATTTTATTTTATTTATTTTTTAACGTTAAACAATATTTTTGCTTATCGCTTTAAGGTTTCGATAAAATAATATCCATGAAAATTGTGGGTATGCAAATTGGTATTTTTATAGCTTACATATTCATTTATCTTATGCGGGCCAAACGCTCATTAGGTTTAAATCTATACTAATTTCTGTACTGATTCTTCATTCGAACGTATAATGTTAATCAATAAACGTTATTATTCCGCATTTAATAGCTTTCTGTCAAATATACTTTTGAAGTAATTCTCATTAACCTTGTACTATGTAAATGAATAGTCAATACATTAATCAAAATATACACCTACTTGAACATGGTTTGCACTGCAACTATCGTGTTACAGTCTGCGAGGTAGTCTTCCTCTGCAGAATTGGAAGTTTCTTTATTTACAACTACAACGCTATCAGCCAAGTTTATTCCAGCTCGTAACAGATCATCTAAGCTGTGAAAGAAAACACAGATTATATCAGGAAGTAACATAACATAAATAAATTCTTCATATATGGTGAAAAAACGCAACTCATCAGAATAAAAACCAATGTAAAATATAGTCAAACCTGTCAATCACGAACCTTATTCGAACAAAATTCGAAATAAACAGATTTTGAAATATACAGGTTATTTGTTAAACAAAAATTAGGGGTTTTGTATTTTTTACTTCTTTGGAAATAACAATTTTTACTGAATGAATTTATCTCTATTGTTTCCAACATTTTCATCATGAGAAATGCCATAAACATTATCTGTTGTGAGACATTCGATTTATACGGGTTTCGAAAAAAATAATTAAAATAATTCTAGATAAACGTGGAAAATACGCTATATTTTCATGCAAAAGTAGGAATGTCAGTAAATTTCAAGATATATAGATTTTTGAGATATACTATACAGGCTTTCGAGATATAGACAAACTTGACTATATTCTAAATTTCATTAAAAAACAGTCATTTAATTAGAGTTTTTACATAGAAAATTCAGCAAGACTGATTTTATAACAAATGACACTAGCTGAAAAAAAAGCGAGCTTCGATAGTTGACGTTCTTTGAACACTAAGTAAGTTTTTAACATTTGATACATAAATTATGCAAGGTAAGACAACAAAATTCGGCGAATATCTATACTAATAAAAGAAAGTTTCGCTCTGTGTGTCTGTGTGTGTGTGTGTCTGTCTGTTGGCGATGGCTAGGAAAATTTAGCGCACCTAGAAGTCTGTACATTTAGATTTAGGTAGTCCAAACCCTCTCCTGATACACCTGAGCGTCAGAATTTTAATATTTTGAAAATTAGCCTAGATATTAATTAGATTATCATTAACCATCGCTTCTAAAATGTCATCTTTTAAATCAAAATGGCGAAAGAAACTGACTGGCGCATTGAATATGCAACTGGAAATGACCGAATTCGAAATTATTTAACTAATTAGCGAATTTTAAGAAAACTAATTGAGATATCAATTTGGAAATTTCTGAGCATATATGTAAAAAAATATTCTGTGTCTGACTGTGTTTTTTGAAAGATTCGGTTGGTAATTTTTTTTAATTTCTGCAATAAACTGCCAAAAATCTGCTGGCGCCAGTGAAAACGATCCCAGAAATTTTCAGACAGGGATCGGCTTTCATTAAAAACTGAACTATAAAGAGATCTGTTTCTCTGGCCGATCCCTCTCATTTAGTTTGCGAAAATGAAAGGAAATAATTGCCAAATTTTACTAATGAACAAATATTTAGGTAACTAATTAAGATATAGATTTGAAATTGAGGTCGGGAAGGGGTGTCATCTGCTGGCTATTTTAGCGTAGCGTCTTCGTTATGTTCTAATTATCAAGAAAATGTAATTCTTTTTTTAATGATCGCGTTAATGTACGTGACGGTGGTTCTCTTGAACAAATTATTCATTATATTTGCGGATATGGGGAGGGAGGGGTTTAACGCCTTTCTCTGAGATTGTAATTATCTCGGGCCCGGGCAACGCCGGGCGGGTTAGCTAGTATTTCATAAAAAAAGATTATTGCTTAAATAAGAAATTTTTTTTTACGTTTGTTGTTGGAAATTCTGTTTTGACAATGACGGTACAGTTTATGAATAATGCGGACAAAGTCCTCTTTTGGTATTGTATGGAGAACACTGGTTACATGGAATTTGCAGGGTTCTTTGAATTTCTTCGATCACATTCGGTTGTTGTGTCGTCATAAAACAGTTTATGGTCTGTAGAGGAGTTGCAGCCCTTAGCCATACACCATACTCACATTGTAGCATAAGTACCAAGCTAATCTCTTATGAAGGTATTCTAGGGTGAAGTGGATTTTTGAGTTTTGTGTTTGAACGTGTTGTCCCGATTCTAACATTTGTGCGTGAACGGACCACCTATTCTGTCGTCCTTTTCAATTTAGCAAAGTGTGCTTGAATCTCAGAGAATCTGGCTTGCATGATTATTGTGAACAATGATATGTTTATTAGATGTCTGTGGGCATCTAGATGGTATATATACGGTGGTATAAGATAGTTCCAATGGATTTAGTCACATCTTGCCCTTTGTGGAGTTTCGTTGTTTCCGTATTTAGAAGTTTGCTTTTGCCACGTATTGAATATCAAGTGTCCATTGTGTGCTGCTTTTTTGGAGTTGAATCCTTGATTAAGAGCTTTGACAGCGTGATAAGGTGTTGAAATTTGGTACTTCAAATAAAAAAAATTTGGAATCCACGTGGTTCCCTTTAACGTACTATTGCAATATTTAAAGTGACATTCATAGTACTTTCAGTGACATTTGACTACAGTTAAACTACACTACTAAGGCTAACTACCGTCTTCCTGGTGACATTTTTATCGTAAGCTGAAGCGATCTTTCCTTAGGTTCCTGTGAAAATTAGCGCAGCCATTTTATTCTGAGTAGTGCTAGAATTTAGTGAATATTTTGGAGGATAGTATTCCCCTTCTCACTCTTTCAGCGTCTCGAGTTTAATTTCATTCATCGTTAATTCGAAAGTGCTCGCTAAACTGTCAACCATCTTTAACATTGCTTTAAATAAAACATTTTAATTTTTTGTATCTTTGTTCATGGCCACATTTTTAGTTGTCGGGCCCCAAAGGTCTGCCACAACCTGACCTTGCTGCAACAGACTACTTTCTGTTTCTGCACCACAGACGAACATTAAAAGAAAGTAATTTTTGGAACCTGACATTTAAAGCTATCTCACGCGTGTTCCTCATGCTACACTAACAGAGGGCTTTGTCCGGAATTTTTAGAAACTGTACAGTCATTATCAAAAGTACATTGCAAACAATCTACATTACTACGAAGGAATATAAAGCGTTTTACCTGATTTAGGTAAGAATCTTTTGTTTATGAATATAACCGAACTTTGTTGTCATGTCTTGTGTAAATGAAAAAATATAATGAAAAACATTAAATTTTGAATTACTATTTTTTTTAATACTTATTGATTCATTTTGCATTAATTTATATCACTAACCAATCATTCAAATCTATGAAAAATTATTTTCCCACTTTTTTTTTTTTTTTTACATTTTTAACTTAAATGCGAAACAAAAACATGAATATTTATTATGATGGTATTTACAATTATAAATAGTATTCTTAGAACATAATTGGGTCAATGGGCAATTCTTTGTGACTATTACTGTTCCTCATCAGAAATTTAATATATCTATTTGAAATCTATTTTGAACCTATTAATTGCAGTTTTTATTTATTCGAAGAATAGCTACGCAATTTATTTATGCTTTAGCAGTACAAGATTTCGAAATATATGCTATTTTCATTTTAACGCAGGGCACAAAAGAAAAAAAAATTGAATTTGATAATATAAAAGACCATTATATACATTAGTGTAAGTAAATGAGCGATACGGAAAATGGTCTTAAAAAAAAAACAGTGCTGTATAGCACATCTAAAACTTCATTTTTCAATCAATGTAAGCATGCCAATAAACGTTTGAATTAAGGGTCTAGATACCAAAAAAAAAAAAAAAAAAATCTGTAAACACCTATAATAAAGTTTTTGAATAATATTTCAATAAAGTAAGATCATTACATATATCATTACAAAAGGCCTTGAGTCATACAATAAATAAAAAAATCATAATAAATACAAATTAATAAAAAATACATAATCATCATACATAATAAATACATAATAAATGCATAAATCATAATAATAAATACAAATAGACAAATCAAATAAATAAATAAATAAACAAATAAATAAATAAATCGTAACAAATAAATAAACAAATAATTAAAAAAAATAAAAAATAAAATAAAAAAATAAATAAAATAAATGTAAATCTACCCTATATATATAAAATCCTAATGAAACGAATTTGTGAAACGATTTTATGAAACGACTGATTAAACGACTGATTATGTTTCAGGGCTATTTTTAATAAAATATTAAACGCTTGATGGTGAAATTAATACCAATTGCCCATAAAAATCCGCGGATGTCAAAACTGGTAATAGAATTTTGAAATTGGAATTAGTTTTCGAGATATTAATTTTTTTTCTAATTTTAATGACATTTCTATAATGATGGCAACTAATTACTCATTTTTTTGTGACAAAAAAGGGGAAAAAATCGAAAAGGATCCCGATAGGGATTATTGATTTCTTTTTATTCGTCATTTTCAAATTGAAATTGAAGTTATCTTTTATTTCAATCGATAATGAAGACAAGATTGTGATTAAATTATGTTTTTCAGGAAAATTTGAAAAAAAAAAAAATCACATTTCTATCGTCAGGATTCAATCGTCTGCCAGCATTTAATTTAATTTATAAACTGAAAATGTTTTGAATGAATTCGTCCAAATGACATCATTTATGTAAACGCAAAAGAAAGGGGGGAGGGAAGAAATTAATAGTAATTATTATTTATTGATATCATTGTTATTTTTTTGTAAAATTTAATTAAACGAATTTATAATTGCGCCAAGCTTTTTAAAAAAGCTTCAAGACCCCTATAATAGAAAAGCACCAAAAGTTCATTGAATTTGTTTTCATAACTTTTGGCAACAAACATATGTATATTAACGAATCTATCCGCCTTTGGAACTCGAATTACGCCAAACCTAAAAGCAAAGGATCCTATACTGGAAAAGTACCCGATTTTTTTATGGACAATATTCAAGTTACATAACATGGTGTAAAATTATCGCGGATAGCAAATTTGTTTAAATATCTCATCAATTGATGCCGAATAAATACAGGCATGCGTGCACAAAATATTTAATTAATTTTGTATGATAAATAATTATTAGAAAATTCGTATATACATATTAATTAAAATAAATAATTTACATATTTAAAATAACATGAAAATATGCATGATGGTGCACTAAAATAGAGAGAAAATTGAAACCTGTTACTGAAAATGTCTATAACATAGTACTTTTCAATACCGTGATTCTTAAGCATTCACAAACAGATGGAATTTTTCTCATCCTTAAACGCAAAGGAAGAATAGAATACAGATCGTTGTTATAAAAGTCCGAGAGGTAGCCACAATTTAAATCTAACTATTTTATACAAGCTGGTTTTCAATGTGTAATTGATTTTACTTATCAATCCCGAAAACAGTCGTCAGTTGTTGCAACAGCTGTGTATGAGGCCATGATAATAAAAAAAAATGCCCCATTAAAACGTTAAAAGCATGGCAATCCAATTACAGATTTACCAATATTTTTAAAACAAAGCACGCTGTCATGTTTTTAGAGGCCTCGAAGTCTGAGCGGGGGTTGGTGAGCGTAGCTCGCAGGTGGTAGCCCCCCTAGTATAAATATAAAAAAATAAAATGAAATAAATAAAGAAACAATAAACAATAAAAATAAATAAAAAATAAAAAATAAAAATAAATATAAACAAATAAAAAATATATAAAAATGAAAACAGATAGAAAATAACAAATAAATAAACAATAAAGCATAACAAATAAATAAATCATATAAATCATGAACAAAGAAATAAATAAATCATAATAATAATCACATACATAAATCACATAATAAATACATAATAGATACATAATAAATACATAATCGTCAATAAAAAATAGATAATCATTACAGAAGACCTTAAATTGTTAATAAAGTAATATAATTTTTTATAAAGTTTGTTATTTTTTAAAATTTAACAATTTTAAAATTCTTTCTTTTACACTTTTGGTATTTCAAACTAGATTTTTTTTAAAAATCTTATACGCATGATACTTTGTTCTACAAACCTAAGTATCGGGTTTTTGATACAAAGATCAGAAAAAGATTGAGATTATAACAGAAGAAAAAAAATAATAATTGGATGATTATGAAATAAAACTATGAAAATCGAACCTATTTAAGTCTATTTTAAACTATTTGTCTATTTTAAATAAAAATTTCAAATATATCACTCACCTATTTACAAAAAAGAGATATCAAAGAGTTATACGTAAAATTAACCATAACTCCTTTACTATTTATCAGGTCGTCAAAAAATTTGGGCACGATGTTCTAGAGATGCTAAGGTTCATTTCCGGATGAAAATCTGAAATTCGCCTTTATTGTCATTTTTTGTCAAAATGAGAAGTACTGAGTTTCTCTTAATTATACAGGGTGATTCATAAGTAAGTATACAACTTCCAGATACTGTAAAACTGGAACAATTTAAGGTACATTCTCCAAATGCAAGCCGTAAGGTAGGTGTACTCATAAATTTTTTCCCCGCTGCCGTGCGAAGTGACATAGGCGATAATTAACTTGTCACGCGAATATCAGAAGAAATGGCTGTGTCTGCAGTGGAGAAAGCATTCTGGGTTCTTGAATTGGGCAAAACACAATCTCACCATTGTGCAACGGTATTTTCGAACACGTTTTGGAAAAGAGCCTCTAGCCAAAAAACCAATTTATGATTGGTTAAACAAAAATTGAAACTACGGGCTGTTTGTGCAAAGTGGACAAGGACATAAACGAATTACCGGTTTGATGTACGACATGTGACTAAGGGTGCACACATAAATGGATTGTTTGGTTAGAGGTTCTTTTCCAAATCGTGTTCGAAAATACCGTTGCAAAGGGTGAACACATAAATGGATTTTCTGGTTATAGGTTCTTTTCCAAATTGTGTTTAAAAATACGGTTGCACAATGGTGACAGATTCCGTTTTGCTCAATTCAAGAACACAAAATGACTTCTCCACTGCAGACGCATCCATTTCTACTGATATTTCCGTGACACGCTAGCTATCGCGTATATCACTTCGCACGGCATCGGGAAAAAAAAAACTTTATGAGTACATCTACCTTACGGCTTGCATTTGGGGAACGTGCCTTAAATCGTTCCTGTTTTACAGAATCTGGAAGGTGTATACTTACGTATGAATCACCCTGTATTAATATATTAAAAAATAATTAACTCGTCTTTGGTGAAAAGAATTAGTTGATTGACACAATTATTCTTTTTAAAATATACTTACTCATCAATTGATCCCAACATCCAGTACACGAGAGGAAAACAAGATATGGCATCCAGAAAAGCTGGGTGGGGTCTGTAACAGGCAAAATTGCATATTATATTAGCCTTAATAATGCTCGCTTAAATATAATTAATCTAAAACTGAAACTGATACACCAAACAATTACTATTAATTTTTAACAAGCTCATATAACTCATCTGTTCAAAGTTGATCAGATATGAGATTAATGGATTAAGCTTGACGTTGGATTTAACCTCAATTTTGTCCGCATAAGTTTTCTGACCCATAAATTACATCAATTTGCGAATATTAATAATATCAGAGTAGATTGACTTGATAAAGCTTTTGATACGACAGAGATTTTTGTCCCGAGACATTATAACACGATACAGTTTCAATTAAAGTTGTTTTTCCTATTTTAATGCATTGTTCTTTTCATTATATTTTTTAGACTTTGTTTAATTTAGGCTTTGATTAATTTAAAATTAGTTAAATGCTTAAGTTAATTTTTGGATGATTCGAACATTTTACACGAACTTTTGATTTAGATTAAAAAAGATCTAGCTGCGTAGTATTGAAAAGATTACAGCTAGGCATTTGATTAGAAAAGATATCTTGAACATCACTCCAGATGATCGAAGACATCTGGACATGTGATATTTAACAAGTTGGACAAGCTAGACAGAGTATATTAATACACACAAAGGCATATTGTGTTAGCTGTTATAACGGTTGCATTGAAAGTAATTAGTCAAAACATGATGCATTTAGTAGTTTTTAATTTTTAATATGCTCATATATTTAGTCTGGTGAAATTTGATCAGACATGAGATTACTGGATCAAGTTTGTCGTTAAACTTAACCATACTACATCAGTTTGGAACATTAATAATATAAAAGGACATATTTAAAAAACAACAACAACAACAACAAAAACACTCCTTATATTTTATTTATAATCCATTTTATAATCTATAATCTATTTTATTTCATTGTTGCAGCTTCACAGCCAGTTGGACTATTTATTGAGCGTGGTTTGGTGCATAGTTAATTCCACTGATGTAACTCCTATACCGTTGTAACCACCTTAAAAATATTTGGAGATTTATCACCTGCATCCGACTATCAGAAAAATGCCTTAAAATTAATTGATAAATTTACAATTAAGTTCTAAAACTATTTACATGTTGCATTTCATCGGAAACACCCCTGTGTACATTAAAAAAAATAATTATATCATATCAGGAACTGAGTGAAAAATCGATCACAAAATTCCATTTTTACATACTTGAACAAGTTAAGTTAAATAAAAGAGTGTAATGAGAGTAGATTGACTTCAGACGCTTTCAGTCCGACGCGTGATTTTTTGTTCATAGATTAATTTCTAAATCCGTGATTTCTGTCGTGAAATATGCAACACGATATTCTTTCATATAAAGCCGTTTTTCCTGTTTTTCGATATTTTTTTATTTCTATTACACTTTCTTGCCTTTATTTAATGCAGACTTCGGCTGATTAAAATTTTGGAGAATTCGAACATTTTACATGTTTCCTTGATTAAAAAACATCCAGCTGCTGAATATTTAAAATACTATAGCGATCTATATGTGCAATATTTGAAAGACTATAGCATTTGATTAAAAGATATACCTTCAACATTACACAAAATGATTAAGTACACCTGGACACGTGATATTTAACAAGCTGAGAAAGCTAAGTGCAGTCTGTAATCCACAAAACTTGAATATTATATCATCATTAATAACGTTCGTATCAAATGTAATTTATCGAAAATTGATACATCTGGCAGTTATATTATTAATTTTATTGGGTTGAAGAACATTTCATGTGTGTTTTTGTTTTCAAATTTGTTTGAAACAAAATTATTACAACAAATTATTCAATAATGTGCTCTCCGTTGCTGTTTGCGACTTCATCACATCGTTCAATAAGTTTTTTGATGCCTCGGTAATATAAATCTCCTGGTTTTGACTCAAGGAATTCGTCCAACCAAGTCCTCAATCCTACTCCATTATTGAACGGTACACCGCGCACAACGTTTAAAAGCAATCGAAATAGATGAAAATCTGATGGCGCAAAGTCTGGCGAGTATGGAGAAGGAAAAAAAAGTGTCAAACATGTTCAGTTTTTGTCCAATTGGCATTTTATTTTAATGATCTAAAAAGTAGAAATCAAAAATCAATAAAAGTAGAAATCAAAATACGCTCATCTGTACACCAAAAAATGCTTTTTCAAATAATATAAAAAAATTTGCCAATTTTTTTTTTTTTTTTTTTTTTTTTTTTTTGGGCGTGCATTTTTAAATTCGAAAAAAAAAATGCTCATGAATTACTTCTCAACCCAATAAAAAGCTCATATGATTACTCTGTTCAATGTTGATCAGATATGAGATTAATGCGTTAAGTTTGACGTCAGACATAACCTCGATTTTGTTCTGAGACGTTTTCTGATATATAATCCCCATCTCTGTGTTAATCTTTATCATATTAAATAATACCATCTTCATAAAGTTTACAGGTAATTTTTGTTTCGAGGTAGATTTCCGAAAGCACTTAAAACGTTATTAACCATCGTATTACATTTTCGTTTCATTAGAATTTCTGTTAAGAGGGCCCAAGACACAAAACTTTTGGAATTTTTGAATTTTTTTTACTGTATTACAAAATTCTTCGTTTTTTGCTGCTCAAAATCACGTTTAAATAATGTTTCTATCTTAATTAGAACAGGACATATTATTATTTTTTTTTTTTTCAAAATCTAGCTTTTAAGTAATGGTTCTCATGGAAACGTTTTTGCATTTTTCTGTATGACGGGTGTTTTCATCAATTATCGTCTTTAAATTATTATAACTCAATTGATTCAGAAAATTTGAAAAAAAATATTTACTTTTGAAAATATGATTTTCTTAAAAATAAGCTACATTAATTTTTTTTTTTTTTACTTTAAATATTTATTTATTTTTTTAAAATTAATATTTAAAAAAATGCTGAATCATAATTAAAACTTATATATTTGTGTTTAATAAAAATAAAAAAAAAATACGAATAATATTTCGAGCTATAACGATTTTAAATTACCCCTACTTTTTTCTAAATTTAAAATTAAATTAAAAAAAAAAAACTTTACGAGAGGTTTTATGATATGATTTTGTTTACAAATTATTTGGTTATCCATTCCAAAGAAAACTCAAAATTCAAATTCGATATATAAAAAATGTTTTTAAAATGCGTCCCGGACCCCCTTAAATCGTGATTGCATGTCGGTGAAGTTACACATAATATTCTGATACTGTATTTATAGAATCTGCATATTAAAAATGACTAAGATTGAAAAATAATTTAGTGGGTTTTTTAAATATTAGACTAACATTTTTTAGACTAACATTTTTAGACTAACATTTTTAAAATATATTAGACTAACATAAGGCTTAAATCACTATAACTTGGCACTTGACTACAGTGGCGTAGTAATTACTATCGGAAAGGCGAGGAACTCAAATGATCATTAAAAAATCTGAGCTATTAGGACTATGAATTATTAAAGAAATATTAATGAGATTAATTAACTGTTCAAATTAATTATTAAGTCAATGTCACGAAGTTATATTTTAAATATATTAGGTAGAAGATTCAGTAGACTGAATTCCCGTCAATTTCAATTATCAGATTAATGAAACAAAGGAAGGTTCAAGGAGGAACCTCCTCCCTGAAAAAAAAAAAAGTATTTGATAGAATAAAAGTTTAGAAGGTAAAAAAAACCCGTTGTGGAGTATCATTGAAGGTAATCGTATTTTCCTTTATAATTAATAATAGTTAAATCTCCTGAAATTATCGAAATATTACTTTTTGTAATATTTCGATTTTAACGAGCAGGGGAGACGAAGCTATGCTCGGTCAAAATTAGCTTTGAATTCAAATATCATGACCCATGACCAAAATGACCCACTATTCAAATTTTCTCGAACATGTGACCAAGCCCAATTGTCTTCTCGTGCCCGAAACCCGTAGGATATAAAATTTAGTCAAAATAGTCTGAGCCGTTATTTAGATAAAATTAGCTTGACCCACAATGACCCAAAATGACCCACTAATCGGACTTTCTTGCGCATGTGACCTAACCCAATGATTTTCTCGTGCCCCAAAACCGCAGGGTACAAAGTTTAGTTCAAATCGTCTGAGCCGTTTTTAAGATAAAAATAGCTGGACCCATAATGACCCATGACTAAAATGACCCAGTAATCGAAATTTCTCAAACATGTGACCTAGCCCAATAGTCTTCTCGTTCCCTAAAACTGTAGGATACTAAATTTAGTTCAAATACTGTGGTCCGTTTTTAAGATAAAAATAGCTTGATCCATAAGGACCCATGACCAAAATGACCTACTAATCGAATTTTCTCGAACATGTAATCTAGCCCAACAGTCTTCTCGTGCCTGAAAACCATAGGATGCAAAATTTAGTCTAAACAGTCTGAGCCGTATTTTAGATAAAATTAGCTTGACCTACAATGACCCAATATGACCCACTAATTGAATTTTCCCGTACATGTGACCTAGCCCAATGATTTTCTTGTGTTCTCTTCAAAACTTAATCAAAATCGTTAGAGCCGTTTTTTTTATAAAATAAACTTGACCCGCGTTCACCCAAAAATGACCCACTAATCGAAAGTTCTCGAACTTGTGACCCAGCCCAATAGTCTTCTCGTGCCGGAAAATGTTAGGATACAAAATTTAGTTAAAATCGTTTGAACCGTTTTTTAGATACAATTAGCTTGACCCTGACCCATGGTGACCCAAAATGACCCACTAATCGAATTTTCTCGAACATGTGAATTAGCCCAATGGTTTTCTGGTGCCCCAAAACGGTAGGATACCAAATTTAGTTAAAATCGTTTGAACCGTTTTTTAGATACAATTAGCTTGACCCTGACCCATGGTGACCCAAAATGACCCACTAATCGAATTTTCTCGAACATGTGAATTAGCCCAATGGTTTTCTGGTGCCCCAAAACGGTAGGATACAAAATTTCGTCAAAATCGTTAGAGCCGTTTTTAAGATAAAATTTGCATATATGTATATAACCACACACACACACAAGATTTGCTCGTATTAGAATATATGATACGAAAAAAAGGAAACTGCGAGTTTAAAATTTCAAATATTAAATAAATTAATTTAAAAATAGTAATGTGATTTACAGAGCTGACGTATAGACTCCTGATCTGGGGATTTAATATTTAAAAAATATAAAATTTATATTTAAAAGGCTTCTTTATGTTCACTGATTTTTTTTTTCTTTTTTGTTAAATAGATGTATTATTAATTATTGAAAACAGTAAATTAAGGTCCTGAAACAAACTCAAGCTACGGTCAGAGTTTCTGAAAGTGAATATAACAAGCACACAGCTTTGTTTTATGAATTATAATTTAAATTAAAAAAAAAAATTCGGAATACATAAAACATGATAATCTTTCTGATACAATTATTTTTCTGTTATTTTTCTTTTTTTTTAATATATTTTTTTTCACTCTGTTACACTTTTGATTTTGTTTAATATGCAGATTTTGGTTAATTCATATTTTGGATAATTTGAACATTTCACGTGACCCATTGAAGTTCGAATTAAAAAGAGTGAGTTTTATAATGTTTGAAAGACTATAGCTTGGCACTGGATTATAAATTACATCTTGAACTCTGATACACTTGATGATCAAATGACCACAAGTGATATTTCATTAGATCGCAGAGCTAGGTGGGGTCTTTAATCGACAAAAATGCATATTATATCAGTCATAATAACGTCTTCATTAAATATAATTAATCTAAAATTGTAACAGACTTACCATCAACAGTCTTACCATTATTAATTTTTAACAAGCTCATATGGTTAGTCTGATCAAAGTTGATCAGATAAGAGATTAACGGATAATGTTTGACGTTAAATGTAACCTCATTTTTGTTCGACAAGCTTTTGGCACGTAATCCACATCAGTTTGCTAATGTTCGTAATATTAGAGTAGATTGACTTCATAAATTTTTAGTTCGACACGTGATTTTTTGTCCCGAGATTAATTTCTGAAGGTATTTAAGCGATATTAACTGCTGTAATATCGTTTCGCGATATTAGAATTTCTCTAGAATAGTGATTGCATGACAGTGATTCTTAAGTATAATGCTCTGGAGTTGTAATTAGAATATGCATATTAAACATGCCTAAGATTGAGAAACGGGTTATCGGGTATTTTTAAATGCTAGATTAAACTAACAATTTAACATAAATGACTAAAACTAACAAAACTATAACTAAAATAAGTTAACATAACGTTACTGGGTATTTTTAAATGCTAGATTAAACTAAAAATTTGACATAAATGACTAAAACTAACAAAATTATCACTAAAATAAGTTAACAAAACGTTACCGGGTATTTTTAAATGCTAGATTAAACTAACAATGTGACATAAATGACTAAAACTAACAAAACTATAATTAAAATAAGTTAACATAACGTTGCCGGGTATTTTTAAATGCTAGATTAAACTAACAATTTGATATAAATGACTAAAACTAACAAAACTATAACTAAAATAAGTTAACGTAACCAAAAAAAATTTAAACACTCTAACTTCCCTTATAGCTCTACGACCAAAATATGACTAAAATTTAAATGCACAACACTGTAAAGAAAGACAAATATTTCTTAAGGGTGTACTCAAATCCAAACTGCTTATTTTGTGACTTATTTTAAATTCATTTTTGCTCTAAAATGCATCCAACTGGCAGGTTCTCTTATTCAGAAACTTTATAATGTCCGTATTGGTCGATTTTTTGATAAAGGCAGAATATATTTCAAAAAATGCTGTTAAAGTGGACATTTTGAACGGAATTTCCCGAAGCGATAACGCTAGAAGCAAAAGAAAATTATTGTACTGTGGAAATAATTGTTTGTAAACCAATTTCTAATTAATTGAAATAAAAATAAAAACACATGTCACTTATAAATCTCTTCACAAACCACGTTGCCAAGTTTCATGTTTTTATTTTTAAAAATGAGTCTGAAAATGTGTCAGAAAATTTTGAGTTGTTGAGAGTGGAAAAATATTTTATTTGAATACCGCCTTAATCTAAGAAAACATAATACAGGGTGTTTATAAAGTCCCGGACCCATTTTGATGTTTAATAACTCATAAAATAATGAAGATATAAACAAACTTATGGCATTTATTGATGGAATAACTCATATATTTTCCTTTTCAGGTTTGAATATCTTTACTTTTGTAAATATCGTCTGCGCGTGTGGTTAATTTCAGATAATTTCATTTTCCAGTCTAAATATCTGTACTTTTCTAAATATCGTCTGCTTATTAATTGCATTTTTCTCTCTTTTGTTTTTGGCAACTATTGCAATGTTATGTTTACAAATTATGTATACTTAGACATGTTGGAAAACTTCGTATTTCCACAACTAGAAGAGCTTCAGCCACATGTCTTTTTGCAACAAGATGGTGCACCACCTCATTGGGGTACCATCGTTCGTACTTCTTTGAATGACCATTTTCCAGGAAGATGGATTGGGCGAGGAGGTCCAGTTCCTTAGCCACCCAGATCACCTGATATAACGCCGCTGGACTTTTTCCTTTGGGGATTTGTAAAGGACAATGTTTACAGGAGGAGAGTGTCGAACATTGATGACTTAAAAGCCAGAATTACAACCGCAATAGCCTCTGTGGATGCCGACATGCTTGCCGCTACCTGGCGTGAAATTGACTATCGACTTGATATTCTCCGTGCGACGAAGGGGGCACACGTGGAAGTTCATTGACAAGGGTCATGAAACTTTTTGAGTCTATCTAACCATTTATGTTATTAATTTTAATCTATCTTTATTATTTTATGAGTTATTATGCATCAAAATGACTCCTGGACTTTATAAACACCCTAACAATCTCTTCCGACTTATCCACGATTCGGAAAAGAATTCTGTATCTTTAGAAACCACAGAAACAAATATATTTTCAAGATTTAAAAGAACATTTATAAAGTTTGTTTGCTGCCACTGATTTTTGGAAACGATTCCGATCAGTTTATATAGTGTATTAATTGAGAGGGTCGGGTCAAGAGAGTTCTAGTTCTAATACACATTTGTAAACTTCTGAGATATATCAATTTGAAAGTTAGATAAAATACTCAAATCAATATATAAAATATGAATTTTTAGGTGCGTTCGTAATTATATAAATGCGCAGCACCTATAGTCGTCGTTTGGTCCGTCTGCCCGCATATAACAGCGCAGAAACTACCCAACCGAATGGCTTGAAATTTAATATATATAATCGTTGCATAATTTTGCCGAGTCATTTTAAATTTTGCAAAAATCGAATCAAAACTTAAAAATATACTAATAAAAGTTTTCTTCATTCTATTATATCCTATCATACGTAATCTATTTAAAAATAAAAACTCAAATCATTTGACCGAGGAAAGCAAATACGGATCTTTTTTTTTCATATACCAGAATTCCAGTTTTATTAAAAATAATTTTTTTTAATAAAATTGCATAAAAGTTACATTTTTAGAAAGATCATTCAAAGAAAACTGTTTGTTTGAGAGGTGAGTTACATTCAAATATGTATAGATTCTGAGATAACTTCAGTTGAAATTAGTTTGAAAGCCGAATATCTCAATCCATTAAAGAAAATAAACACAAGAGATTCGTTCATCACGAGTCATAAAAATATTAAACCATGGAGGTAATCAATCGAAAAGCAAAATCTCCATGGTGAATTTCGCAGAGAAAAAGTTCGCATCTGTAAACGTGGCATACATAATAATAATTTAAAAAAGGTATGCTCATTTCGCTCATAGCAGACGATATAATTCACTTCACTGAAATAATAAGGATGATTTTTTTACATTGTAAAACTTGTTATAATATGAACGCACCTCATATGTCATGTTTAACGTACAATTTCCAACTTGTTTTTGCCAGTTTCTTAGTAGCAGTTGAGATATTCTGAATAACAATATGGCATTACTTTAATGATATTACTATGATGTCCTTTATAAACTAGCCGGTAAAAAAGTTTTAGAAACGTATGGGGCAAAAACGAAACATTGGACATATGCTGTCATCTATTAGAAACAAATGATATGTAGGATATTATAATTTACAATAATAAGCAACAGATTATAGTGTTAGATTAATTTCACCAAAAATGTGGCGTGGCACTTTGTTGCACCGTACCCTTCATTTAGTTTTCTCAACCAGGGATATAGGTTTTTTTAATGCTATCAGTTCTCAAGTAAATATTTTTATGTTCGACAAACATGTTTTACAGACATACATGATAAACTAAGAGCATTAATTAGTGATGTGCATATAGATTATTTTGATTATTCGAATGAATCAATCGGGCATGCGCAGAAGCACATCTGTCAAACTTGAAATTTTTTTTATTCAATTCGTTTACGAAACTCATTTTTCATTTTTATCTGGCGTCTAATCTAATTCTAATTAAAATCAAATCTTCGTTATTTTTGTCAAAATTTCTCGTAGTAATTGAATAAAATTTTTTTAAAGTTTGACAGGTATGCTTCTGCGCATGCCCGAAGGATTCATTCGAATAATCAAAATAATCTTTATGACCATCACTAATTAATATTATCATCAACATTAAAATTTATAATATTACATTACTCTTGCATGTCTAACTTCAATTACACAGCTGTTTAATACTTAATTTTGAATTGATAGCTTCCTGAAAACTAATATTTTGGTTTGAAAAAACTGATTAATACAGTACAAAAACTACTCGGAAACATTTTCGAAAAACAATGGCAGCAAAAAGAACTTTGTTTTTATAAATGCTTCTTTAGATCTCGAAATTATAATGGTGTTAAAGATTCTAGAGATAAAGAACACTTTTCGAAATCATGGATAACTCGAAATAGGTTGTTTTTCATTTTCATTTGTGATTAAAATTTATTTTTGTAGACACAGAAACATTTCTCTTTTTTGTACAGTTAATAACCAAAAAGCAATTTTTTTGTTGTCGTCGTCATGTGACATAGAATATGAGTCTTATTCAAGTCACTGCGGCGTCGAAATGTTCATTTTGTGACGAATTGAAAATGAATAAACATCGATCACGGTGTGACTCATATTGGAGCCACCAAATGACGGTCACCAGAGAGTCATTATGGGACGAATTAAAGAAGTCACAATTTCATCACAGCTACGACTGCGACACTTGTGATATCGGATTGATATCACATCGATTGGCTGTGGCTATTAAGATTGGAACTTGATTTTGAAATTCACCTTAAATATTTCTATACTTAATCGAAGATATTTATGTACAAGTGATGCTTAACATAAAAAAACTTAATACAATGGAAAAGCCCCTTTAAATACACAATGGCGAAACCGCAACGCGTTTCCAAAGATTTGTCTTTCTTCTTCAGGTGAAAAGACGTTCTATAATACGAGATAAGAAGCCAGAATCTTGCTTCTTTTCTTAGTATGCTCATATGAAGAGCATCAACTAGAACATTAATTTCTTTAAAATTAATTATTTGGGGACTTTTCTTATTATTTTAAAAACAACATTTGTTTAAGAGATTTAAATGATAAACTTTAAATACATGTACGACGTACTAAGTGAGTCCATAAAAAGTTGATATTTATGCTTTAAAAGATGTTGGCGCATAGAGTAAGCCGTCCGCGTCTTTATGCAACTACAAACCGTCCGTGTTATATTATTATTATTATACTTTTTAAATAATTTGATGTTTATTACTTTTATTAACCGACTCAAAAAAGGAGGAGGTTATCAATTCGACGTGTATGTATTTTTTTTTTTTTTTATGTATGTACACCGATTACTCCGGAACTATGCGTCCTATTTATGTGATTTTTTTTTTATTCGAAAGAGAATACTCTCGAATTGGTCCCATTTAAATTTTATTAAAATTGGTTCTGTACTTTTTCAGAAATTCAACAAAAACGAAAAAAAATAAGCATTTTAAAAATAGTTAACTTGTTGGCTTTTGAGTGTTGCCAAATTTGAAAAGCAAAATTACATAAAATTGTGAATTAGATAAATATAATACAACGTACAGATAAAAACTATAAATTATGCTACAACAGATCTACTTTTGAATCTTTTAAAATCTTTTATGTATGTTCACCGATTACTCCGGAACTATGCGTCTTATTTATGTGATTTTTTTTTTATTCGAAAGAGAATACTCTCGAATTGGTCCCATTTATATTTTATGAAAATATAATTATATTTTCATAGTATATTTTATGAAAACGAAAAAAAAATAAGCATTTTAAAAATAGTTAATTTGTTGGGCAGACGACTTTCATTTAATTTCATAAAATATTCTATTACGTGAATTTGCAAATAATAAAAAGACTGACATATTTAAATCAGCTTTAACTTGTCGGATTTATTTTCATAGAACAAACTTTTTAAGATCTAAACAAAAAGTTTTGAGTGTTGCCAAATATGAAAAGCAAAATTACATAAAATTGTGAATTGGATAAATATAATACAACGTACGGATAAAAACTATAAATTATACCACAAAAAATCTACTTTTGAATCTTTTAAAAGTTCCATTGTTGCAGTTTCACACCGGTTTGGCATATTTTGAAGAGCTTTTATTGGCGCATAATTAAATACATTGTTGTTTCAAATCCCATACAAATGTACGAGTTACAGAAGATATTTGGCGATTTATCACCTGTGGCGCACTAGTTGGAAACTGTCTTTAAAATATCCAATATCTATATTATATTATACAATACAGCTGTATATAAATGCTTCTGCAATTGTCTTTTAATATTTCTACTACATAATATTAACTATAGAGTGACAATATAGAAAGAAAGAAAGAAAGGTGTTACTCCAAATAGTATTATAGGCGACATTGTTGGCGCAGTGTATTTACCTTGTACGGATCGTAAAAATCAGTACACATTAAGCATAAGCACCAAAAATCAGTGAGTTACACAGTCATCAAAACTGTAGTATACAGCCCGATTATGACACATTATCCAAGACGATTAGGTGAGAATAATGATAAAATTTCTAATCTTCCGTAATCGAGTCTACTGCCAAGGTTAGCGTGAAATAAAAAATATATTAGCAACAATATGGTTTAATATAAATATATATATCATTAAAGGCTTTAGACATTAGATGAGAATAATGATAAATTTTCTAATCTTCCGTAATCGAGTCTACTGCCAAGGTTAGCGTGAAATAAAAAAATATATTAGCAACAATATGGTTTAATGTTAATATAGATATCATTAAAGGCTTTAGACATTAGATGAGAATAATGATAAATTTTCTAATCTTCCGTAATCGAGTCTACTGCCAAGGTTAGCGTGAAATAAAAATATATTAGCAACAATATGGTTTAATGTTAATATAGATATCATTAAAGGCCTTAAAGACATTAGATGATAATAAAGATAAATTTTCTAATCTTCCGTACTCGAGTCTACTGTTGTAAATATAGATATCATTAAAGGCTTTAAAGACATTAGATGAGAATAATGATAAATTTTCTAATCTTCGATACTCGAGTCTACTGCCCAGTTAACGTGAACTAAAAAAGATATTAGCAACAATATGATTTAATGTAAATATGGATAGCACTAAAGTAATAAATAAATAAATAAACTTTTTAACCGAAAAAAAAGAACCGACTTCAAAAACTACTAAAAAGCGAAAAATAAACTTTTTAACCAAAAATTGAACCGACTTCAAAAACTACTAAAAAGCGAAAAATAAACTTTTTAACCAAAAATAGAACCGACTTCAAAAACTACTAAAAAGTGAAAAATAAATTTTTTAACCAAAAATAGAACCGACTTCAAGGACTACTACAAAGTAAAAAATAATTTTTTTTAGATAATAGTTAATAAGAAATTAAATTAAGAGCATTGTATTTACCATGCATATTATTATATTTATGTACATTAATTTGATTTTTTGGAGTCGGTGCCAGCCAAGCCAAGTACAAAATTACAAAATATCCAATATAAATCGTAACACGCCTATAAATTATATCTACATAAAAACGAGACAAAATAAAAATACATATAACTCATCAAATGGTAGAAAATACAATGATTTAAATGATTAACTAATTTCCAAAGCAATGTCTGTCGACATATAGTTGCTAATCTCATTTGAAAATATACATGTATAACGTCAGATGAAATATTTAAAAATGGTAATATGGCTTTAACTTGGCTTGGCTGGCACCGACTCCAAAAAATCAAATTAATGTACATAAATATAATAATATGCATGGTAAATACAATGCTCTTAATTTAATTTCTTATTAACTATTATCTAAAAAAAATTATTTTTTACTTTGTAGTAGTCCTTGAAGTCGGTTCTATTTTTGGTTAAAAAATTTATACTATTATTATACATTGCATTAATATCACTAAAAGTTTTTATTTTGACTTTAAAGTTCATAATATTTATTACTAACCAAAAACGAAACCCACGCTAAAAATAATGTGTTTGAAATGGAATTTATTATAAAGAAATATCTTCGCTTCAATTAGAACTTTTTTTAACATTTGTTTTTACATTTAAGTTTCCACTTTTTAATCTTATTCAGCTGAAAAATTATTTTATAAGAACCTTATAAAGTCTTTCATAAAATCCTTTTATTTTGTTTTTATTCTGATTTGCTTGGACATTTTACTTATAATTTTTAAATGCTTCAAATGAAAGTGATTCAAATTCATTCAAAGAAATACGTCCTGTAATGCTGTGAAATCTTAAAAGCTTTTATTAATGAAATAAAAGTTTGACAAAAACAAACTTTTAAATTAATTGTAAAAATAAGGGATTTAAAAATGCTTGCTTTACATTAATGACATTTTACTGACAAAATGAAACACTGTAAAATGTTGAAATCTTTCAAAAGAATTTATCATTTCTGAAAGAGCAATCTTCTTTGATAAAGAAAAATGTAACTAATTAAAGAGTACTTAACTATTATATATGTGTTTCATTGTAGAAATTTAAAAATCTAATTTTTTGAACTTATTTATAGTAAATGCTTACGAGTTTTAAAATAATAATATTATTAACATCATAGTTGAAAATTGTTTATGAATTCGGTTTGTGCATCTGACGTCTGTCCATGCTCTAACTCGGGTAAATATATTCGGATCGCCATGTAATTGATATATGTTATTGAAGTTTACCATGACATATTCTGTATTGAAAATGAAGTGTGTAGCATTTATAGTTCATTTACAGGGGCACTCAAAAGAATTCCGTTACACTATGATCTATGGGGAGAAATCGTTTGCAGTGTATTTTGATGATGTTACAGTATTTCAATAACATTGAAAATGATATATTTCACTGAGGTGCAATACAAGATGCTTACTATAGAGTAGGGTGTGCATAGCATTTTTCGTTTATTTACAGGGACACACAAAACAATTCGGTTACAGTACTGTCTATGAGTAATATTGGCTGGAAATGCGTTTTCAATTGTGGTATGCGTTTTTAAATAATTTAACAAAATTTTTGCACAATACTTGGTGTGTCTCAATTGTATAGATCATATACAGAGCTTCAGAGACGAATTCGAGTACATTTCCGTTTATCGACGGAAATTCCTGAAGGGGAAATTTCAACTGTGCTATGCGTATCTTAACTGAACTCAATTTTTGCATATTATGTAGTATATATACAAATCCATAGATTCTATACAGGAATGGACAAAAGAATTCGATTATTTTTCCGACCATAGATGGTACTTTCTGAAAATGGGTTTTCAAATGTGTTATGCGTTTTCCAAATTGTTTATTTAAACATCATCTTTCAACCTTATTAAACTGTGAGATTTTGTTACAGTATTCTGATTGTGTTGGAAAGTGTTTCATAATCTATGTTTGACACAAAATTTTTATCTCTTGTCTATTTTTTAAAAATATCAACTGATTCATACTGCACATGCGTTAAAAGTTCAAATAAACCATAGCAATGATAAAAATAAAAATAACTAGTCGGATGTGCCAATCCCAAAACTTTCTTCTATCTCACATGGGTTTCGCATACTCTAAAAAGAATCAGCAACAATTTATATCAAGGTCTAACTGAATCTAAAGTTTTATTAAATTACGTGCATTAGTTCTTGAGATATGACTGTTGCTAAAATCATGTAAATCCTGCATAATGCAGCATAGCAGCGCCACCTATTGGGAGATTTAGACCAAAACCTAATCAACAACTTATGTCAATGTCTATCTGAATCTGAAGTTTGATGAAAATCCGTGCATTAGTTTTTGATATATAGCTGTCGTAAAAATCATGAAAAAAGTGGTATAGCAGCGCCACCTGTTGGAATACCTACACCAAAACGTAATCAGCGTCGATTTATGTCAAGGGTTAACTGAATCTGAAGTTTGATGAAAATAAGTGCATTAGTTCTTGAGATAGAGCTATTGCGGAAATAGCGAAAAAATGCAGCATAGCAGCTCCACCTATTAAGCGATTTTCACCAAAAACTAAGACTAACTGAATATAAAGTTTTATTAAATTTCATGCATTAGTTCTTGAAATAGAGCGCTCACAAAATTTTTGTCACATACAGACAGAGTCACAGATTCACAGACAGACATTTTCTAAAAACAGTCAAATCGTGTTCAGGGCACTCTAAGACGTATAAATCCATCGAAAACCGGAGTTCGAAAAGTTTCATGAATCCAATACTTTCTTTTTGTATAGATAGAAGAAAGTAAAAATGAAAACTACGTTACTATCATATTTTATTTAGGCACTAGATATGTTAAGATTAATAAATACTTTTTTTTTTTTTTTTTATTTGAGTTTCAATTTTTTAGTTTTATTGAATGAAATATTTTATAAAATACTTTATAAAATACTTTATAAAATATTTTATAAAATATTTAACGAATGCTTTAATTTTGTTTTCATTCTGATTTACTCCCACACTTTAATTATAATTTTAGAACGCTTCAGATAAAAATTTAATTCATACGTAGAAGTACTTCCATTGAAATGCTGTAAAAATATAAAAGCTTTTAGTCAAAGAAAAGTTTGAGGAGAAAACTTTTAAATCCATGTCATTAACGATATTTTATTAAAAATATGTATTGACGCAGTAAAGCACTGTAGAATAATGAAATTTCTCAACTAAATTTAATATTTCTGAAAGAGCAGTCATCTTTGATAAAGTAAAACTGATAATTAAACGTGCGTATAATTCTTATATATGTGTTTCATTTCATAACTTTTAAAATATATATTTTTAGTTTTGGCTATCTTAACAAGAAAAAAGTATTAGATTCGGGAAAAATTTCGATTCCATTTTTCGACGTATTTATATGTTTTAGAAGGTCTTGAACACGATTTGACTGTTTCCAGAAAGTGTCTGTCTGTGAGTGCGTGTGTCTGACAGTTTTTATGTGACACAAATTTTGTGAACGCTCTATCTCAAGAACTAATTTAAGGAATTAATCAAACTTCAGATTCATTCAGACCTTGGCATAAATCGATGTTAAGTAGGTTTTGGTGTAAATCACCCAACATGTGGCGCTGCTATTCTGCATTTTCCCCTTTTTCGAGATAGCTACTCGTATATCTCAAGAATTGATGCACGGAATTTCATCAAACTTCATTTTTGTTAGACCTTGACATAAATAGACCCTGATTAGGTTTGGGTGTAAGTCACCCAAAAGGTGCTGCTTCCATGCTGTGTTTATCCGAATTTCCGCGATAGTTATTGAACTAATGCACGGAATTTCACCAAACTTCACATTATATTAGACCTTGGCATAAATACATCCCTAATAGGTTTGGGTGTAAATTGCCTAACATGTGACGCTGCTATTCTGCATTTTTCACTATTTTCGCGATAGCTACTCGTATATCTCAAGAATTAATGCACGGAATCTCATCAAACTTCATTTCTGTTAGACCTTGACATAAATAGACCCTGATTAGGTTTGGGTGTAAGTCACCCAAAAGGTGCTGCTTCTATGTTGTGTTTATCTGAATTTCCGCGATAGTTATTGAACTAATGCACGGAATTTCACCAAACTTCATATTCTATTAGACCTTGGCATAAATACATTCTTATTAGGTTTGGGTGTAAATTGCCCATCATTTGGTGCTGCTATTCTGCATTTTTTACTATTTTCGCGATAGCTACTCCTATATCTCAAGAACTGATGCACGGAATCTCATCAAACTTCATTTCTGTTAGACCTTGACACAAATAGCCGCTGATTAGGTTTGGGTGTAAGTCACCCAAAAGGTGCTACTTCCATGCTGTGTTTATCCGAATTTCCGCGATAGTTATTGAACTAATGCACGGAATTTCACCAAACTTCATATTCTATTAGACTTTGGCATAAGTACATCCTTATTAGGTTTGGGTGTAAATTGCCCATCATTTGGTGCTGCTATTCTGCATTTTTTACTATTTTCGCGATAGCTACTCCTATATCTCAAGAACTGATGCACGGAATCTCATCAAACTTCATTTCTGTTAGACCTTGACACAAATAGCCGCTGATTAGGTTTGGGTGTAAGTCACCCAAAAGGTTCTACTTCCATGCTGTGTTTATCCGAATTTCCGCGATAGTTATTGAACTAATGCACGGAATTTCACCAAACTTCATATTCTATTAGACTTTGGCATAAATACATCCTTATTAGGTTTGGGTGTAAATTGCCTAAACATGTGACGCTGCTTTTCTGCATTTTTCACTATTTTCGCGATAGCTACTCGTATATCTCAAGAATTAATGCACGGAATCTCATCAAACTTCATTTCTGTTAGACCTTGACATAAATAGACCCTGATTAGGTTTGGGTGTAAGTCACCCAAAAGGTGCTGCTTCTATGTTGTGTTTATCTGAATTTCCGCGATAGTTATTGAACTAATGCACGGAATTTCACCAAACTTCATATTCTATTAGACCTTGGCATAAATACATTCTTATTAGGTTTGGGTGTAAATTGCCTAACATGTGGCTATTCTGCATTTTTCACTATTTTTGCGATAGCTACTCTTATATCTCAAGAACTGATGCACGGAATCTCATCAAACTTCATTTCTGTTAGACCTTGACATAAATAGACCCTGATTAGGTTTGGGTGTAAGTCACCCAAAAGGTGTTGCTTCTATGTTGTGTTTGTCTGAATTTCCGCGATAGTTATTGAACTAATGCACGGAATTTCACCAAACTTCATATTCTATTAGACTTTGGCATAAATACATCCTTATTAGGTTTGGGTGTAAATTGCCCAACATTTGGTGCTGCTATTCTGCATTTTTTACTATTTTCGCGATAGCTACTCTTATATCTCAAGAACTGATGCACGGAATTTCATCAAATTTCCTTTCTGTTAGACCTTGACATAAATAGACGCTGATTAGGTTTGGGTGTAAGTCGCACAAAAGGTGCTGCTTCTATGTTGTGTTTATCTGAATTTCCGCGATAGTTATTGAACTAATGCACGGAATTTCACCAAACTTCACATTATATTAGACCTTGGCATAAATACATCCCTAATAGGTTTGGGTGTAAATTGCCTAACATGTGGCTATTCTGCATTTTTCACTATTTTCGCGATAGCTACTCGTATATCTCAAGAATTAATGCACGGAATCTCATCAAACTTCATTTCTGTTAGACCTTGACATAAATAGACCCTGATTAGGTTTGGGTGTAAGTCACCCAAAAGGTGCTGCTTCTATGTTGTGTTTATCTGAATTTCCGCGATAGTTATTGAACTAATGCACGGAATTTCACCAAACTTCATATTCTATTAGACCTTGGCATAAATACATTCTTATTAGGTTTGGGTGTAAATTGCCTAACATGTGGCCATTCTGCATTTTTCACTATTTTTGCGATAGCTACTCTTATATCTCAAGAATTGATGCACGAAATTTCACCAAACTTAATTTTTGTTAGACCTTGACATAAATAGAAGCCGATTAGGTTTGGATGTAAATCGGCTAACAGGCTTTTATGCTGTGTTTATCCTAATTTCCGCGATAACTAATGCACGGAATTTCACCAAACTTCATATTCTATTAGACCTTGACATAAATACATCTCCTTATTAGGTTTGGATGTAAATTGCACAACAGGTGGCGCTGCTATTCACTGTTTTTCCAGATACCCGCGATAGCTATATTTGAAGAACGTATAGATTGTCATTGAATTTCGATTGCAGTTGATTTGATTTATTACAAGAAAGATTTGTGATGACCACGACATACAAGTTTTTTAACCTATTCATAGTGACTCCTTGAGAGTATTAAAATAATTAACATTTTTCAGCGACAGAGTTTGGTATTGCTTTTACTCATTGGTAAATTAATCATACCATTTTTGATAAAAGTATCCCAATCATAGAAATTATTGCTGTAGCGATTATTGTGTTGTGGATTAGTATTATAGACGATTCTTCATTAATCACCGTTACTTTGTTTGTTGCAAATAAATGTACGAGGGAAAGTCATTAAGTAAGTCACAAAAGATAATTAAATAATAACTTACAATGATATTCACTTCAAAACTATTTTTATTTCTCAACATATTCTCCTCCAATATTTATGCACTTATAACACCGTTTTATAAGTGCCCCAACACCAGCTGCATAACATTCTCGGCCACATTAGGACTTCAAGTTGAACCGTTTGATCATCTGTGAACACCATCTTTCTTCCAAGATGGCTTTTTAGTGGACTAAACAGATGCAAATCGCTTGAGGCTAAATCGAAGCTGTATTGTGGATGTTGAAGAAGTTGCCAACCAAACTTTTGAATTGTCTCCTGTGTTCAACTTGAAGTCCTAATGTGGCTGAGACAGCAACCCAAAGAATATTATGCAGCTGGTGTTGGGGCACCGATAAAACGGTGATATAAGTGCATAAATATTGGTGGAGAATATGTTGAGAAATAAAAATATTTTTGAAGTGAATATCATTGTAAGTTATTATTTAATTATCTGTTGTGACTTAATGACTTTCCCTTGTAGATATATAAGTTGTATGTTTTGAGAGTTTATGTATGTATTTACTTATGTGCATAGGCTATATATAAACAAGTAAGATGTATGTAAGCATGTAAGATACATGTAAGTGTGTAAAATTTATGTATGTAAGCTTATATAACTAAAGAAAAGCTATATGCAAGTATGGAGATAATATATTATAAATGAAGTATTCCTCATGAAGGTAATATAAAATTAAAACTTATTTCTTAGCAACCCTGAATGGTAACTGAACCACAATGGTACATAAATAAAAGCTGTCAATAAAGTTGTTTTTTGTGTCTTTTTATCCCTTTCCAACTGAGTTGAAAAGCTTTTATGATTTCGATGTGCCTGCCCGTGCTCTAATTCTTGTAAATATACTCGGATTGCCATGTAAAATATATATGTTATTGAGGTATAGTGTAGCATCTTCACTATTGAAAATTGAATGTCTAGCATTTATAGTTCGTTTACAGGGACACCCAAAAGAATCCCGTTACATTATGGTCTATGGGAAAAATCGTTTGCGGTGTACTTTAATGATGTTACACTATTTCAAATATAGTGAAACTGATAAGCATTTCTAAGGTACACAAAAACATACTTCCGGTAGAATATGGAGTGCAAAGCCTTAATGATTCATTTAGTGTCATACAAAGAATTCGGATTCATAATGGTCTACGGAGAAAAACTGTTGCAGCGTATTTTAATGATGTTACACTGTTTCAAACATGATGAAATGTATATACGTTACTGAGATGCACTACAACATGCTTACTGTAAAATATGGTGCGCAAAACAATTATCGTTATTTTACATGGACACACAAAATAGTTCGGTTACAGTACTGTCAATGAGCGATACATGCTGGAAGTGCGTTTTCAGTTGTGGCATGTGCTTTTAAGTTTAACTAAATTTTTGCATTTTGGTGTGTATAATTTCTATACCTCATATACAAGGCTATGCAGAATAATTCGTAACCATTACTATGTATGAACATGAATTGCTTAAGAATGGTTTTTATTTTACTTATTGAATTTTACAGCTGTACTATATTTAGTATACTAAGAGATGTTTGTGTAATATAAATAAATTTCTATATAGGACTACGCAAAGAACAGGATACATTGCCGTCTATGGATGTTAATTTCTGGAAGTGCGTTTTTAGTTGTGTTACGCGTTTATTTCCTGAATTAAGTTTAGTTTAATAATTTAATATGAGGCATGTATAAAATATGTAGATAATATATAGAGCTGCGCAAAATTATTCGAATGTATTTTCGTTTATTGGTGAAAAGAAAGAATATGTATTTTCGACTCTGTTATACGTTTTGTCACAAAGTTAAATTTTAACATACTATGTAGTATATATGCAGATGTATAGATCATGTACTGGGATGCACAAAAAAATTCGAGTACATTTCCGGCTATGAACTGTAATTTCTGAAATCTGCTTTTGAATGTGCTATGCGTTCTAGAGGTCTGCACGAGCCGAAATTTTCGGGCCCGGGCCCGGCCCGACCCATACAAACAAAATTCGGCACGGCCCGATACAAAAATTAAAAGTTCGGCCCGAGCCCGGCCCGGTATAAAAGCTAAAATTTCAGTCCGAGGCCGGCCCGGAAAAAAGTTAAAATCTCGGCCCGGCCCGAGTGAATTTCTACAAGACATTGATTTTTACGTCGATTTGGTTAAAAATTTGCCTCATAGGAGGAGATCTAACCAAAAATTCCTATCTTAGCCTTTTTTTTTCATGTTTATAATCTTCATTTTTATAGAGGTGCCGCAACCTGGAATATTTATTTTTTTAATAAATCTCTATTTGTTGTATGTATGTGTTTAAGTTATCATTAATATTGTTAATCCATATTCCATTTATTGAAGTGTTAAAAATCAGAAAAATGCTATACAGTAAAATCTTCTAAGATTGAATTGCATATGGAAGAAAAAAAATGAGTTATAGACAATTTGCCTTTTTAGCAGGTGTAAATGTATTATATATTCTTTTCTTACGTATTAGTATATTCATTTTTCATGGATCAACTCATTTTTCAGTTTAAGACAGGATTCCGTCATAAGCAGGTTCTTTTTCACACGTTTTGCTATATTTTAATTTAGCCATATTTTAATAAGTGTATAAATCTACTATTCTTTAAAAGTAATAAATTTTAATGTTTAATTGTAGAATAATGGATATTTAAAAATGTATGCATGTTTTGCAAAGATTTTTGTGCTAGGTCTTATTTTACTGACCTGCGAACGGATCAGGCCATGCCGAGACAATGATTTTCATACGGGTCAAAACCAGGACTGAAAATTTTGGGGCGTGAAGACTAGAAAGAATGAAACCAGTCCCGGCTCTTTTACGGAAAAAAATAATTTAAGGTACGGCCTTATCCTTCAGGAAAAAAGTAAGGCCCG
Organism: Maratus michaelseni; assembly: GCA_963931845.1. Taxonomy (NCBI): domain Eukaryota; kingdom Metazoa; phylum Arthropoda; class Arachnida; order Araneae; family Salticidae; genus Maratus; species Maratus michaelseni. The sequence continues at coordinate 92,414,801 of OZ007597.1, read as the reverse complement.
GCCCCGCCCGAAACGAGTGGAGACCAGGCCCATCCCGAAACGAGTGGAGACCAGGCCCAGCCCGGCCCGAGTGCCGTGAAGGAAAATAGGCCCGAGCCCGGCCCGTGCAGATCTCTAATGCGTTCTCTAAGATGTTTACGCATATACCTTATTAAAGGGTGAAGTTCTCAGGGGTCTGTCCAGTCTTTTTTCTCAGGGTCCTGTTTTTGTGAAATTGTGAACAGCTTTTTAGATTTGTGAAAAATCCAATTATAATTTTGTGAATTTGAAATGATTGTTATATTCAGGTTCTTGTTTATACATTTTTAAGAAGATATATGGATGTAAAATACGTATTTTTTCTTTATATATGTAAAAGTGACAGGTCAGATTTTTCTTTTAAATGATTAATTTGTGAAATGTTCGGTTTAAAGATGAAAAAATTTTGTCAAAAACCTATCTTTAAGGACAAAGAATTTTGTGAAGGGTCCTTTTTTAGGGAAAATAATTTTGTGAAGGGTCTTGTTTTGAAATGAAAAATTTTGTGAAGAGTCCTTTAAAGGACCCAATATTTTCCTAAACAGATCCCTGGTTCTATTAAACTAGTAAACCTGCAGATCGGGAGCCTCAACGTCAGCTCTAAAAGTCATTTTTTTAAATCTCACTTTTCATATCATTTAGCATCTTACAATCCACATTTAATTTTTTAATAATACATACATATTTATAAGCGTATAAAATACTTCAGAGGTTTCAGAAATTAGAAGCGTTAAATTAAACACGGTTTATGCAATGATATTCTGAAATTCTTATGAACTTCTTATTCATGTAACTTTTTAGATTAAAAAAAAAAACTTGTATTAAAATAAATTCTTCATTTATGTCAATAGAATACAAAAATAATTTATTTTGATAATAAAATAGTGCAGCAAAATAGTGCGAGTTACTTGAATTTTATTATTTTGATATTCTTTGAAATAGGGTTGCTAAGAAACTAATAAATTAAAGAGCAAAGTAAAAAGAAATGCATTTTAAAATTCGTAAAAAATATGAAATAAAATGTTTTATATTTCCCGAAAATATGCAAAATTTTTTCCAATAATTTAAACAATTAATTTCTAAATTCTAATGAATGTATAAGCAAATTTTCAAAGCTATTGGATATATTTAAAACCTCCATATCGAAAATTTAGCATTAATAATTTTACGTTCAAATCCATTATTCAACTATGTGAATTTCATTTCAGTTAAAAATGAAATTTGAAAATCGTTTGCATTCCCACATGGAAAGTATTATGACCTAAAAAGAAATGTTCTATATTTTACGAACGAATGATCTAAATGTAACTAAAAACTATACAGCTAATTCCGGGTACCTCACCAACATACCCACCAAAAACAACCTAATAGGACTATTTTTACGGCAGTTATCGCGGAAAAGACAGACAGACAGACAAAAACCAAAAACTTTTCGCATCTCAACTGGCGTTTAGGCAAATATTCAGGAAGAGTTGGAAAGTTTTTCATAATCTATATTTGACGCATGATTTTTCTTATTTATTTTAATTTAACATTTGTTTATGACTTGAGATTTAATTTGTAAGATGAATAAAATACTTTTAAAAAAAATCTGATTTGCTCGTATATTATACGTATAATTTTTGAAACGTTAATTCATGCATAGGAGCACGTTTTGGAATGCTGTGAAGTCGAAAAACCTTTTACTAAGATGAAAGTTTGAAGAGAAAACTTTTAAACTAATTACGGAAAGAAGGAATTTACACCCCATGTCATTAATGATATTTACTGTCTATAACGATAAAACGAAGCATTGTAAAATGTCGAAATCTCTCGCCCAAATTGAACTATTCTGAAAGAATTACCGTGTTTGATAGCAATAAATTTAAATAATGAAAATGACTAGAATTTCAGAAATTTCAGAATTATTTTTTTAGTATGTTTATAGTGAATGCTTGCGAGTATTGAAATAATATATTTTTAGATGCATGTGGTAAATTTCAGAAATTTCAGAATTATTTTTTTTTTAATATGTTTATAGTAAATGCTTGCGAGTATTGAAACAATATATATTTTTCTCTGAATATTAACGAATTTATTCTGTACATACCTTGAAGGTTTAAATAAAAGATTACAGGAAATAAAAATTGTGAGGTGCACATGGATTATGAAACACTTTCTAACAGTAGGAGAAAATTGTTAATATGTTTTTTCAGAAATGAATGTCCATACCTGGAGTCGGCAACTTACGACACGCGTGAAGAACTTAGCACTCAGTTGTATTTTCAGTGGTACGTAGACTGAATTTTTTCATTTCTATTTTTATTTTTTATTATAGGCGTAATGTGTTATAAAACAAGACAATTTTTCATTTAGATCATGTTAACTTTTCATCTCAAATATTTGTCTAAAGAGAGAAGAGAATTTACTTAATTTTTCTTTGTTTTCTATTATTCTTTGTTTAATATTTTATATTATTTTTTAATAACGGAATCTATTATTAATAATTTCGACTACAGTTTTAAATTAATATAAAAATAGATTAATATAAGTTTAATATAATTTCCTAAAGAGGATGACGTCATCCTCTAATGCAGTCCAAATACGAGGGTGAATCAATAAGTAATTCCTCCATTGCTCTAAATTTTATTTCTTTCATAGCTACTGTACTATCTATGCTTGATATTATAAAGGTAACCTTACTCTACTTATATAGTATTTTCCTTTTCAGATTGGCAGATTAGAACCATATGGATCTGAAGCTAAAAGAAAGAGTCGTCATCGAATTTTTGGCAAAAGAAGGTTATGCACCTAAGGAAATTCATAGACGCTTTAAGAATGTTTATGGAGACGCTGTAATGGACATTAGCAATGTGCGGCGTTGGATAAAGAAGTTTGGAAGCGGAGAAAAAGAAATTGCAGATAAAACGAGAAGCCGCTGGCTGACAACATCAGTCAGATGCAAAGTTAGAAAGCGCTGATGAACTGATTCGAGGAGACAGACGCGTCAGCTCAAGGTGTTGCTGATGCATTGAACGTCTCGTATGGCTCTGCCCAAGAATAAGAATATCACAAAGTTTGTACTAACTGGATTCCCAAGCAAAACTGTTGATAATCGGAAAAGGGAAGTAGAAGTTTGTCAAGAGCTCCTGGACGTATTTGAAGCGGAGCAACAGGACTTCTTCAGGAATGTGGTAACTGGAAATGAGACCTGGGTGTACCTGTATGATCCAGAGAGAAAGAATCCAAAGAATCAGATTCAATGACTTGGATGACGTTAAAACAGCTTTAAAATCGTGGATCAAAAAGCAAAAACCTGAATTTTTACAAAGTGGTTTTGATGTCTGGGTTAATCGATGGCGCAAATGTGGGCAAATGCATGGTGACTATGTTGAGCAGTAGTTTTGTGTAGAGGACAGTTCAGTCTATGATCTATAATAACTTTTGCTGTTATATGTTCATAATTAAAGTTTGTAAGACACAGGAGGCATTACTTATTGACGCACCCTTGTACGATTGTTAGTTTTTTTTCTCGCACGTGCTTTTTGTTATCTTCGATCAGTTTTTCCTGTAACTTTAATGGAATAAATGAGATGGTATTCTGGTTTGACTAATGTTTTTTGAAGATACTTTCATCCTTAATTTTTCTTTAGAAGTTTATATATACATTTAAAAAATATTACCAAAGTCCTCGCACGGGTCCACTGGTCGTAATTTATTCCAAATAATTTAACGAGTCTGTACAAGAATTATTAGATGAAACCTTCAGAAAAATAGGCTAAAATCTCGTATAACTGGAAATACATAATGGCATTTAAAATACACGAAAAAATCACCGAAAGACTGCCAGACTACGTCTATCAGCCCTCGTATATGAGCTATATATACTTTTAATAGATAGCATGTTTCAAACTGAACACATGGTCTTATGCATGTATGTTCTTCATATAATAACTTCGTTTATATATATATATGTAATAATAAAAAATTTTCGCCCTATTTCTTTAGTTAAATTATTCCAAATTCTTCAATTCTTTTTTCCCTCTCTTTTTAAAATATCTCTTAAATCTATTTTGTATTTTATTCCATAACTTAATCAAAATATTCTTTTATTTATCATTCTAAAAATCTTAATCTGTTAAAAGCTACACGTATTTATTAAAACCTTATTCTCTTAAATTGCAACACTGCCTCTAAACGCACCTGCCTAATTTCTTCTTTTGAGACATTTAATTTTTATTCTTTGGAACTTTTATAATACCATTTTTATTTCTATTTAATTCATTCGGCATCCCATGATTCCAAGCGGTTTTCGCGCCCAAAGGCCTTTTTACCTTTTTAATTTGCCGCTTCTGTTAAAGAGTTTTAATCATACGTCAGAGACACGTCTTCGTGGCCTCATTTTTTCATCCATTAGCGAGAAAGCTCCGCCTTCTTTATCCCCCTAGCGCCCTCCGAACATGGATGCGAGTGGACCAGCTTGTTCGCGCGTTTTGTACCTTTGGGCCAAATTTTGAAGTATTTATACGGTTACACTGGCTTCGGAGACAGAATTTACACGAATTAGTGGTTGTCATCTAATTGCCGTCACTGGGGAGTCTACACTAATGCATCGGTATTATGTTCTTCAAGCTCTTCTAATTCTTCAAGATCTTCAAATGTGTTCAGTTTTAATGAAGCGAAAGTTGGTGGAGTTGCTTTCATCTCTGTGATCACAATAAAGCCACTGCTCATCTATTAAGTTATTAAGTCTTCTTTTTAATGTTTTTGGGAAATTTCTTCTGGATTTCACTGCCTCTGCTCAATTTTTACGACTGCAAATACAATACGATTTCCGATGTGATATACTTCGAGATTTGTCTTCATGGTGAGCGACTCGAAGTGATGCCCTGTCCGGGTGTCATGACTACATTTCAACGATCTCGACTGCGGCTACCTCGATATGATTATCAGGTAATTTTAGTGGTTTCGGACTGAGATGTTCCGATTGTCTGGTGGAAAGAACGTTCAAGTCGACAGCAATAGCGATCGTCTATAATGTGCCAATTTTCGACAGGAATGTATCATATATATATATATATATATCTGTCTATATGTACTGCAAATCTGGTCATCATGATAACATCCGAAATAGTGAACCAATTCAAACCTGATTAGGACAGTGTATTGATCACGTCAGTATGTAGTTCTTACAGTTTGCTTACAGGAACACACACACACAAAATAAAACATTTGCCATCATGATAACATCCGAAATACTGAATCAATTCGAATTTAATTGGTACAACGTATTGATCTTGTAGGTATCTTAAATGAGGTCGTTAATCATGTATGTAGATCTTACAGTTCGTTTACAAGAGCACACAGAAATTTTAGATTGCATTCATTGAATGGTTTAGGTTCGAATCTCATTTGAGCATCGGAGATATATTATAACAGTTTACAACTACAAGACCACACAAAAATTTTAGATGGCATTCATTGAATGGTTTAGGTTCGAATCTCATTTGAGCATCGGAGATATATTATAACAGTTTACAACTACAAGACCACACAAAAATTTTAGATGGCATTCATTGAACGGTTTAGGTTCGAATCTCATTTGAGCATCGGAGATATATTATAACAGTTTACAACAACAACAAAAATTTGCAAAATCAGCACACAATACAAATTTCGGAATTAGGTAACATAGGAGATAAATATGAATAGAATAACGGCCTTAGAAACTGAAAAGTGAACTGCTGGTTAGCGCATTTATACTGTAAAAAAGATTACGTGTATATATGGGTGATTTTATGTGAAATTTCTATTTTTTAACGGTAACTTTCAATTAAAGTTTAAATTAAAGTGTAATTACTGCTTAAAGCGATAAACACATAACACAAAAGGCTTAAAATACTTTTTAATATATAGATGACATATGCTTCATACGCTCTAATGGCGACATCTTCAAGATAAAAATGATATATAAGCTATTTTCGCAAAATTTTTAAAAATGATAAACAAAAATAACGAGACCACATGTCTAATGTAAGCAGGTGCTGAAATTGGTCAAACTGGAACACGTAAAAATTATTATTTTATTGCTTTTTTAATACTACAGGGTGTTTCAGTTAAACGTTTCAGAACTTCTAAGAGGGGTAGGGTACATCCTGACGAACCAAAATCATATACCAATGGGCAATCAGAAATGCTTTCCTGATGCGGTAGATGGTGTTGTGCGAAAGTTCCGAGCTTTCGTGCAGGGAATCTTCATTTCGCACAAGAACGCCAAGTTAGTAGGATGGATGATTACACGAACGCAGAATTAGCCGATATGCATTTGGTGTATGGGGCTGCAAATTGCAGTGGGCCTGCCGCACAGCGTTTGTACGCAGAACGATATCCGACGAGGCGTATTCCCAGTCATAATTTATTTGCAAGACTGCACCAGAGGTTAGCTGAGACAGGTTCATTTGAAAGAGCTGACAGGGTCAGGGTAAGAACAGCACGGACTCCAGTCGTCGAACAGAATGTGCTGCAGCATGTACAGAGGAATCCAAGAACGAGTACACGAAGTCTAGCAAACGTTGTCGGGGTTTCCCCTTGCAGCATCTGGAGGATTCTCCGAGAACAAGACATGCATCCGTTTCACGTGTAGCGTGTCCAGGCACAGCAATCGGGTTGGGTTGATTGTTGACGGCCAATTATCAACACGAGGGATATAGGCCCGGGGGGAGTGCCCTACGTGGGGGTCTTTCTAAGGGAACCTAATCCGTATTTACGCATGGATAAATCCACGGCTCGAAGAAAACCACGAAAACTCCGAACGATTAGGCCGACGGGCGCGATTGGGATCGAACCCAGCACCTCCCGTCTACCAGCTTCGAGAGCACAACCTCTCAGCAATCGGAGGATTATGCACCTCGTATTGCTTTCGCACAGTGGTACCTTGGAAAATGTGCTACAAATCCCACTTTTCCTGCACCCACTTTTCCTAGTGTTGTTTTCCGATGAGGCATCCTTTACAAGGGAAGGAATTTTCAACTCGCATAACGACCATATCTGGGCGGTCGAGAACCCACAAGCAATACGACGTCGTGCAGCACAGATTCGATTTTCGATCAATGTATGGGTCAGTATTATGGGAGATCATCTCATCGGACCTTACCTGTTACCGTGTCGTCTAACCGGAGATAACTACTTGCTCTTTCTGCAGCAAGTATTGCCACAACTTTTGAGAGATGAACAGATTTCTGCATCGACGCAACAGACAATGTGGTTCCAACACGATGGAGCTCCTGCCCATTATAGCGGAGCTGTTCGTAACTACCTGGATGTCACATTTGGTCAACAGTGGATCGGACGTGGTGGTCCCGTGCATTGGCCTGCTCGGTCACCCGACCTATCATGTCTTGATTTTTATTTCTGGGGTCATATGAAATCGCTAGTTTATGACACCCATAACGCACCCATAGTTTTTTACGCACCTTTAAGCAATATATTTACATTTAATTGTATCTTAATGAATTTTAGCTATGACACCCCTGTTGACAATGCTGAGCAGCTGGTTGCAAGAATCGCAGTAGCTGCCGGAGAAATTCGAAATTCGCCTGGAGTATTCCAGAATGTTCGGATGTCCATGCGTCGGAGATGTGACGGGTGCATTGTAGACCGTGGAAGCAACTTCGAACACTTACTTTAATCCATGTACTTTTTGCTTCTTTTCATGTATTATTAAAACTATTTCTCACTTACGGTCTCTTTTCTTTATGGTACTTCTGTGTACAACACCGCTTCAGGAAAACATTTCCGACCCCAGATTGCTATATGATTTCGAGTTGTCAGGATGTACCCTACCCTCTTAGAAGTTCTGAAACGTTTAACTGAAACACTCTGTATATACAATACTATATAGGAATTAGGTAGATTTCGTAAGAAATACTACCTATTACATTCTCACCTAAGTTGGAAATTTTGAAAAATTTTTGCAGATCTACGCCGATCATGACTCCCAGAACCCAAAACCACCCCCAGTTCAAAACTTTATCTATCTATCTATCTATCTATCTATCTATCTATCTATCTATCTATGTCACTTTTTTCTGACCACGATAACTGGAAAAATTCTGCATTAATCTTTTACAAACTGATACATAAAATCAAGGGGCATAAAATCTCGGTCAAGTTCGTTAATGGGCAAAATCGAACCAAGGGGGGAGGGTGGGGGGGGGGCTTTTTGTGAAAACAGAAAAAACCCCATAATTTCTTAATTATTATACATATCGAATCCATTTAAAGTTATTAATACTTCTAGGAGAAGTGCCGAAAATTTATGTATGGCAGATTTTTGATATAATTAAAAATGGCTCCAAGGGGGGGAAAAAAGGGGGGTTTTAGAAGAAAAAAAATCATAGCTTCGTCAAATCACAAGATATCAAATCCGCGTAAATTTATTATTAATCCTCTTAATATTATCTAAAACTTTTATATTGACAAGTTTTTTATAGGACCAACCGTTATAGCAAAAAAAAAAAAAATTAAAAACAAAAAAAATCCCTGCCGGCTCCGCCTGCAAACAAGTTATTTTTCGAAGTAGGCGGTTCCAACTCCCGCATCTTTTCGAAACTGATACATAAAATCAAGGGGCATAAAATCTCGGTCAAGTTCGTTAATGGGCAAAATCGAACCAAGGGGGGGGGGGGGGTTGTGAAAACAGAAAAAAAAAACATAATTTCTTAATTATGATACGTATCGAATCCGTTTGACGTTATTATTACTTCTAGGAGAAGGGCCGAAAATTTATGTATGACAGATTTTTGATATAATTAAAAATTGCCTTAAGCGGGGGAAGGGGGGTTTAGAAGAAAAAAATTCATAACTTCATCAATTCCCAAGATTTCAAATCCGCTTAAATTTATTATAAATCCTCTTAATATTATCTAAAACTTTTATATTGACAAGTTTTTTATAGGACCAACCGTTATAGCAAAAAAAAATTAAAAACAAAAAAACCCCTGCCGGCTCCGCCTGCAAGCAAGTTATTTTTCGAAGTAAGCGGTTCCAACTCCCGCATCTGTTCGAAACTGATACATAAAATCAAGAGGCATAAAATCTCGGTCAAGTTCGTTAATGGGCAAAATCGAACCAGGGGGGGGGGGGGGGGATGTTGCCCTGCCGAATCCGCCTGCAAACAAGTTAGGTTTCGAAGTAGGCGGTTCAAACTGCCGTATCATCGTAAAAAAGGTCATTTCTTCCGCAATCCCGACAAACATGGTCTGCGTCTTCGAAATCTACCTGTGCCTGTAGGCCGAGCCGTCAGGGATTTTTTATTATTATTATCACCATGACATAGAACGTACTGTTTATAGAAAACCAATAGCTAATCAATCACTATTCCAAATAATGCTAAAGCACCATTTTTCCTATAAAGTTTCTACCTTTAGACATTTTATTAGAAGAATTTTTACTGTCAGTACCCTTGATCAATTAACCAATGAGATAAATAAAATACGCGACATTGCAAGAAATAACGGATACAAAGACTAATTAATAAATTAATTACGAGCATGGATAATAAAAAGAAGAAAATTTTCAATGAACAAAACTAAAAGTTAATAACTTTACAATATTTTCCAGGGTTCTTTGAAATATTAAAATATAAACTTAGCAAATTCAATATCTGCCTTATCGCAAAACCTTCCACAAAATTAAAAAAACATAGTATGTAGAAAAATAGATCCAATAGAACCTGATCAACTCTCCGGTGTTTATGAAATCCCATTCACCAGGGCAGATGGAACATTACAATACTATATAAGAATGACAAACAGAAAATTTAAAACGAGAATAAAAGAGCATATGGCAGATATCAAATATGATAGAAGTACTACAGCATTGGCTAGACTACATAGAATAGAGCCTTTCCAAATTGATTTCAAGAATTTTAAAATAATTTTTTCATCAAGAGTTTATTTCCCATACATTATCCGTGAATCAGTAGAAATATATTTGCGAAACGAGAACATATGCAACGAATCAGCTTCTTTCAAATTACCTAAAATTTGGCACGCAATGATTTAAAAATTAAAAAAAGCAATAAAATATTAACTTTCAGGTTTTTCAGTTTAACCAATTTAAGCACCTGCTTACATTAGACATGTGGTCTCGTGATTTGTGTTTATCATCTTCAAAAACTTTGCGAAAATAGTTTATTTATGGTTTTGATCTTGAATAAATCGCGTTAGCACATGAAACATATGTCATCTATATATTAAAAAGGTATTTTTAAGCCTTTTGTGTTTTTATGTTTTTATCACTTTAAGTAGTAATTCCACTTTAATTTAAAGTTAACAGGTGATTCTATTACATTATTTGGAAACTTTCTATTTTGAGAGGAAACCGTAAAATTTTCCGGAATAAATGGAAAATTTCCTTTCTATACTTATTCGCTAAAAACGGAAATGTTCCTTTTCAATTGAAAGAAAACGGAAAATTTACAGTTAAATTTCGTAATTAATGTTTTGGTATATAAGCAAATCATTGGATGTAGCCAATTTGCGTAGATGACAGTACATTTATCCTCTAATGGCAAGTACCGAGGTTCGAATTCGGAGGAACAACGGATGTGATAATATTCAATACTTGTTCCGTGTAAATAGGCATCAACCACACACACATATACACACACACATATATATATATAGATATAGATATATAATTATGATTTAGATTTTTAAAAAATTATTGCACTATTGCTCACATTTATTTCTAAAAACAGTAGTTTCTCGTCTTGAAAAGCGGAAAATTTCCATCTTGAAAACAGGGAATACCAAAACGGAAATTTTGTGACCAAACGGAGAATAGACTGAAACTTTGCTGCCAGAACATTTTTCGTTTTTTCACAGAATTCTTTTTTATATTGTAATACAGTAAAACCTCTGCAACGGACACTCACGAATAGCGGATACTTCTATTTAGCGGGAACTTTTTCAACCCCCAACACATACATATTAGTAGGTTCTTAATCTCTGAAAAGCGGACACCTCTGAATCGAGGACAAATTACGCGCTCCCGAGATATTCGCTGTTCAGATGTATTACTGTATACTACATTTATTAGTAAACAAACCAAATATTTAGTAAACTTACCAAACAAAATTATGACTAAACGAAAATTAACACGATTCAAGCTGATGAAGCCTCATAACGAGGTGAAAACGTTTTTCAAAGAAGTAACATGATATGGAGTATCACTATACCTACAATGGAACTTTAGGAATTTTTCAGAAGAATATTAGAACAGGACTTGAAAAATGCAAATTAGACGAGATCAGTTCAAGGATTTTTACAGACGTTTTGCTGGATAATATGTATGTAATATATCTTATAAAACGTCAGACTGTGTCTAGGTTTTTTAAAAATAAGTAACTAAACTGTGTTTTTTAGTTGAATGCTAATGATGTATGTTTTTAAAGACAGTATTAAAAGTTTTTGGAAAAGGAAAAAGTAGTATGTGTTAAAGTAAAAATAATATGAAAAGATATTGCTATACAAGTTTTGCTTTCCGCACAATATATGTTAACGCCTGATGGAATTGGTAACAATATATAATATTTAATTATAATTGATATAATATATATTTACAAAATTCTGAATTCTGTATTTATGCATTAAAAAGAAAAACATTTCATCTTTGGTTCAAAAGATAATTGATCGAGTTAATTATAAATTGGTTTACTTTTAGTAAGTTAAAAAAAAAAGATATTAGACTTACTTCTTCTCGAGCAACAGGACTATTGGCCTTAGTGTCTGTGGACTATGGAAGTGGGCCCGTAGAGGAACAATAAAATTGTAAATACCATTGGAGGCGTAGTCAGCTGCCAAAATAATGCACCGGTTGGGCCAGTTGTAATTTTTAGCTGTTCGAAAAGTACAGTGATCGCAAACCTGCCAGAAAAAACAGAAGAAAAAGGTGTTAGTAAGCTTCTCTTGTCACAAAACGATTATGGAAGGATATGTCAGAAATATCGATATTTCCACCTGAAAATATCTGTATATTGTTAATTTCATTATACGAAGATCGGAAGCTTCTCTTGTCACAAAACGAATATGGAAGGATATATCAAAAATATCGATATTTCAACCTGAAAATATACCTATATATTGTTAATTTTATTATACAAAGATCGAATAATTTTATTTATTATTATAATATTAGTATACATTACAATTTTCTTTTGACCAGTTGTAAATTTTAGCTGTTTGAAAAGTACAATGATCCAACTCTATGTAAGGAAAAAGGAAAATGTATTAATAAGCTGGTGTAACAACAACAACAAAAAAAGAAATATATGTCAGAAATACCGATATTTCTATCCGAAAGTATATACATACAGAGTGTTCTGTCAAGACTGCATAAATTGTGCAGAACGAGAATCTTCGCGCTGTGTACATAAAAAGGATCAAAGAACAATATTTATACGACGACGTCGCATCGTTTTTGCGAAAAATACAAAAAAAGAACATCACATTCAGTGCACCGAAAATAAGTTTTATTGGTCAAATGAACATAGCTTATTATGAACTTAGGAACATGCATTATGATAGCATATTAACAGGAGTAGGTGCTCAAAATAACTCTGCCTGTATCGATACTTGCATCGTTGACCGGTTAACAAAATATGATTCAACACATCTACCGATTTTTGTGGGAACTACGAGGATGGAATGTACTCGTTCGATTATTCCACGTTGCGTGGAAACATTCCTGTAAACATTCCTCTATATGCATGGTGTTCATATTGAGTATCCTCTTAAACTTATGTTACGTAATTTGCATTCATTGATATTAATATTTCCAGTAAAGCTAATTTTATGTGTAACGGAAGTGGCCCGTTTCTTTTGCATTTCTCTCAAAAACCAATAATTGTAGAGGTATAGTTCTTTAGTTTATTTTTATACACTCGAAGCAAGATTTCTTGATTTGCACAGTTTATGCGCTCTTATGCTAACAGTCGGTATTATTATTGACATTAGACGAAGGTTGAATTTCGACACAATAATCGCTATTTCTCGGAGTTTTTTTATTATATTTTATTTTTGTCCAGTTTTAATTTTTAACCGTTAAGAAAGTCCACCCAAGAAGCACAAAGAGTTAGCTCATCATTGGCAGTTCGTGGAAATAGCTGGAAAATGGTAGGATTGATCTGCCAACAAAGGCCTCTCTAATTTGGCCAGCCAAAAAATTATTTCGTTGGTCAACCGATATCTAAGCGTCTAACGGTTAGGCCACTGTTGGGTCTTTCTTGGGAAATGGTTGATTAGCCAATGATACGGCAAGGCGGACATTTCTTACTGTATGACCAACATGGGGCTCTACAATTAGCCAAGCATTGGCTCAACAATTTTACGCTACTGAATATGCGAGTTCGCCCGAAAAAAAGAAAAAGGTTTTGCAGCAAGTATTTATAAAAAGATTTGTCAGAAATGTCGATACATCCTACAGAAAATATATATTAAGAAGAGCTATTTTAATAGCAGTGAGCATAAAAATAAACATAAATTATATTGTAAAAATGTTCAGAAAAAAATCCCTGGTATTGCAGAAGCGTTACTGAAACTCATGGTAACTGCGTACTTTCCCTTATCTTTGGAAACCGATTTGAAGAAGATTCATTCAGAAATATTAGGAAACAATAAGTTTCTGAGATTTATGAAAACATTTTAAAAATAAAAGAACCCCTTTTTACTGCCAGTAAATTTAGGAAAAAGTATTTCTGTTGATTTTGGAAACGTAAAGGTTTCTGATATTTCTGAGCGATTCTTCTATTAAAAGTTTCGAAAGATAAAGAAAAGGTTTTCTGAATTGTGGACAATTATAAGATAACTGAATTTTAAAAAATGTTTCTGCAATTTTCTACTGTGTACTTTTACTTTGTTCTCACATACATATTACAATTAGCACTCTTTTGTATTATAAATTAAATAATGGAACTTATATTTAATACAACTTACCTGAGATAACTGCAAACAGCAGAGAGGCTTTTTGACTTTGAGCAAATAACAGAATGTTGGACTGACACCGACATAAGGAGTGACAGGAGGAAAACCTCGTAAAATTCTGTAAAGAAATAGAGAAAAAAGAATTTTTGTTCTTTATAAAATTTACAGTTTTTAAACTAGTATCACAACCTCAAGGAATTTCCTCTGTAATAATTAACTATTTATGCAACTTTTGAAATATATTTATGAATGGTGGAAGCTAAATTTGACGTATAATAAGTTAGAGACGTTTATTTTAAGCGGCTTATTAAAGTTTCAATCACGCGTATGTTGTACGATCTGAAATATATGCTATTGTGTCTGTCTGTCTTTGTTCTAGCCTCTCTTTCGCGCTGCAAATAGGGTTATATTGAAGGCTGAACGGAATCTGCAAATGTAAGCAACAAAATGAACGTTTGGCGAGTAATCGGTACTAAATATTTTTAAAAAGTAGTTTTTACCAGAGAACAACTATTTTTAGAGCACTTTGATTGGTGGATTTCGAGCTGATATCTGTCGTGGGAGATCCAAACCGCTATAATATCGTCATTGATGAATTTATGAGAAGTAAACTATCACACGGTGTGTTTCCGACTGTTTTCTTCGTGAAAAACCTGTTTTTGAGGTAGTATCTGATATTGCCTATGACAAGATAATACGTGTGATCGTAGATTAAAAGGGAAGACAATATAAATTGTAACAGTATCATATTTTGGTATTGGAACCTAGAGAGAGATACTTGGACCCAAATGAAAATGCTTTAAATCAGTTCTTTGTGTGCTGCGTTACTAGTTAGTTCTGTTACCTGCAGTACATTGGTAAATCTCGTGACTATTCTCAACACAGTAAATCGAGATCTGATTTAAAACACTTATTTTGTTTTAGGTCCAAGTTTCACACTACGGTCCAAGTAATACAGATTTGTGGTATTTGGTACGGCATTCTATAATTAATATTTAGAATTCCAGACATTGTTTTCAGTTATTTATTTGCTTCTAAAAGCTATGTAAAATATTGTTCGGAGCTGGCATGTAGCCAAATCCGGCAACCCTTTGTGTTTCGTCATTTTCTATTGTAAAGGCAGAGTGTGTTTTGTTTTCGTGAAGTGATGATGTTTGGGAATTACTTAGAGAGTGAAAATTAAAAAATTGCTCTACAGTCCACAAAAGTGTAATTGATTATTGAGTTGAGTGATTTACTAAGACGAGCACAAAACATCTGGTCCGTCGAGCCGGAGTAAAGTGATGATAAATTTGTGAGAATATTACATTTATTGTGATTAAGACAGCGAGTAATATTGTGGTTCATAAAATGCTTAGTGCTACGGATAAAGACTTCGTGTTACGGAGATACTTGAGTAATAATATTTATATTTAGTGATTCAACAGTGAGCGTGCAAGAAAAGAAGTTTTAGTGTCTGTCGCAGCGATTTGAGGTAAGAGCAAATTTTCCTAGTTTTGTTTTCGATAATTAATTATGTCAATTATAGATAATTTAAATAAGGATCAGCTTAAGTTTGTAGCTGAAGAATTGGGATTAACAGTACAGGAGGGAAGTAAAGTGTAAGATTTAAGGAGGATTATAGAGGAAAGCGAGCATTATGAAAATGAGGGATTAATGAAAAACGTAGTGGAATATGTAGTTGAGGAAATTAAATCTCGGAAGGAAGCCGAAAAAACGAAATTAGAAGTAGAGAGAATTAAATTAGCGCAATTAGAGAAAGAGGTAGAATTGGCGAATATTCGTAAGGAACCCTCTCAAAATTCTGAGCTTGAAAAAATTAAATTGGCACAATTAGAAAAGGAATTAGAATTAGCTAAGTTTTGCAAAGAATCGAATGAAAGCGCCTCGCTTTCAGGAGTTTTAAAATTGGAAACGGACAATAACATAGAAAGTTTTATTAAAAGTATTAAAACCTTAACTATTCCGGTTCCTTCGAGAGCAGAGTCCTTTAATCTGTTTTTCCAGTCACTGGAGAAAGCATTTAGAACAAAAAACGTGCCGGACGAGTTCAAAGCCGAAATTCTTTTGAACGTTCTGGGTGAGAAAGCTAGTAATTTAATGATTTATATGTCTGAGGAAGATTTGAGTAACTATGATAAATTGAAAACTATAGTTTTAAAGAGTTTCAATCCACACCGCAAGAGTGTTTAAATAATTTCCGGAAAGCTTATAAATTACTTTCGGAGAATTATGTACAATTCGCTTCGAGATTAAGTGCTACGTTCGAATATTATTGTCAGTTGCGTGAGGTATCTGATTTTAAATCATTATGTGAATTAATTGTATCAGATAGAATTTTCGATTCATTGGATCGCGAATTAATGAATCACGTTGCAATTAAACAAGAGGAAACATATTTTAAGCCGAAGCAACTTGCGAAAGAATGCGATATTTTCTTATCTGTTAGAAATAAAACCAAAAGTGAGTCAAATGCAGGTATGAGAAATTTAAATGAAAACAAACGGGGAAATAAATTCCAAAATTTCCGATCGCAAAAGGGAATGCCAAGTGTATTTTTATCTGAGATAAAAAATGTTAAATGCGTGTTATGTAAGACTAATGAATTTCCTGCATTACATGCGTGTCCGCAATTCAAAAGACTTCCTATAAAGGAGAGAGTTGAAGTAGTCAAGTCCAATAAAGCATGTTTTAAATGTTTAAATTATAATTGTTATGTGCAAAAATGTGCAGCTAGAAATTGCTTCTGTGGACGACCACATAATAAATTGATACATTTCCCGAGCGACGAAAATGTTCAGAACAAAAATGTAGGTCAAGCGAGTGATGAGTTAAGCAGAATAAATGGGGTGCAAAGCGAAAATTCTTTCCCTACGCACGAAGCGGTAGTTTCAAGTTTCGTGAAAAATAAAACAAAAAATGTTTTATTAAGTACGCATCGAATTCTCGTTAAAGATAAATATTAAGAATGGCAGGAAATTAGATGTCTTTTGGATGTGGGATCTCAAACTTGTTTAATTTCCTCGCAGTGCGCTAATAGATTGCAACTTAAAATAAATAAAACAAATACTTTGATATCTGGTTTAAATGATTCCTCGATGACTGTTAAGGGTTGCGTACAGACAACGATAGCTAATAGAGATAAAAGCTTTGAAAGGGTATTAAAGATGTTGGTCGTAAATAAGATAACGGATTTGATTCCACAAAGGATGTTTAGTGTAGATATTGAGATTTCAGATTTAACTGTGCTAGCAGATTATCGATTTAATATTCCGGACAAAATCGACATGTTGATAGGTGCAGAAATTTTTTATGAGTTGTTGAGACCAGGACAAATATATTCACAGAATTCGAAACTATTTTTACAAAACATGGTGTTCGGATATGTAGCTAGCGGATGTGTAGAACAGGAAAGTGAGAGAAAAATCCATTGTGGGTTAATTCGGGAGGAGGATTTAAATAAAACTTTAAAAAGGTTTTGGGAAATAGAAAATGTTGAAGTGGAATTAACAAAAAGTAGAGAGCACGCCATATGTGAGGAACATTTTGCGCGTACACATTGGCGAAATAAGGAAGGCAAGTACGTAGTAAAAATGCCGTTAAAAGAAAATCCATCGTGTTTAGGAAAATCTAGGGATATTGCTCATAAAAAACTCAGATCGCTGTGGACTCGTTTATCTAAGGATGAACAGTATTGGAAACTCTAGAAAGAGTTTTTACAGGAGTATGAAAGACTAGGGCACATGAAAGAAATTAAAGATATTAGAGAACCCGAGGTAGCATATTATGCCCCTCACCACGGCATATACAAGCCAGAAAAATCTTCAACAAAACTAAGAGTGGTGTTTAATTGTTCGGCTGAAACATCCAATGGCACATCGCTTAATGACTTGCAATTTAACGGAGGAGTGATTCAGAACGATCTATTTTCAATAATGATAAAATTTAGGGAACATGTTTATGCCCTAACGGCCGACGTAAAAATGATGTATCGCATGATTAATATAGATCCTAGTCAGCATGCCTTACAGAGAATTTTGTGGAGCGATAATTATGGTGAGGAGCCTAAAACTTTCGAATTACAAACAGTCACATATGGAACTGTCAGTGCGCCTTTTCTAGCGATGAAAACACTAAACCAGCTTGCGAACGATGAAGAGAAAAACTTTCCGAAAGCAGCACCGGTACTGCAAGAACAGTTTTATATGGACGACGTTTTGTGCGGTGCACCTACGCTAGCGGAAGCTGAGGAGTTGCAGAGGCAGCTCATAGCAATTATGCAGAAAGCAGGAATGAGTCTCCATAAGTGGAGCTCAAATCATAAAAATCTATCTTTAACCCCTGGAGAGGGATATAATTTTGAAAACGAATCCGAAACGAAAACTTTAGGCGTGTCGTGGAACGCAAAGGAGGATTGTTTTGCCTTTAGAGTAAAGGTGGAACTTTGCGATTCATACACAAAACGACAAGTACTGTCAACTATTAGACCGGGAGGCGGCAGCACAAACAATCACCTCATCGAGTTCACGGCTGAAATTCCAGAATTAGTTAAAACTCTATTCGCATATTAAAACGCAATCGGTCTGCCAAGTCATATCTTGGTGGAAAACAAGTGAAAACCCAATTTTAGCGGCTGACTCGTAGGTTTACCATTGTGTTTTCCTGCACTCAATTCTCCATGTTATCATACTTTTGGGTGCAGGAAAACACAATGGTAAACCTACGAGTCAACTGCTAAAATCGGGTTTTCAGTTGTTTTCCACCAAGATATGACTTGGCAGTTGCGTTTTAATATGCGAATCGAGTTTTAACTAATTCTAGAATTTCAGCCGTGAACTCGATGAGGTGATTTCCTGTTCTGCCGCCTCCCGGTCTATATAGCAAGGATTTTCGATCCTTTGCTCCTGCTTGGACCCGTGATAGCGAAGGCTAAAATATTAATGCAACAATTGTGGAGAACAAAAATCGATTGGAACGATGCACTTCCCGCGTCAGAATTTCGAGAGTGGCATCAGTTTCTTACGTCCTTTAAAGGTGTAAACAATATTAAGGTTGACAGACGTACTGTAATTGAACATCCAACTAGTATTCAAATACATGGATTTGCGGATGCCTCAGAGCGCTGCTATGGAGCAGCTGTATATTGCAATTCTAGTGATGCGCCGGGAAACGTTATGACAGCATTAATCGCCAGCAAGTCGAGAGTTTCCCCGATAAAGTGTCTAACGATACCACGTTTGGAATTATGTGCCGCCGTCCTGTTAACAAAACTGGTAAAAATAGTTTTATCAGCTATTAAAGGAGCAGTGTCTAGAATATTCTTATGGTCAGATTCCATGATTGTGCTTCCCTGGATTCAAAAGGAGCCTATAGATCTGAAGCAGTTTGTTCGAATTAGAGTGGCTACAATACCAGAGAACTCTAACATTGACCAGTGGCGTCACATTGATTCAGAACAAAATCCTGCTGACCTTTTATCCTGAGGTATGAATCCAGAAAGACTGCTACACTGTGACTTGTGGTGGAAAGGCCCGGCGTTTCTTAAAAACAATGACTATCCTTACCGTCCAATACGTGTGACAGAAACCAGTGAAGAGTTCAAAAATGAACTCAAATGCTCTGATGGACCTCCTAAAAACATTAATGAACATATCCTTTCTATTATTAACGATTCTTTTGTAAATGAGTTAATTGGTCTAAGTAATAACTATATAACTATTGTACGTGTTTTGAGTTATATTTTTAGGTTCATCGGGAACTCCAAAGGACACCACCCTAAGACAGGACCTTTAGGATCTGAAGAATTAAGAGCTTCAGAATTAAAATTGGTAAGTTTAGTACAGAAGCAAAGCTTCCAGGAGGTGCTGAGTGATATAAAAAAGTCCAAACAAATATAAAAAATGAATTCAGTAAGTAGTTTGAATCCATTTTTAGATAAAAATGGGATTTTAAGAGTAGGAGGTAGGTTGAGCAACAATGATTTAAATTATGATAAAAAGTACCCAATTTTGTTGCCAGCCAAACATAAATTAACAGAATTAATTGTTAATTATTTTCATAAAAAGTATTTTTATTCAGGACCCCAAGCATTACTGCATCAAATTAGACAGCAGTTCTGGATAATTAATGGGAGAAGTGTATGTAGGAAAATTGCGCATAATTGCATTACCTGTTTTAAGGCCAAACCACGGGTACTAGATCAGTTAATGGGAGAATTGCCTGAAGAAAGAGTCAGGAAAACCTTTCCCTTTAATGTAACTGGGACAGATTTTTGCGGCCCTTTCTTTATCAAGTATAGGGGTAAGTGGAAATTTGAGAAAAATAATGTAAAGGTTGGAGACTTAGTTGTTATTAAAGAGGACAATTTACCACCATGTCAATGGTCTTTAGGGAGAATTTGTAATATTTACCCTCGAAAAGACACAAAGGTTAGAGTAGTAGAGGTGAAAGCTGCCTTGGGTAAATATAAGCGCCCAATTTCAAAGCTATGTCTCCTACCTATGAATAAATAATTAAACTTGTTGCAAATGTATTATTATTATGGTATTCTTTCTGATTGTTTATTAGTGTTTATGTAATGTAATATTAGAACT
The DNA here is from genome assembly GCA_963931845.1 of Maratus michaelseni. Taxonomy (NCBI): domain Eukaryota; kingdom Metazoa; phylum Arthropoda; class Arachnida; order Araneae; family Salticidae; genus Maratus; species Maratus michaelseni. Next base: position 92,394,226 of record OZ007597.1, on the reverse strand, counting down.
GTTGCATTTATGATTATAGTGTAAATTTGTGTAATACATTTATCTTGAATGTTTAAAAAACATTGCAAGGCGCGGCGGGATGTTCGGAGCTGGCATGTAGCCAAATCCGGCAAACCTTTGTGTTTCGTCATTTTCTATTCTAAAGGCAGAGTGTGTTTTGTTTTCGTGAAGTGATGATGTTTGAGAATTACTTAGAGAGTGAAAATTAAAAAAATGTTCTACAGTCCACAAAAGTGTAATTGATTATTGAGTTGAGTGATTTACTAAGACGAGTACAAAACAAATATAATTACGATTACATAGCCTTTCCATTCAAATTATATTGCGTTTACATCATGATACGATTATGATGAAATTATGAATATAATGTGAGTGAAATTTCTTGATTATGGTTACGTTACGATTATTAAGAAACCAAGCTTTATGATTGCGATTATTGTACGATTACAAAATTTTCGTAATAGATTGAAATCGGTCTTAACTACGCTATTACAATTACTACTACAAATCTTGTTAGAATTTTTCTGTTTCAAGCCAATGAATAGTCATAATACTATGGCAGATAACATTGCTATCAGGTACGACAAATTTTCAAAGAACTCTCTTTTGAGCCAATTTTAAATTTAATTTTTTGCATACAATCCGAAGAAGGGTTGCAGCTGACGTTTAAAAAGTTGCATGAAAAACCGGTTAATAGTTACTATTTGTTCTTTCGTTGGAGCAAGTAGATAGCTAGATTACTGATGTCTTTCTGTTATTATTTGGTAGGCACCCCTTTTTGAAATTCTATTAAGATGTAAACTATAGTTTATGAATCATAGATGTTATTATTTTTGTAAGTCGATTAAAGTACGGTTTTGCTTATAGTTTTTGTTTATACAACATTTTCCTGCTACATTTCGTTGTGTCGGCCATTTCGGGTAATGACTTTGCAAAATGCCTATCTCTAATTGAGTTATCGGAGGAAAAATTGACCATATAAACAACTTTTTATGAACTGTGGGCAAAAAGTTGTGCGCATTATAGATCGCTATATCACTAGGTGTTTAGGTAATTTTTTACCGGAAAATTGGTTCAAATCAAGGGTTGGCTTTAAAATTGTTGGAAAAGTTATTACATGTGGTAACAACTTTAGAGGGGGGGGGGGAATTTAGAAAAATTAAATCACTTACTCGCAGTTCTCTGCCGGCGTAACCCAGCAGTTATCCAGATACTTTTCTTGTTCCGCCTCCATGGCCTCGTCCGTGCCCTCATTTGTGGATGAGGTGATGTGAATGCCGGGCGGTGCGTAGCTGTTGACCACTGGAACCACGCCGCATCGTTTTAGCGTCGGGGGGATGCACTCGGATAGGGGAACCTGGAGGTGGCTGCCGAAGCGTCGGGACTGGAATGAGTTGCCTTTCATTTCGGCTGAAACGATAATAATCAAGAACTTGGTAATTGAAAAATTCAATGCACTTTGTAAGATGTAAATGAGTTAATGCTTAGTCTTCTTTGCATAGCTGTGAATACAAGCCTTTTATTTTTTGCTTCGGAGATTGTACTAATTTAAAATTGTAATAACAACACTGGTAATACAGTATAACTCAAAATTATTATTCCAAGAGTCTTCATTTATCAACAAAGATTATTTGAATTTAATGTGCTAGGAACACAAATATATACAGGGTGGACATAAATTAGTAAGACAAAAAGAATGGTTTATTATGCGCAGTTATACAGCTAAACAAGAGAGTATACATGATTATAAGAGAGTGGAACTCACAAAGTTTATCTGTTTTACAAATGTTCTATGTGGCTGCATTTTGTTACTTTGGAAATGTCCTTCTTGTAAATCAGTTCTCGGCCTCGACCAATCTAAACTGAGACTTCAATACTATGACGACTGAGATAAGAAATATATCTGCAAACTCATGATAAAATATTAATAATCTGACATTGAACTGGTACCTTAAAATTAGTATTTCACAAATTATCCAGTTACGAAATTGTAAACCTGATCTTTAATAACTTTTTACACTGAAATCAAGGGTTGAAAAAACTGGTCATGGGATAACACTTCCTCGAACCAATTGTGTAATTTGCCATTGAACTGCTACCTTACAATTAGTATTAGTGCAAGTTATTCAGTTACGATATTTCACAACTAATTTGTGTCCATCCTGTATAATCTGTTTTAGTGTTGGGCAATGCCAAGATGTTTTAACCAATTTTCCCGATTGCGTAAATGCCTTGATTGTTTCCGATTGTTTCTCGATGACTCTAGACAGTCAATTTTAATTCGTATACTATTTCCAATGTATCAAGAATTGCCTGCGATTGACGAATAGAGGCAATCTCCAAAGACGTTAGAGATCAGACAGATGCGAAAACCTTTCCTATCGAGAAAATTGCTAAGTTTTGCAATTGCAGTTTTTAGCTTCTCGGTGAGACATTAGATTGTAGAACAACTGAATTGTTAAATTTGGGAAATATTCAAAGACTGTTTCGACTGTTATTTTCTAGGAGAGCAATTGTTCCTACCCCAGTGTTGAAGCTTCAGTTTAGATTGGTCGATGAAGTGTTATTCCATGGCCACTACGATCACCAGTTCTTTCAACCCCATATTTCAGTGTAAGAATTTATTAAAGATCAGATTTACAATGGTTAAGTCATTGCCAGAATTACAGAGATTTTCAGAATCACAGGATTTGCAACTTTTAATGATTGTTTGTTTTGTTACAATTAAGAAAAACAAACAAACAAAAAAAATAACATGAAAGAAAAACAGCAAAACAAGAATGTTTAATTAATCTAAAAACTCGACTGCTAAAACTTTGACTAGAAATATACTAAAACACGTTTTGACCAACACGTCTAAAACAAAAATAGCAGTTAAATCTATTCTGTGGAATTAGTCGGTGACTTTGTTTAAACGAAATGCATTATTAAGTAGCATTGTATAATTTATTGCAAATAAGATATATTGTATAAATAATCTAACCTTTGATAGCAGCTTCACTTTCTTGAGCTGCGCTGGCGTCTGGCGTTGGATTTGGATTCAGACCGACCAGACTCTCCCGTTTCTTCTCAAACTGAGAAGTAGGGAGAAAGGCGCTGTTTTCTTCCTTCGTGATGTTCATGTAGAAGCAAATGTCAGAAGCCTTTAGGACGTAGTTAGGTCCAGGGTTCAGAAGTATAGGCCACGTACCGCCCATGTCTGTCTTAACTCCAACGAGGGTCACTCCGTACCTATAATATCCATTTATATCAAATTGAAGCTAAATTGCTGAAAATTTAATTTTTAAATTATTTTTTGAAGACGTCGATCCAAATCTTAAGAATATTCCAAAACACGTAAAGTCATCAAAAAACATGAAATGAAATATTTCCATGAACGCAAAAGCGAGTGTCCCATAAGTACGTTCACATTTAAAAAAGTTATAAAAGTTTAACAAGGTATCATATCGGAATGCGATTTACACCATCGAATTCGTTTGTGGCAAAAAAGTTCAAATTTTCACCTATAGGTGGCACTATTAAGGACAATCTTATTGAAAGATAAAACTATTGAAATTTGCATTTAAGAATGTACTAGATTATAAAGTTATATTATATATTATCTCAATCTCAAAACTTTTATTTATTTTAACAATCTGAACAGCTTCACCTATTGGTGAAAATTTGGACTTTTTTTGGACAAAAAATCTGATTTTTTGTTAGTTTACGCCATAACACCATAAGTCTCGTCAGAATGTGGAATTTTGCGTAGGAAAAGGAAAATATAGCTCACGAAAAAAGTCCATTAAGTCCTTTGATATTTCAAAAACTCATAAAAAATTAACAAATTGTTATATAGGAGCGCAGTGTGTACTACAAGACTTGGTAATGGTGAATTTTCATGTCAAAAATAGTTCAAAGAAAATAAACTATTTTTTCTTTTGCTTGAAAGTAGTGATGGGCAGGATGTTTTTGATTTGATTTTGATGAATGATTTTGTTATTCGAGTGAATCATTCGGGTATGCTTAAAAGCCTAGCAGCCAACATTCATATTTTTAAAAAACAATTACCACCAGAAATTTTGAATTAAAAAAAATTAGAATTGGAATAAAAACCACACAAATAATAAGAATCTTCCTTTTCTTTAACAAAATTTCTGTAGGTAATTGATTAAAAAAATACGAAGGTTGGCAACTATGCTTTTGTGCATGCCCGAATGATTAATTCGAATGACAAAATCATTCATTATGCCCATCACTACCAAAAGGTACGTCACTTTGATATGTCTTATGGTGCAAATCACACAGCAGCATGCACATTTTAAAAATTTTTATGAATTTTTTGAAATATGAACTGGTTTATGGGACATCTCGTACTTTCTTTTAATGAATACAAAAAAAAAAAAAAATACAAAGTGATAATCAGTAAAATCTCTTACTTCCTATGAGAATGAAAAGAAGCGAAGTTAAAAGGCTTTCCCTCGTATTCTCCAAAGAACCTGCTGTCTCCCAAACGGATATGATATATTTCGTTCCCTGAACATTTCCCATAAAGTCTATGCCATTCTTCTGCTGAAATTTGGCCCTCTCTAAAAAGTAAAATAGAAGAGAATATTAGAAATTACACAGAAAAACAACTTTTTGTAGGATGTGCATTATAAAATTGGATATCTATATTATAAAACAGAAGCATTGTCCGCGATGCTGACGTCATATTTAAGTGGCAACACCTAACCAATAAATTTCGCTTTTATTGCAAAGTTTTAAAGTTTTAAACAGTGCATAACTTCATTTTTTAAATCATCGAATAGAAAAAAAAATATATTTTCAAATGCAGTTTGTTTAAAACTGTGTTTCAATTTACGGATTTTTACGTTTTTTTAAAACAGTTCAAACATATTTTTTATTAAATCTATTTCTATTGCGTGTAGCTCGATTGAGAAAGATTCATCCGTTTGCACTTAAATCAATATAAATAATCCAGCATTTGTTTCCCACTAATATTCAGTAACGAAATTAAAATTTTATCTATAAATAAATAAAATAATATAAATAAAACACAAATTTAGCTGACACGTTATCGAAATACACGCTTAAACCACTGAAATGATCAGACTCATAAAGGCTGTTGTAGAGATAGCGAAATCTTTGGCGATTTCTTCGGTTATTAAACCCTGACAAGCAATATATGTAAGAATATGGAAGCCTTGATATGTAAGAATCGTTTCTAATAAATTTTCAAACTTTATTTGAATACATTATTAATACTTTTTATATAAAAACACTTTTTGGTATTGTTAGTGGGCAATGGAAAAAAAAAAGATTAAATCTAAAAAAATCTATTAGAGTTTTCATTTAAAAAAATGGTTTTCATCTGTGTTCTGTAACTCGGGAAAGGATTCCCTAGTTTTATTAAATACGTACTTAATATTAATTTCATTCTGAATATTTTAAAGATCTTATAAACTAATATTCATGAGATGATAATACTGGCGTTTGTTTTTCATATTATTCATAGTTTTGTGTTTTAATTGGTGTCATTCATAGTTGTTTTTTGTGATCCACGTTGTAAAATTCAAATAACAAAATATTGGCTCAGCAGTTTGAGCTGCTAATTTTTATTTCAGTGAAATTCAAGATTTAAGCAGGAATGAAATGAAATAACTTTCATCTAAATAAATGAAAACAATGAATGTTATTTTTAAATATTTAATGACGGTTCAAGGAAAGTATGAGCAATTGTTCAGCGAAAAATTATTATGGTGTAAGGCGGCTAAATATGGATAAACATGCCTAATCTTCAAATGAGGATCTCAGGAATTAACATTCTCATCGCAGAAAATAAAAAGTTTCTATGATTCTAAAAGATATGAAATCTTTATTTTATAAGTAGAGGAATTGGTCCAAAAGTGGGTTAGGGTTTAAATACGGGCTATTTGCTAAATGTGGGGGAAAAAGGGTTGTGCATGGTCGTGATATTGACACTGGAAGGAACAGCAAGAAATGAGGGAAGAGTGATGAGCAGATGTCCTCTGTTCTTGACTCACGTGTGTTGGTACGAATTGTTTTCATCAGAAAACCTCTTCTTGAGGAACCCAAAACTTTTCAAGATATGCGAAATTTAATTTCTCCCTTCTTCAGTTCACCAATAAGGTAAGTGGCTTCCATCTCATATCAAAGTAGATGTTCTGATCTTCGTGTAAAGCACCTGTTTAAATCGATTTGTTTGCTTTGTCATTATTGCTGAGACCAACAACTTGAAGTGCTACATGGTCTAAAAACAGGTTACCATACAGGCGACAGTGAAAAGGACGAGTTGGCGGTTCCTCTGGGGGGATAAACCTGGTGATGACAATGCAGCATGGGTTTTCTGCGGTGGTCTCTTTTCTTATGATGTTAGAGGGGAAGTTTGGATTCAGTGCTACAAGTGAGAAGGTTGGGCACATTCCAAATGTGCGGGAATGGAAAAAGAGAGATATATATATATCTGTAATTTCTGTAAGTAAAAAAAGAAGAAAATGCTCTTTTTTACATAAAGTTTTAAGACAGTAGTTTCATAGGTTTTTGAACAAAATTTGGTGTTTTTTGATTTATTACGAGATAAGTAGCCCGTATTTGGACTACTCCTTGTAATTTCACTTGTTTTGGAATAAAATGGTTTAGGAAAACTAAGACTGGTTATTAGCACTTTGAACCCACATATCACCTTAAGAAAGGTTTTTAGAACAAAGTGATACAAAAAGTATCCATTTTGAGTGAACAGGTCAATCAAAATGAAAATAGTAGCCCATTTTTGGACCATTTCCTCTAAATGTACATTTTTTCATACTATAGCTATCAAAACAAAATTGTTTGTATCCTATGTATCAACTATTTGGTTAATAAAAAAAATATAAATAATATTTTCATATTATGTATTACACATCGTTTCATGCATAATATAGTGGGTGATATATTAAAGAACATAATCCGTTCAAAGACGATATTCGCTTCTTGGATTGCTCGTAAACACATCAGCAACACTTCAACAATTTTCTATAGAGTTTTGTAGTAATTTCGTAAGTACGTTCTGAAGGCTCAAAACAATAAATAAAAATATTCTTCGAAAACAATTCTTTACCTAAAAGGAGATCTTGTTTAACTGTGAAATAAGCGTATAACGGATGATAAAACTATCTCCTTGAATATTTCTAAAACCAGTTTATGATTAATGATAAACTTATTGCTGAGTTATTGTTTATCATAAGGTATAATTTGTTATCAGATTACAAAGCTTAAGTAATTATTCATCTATTATTTCCGACAATTCCTCCAATATTATTTGGAGATAATAATACATTATTTTGTTTTACTCTTGAAGATATTGGACGTAAGTGAAGATAAATGAAATTATTCACACATATTTATTAATGATGAGTAACTACAAATCTTAATGCTATTGAAACGCATTTGATAAATATGAGATACAATTACTAGTTAAGTATTTTCTGATTTTTTTTGGTAAATTCAACAAATTTTACAGTTACAAATAAAATCAATAGTTTAAAATAGTTATGCTTAAAAAAACAATATATTTAGAAAGCCACAGATTACAAAATTTATAATAAATATGTTAAGAGCACATTAAGGGCAATTGTGAGAATAGAAATATATATTTAGGTTAATAAATTAATGTATATTTACGTTTAATAGAATTTAGCAAACTAGTGCCCAAAAGTCAAGCAACAAACGCAAAAAGGCGCATATTCGGAAAAAATAACAAGATGTAACAACAAAAATTTCATGCGTTACTGGCACACATATGGGACACAAAAACATAAACAAAACTGCTACCTAATATTTTTTAACAAAGAAAATGTTTTCATATAAAAAATAGAATGTTTTATGGATTCTATATCGCCGTGTGTCGGATTTCAGAGAATAAACTGAATAAGACAAATTTTGCAGAAAATGAGTAAATAACATTATGTGTATGACGTCAGGTGGTGGGGGCACTTAGAAAGTTGACAGCCATAGTCAGAAATAGTTTTCGCACTAAATGTCATTCATTTTAATATTTGCCGCGTGTAGAACCAGTATCAGGGACAATGTCTCGAAGATCAATAAGTGGACGTTCAAATATGACAACTGCTGGGGGGAAACGTTTTCTATGTGTGCAAGCACGGCGCTACAGATCATTTACTGCATGTTTGCTTGTCTCTGAAAAATTTGTGCTGAGTCAAACTAACTTTTGGTGCTACAACTATAAGATGGGGAAATCTCGTTCCAACATTTGGGGCTATGGTTCAAAAAGAGCTTCAAATTTTGGGACGAAATTTCACCACCTTATGGTTTCAGCTATTGCAGCGCGAAAAGTTGGTTCAACCCAGCACAAAATTTGTAACTGTGTACCATGGAACTATGGATATAGAGGAATTGACATATCTTATAAATAGTGAAGCTTCAACTTTAACCGGTTCTGCAGGGGCCTATTACCGACAGACAAACTTCCAACAGTAAATTTGAATAGAAATTGTCTTCTTATTTAAGTGCGTTATTCATGCAAAATTTCTGTCATAATAAAGGCAAAAATATCTTTTTGCTTTTACTAGTAAAGTTTGCTCCAGCGGTAGTCAGGCCCTGCGGTTCCAACATATTGTGACTACATAAACAATTCTCCTGTCAATGTCAGTGAAAGAGATTATAATACCGCCGGTGAAACTTCCACCAGTAAAAACGAACAGATATGTTTGCCTTATTTATGACCGAAATTTTACATGAATAAGGCATATAAATAAGGCTAAAATTGCAAATTCAAATTTAGTGGAAGTTTGTCCCGGTGGTAATGAGGACCTGTTGATCCGATGTAAACAAAAAAAAAACAGTCGCCATCTTGTGACTACATCCTCAGTTACTTCACTGGAAACTGGTAGACACTACACTATATGTATCCTCCTCTTTATTCATTCATCCATTGACTTTACAACGACTAGAAAAAAAATCTGTATCTTACAAACCGTTTACAGTAGGCTTCATGCAAAACAGATGTATCAAAGGTGAACACTGATTTTCGTTTCACTGATGCAAAAGGAACCGATTAAACTGGGCTCGAGATCACTCAGACGCCACAACTAACGAGGCATTGTCTGATTACCGACGATTATCGATCTAAAGAGCCTGGAAACTTGATATCTCACCAGCAACATACGCGATATTCACGGATGTAAAGGCCGTGACTTGATAGTTTAGGTCACGATTGATATCGATGGCCTCATTAATTTCCACACCTCTTCTTCTGTTGCTGTGGCTGCATTGCTATATAAAGATGATATTCCTTTTCAGTATCTTCACCCATTTTTTGTAGTGATGGGTCATGATTACGTGTTTTATGGGCGAATACGCGAGTATAATGTGCGAGTTCACATTGCTCACATTGCCGAAAATACAATTAGAATCAAAATCACAGTTCCCTAATTTGGATACAGTTGAATGAACATTGGTATCCTTGGGAGGTGTTAGCATTCTTTCTCTGATTCTTCTTGAAACCTTTTTCGAGATAAAAACATGTCTTCTCCATGGGCATAGGTACTCCATATCGTCATAGATGATCTTAGCATGAGTCGACACTGTTGGGTAAGTGTTTCAAAAAGTCGTTATTACATTCCGTACCTACAAGCTTCTAGCATTGCGTTTTTTTGCCATCTACATTCCTCTATTTCTAACTATTTGTACTATTTATTTTCTTTGAATTTATTTTAAATTTTTGAACACATTTTTAATAGTTATTTAAAAGGTTAATGAGTGATTATTTTGCAATAAATTATAATAACAATTTTTTGCCAAAAGATGCTGTTAATTAATTGAAACAATTAATTTTAAACTAAAATTTGAATCACGAATAATTCAGTATGGGCTATAAAAAAATGTTAAAGTACGTTAGTTGGAATGCAAATTCTTATACATCACATAAAAAAATATATAAAATGTTAGATGTTATCGTATCCATTATGGATTATTATATTTGTATAATACTCACTGTCCCCTGGAAGTGTGCAGCAAAAGGGTAACCAAGGTGGATGTTCCCGGGCAAAGGCAGTTGTTGGCTAAAAGTGCATATTTAAACTCGTCTTCGCAAACCACGTGCTCTAGAAAGATGGTAATGAATAAAAATAACAAAGATATCTGAGTTTTAAAAGTGTTCATAAAATGATTTAAATCCATTAACCCTCCAGTCACGGGAAATTTGTTTTCATTATTCTTTAAAACCGCGGCCTATTTTCATTCGCTATTTATAATAGTGATAAGGATTGAATATCACTGGAATTTACGAACAAATTTTTTTTCCAAATAATTAAAAGCAGTTTCTTCACGTACATTATAAAAGCAAAGTTTTATTCCAAAATTCCGGTGGGAATGTGGCATTTGTGGATTTAAAATATAACAAAACCCGCAAAACTTTCCGGATGACATAATGTATGGTTTCATATATGTATCATAATTTGTAAACGATTCTCGATGTTTCAAAATAAATGAAAATAGATTCAATACAGAAATAGCTCCTCCCGACGCTTAAATACTAAAAAATTACAGTCAACGCGAAAATAGCGTTCCACGCGGAATTGTATAGAATAAGTGAAACGCGATATGAGCGTTGCCCGCTGCTGGAGGGTTGATTGTGATTGTTTATTTTTAGAGAAAAAGTCTATGAAACTGAAAATCCCACAACAAAAAATTATGATATATGTACAATTATGTAACAAAATATAACACAGCCATACATCGTAAAAAATGTTTCTTATTCTAAAAAAATATAATATAACCACGAACAAAAATATAATATAACATCTTCCGAGTTATCCACGATTCCGAAAAGCGTTTATTTTTTAAGAAACCTCTGAAACAAATATATTGTAGAGATTTAAAGAAGCTAGTTATAGACACAAAGTTTCTTTTGCAGTCCGTAATTTTCGGAAAAATCTTCAATTTTTTTTTTACAGTGTGTTAATCAGTTTTCGCAACCCCGAAAGTAAGTTTTTCAAATGTCATTAATTCTCAAGTAAACATTTTCATGTTCACCAAATGTGTAACAGACAAACATGCTAAATTAACAACATTAACTATAAAATTAATATTATTTTGTTACTCTTGCATGTATACATTGAGTTACGAAGCTGAAAATGCTTATTTGAGAGTTGATGGCATACGAAACACCGATATTTCGGGTTAAAAAAACTGATTAATATAATGTAAGAACTACTCAGAGACATTTCTGAAAATTACGGACAGGAAAAGAAACCTTTTTTTATATAAATTCTTCTTTAAACCTGGAAAATCTATTGATGTCTGAGGTTTCTAAAAAAATGTACGCTTTTCGGAATTGTTTGTAACTTGGAAGAGGTTATATTATATTTTTGTTCGTGGTTACAGTTTATTTTCGTAGATAAAGAAGAATTTGTCTTTTTTCTTTACAATGTTACAATTAATTAATTACAATACAAGTTCTTTACAATTAACCCTTTTCCTCGCTGGCCACAAACATGGTGGGACGCAAGGCACTACAACTATATAATAATGCAAGAAAGAAAGATAATTGAACTAGTAAAATAACAACACTAGTATAACAAGGCAATATAACAAAATTAATAGAATCAGTATTAGCTATTTAATAAGACATACAACTCCCAAGTTCTAAAGATAAAAAATCAGGAGATTTTCTTTAAGAAATGTTTTGAAATGTAAAACATATTATGTAAATTTAATTTATTTTAAATCATGTTTGATAAGTGTTGAAGAGTAAAAAATATGCACATCACTGTAACGTAAATATAGTTACATATAAAAAGTACTTTTGACTGAGTAAGTGATATTTAGGATGTTTTAACATAATTTTAAATTGATTATAAATAAAAGGGCATTTTTTTTGGTCTTGCCATAAAAAATATACATAACTATAGTGTCTTAAATACATTTTACATGCTTCTCAAATAGTCATAAATATGGATTAATGATTACGTTTTTTCGGGCCGTACTTTAGACGTCGCCGGGCCACATGCGGACGTCAGACCGCAGATTGAGTATATGGCTGATATAACAGCTGAAAGCCGTAGGAAGATCTCGGACATCATGTTTTTCAAGCCGAAGCCGTACACCCATATATGAGTGTGTTAGAATGACAGTGGTGTAAATCAATATTTAGTAATTTGAGAAATGAAGGGTTTTGTGAAACTTGTCGTATTGCCGTAGCATTAAGTGGTCCAACTTAGTTTTGCCCTCTAGCGACTCCCTAAGTGAACTATGACTTATTTGACTGTCACACTCAACAGAAATTACGAGGGACAGTTGGAAAATAAGTTTCCCCTGGCAACTATGGACAGAGGTGTGTGTGAAAGACATTAGAGAGACATTTGTCATAACGCTTTATAAGCTCAAAAAGCCCTCCAGGAAAAAATCAGGGCTTTGCATACGTACGAAGCAATGAACGGCTATGGGCGAAAGACGACACAGCAGGTGAACGCGAACGTGCAAGATACCAATACACTATTGGGTAGAGGTCGACCGTGATCAAGCAGATGGCGCTGCTGCAGTCAACAGCGCCATTTGCGCAGTCACTGCAACAGCACCATCTGTGTGGTGTATCGGTGTCTTAGATTTAAGAGGCAATTTTATTCATTGTTGGTGTTCTTCAACACAGCAGTTAACAAAAATTGTTCGTAGAATCCGCAATAGACAGCGATACTGAGATAATGTTTTGCATCCCAAAGTTCCATTAATTGCCCGCACGTTGGTATTACAGAAATAAACTTCGAAATTAGTGAAATTAAAAAAAGTGGATACGTTCAGAAATAGACTTTTAACAAAGATAAGTTCAAATTCTTTACAATTTTGTGCTAGAAATATACGTAATTTTTTGTTTGTTCCAGATACACAACAAACACTTTTTTCTTTATAATGTTTCATTTTTGTGATCTAAATTTTGTATTTAAATTACCGCATATTCCGGAGTATAACGTGTTGCAAAATATAACGCCTTTTAAACTTCATTTTTATATTTTTAAGTATATTCGTCGTATAACGAGCACCTCATTCTTTGCAAAGAAAAATAAAATACAGATTATTCCAGAGTGAAATAATTAAGGTACCTGTTCCAAATAAAGCCACGTTAAGGTTTCAAGTCACAATAAACTGTGTTATATTAGAATTAACATTTTAAAGATTTGTTGTTATATAAGACTTGTTGTTATGATTTGTTGTTATGTAATATTTAATATATACCTATTTTTACAATATTAAATCATGCATAATATTGTCGCTGTTTAATTGTGGCCAGGAGAGTTCAAAACAAAATACACTTTGAAGGGACTTTATTAGGAGTATGTGTTTAAAATAAAGCCATAATATTCTAAGAGTATGATTTAACTTTAATTAACATTTATTTTGCTGGTATTACACCAAAATAGAACAAAATAAAGAGCTTCTCCTTGTAATATAATATTCTCTGGCTGCCCTATTTACGGTCATGCCGTTTCGAACGGCCAAAACTGCTGATTCCATTTGTCCTTCACCCTATTAAGCTCTCTTTACCACCACTTTGATAGATTTCAGAGTTTTCTACAAATATTGACACAAAAATGTTTAATTATCTTTGGTAAGGAGAATAATCAAAGAAAATGAAGTATCTCTTAAGGTGGTTCTCAAATGAGCTGCTCAACCAGGCGAAACTTTCTGACACATTTTCTGTCTCATTTTTAAACGAAAAGACGTAAAATTGGCAGACCTGACTATTGAAGTGATTTGGAATCGACATGAGTTTTCCATTTTTTGATAAATAAATTACTTATCGAGTTATAAACGATTCGTGTCACGTGACGACCGGTTTTTCCCACTTCTCGTGCTGCCGAGTAGGGAATTCGATTTAAAACGTCGACTTTACAGTATTTTCTGAAAGATCTTCTGCTTTTACTAAAAAAAGGAAAATGTCTTTCGATTACAAAGTTTCTGAATAAGAATACCTGTCAATTTCATTCATTTTCGAACAAAAATGAGTAAAAAACATGCCATATAAAGTATCCAGTTTGAATTTGAAACCAGCCTTATACTGCCTGGCCTTATTAGGGGATTTTCACATATTTTACTTTCAAACAACAGAATTAAAAATTTTTAATATACATGCTGAAATATCGTTAAATTAACTCAAACATGATACAACACATTTTAAAATTCAATCAATAATTTACGCTGATTTCATAAAGTTTACTTACAGTTTCTAACAACGACGTGAAGTTGGTGGTTATGGTTCGGTATCGGTTGTGGTTGATACTCTCCGCGCATATCAAGGACACATAAACTGATATATATATGTTGCCATTTTTGCAGCCCCAAGCTAGTTCCCTACAAGATATAGGCTGATGGCCCCGTTAAAATCATGGCCATATTAGGTAGAAGTAACTTATTACTTTTCATGTAATCTGATAGAAAAAGTTATACTTTTGTGAGCATACAGCATGTTCATTAAATTAGAAATCGTAGTTCTTATGATCATCCTTTTTTTTTAAAACTTTTAATCTTTCATTTTTATAACCGGCGTATGACGCGTACCACCAACGCGTATTTCACCAGCAAATTTCTGCTATGGAGTCTCGTTATCGATCGCAATGGAATGCAGCAATGCTTGCCGATTACTTTTGATTCATCAAGAGAGAAAATACTGAACATAAATATAAATGCAAAAATAGGTACTAATGTACTCTAATTAATGCACTCAAATTGTGTTCAGCTGCGTAAAATGTGTGGAAAATATGTGGGAAATGTGTATAAACAGTGTATAAGTATACTGGTGGTAAATTTAACATTTATGTATTATTATTATGCATTATTGTACGATCTCCTAAATCGTGATATATTGTAATAACCTATAAATACATATCCTTCGTTTAAAAAATAATAATAACCAAGTAAAAATTCCTAATATCATTTTTATTTACTCAAGAGTGTATATAATTAGAATATTAATTTTAAATTTAAGAAAAAAATAAAAAGTCAATTTTTGTTTATCAGTGTAATTTTTTAACAATTTTCTTGTATAAAAAATGCACGTTCTAGTATGGAATATACGGTACCTTTTACATGCTTGAAATGATGTATATTCTAGTATCTGAGTAACTATTTTTTAAATCCGTGTTGTTGAGGTACAAAAGGGTTAAAACAATTCATCGGTGTCACTTACCGGCAAACGCAACGTGCACCTTGTTCTCCGGACGGAAAATTTGTACATACTGAGGCACGCTTGGGGCAAAATCTCGTACAGCCCAAGAACGCAAGATTGTGTGTTCGTCCTGCAAAAGGAAAAAAAAAAGGTGAAAATAAAATACTATTACAAATTCATAGTCATCGTTTCTCTAAAAAAATATTATTTCCACTCTATTTTTTTTTCTTTGTGGTTTTTAAAATGTGATTATGTAATGCAAATCTGATGAAAAGCAGAAAAAGTACAATTATTTAAATTTTCCATATTGGGTAAAGAATTTGTGCATCGTGGTATTCTAATTTTGATCAGTCGAACACCGATAATCTACAAAATCAGAATTTCGTTCATTTGACTGTTCGTTTTTTAATATTTTGATCAATTAAGACTTTAAAGTACAGTCGTCCAAAACAATAACAATATAACAACGACAACAAAAACAAAAAGAATGCTTTATACATTTTAATCATCAAATTATCCTAAAGAAAAACGGACATAATAATCATTCGACTAAAAATTATGTCTTTCAGTTTATGTGAAAAAATATGCTTAGGGGTTTTTGATTTATACAGACATCGCACCAAACTCTGAAACTTATTCAATAGAAACACATAAAATTCACATCATATTTGCTGTTGCTGTAAATTTTACCTTATGATACCAAACAGGTAATCATTTGGTCAAGTAGTTTAGGATTTATGAAGGTTTAAAGTTTGGAACTCCTAATGTTAAATTCATTTGTAATCGTCACAAAACAGACTGCAATGTGAGTAGTTTTTTAAACATAACTCAAAAACTACTTGGCGGGATGAGCTGTAATTTTCATTTCGCATATTTGAAGCTTTTAGAAATTTATTTCTATTAAAAAATTATAGGTTATAATTCCTAATTGTTTCGAAAAAATTATTTAGGAAATAAATATTTAAAAAAAATTAATTTTCGAAAAAATATGAATTGTAATTGATAGTTTTATAAAAACAGAAATCGATTTCTAGAAGCTTTAAATATGCGAAAAAAATGTACAGTTCATTGCGCCAAGTAGTTTTTGTTTTATACTTAAAAAAACTACTCTCATTGCAATCTGTTTTGAAACGATTACAAATGAATTTAACATTAGGAGTTCCAAACTTTAAATATTCATAAGTCTTAAACTCTGTTTGGTACCCTAAAATAAAATTTACTGAAAAAAGTCAAATATGATGTCAAAAGTGTGTGTTCGTATTAGAAATTTCAGTATTTGTACAATTTCAATATGAAGACGACCCCTTAAGCTTTTCTTTTTAACATAAAATGAAAAAAAAACACAATTTCGAATCAAATGGCTATTTCAGTTTTTTTTTTCGTGACAATTTAGAGATTAATATGTATGGGTATAATATGTATGGGTTGTTTTCTTTTTATTTTGGCTGACTGTATCAATTTTCTTTGCTCTCGTTAAATTAATCTATGTTATTCATGTAATTAGCAAGCGAATAATAAAAAATAAAAAAACTTTTTTTCCGAAATGCTTAAAAATAATTAGACTAAAAAAAATCTTGAACGAAAGTAGAGCAAAAAATTATTTGAAAAATTTCTCTTTAATTTTATTTTTAGTAAATGTTTAGATGGATAAAATACACTTCTGACTAACTTTATTCATTGAAATTTGTTAAACTATAATTATGTTTTTCGAATTATATTCCATCAATTTTCTAAAGCAATCGAGGAAATATTCGAGGAATTTTTCTCATATTCGAAACTGAAAATATTTGAATAAAAGTTTAATATTTTCAGTTATCTATAGTTGAAATCCTTACTTATATGTAGAGTATCTTATTTCAGCTTCGCTAGTCTCGTGGATAAAAATTTGCAATTCATAGATACAAATCTATGTTCACACGGAATTGTACTGATTGGAATTACAATTCTCAGCTCCATAATTTTGATAATATTCAGGAACCATTCTGCATCTTCCCTAGCAGCTAATCTAGAAAATAATGTTTCAAAAGATAATCTTCTGCCTAAGAGCATCATAAAGTTATTTATATATTTTACAACTTAATTATATATCCTGTCTTCCAAATTTCTAGAATTTTCTTCAGGGCAATTAAATGCCAATAAAACTTTCTTGCCGCTTTTATATTCACTGGTGGAAAACCTCTAAAAGCGGCAAATCGTTTTTGTTTTATAATTTCCGAATATTTTTCGTCCATGAATACATCACTTGCCGCACTTAAAAAAAAAAAAAGACAAATGTTTCTTAATCTATGAAAATATAATAATAACCAAGAACGAAAACCTCTTCCGAGTTACCCAGAATTCCGAAAAGCGTTCTTTATCATTAGAAAACTTAGAAACCAGTATACAGGGTGATTTTTTTTAAAGTTGTGAAAGTAAAACACTATAACAAAAGAACCACTGATCCAAATTACTTAAAATTCCACCAGTATGCTCCCAAAGCAATGGGATTTTTTTGGCATGGTTAAAAAAAACTTAAAATCGCACCGACAGATGGCGCTGTAAGGTAGCAGAAACAAAGAATATCGTCTGTGGGAGGAAAACAAATGGACAGTACTTTGAGAAACCATCTTCCGTAGACCCTCTGTCGTCATTGGACCTTTTCTTGAATTCTTAAGTGTCCTAAATCTCCTAAGAGCAGTTGCTGCGCTGTCATTATTCTGATAATACAGTTTCACTAACAACGCACGGTTCGTCAATGGCGTAGTCATTGCGAGGATATCCGTAGAATAATGAACACGAGATGTGCGCACTTCACGTTTTTATCGCCAATGTGCGTGTGCCGGGCGCAAGTTCGTCTCCCGACTTTACTGCATGTACAGCGCCATCTGTCGGTGCGATTTTAAGTTTTTTTTAAACCACGCCTAAAAAAGTCCCATTGCTTTGGGAGCATACTGGTGAAATTATAGGTCATTTGGATCAGTGGTTCTTTTGTTATAGGGTTTTACTTTCACAACTTTAAAAAAAATCACCCTGTACTTTCAAGTTTTAAAGAAGCATTCATAAAAAACAAAGTTTCTTTTTGTAAAAATTTCCGTGTAGTTTTTTAGTGCATAATGGAATTTCTCAAACCAAAATATCGGTTTTTTGGGATGCTATTAATTCTCAATTAAACATTTTCAGTTGCATAATTGAATGTATACATCCAAAGGTAACAAAAAATATTAATTTTAATGTCAATGTTAATGCTGTTGATTTATCATGTTGGTCTGTAAAGTTGGTCTGTGTTTGGCTAACATGAAAATGTTTAATTGAGAGTTGATAGCATCCTAAAAAACGATATTTTTTTTGAGAAAAATTATTAATACACTATAAAAACCACTGGGAAACAAACTTTTTTAAAAAGTAGTGCGAGCAAAAGATACTTTGTTTTTATAGTATAAACGGTTCTTTACATCTCGAAAATATTGGGTTGTCCGGAAAGTTCTTTCGTTTGGGAAAGTTGGTTCGTACCGGAAAATTCTATCATTTAATTATTAGACATTAATTCCGATATCTAATGTTTAATAATTGATAGGCAGAATTTTCCGGTACGAATTGGTTTTCCCAAATGGAAGGAACTTTCCGAACAACCCAATATTTTGGTTTCTGAGGCTTGTAAAGATGAAGGACGCTTTTCGGAATCACGGGAAAATAGAAATTGTATATTTTATTGTCTATTTCAGTTAATGGTTATTTTATATTTTCTTAGATTAAAAAATTTGTCTTTTTTACAGTGTGGTATGGGTAAAATTTTACTACCTATACCATGATTTCTACTCGCACTTTGGCGAGTGGCGATTATCATCACCAATCATAATAAATTATTTATTTTGTTTCCACCGCATCTCTTGTTTTATGGATTTTGATATTTTAAATCTTTATAAATCTTTTCGGTATCGAATAACTTTTTCCGCTCTACTGAATGGGGGATAAATGAATGTATTTCCAATATCCAATTTCTAGTATATTATTATCACTTATGTCATATTAATCTGATTTATTAATTGGAATTTAATTTTGGTTTATATCACGGTTATACATTTTAATAGTATATTTTTAGAATTATTTCAGAAAATATCACTTATTATCGTTAAAATAAAATGCACCGGCTGTGCCATAAATTCGACAAAACTTTAAAAAATTCATTAACAAGAAAAAAATTATGCTAAAAAATTGCGGTTCGCACGAATGAGATTAAAGGGAGATCGAAATTATTTTAATAACACAAAAATTCTAGTTCAAAGATTTAGCGATAGGTGGCGATGGCATGCGTAATATGAAGCAGATTTATACAAATCAGGCTGTGAATAAAACATCTCGATACACATGGATTCTTCATTAGATGTGAACAGTATGCTATCGTTACCAGATAAAGCGTTTTTGGTTAAGCTCTTTTACATGAACGGGGAATCAGCAATCGACGCATTGCGAAAATTCCGCACGGCAAAGGCTTCAAGACGAGAAAGGGTCATTTGATGTGCTGGGATACTGGAGATTGTCAGACGCTTCTAAGAAACAGGTCTTTTACGAAAAGCCTAACTTGAATACATCTGCTTCATATTATGTATGCCAGCGCCCCCTATTAGTAACTTTTTGAAACACAACTTTTTTTGTTAATAAAAAAAACAATCCATCTCTAATCCCATTCGTGCAAACCATAATTTTTTAGCATCATTTGCTCCATTTCAATGAATTTTAAAAATTTTAACGAAATTATGGTACACCCGGTATATACATGTTAAAATTGATTATAATACATATTAAAAAAAGTCTTAACAACCTTTTAATAAACTGACTAGTTTCGTACACTCAAGAACGGTGACATTCTCAAGGTTGAGAATGCCTTGAGAATGCTATCGTTATTGAGTATACAAAACAAGTCGGTTTCTTTATTAAAAGGTTTTTAAGACTTTTTATTATGTACTGTAATCACTTTCAGAAGTATTTTGTTTTAATATATTTTTATCAATTTTTTAGTGGATTTTCATATAAAATTATATTATAATACATTCTTGTTTCATATTTATTTGAAAGTATATTTTTTGTTATAATTATAAACTATATTTTAGCAATCATGTTTAAAAAACTGTTTTAAATAAATGTTTCATTTAAATTAGTCGATTAAATGTTAGTTAAAAATAGAAGACACCTTGAAAATTACAGTTAAAGGTATCTTCATATACATCTTTTTATTTTTTTTCTTATTTCAAATGTTAAATGATGTTTCATAAAATTTGAAACTTTGAAAATATTGTTAATATTTATAGATATTAAGTAGCACAATTCACTTTTTATCATATTAAAAATCCTTTATATATGTTTTAAACTGTCTGTATAAAAGAAAATCAATTATTTTGATATATAATTTAAATACAGCGGGATTATATATATAAAAAAACTATCCCAATATATGACCCCTGGTTATCATACCGTTAACAGAAACTGAATGAAATTTTGGTTTAAAGTATTTTGAGGTATACGCTCAAGAACCATATGAAAAACAACAGTTAAACTCAAACAGTTACGGCTACAGTGACAAAAATTCGAAAATTTCAAATGGCAACACCTGCTTTTTTTATTGGAATGTGATCTTCATAGTAAAAAACCATAAAAAGCGTTGGAACGGTACCTGTAGCACAAAAATTGCCGTCGCTATAAGGACTAAGAAAAAAAGAGAAAATATCTGTGGTGCTACCAGAGCACGACTTTCTTCTGTAATGACGTTACATTTCACACTGTGTCTTCGGCTCTGATCCCAGTCTACTGAATTTTCCTCGAAACGAGAAGAAGTGACCGAGGTACGCAGATTTCCTGTTTCGGCGTAAGACATCGTCATGACTAACGTCGTCGCACTAAGTGAAAGAAACTAAGCTGCACTAAATGAAGGCGTTATGAAATGCGTGGCGCGTTTCTTACTTTCTTGCACTCTGAACAACATGCCGTTTACAGGAAAAGCACGTGGGAAAATTATAAACATTTATTACCTGAACGGAAAAAATGCCGCAGAGGTATTGCGTGTCTGCTGCAGAAACCATGGGCTACGCCGAGGCCCGTGTACTGTAAACGCTGTTCGGGACTTGATACGCAAATTTGAAGAAACTGGTTGCACATGCGATCGATCTTGGCCTAGACAACCTCCTTCCGTTCGTGTCGATGCTGTTGCAGAAGACCATGAAACGATAAGTGACGTTCCTCTTGCAAGTGCATGCGTTCTTCATTTGCCGAATTCTACGGCCCGCAAGATTCTGCGCTCAGTTCTCCACATATTTCCGTATCGGTTTGAGCATCGCCAGATGTTGCAAGCAGGTGATAAGCAACAATGGTTAGATTTTGCGAATGAATTCATTCATGACGAGGATGACAGCTGGACTTTACGGATTCTGTGGGCGTACGAGGACCATTTCTCGTTGATTAGTAACGTTAATTCGAAGATTTGCCTTCATTGGGCAGACAATAATCACCATGATGTGATTGCACTTCCGTTACACGGAGAAAAAGTGACTGTGTGGTGCGGTGTAACAAGCACCTTCATCCTCGGCCCGTACTTTTTTGAAGAGGTTACTGCCACAGGTCTACAAACGTGTACGGTAACGAGTGCTCGCTATCTAGAAAAGTTGACTAATTACGTAATTTCCAACTTTGAACTGAGAAATGCTCTACCTGACGTCGTGTGGATACAAGATGGCGCTCCCTCACAAGTGAGGTCTTCTGTCAAACGTTTCTTAACACAACAGTTTGGTAACAGAGTTATATCCCGCGATTTCACTTTTCCGTGGCCGCCAAGGTGCTCCGATCTCACTCCAAAGGATTTCTGGTTATGGGGATACTTGAAATCCAAAGTGTATGCATTTAATCCGCAAACTGCATCTGCTTTGAAAGATGACGAGGCTAACGAAAAAGAAAGGCTACCGCGGTGCTTTACGCGTATCTTTTTTTACAGATCGCGGGATTCACGTGATGCTCGAATCCACCAATGCAGGTTTACGAAAAGAGCATCACGTCACTCTAGCTGTTTGTAAAAAAAGATAAGTCGAATGCACTGCTGTAGCCTGTCTTTTTCGTTAGCCTCGGAAAGATGACATATGACGTCAAGTTCAACAGATTCCTCTTGCCATGGTACGTGCTTCAGTGCTATCCACCATCTGCCGCATGCAAAGTGTCATCGTGTGTGAAGGAGGTCACGTGGATAATTTGTGAAACACAATAAAATGTTTTGCTTCCTGTTGCTTCTCTGTCCTTATTAGTTGTTTTCACTTCTCTTCTTAGTATATCTAGCGCCGGCAATTTTCATGCTGCAGGTTAGAGATGAGTTCGGGCTCTCTTTTCGGAGCCCGGGTCCGGCCGAGCCCGATGATTTTAAATTCGAGTCCACCCGAGCCCGAAACATTTTGTATCATCAGAGCCCGAGCCCGCCCGAGCCTGAAACATTTTGTGTCATCAGAGCCCGAGCCCGATACCGAAAAAAATGCATAATATTTAAAAATTGTTTTAAAAGTAATATCTAATTTTTAAAAAACTTCGTACGTGAAAATAAATGTTTATCCCGTGCACATAATAAATTTTATGGAAATTTACATTCAATCTTATCAAAAGAGAAGTTTGGTATCAAATATAAATATACTTCCTTAAAAGGATGTAAATATTTTTCTCTCCCAACAAGCAAATCTGATGGGCAAATTAACGAAATGCGTTTTATGAATAAACGCATGCAATTTGCAGAAATTATTATTTCTATGCCGAAGAATCGAACAACGTTTTCTATTTCTTATAAAAGGTGTATATTGTAGCTTACAATTGATCCCTTAATTAAAACAACATTTCGTTTTCCTGAAAATCAGCTTAAATTAAAAAATTGACACCGTTATCTGGAAGGTCATGTGCTTTTATAGGAAAACCAGAGGGCCCGTGCGAAGATTTCGCACTGAAATCTAATATTTTTTAGGTACTTCTTTCTCTATTATCCCGTCGACCACTTTTCATAACAAAAAACTACCGCCAAACTGTAAGATTAAACGCCAAAAATGCAGTCCCATTTACTTGATGTCAGAATCATGCGTGCTTGTTACGTCATCTAGTGGTTTTACATTCGACATTTGCGTGTATTTTTCATTATGTTTTACAGATTTAGTAGTTATTTTATTAATTAAAATAACAATTGTGTCCTTAAATTCTTATATTTTATTTATTTTTTGATATTCCAATGGCAACGTTCTCCCGTTTATTTGGCGATAGTTTTTTGTTATGAAAAGTGGTCGACGGGATAATAGAGAAGTATCATTTTTTATCAATATGTAATATTTATTAGATGCAGGTTTAAACTTCTAAAGAAAAAGCAAGGATAAAAATATCTGCTAACAACATTTAGTTGTTAGTCAAGCCAGAATATCATCTAATTTATTCCATCAAAGTTAGACTAAAAACTGATCCAAGATTGCTAAAGGCACGCGCGAGAAAAAAATTAACAATCGTATTTTGACTGCATTAGCGGATGATGTCATCCGCTTCGGGAAAACCATGGGACTTAGAAATATAAATCTAAAACATTTCAATTTCAATTTCGCTTTTTAATCATCATAAGTATAAAATAAACCCGTGCGGTGTTTTTTATAATAATTGCTATGAGCATCCTATAATGTGGTATTTTATTTTTTTGGCAACAATAATTTCAGGAAAACCTTTCATTTCTTTCATGAAAACAATGCCGATTTAATTTTTTAATTTCAGCAAATTTTAATCAAAAACATGTTTTAACGAATTGTTAAGTGGGCTATGTCAGAAGCCTGTTCTAAAACCTTTCATATGGTATCTCATTCGTTGTTCTGCGTTTCATATTTTCTGAGTAAAAGGGATGTTGACAGGAGAAATAATATATAAGGATTGGAAACACTCTTCAATTGGAAACACTTTCTATTGAAATAACCAACGCTTTATAAATTTGAAAAAATCTGGTAGCCAGGTATAAATTCTAGTCGCCAGTAAAAAAAAAAAGACTTACCCCCCCCCCCCCCCCCCTTATTGATTTTCAAAAAGCACAAACGTTGTTTATGAAGTGAGAAAAAATAAAGTGACAAACATAGTTTAGAATTATTAGTTACATAGTTCAGAATAGTACATAATTAAAAAAGATAAGAAAACTAAGTTTCTTAAGGAAACTTATCAAAGTTATATATTTGTGAAAAAAAAATAAAATAAAGGAAATATTGTAAAATCTGAATTAACCCACATGTTCGGTAAATGCTGGTTGCCGAATGCTTCAAATGTCCAAATAGTTGAGTGCTACAAAACATATATGTGATGAGAGGGCATCGATAAAATAATGAAGTCGGAAAACGATTTTTTGCCTATTTAGCCTATCGAATTAAAAACGTCAAATAATTATGTCTCAATTATTTAAAAATTTGCATTTAATGAACCCTCTTAGTTTTGTCAAATGAAAAATAAAAGTTTAATTTTTTTTAAATTTAAATTTAATTCAACATTGTGATGTTCGCAAAATAACTTGAGAGTTATTATGTAAAAAAAAAAAAAAAAAAAAAAAGCTTTGCTAAAAAGGAAAACTTTTTTCCCGTGCTGTATTACATAATCGAAATCAGCAACCGGTTGTGGTTTATTTTAATCCAACGATCTACGATAAGAATTTTAAGAATAAAGAATAATAAAAAAAAAATACCTTACCCTTCTGAAGTGCAATCAATGATTTTTTTTATTTCCATTTACTGCAGATAATATTCCAAACAATGTAATTATAAAATATTCTTAAGTAACAACCCAAACGCTAGGCGCCAAGCATTTTTAGCGGGGAAAGAAATATGTGAAAAATACATATTTTTATTAAAATGAATTATTCTTGAAATTTTAATTTAGTTTTATAGATTTAGTTTGAATAAATTACTTTTAATCCCTTATATGGTATTATTCTTTAAAATGAATTTGATAGATTAATCAGTTTTAATTCTGCACACAAAAACCTGATTTGAAACTTACAAAAAAGCGTAAGCCTTTTTTATCATTGCATCCAATTTTTAGATGCCACATAAGTTGGATTGACAATATTTCTTACTGAAACTTCCCCCCTCTCCCCACATTCGAATCACGTGACATGCTAGCCGACTAGAGTGGAAAAGAATGGTGTTTTATGTGCATGAAATGGAAAATGCCTTTTAAATTTGGCTTTAGACAAAATGTCGTTTGTGCTAATTTTTTAGTTCAATTTTTGCAAAAATAAATAGACAAATAAATAACAAAAAAAGTCATATTAAAAAACTTAGTCGCCACATAAAAAAAAGCTGGCGACCGCATTTGTCAAGCCCTGGGAATAACAATACATGTCAAATATATCTACTTACGAATGAAAGTTTATTCCTAAACGTGCAGAGCAGAACTTTAGCATGAGAAGAGTTCATAATTAAAAATAGAATCACTAACATTATTTTCATACGAAGAGCGAGTATGACTCGCACACAATAGAAGACTAAAACTTTGCAAACCTAAGCTAATGCTTATTGACTAAAAAAAAAAAAAAAAAATATTCATCTCGCATTAAATCTCTAAAAAAAATAAAATAAAATAAACATTCCAATTAAAAAATATCCTACTGTCTCCATAGAAAATCTAGCAACAAATGTTATTCGCGCCACTTCGTATTGGCGCCACATCACCCAGTCGCCAGTCGCGTCGCAAATATCGTAAATTTTCTTTTAAAGTAACATTCTAATACTACAAAAGAAAAATAAGACGTCTTTTCCCCTTCTATTCATTCTGATCAAAATAACATTAAAGTTACTTGAAATGGAACATGTAATTTTTTAAGGGAAAAGACATTTTTATTTTTTCTATATGAGAATAAATAAAATTGTCAGTTTTAGAAAGAATGAGCCCGAGCCCACCCGGGCTCAAAGGCTGGTATAAAAATCGAGCCCGAGCCTGGGTCCGACACGGGCTCGGGCTGAGCCCGTCTCATCTCTACTGCAGGTACCGTTTCAACTCGCTTCTTATGATTTTTCACTACAAATATCACATTCCAATAAAAACAATGGTATTGCCATTTGAAAATTTTGAAATTTTGTCACTGTAACCGTAATTGTTAGAGTTTAGCTGTTGTTTTTCACATGATTCTTAAGCGCATACCTCAAATAACTTTAAATCAAAATATCATTCACTTTCTGTGAACGGTATGATAGCTAGGGGCTCATATATCGGGATAGTTTTTTTTTATAATCATCCTGCATTTAAAATAAAATGGTGATATAGTTCACTCCAATAGAATAATTTCTCAAGTTTACATAGAAATTAAACTAACTAGAATTAGAAAATTCAAGTAAGTGATACATAGTCGATTGTTATAAGACGTAAAAAGTGCAAAATCTTGGAATGAACTTACAGTCCACAGATTTTGATGATTCAATTAAGTGAATTTTTTTTTCTCTGTAATTTCTTAATATTAATTTTTTTGAAAGATATTGCATCAAGAAAATAGCAAATCGGTGGACTACAATTTCCACTCGAATTAAATATTTTATTACACGCCACTAATATTGTTACTTGAATTTTCTAAATTTGAGGATAAAAAAGCATTCTAAAATACAGATGTAAATGCTTTTAATTGATAAAAACGGAACAGAACTAGAGATTTTTTTCAATTTAAAAAAAGCAATAAATATATATTCATTTTTACGTTTACAGTTGACTATTTTATTACACATATGTTCTCGTGGTTTATGTTTTTCAAGATTATTTTAAATTTTTTGCGAGAATAGTTTGTTCAATCTATGAAATCTGTGGATCTTGATAATGTCGTCGTTTGTGCGTTCGAAACATGTCGATCATCATATTAAACGGTTTTTATAAGCCTTTCTGTGTTCTGTTTTTATCATTTTAAGCATTTACATCTGTATTTTAATGATAGTTAGTGATTTTATTATATGATTATGCAAAAGCATGGTAACTCATTTACTTACAGCGGCTGATCTGTCTGCATAATTTCGAGCAGCCAAAATGAAGCACGCTTCTGCAGCATTCATTCTAAATTAAAATTAAAAATTAGAACTTATAAGTTACTAAAAACAAAACAAACAAAATGCTTTCTAATTTTAATTTGTAAATAAGTTAAGAAAATAATGTTAATATTAAAAATCTAAAACGCATTCGTGTGTAACGCTACATTAAATTTATGATGGCAATGATTTGAGCAACCAATTTTACTCTTATCGAAAATTTATTAACGTCTAAACACCGCACAATTTCTATTATTATAATAATTACTATTATTATTATAATAATTACTATTATTATTACTTTAATAAAAACAGACATATTTCGTACCAGAAAGTTTACACAAATAATGTTTTTTGGATGATCAATTGAACTTTGGCCATTTCATGAGCTTCCTAGTTGACGCCAACTTTACGCTTTGATGACGTGGCCACAGTTCTAGAAATGTTCGGTTATGTATAATGAAATCCAAGATCATACATTTTTTTAATCTTAAAGTTCTTTATTAGAACGATAATATTTAATTTGAATTAATAGAATTCAGTTACCAAATCAGCACGAGTCATCTCACGCGTTTTAAACACATTCATGTCACTACTACACAAATCTCACCAGATCCTACTCGGAGTTCATGAGGCAGTCTTTTTTTTCTCTCCACCCTGCCCCAAGAATTTTCACTCTGTGTTTGTCCCTCTCGTCAATCTCTTTCTTCTCCCAGAAGATAGCAAGAGAGAACTCCATCTTGATTGGTTCTTTATGACAGCATTGAATTTGTAAGAAAGTTTGGTACTTACGTATTATCCGCGCCAAGAGATTGATCGCCAAAAATGGTTGCCAAGTACCAATCTTGTTTATCGTTGCCAATCGTGTTTTCAAACACAGTAATTTAACATCAAATAACATTGTTAAAAATGGTAATTAATATAAAATAAATGAAATGTAATCTATGTTTATTAAATTTATAACATTGTTAAAAACAGTAAATAACATAAATGAACATATAATTGCATCTACGAATGGGATTCTACTTCCCTCAAACCAATTTTCTTTTCTAACACGAATCCGCTGTCTACAAGTATTAACATTGCATCGCCAAATAATGTCATTCTAACGTAAAGTTTCATATGAAAATTGGAGCACTGGCGTGATTTCAATATAATCCCACATTTTTGTAAATAAGCAATAGCTTCTGTTTCCGTTCGTGGTAAATCTTTTATACCCATAATTCCAAATACAAGATGTAAAATAATCTATGAATAAAAATAAGTTCAAAAGCACATCAAGTAAATAAACAAAAAGATTATGAAACAGTATAGAATAGAAAATAACATTAAAACATAATCACGAGTCAACTGTTACCATGCCAACCATTTGATCCATTTTTTTTCCATTGATCGTTACCTTTTAACGTAATTTTGATGAAATGTGTATAAAAATGTTGTTTCTTACTGCTAATATTATCTTTTTTTTTATATCTATCTTATTACATTTGCCAAATAAAATATTTATATTTTACTCATAAATGCAATATCTAAAATAAATTAACTATTTGTTAATCTTACTACGTATAGAAATGATCCCTACTAAAAAAATAGATTATTCCCAGGCATGTGCCATGTAGCAAGGAAAAAAAAATATAAGGGTTACTATAATTAGTAATATTGGCTCCATGCCTGGCGCAATTGGCTTAAAACTGGCACAGATAATACGTAAGTACCGAAAGTTTTACATAGTTCCCTAGACTTCAACTATTGCCACAAGTCGCAGAAATTCCTATTTCACAGGTAGGATGTTCAAGGTGAAACACATACAACTTGAATAGTATTATCCTTTTGTATAAATCGAACACTTTGTGCGAATTTTAATTCATACACTAAACCAATTACAACGTTGTAACACACAAATATAAAAATTGAGACAAAAAACCACTTACGGCCGTTTCAAGGATGCATCGATCCCCTTCCTCAGTGCGAAAAAAAAAAAGATAAAAATGGATTCAAAGAACCCCTCGGTTATAGCCCCGAGTACTGGCTTGAATAAAATACTAAAGCAAGAGTTTATATATACCAAAGAAGTGACGTAGTTGACCGGAATTAACTGAATTATTATCCTTTTTTTATTTAGAATTTTATTAGAATTTAGTGTATGAATTATTATCCTTTTGGATTTCACCCGGCGTCTTGTCATCTGTCATCATAAATACCCCTTTTTCTGTTAACCCTTTCATGGGCAAACCACGTCCATTGCTAAAAATTTGAAATCAATGAATGTCACCGGAATTTACAAACAAATTTATTTAGAAATAAGGAAAAGCGATATTTCACATCACTACATAGTATAAAATAAAGTCGCTTTTTCTGTCCCTATATCCCTATGTACGCTTAAATCTTTAAAACTACGCAACGGATTTTGATGCGGTTTTTTTTTAATAGATAGAGTGATTCAAGAGGAAGGTTTATATGTATAATAACATCCATTAAACAGTGGAGAAATACTGTTATTTTTGAGGTTTTTAATGTGATGTCGTAAATAATTTCATTTTTTACATTTGTTATTTTGGCCGAAAAGGTTACCATTGCTATTTTTTTGGCGATCATTATTGTTGCAGAAAGAAATGAAAAGGCTATACATCTCCAAAAATAAAAGAAAAACTGTGTTAAATTAATTAAAAAAAAAAGAAAAAGAAAGAAAAAAGAGTTTTGATGAGAGAATATTATAAAACGAAAATATTTAATTTAAACATGATTGGGAATGTTCGCAATGCTTAAAAAATTATTCAAGGGGCAAGATTGCTATCGAAACAATATTTCGCGATTTATCTTTTGTTTTTGGCGATTTTGATTTTACTTTTGATCCTAAACAATTTGATTTTAAGTCAAAAGGTGTCTTTTTTTTTTTTTTTTTTTTGATGCAGAAAGAATTGAAATGGCTATACAGCTGGAAAAATAAAAGAAAAAGCTGTTATTAATTTTATTTAAAAAAAAGAAAGAAAAGAAAAACAGTTTTGATGAGAGATTTTAAGCCAAAAGGTGCTTTTTTTTTTCAAGTGTACGATCACTGGCGCCCGGCTAACCGAAAAGTACCTTTTTTTAAATTCAAATGCAAACTATATTAATGGCAATATACTTCTATTTACTTCTACATATATGAAATTTCGTTCCGGCTGCTTATAACTCGAGTTCTGCTGAATGGATTTTCGTAGAGCTTAAACTGTATAAGATAATTTTTCAGGGAAGGTTTTATTGTATAACGTACCGTTCTGCGTAGCTTAGTTATAGAATTATTCTGGAAAGTTCTATAATCAGATCAATCCGTTTATGAAATATTAGCCTTTTTAAAAGATTTTGCCGAATGGATTTCGATGAAACCTACACTGTTAGATAACTTTCTAGGGAAAGTTTTATTATATAACATATCATTCTACGTTGCTTAGTTCTAGAATTATAGGGGGAAATTCGAAAATCGGGTGACCATTTTTTAAAATCAAATATTAGCCTTTTTAATATTTGATTCCGATTATGAAAGATTAGCCTTCTGAAAAAGTTCTACTGGACGGATTTTTATGAGAATTGTATTGTTAGTTACATGCTATTTCAGGAATGGTTTTAATGTACTACATATTGTTCTACGTTGCTTAATCAAACAGTTGTGTGAAGGTTATACAGTCAGGAGAACACGATTCCGAAAGATTAGCCTTTTTGAAAGTGTTTACTGGGCGTATTTTTTGCGACTTGCATTGTTAAGTAGATAATTTGTAAGGATGGTTTTAGTATATTTTATATTGTTCTGTTTTAGAATTACGTGGAAAAGTTCTATAATCAGATGAACCCGATTATAAAAGATTAACCTTTATAAAAACTTCTACTGAATGGATTTTGTTAATTAGTTTGCATTGTTAGTTCGATAATTTTTAGTGATGGTTTTAGTATATTGCATATAGTTTTATCATTCTTTAGCAAACCTTAACTGTAAATGACCAAATAAAAGAGTTGGTCCTTAACAGCTAAAATTTTGACTGCACATTAGAAAATATAATAGCGCAATCACGTCATTTTTCAGTAATGTGGAAGGATATTCCAGGTAAATATACAGATTGCTTTCAAATACAAGGTCAAATTAAACGATATATTTTGTTTGCTTCAAGGTTCATTTGTAGAAACTGACCAGCGCAGCTTGCTAGTACATAATAAACGTAAAATTTTCCACAAAAATTCTGATGTCATTGTGGTATTTGGGAATTAAAATTAAGTAGCTTCATAAACATACCAGCGCCCTTGAAAGGGTTAAGAGATTATCTATTGTTTGCCTACAAAGATAACAATTGGACTAGGATATCACAACGCCTTGTCTAGGAGTAACTGTTGCATTTCTAAAACGTAGGGAGCCATAAGAGGGAAGAAGTCAAACTGTAGTCTAAACTACTTAATATTGAGTAAATTATAAATATAAATAAAGATAGAAAAGCGTTTAGGATAGGATTAACAATGAGAAATATAACTACATTAAAAAATCAACAGCATAATAATTACATTCAAAAAAGTGAAAAAAGAAATTGTTGAAATATTCAATTGTTCAAAACAGTCGAGATAAAGGAGTAAAAGCCCTTTTCAGAGATAGCCATGCATTTTTTATGTTAATAATACGTGTATGAATAAAAAAGTGAAAAAAAAGTATAATAATTTTATATATCTGCAAATTTTTTTATTATAAAAAAATAGAAATTTAAATTAAGTTAAATATAAAACAACAACAAAAAAGGCAAATAAAAGATAAAAAATCCGATATTAACTTCCATTAATGTTGAAAAACTCGAACTATTTTATAGCCAGGCAGTTCAACCAAAGAACTCCTAAGTGGTTAGAAGATATTAGAAATTATTTGGTCCAGTTACGAGTTTATTTTGAGTAACATGTTATTAAAAGATATCTGGTACAAAACATATTTTTGATTCTCGGTGTAACTTGGAACGAATTTCTGCCATTCGGATAATATGGATTAATAATCCATTTTAGATCTACTTAAAGTGTAACATACATTTTTCATTCATATCAAAATAATTTATGCAGGGGTGGTTTAAATTAAATTATAAATTTTACCGATTTGTTTTGTTCCAGTTGACAGTATAAAAAAACACATTGAAACAATTTGAATAAAATGAATGCGAATATCGTCAAAAGTTAATTGAAAAATATCCTTCCATGAACACTACATGTATATTTAATGGAAATTCGACAAAACCATTGATTTAGAATTGGTTGCTGTTATGATAGAACATTGTGTAGTCGATTATTATGCTCATTAAATATTTAAACAGAGACCTAAATAAATTGTAATTATTTTCAAAAACATGAATGGAAAAAAATGTATTTCAGATGTATATGCATTGTTTTGTATAAATGTGGGAATTGAACTGTTTTCCTGCTTGAACTAAAACGACAGAGTCAAAGCCAATCAGCGACTTCATCTTGATACTGCGTCATATAATCTATGTTGAAGCATGCAAGCTCCAAACCACACTTCAAAAGGAAGTCAAAAGAGGTGTTTTGGATCGAAGGGAAGCTTTGGCAGAGTCAATGAAGTTGGTGAGTTAAGACTGTCGTTTTTTGAACTATACTGAAGACGTCGACACTGAGATGTTTTAGATTAAATAAGATGTAATGCAGATAATCCAGATGGTTCATTAATATTCATATTCTTACATGTATTTTTTAACTTTCTTTGTAGTTAGTTTTATTAATATAGAGTTCGAGTTTAACTTGATGTTTTCTAGTTTATTTGAAGTAAATTGAGTGAATTATTTATTGAGTTGGTGTCAGAGAAAACTAAACCCCATATATATATTGTTTGTAAATAAAATTTTAACATTTATTCTAATGTTTTTCAGTCAAAAATTTCAATAGTCCAGTTATTGAAACGAAGTGCAGTTAAGTTCGAAAAAATATATATGCTACGGTAAATATGATTAATCCAGTGATCATGTATAATTACTGGTGATTTTTCATAATCACCACTAAAATTGGTAAATGTGATAAATTATTAAATATTTATCATATTTACCGGTTAGTTTATAAAATCCCAACTTGGTAGGGGAATGTAATAAAAGTCCATAACTTTATCAAAATTCGTTCAGTTTGCGCACCTGCATTTACTTAAATTTGTGTGAAAGTTATCAAAAGAAATCAAAGGTACCCAAGAAAGGACTTGTTGTTTGGCCAATGGTCATTCAAGAGATGAACTCAAGATGCCAGGTAGACCTAATTGACATATATACATAAATTACTGACCGCTGCTTGAATAATTTCATGCATTCTAGAGATTGCTGTACAGCGAGATTGATGCGTCCAGTGATGTTTTGTTCGGTTAATGTGAGTGAAGCGCACATACATAAATTACTGACCGCTGCTTGAATGAATTTCATGCATTCTAGAGATTCTTGTACAGCGAGTTTCATGCGTCCAGTGATTTTTTTTTTCGGTTAATGTATCAGATGCTTACATACTATTTGAAAATATTCATTTTTTGGAATTAAGACCTCGTTACTCCACAAAATAATCCGAATTTATTACATTCCCCATTACGAGTTGGGATTTTATAAACTAACCGGTAAATTTGATAAATATTCAACAATTTATCACATTTACCAAGTTTAGTGGTGATTATGTATAATCATCGGTAATTATACATAATCACCGGTTTATTACATTTACCGTAACAGATACATAACGTCCCTGAAATATGTGTATGAAGATTATAGCTCATAGATAAAACTGTAGTATATCTTCTTTTAGCACTTTTTCGAAAAAACTTCCATTTTTATGTACATTTACAATTAAAATCATACTATAATATCGCCTAGCGAAACCTACGACAACTATGCAACTTTGTTACATGCAAGAAGGTTAGAGTGCGAACGAATGTTTAGTATTCTTTTTTATTCAGAAATTCTGAATTCATCCCACAAATTACGAATAGTAATTTTTGCTTTACTTAATGACAGACATTTCGTGATTACACGAAGTAATAATTCTTCCAATGGTTGGAGTATCATAGTTGAGATTTTTTCCAACAGAGCGAAAATATGCCGAGACCAGGACTCGAACCTGGGTACTTTGAATTGCCGTACCAACGCTCTCTCTACTGAGCTATCCAGAAGATATCCTGGACTGGCATATCTCACTCTTATTTGTTGGACAAGGCTGCGAAATGCAGCGCTAATTTCATTCATCCGAGCTATAACTATAGCATTTACATGATGAATCTTGAAATAGCACAGAAACTCCAGTATACCATGCAATTAGGTCATAATGAATAGAGGAAAGTATTTTCAACTAGGTAAATTATATCCAATGGTTAGAGTATCATAGTTGAGTTTCCGTGCTATTTCAAGATTCATCATGTAAATGCTATAGTTATAGCTCGGATGAATGAAATTAGCGCTGCATTTCGCAGCCTTGTCCAACAAATAAGAGTGAGATATGCCAGTCGGATATCGTCGGGATAGCTCAGTAGGGAGAGCGTTGGTACGCAAACCAAAGTACCCAGGTTCGAGTCCTGGTCCCGGCATATTTTCGGTCTGTTGGAAAAAATCTCAATTATGATACTCCAGCCATTGGATATAATTTACCTAGTTGAATATACTTTCCTCTATTTATTATAATAATTCTTCTTTGGAAATATTTTGTCGAATTTAGAATTTACGAATAAAAAAACAGTCCAAACTCGCAACTCTGACGGATAGATAAATCACGCATTAAAAGTTTTAAACACTATAAAAAATGTCAAAAAGTGCGTTTGTAAGAGTAAATACATTAATATTAGAAAGTAAACACATCAAGTTTATGAATAGCGCATATTTTATTCAAATATTTTGAAAAATTTCATTACATTCAATTTTATACTATCAAACAAAGGTATATTAAATTTCCTAAAATCTTTATGGGATGCGAAATACTCATGAATTATTTATCAGAAAATATTGATTGTTTCTATGGGGAAATTACTTCAGAATTCCAGGAATTCTTGGTAAAGTTTTGGAAACTATCGTCCTATATATTTTTATTTTACATTCTAGTGGGGTAGTCCGACCAGTAAATGAATACTTAAGCACATTTAAAAAAAAATTATAATATTTTAATAAACAGTACATTTTGTTGTCTGACAGTTTAAATACATGTGTTGGTAATACAAATGATTAAAAAATAATAAAAGGAAGTTTATATTTCATTTATTTGGGATGTTAGGGGCGTCTTAATAAAAAGCTATATAAAAAAACAAGTAAATGAACTGTTCTTACCAGTGAATAAACGCAAAATTTTCCAGTGAATGAACAGGCAGCAATTTAAAAACACTTATGTTTCATACTATGTTATTTATTTTACAACTTGTACATATAACTTATAACACGTTTTTGCTGAATTACGGTTTTTTTTAACCCAGCATGATAATTAACTAGTGGGAGTCTTTCAAAGCTTATTCTATTAAAATATTTACTAATCGTTCATTCACTGGGTGCTGTTCATTTACTAGTCAGGCTACCCTATTTACCACGTAATGTTTAAAGCGTTTAAAACATATACAATACAGTAGACTCTCGTTAATACGTCTCCGTTTAAGACGAATCTCAGGTTAATAAAGACAAATTCGTTTATTCGATCCTTTTCTATTCAAAACTAATGCTAAGGATATCGTATAATGCGTACTACTCAGCGAATAATCCGGACACTTTTTCAGAAATTGACAGCGCAGAATTGAAACCAGTTTTGTACATTATTTTTTCAAAAGCAACTTTATTTATTGAGGCATCAACAAAATTGTTGATAACATTGATAAAGAGAAAGAAAACATTTCACCAACAAAAACGTGATAGGTTCAAAAATTGTTAATACGACGCACCAATCAAAATGTGATGTAACAAGCAAAATTTTCACAAAGAGAAGTGAGAGATTAATTTAATTAAAATAAAATTATGTATGTACAGTAATTTATTAGTGCATTTTCTTTGTCTAGATTACCTTATTTTTTGTATTAACAGATTGTCATGAACTAGCTTTTCACTAAAATTACTAAATTAGAAAAAAAAGTTTATTTCTTTTAGAACAAAGGTAGTAATTCATTTAATTTCTGTCAAAAAAAAAAAAACTGAATTCAATTTATGCATCACAAGGATTTTTTTATGCAACTTAATAACCATTTGCTTACTGAAGAAACTTGATCTTCCCCGGAAAAAGAATTTGACAAAAATGTTTACAAATTTCGAAAAATTTTCTCGAAATTCCAGCTGGCGAGGTTGGTCCACTTTGGTTCTGGAACCTCAAATATTAAGTGATACTATTTTAGGAATTTTAATTTATGGAAAATTTTAGTGTTCTTGGAAATTGTCTTTTTGATCACGCGGTAATCAGACGCTGCAATGGATCTTATGCACGCGACCTGAGTTCGAGGCTAAAATTCGTCTGCTAGCGGTATTTACTTTTGAACATTAGCATAGCGTTCTATAGAGTATGCATTATTAATGATCTTTTGATAAAAATACCGCAAAACAATTCATTATTGTGGCAGTAGGTATTTAATATATTGTAATATAAATTCAAAATGTTGTTCTTTATTCAGACTATTTGTTAAATTTTCAAAATTTCAGTTAAATTTTATGCACGCAACCTGGGTCGAGGCTAAAAGTCATCTGCTAGCGATGCTTGCGGCTGCGCATACTGGTATTCTGGCAGTACAGTTGCTAGAGTGTTCGATCACGATACCACCAGCTCTGGCGTGTGACATCACCTGCATAGGGTCCATTAACCTCTTCGCGACGAGCTGCACGTTTATGTGCCACTCGTCACGAAAAGGTAAGATACACGAAATCTTTGAATTAGAACACAAGTATTTTAGTACAAAAATGTTTTCTTTGTCTAATTTAGGATTTTCAACGTTTAATAGGAAGGAAATTACAATAAGGAAAAACCGGTGGTAAATAATTAAAAGAAGCGTAAATGACATTTGTCGTTAAAAGGGTTAAATACAATTGATTGAAAATTAAATTCCTTCATTTTTAACTATGTCAATGATAGAAAAACCTCTGTAATGATTACCTAGCTCTGGCCAGGTCAAAGTCCTTCAAGGCGGATCCCTGAATATATATGACTCTCTGCGCCCACATCGGCACCTGAAGAATCATCTTCATAGTCGCATCAAGCTCACAGGGAGAAAGAAGCACCACGTAGTAATCCTAAAGGAAGAAAGAGGAACATTACTGTTTAAGACTGGAAATTTAATTATAAATAGTGTTCTACCAAAGGGGCCGTCAACAGGTAGAACAACTTTTAATAGAAGAGCATAGCATACAATATTAAAACTCCAACTATTCCGGCATATAATCTCGAAATTACAACTTGAGATTGTATTTTTCTATTTTTAGGTATGTTCAGCGTATTACTTGCACCCCCTTTTTCTTGTAAAGTAACCTTGATGCGATATCCAGCATGGAAATACAATAATGAGCATTAAAAAGTATAATAACTAGCACAAACATAAATAAAATAAGTAAATACGAAATAGGACACACGATACAGCCATGCCTATCTGATTGAATACCCACGACATGTTTGGAATCGAACTCTCGTTCATTCAAATAATTATGTCTTCTTCTCTTGTTCATTAATATAGAAATGTCAATTTTTATACTTAATTTTTCATTTTTATACCCGGTGTATAACACACACCTGTAAAATTTGATCAATTTTCTTGTTTCAAAAGTGCGTTTTTAAGCCGGAATATAAGGTACCTCTTTTTAACCTAACGAATGCACAGTTCATTCACACAAACTGTTTATATTTTTCGGGCTGTTTACAACAAATACTATTTACGAAAGGACTTCCTGAATGCTTGTATAATAATTAGGATTCTCGCCAGTCTACTCGGCAACTTGCTGTAATCAGGTAAATTGACAAATCAATTGAGGGCATTTGACTACATTCGAAAATGACGTCGAATTCTCTCACGGAATTGCTCTGTTTCCCACCCCTTAAAAAACTCAGAAACTGCAAAACTTTCAATCCAGGAAAGAAGGACTAAAAGTTAACATAGAGTTTGAATATTTTGTTCCCTGTGGAATTTAGTTCCTATCCGTATTACTATAGCAATCATAATTTAAATAATAATAATAATAATAAAAATACTACACTGTTAAAAATTTGCAACAAACTGTCCAGTCATTCGACCGTTTTTATAGAAAACGGTTGCAAAACCGTAATTTAATGCTATTAGGGCCATATTATTGCCCATGTTATGGTCAGAATAGATTTAAATTACGGTCTTGTAACCATTTTTTCTAAAAACGGTCGAATGACTGCATAGTTTGCTGCAAATTTTTAACAGTGTAGGAACTTTAAACCATTATCTTTAACCATTTTTTCTCAAACTTAATTTGATCTTTAAAAAAAATGCTTTTCGAAAAAAAAAATAATAAATAAAAAAAGAAGAGAGAGAAACATCACAGAAAAAAATACAGAAAAAATGTTATATTTATTGCATCTTAAGTGATTAAATAGGGAGAAACATAAAAAATAATAGTAATACACAAACATTGCACTAAATAAAATAATAGCATAAGACTAAACAGTAGACATACAAAATATGGTGGTAAACATTTTTGCTTTCGAATAGATGTGATGCGACATGAACATAGTTAAATAAGAGTGTAAATGATGCAGAGAAATAGTTTTAAAACAAGTATTGCAAGAAGAGAAGCAAGCAAAACTGGTAACGAACACCTGATGCTTTATTATAGACTATATCCGAACGGATTATTTTTCCCTTTACTTTTTTAAGAGTTTCAATAATAATTAAAGCTGCCTTTCGAACATTTTTTATAATATTATGAAGATTCAGTTAGAAATTTGATCATATGCGGCAATAAACTGAACAAAATCAAAGCTGTAATAATCAAGATTTCGTTTTTTTTTACAATCTGTTGTTGCCATTCGCCATTTTATAAATAACGTCGATTTTGGTACCACGAACGTTAGTGTAATATATATACATATTAATAGATAGATATAGATTTTTTACAAATTAAAATGGTACTTAAGGACCGTATAAATAATCTCTGTATAAGGACTAATTAGGACTATCGGCCATCCTTCGTATTATTGGTTACGTATTGCAGTCTACTTAACAAATTCATTTGGAAAGCATAAGTATGACGCTATATTGCAATACAATGTTAACAATTAAACAATATTCGTTTCAAATGAAATAAAGTATGAAGTTAAAGATTTTATGCAATGAAACTACGAGGGTAAGTGATTAAGTAAGTCTCAAAAGATAATTAAATAATAACCTACAATGATATTAACTTCAAAACTATTTTTATTTCTCAACATATTCTCCACCAATATTTATGCACTTATATCACCGTTTTATCAGTGCCCCAACGCCAGCTGCATCAAATTCTTTGGGTTGCTGTCTCAGCCACATTAGGACTTCAAGTTGAACCTTTTCATCATCTGTGAACATCATCTTGCTGTCAAGATGGTTTTTTAGTGGACTAAACAGATGAAAATCGCTTGTGGCTAAGTCGAAGCTGTATGGTGGATGTTGAAGAAGTTGTCAACCAAACTTTTGAATTGTCTCCTGTGTTCAACTTGAAGTCCTAATGTGGCTGAGACAGCAACCCAAAGAATGTTATGCAACTGGTGTTGGGGAACTGATAAAATGGTGATATAAGTGCATAAATGTTGGCGGAGAATATGTTGAGAAATAAAAATAGTTTTGAAGTGAATATCATTGTAAGTTATTATTTAATTATCTTTTGTGACTTACTTAATGACTTACCCTCGTATAAATCTTTAAAAAATAGTATTATGTAAAGCAAAATGTCTTTTAAAAATAGTTATCTCTAACACTACTTGAAACTAAACAGCATTATCTCAAGTTATTTGTGAATACAACTGTCATTCTAGATTTTCCAATTTATCCTGTTCGAGAAAAACATAGAACAAAACAACAGAATGAAACTTTTCTCACAACACATTAATTCTATCTGAATTTAAAGCAATTCACGTGAGCGTTAGTACAATTGCATTTATTCTTTTTCTCCAGAAAAGGTTTAAGATTACTGCTTAATAAAAAGAAACTTATTTTGTTCCAAGTGCTGATCTTACATGTTTGAAATTGGTTTCTGAAATAGAAGGAACAATAATTGTTCTTTTAAATGAAATATGTATCATATGTCTGTTTGAAAAGAGAAATCCTTAATACAGGATTTTTGTTGGTATCTAAAGTTAAAGAAGTATATTAAGGAAATAGTGGATGTGGAAAGTTTTAATTTTTTGCTTTACAACTTTGTAAGCTAAGCGAGGGTATAAAATTATCATTTGTTTGTAGATGCAGGATATTTTACTAATGCATGATATACACTATATTTCCAATGATGACCGGTCACTTGCGATTTTTGACATTTTGTTAAATATTTGGAAAGATACATGAGGAATTATCCTTAAACTTCAGGAGTGTAAACAACATCATGAATGTCATATATTTTCGCGAAGATTTTTTCCCGAAACCCCATAAGGGGAAGTCCGCAAATTGAAGATAAACGAATATATTATGGATAACCCTGTAAAAACTAATATTGCAAAAGCATTCAAACTGTAGATTATGATTAAGTGGATTATTGTAATAATTTGGGTTCATTTGTATGAAGATAGCATGTATACTCGAAGAGAAATTCAGTTTTTTATAAAAACAGTCCCAAATTTTACCAAGTTTTTAATATAAAAACAAGTTTTTTTTTTGAGAAAATATGACAAACAGAATTATACACTAAACCCTGCAATCAGAATTAAAAAATAATAAAAATTGTATGAAAAATGAGCAGGTTTACTAAATATTGTTTCACTGCGCATGCGTGAATTCAATCAAAATATACTGTGCATAATATATTAGCTAAATGTATAGACCAACTTTTGTGAAAGTCTCAAAAACATAGCTTGAAAATTCTGATAGTAATCGTCGATAGAATAAGCTCGAAATTCGCTGTTTCCAAAAGGAAGCAAAAAGATGAGGGGTTGTATCAAATATAGAATGAGAGACACTTCATCCTTATTATGTCAACTTTGATAACCTAGTACATTTGGATACAACCCCTCAACTTTTTGCTTCCTTTTGGGAACAGCGAAATTCGAGCTTTTTCTATCGACGATTACTATCAGAATTTTCAAGCTATGTTTTTGAGACTTTCTTAAAAGTTGGTCTATACATTTAGCTAATGTATTATGCACAGTATATTTTGACTGAATTCGCGCATGCATAGTGAAACAATATTTAGTAAACCTGCTTATTTTTCATACAATTTTTATTATTTTTTAAATTCTGATTACAGGGTATTGTGTATAATTTTGTTTGTCATATTTTCTGAAAAAAACTTGTTTTTATATTAAAAACTCTGCAAATTATAAGCAAAAAACTTGGTAAAATTTGGGACTGTTTTTATAAAAACCTGAATTTCTCTTCGAGTATACATGCTGTCTTCATAAAAATGAACCCAAATTATTACAATAAGCCACTTAATCATAATCTACAGCTTGAATGCTTTTGCAATATTAGTTTTTACAGGGTTATCCAAAATATATTCGGTTTTCTTCAATTTTTTGACGGCCCCTTATGGGGTTTCGGGAAAAAAATCTTCGCGGAAATATATGACGTTTATCATGTTGTTTACACTCCTGAAGTTTCAGGATAATTCCTCATGTATCTTTCCAGATATTTAACAAAACGTCTAAAATCGAAAGTGACCGATCATCATTGGAAATATAGTGTATTATGCTAGGAAAAGCACGCTTCTGTTTTACGTAAAAAAGATGTTACCCGCGGAAAATAAAAATGAAAATTAATGTAAGATACATGGAATAATGGAAAACACATGGATTTTTCTCATAAAATAAAACGGCGTGTAATGTTCGATTCCGTTCCAAAAATTTTGTACATACTTGGTGATGCAGATTGAAGACTAGAATATTTCTCCAGAAAAGGTTTAAGATTACTGCTTAATGAAAAGAAACTTATTTTGTTCAAAGTGCTGATCTTACATGTTTGAAATTGGTTTCTGAAATAGAAGGAACAATAATTGTTCTTTTACATGAAATATGTATCATATGTCTGTTTGAAAAGAGAAATCCTTAATACAGGATTTTTGTTGGTATCTAAAGTTAAAGAAGTATATTAAGGAAATAGTGGATGTTGAAAGTTTTAATTTTTTGCTTTACAACTTTGTAAGCTAAGCGAGGGTATAAAATTAGCAT
The DNA here is from genome assembly GCA_963931845.1 of Maratus michaelseni. NCBI lineage: Eukaryota > Metazoa > Arthropoda > Arachnida > Araneae > Salticidae > Maratus > Maratus michaelseni. The sequence continues at coordinate 92,351,761 of OZ007597.1, read as the reverse complement.
TTGTATGTAGATGCAGGATATTTTACTAATGCATGATATATTATGCTAGGGAAAGCACGCTTCTGTTTTATGTAAAAAAAGATGCTATCCACCGAAGATAAAAATGAAAATTAATGTAAGTACCTTTATACCGACAAATTTCTGGAAAACACATGGATTTTTGTAATTAAATAAAATAGCTTATAATGTTTGATTCCGATCCAAAATATTTTACATACTTGGCGATGCCGGTTGAAGACTAGAATATTAATGATTTTTATTATATAAAAATTGTGTAACCACAAATTAAGTTTACATTGCCGGCATTAAAAAATTTTCTCTATATTTTATACGCAAACTAAACTATTAAATTCTAACAAATGACTGATAAGAAAAAAATAAGTTACGTTATTCTTATATCATTCTCTTTAGTGTTATACACGCAGAGGGTGATTCAAATCAGATTTGACAAACTTTAAGAGTTGGTAGGGCACACTAAAATAATTTTTTAAAAATAGGAAACCAGAGTCGCAATGCACTTACTGAATCACAATATAGAGTGTCTCACATCAAGCTGAACAGGGATTTTTGTTTATCATGAGAGACGGTAGTTTCTCGAGTGACGCAGCGAAAAACCGAAAACCGAAAGCCCAAAATCGAAGATTCCGTCACTATCATATATACAGCTAGCAGGACATCAAATGAAAATCGAAACGCCGACATTTAATATCTCAGCAAATATGAGACATACCGTTTCGTTTTTTTCACATTAGTTTTATATCTATGGTCTAATTCTATCCTAAAATTTATACATTTCTACATGCAGTAGATTTTGAGATCTGGGAACCAATTTTTAAGTGAAAATGGGAGATGTAATGGGCACATACTCGTTTTCTCGAAAACGGCTAGAAGGATTTTTAAAAAATTAATACATAATATTAATCGGTTTTAGATGAAGCGAATAAGACTTTGCGTGTATTTAGGAAAACTCTTGTTTTCTGTATAATCCAGTTTTAAAATCGGACTATTTTCTTAAGCCTATTGCTGTACAAATGCATGTTTGAGTGTTTATTCCTTTCTTCCGCGGCGCGATACAGTTAAAAATTGATGTACGGTTCGCCGTTAAAGCTTCTGATATCAATAAAGCTTCTGACCGGGCTAATTATTTTTTAAAAAAATTAATGCAAAAACAATTAATTATATATTCTAAACATGTAAAACATATGTATTAAATTCAATTGTTGTTTATATGTCTTCTCATTTTGTTACAAATAAATAATTTCAGATTTTAAACATGCATGTGGTAGAAAAAATATTTCGATTCCTTTTTCAAAATGAGGAAATATTTTTTAATTACATGTCTTCAATTTTACTGTTATTTATGATAAGTTTTCGATTTTTTAAGGATAAAATATTTTGCATTATATGCGCAGTTGAAGTCTGCAACCAATCAATCAATCTCCGAATCTGCTCTCGTGTTATTATGTTTATGTATTCGTGCGCGGAGAAAGCTTGTTGTTGATCGCTTTATTACATTGTGATAACTCTAGCAGCAACTCACCACATATTAATTGAATGAGTATTGTCTTTGCTATATGGTTTGATAGTATTTCATGTCGTATCATTGATAATACTCGCTCAATTATACACATAATTCTATTTTCAATACATCTTAATTCAACGATATAAGCTGTGGAAATGAAGGATTTGGAATAGTGAAGAATGGAATCAACATTCTACTTCAGCATTAATCCAAGGTGTAATTTTGTTTAATATTATTGTTGATTAAATAATATCCGTTATTTCTAGTTTCATATTTCTCTTAAAAAAAATCGGAGTGAAATATACCTGAAAAAAAAAATCATAGTTATTCAGAGTAGCAAAAAATTTAATAATGGTCATATAAATATACTTAGTTTATATATTACTAATTTTCTTTCACTTGAAAAACAGAAATTTTCATAATGGTAATCTGATGCTGTATAGGTTTAACTATTAATATTATTGTTTACAGTTAAATTTCTATTTAAAAGTTTAAAAAAAAAAAAAACTATGATATTTTAACAAATTACTTTTCAGGGTATTTTTAAATAAATAATACAATACAATAACTTACAGATTATCTAATATATAATTGGATATAGTTTTCTATTTTAATTTTTAAATACTCTAATAATTGTTTATACAAAAATTACACAACCATATTATAACAAACATTTTATCTGTAACATTACTCATTTTTCTAATACAAATTTATTTATTTTCTAATTAAAACTATCCACAATATTTTATTTGTTATTTATCCTGAATAAAATGTACTTAAGGAATTTAATATTACTAAAAAAGTCTCAGATTATGTCATGAAATGTGTATATGCCAGTTAAAACCCAACCCTGTGTAGTAATGAATGATTTTTGCAGTTGTTTAAATTCTGTTATAACAACAATGATCCAAAAAAAAAAAAGGTCACAAACAAACATAAAAAATAATGCAATGTATATAAATTGCATAGATGAGACTCAAGCAATAGCCACTAATTTAAATAAATGTTTGATACTAAAAATGCAGCTTTCAGATGATATGTAGGCAACTACTTTTTATTTTGCAAATGAAACAATCATTATAAGAGAATTTTATGATTATTTTTTAAATCGGGACATTTAATACATCTTTCAGTTACACACCTGAGATTTATAGCTTTATTCGAACTAAAGTCGACCACTTTTCATAACAAAAAATTATCGCCAAACTGTAAGATTAAACACCAAAAATGCAATCCCATTTACTTGAGGTCAGAAGCATTACACGTGTTTATGTCATCAAGTGGTTTTTAATTCGACATTTGTCTGTATTTTTCATTATGTTTTACTGATTTATTAGTTATTTCGTTAATTAAAATAACAGTTGCGTCTTTAAATGGCGGTGCCATGATATTAAAAGAGAAAAAGCATTAAAAAAATGCTGCGATCAGTTTCAACTGACATCACAAACATTTATTCACCAGCTGAGAGGGATAATTAAGAAAAATAATGTAAATAAATAAATATCAAAGATTAAATTTTTTTCTGTTTTCATTAATATATTGTAATTTTTTGTTTGTTTTGTTTATTTAAACTTATAGTTGACACTTTGATGAGTGGAGTTTTTCTGAATTTCTTATGTTTTATTTATTTTGATATTCTAATGGCAACGTTCTTCCATTTGTTTTTTGGCGTTACAGTTTGGTGATAGTGTTCTTATGAAAAGTGGTCGATAGGATAATGGAGAAGTACCGAATAATTTTGTAGTTGTCAAATGCAATAATGTAGATGCATTTCACGGGTAACGACTGCCAATTTTGAACAGTACAAATGGTATAACAATGAATCGACACATATATGTGTTAGTAATCGCTGCTTTAATGAATTTCATTTATTTTATATATCGCTATATGAAAAAGTTGCTGTATCCAGTTATGTTTTTTTGTTGTTGTTTTCAAGAGGATGAAATGTGCATATATATGTTAATGATAGCTCATAGTTGCTGTAACAAGTTTCATATATTTTTGAGGTTGCTGTATTCTGTGATTTATTTTTTATTTATTATTTATTTATTTTTTTTTATTATGGGCGATAAACATTTGTACATGTATCAGTGACTGAGGCTTTAATGAATTAAGCACTCGGCGATAAAACTAGCGATTAAAAATGTGGAAAAAACCGGCCTAATGCAGGATTTTCAGATTTTCTTTTTTCCCTTCGTGTTTTTTCCGTGTCCGTTTGACAAAATTCTTGATTTACTCTCACCCAATCGCTGAAATTAATGATTTTTCCGCACCTGATCTAGGAAATTAATGATTTTTCTGCATCCGATGGATGAAATTTATGGTTTTTATGTGCCCGATTGAAGAAATTTGTTTTTTCTGTGCCTGATCGATGAAATTAATAATTTTTATGTTAAATTATGTTACCCATTTAACGAAATTAGTGATTTTTATGCATCCACTTGACGAATATGTGATTTTTACGCACCCATTCTACAAAATTCATGATTTTTACGCACCTGATCGACAAAATTCATATTTATTACGTGCCGGATTGACGAAATTTTTTTTGTCACCCAATCGACAAAATTCTTGATTTTTATGCACCCGTTTGACGAAATTTGTGATTTTTATGTGCAAACTTGAGGAAATTTATGATTTTTTCATGCCCGATCAACGAATTTTTTTATTTTTATGCGCCGTTTGATGAAATTTGCGATTTTCATGCGCTGATAAATGAAATTCATGATTTTTACCCGCTTGTTCGACGAAATTTATGATCTTTTCTCTCCCTATCGACAAAATTCATGTTTTTTCTGTGCCGATCGATGAAATCATGATTTTTACACATTGATCAATGAAATTCATGATTTCTACGCTGCCAAATGACGAAATTTGAAATTTTTTCAGAGACTAATTGGTATCTATTGCAGTTTAATTCATTCGACTCGACAATTCTTACGCCCCTGATCAACAAAATTCATATTTACGTGCCGGATTGACGAAATTTTTTTTTTATCACCGGATCGACGAAATTCTTGATTTTTATGCACCCGTTTGATGAAATTTGTGATTTTTACGTGCAAACATGACGAAGTTAATGATTTTTTCATGCACGATCAACGAATTTTTTTATTTTTATGCGACCGTTTGATGAAATTTCCGATTTTCATGCGCTGATAAATGAAATTCATGATTTTTACCCGCCTGTTCGACGAAATTTATGATATTTTCTCCCCCTATCGACAAAATTCATGTTTTTTCTGTGCCGATCGATGAAATTCATGATTTTTACACATTGATCAACGAAATTCCTGATTTTTACAATGCCAAATGACGAAATTTGCAATTTTTTCCGAGACTAATTGGTATCTAATGCAGTTTAATTCATTCGACTCGACATCGATAGGATATATCGATTTTAGTTCCAAAATTCACCACCAGGGGCCGCTTTCCTATCTCGGGTTCTATGTGCGCGATCACGACGCGGTATAGCTCATTTGACTTGAAATCGACAGCCTTAAAGATTTCAGCTATGTCTGCATAGAACAGAGTGCGCCCCCTGGTGGTGGAAGATGGAACTAACAGATTTTGCAGCTAACTCGAGTTCTATGGTTCCCATCACAATGCAGTTTGATTCGACTCGACACCGACAGGATATATTGATTTTAGTTCCAAGTTTCGCCACCAGGGGCGCTTTCATATCTCGGGTTCTATGGGCCCGATCACGACGCGGTATAGCTCATTCGACTCGAAATCAACAACCTCAAAGATTTCAGCTGTTTGTATAGAACAGAGTGCGCCCCCTGGCGGTGGAAGATGGAACTAACGGATTTTACAGCTAAGTCGAGTTCTATGGGTCCCATCACAATGCAGTTTAATTCATTCGACTCGACATCGACAGGATATATCGATTTTAGTTCCAAAATTCACCACCAAGGGGCGCTTTCCTATCTTGGGTTCTATGGGCCCAATCACGACGAGGTATGGCTCATTCAGCTCAAAATCGACAGCCTCAAAGATTTCAGCTATGTTTGTATAGAACAGAGTGCGACCCCTGGCGGTGGAAGATGGAACTAACGGATTTTGCAGCTAACTCGAGTTCTATGTGTCCCATCACAATGCAGTTTAATTTATTCGACTCGGCATCGACAGGATATATCGATTTTTATTCCAATTTTCATCACCAGGGGCGCTTTCCTATCTCGGGTTCTATGGGCCCGATCACGGCGCGGTATGGCTCATTCGACTCGAAATCGACAACCTCAAATATTTCAGCTGTTTGTATAGAACAGAGTGCGCCCCCTGGCGGTGGAAGATGGAACTAACGGATTTTGCAGCTAATTCGAGTTCTATGGGTCCCATCACAATGCAGTTTAATTCATTCGACTCGACATCGACAGGATATATCGATTTTAGTTCCAAAAATGACCACCAGGGGGCGCTTTCCTATCTCGAGTTCTATGGGCCCGATCACGGCGCGGTATGGCTCATTCGACTCGAAATCTACAACCTCAAAGATTTCAGCTGTTTGTGTAGAACAGAGTGCACCCCCTGGCGGTGGAAGATGGAACTAACGGATTTTGTAGCTAACTCGAGTTCTATGGGTCCCATCACAATGCAGTTTAATTTATTCGACTATACATCGACAGGATATATCTATTTTCGTTCCAAGTAACACCCCCAGGGGCGCTTTCCTATCTCGGGTTCTATGGGACCGATCACGACGAGGTATGGCTCATTTGACTCGGAATCGACAGCCTGAAAATTTTCAGCTGTGTTTGTACAGAAAAGATTGCGTCCTCTGGCGGATGAAGATGGAACAAACGGGTTTTGACATGCATTATCATCCTTCTAATTATGTCACTCTCTCTCTGTATAACTTTAAAGTTGAGCCTTGGATTCCTCTCCTGGGGCTATCACCCTCATATTTTTATTGGGGTCCTAGGGGTCTTTTTTAGCATTTCTTTAAAATTTTATTCTAATGATTAATTTATACCCTATGCTTAATTTCGACTAATTGACATTTTCATCAAGAACCGCAAAAAAGTAATGATATCAGTACAAAAACCCTTAACGGATTAAAAGTTGTGACGCAGCACTTTCTTTTGGCTCTAAGAATTTTAAATATGGGTCTTAAAAGCAATGATAACAAATTTGAGTGACGCAATGTTAATAATATTTTTTAAAATCATCATTTTCTTTTTATTTTTATTTATATTCACAGGTGCAATTATTATCCTAACATGAAAAAATATATAATTTATTCGCTGATGCTTTTCCATTCAGATCTCTCAGGAATTCAAAATATGGGTTTTTAAAGAAATGATATCAAAATTTGAGTGACACCTTGACGTGAATTTAGTAGGATTGTTTTAAAATTCAATTTAAATTATTTTTCGTTTGTCTTCTAAAGTATATTTACACATACAAACAATACTTTTAATTTTTCAATACACTGTTAAATATATTACTTTCACTGAGCCTATATTATGTATTGAAATGTATTTATTTCAATAAACTGATTTATGTTTTGTGCCACGCTATCCAAAATTATAAGTAAAATTTATGTAAATGATTATTTTGCGTCATAGTATCCAAACAAAGAGAAATGTATGCAAGTGGATGATATGACGCAAAATAATCATTTACATAAATTTTACTTAAGATTTTTGATAGCGTGGCACAAAACATAAATCAGTTTATTGAAATAAATACATTTCAATACATAATATAGGCTCAGTGAAAGTAATATATTTAACAGTGTATTGAAAAATTAAAAGTATTGTTTGTATGTGTAAATATACTTTAGAAGACAAACGAAAAATAATTTAAATTGAATTTTAAAACAATCCTACTAAATTCACGTCAAGGTGTCACTAAAATTTTGATATCATTTCTTTTAAAACCCATATTTTGAATTCCTGAGAGATCTGAATGAAAAAGCATCAGCGAATAAATTATATATTTTTTCATGTTAAGATAATAATTGCACATGTGAATATAAATAAAACTAAAAAGAAAATGATGATTTAAAAAAATATTATTAACATTGCGTCACTCAAATTTGATATCATTGCTTTTAAGACCCATATTTAAAATTCTTAGAGCCAAAGAAAGTGCTGCGTCACAACTTTTAACCCGTTAAGGGTTTTTGTACTGATAACTTTAACATTAATAAAGTAGGGATCCAGGCCAAGAATCTAACCAGGGACTTTTTGGTTTAAGTTGCGAAACCTTTGTTTGACAAACCAGTTTGGTTTAAGTCGCTCTACCAACTGAGCTAACCTGGACAAGTCACTCAATTGGAAACTCCCGGGCATTTATCACTCAGTTGTAAAATTACAACTCGTATGATTTATTTAAAAATTAGAAGAATTGTGTTAAATTAATGAGTATGTTTCACTCCTTAAATTAAAAAATTTCGAATGAATAAATTGTGATAAAGCATAAAAAATACTAGAAAGTTGTTATGTTTGTTTAATCCTGTTTAAATACGATATTTTCAAAGCGTCTTCGAATTTTATTCCTAGGCTTATTGCCACATAAATAGTACGCAAAATAACATATTAAAAAATAGTAGAAAGTTGTTATGTATGTTTATTCCTGTTGAAATACGATATTTTCAAAGCGTCTTCGAAATTTATTCCTAGGCTTATTGCCATATAAATAGCACGCAAAATAACACATTAAAAATACTAGAAAGTTTGTTACGTCTGTTTAATCCTGTTGAAATACGATATTTCCTAAGAGGCTTCGAAATTTATTCCTAGGCTTATTGCCATATAAATAGTACGCAAAATAACATATTAAAAAATAGTAGAAAGTTGTTATGTCTGTTTAATCCTGTTGAAATATGATATTTTCTAAGAGCCTTCGAAATTTATTCCTAGGCTTATTGCCATATAAATAGTACGCAAAATAAACATATTCGTTAGATTTCAATAAATGACACACTTTATAGTTATTTTTAACATAATCAATTGATTTGTAAATAATTCATTCGAGTAGTAATTTTCCAATCTGAGCGAAAATGTATCCAGGTTGGGACTCGAAGTCAAAGGTTCTAGGTTCGAGTCCTAGCCAATACACATTTTCACTTAGATGGGAAAATTACTACTCGTATGAATTATTTACCAATCAGTTGATTGTGTTAAAAATAATTATAGTGAAATTACTTATCCATAGTTTGTTGGAGTTCCTTTATCTGCGGTTTATTCTGTTGTGTTGATTCAAATAACAGTCCCGATGTCATGACCAAATGGTTGTTCTGAGCAAATATTGTGTTGGCTGGGAAGTCGTCCAGATAGGTCGATTGGAAGAGCATTGGCAATTGAAACCAAAGGTTCTGGGTTCGCGTCCCAACCTGGGTACATCTTCGCTCAGATGGGAAAATTACTACTCGTAAGAAATGACATACTTGTAATTTTTTAGTAAATCTTAATTTTTGTTCTAATCTAAATTCTTTCCCAAATTGAAAAAAAAAATGGAAGCGAAAGAGTTAATATATAATATTAAACACAAGTGTACAAATATTTTAAAAATTCTCTGCATTTAATATATTTAGCTGAATATATATCCGCCCCATATTTTACTTTAATTTGCGCATTTTCTTAACTTAAGATGCAAGTGATATTACCTTCTATAATTCATTAATTTAATATCCTAGACATACTTATGCTTTTAAGAAAAGTAAGATACTGAAATAAGAGTCAGGAGAAAAAATGTGTAAATTGAGTCCTCAGTATTAGATGAAATAAATGAGAAAAGAAAATCTCATAATCGCATTATTTTCGCGGTATATTACACCAGGTTTTTCATTCATTAAAGTTATAAGCACAAGAAGGAGTTTATTGAAAAATCCTTCCTTTAAAAAATATTTTAAGAGGATTTTGTTAAAAAAATATATGATGTAGAAATATGATATAAAAACTTTTTTTCCCCTAAATAAATTATTTGTTACGAAGGGGGGGGGGGGGACGGAGGTATTGTGAGGTATGCTTTTTACATTTCGATACATCAGATCTATTTATTAAAAAGGCCAAAAATTGAATATCTCCAGGGTTTTGTACTGTAATATGTCTCCCAAATTCAATATATATATATTTTTTTTAACTTAAATAAAATAAAATGTATGAAAGTTTCCAATACCCTTCTACTGAGAATTATTAAAATTTTTAAAATGTAGAGTCAACATATTTTATTTGAAAATTTGACTGCTTTAGATTTGGGAGAGATAGACATCATGTTGAAAACGGAAAAAAGGCCTTAGTTCGAAGCAATGCCTTTAAAGATTGCCGTACTTATAAGGTAGAGTCCTGCATCGGGTCAGTAAACCTAACTTACCCGAACCCAATCACATGTCGTGTTGACTTTAATTTTTTTCGTTGCAAATTGGGTTAGGATCGGGTTGGAATTGGACTTTTGTGTGTTGGGGGCCTGGTTGACCCGATTTTACGAAAAAGGTCTAGAATATAATAAACAGAGGAAAGTATTTTTAACTACGTAAATTATTTTCAATGGCTGGAGTATCATAGTTCACACTGTTAAAAATTTGCAGCAAACTGTCCAGTCATTTGACCGTTTTTATTGAAAACGGTTACGTAACCGTAATTTAACTCTATTCTGACCATATTATTGTCCACATTATGATCAAAATAGAGTTAAATTACGGTTATCTAACCATTTTCCATAAAAACGGTCAAATGACTGGACAGTTTGCTGCAAATTTTTAACAGTGCAGATTTATTCCAACAGAGCAAAAAATGCCGGGACCAGGACTCGAATCTGTGTACTTTGTCTAAACGTGCCAACGGTCTTCCTACTGAGATATCCCAACGATATCCTGGCTAGCATATTTCACTCTTATTTGTTGGACATATAAAATTATAGTTATAGCTCGGATGAATGAAATTAGCGCTGCAGTTCGAACCCTTGTCCAACAATTTTGATGTAGATTATGACTTTATTTTAATTACGAAATACATACAAAATGTCGTTGAGTAATAGAATATAGAGATGTATAAAATATTGCAAAAAAAGAAGCATTTCTTTTTAAGTATATTTTAAAGACTACATTCTATGTAAATTATATTGTAATTTTATATATATGTTTAATTTAACTCAATTTTTTACAAGTATATCTTTGTTATTTGAGAATGTTTTTACTTTTGGGTGCAATTTACACACACACACACACACACATATATATGTATGTAGCACACATACACATACACATATTATATACATATACGTATATATATGTTGTAGACAGACAAACCAAATATGAATATTTCAGAATTAATATATACCGGAATTAATGCATCAGGTTTATATTCTGAGAATAAGCTAAAATGGTTATTCAGCTTTTCTCATGTCATACGTTTCGAGATAACATGTATTTAGATTTTACGGCACAAAGGAAATAAAGTATTATGCAGTGTCAGTCTATGTCAAAGATAATCTCGTTATCCGAGGCACTTTGCATGAAATTCCATCTATATTAAATTATCTGAGTCAAGGTGGTGTAAAATAAACGGTGAGAAGCGAAATATATTGCGTTTTCTCCTAAGTAAGCTGCGATAAATTAGAATCACAATACTTTATATACATGGCAAACTAGGCCATTTTCTTTTGCAGAGTCTATAATGAAAAATATTCTGGAAAAGTGAAAGTTTATTCTGGAAAGTTTGAGTATTATCTTTGACTTACATTATTATTATTACTATTAAAATTCGTATAATGTGAAATACAAAAAATTTTCTAATAAATAAATACAAAATGTTAATGTTGAAATACAAAATGTTTTTTCTAATAAATAAATTAAAAATGTTCTGTATTTGTATAGGTTTTTTTTAAAGGAGCTTATGAAGTGTTTATTTTTTTAAATTATATGTTACATTAAAAATTATAAGACATTAAATGTAATGATTTTTTTCTGCCAAAAAGAAAAAAAAGACTGTCGAATAATAAAGATATACTTGTAAAAATTTGAGTTAAGTGAAACAAATATATAATTACAATATTATTTAAATAAAATGTAATCTTTAAAATAGATTTAAAAAAAGTTTCTGTTGCAATATTTTATACAATTTTTTATTCTATTTCTCAACTGCATTTTGATAGTTTATGCTTTTTGTAAAATAACTTATATAACAGTTAAGTAAATAATTAGAAAAATATAAGTTCTAGTAAATAAAAATGTTTAGTTAATAATTTCTTAAGTAAAATTTTAGTGAAATAAACATATACACATACACACACATGAAATTCCTGTAAACAAATTAAAAACTTCGCAAATAATTTTATACTATAAGAAGAGTGTTTATAAATTTATGCTTAAAACAAATTTAATACCCGATTCTATGCAGGAACTATACTTTAAAATAATCGGGAGCAACGCCGAGCATGTCCGTTAGTAGTCTAATAAATCACAGATTCCGACTGAAAATATACCAAAACTTGTATTACCTTTTTCTAACGCTTTCTTAATGCCTTATTAACAGTTGTACATAGAGTCTAACGCCAAGCTTAAGACCCAGACATTACAACAGTAAATTTAAAGAAGAGATAATTCCCAATCATGAGGCTATTTTCGTTTTTTTTCTGCGAAAATTTGGCGATTGGAATACATGGTAATGGCTATTAAAATACATGGTGCTTTCTATTTTGTTTGGTCAGACCGTGGAAGTACTACCATATTTCAACGTGTTTAGAACTAAATTGAGTCCTATTTGAATGTGATTCATGCTATAAAGATTGCACACATTAAAATATTGTAGTTAGATTGCGCAAAAAACCGTTCGTGACCACTTGTTTTTAATACTTTTTTGATGTTTTTACTCAGGTTTGAAGGTTTAACTAACTTATGGTAACGAAACTAACTTTTTGTTTAAACGAAATTTTCGGTCATAAAAAGCATTTTTCATCCAAATAGCGCACTCATACGCCAATTATTTAATTTTTTATTAAATTAAAAAATTTATCAAGTTTTTTTTCGCATACTCTGTACATTTTAAAAAATCTTAATATTTTATAAATAAAGCAACGAATCAATTTAAAATGTTAAAAGAAGCGCATAGTTAAAAAAAAATTATTATGTTATATTGACATTGGCGAAAAAAAAAGTCTGTTTAAAAAAATATTTTACCGAGCAAAAAAGAAAAAAGAAACTTTATTGACTTTTGTACGTTCTTATATAATTAACCTCTACATACACATTTAGTTTCTTTTACTGAATATGCACAGTTTATCACTGATAAAATTACTCTAAGAATCGATCACATTAGTCGGGTATTTGCAAGCTCAAAGATAAAATTATTGTAATTCATTATAGTTTGATTATATTTAAAAGAAAGCTGTAGTTGGCAGGCATATTTCTGTTAATTTCATTACTTTTTTAATGGACACACTTTATGTCGTTATAGATTGTACTTAAGAAATACATTTAGCAACATGCAAAATATCATTAAAAGCTATAATAAAAAGAATTTTTTTAAAAATAGCGCATTCATACCTCAATTATTTAGTTCTTTATTAAATTAAAAAAATGTATCACGTTTTTTTGGCATACTCTGTACATTTTAAAAAATCTTAATATTTTATTAATAAAGCAACAAATCAATTTAAAATGTTAAAAGAAGCGCATAGTTAAAAAAAAAAAAAAAAAAAAAAAAACTCATTAAGTTATATTGACATTGGGAGAAAATATGCCTGTTTAAAAAGATATTTTACCGAACAAAAAAGAAGAAAGAAACTTTATGGATTTTTGTACGTTCTTATATAATTAACCTCTACATACACATTTAGTTTATTTTACTGAATATGCACAGTTTATCACTGATAAAATTACTCTAAGAATCGATCACATTAGTCGGGTATTTGCAAGCTCAAAGATAAAATTATTGTAATTCATTATAGTTTGATTACATTTAAAAGAAAGCTGTAGCTAACATTGGCAGGCATATTTTTGTTAATTTCATTACATTTTTAATGAACACACTTTATGTCGTGCTTGTTATAGACTTTAACTAAAAATAATATAAATATATTTAATATATAGATTTTAACTATATATTTAGCAACATGCAAAATATCACTAAAAACTATAATGGCATAATTAATAAATGCAATGTAGGATATAAAACGATAGTGATGTAATGTACTAAAATGAATGTAAAAGGATTCCTCTCCCAGATAACAAAGCTAATCTGATAACACTGTTGTCTATATAAAATGAGATTATTTTGTAATTTACCATGCTATTTAAATAAAGGAGGCTTAATTTTAGGAAAAGTTTAATGAGAAATTGCACTAAACTTAATTTTATTCAGGTTTAAACTGCTTCACAAAAGGACTTAGTACAACAGTTTATTTATAAACACTATAGATAACACTGTTACCTATATACAAATAAGATTAATTTGCAATTTACCGTATTATTTAAATAAAGGGGGCTTAATTTTACGAACATTTAATGAGAAATTGCACTAAACTTAATTTTAATTGTTTAAATTGCTTCATAAAAGGAATTAGCAGAGCCATTTATTTATAAAATCTTGAAAATACTTATCCAAGAATTAAATTTTATGTACTCTACGCACATACATATTTCGCTTAAATTTATGTAGATGATTATTTACATATTATAAATGGAGATATAAGGTATGTTTTACAGGAAGAATAAACAGTTACAATTCATGGTTTTTACTTTTTAATCTCATTAGTATTCTTTGCATATTTTAATGTTTTACCACTTATGAAATAAAATGTTTTGTGCGCGTTTCATTTTTGGTTTTTCCAAATGCTATTTTGATTTTCTTTTCTTTAGATAAATTAAATAAAATTACCTGAAATACTCATGCAAGAATAGAACACGTGTAGTATATTTTCCCTATCAATTTAATGTTAGATTTTGGTTGCAGATCTTAATAATACAAAAATTCTGTGCTTTATTGACTATTTATAACTTTTTTTCTGTTTTAATTTCCATTTTTCTGAAAGTGATTTGATTGAAAATTTTATAACACAGCAAATATTTATACAAAATAGATTTCTGCTGGTCTGGTTAGAATTTATTCACTGGTACTGGAAAATTCGTTAGTGGCCAGTTATTTAAGTATCGAATTAACTCTTTGGTAAAATTTAAATCTAATGGCTTCGAAGGCAATTTAGATACACTGTTAAAAATTTGCAGCAAACTGTCCTGTCATTTGACCGTTTTTGTAAAACACGGTTACACAACCGTAATTTAACTCTATTATGAACATAACATGGGGAATAATATGGTCATAATTGAGCTAAATTTCGGTTATGTAACCGTTTTCTATAAAAACAGCCAAATGACTGTACAGTTTGCTGCAAATTTTTAACAGTGTACTGTCCTGATGCTCCTAAAAGAGTTTTGTCTACAGTTTTCATAAGGTACATAGACTTAAAAAAAATAAAACCAGATGTTTCTTAATCTAAGAAAATAATAAAACCATGAACGAAAGTAGACAATAAGCTCTTCCAAGTTACAAATGATTCCGAAAAGTGTTCTTTATCTTTAGGAACTTTAGAAACCAATATATTTTAAATATTTAACGAAGCATTTATGAAAACTAAGTTTCTCTTGCCGGCACTGATTTTCGAAAACGTTTCCCAGTAGATTTATAGTGTATTAATAAGTTTTCTCAACCCAGAATATTGTTTTTTAGGGTGCTATGAATTTCTCAGGTAAATAAATTAAAAAATTCATGTTCAACAAACATGTTTTACAGATAAACATGATAAATTAGCAGCATTAAAATTAACATTAAAACTAATATTATTTTGTGACCAATGAATGTTTAAATGCAATTAGGCAGCTGAAAATGTTTAATTCAAAATTAATAGCTTTCTAAAAACAGATATTCCTTTTTGAGAAAACTGATGAATACACTATAAAAATTAATTAGAAACGTTTTCGAAAATCAGTGACAACAAAAGAAACTTTACATAATTATGTAATAAGATCACTTATTATAATTAAAAATATAGATAAAAAGGCTTCAGTACTTAATAGTAGTTAATATAAAGATCGACATATATTTCAACGCTTAAACGACGCCACTATCAAGATCTACAACGATAAACAAATTATTCTCGCAAATTTTAAAATAAACTTGAAAAACGTAAATCACGAGATCATATATGTAAAAAAGCAGGTGCTTAAAATAGTCAACTGTAAACGTGAAAATTAATATTTCTTTATTGCTTTTTTCAAAACTGAAAAATACCTCATGACAAATTTTAGGTAATTCAAATGAGGCTGATTCATTGCAAATGTTCTCGTTACGCATATAAATTTCTATTGATTCATGGATAATAGATGGGAAATAAAGTCTTGATGGATAAATTATTTTACTATTTTTAAAATCAATTTTTAAACTCTCGGTTTTATGTAGTCTTTGCTATGTAGGTGAATTAGCAAGACTACATATAACAGAGACTTTAAAAATTGATTAAAAATAGTAAAATAATTTATCCATCAAGACTTTATTTCCCATCTATTATCAGTGAATCAATAGAAATTTATATGCGTAACGAGAAAATTTGCAAAGAATCAGCCTCATTTGAATTACCTAAAATTCGGCACGAGGCATTTTTTCAGTTTAAAAAAAAATTCACGTTTACAGTTGACTATTTTAAGCACCTGATATTTTACATATATGATCTCGTGATTTATGCTTTTCAAGTTTATTTTCAAATTTGCGAGAATAATTTGTTTATCGTTGTAGATCTTGATAATAGCGCCGTTTGAGCGTTGAAACATATGTCTAACTTTATATCAAAAGGTTTTTATAAGTCTTTTGTGTTCTGTTTGTATCACTTAAGAATTTTTATCTATATTTTAAAAGAAACTTTGTCTTTATAAATGATCATTTAAATGTCAAAAATGTATTGCTGTCTGAGGTTTCTAATGATAAAGAACGTTTTTCGGAGTCTTTGGTAAACGAAAATATAATATAATCACGAGCGAAAATGTACAATAACCTCTTCCGAATTTCCAAGACTCTGAAAAACGTTCTTTATCATTACAAACCTCAGACAGGAATACATATTTGGCATGTAAATAATTATTTGTAAAGACAAAGTTTCTTTTAAAATATAGATTAAAATGCTTAAGTGATACAAACGGAGCACAAAAAGGTTTATAAAAACCTTAAAGTTCGACATATGTTTCAACGTTCAAACGGCGCCACTATCAAGATCTACAACGATAAATAAATTATTCTCGCAGATTTGAAAATAAACTTGAAAAACATAAATCAATCACGAACAGTGTACCTGATATGAATGCTTTTTTTAATTTAGCAACTCATATTCTCTTCACGGCTTAATGCCAGAACGGGTTGGAAACATAACCAAGAGATTGTTGATTTGAGCTCCGCCTTCTGAACATGATTACGTAGAAGGATAGTGAATTTGTAAGATTACCTATACGCTGATAAAGCTAATGCGCCTGATGGGAAGACTTACAAGGGTAGTTTGATAAGTTCTCGGCCTGACACAGAGATGGAACAAGTATGACCAAATAACAATGGTGTTTGTAAAGTATGATCCTTTAGATGACATGCTGCAGAGTTTCAGACACGTGAGTTTATTGGTTATTGCTGGGCGATAAAGTAAAGTAAGCAAGTTTTGGCATTTTCTAAAAATGGAAAAAATTGCAGTTCGAGCTGTCATAAATACTTTGTTAAAAAAGGTTTAAACACCACGCACATACAAAAAAGAGTTACATTCCTTCTTAAAGGATTCTTGTCTTTCATATTTGACGATTAAAAAGTGGGCTGCTGAATTAAAAAATTGTAGGAGATACATTCACGATGATGAACGCTCAGGACACCCCAAAACCGCTACGACGACATCGTCTCAAAAATTCACAGTGCCGTATTGAATGATCGCCGATTGAAGATACGGGAAATTGCTGACATTGCAAACATCTCGATAGACTGTGCCCACTACATTTTATACAATGTTTTGGGTACGAAATTCCGCTCGATGCGGGCCGCGTTTGTTGAACGTCGAACAGAAACGCCAAAGAATGAACGTTTCTCAAGAGTGTTCTGAAATGTATTGTGTTGCAAGTTGAAAAATAAAATAACAATTGTCAAAAATCTTATATTTTCTTTGTCAGGCCAAGAACTTTTCGAACCACCCTCGTACAGGGCTGCACTAAAGAATTCGCTCACAAGAGTGTGTCTTAAATGTATTGAGTTATAAGGGGACTACATTGAAAAATAGTATGAAATTATGTCAAAAAATCTTGTTCTTTCACTGTCAGGCCGAGAACTTCAAACCACCCTCGTAGCTTATATAAGCATAGGTGCCGTTTTATTTGTATAAGTACCATTTAATTTCTATTTTTATGAATATTTTTCGCAACACAATCAAAATATTTAAAACTATAAAGTTATTTTACATGTTGTTCAAAGTTTCAGCTATATTCTATAATATCACGAACATTATAAGTGAATTAAAAAAAAAAAAAAAGATTAATTAACGAAAATTTTGAAAAATGAGTTATTATTCACATATTATAGAAATTTCAGTACTTAACTTATTATTTAATTTAAATACTCCTTTGCAAAGAAAGCGTATTATGATATTCATTAATAATGTTGCATAACGAAGCTTGGAAAATTAATCAAATTATAAAATCATTATATTTTAGAAATGCCAGACATGAATGTTCTCTCTAACTTGAATAGAACTGGGTGAAAGCAAAGACATCTAATACAAATTGTATTAGATGTCTATGGGTGAAAGAACACACGAAACAGTATCATCAATGTAGAAAACCACATGAGAAATAATCTTTGGCCATTCATCTTGTAAACGCTGCATCTTTCTATTGAAAATGACGAATGGCATGTGATCTATCATTTTCAAGAAAGTAACTGTTATTTTCACATGATATAAACGTTGTTGTTTGCTACTTTAAATTTCTAACACGCTGTTTTATGGGTTATATTACGAAGCGTTGCTGACACTTGAATAGTATAATAACTGAAAATTTCCTTATCCCAAGGATGCGCTTATCGCAAAATGCAAAAATTTTCAAATTTGCATGTTGTTGCTTTTTGAGGTTACGGTATATTAATACCTAGTTTAAAAAATATGTTATTAATCAAACGTGATAGAAATTATTAATATGATGGATATTTTGGCACTCAGAAACTGGGAAATAAAATGTAGTTGCTGTATTATATAATCAATAACTGGGATTATAAATATTGAATAGGAATTTAATTAACCCTTTAAGCACCACGATGTACCTGCGTACATCATGAAAACCACTATCTGTAATACCAGGACGTATGTACGTACGTCCAGGTTACCAGTTTGGCCCTTTTTTTAATTTAAAATTATGAATTCATACCAGAAAGTTATACTAGTAATTTGTATTTTATATAATGACAGACTTTTCGTGATTGCATAAATTAAAATTATTCTTTTAGAATTTATGGTATGAATTTTGTATTTTTGACGAAATTTAACATATCTGGTATTCAGCATATTATCACTAAATTCAATATGGTGCTTAAGGGGTTAATTTAAATACTCCTTTTTAAAAGAAACTTATTATGATGCCCATCGAAATTTGAAAAGTAAACAAATTAGAAATTTAATATATCTTTACAAATGCATCTGAAGACTCTCTTTAGAACTAATTCAAAGAACATAAGAAACTGTATTATCAATGTAGCAAACCACCTGCGAAATAGTGTTTGGATATTCTTCAAGTAAACGTAGAATCTTTGTGAAGAAAATGACGAATGCTAATTCATCATTATAAATATTATTCTGTGATATTTTAAACTTCTGATATTAACTTGCTTTTTAACGAAGCCCCCTATTTTATAATGTAATTTAAATAAAATAACCATAAACATTATTGCTTTGGGGTACAACATATTAACTCAAAGTTGAAAAAATATTTTATTACTCATACGATAGAAAGATTTTAGGATGTACATTTGTACCTTTGTTGAAAAAGCATCAATTCCCAAAATCCCTATCATTTTTAGGGTTTCGTTCATCTCACGAAACCCTATTACTCCCGCTTCGTTGTCTGTCCATCACAGAGCCGGTTCTCAGAAACTATGTAACTTACAGTCATGAAATTTTGTGTACTTATAGCTAAATACCTATTATGAAGCTCAAAATGATAAAATTTGGAAAAAATTGTATTATTTTAATTTATAGAGATAAAAAACCAAAAATTTAACAGCCTTTTCCTATTAAATTAAACATTTTTCGTTACAGCTGTTGCCAACAATAAAAAATCCACAATAAAATTCTTTCTACAATAATTAATTTTCCGTTGAAAGAGTTCCACGTGAAAAATGAAAATGAAATAAAAAGTTTCACCAATTGAAAAAAAGATTAATATTACGTCATATTGGTAATAAAACGGAAAATTTCAAACATTTGTCTCTATACAACATGTTTAATTTTGAAATTGATTTTTTTAAATATCGCATTTAGTCTACATGACAGATATTATTATGACAGAGTATAATAGCGGGCTTCAGAAAATCGGACCGGTTCAGATTTTCGAAAAAACGAGAAAAATAGACCGGGAAATTTTTACTTTATAAAAAACATGACTTTTTATTTTCATTATTATTTTTTTTTTAGAAAATAAAATTTAGTTGAATTTATTAAAGGAAGGATAAAGTGTTTTGAAAGGAATATTATGCAAACCATTTGTGCGATCTTCGATCACACTTACCCACTTGTTTGTTTTTGCCCACCAGTCATTTCACATAGCCATAGAGAAAATAGAAAACGTGTGAGAGTGTTCTTTCTTTGATATAATTAAATTTATTAAATTTATTTATTTAATAATAAATTTTAATAATAAATTTATTTAATAATAATTTATTTAATAATTTATTTAATAATATTATAATTAAATTTTTTTGAAGAAATTAGTTTTTCAGTAAGTTTTTATAGTAAAAAAAATCTGAAGTAATTCCACTCGACTTTCCGAACATTTTATAGAATAAATCTGATTGAGATAAGTTCTCCCTATTAAGCGTTAGAATAAATCTGATTGAGATAAGTTCTCCCTATTAAGCGTTTATTCGAGTATATGTATAACATGTATTATACAGAGTAAACATTTTGGATACGTATGATATGGCCAAGGCGGTTATACGTATTATACGAAAGATAGTATAAACGGTACAGCGTATATACGGAATTTACTCCAGTAGTTAAACGTAAAAACGTTTAAACGGTTTTCATTTATTACGTGAAAAAAAGATACTTTTCTCTTGCTGGTCTGCGGATCAGGGGCATTGCGAAACACCCGCTGGAGTCCTGCATTCATAATGGCATACAACAACCATAATGTCAAATTTAACAAATATAAAAAAAATTTAACTGTTCCAGCAAATTTACATAACATTTTATCATTTAATTCAATAAAAATTAGAAGAAACATAAATTAATTAAAATATTTATAGGGAAAAATAACAAGAACCTATGTATGAAACATATGCAGATTGCTACGGAAGCGCCACTGATTTCAAGCTTGTTCCCCGTTCAGTGACGTAAGACTGATGAGGTCCATTCCTATTAAAAGTAAATACGTATACTTGGATTATACGTTTATCCGGTATACGTTTATACGTATCCGGATAAGTTTAAACGTATCGTTTAACGTATACATATTTCCAACCGGCGTATTATACGTATATACGTACATCGGTTAAACGTTTAAGTGAAATACGTAGCGCTTCGGGGGCACTAATTCAGATACATTTCTGACACAATACATTTAGCTTGATACGAACACTGGACCTCCCATTTCGAAACTAGAGACGTTATCTCAGAGCAACTAATGCTTCACTACATCGCTACAATATTTATCAATTATATTCTATCACATTTCGTTGGTGATTTTACCTACAGAATCGGTCACAAAGTGATTTGAAAATTGTTTAAAAATAGTTAAAATACATACTATGCCGACTGATTTGTACGAAAATCTGTACGGTACTTGCAACAGGGGTCTATAAAATATTCGCCAAATGGCAGCCAAGTATCGTTTGGAAGTTATCGTGTTCAGACAAGCACAAATACACATACATACGCAAATACACCATGATTACAATACTTTCCTCACGCTATGTGTTCAAAACTCCGAAATCGGATATTGACTCTTTCTACTCTGTAAAAATGACAGATGTTTCTTAATCTAGAAAAAAATATAATATAGCCACAAACGAAAATATATAGTAACCTCTTTCTAGTTACCCACGATTTCAAAAAGCGTTCTTTAAATTTAGAAACCTCAAAAACCAAACTATTTTTGAGAATTGAAGAAGTATTTATAAAAACATAGTTTCTTTTGCTTCCAGTACTGATTTTCAGAAACGTTTTCGTCTGGTATTTATAGAGTATTAATCTGTTTTCACAAACGAAAATATATAGTAACCTCTTCCTAGTTACCCACGGTTCCAAAAAGGAGTTCTTTAAATTTAGAAACCTCAAAAAACAATATATTTTCGAGAATTGAAGAAGCATTTATAAAAAACATAGTTTCTTTTGTTTCCAGTACTGATTTTCGGAAATGTTTCCGTCTAGTATATGTAGAGTATTAATCTGTTTCTAAAACCCGAAAAATAGGTTTATCGGATGCTATAAATTCTCGGGTAAACATTTTCATGTTCAATAAACATGTTTTATAGACAAACATGATAAATTAACAGCATTAGTAGTACCATTAAAATTAATATTATGTTGTTACTCTTGCTTGTATAAATTCAATTATGCAGCTGAAAATGTTTAATCGAGAATTGACAGCACCCTAAAAACCGATATTCCAGTTTGTGAAAACTTATTAATACATTAGTAAAAATACCCGGAAACTTTTATGAAAATCGGTAGCAGTAAAAGAAACCTTGTTTTTATAAATAATTTTTAAACCTAAAAAATATATTAATTCCTGAGGTTTCTAAAGATAAAGAACACTTTTCAGATTGTGGGTTACTCCGAGGAGGTTATTGCATATTTTCGTGCGTGGTCATATTATATTTAAGTATAAAATAAGAAACATTTGTCTTTTTTTTACAGTGTATCAAGTTACTGACACAATGAATATTTTTTTATTCAACAAATGGGAACATGAACACTGAATAAAAAGAAATTAATTAATTTAAGTATTCCGTTGTATTATAGATCCGTTGCTCATAAATACAGTAATGTAACGAAGTTTGAAAAATTGACCAAATTTAAAATTCATTATATCGTTAGTTATAGTCTCTTTACGTGAGTAGAACCGCATTGAAAGAACAAAAGAAACAGTGTTTCCTTTGTTCAGTATCATGAATGTAACCAACCGCTAGAAAAATTATCTTTGGCCATTCATCTTGTAAACGTAACACCTTTCTGTAGGAAATGATGAATGGCATCTCATCGATCATTTTCAAGAAAGTTATTCTTACTTTCGTGCGATATAAATGTTGTTGTTTGCTAATTTTTAACTTCTAACACATTGCTAGACGCTTGAATGAGAATGATCATCCGAACAATTTTTGTCCTTTGATTTATTGTAATATTAGAATTAAATAAATATAGTGTATTAAAAATTACATTTTACTGAAATACTGTATCTTTTCTTGTTTAAAAAATATACCAAACACTTACAAGCTTGCGAAAGAGTATGAGATTAAAAAAAATTATATATATTTAACTATATTTTTTTCTTTAGACAAAGATGTATATTAATAACTATTCACATGTGCAATCGAATTAAAAGTAGAGGTCAGCATAGGCCGAAATTTCCAGGCCCGGCCCGTTTATATATTTGAAATTTACGGCATGGCCCGACCCATTCAAAAATCAATCAAATCAGGCTCAGCTTAACTCAATTGCAGCAAAAAAGAAAAAAAAATCCGTTTTTTCTCAATGTACAATTAAGATTCTTTTCACAAATACGGCACACGTATTTATGCAAATATTTTACAGTCTATTTCAGACTATATGTCCGCAAGCCATAGAATACAGAATAGCAAATTTAATGACCATTTAAACTCTTAGACTGTTACATTCAAATAGAGACTCATGGAAAAAATTAATGTGGTTTATAATAAAAGAAAAAAATATGGTTAAAAACATCATAACTTTTTGAGATGTATAATAAAAAAAAGGCAGATTTTTGAAAATATTTTCCTGCATTTTTTTTATTAAAGTATATTTCCAAAGATTCCTTTAACAAAAGTTCATTAACACCATTATTCTGCAAAAAAAAAAAAAAAAAAAAAAAAAAAAAAAAAAAAAAAAAGCGTACCCGACTTGTATCAAGTTACGGACACAATGAATAATTTTGTATTCAACAATTAGGAATATGAACACTGAATAAAAATAAATTAATTAATTTAAATATTCCGTTGTATTATGGTGCTCATAAATACTGTAATGTAACGAAGTTTGAAAAATTGATCAAATCGTAAATTTATTATATCGTCAGTTATGCTCTCTTTACGTGAGTAGAACCGGATTGAAAGAACAAAGGAAACAGTATCATGAATGTAACCAACCGCTAGAAAAATTATCTTTGGCCATTCATCTTGTAAACGTAACACCTTCCTGTAGGAAATGATGAATGGCATCTCATCGATCATTTTCAAGAAAGTTATTCTTACTTTCGTGCGATATAAATGTTGTTGTTTGCTAATTTAAACTTCTAACACAGTGCTAGACGCTTGAATGAGAATGATCAACCGAACAATTTTTGTCTTTTGATTTACTGTAATATTAGCAAAGAAATATAGTGTATTTCTTTTAAATGCTAAAAGGTGTAAAGTAACAACATAATACAAATTAAAATAATTTTTATTAGGTTGTTTGACATGTTTCGACTCACTCGGAGTCATTTTAAAAAGCAAATGAGAATATTCCATAATTGCACGGGCTTTGAAGTTATTTAAAATGCTATCATTGGATTTTCAGGCACATTTTTTAAAATTACGCACATTATACTTTATTTTTACTTGGTTGTTTATTTTCATATCTGTAACCATGGAGTAACTCGAGCCACAATTTCGGTAAGTTAAAAGATGCCGTATCGTTACATATTGCATTTTTGCGTGTTACTATCTCTATGGTTTCTCTTATTATGGATGGATAGTACAGACTGGAGGGAAAAGTTATTTTACTTTCATTGAAATTTATTTGGATGGTTTCTTCTTGATTTAATCTTACCCATGATTGTGGTTTTTCTATTATACTTAATATCAGCTATATGCTCCTTTTTTCTGTCACTAAATTTCCTGCTGGTCATGCCAATATAGTATGCCAATAGAAACATGTCAAACAACCTAATAAAAGTTATTTTAATTTGTATTATGTTGTTAATTTACACCTTTTAGAATTTAAAAGAAATACATTATTATAAGGTGTTATAAATAAATATAGTGTATTAAAAATTACATTTTACTGAAATACTGTATCTTTTCTTGTTTAAAAATATACCTAACACTTACAAGCTTGCGAAAGAGTATGAGATTAAAAAAAAATTATTTAATTATATTTTTTTTCTTTAGACAAAGATGCATATTAATAACTCTTCACACGTGCAATCAAATCTGTACAGGTTGGATTTAACAAGATGTTTGGAGACGCGTTATTTGAATATGATGGATTTAAAGTAGAGGTCTGCATAGGCGGAAATTTCCAGGCCCGGCCCCTTTATATATTTGCAATTTACGGCACGGCCCGGCCCGTTCAAAAATCAATCAAATCAGGGTCGGCTTTACTCAATTGCAGCAAAAAAAAAAAAAAAATTAAAAAAATCCGACTTTTCTTAATATACAATTAAGATTATTTTCACAAATACGGCACACATAATTTATGCGAAAATTTTACATTATATTCCAGAGTATATGTCTGCCAGCCATACAATACAGAATAGCAACAATAATGATCACTATTAGACTGTTACATTCAAATAGAGACTCATGGGAAAAAATAATGTAGGTTAGAATAAAATGGTTAAAAAAAATCAGAACTTTTAAAGCTGTATGATAAAACAAAATTAGATGTTTGAAAAATTTTCC
Source organism: Maratus michaelseni (assembly GCA_963931845.1). NCBI lineage: Eukaryota > Metazoa > Arthropoda > Arachnida > Araneae > Salticidae > Maratus > Maratus michaelseni. Next base: position 92,326,165 of record OZ007597.1, on the reverse strand, counting down.
CTGTGTTTTATTAAAGTATATTTCCAAATATTCCTTTAACAAAAGTTAATTAACACTATTATTCTTTTTAAAAAAATTGCATGAAAGGCACATTTTAAGAACAATTAAGTTCAGGTTCGGCCCGGCCAGTGTGTGTAAAAAAAAATAGAAGCCTGAGACCGGACCGAGTATTTAGAAAAAAAATGGAAGCCTGAATCCGGTACGAGCATCTAGAAAAAATGCAAGTCTGTGCTTGCCCGGCCCCAGTTTGCGGAAGAAATGAAACCCGGAATTAACACGATCTCTAGGACAGGTCTCTCGCCCAGATCGTCCAGATCTCTGGGACCGGATACGCTAGACATGCTATAAATTTCTGTACTGATATTGTCAAACTAGCATCAGCTTATGCAGCACATTTATAACTTATGCTTGGCCCAGTCAGGTCCATTGAAAGTTGTCAATATTTCGCCGGCTTAGTCCTTCACTTTTAAATTTGTAGGGCCAGTCGACCCGCCCATTTGTTTTATCTTCCCGGCCCGGTCCATTGAAAAAATTGTCTTTATTCTGCCGGGCCGGATACGAGCATCGGGACCTTGTCTGGGCACGTGCAGACCTCTAGTTTAAAGTGGCATTGTTTTGTTGACGGTCGTTTAAAATCATGAAAAATAATTTTACGTAAAATAATGTAAAAACCCGCAACAAGGATTATTTGTACAAGATGTGACTGAGATTACAGTACTGCATCGGGTCGGATAATCTGATGTTACCCGAATCCCGACTGACCCACGGTGCGGGTCGGGTCGGACTGCCTACAATTGTTTCTTGTTCGGGCTCACCCGATTTCCAAAAAAGTCTATAATATTTTGTCAAAGAACACAACTATATATTTTAACATTAAATAATATATTTATCTTTCAACATAAAAGATAAAATTGATAATAGAGATATAATTGTAGACTATTTCACCATAACTGTATTAAAATATAGAGTAATTTTTTCCATTTCGAGGGGAAGCATTTCGGGTTCGGATCGGATTTCGTATTGACTTGAAGTAGAATTTTTGGATCCTTCAAATCCGCGCATTACTGTAAGCCTGATGCATGATTTTTCGTACTTGCTTTTTTTTCTATTACTTAAAATTGGTAATATTTTCGTATTTCACATATAAAATCCCAACAACTCACATTAACGAAGATTAATAATTACAAAATATATGCTGTAAACATTTTTAGTAAAAATTTTAACAGTTTTCTGTAAAATTTACAAAATTAATATTCCACATGCTTTAAAAGATTGTTTTTAATTTTAACTAAAATTGTTACATTTCATGCCTTCCAGAAATTAAATCGACTTCTTTCAGTTAAAAGTTCATTTCCAAGGGAATGTGTTATTTCAAAAGCAGTTAAACTTGAATGTAAGTTTTCAAGTTTAATTTAAATGAATGTGTACAAGGAATTACTTGATTCTGCAAATAAGGTAATCAACAAAGAAGTCTTTTATAAACCTAACTTACTAAAAGTAAGGCAGGCAGAGGAAACGTGCATGGAGACTTAATTAAAAATCGAATGTAATTACCACATAACTATGAAGTAATTTTATTTTATTTGAACTTTAAATTATAAATTTTATCAACCTAAAATTGTATCTTTCTTTTTATCCAATGCATATATTTCTGCGCCAAAGCTCAAAAGATATCCTGTGGCATGATAAATTTTTTAAATGAGAAGAATTTTTTGATAAACTATTTTATTAAATTAATGTTACAGTAATATTATTTCTTTAGACAATCAATTAATATTTAATGGTTATTTGCTGATAAAGTACATCAAACATATTCACTATCTATATTATAAAGAAAAAGTACGTCCGTAAATAACATTATGCTCAATAACACTAAATGCCGCGATGTATGCTATTACTTTGGCAGCATATATCTTCGCTTCTGAATATTGCGGGTTTTTACAGAGCGTGGTTTATCAAGGCTTGGATGATAGTTTACCACAGTTAAAGGACCGAATATCTCTTTACGTATCCCAGTTCTTTCGAAATCAATTAAATTATTCAACCGTGAAGTTAATTCTTAGAATTCAGTTTTAATATATAGGTGAAGGAGTAGTTCTGAATCTTATTTGCAATTTAGTATATGTTTCGATTGAACTGCCTGTTTTCGTTATTACATCCCAGTTACAGTACTGCACGGATTCGAAGGATCCGAAAATTCTACTTAATGTCAACCCGAGCCCGAAATGCTTAAAGACGAAATGGAAGAAAATTACTCTATATTTTAATACAGTTAGGGGGAAATTAGTCTAAAATTATATATATATTATCAATTTTATCTTTTATGTCGAAAGATAAATGTATTATTTAATGTTAAACTATATAGTTTTTTCTTTGAAAAATATTCTAGACTTCTTTGGAAAATCGGATGAGCGCCAACCCGAAACAATTGTAGTCAATCCGACCCGACACGAACCGTGGGTCGGGTCGGGGTTCAGGTAAGATCGGATTGTCGGAACCGATGCAGGAAACTCTAAACTTAGTCACATATTGTACAAAGAAACCTTGTTGCTGGTTTTTACAATTTTGTCAATTGATATTTCATGATATTAAACGATCCCCTACTAAACAATGTCACTTTAAATTAGAAACCTGCGCAGGCCCAGACCAGGCCCGAAGCTCGTACCCGGCCTGGCAGAATAAAGACAATTTTTTTGACGGGCCAGGCTGGGAAGATAAAAAAAAATGGGCGGGCCGGTTGGTCGGATATAAAAAATTAAAAAGGGTCGGACTAAGCCGAGGAAATAGGAACAGCTTTTAATGGACCTGGCTGGGCCTAAAATAAGTTATCTAACAAAAACATAACTGTGAAAAAAGGAAACCAAGTTCTGTACAAAAAAAACAAAACAAGAAAAGAAGTGATATTTAAGTGGGTGCCAAGTTCAAATAAAATTCACTCAAACTTATCTACTGAAGTATTATAGCATTGTTTAAATTGTTTAAAAATAAAAATTATACCTAAGAGTCATTTATCTTTATTAATGACATTATTATATCAAAACTTGTTATTTCATGTTTAGAGGCCTTAATTTGAGTGTATTGAGGCTCCTGAAAGCGGTGGAGTCTCTAGAGTGATGACCAAGGACAAGCGTAAGTGTATCTGTCTAAATATTTTTTCAGGCCTTAGTCTGTATTGAGGTTTCCGAGAGTGGGGGTCGCTAGAGTGATAATCGAAGACGAGCGGAAGTGTATCTGTGTGTTTATTTGTTTATCAAATCTTTAAAACGAGTCATTTGTTTATAATAATAACAATATTAAAAATTATTATAAAGACCGTGTTATTAATATTATCATCATCATTTTATTAAGACATGAAAATGACAGGCATAATATTTATCAAAGTCTTGCCAAGTTCTAGATTTATTATTAATATGCTATCAATAATTTTTATTTTTAAACAATTTAAACAATGCTACAATACTTCAGTAGGTAAGTTTGAGTGAATTTTATTTGAACTTAGCACCCACTTACATATATCTTTTTTTTCCCTTTTTTTTTTGTTTACAGAACTTAGTTTCCTTTTATTCACAGTTATGTTTTTGTTAGATATCATTACTTTTTGTACAGTTACAATATACTTAAACACTTTACTTAATGGTTTTTAATGTGTTTACAAGTGACTATTTTATTCACCAAGCAACATTCAATTCAATTTAAATTTCGTACAACAAAATATTTGGCTGTCAATTTGCGGCAGAAATCTGATTGTATGTATCTGAAATGTATTGATTCGAAATTTTTATTATATCTGAAATAACATTAATCATATTGACATGATTTTATATTTTACGGTTACAGACTCATTAACATATAAATCAACAGTCCGATTCATATTTACAAATAAAATGACGAAGCTATCCAAATAATATGAAACAAATAGTATAAAATTTAAACAAGCACTAACAATCACGATCACACACAACGCGATCCGGCTGACTTTTAACCCTTAATAATGTAGGTTTTTAGTCTGGTGAAAGAAAGTATTGGCTCAAACTATAATTTAAAACAAAATGCTAATGCACCTTTTGCTTAACTATAACATTTATTTGACACACAGCATACAAACTTGAAAGTAAACAGATAGTAATTATTAAAATTCGAATTCGTCCACCGAAACTACAGAATAGCAAGAATTTGCATCTGCAAAACCCTCCGTATCCAATAGTTTGAAAGTTCGTGTCGCTACCGAAAGACATCGAAATGATACTTGATAGTCCTCTGCAAGAATTATCTTTATACTCAGCGGCAATCGGTAGAGTACCTTTATCCGCAGCGGAAATCGATAGAGTACCCGTAGAACTGGCGTTGAGAGTCCGAGACACCTCAAGGTTGTCCACAGCTACACTGCCTAGACCCATGGTAGCCACACATCCAGGATCAATATTTATTTGATTCATAAGAATGACTCTCATTTGTTTACATTTTTAATTCTGGGATTAGACGAATTTCAATTGCGGATGTCTCGAAATAAATGCGTATTTCGATATATGTATTCTCTCAAGATGTTTTTGTTTTTTCACAATGTGTCTAATAAGGTAAATTTTATGCACCATTACTCAAAAAATTAATTCTCTGAAATTAGCCAACAATGGCTGATAATCAGGTGATTTTGCTGCATGGTCAGCTCGGATTCAACATTTGGCGCTTTTTTTGGCAAATTAAAATTTCGCCTAATAGACGTAACGTTAAAGTAAAAATAGACACACCCAAGTAGGTAATTAATCGATTTTCAGATTTTTTTCGTTTCCTTATAGTGTAAACGAACTTCGTACCAAATTTGAAGTCTGTAGGTGCAGTAGATATATGAGATCTTTTTGATGAGTGAGTGAGTCAGTGATAAAATTATGGATTATCAGACATTTTCAAATATCATTATCTCGAAAACTAACTATGCGTTATTTATAAAAGTTTGGATTCTGAATAATTAAGGTGGCCTTACTACACATCTAAAATTACAAGTACGTAGGTCAAATAGATTTTCAGTAGTTGAGTGTCGAGATTTGGCGAAAACAGCTCGAAATGGTTCGTGTTGTATAACAAACTAGTATGTCAGACGAAACTGCCGTGTGCCTTAGCTATAGACTATTTTGTATACCCGAGTATATTCAGTAGTACATAATAGCATATATAATAGTATATATAATAGTATATATAATAGTATATATAACAGTATATATAATATATTAAAGATTAATTAAAATAATTAAGACCACATACTGGAGAAATGTAGACGAGTGAAGGCCATTTTACATATTTAATTACAATTCGCGAACCGTAAAGACAGTATTTGCAAATCTCAGTGCTGCCATCTGGAGACAATTAACCGAAGTACAAATACCATAATATATTCTGAATATACGAGTATATCAAGAGTTAGAGAAAGGACATACAGATAAACTGATAAACCGAACAACACTCATAACCACACATTCATAAACACTTTTTATAAATTCATAAATCACATTCATAAATTCATAAACAATTTTCAACTATGTTGGAAAGTTTAAAAATGTTAGCAGAATATTATTTAGAGAAAACTGTAATTTTAGTGTAGAAGAATTTTCACTTTTTTTTACCTGCAGTAAAGGATGTGCGTAAAATTCATTGAGGAAGTCCATAACGGTATCTGACCTTAGCGTTGTGCTGCAGACAACCACATGGCGTTCATTCTGTGCGCGATGACGACTGTAAGCGAACCCCAGCTTCTGCCGTTCCATCCAGGTGTAAGCTAATTGCTCAAACTGTGGGAAAAGAAAACAACAGATATGACGGTATCGGTTAAATAATGTTTAATACAAGTTGCATTCTTTTTAAACTGACAGTAATATCATAAACAATCAAAGTATATATCAAATAACTGAACATTTTTTACGTCTGATACATAAAATCAATTGTTAAAAATTACATTTAATCAGACAACACTAGAGTAAAAACACACATTTATATAAAAACAATTAAAAAACTAGTTTCAGGCTACGATTGAGCCCCTCTTCAGTGCAATAACATACAATAACCAGAGTATCTACAAACACGTTTGGAGATAGTTTTTAATTGTTTTTATATAAATGTGTGTTTTTGGTGTCTAGTGTTGTCTGATTAATTGTAATTTTTAACTATAAATAAAATGAAATTACATTTATTGGGAGAATGTTTTTTTAATTGAAGCAGTTTTTTGCAGCTTGGAACCGTTATTTTACAGTAAAACATTTTCATTGTTAAAATTCTTGGATACATTCACCTCCTGTTACTTTAACCCTTTTTATCCTGACGGTACTTATAAGTACCACTTTAACCTCTTCGCGACGAGCGTCCTTTACAGAATTTTTAATCTTTTATCACCGGTTTTTCAAAACAGAAATTTTCGCCTAATTGAATCGCAGAAATGCTATCATTAAATAAGGCAAAACTTACAATAAAAAGTTACTGGTGGGAATAATCGAGGATTCTGAGCATCTTATGCGTCACGTATACGTGTCACTCGTCCCCAAGGGGTTAATAAAACACCTATATATTCGTAATATGACAATTTTTCCTAACGGTATTCACAATGACACAAAGAGTGTATTTCTGAGAGCAGGCAGGAGATGGCAAATTCAAGCAGATATCCTCTTTCTTTGCATTGTAGGGATTTTATATTTGCCACGCTACATTCGAAATCCATTTTGCAATAGAATTGATGCATGTTGTTCTTCATTTGAGTAATTTTAGTGGTTTATTACCGGTTATTTAGTACTGTTATTTTCTATTGTTTTCTATACTCTACAGGTGAACAATTCCTATATTTTATTTGAAGTTTACTATTTTATTTTATATCATAGGGTAAAAAATTTATGGTGGTTACAGTTGCATAATTAACCGCTAAAACTCTATAAAAATTATTTTCCTCTTTCCTATGTTTAATCTGCACCAAAACTTATCCAATGATGCAAAAATACAATTAAAAAGTAGCTGGAAAATTAATTCAGGATATAAAGGGTTAAAGAAACTTTTGTAAATTGTGATTAAATACTGAAAACCATAATTAAATTAATTTATCATCAAAAGTCTGTGTATATTAACTGAGGTTCCATCACTGTAAATCCTGCCAAACTCGACAGCAAGAAATTTATTTTTGGTGTTAATTTGACAATATTTCGTCAAATAGTGACATTTTGTCAAGTGTGTGTATGCGGTTGCGTGTGTTTGTGTATGCGTAAGTATATGAATATATATGTGCCAAGCTTGCCAGTTTGCTCTCCTTTTTTATTAAGAAATTCCGACTTCACACCAGAAATTACGAATAGTAATTTTTTCTTTAATTAATGACTGTCACTTTGTGATTACATAAAGTAAACATTCTTTTGAAATTTCCGGGATGAATTCGCAATTTCTAAATTAAAAAAAGGAGGCCACACTGGCAACTCAAATACATACAAATATTTATGTAATTTCTCTGTCAATGGATTCTTACACATTTCCAGTTTTAACATCATAATGTCAACGTTAATTATGGATATGTTTTTGCTTCCAATGTAGATAATAGTTGTGGCAAATTACGGAAAAAGATGCTTTTAATGGTTTTTCTTTGTCCTTTCTGCTGCTGGGTTTTCCTCGTAATTTTCTGTGATATTTTTTTACAGTGTTGTTAATTTGCTGAATACTAACATATATTAACATTAACATACCAACTAGAGAAGCAACTATCTTTTTATACCTGGGTGGGTAATACAATGAGAGCCACACAAATCATGACCACCATGAAGAGCTGTGATGGCCAGTTGTCTGGCTTATAATCTCCGTAGCCGACCGTCGAAAAAGTGACCACTACGAAGTACAAGCTCTCGAACAAGTCGACGTGTTCAGCACCTGCTCGCTGGAAATGCTGGAATCCGCATACGCTAAAGAAAATAAAAATTGATTCAAACACATATATATTAACAAACAGAAATGTTTTTCTGACTATTGTCATGAACCGTGATTCACAAAATTTTATCCCTCACCTGCCCCCGAAGAAATGCACGAGTCTCGTTTACCCACTGTTTTAAGTAGCTCTCAAAATTTCGGTATATTTTCACCGATTATGACCCCCCAGACACCAAAACCACCTTCCGTTCAAATGTTGATTTATATATATCCGTATCTATATCCAATCTTTGTCTGCAATATAATTAGTATTTATGAACCGATTTGAATGTAACTAAGCATGTTTAGTAGGCTTACCAAGATCTCGACCAAGTTCGTTGGCCATCTTTGTCCGTCATCTTGTTTAAAAATGTCGGACACTTTTAACTAAGATATAAAACTAAAATATATACAAAAACGAATTAGAAATCCAAAATAATTATTTTTTGATTAAGTGTTAGACCTTGATAGAAGAATTCCGGAGCATTTTTTGTTTTTCCTCTATCTTAAAAAATGGCTGAGATAGAGCAGTTTCAAATTTTAGGGTGGCTGACATTATGAAACAAGACAACAGATTAAAAAAAATCAGGGATTAATTTATGAGTTTTAGTGAACGTGGTTTCTCGCGAATTATCTTTCATTGTTGTAATCATTTTCCAATCATACTCATAAAACTATATATTCATATCCGTTAGCGTCAAATTATCGTCTAGCTGGGTGACACTTGACGAGGAAAAATAACTTGCCATAAATAGAGCCAACTTGGCTATAATTGAGTAATTTCGCGAAATTCTCATTCAAGCTCAGTATTGACGAATCTTTCTTCATCGGGTTCTTCGCATTTTAGCTTCGTGTTTTCGAGTAAAATTAGCTAAAAATATAAAACTAAGAAACAAAGACGTTACATTTTCCTCCCGGTACAGGTCAGAAGGACTAGTTTTTTTAAACTTCTAACAGTCAGGGATAGAAAATAGAAACAAAGAATTAAATCAAGTATACATATATTTTATTCCAAATTAAAAGCAAGCTTTACAGGTAACAAGTTGTTTACTGTGACGTTTTCGCTTTTTCAACCGTGAATATTTCATGCATATTTGATGTTGTTTTTAAACTCTTTAATTAACTTAACTTGGTTCATGTATGTACCTAAAGATGGCATTTTGTAGTCTATTTTTCGTTTACTTCTTGATAGGTTAGAATTATAAATATTATATTTATAGGTGTGTTTTCGATGACAATACAACATTTTAATAATTTAGAACTGATTTATAAATTAATAAATTAAATTTAAGGCATTTTCCCGTTAATCAAGCGATGCTTTACAAATTAAAAGGGAATAAAAATAAAAACTAGTCGTTGGGGGCCACCTTAATACTTACCCATCATGTTAGCATAAAATAAAATATGAAAATAAAACATGTGTAAACTATTTATAAAATGCATTGCAATTCGAATAAAATCGTGGCTTGATGACGTCATAAACTTTAAATGCTATATTACTCCAAAATTTACAGTCGTATTAACTAACGGTTTACTGCGTCGGCTTAAGCGTCTCATTTCCAATTAAAATATATCTTTGAATTGAAATTTGAAGGAAATACAGGGTCAGGAAAAATCGAAGAGTGTGGAAAATAGGATTACAAATATCTCGGCAACTGATTATCCGATCGATTTCATTCTTTATGCAATTTTTTTTTTTATTTTTATTTTCTTCTACATTCCTGCCTTAAAATAAATAATTTCGAAAAAAATTATATACCTTTTATCAGAACGAATATTTCGAGAGTCCGATAAAAATAGTTCCGGATAATCGAGGTTAATGAAATTTAATAAGCTTCTTCCCATTATTACATTCTAAGTACATACCAAATTTCAAGTCTCTATCTCGATTTGTTCGGGAGATAGAGCGTTTACAGACACACAGACACGCAGACACACAGACAGACATACGGACGGCAATTTTTTTTTCTAAAAATATGTTTTTCGGAATCTCCAGTGTCTGAAACGTGTAAATCCGTCAAATTTTTTTTTCGATTTTCAAAACGATTACTAGACTTACCCTATACTACGTATGATGGGTAAGTAATAAAACAATAATTTTCACATTTTCCAGTTTGACCAATTTAAGCACCTGCTTACATTGGTCATGTGATCGCGTGATTTATATCTATCATTTTCAAAAACTTTGCGAGAATATTTTATTTATCATTTTGATCTGAAGATGCCGCCGTTTGAGGGAAGGAAACATATGTCATCTTATATTAAAAGGTATTTTTAAACCTTTTGTGTTATGTTTTTTATCACTTTAAGCAAGAGTTGCACTTTAATTATTTTTCCTTTTATTCGAAATATGGATATTCGGCTTTTCTGTGCAACTTTGAGTAATGACATTTTTGATTGAAATTTGACACTTCTTTTGAATAGATGCCATTTCGTTAACAATCAAGATACAGGGTATCCGAAAACTCTGGAAACGGTCAAATAACTCGAGAAATATACATCGGGTTGAAAAACGGCAAAATGCATGTTCAATATTTTTGAAAAATCTATTTAGGGATATGAAAGTTGACCCTCCGGAGGGAAAAGGGGGCAACTTTGAAATCTTAAATGATGACCCCCATTTTTTATTGCAGATTCGGATTCTACGGGAAAAAATACGTAATTTTTGTACTGAACATTTTCTTCGAAACATTATAGATGGCGCTGTAATCGAGTGCAATGCTGTGAGAATCGCTACCATTGCAATGTCTGGAAACGCTCGAATAACTTGAGAAATATACATCGTATTGAAAAACGGAAATAGGCATGTTCAATAGTTTTGAAAAATCTATTTAGGGATATCAAAGTTGCCATTTTTCTAAAATATTAAACACGTATTTTTTCGTTTTTCAATCTGATGTATATTTCTTGAGTTATTCGAGCATTTCCAGACATTGCAATGGTAACGATTCTCACAGCATTGCACTCGATTACAGCGCCATCTACAATGTTTCGAAGAAGATGTTCAATACAAAAGTTACGTATTTTTTCCCGTAGAATCCGAATTTGCAATAAAAAATGGGGATTATCATTTAAGATTTCAAAGTTGCCCCCCTTTCACCACGGGGGGAATTTTTTTTTTTTTTTTTTTTTTGGGGGGGGGGGACTTTTATATTCCTAAATAGATTTTTCAAAAATATTGAACATGCATTTTGCCGTTTTTCAATCCGATGTATATTTCTCGAGTTATTTGACCGTTTCTAGACTTTTCGGACACCCTGTATTTTAAAACTGCTACTACACCAGATTTTGGACTGCATAAGCTAATTTTGTTTGTTTCATTGTTGTAGGTGATGTCTACCACGAGTTATCCTACCCGGCGCTTGACCCTCTTTTTTTCGAAGCGGTCCTACCCGTCAGCTTTTCAGCCACCATTTTTTAACATATCGACTAAAAGAAAAGTTTTTTACTTTAATATATAAATAAATAATTATGGATTTTTATAAACATTTCACATTTCTAAAAAAAAAAATCGGTAAAGCCTTAAATTGCAAGGCGTTAAAGTGGCGTTACAGCTCAATATAATATTGTTCACAATAAAAAATAATAAACCCACAAATTAATGTAAAATATCTACTCTTGATAAAATTCTCAAAATAAATATATCTCATTCAGTCAAATCTACTTAATGTAATATAGGTTTCTTACATTTCCAGTAATTTTTCATGAATGTACCAGTATTATACACAAATGTGCCTAATTTAATCGCGCGAAACTTCGTCTTATTTAAGTTGAGTTTTTCTATAAGAAAATACTGTTTCGTAGAAATTTTTTGGTCTGGAAATTCCTTGATCTGTAAGAACACTGTAATATCAGTAATAATAATATAATGAGCTTAATGTGATTTATTTATGTCCCAAATAAAGTAAACGCAATAATAATAATAAAAAATATTTTTAAGCTATATGCTAGTTTTTTTTTTGTTTTGACTTTCAAAACATTTTGAATCCGTTCTTTAAAAGCCGTTGATTTGTTATTGCGCCGGAAAGCTGCAATATTCATCTTGAGACTCCAATGTGAAAACACCGTGATCTTAAAAAATAAATAAATAAAAGAAGAAATCATTTTGATGTGTAATTTTAATACCATTTACTGAACTAACATAATACACAGGGGTGCCAGAGAATTAAAAATACCTGATTTGCAACGTGTTTCTGCTTCTCTGGCCTTAATATTAACTACTTATGACGAGGTATAGTTTCAACGTCTACAGAAGTGTTTAGAAGCCATGTTATCATTTACTGTTAGTTTATTTGAAAATTTAAAATTTATGCAATTAAAAATCTTTTTGAAACCGTTGACTATCAATGGTGACATGTGTATCACTTATAGTAACCAAAGGTGAGTAGAGTAGTGTTTCATAATTTTTCCTACATTTATATCCAGCCAATAACCTTTCATGGTAAATTTCTACTAGAAATAAATCACGCAGATTATTGTATGGAAGTAGTGTTGACAAAAAAGTAAAAAATCAGTCATCTGGGGCAATTCTGTACCAATCGGTGTAAAAAAATTAGTATCCTAAATGTTGATACATTCAATGCCTTTTTTCCAAACTTATCAGCTTGAAAAAAATATAAATAAGATCATCCTCAACGAAAATCTTAAAAAGTACAGTTTGACACCAGTAGAAATTGCGTTCACTTTCAGTCAATAATGTGGCTTCTTTTGTAAATGTTGAAATTGGTAATCTATAACAATAAAAACAAAACTTGCTAAATAACACATCCGCGTATGCTTGAAAAAATACCTTATAAAACTTTTAAAAACATGCATAGATAATTAAATCGTTTAGTTTTTACTGTACAGTATTAGACATCCAGTATTTTAACACTACACTGAAAATCCATGTTTTCCTCTTAAGATCTGGCTGTTTCCATGTTTATGAGCAAACTTTAGCTAAAATGTCAATGGCTATTACTGTATGTAAACAGATACTATAATCAAACATTTATGGATTTCCATTCATTAAATATTAGATAGCTAAATGGATGTTCCATGTCATTCTACTCGTAAAATGAGTTGATTTACAAATACAGTAATGTTAAAACATCATTGTAAACATATTTATTTCGATTTGATTTCACAACTTTGATTCATGAGGTTGAAAAAAAATTGTAAGTTACATCACTTTGTTGTATATCAGCAGAAGCAATTTCTAATAATTCGAATAGTAAGTAGACTCCCTCAAATCCACCACCCTAAAATCCACATATGCCTAAAATTCACACATCGTTTCGGATTTAAACAATGAAACTTACAATTAAGATGTAGGTGTAAAATTCGAGCTTTATATATATATATATATATATCATTCTGTACACATTTTAATATGTAATTCTGTTTAATATGATTCATCTCATGTTTTTCCATGAAAGAAGTATAAATTCATTTCTGAAAAAAATTCAAGATAGTGCTGATATCAGTGGCGATCGCGATACTTTTACCAAATAATTTATGTGTTAAACAAGCTTTTTAACACTTTCCAACCTAGTTGAAAAGTGTTTATGACTTCGGTTGGTCTGGCCGTATGGCCGTCTGCCGTCTGGCCGTCTGCCGTCTGCCGTCTGTCCGTGCTCTAACTCCCGTAAATATGCTCGGATTGCTCTGCAATTTTTATATGTTATAGTCGTTATCTATAGCATGTTCCCTATTTCAACGGAGGTGTGTAGCACTTATACTTTTTTACAGGGACACTCAAAAGCATTCCATTACATTGCGGTCTATGGGGAAAAATCATTTGCGGTTTATTTAAATAATGTTTCACTATTTTAAACGCATTGAAATTTATATATATCACTAAGGTGCATTAGAAGAAGCTTAATATGGAATAAGGTGTGCATAGCACTGATAGTTACTTTACAGAGACAGTCAAAAGAATTCCGTTACATTACGTCTATGGAGAAAAATCGTTTGCGGTTTATTTAAATAATGTTTCCCTATTTTAAACGCATTGGAATTTATATAAGGTGCATTACAAGAGGCTTACTACAGAATAGTGTGTGTATAGCAGTCATCGTTCATTTACAGGGACACACAAAAGAATTATCTACTGTATGTTAACAATAATTCCTGGACGTGCGTGTGCGTTTTAAGTTACTGAACGCGATTTTAATTTTAACTCGCTTTTTGTCTATTACGTGGTATGTATAAATTCTATAGATCCTATACAGGGTAACACAAAAGTTCGCGAACACATTTCGGTATTATTTAACTCCAGACGGAGAATTTTAAACTGTGCTACGCGTTTCCAAACTGAAATAAATTTTAGCATCCTATGTAGTATATATACAAATCTATAGATACTATACAGGGCGGAATAAAAGTATTCGGATTACTTAGATGTTTTCTTTTAGCTTATTAAACGGTATGATTTGTAAAATTATTTTGGAAGCGTTGGAAAGTGTTACATAATCTATGCTTGACGCATGATTTTTCGTTCTTGTTTGGTTATTAAGTACGGATAAACACGAAATAAAACTTTGTTATTTTAAGATTTTGATGTGAATTATTGGTGTACATTTATAAGGCGATTTTTACTGAATAATTCAAGAAAAAAGTATCTCATCATCATTATGCATATTTAGTTATGCATTATTAATTATTTACTTACCTTTACTTTTAATATTTTAAATGTTTTTAAATGTTTTTAAATGTTTTAAATTTTTTTTATTATTTTCTTAATTATTTTACTTTATTATAAGCATTCATTATATTTTCGAGTGCATTATTAAATTCAAATTATTGTTTAAAAAATTTAAACAAAACAGTGACCAGAAATTCGCAAAATTCTAAAATCTGCATAACATCGGGTTTTAAGTTATGTAAATTTAATGGAGTCTACTATTATTATTAATATTATAAAATTAAAGGAATGTTCAAGAAACTTCAGAATGCTAGTGTAATTAATTATTTACATATATATTTTAAATGATTTTTTTTTCTAATTTATATTTTAAATTTTGTTTGCTTGCACACAATATATATATATATATATATATATATATATATATATATATATACATACATGAATTATGTTTTCAAAAATCATATTGATAGCAATAAAATACACATTTGAAATATTTTTAAAGTTAAAAAATAAAAGTTTAAACTGTGCAGAATATGTGAATGGGGATTGATATAGGTTTTGAGTGTTTGAGGAAATACTTCGGAAAATAGCCCAATTGTTTTTACTTTTCAGAAAGCTTTTAGAGGCAATTTAACGTTGAAGCTTTATTACTTTAGATAATTATACCTTTCATGTAACAAATACTATAAAATATTAAAGAATTATTCAGTTTCAATCATGCACTATCCGTAACAAATCGCCAAACAACCTTTATGACTTCGAGTGTTTACGACTTACAAAAGCAATGGAGTTAGTTATGCACCAAACTGACTGACTGCACCAAACTCTGAAAAATACCGAAAGGTTGTGAAACAGAAACAACGAAATATTTTAAGCACTGTAAATTAGAAAATAAATTATAAATAGAAAATAAATAAAGCAATACTTTTAAATATATATTTCTTTATTATTTAACAGTTTAGTATTAATTAAATTATGGTTATATTTTGAGAAAACAATTTAGAAATCCTAAATAGATAGCTTAAATAATATATTTTTCTTTCCTGTTGCCATATCTATAAAAAAGGAGCAAACATTTATTTAGAAAAAAAATTCACTAACTCGCGCTTTCTATCAAGCATAAATGAAATCGGTGAATTTTCAAAAATGGGGGCCTACGAAAAATTAATGTAATGTATTGAGATTTATTGGAACTACCTGAACTGCAGTTATGAAATTACACTGTTAAAAATCTTCAGCTCTTGCTGCATAGTCACTCCACCGCTTTGATAGAATATCTCTATTTTGACCAATGAAAATGCTGCATAATATAGTAAAGTAACCGTTTTCTCTAAAAGCGATGGAGTGTGTCTGCAGCAAACGCGGAAGATTTTTAACAGTGTAGGCGTGATTTTTAAGAAAAACATTTAATGCTTATAAAAGAATGTTAGTCTGTTTTTTACTTTTATTTTATCATTTTGTTTGGTCCCTTATTATAATAAGAAAATGAAGGATATTTTTAAAAGGAGCACATGAACTTTTCTGGTGACATTGAGGTGAATCTTGCGGGTGAACTGCGTTTCCATCTTTTACTTTTATTATG
Source organism: Maratus michaelseni (assembly GCA_963931845.1). Lineage (NCBI taxonomy): Eukaryota > Metazoa > Arthropoda > Arachnida > Araneae > Salticidae > Maratus > Maratus michaelseni. The sequence goes on along the minus strand of OZ007597.1, from coordinate 92,310,035 downwards.
AAAATAAATTTTTATGAACATAGATTTAAGAAATTAGGTATGTTTTTACTAAGTAGAGGTTTCTGCTTTTGGAATCTTCTTCTTATCAAAACATGAATTTCTTTATTCAATATAAGAATTGTGAATATCTACAAACACTTTCGTTGCAAATTTGTAAAAAACGTTCGTAAAAGAAAGGGCTTACCTTGTAAATATGAGGCAAAGGAGAGTTGCAGAGAGTATCATTAGACGATGGGAGAGAGCGGATTGGGAACGTTGCATGGCGCGATGAAGATCATGCTGAAAATAGAAGAAAAGGAACTGTAGTAGGTATCAAAAATCAACAAGAGATGAATCTGAGTAATGAAAAAGAGTAATGAGTCTGAGAAACAATTTTCTCAGTTGTGTACATCTGTCATCCACACGTATTGTTTAAATAAATAAGATATTTAAATTATGAATTAGATATTATTTTGCATATTCAATAAATCCGCGTAGGTTTTGAAGGATGTTTCCATCCATCCTTTTGCGCTATGTTTCTTACTTTTCAGATTTTCCTCTGATTTCTTACGATTTTACTTAGTTGCTTTCTAGCTTCATACTAATTTTTTTTCACCTGGTGAAAGACTCGTTTGCGTTGTGAAGAATTGGATTCTTCTTACTTTCTTTTTACTCAGTAAAATAAAGGTAGGACAGTTCCCAAGAACCCCTAGATTTTCCCTCAGTAAGAGAGTTTACCAGCATTTAACTTCTTTATCACACTCCCATAAATTCTCTTGCTGGTACTCCGAAAACCTTTGTTCTGACACTATGAAAATCGTAAGCCTTACAGCATTTTGGGATTTTGACGTTACACCAACAGTAATTCGGCAATAACTTCCAAAGTACTCGAAAACCAGATGTTCTGCTTTAGAACCCTCTGAAAAAGCGCTATGCTTAAATACTATCGGAGTTGGGGTACTACAGGGGCTTTTTATTTTTAATCTGCTGCTGTAAATATCTATCCAGGTACGCTGGTTTGAAACGAAGATAGTCTGAGCAAAGACTATATTCACGTGAGAGATATATTCTAACGGGAAACTAACGAAACTAGTTAGCTTGGAAAATCCCTCAATTGCATAACCCACGGATATCTCTAAGCTATCAATAGGCTAAATTATTTAGTATTTTGTTAGAGTGCTGTAATATTCCAAAATATGCATCTAAATGTTTCTGTAGCTGTTTTCGAAATAAAAAACAATTAAAAGTCCACCGGCATCCAGACCACCTATTTACCAATACGCTACAGCTTATTTCAATCCAAAAAGGTATCATTGTATTTTTAATATATTTTTTTAATGTTAATAATAATTTTTTTTTAAACTTCTATACTCCCCATTAATAATCAATTAATGAGCATGATTTTTTATAGGATGAAAACTGTCATTAATTTAAATGGTTTAAACGTCTATAACACTAGTGCATTTAATTGAATTTGACGGCAGCGAATACACCAAACATCTCGGAAAACCAGATAACTAAACCTTATGATCGAAATAGTCCTGCAATCGGGTTGGGTTACATAATTTTTCACGAACCTGCCCTGACCCGTGGTTTAGGTCTTGTCATGTTGACTCAAATTTGTTTAGGTTTCGGGTCGAGTTTTGATTTTTTTCCGGTCGGGTTTGGATTGACATGATTTTTCAAAAGAATATCCTGAATATTTTTTTAATAAAAAACTGTATATTTGAATATTAATGGATGTATATGTGTTCATTTTTATAGAAAAGCATAAAACTGATATTAGAGATATAATTGTAGACTACTTTTCCATAATTTTATTAAAATATGGATTAACTTACTTTCACGTGGGTTTCGGGGTCTGGATATTTTGGATAAATTTCAAATTGAAGTAAGTTGGGTTTGGGGTAACAATTTTTTTTTTGTTCAGTTCGGTTTGTGTTTCGAGTTGACTTTAAATAGAATTTTCAGAACTAAAATTCATAAAGATACAACTAAATGTAAATATATTGCTTGAAGGCGCGTAAAAACATACATAAAACATTTAAAAGCACATTAAAGTCCTTTTAAAAATTCGAAACGTTTTCAACCGAAGTACTTGGTTATCATCAGTGAAAAACTAATTGTTGAGGTGAGTTGTTGTCTCTTCGCGTTTTCTTGCTTGCCCGGAATAAACTATTTTACTTCAAGGGTTTGGAATATAAAGTGGGAGGGGAAAGGCAATCAATGATGTATTAATTCATTCCAGACTGTGTGGATATCATATGATAATACATCGTTACAGACTATTTCTTTTTTAGACATTATTTCTAGAGACTCTCTTATGATAGCTTCCTGGTGATTATTTGTGCGGAATATAATTTTGGATCCATTGAAATCTACTTTTATAGGTTCAGTTTGTGCTAATCTTGCTAACGCAGTGTGGGGTCTATTTAATCTCAGATCTGCTTCATGTTATTCTTCATGTTATTCTCAGATCTGCTTCGGTTATTTAAAAGGACTTGAATGTGCATTTAAATGTTTTATGTATGTTTTTACGCACCTTCAAGCAATATATTTACATTTTGTTGTATCTTTATGAATTTTAGTTATTAAACAAGGTGAATTTGCACTGAAATTTTAACTTTTTATAGAATTTTCAGGTTTTGGGTTGACTTTAAGCAGAATTTTTGGGTTCGGGTCGGGTTAACCTGACCCGTGCAGGGCTCTAGTTTGATCTCGATAGATGAAACAAATTTCAAGTTTTCGTATTTTTAATCGACAAACACTGACATCTACTGAAATCAGCAAAATTTAATAATTCTGCTTCCCCCCCCCCCCCCTACATGAGAAAAATATTAATTAAAATTGTTTTGGTATGTACTACATTAATAAATTTAATTACAATTTAATACAATTTATTTACGCGTCATATTCATAAAGATTGAATTCCATAAAATATCCTAACTATTCTATTGTAATAATCATAAGACGTAATTACTTGAGACCGAACTATTTCAAATAGTTCATCATGAATAGTTTAAAATTTCTGAGAAATCATACAGTCGATAAATTGGTATATTTTAACGCAAATTCAGCAAAAATTTAAAATGAATAGTAAGAATTTTAAAAGATATATTTTTTAGTGGATTAACAATGTAATTTAAATATGAAAATTATTTAGTTTTATTGAACTATTTTGCATCTTTTTGTAATCAAAGGACTTTGTATTTCTAAATAGGAACTGATTTTTATTAATCTATGAAATAATAATAATAATAATAAAAAATAACATTTACTAACCAGAAATTACTACATTTTAACTTTTGATTTTAATTTATGATTTTGATGAAAGTTGCATTAATGAAACCAATTACTCGCATGACACAATCACTTCCTTTTATTCACATTTTTTTTTTAATTTTTTATAAATAAAAATTAAGAACTATTGATATTAAAAAACTGAAATTTTATAAGCAGCTTTACTAAAATGTAGCATCTGTAGTTTCAAACAGCATAGCCGGATAAACAAGGGCTACATGCATTTGATCCAATTTTGCTGTATATATATTCTATGTGCCAAAATCTGATAAGTGTGATATTTTTGGAAAATTCCAGCGCAGCGTTATGGGGGAGGTCGAAAGTACCCTGAGTTGCTTCCTGAAAACGATGCAACTCGATTAAATACGATGTGATTAAATATGACAATATTTACTTTTTAAAATTACTGTTAGCAACAAAGCATAAGAGTTAGTTAGAGTGGCAGCTATGAACGGAGTATAAAAAAGCACATTTTTGGAGAGTTTTTGATTTAGTATAATTCTTTAATTTTGGAATGGTTAAAAAAAATACATTTTGCATGATAAATCTAAATCCATAACTATTTTATTCTACGTAATCTTCAAACTCACAAAAAGGGAAAAAAATACAAATATTTCCATTCGAAGGCACCGTATACTCCGTCGTATATCGAGCATGATAAATCTAAAAAAATATTTATTAAATTAGAAATCTTAATTCATACGATCATCTTTTTTTTTTCGGGATTTTTAATTTTTAATTTTTTATAACGGATTATACAGCAGCGCCACCTGCTGGGCGATTTTTACCAAAAAACTAATCAGCACTAATTTATATCAGGGACTGACTGAATATAAAGTTTTATTATATTTCGTGCATTAGTTCTTGAGATAGAGCTGCCACAAAATTTTTGTGACATACAGACAGACAGAGTCACACAGTCACAGACAGACATTTTCTAAAAACAGTCATATCGTGTTCAGTACCTTCTAAAACGAATAAATCCGTCGAAAAACGGAAGTCGAAAATTTTCATGAATCCAACACTTTCTTCTTGTAAAGATAGAAGAAAGTAAAAATTTCCATTAAATTAGAAACTTTAGCTCTTATGATCATCTATTTTTTTTTAAATTTTTATTTAACCTTTTATTTTTCTAACGCGCACTTGTAAATTTCGATACATTTTTTTGCATCAATAGTGCGCATTATACGCCGTTATATACGGTAAATCTTCCCTTTAAAAATATTCAGAAAAAAACCCCCCAGAAAATATGATGCACATAAATAAATATATATATTTCATCGTAATTGATGATGGAATATGCAAGCCTTCATTTGTTACATTTCCGGATAATAAAATTGATGGTAATTATATTTTAATGATGCAAAAGTCAGATTCCTCCCTATGAAATAGCTTTAAAAATCAGCAGCCTGAATTCTTCTTTGGATTTATTACTGTGCATTTCGAAAAATGAGAGTGATTAGATCGGAATATTTCCGCTTGAATATCGTTACGGTCTTCTTTTATTGATTATTTTTTGCATTAATAATGTGTAATATCAAAATATGCTACGTTAAAAATACGTAGAATTTCCTGCTTCTAATGAAATTCCTTATTGAATCATATGAAACCGGCATTCCTTTTCACTTTATTTTGAAATATTTTAATTAGTGGCTTGAGAAATGATATATCATTACGGAGTGAATAAATATGAAAAGTACTTACAACGTTGCTTCGGATCTTTATAAATGACAATTCGTTGTTTTAATTTATACATTTAAACGTTAGATGAGATATTGATGCAGAAATACTTTATAGATTTTCAAAGTAAATCAAACGCAATTTTATGTTTCTTAAAATGTAATTTCAATTTTTACGAGAATTCTGATTGATGAAATATATTTTTGAATACAGTTGTTGAATTGAATTTAACCCTTAAGAGCCTACATCAGTCACGCGAAAAAACGCTCAAGCTAATGTTAAATCTATGGGAAGGTTCTAGCGCGATTTCTCGCTCGCATTTTAATATTTTTAAATGTTTTTTTCTTTTTGCATAGGATAGCTGAGGTCAATCTCCAACGTTGTTAGTTTTTACTTTTGCGATTTTAGTTCCAGTTATTTTATATAAGGGTACTTTCACCTTGAGAACCGGTTCCAATCGGTTCCAAAATTGTAAATGTCCGCTTATAGAAAACTGTAACCAAAATCAAAAAAGTAAAAACTAACAACGTTACAGATCGACCTCAGCTATCCTATGCAAAAAAAAATCATTTAAAAATATTAAAATGCGAGCGAGAAATCGCGCAAGAACCTTCCCATAGACTTAACATTAGCTTGAGCGTTTCTTCGCGTGACTAGCGTAGGCTCTTAAGTGCTGTTTCAGAAATTGTCGCATATCTTACTGTGAGCGGTCTCTGAGACCGCTTGATCGAAAGATGAATAAAAGGCTCGATTAACTCATAGAATACTGTTTATGTACTAAACTTTATGTACAGGACTGTTATAATTAAAATTCACCTATTCAAAAGTCACTAACGATAGTACGAGGGCTCTAAACGAAACAAAATTTAACTAGTATCTGCAGCTAAACCGAAAATTATATGTTAAACGATGAATATTGAAAAAAGAAGCTGTGTGTAAGACCGCTAACAGCAGTTAACAAGCAGGAGTTAACAAGGGTTAAGAAGCAAATAAGATCGAATTTTCTTTTGATAAAAAAAAGTTTAATAATCTATCTTTCACATATTTTTTGACAATAACTATCGATGATTATAGGAAAAGTTCTTATTGAAAAGTGTTTAAAGTTTTTTTTTTTTTTTAAAGAATTTCAAGACTTTAGACTCTAGACTTTTATCAAGACCTAACAGCAGTTAACAAGGTTTAAGAAGCAAATAAGATTGATTTTTCTTTTAATGAAAAAAGTTTAATAAGCTATCTTTCACATATGTTTTAGCAATAACTATAGAAAATTATACAAAATTCTTATTTAAAAGTGCTCAAAGTTTTTTTAAAAAGAATTTCAAGACTTTAGACTCTAGACTTTTTTCAAGACCTAACAGCAGTTAACAAGGTTCAAGAAGCAAATAAGATTGATTTTTCTTTTAATGAAAAAAGTTTAATAAGCTATCTTTCACATATTTTTTGACAATAACTATTGATGATTATACGAAATGTTCTTATTAAAAAGTGCTTAAAGTTTTTTTTAAAAGAATTTCAAGACTTTAGACTCTAGACTTTTTTCGAGACCTAACAGCAGTTAACAAGGTTTAAGAAGTAAATAAGATTGATTTTTCTTTTAATGAAAAAAGTTTAATAAGCTATCTCTCACATATTTTTTAGCAATAACTATAGAAAATTATACAAAATTCTTATTAAAAATGGCTTAAAGTTTCTTTTAAAAGAATTTCAAGACTTTAGACTCTAGACTTTTTTCAAGACCTAACAGCAGTTAACAAGGTTTAAGAAGCAAATAAGATTGATTTTTCTTTTAATGAAAAAAGTTTAATAAGCTATCTTTCACATATTTTTTGACAATAACTATTGATGATTATACGAAATGTTCTTATTAAAAAGTGCTTAAAGTTTTTTTTAAAAGAATTTCAAGACTTTAGACTCTAGACTTTTTTCGAGACCTAACAGCAGTTAACAAGGTTTAAGAAGTAAATAAGATTGATTTTTCTTTTAATGAAAAAAGTTTAATAAGCTATCTTTCACATATGTTTTAGCAATAACTATAGAAAATTATACAAAATTCTTATTGAAAAGTGCTTAAAGTTTTTTAAAAAAGAATTTCAAGACTTTAGACTCTAGACTTTTTTCAAGACCTAACAGCAGTTACCAAGGTTTAAGAAGCAAATAAGATTGATTTTTCTTCTAATGAAAAAAGTTTAATAAGCTATCTTTCACATATTTTTTGACAATAACTATTGATGATTATACGAAAAGTTCTTATTAAAAAGTGCTTAAAGTTTATTTAAAGAATTTCAAGACTTTAGACTCTAGACTTTTTTCAAGACCTAACAGCAGTTAACAAGGTTTAAGAAGCAAATAAGATTGATTTTTCTTTTAATGAAAAAAGTTTAATAAGCTATCTTTTACATATTTTTTAGCAATAACTATAGAAAATTATACAAAATTCTTATTTAAAAGTGCTCAAAGTTTTTTTTAAAAAGAATTTCAAGATTAAAAGAAGGATAATTGGAATTAAATATTATTTTTAAATTGTTACTACATAAAATACCGAATGCAAAACATAATAATTTTAATAAATAATTTAATAAATTTAATAAATATTATAAAGTTAAAAAACAAACAGACAAGCCGGACAAATGTTAATTTTTACTGTAATTTTTTTTCGAGTAATTAATGATCAATCTTCTAAAAATAAGAAAGATGTGGTGAAGATCTTGGGTTTAAAGGTTAAATAACTCTATTTCAGTTTATCTTTAACGCTTTCAACTTGTAATTTTTTTAATTTATTGATTGTTAATCGCTATCTTCCAAGCTAGTATGAAGTCTTCGATAATACTTTATTACACAAATAAAATGGAATTTCTAATAGTAATAATAATAATAAAATAAATTATCTTGCGTAACTTTTAGCAATAACTTTCGATGTATATGCTGAAATATATAACCAGTTCTTACAAGAAGATCTGTAAAAATATTTTCAAAAATGTTTCTAGATGAGAAATTGTTAATTAAATATCATTTAAAATTTTCTCTACATAAAAAAATAATGGAAATCATTAACTAAACTTAATAAACGTTATGATAAAATGGTCAGATCTTCAATGTCACATTTTTGCACCAGTCTATCGTGTTCGTCTATAATTAATAGTTAATCTCCTTATAATTAAATAGAAACAAGTGAGTTTAAGGTTTGAAGATATTTAAACTCTTAAACAATTTTTTGAATTTCGCTATTGCATAATATACGAAAAAAGATATGAAAGAATAACTGAAAAAAAAATTGCTGTACCTATATTTCTTGAATTTTATGATTTTACTGTAAATTTTTATGGAAAGCTCCTTGTATTTTCCAGTCTTTTAATATCTTCAGCAACCCTAATGCTTTCAGTGATTTCCTTTGTACCTAAATTTCGTTTAAATTATTAGCACCTCTACAAAATAAAACTTTTTCTATATTTTTAAACTTGACTTTGTTACAGCTGTTAAAATTATTTCTATTTAATTTTGTGATTAATAAGAAATGTAAATACGGTATTCCTTTTTTTTAGCACTTTTCAACATAGTTGAGTTCATTTATCGTTCATTTACTAGGACATACAAAAAATTCGGCTATAGTATTGTCTATGGGCAATAATTTCTGGAAGTTTGTTTTCAATTACGGTACACTTTTTTTTAAAATTTAACTAATTTTTTGCGTATTATTTGGTGTGTATAAATTCCATAGATCATATACAGGGTTGCACAAAAGAATTCGAGTACATGTGTATCGGGCATCACGGGGAAGTTGTCTTCAAAGTACGACCGACAGAAATAGAAAACATGTGTCCTGCGGATATCCCGAAAAACTGTTCCAGGCTGGTTGAAATGTTGAAAAACTGTAGGAAAAACTGTTAGCATTAAGTAGGATTACACGCCACAGCACCTTTTGTGTGTGCTCCATTATCGAGAGTTTACCGTAGCGCCTGTTTTCAATGGTGTCGTCATCACAGCAATTGGATCCAGAAAGACTAAACTTGTGTGTATTTTTCTTAGATTCCTGTTGATGGATATTTTTTGGACTACAAGCATTACCCTTCTCACTCCAGATACATTCTCGTCAACGATTCGGTGACAGAATGAACCTGCTCTCATCTGAGAAACACAAGCTAAGCCGTTCTCAGCCTAATTTGAACGAGGCAGAAATTCCACATATTGGTGACTTCGATTTTGTAGCTGTTACCGTTAATAATATCATCCGCCCTTAGCAACTGTCCACCAGTGTATAAAAGTTGTGTATATTTCGAGAAATAAGACCAGTAACAAAACTGAATGTAGTATACAAGGAGGTTATAAAGTAATAGAATTCTCAGTAATTTTAGTTATGTACATACATGTGCATGGTGTGTGTTGGACGCCTGCATGTCTGTCTGTAATTCAATTCAAAAAACACAAAGGTTCAAATAAGGCGAAATGGTAACAGCACTTTGAATTATAGTATACACAAAGGTAAATTTTAGTTATGTACATTCATGTGTATGGTGTGCGTTGGCTGCCTGCATATATCTCTGTACTTCAATTCAAAAAACACAAAGGTTGAAATAAGGGGAAACGGTAACAGAACTCTGAATTTCAGTTTACACAAAGGTAAATTTTAGTTATGTACATTCATATGCATGGTGTGCGTTGGCTGCCTGCATGTCTGTCTGTACTTTAATTCAAAAAACACAAAGGTTCAAAGGTTCTTTGTGCTATTTCATTCACTTAATAAAAATTACACCAAAACATTTTTCAAAAGAGTTTAACGTAAAACAATAAAAAATTATATATCTTTAAAAAAATATTGTCGCGTAATATATTCGCATGAACAGCATTAATTAATTTTAATAACTGAGAGCAACTTATCTAAATATAAATTATCTATTCTAATCTAAAATGCATGCTTTAGTTCGTATTTTATTTGGGGTATTTTAATCTTCGTAGTGAAAGAAATAATGCATAGTTAATTTAAAGCAAAATAATTGATTTTTTTTCTCTGATCCATGAATAAGTTTTCTTTCAAGCTGTTATGTTCACACACGTTCCTCTTCTGCCATAAAAATAAAAGCATTTATGAATAATTACTTAATTAAATTTAGAAAAAATATAGCTGTTTAAACAAAGTATTACTTCAAAAAGCAGAATGAAATGTGAAAAAAACATCGAAATGAAAAAATGCTACTGCATGCATCTAAACTCATTTACATTAACAATAATATCTCGAAAGGAAAACATAAAACTCACTTGGACATATGAAAACTATTAAATTAAATTGCACAAATCATAAAAAATTGAAAACTAATTTTTAAACATACATAGTATAAAAATTAAAATTAGAGAATTAGAAAAAAAAAAATAGTAAAAAAAATTAGAGAATTTCGGAAATATTAATTGTCCAGTCCTTCAGAACATATGTGATTATTCGTCGAAAAAATATTTTTTATTTGTAGAAATTTATTTTGTAGATAGGCAAAAGACTGGTAAATAGAGAAATAAAATAGAGAATGTAAGAATTTTAAATAATTAGAGAAATAAAACAAACAAAATAGGCCAGAAACTGCAATTTATTTATGTGAAAAATAACATTTTGACAAAAAACGTAAAAGTTAGCTCTGATAAATGGAAACAAATGAATAAAGTTGCGTAACTCAAAAAAAAAAAAGACTAAAAATCATTTAAAAAATTATATTAAAAAAAAAAAAGATATTAAGGAGGTTCTCCAAAAGCATTTTTTCCCCACTCAATAACGCAAAAACTTATTCATATAGCCTCTACGCGACGAGAGTCCTTTACAGAATTTTTAATTTTTTAACACCGGTTTTTTAAAATAAAATATTCTTTCTAATTTAAAAGCATCTTTCTGTCAAAAGAAATTCCCGGTCTATAATGCTAGCATTCGTTCTATCCTTACTCCGATCTGAGGTTTTGCTAGCAAAACTGATCTTAACTATCTTTACGGAACTCATAATAAAAATCTAGGTATTATAAGAAATGACAATAGATATCGTAGAAACTCAACTATTCGCAGATATCTCAGCAACACTTCTCTCAAGAAAAGAATGAATCAACTATCCAAAAAATTTTATAAAAACATCAATAATATTCCTAACGAAATTACTGCTGAATTACCAGACTACAAGATCTCCGACCCTGTCAACAGAAAATACTCTAGATAATGCATTGATTATTGAGGATGAAAAATGAGTTGTTTTCCCTCTGTATAGTTAAACGTTCTTGTTCTCTTGTCTCTCGTTTAATTTTAAAAAATGATAGTCTGTTGCATTTGTAACTTTGTAACTTTTTTATTTACCTTCAATTTATATGTATGGTCCCTGAAACACTGTATTGCTGGCATCTTACATAGTTTCACGATATTTGACTGGTCTTTTTATATGAGTTATTCTAAAGAATTGACTACCAAATCATAAAAAAAAAAAAAAAAAAAAAAAAGGTGTAGTTCGCAAATGCGCAGTTATAAACTATTTCATACAAATACCCATATCTCATCAAATATTCAATATATTAATTTTTTAATTGGAGTATACTGTTTCTACTGTTCTTGAAGTCAAACATGTGCTTTACATCCTCGAATTTCAAGAAGAATTTGTCAAGAATTTAAGTAGACATTCGACCAACCGTGTAAAAAGCGAAAGCGTCCGGTCACTGCCCCTTAATTTTTGGACAGCAGTGTATATTTTCTTAGAGTGGCCACTAACTATACCAAAAACAATTTTTAGTATATTCTTATTTGCTACATGCCAGCGGTTAATAGCAATATATTTCATTATTTATATAAAACTTTTCGAGTTTGATTATTTCAGTATTTATAAGAGCGTAGTTGGATTACATGTCTGCTAAATTCGTGTTTTATTTATTTATTTGTGAATTTTTAATTTCGTTTAGGAATTTAGTTACAGAATATTACACGCAAATAAACAAATGCTGAATTATTTATATTGTTTTAAGTGCAGATTGGTTAATCACTTGCAATAAGGATGAATGTTCATTTTTGAGATAGATTAAAAACAAAATTCATGCTTGAAAATTATTTTAAAAATACATAAAAAATCAATAAATTGAGAAAGTTTTCAGACAAATTTTATTTGAAAAAATATTTTTTCTCTATTCAACGGTGTAAAATTTGAAACTGTGCGATGGTTAGAGGTTAATAAATTTGTGAAAAATGCTAAATAGATCGGCCAGGTCGTTGCCGCCGTCGATATAACTTCAGTGTTACTCACGGGTATATTTTTGCTGTATAATATAGATTAGCTCTAAATTAATAGCTGCAAAAATGTGACATCACAACAGAGAGGGAGAGTAACCCCCCATAAAAACTTCACGACCTCATAAATGTCTGATCCTTTAAATGCCTTACATCTTGAGTAATAAGCGATTGTTGTTAATTGATTTTGATTATTTCAGTATTTATAAAAGTGTAGTTGGATTACATGTCCGCTAAATTCGTGTTTTATTTACACTGCAAATCCCTGAAACACATTTTACTCAAAATACAACGCTTTATAAACGCTTGAGGTGTCAAGATGTGTTTCCAATCTGTTTAAGGCATTCTCAGGTGTTTGAAAATGTGTTGTAAAATGCGTTTACCGAAACTCGGCTGTCACTTTGGTAAAGATTTAATGGAAAGCGAAACACATGCGTATAACAGAACACATTTCAGTAAACTATGCTATATTCAGACATTTTTCTTCGGCTAGGATTCATGAAACTCCAGGAGGAAATTGCACTTTCAAAACAATAAAAAAAAAAAAAAAAAAAAAAAAAAAAAATCTGAAATGTTTGCTGTATATTTGTTTTAAATGTTTCTACGTGGAGAAAAAGTGCGTAATAACTTTATTTCTTACAGCCAAAGATGACGTCATTGTCGGGGAATGTATACATTTGATAATCCTAAAAATAAAAGTTAATTAAAAAAATAAATATTTAAAATATTGGAAAAAATAGAAGATTTTGGGAAATTATAATTTTTCACATTAAATGTGAAAAAATATTTTTTTCCACATTGTTATCTATATTTTATGTACTATGATATATAAAATTTAAAAATAAATGTTATTAGTGCAGTGTTGCAGTGAGAAACGTTGGCTCTCGCTAAGTATAGCTAAAAGTGCTTTGCCAGGGCTCCGCGCTATGTTGCGCAGGCCGCACAGTCAACCTCCCCGAAATAAAAGTTCTGAAAGCACTGATCGTGATAGGTCGCTATTTTTTTACGGTCGCCAAAATGTTGTTGCATAAAAAAATGATAGTATAAGAATTTTGAATATCGTTTAAGGAGGGGACCAATATTTTCGTGCTGATACCCATCACCAGTGTTGAATTCAAGGGGTACCCAGGCGGGGACATTCATCCCCCCCCCCCCTGGGGAGCACTGAAATCAGTGTTGAATTCAGGAGGTGGCCCGGGGGAGGACATTCCCCCCGGAGCTTTGAAATGTTCCCCGGAAGATTTGAGATTTTATTATTTCAATGGTAAAAAAGTTGACCCCCCCCCCCCCCCCCCCCCGGAGAAAACTGTCTGAATTCAACTCTGATTGAAATACCCCCGAAGATTTGAGATTGTATGCTTTTAATGCTTAAAAGTGCAATTTTTCCCCCGGAGCCATAGAAATCCCTCCCAGAGAAAAGGGTCTGAATTCAACTGTCGAGCACCTTTAAAAAAGAAAAAAAAAGAAAAGCTCCTACAAAAATCCCCAACGACTCCAGTTCACCGAGCTCTCAGTGCTCCAGTTAGCAGACGCATGCGCACAGGTACTGTTATGGTTTTCAAGCTATTGCATCCTTCCGCTTCCGGTCCGCCATTCATCTGCAATCGTCACGTGTTTCTGTGTTTTTGTGTATACGTTAAATGCGACCCTAAACCGTATCCAGCCATGTTAATTTTATTTATTTAATTTTGTTCGAAGTGTTTCTCAGAAAAGTACAGATTTTCCTGGACAAAATTTGTTGAAATTATCCAAAGGGTGGATTTCTTGGTGTGATCAACCGTCGCGCCATGAAGTTTTGATTATTTTCCCGGCAAAATATTTGCAGTGTAAGTTTTTCTATATTATTTAAATTTTTTGTCGTAGGAATTATATATGCATGGATATTAAAGTTCTAGATAATTGTTTTTTGGTAAACCGATGTATTTATGTGTATGATTTTTATAAAATAGTGTTATTTTTTGCACCTTGTGACTTATGTTTTGATGTTGACTGAAATGTAACAATCGTCAAAATGCATGCTGAAGTTAATTACGTTTTTTTTAAATTTAATTATTTATTGACGTTTTTAATATTTACATAAGGGTATAAATACACATAATATGCATGGTTATTTATTTATTTTTAATTTCTTGCAAACTTTAAACAATTATTAATTAATATTAGATTTTTAATTATGTTTATCAAAACATTATATACTAGGACCTATTTCTTTTTCTCTTTAGCTTACGTATTTTATCCAACTAGAATGCCGTTCTGACTCGTTTTAATTTCTAAAAAAACTGTTTACAATTTATCTAATAATTAGATTGTCCTTCAAACACTTTATTTGCGTGAATAATATTTAAATGCATCATCTCTTTGATTAATTAACTAATTAATTTTTTTATTACTAATATTAGTTCTTTTATAATAGAAATTCGTTTAAAAATTACTATTAATTTTTGTCCCTTTATTTTTTTTTAATTAAATGAAAAATAACGAGTGTAATTAAATATTTTTTGCATAATATTATTTTTTTTTCTGTTAATTAAGAAATAGAAATTAATGAACTGAATCTGAAAATGCACTTGCACCCTTAGTAATGTTTATTAGGACTCGATAACAATAAATTATTTTTTGTTCAAACCTCCTTTTACATTTCCTTGACAAAATTTTGCAGATTTTTATTTTAGCATGAAGTGAAATCTAGCTTAACATTAGAGCTAAAAAAATCTTATAATTTATTTAAGGAAGGTTACTATTTAATTTATACAATACGTTTCTGTATACTGAATTTATTTTTATATAATAAACTTGTCTGCATTTCATCATTTAAAAATAACTTATTTTTAATATTTTACTTATAGTCTTTGCACATAAGAAAATGATAATTTAAATCTAACACACATTTATTATATTAAGTTTGTAAACTTTATTTATTATCAGATTCTTTGTATTTTTTACCACTTTGGGTTTTCTCGGAATATAATTACTAATATGCATAATACTCATATCCATAGAATAAACAATAGTAATATAAAAAAATGTACTATTGTAATTTAATTATAAATTTACAACAGTGTTTGCAGATCTAAAATAATATGTGACATAACTTTGATATTTGAAGTAGTTTTCAATTCTTTATTTATTTGCTTACATATGAACGAAGAGATAACAATGTTAGTGCCAGAAATTGTCATTTTTGAATGATTTAGTAAATAAAATGACCTGCTGTATTTTTTTCAATAATTATTTTCAAAATAGTTACAACAAGCTGGGAATACTTTTATTTCAGCTAAATATAATGCATGTGTCTTCCAAAACATTATTATTAAAATACTAATGTTAGTTCATCATGCAGATATGGTTGTATCGCAAAATTTTAAGCTTTACAAGTAGACATTTTATTTCCTTTTACACGGAGTGTGCTTCAAGTTAGAGATATTAATGTAGTAAAAATGCACTGATACCTAATAAAGTAGGAAACTGTTGAGATCACTATAATAGATTATATATTTTTAATGGTGATATATCCCAACAATATTTTTTACTTTGTTTATATTGTTTAAAGGGCATAAATGGAATATACAATACAATTAAAATTTGCTTTTCAACCATAATAGAGAACCATTTGATAAAGCTAGGCAAGCTTTCATAATTTTTTCAAAATTAATGTTTGGCAATTGAAAATGAAAAATACAATTGAAATGATTATGAAATTGAATGATATGTTGGGAACTATAATGTTAAATTTAGGAAAAGCTAGTGAGGAAATTATAATACTGAAAGGTTAAATTTTTAATAGAAAAAATTATGGTACTTTTGTGTTATAGTGGCCCCGAGGATGAATCGCCAAGCGACCAAGATTTATGTCCAAATTATAAATCATATATGACATTATATAATATATTATTTAATATAATTTGTGAATCATATGACACAGTTATAGTCAAATATGATGTAGGGTAGATGTGCCAGTAATGGACATCCTTAAGGAATTTCTTTAAAAATTATTTTTTAATTAATAGTTATAATTATTATTGTCCAATTTTTTTAATATTATATTAATCTATCAACAATATTTAATCATGCTCATAGTCACATTTCCCAATGTGGATCCAAATTTAATTATAAATAACAGAAATAAATCAAAACACCCTAAATTCCTGTAATGGACACCCTCTCTTCCAGTAATGGGCCACCTCTGTTCCAGTAATGGACACCCCACCAAAAAATAATAGGTAATTGATTTTATGATTGTATTTAAAACCCGAATTTAATGAAAGCATAAATGAAATAAAATAGTTGTTTTCAAATAAATTTAACAATTAGGATATCAATAATTAATAAAATATTTATGAGAATAATTCACTGTTTAAATTAATTATTGTTATTATCACAAGATCAATATTTTAATTATTTTAGATAGAAGGTTTAAAATACTAACTTTCAAAGAATGATATTTCTCAAATTATTAAGTCATTGAGGGGGGGGGGGGGGAGGGGGTTTAGAAGGGTTGGTTTAACAAAAGAAAAAGATTTTTTTAAAAGTGTCTTGGAGTACCAGTGCATGGAATCATATTTATTTTTATTCTTAACAGTTAAACTTCCTAAAACTGCTTTATATAGTACTTTTAGCAATTTGTAAAAAATATATCAAATAAATGAGAGTGTAGGTTGAATGTTTTTTTAAATACTAAATAAATTTTTTTTAAAATAAAATATCAGAACTGACATTTGAGCCCCCTGATCCTGATTTACTACTTTCATTGCTACTATAAATTTAATATTATAGGGATTTTTTTATGTATGTAGTTCTTTTGTCAGAGCTGAATAATGAAACATTTAAGACAGAAAATAGATTAAGAACTTCGGTGACTTAAAAAATTGTCTTTTTTTAAAAGGGGAGAGTGTGAGCCCCCTCATTTTTCCATGCCCTTAAAGATTATTCTCTGCTTCCTGATGGGTGTTGATTGCCACATTATAAAATATGCAAGGTACGGTTTACAAAATAATAATTTGATAGCAATCTTAGAAAAAATTATTAATTACATGAAATTAACAAAAACAGCTATTTATATAAAAATAATATATTATTACATTCTGGTAAGTAAAATTTAAAAATTAAATTTGACTATTTAGCTTTTCAGTTAAATAAAAAAAATATATGCACTATGAACATTACTGAAATTGCTTTTTCAGTAATGTCCACATGGGGTGTCCATTACTGGAAATTGACTAATTAAGCATTCCAGTAATGGACCATGGTCCTAAAACCTGAAAAATAAATGAAATTTTGTAAATTGCCATTAGTATGTAAAATTCAAAGTTTTCTATTATTGTCTAAACAAAAACATGCAATTTTTTCAAGAAAATAAAAAAATATATGAATTGTTTAAGTGAAGCCAGCTCTTAGCATGTTCATTAAGATTTTCACAGAAAATCTGTGGAACTGTGAAACATTATTTTCTGCTTCCTGATTGGTTTGATTAAGAGTGTCAACAATAACCCAGATTATAAAACAAACAAGGAGGAATTATGAAAAAAATATATAAAAGGCTAAATTATTATTGGTTATTTTTTTATAAATAAAAAACTTTGAATGTGGCCCATTACTGGCACATCTACCCTATATGGCGTAAATAATACAGAGGCGGATCTACTCCTTCATTTAGGGGAGGGGGGGGTCATATCTTCTTTCTTATCTTTCTGGGGCATGTGTGTGTGTGGGGGGGGGGTCATATGTCTTCATTAGCAGTTTTTATATCTTAGATTCAAATTGACTATTTTCTGACATATAGGGTAGATGTGCCAGTAATGGACACCCTTAAGGAATTTCTTTAAAAATTATTTTTTAATTAATAGTTATAATTGTTATATTCCATATTTTTTAATATTATATTAATCTACCAACAATATTTAACCATGCTCATAGTCATATTTCCTAATGTGAACCGAAATTTAATTGTACATAACAGAAATAAATCAAAACACCCTAAATTCCAGTAATGGACACCCCACAAAAAGTAATATAAATAATTGATATTATGATTGTATTTAAAACTAGAATTTAAAGAATGCATATTAATGAAATAAAAAGCTGAATTTGTATTGGTTATTTTTTTATAAATCAAAAATGTTGAAGGTGGCCCATTACTGGAAGGGGGTCCATCCATTACTCACACATCTACCCTACCCGAATTTATTTTCTTTCATAAGTGCATGAAATTTGCAGGTATATTTGTAAATATATAAAATTTGCATGTTTTATCCATTAACCAAAAAATCAGCTTCCCATTTTCTTTCAAGTACCGTAAATTGTATATATAAAAAAAACATTTATAAATATGTATATTTATATATGTATAAAATATTTAATATATATGTACATAAACAAGCATAAAAGTTAATCAAGTTTGTTTTTATATTATTTGGCAACAAATCCCACTTTCTGGTATGCAATTTGTGCCAAGCTTAAAAAAAAAAAAAAAAACCTAAGGCCCCTGTACTGGAAATTAAATATCCAATTCAAAGTAAATTGAAAATACTGTTCTCAGTCTTGTTATTTTATATTTAATAATTTTAATCTTTGTGCATTATGTAAAGCCTTTTATTTTTATTATTTATTTATCTGTCAGATCACTTTGAAAAAGTTATGAGCTAGTTTCAAAAGGACTGATGGAAGCAATTAAAACAGACAGGTATGCCAACTTTGCATTCTCCAGGGGCTTGGAAAATTAAACAAAGTCTGATGAGAATAAAGGGCATTGGATGATCTAAGCTAACATCTTTCGTCTAAATACTGTCCACTCGGTAATTGTTTTTCATGTCATTAAATAACATATACTTATATGTACTATTTTGTACATTTTTATTATTTTATATTTATACATGTATTCCTTCAATATGTCATGTCTGTTAGAATATTATTTATCAGGGGTCGATCCAGGAAAAATTTGGGGCCTATTTAATTTAGGGACCCTTCACAAAAATCTATTTAATAAAATGGGCACAAAAATCAATTTGATAAAATGGGCTCCTTCCCAAAATTCTATTACATAAAAACTTACTATTTATTATTTTGTGATGGTTTAAAATGTGTAATTTGTAAACAAGCAAGTTCACCAGAGAGGAAAACTTCAGCAAAAGGATTTTAAAAAGTTTGTTTATAAATGCTTGGTTTGAATTTGATTAACTGGATATCAACTTTCATTACAAAATGTTATTTTTCGCAAAAATATAATAAATTTCACAAAAATAACCTTTACTTTTCACAAAATGCCCCCCACCCCCTCCTCCCCCCCCCCCCCCCCAAAAAAAAAAAAAAAAAAAAAAAAAAAAACATGCATCGACCCCTGTTCATGGAGGAGCAAAAAAGTAAACATATATGCGTGAGAGCTTCTTCAAAAGGTTGAAATTCATCTTTTTAAAACCATTTTGTGTATTTTCTTAATTAATGCAAAATTGTAAAAAAATATCTGTTATAATATGATTAAATTATAAGAATATTTTATTAATGTATTGCTTGAAATAATTTCTGTATTTTTTCATTCCTGACGTACCTGATTAATGCAAATCTTGTTTGTTACTTGTATTATTGGTGGTACCTAAATATTATCCTGGCCAGGTCAGTTACAACTGCTATTATAAATAATATTTTTTTGTTATTAATTTATTATTGCTCATTTATTATTTATTTATTTTATATTTATCATTTTTAGCAATGTTATGTATCTAATAATAAATTACTGTTTTGTACATGATTGGTAACAATAAATAAGGTTGGCAATATATCTCCTGGCCCGGATAATACGCAAGTACTCTATTATTTCTTGGTAACAATATTAAATTTAAAAATGATTAAGGATGTTTGAGTTAGTGTTTTGAATTGAATTTTGGATACTACAGTATAGGTGAGAAAAAACATGAAGGGGTCTGTTCAGACTTTTTTCCCAGGGTCCTGTTTTTGTGAAATTGTGAATAATTTTGTGAATTAGAAATGATCGTTATATTCAGGTTCTTGTTTATACATTTTTAAGAAGATATGTGGATATAAAATACATACATTTTCTTTATATATATAAAAGTGACGTCAGATTTTATTTTTAAATGATTAATTTGTCGGTACTTTTCGGTTAGCCGGGCGCCAGTGATATATGTACATATATAAATATATATGTATATACATCTATATATATATTTTCATACATATATGTGTACATATATATGTATGTATATATATGTATATGTGTATATATATGTGTGTGTGTATATATACATGTACATATATCACTGGCGCCCGGCTAACCGAAGAGTACCAATTTGTCAAATGTTCGGTTTAAAGATGGAAAAATTTTGTGAAAAACCTATTTTTAAGACACATAATTTTGTGAAGGGTCCTGTTTTAGGGAAAATAATTTTGTGAAAGGTCCTGTTTTGAAATGAGAAATTTTGTGAAGAGTCCCTTAAAGGACCCAATTTTTCCCTAAACAGATGCCTGACATTTGTCAAAAAACAACAATCGTTTAGAACTTGAGTTGTAAATTTAATGAAATATATATAAAAAAAGAAAAAACTGTTCAATTACAAATCATTTCAATAATGCTTGGAAGCCTCATGCTTTTTCGTTTAAAAACTTGTCAACTAGTGTGGTATTATTCAATGGATTTTTTTTTTTTTGCTTTGGTCGCAACAGCTTAGTCTGTTTCGCAGCCTAAGTAGAGTTAAACCTCAGAATAGTGCACATCTTGGGAAAGTAGAAATTATTCACTATTCAGAGTTAAAGTCATATGAATGGAATGTTGTCATATAAATTTTCATTCCTAGTAAATGTTGTGAAATGAAATTGTGTTTGCTGAGACGTCTGCTTTTCAAGAGTGTAAGTGTATAAGAGGGTGTGTGTGGAGAAAGGGATTTAATCCTTAGACATTTTGCCTACTCAAAACCTTGCAGTTTGCTTCTGAGCTGCTTTTAATCAAAGAAGAGCTATAAAATTGAAGGCTTATATTATGAGCATCTGAAAATTATATAAACAAAGTTGTTTAAAGTGTGTTTTCCTTCCAGAGGGATATTTTCTTTAGAATTTAAAAGGGAAAGGAAGTTTGCTTAAAGTTCTTTTTGGAAAATAATATATTTTGTCCCATTTATACAGCACTTTTAGATAATTTTAATTATGTATTTCTGGAGCAAAAATTACTTTGACGTGCATAGATTTAACAATGAGAATTGTTTTTTCCTTAGAAAAAAAAAAGGTGGGGAATCTTACCAGTCAAGCTATCCAAAATATTTGTTTTTAAAAATTAATCACTGTATTTCAGTCAACTGGCTTTTTCGGAGGAGAGGGACTGGCCAAATTCTGGTAACCCGGTATTTGTATGGCCTCTTTTTTTCAGCTAAGTGTATTTTGTAAGGTAAATTTCTAAGAAATGTCTGTCACGTAATATGAATGTTTTATGTCTGGTGACTGATGTGTAGGACCTAACCAGTTTATTATAAAAATGCCAAATGTATTGTATGATCATGCAGCAATAATGGCTTGGTAGTAATCAAATCTGTAATGAACATTAGGTACTTCTTTGTTATAGGTGTCTTGGCAATTTTGCAGAAATGAAAATGATCATGAAAATGAAACAGTGACCAATGAAACAAATTTTCTAATCTGCACTTAGCTTGCTCTTCTCCAGCACACAAAAATTTTCTCTGATAAATTAAAAAATTGACGTTTCTAAAATTTCAAACATGTTTACTATTTTTAATTTACCAGCGAAAGAAACTTTTTCCCCCAAAAAAATTAATTTTACTATTTGAAAGAATTTGTGAAACTCATCATAATATGCAACTTATATATTAGAGCAAAAATATCTGGAAATACAGTACACAGTAGACTCTCTTAAATTCACATAGAGATTGTGCAGATTTTAGAATTTTGCAGATTTCTGGTCAGTTTTGTTTACATTTTTTAAACAGTAATTTGAATTTAATAATGCACTCGAAATTATAATGAATGCTTACAATAAAGTAAAATAATAAAAATTAAGAAAATTAATTTTTTTAATATTAAAAGTAAAGGTCAAGTAAATAATTCATAATACATAACTAAATATTCATAGTGATGAGATATTATTTTCTTGAATCATTCAGTGAAATTCTCCTTATAAATTTACACTTATAATTCACATCAAAATCTTTAAATATCAAAGTTTTATTTCATGTTTAGCCATACTTAATAACCAAAAAGCTTGATTAATACATAAATGTATTTGTTAAAACGATATTGCCACTGATATCAGGACTATCTTGAAATTCTTCAGAAATAAATTTATGCTTCCTTCATGAAAAAACAATTATATTAACTAGAATTCCATATTAAAATGTGTACAGATTGGTATAAAAAATTAAAAAAAAACTTTATTGTATACATCTGAAATGATGTGCAGATTTGAGGAATGAGACTAATGAGTTAACAATTAGAATTGTTTTTTCCTTAGAAAAAAAAGGTGTGGGGAATCTTACCAGTCAAGCTATCAGAATATTTGTTTTTAAAAATTAATCACTGTATTTCAGTCAACTGGCTTTTCGGAGGAGGGGGACTGGCTAAATTCTGGTAACCCTGTATTTGTATGGCCTCTTTTTTTCAGCTAAGTGTATTTTGTAAAGTAAATTTCTAAGAAATGTCTGTCACGTAATATAAATGTTTTATGTCTGGTTTACTTTACTACTGTACTATGTTGCAAAAAGAAGAAATGTGTTCACAAGGCTAACTAGTTCAATGGATTTTAAATTAGTGATGCAACGAATAATGGTTTGGCCGAATACCGATTATTCGGCCAAGTTATAGCCGAATATTCGGCTTATTCGGCCGCCGAATAATGAACTCATTTTTGTCTAAAAACAAAATATAGTATGCACTATATGCAGAATTCTTGTATATTTCACAATTAAAATGTATTATTTTCTTTTTAAAAATTATTTATATGGAAATTTTTAATTTTTTAAAGCATTATTTTATTTTGAAAAAATATTCGGCTATGTTCGGCCTAAATATTGCCTCAGTAATATAATTCGACCACCAAAAAAAATTCTTAGCAAAAGTTCCTCATTGGGTACTGTCTAGTTACATTTTAATAGATATTATGTATGTATGTTGTTACATTTTAAAAGAATGATAAAATTTTAAAGATACTAGAAAACATATGAAAGAAAATAAAAAGTAAGAAATCTTACTATCTTAAGAAAAAAATCACTGATAGAAAAGAATATTCTCTAAAATGGTGAAAAGAAATCAGTGTAGACTTAATAAAGCTCACAATTATCGAAAAAGTTATGTATTTTTATTTATTTATTTTTGCTATGTCAGTAGACAGCACTATTAAGAAGTGTATAATTAAAGTTTTGGTAGATTCAAAGGAAGGAAATACAGTCAAACCTCGTTAACATGAACACGCTTAACGCGAATTACTTTTAGCACGAACTGTTTCTGATTTCCCCATCTAGTTGTATGTAATATATTTAAGTTCGGATAACACAAACTACTTTTAACACGAAAAAAAAAAAAATTCCCCTTGAGTGTTCGCGTTAACGAGGTTCGACTGTATCTGTAAGGAAAAGCAAAATAGATATAAATATCAAAATAATGAATATGTAGTATCTTAGGTTCTGTAATGTTACATTTTAATAGATATGTTTTTGCTGTTACATTTTAAAAGGGCTAGACAACATAAATTTCAATGCACATAAAGGGCAAGAACAAAAATTGAGGTAAAACAATTGTTACACATTTTAATCATTCGCCATTAGCATGTTCAAGATTAACTGATATACAAATTAATGAGTTGAAAATTCCTAGGAAGAAATTAGTTCAAAGTGTGGCAACACACTGGAATAGTTCCTATTATATGCTAGAGAGATTACTGGAACAAAAAAATGCACTTTCTCTACATACAACTAAATTTGTAGAAATAAATAATCTGACGACAAACCGGTGGACTATTTTGGAAAAATTGCTCAATCTATTAAAACTATTTGAAGTAATAACAAAACAAATTGCCTCATCAAGATCATTAATTTCTGAAGTCATCCTTATTCCGATAGTTATAACATTAAAATTATATTTATCTAAATCTGAAGATTTTTTTTACTGTAGGCACCATGAAATACACCGTTCTACAAAATTTGGAGAAGCATTTTGGATTGATTCAAGACAAGGAACACTATTCCATTGCAACTGTTTTGGACCCCAGATTTAAAGTGTTCTTTTTCAACAAAGATGAAGCAAAGGATGTAGATGTAAAGTCCAAATTAATTGCTATAGTAAGACTAAGAAAGGCTAGTATAAAACCAGTAACAGAATCTGAACAAAATATTTCCAACATAACCATTCCAATTTCTCAAACTCAAATTTCAAATTCTTTGTGGGCATGCTTTAATGAAATTGCAAGCCAGTCACAGAGTGAAGCTTCTATAGAAAATTCCCCTCAATGTGAAGAAGTAAAGAAATTAGTAATTTTCTTTCCCAGTCACTACTAGAAAGACAACACTGTCCTTTGGAGTGGTGGGCAAAAAATTCAGAAAACTTTCCAAACCTTTCATAATTAGCCAAAAAATACCTTTCTTCACCAGGAAGTACCATATATAGTGAGCGATTATTTTCAGAATAAGGTATCATTTATGAAAAAAAAAAGAAATAGACTATAACCTGAAAATACTGAATTATTATTATTTTTGCATTGTAATCTACATTTATTAAAAACATTTTAACTTTGTTTTTTAAGGTAAATATAAATTTAAACATTACAATGATGTTCTTGAAAATATTATATAAAACCTACATATATAATAATTAAAAGAATTTAGTATATTTACAATTCTTACATTATTTAATATTAGTGACACACTTTAAAAAAATCACTTAAATTATATTTAACTTTTAGGTGTACTTTACTCCCCCTCCCCCCCCCCCCAAAAAAAAAAAACCCTAAGTATTGCAGCATATACAATTTAAATATCTATGTTATATATGCAACACATCTATATCTAATCTATCGTATATGTTTATGTTCTTTATGGGTATAATTAAAATATCATTGAAACCATTTTTTTTAATGTAACAAGGGATAAATATTAAACTTCCCATTATGCTTTAAAAATTTTAGAATTTGCTTGTATCGCTCTGTTAGGACAATTTTGAATAGATTAATTTTAAATTTAACAGATTACCTTAGCTTATTACAGATACTATTTGTACTTATTGATATAGCATAAAAGTTTTAACATGATTCCTAAATTACCCCCTTATACAAAAATGGGTAGGTAAAACCCATTCAGGGTATGAAAATTAAGGGTGGGAAAAGTGTTAGTTAATTTCAAATAAAATTTTTATTATACATGATGAATATAAAGTGTCAAATTAAAAGTTTTACTGTGCAAATATAAAAACATTTCTTACATTTACATTTTTCACATAATTCCACACATTTACATTACATTTCATCCATTATTTGGCAAAAGCCGAATAATGGATGAAATGTAATGTAAATGTGTCCATTATGCATTACCCAACTTATTTGGCACAAAAATATAAACACGGCACAAAATACAAAATTATTCGGCCTTGGCCGAATAATGGACTTGATATTCGGCTTCGGCGGAATAATCGTTGCATCTCTATTTTAAATACCTTTTTCTTTTGGAATTGTGATTTATGTATTACTGGAGTAAGGAACTGACTTCAGTCTGATTGTGCAAAAAAACTCTTAAATCTATACTTATAAAGATCTAACAATGTAAATAAAGATTGTCAGAAAGTGACTGAAAAAAAAAAATCCTGCCAAATTTAACCTTGCCTTTTTTTGTAACACACCCAAGACATTTAAAATTTTTTCAAACATAAAAGAATATTCTCGATTTTATCCTCCCCTCTAATTTTAATTATCATGTGGTCCGTACCTAAATCCAATCTTGTTTATATGAAATAGAGTTAAGTGGCAGTACATTACATATATAATGTTTTTGACTGTATGATATAAAGATATGATAGCTTTATAACATTATACATGCACATCCCCTAATACATAAAAATATCTAAAATTAAATATAAACTGGCAGTCTTGTATTATAATTTACACATCGAATGTGTAAGGAGATATATTAAGTATACAATTTAATAACTAAAAATTAAATGTAGTAAGATTTTTTTTTTAAGTAAATTTGTTTTTTGTTTAATTGATGTAAAAAAAAAAAAAAAAAAAAAAAAAAAAAACATTTTTTTAGGATGTAAAGTATTTGCATGTTTTCCATCATGTAGAGAGTTTTCAACTTATGGATTACTTATGGTTTTAATTTCAGATAGCAATGACTATTTGCAGAATATAATGAAGTATCCTACAAATTGGCTTTTGAAGTACCTTAAGATTTGTTTGTATCACTATTATTTTAAATATTTTGTTATATAATTCATTCTTATTGTAGAATTTTGGATTTAATAAAATGTTTTGTTTCAGTAATCTATGAAATTTATCTGATTTATTGAATAAAGTCTGTTTTTGCACTTATTAATTCAATTTACATTCATTTTATATAATGCAGGGTTCACACAGTTATACCACAATTTTTTAACTGTAGAAAAATATTGTAAATTCTGTGAATAAACAAGGCAGTTATGATTTGATATATTTAAAACTTTTATTTGGATATATATATATATATATATATATATATATATATATATATATATATATTTTTTTTTTTTTTTTTTTTTTTTTAATGGAGTTTGCGAACCTTGTATATGTAAATATTGCATTTAAACTTTATATATCTATTATTTTAAGTGATTAGCATTTTATTGTGTAATGAATATCATTTTTTTTTTGCTCTTAATATACCTTTTTGAATTTATTAATAAGTTTTAAAATATTGTGTAAATCTATTTAAATATTGAGTAATAGTAATAACCATTCTTAGAGACATTTTTTTGTACTATTGAAGGAAACAAAAAAATAAATATTGAAATGGCCAATATCTTGAATAAGTTTCCTAATAAACTACAGGTTTTTATTTTCCTCTTCCTCTCTTCTAAAAAACTAATATTATCATAAAATGTTACAAATTTCTTTTTGTCATTAATTTGTACTTAAGCAATATATTTTTATTCTTTATAACTATATTTGAAACTTATATTTGGATATATATATTTTTTTCTTTTCTTTTGTGAGTGCAAACTGTAAAAATATTGGAAATTTAATTTAATCTCCATTTTCACTCTAAAAAAGTGGTTCCTAATTTGGGGTGTTGTACCCCCCCCCCCCCACACACACAGGGGGGTAATTTGAATTTTTAGGGTGGCAATTCCATATTTGTTATACTCCCATTTCCTTATTAGTTATATTGTAAAAGTAATGTTGTAGACTAAAAATAAATGTTACACCTTCAAATTTCAAAAATAAAATGAAAAAAAAAAGTTTTTTATCTAATTTTTGGAAAGTATTCCTTCAAAAGTTCAAAATACAATAACTACCAGAATAATGATATGAAAACATTTAGATACTTGTATATTTAAAATTACTCTGTAATTTTAATGATTTTAGATAACTTTTTTGAGTTTGCATTTAACGAGTCTTGTATGTCTTTTCATTCTGCAATATGTTAGATAAAGAAACTTTTACAAATGAAACTATTCAAGTGCATATTTAACATCTTTGCAACAAGCGTCCTTTACAGAATTTTGAATTTTTTATTACCAGTAATTTTGGTAAGAAAATTTTGCCTAATGTAATTGCTAAGTCTAATTTATTCACTATTCTGTGATTAAATAAATAAAATTTTCAGTTCAAAATTACCGATAGGAACAATCAAGGATTCTGAGTGCTGTGCAGGTTATTAAAACTGACTGATTTAACCCTTTATGCTCAGAGTTCTTTTAAAGGAGAAAATATATTAAATAAAAAATATTTGATTCATCCATTACCTACAGTATGTTTCAGGATCAATTTGAAATACTTTACTCTATCATCGACAGATACAATAATAGTCCTGTGAATCAAAAAATGAGATTTGCTCACCTATGTATCTCATTCTAGTTTCCATTTTCCTTTGTGATATACAATGCTAAGTTTCTGCTGTGAAACATCTCAACACTTTTTAATTTTTTTACTTACATTTTAAGGTCTGGGAAATAATATTATTTGTCTAATTATGTTTTTTTTTTTTTTTTTTTTTTTTTTTTTACTTTACTTTAAAAATGTTGACCTTTTGCTGCATATAGGAAACAATTGCAAACAGTGCACAAGACAAAAAGGAGGAGGTAGACAATAGACATATTTCTTCGAAATGAAGAAAATGCATTATAATAATATTTAAAATACTGCTTAAAATTAATAAAGTTATCCAGAAATGATTCTTGTTTATTGTGTTCATAGCTGCCAACTGTTCTGATTCTTTGGCACTAATAATTAAGGACAGAATTTTCTCCCCTTTCATATCGTAGAATTCTGTGATACAATAAGATGAAGAATTTTTTAAATAAAATAGTGATGCTAAAAAATCGTAGCAGTTGACAGCTATGATTGTATTTTGCAAATAGAGATATTAGCACCCAAAAACTTTTCACATGTATGAAAGAGGTGCTAAAATTAATCACAAAATATATCATTGCTATCATATTTAATGCCAAATGAGAGTCTCTTCAAGAAATTTTGTCAAGATAAAAGTACAGATAATGAAATACTACTTTTGTTTTACACCAAAGTAAATATAAGAAACAAACAAAAAAAAAGACTTTTAGATATAAATGCGAAAATAAAGTTCATTTCATTTATAAGGTTATATTAAAAATGTATTACTGGTAACATTATTACTTGTTTTATAAGATTAAAACTATGTGATGTTACTTGTCATATGTATTACTTTTTAGGCTTTCACCATGTGAATTTACCATGATGAAAGATCTTTTTGATAAGAATTATATGTTACAGAGGGTAAAAATTATTTTTATCAAAATATAGTGAAAATACATTTTTACTAATAAAAGCTTTGAAAAATGCATTTATTGGCAGCAAATGTAAATATTTTCTAACTCTTCATTTTTGCATGAAAAATTTATTAATACACTTTACGTGGAAAAAATCAGCAAAGTTTGCGAAGTTAATACAAAGATGTAGATTGTCTATTTGAAGTAAATTTTTATTTAAAACTTCTATGCTTTTACAATCTGGTTTTGCATTTTGTACACCAAAAATTTACCATACAAAAACCCACCATTTGTGTTGGTGTTCAATGTTTTTGTACTTTCAATAAAATTTTATGTAATCAAGTTGAATTGAAAGAATACTAGTTATTTTGATTTGCGTTTTTTAAGACAAAAAGCCCTTAAATATTGTTTAGTGCAAGGTTTTTTTTATTATTATTATTTAAATCAGCTTGATCTTAATCATGATTTAAATCAACCACATATTAAAAAAAAAACATTGCTTTCACTCAACTTTTTAAAAATTTAGATCAAGGTATTTTGTAATAAATGTTATGTTTTGCATAAAATGCATTGGAAAATTTAGGTATGTGAGAGACTGAAAACCCAAAGTCGATGCTTTTGTAATTTAATTTAAATTAAAATCTTAATAGATTACCATAAGTATTTACCTATTAGAAAATATTTGTCTTTTGTGAATTTTAGAATTAATACAAAAAAATGGAGACTTTCTGCAAAGTAAAGTTCTTAAAAAAGTATAGACCTTTCCAAAGTATTTTTATCTAAAATTTTCATTACAATATCTTTAGTTATTATTAACATGTAAATAACAAATTGTTCAATTTCCAATGCAGTTTATTTATAGAAAGATTTGGAAAATAAACTGTTGATAACTTTAAACATGTGCTATATCAATGTTTTAATGAAAGGTAACAATTAAACGTTTGATCCCTGACCTTTTTTCACTAATTTTGCATATCTATTGGTTCCACACTATGCAGGAAAATATTCAAATTCTTACACAGCATCAGCGTTTATAAAAGAGAAAGGTTCCTCTGTAGTATACTACTTATAATTAAAGAGTAGGTTATTAGAATGCACAATAGGTCTGAAAGGATTAATTGTAAAAACTATTGTGAATGGAGAAATTTCCAATCAAAGTTGTTACTTAAAAAATAAAAAATGAGCGATATATATTGGATTAAATCGAATAAAAGTTAGATATCTGAGTGTTTCTGTCATTTTTATTTTGAGAATATATGTAACAGAAGGTAAAAATTTGTGGCATAGCAAAAATTTCCAATAATATTCTTAGGTTCTATAAAAGTATACATGGAAAATTAAATAAGGTAGATTTTTAAAATCTTGATAAGACAAGCACATTTTTGTAAATTTAATGGGATTTTGTATATTAAGTGTTAGTAGTAATAATTGAGCTTTATTAATAAAATATATTTTTATAAAAATTTTAAAACATACATAATAAAATCTTTGAAAAAATGCCTCTGTTGGCAGTAAGTGTGAATATTTTAAAACATTTCATATATTTATAATTAATTTAGTGGCACACATACATATTGTAAGTACCAAATTCGGCATTTCATTTAGTTTCTATAAAACATTACTGGTTTTTGCCATTTTGAGGATTTTTTTTACAGCTAGAATTATTTTCTTTAAACCTAAAATGCTGAAAGTTTATAAGGTAAGTACTAAAAAGATATGTGAAAGCATAGATAATTGATGACATTGTACAGCCTATTTTATAAATATGTTTGCAACACAGATGATGCACTTTAGTGTTGGGCGATGAGATGACAAGATGCATCAATTCTCTCAATTGTATGGACATCTCGAGTGTGTTAGTTGTTTCTCAATGCTGTCAGTCTATAAACTGTTATTTCTATCTGATTCTCTCTCTGATTTTAAGTCATAATATCTCAGTGAAATGGCTTTTCCAATCTTTTTTGTTATTAATTAAAATATGAGGAAGCAGAGTGTTTATGATTCAGGCTATAGGGGCTTTCGAGATACAGTTCTAGCTTTGGGTTTTTCCCCTTTAATCTCTAACTTTTTCTGGTTTTATCAACCTGGATTGACTGCCCGCAATGTATTTATCCTATAGTTGTAGGCATATGCATTTTCTATAGATACCTTTTTTATCAGCATTTGCACAGTTTCTTCCAGCAGTTTTCCAGTTTATCCTCCCGTTCCTGTTTATATAACCTTAACACATAATGTTATACATTTTGGATTGCATTTAGAGCAGATAATCTGAATCTGATGCATATGCACTGGGAGGCATAGTCTCTGGATACAGTATAGCTTTGGGGGGT
The DNA here is from genome assembly GCA_963931845.1 of Maratus michaelseni. Lineage (NCBI taxonomy): Eukaryota > Metazoa > Arthropoda > Arachnida > Araneae > Salticidae > Maratus > Maratus michaelseni. The sequence continues at coordinate 92,278,574 of OZ007597.1, read as the reverse complement.
TTATTTTCTTTCTTTTCTCCCTAATTTCTTCTGGTTTTATGACCTTGGGTTGCTACCCACAGTGAATTTATCCTACAATTGACAATGTTGTAGGCTTATGCATTTTTTATAGGTACCCTGTTTTTTTAGCGTTTGCATCATTTCTTCCAGCAGCCCTCCTCCTTACATCTATAGATTTTATTTTTCATCTCACTCCTCTTTCCTTTTCTCTGTTATCAAGATGCTGACAGCTTAGCTCCTCCTTACCCTTATATATATTTTTAATATTATCTTTACCCTTTACTCCACTCTGTTTCTGGGGTATTCGAAACGAGTACCATTAGATTGTCCTCCTTAAATGTACCTTTACTTTTGCGGTAGGAGTCTTAGTTTCTCAGATATGAAGGGCTTTTGCCCCTTATTTTCAAATTTACTCCTTTCCCTCCTTTATATTTTTTTCTATGCTGGGTTTTTACCTTTTGAGGCTCATAGTCCTATGCCCTATCTTTCCCTAATTTTCTGTTTTATTTGGACAACATTTGTAAGCTTTAGCAGATTTTTGTCCCCACCACCATGTGGTACTTTTGTTATTTGTATGTTGTTTGTACACATAATATTTCTTGGTTTTCTTGTCATCTAATTATTCAATTTTTATGCAACTTTCATCATTGTACCTGTAGTCATTACTTCCCACCTTCTACAGTAGAGGACACTCAGTATTCCCTTTTTATTATCTTACCAGTATCTGTCCTCCTGCTAGTTCTACTTGCATCTGGCTTTATTGACTTTGCATTTCCCCCCTCCCCCCCACCTGTATTTTAGTTCTCATTCTCCCCGCTAGAGGGCCCTCTCTTTCTTGCGCTTAAAAAAAAACATAAGATCACAGTTGGTTCTTAGAACATACAGTAATAAACATTATTAACAAAATAAGTAAGAAACAAATGTGATCTTAAATGTTTTTTTAAAAATGCGCAGAGGGTACCCTCTGTCGGGGAATATGCAAGGTGAATAATACAAGATGCTAATAGAACTAGCAAAATAAAGGCCAGATGCTGGAAAGATAATAAAAAGGAAAGAATGAGTTTCCGCTACTGCCGAAGATGTAAAGTGATGTGTAGGATGAAAAGATTACAGGTACAAAGATGAAAGTTGCATAAATAGAAAACAAGAAATACTATGTGTACAAACATACAAATAACAAAAGTGCCACATGGTGGTGGGGGCAAAAATCTGCTAAAGCTTACAAACGCCGTCCAAATGAAACAGAAATTTAGGGAAATATAGAGCATAGGCCCATGAGCCTAAAAAGGTAAAAACCCAGCATAGAAAAAATATAAAAGAGTCAAGGGGGTAAATTTGAAAATAAGGGGCAAAAGCCCTTACTACCTCAGAAACTAAGACCCCTATCAAAAAAATAAAGGCATATTTAAGGAGTACAACCAAACGGTACTTGTTTGGGATACCCCAGAAATACAATGGAATGAAGGGTAAAGATAATGTTAAAAATATATATATGGGTAAGGAGGGGATAAGCTCTCAGGGTTGTGATAGCGGGGAAAAAAAGAAACGGAAGAAAAGAGGAGTGAGATAAAAAGAAAATCTATAGAAGGAGGGAGGGGGGGGGGGCTGCTGGAAAAAACGAGACAAACACTGAAAAAAGGGGTACCTAGAAAATGCATATGCCTACAATTGTCAATTGTAGGATAAATTCACTGTGGGCAGCGACCCAAGGTAATAAAACCAGAAGAAATTAGGGAGAAAAGAAAGAAAATAAATCTCCCAAATATAGAACTGTATCCCGAAAATATGCCTTCCGATGCATACGCATCACGTTATCTGCTTCAAATGCATTTCAAAATGCATAACATTGTGTTTTAAAGTGTTTAAAAACATGTGTTGTGAATGCGTTTAAAAAAGCGATGCGTGTAAAAAGTGTTTAAAACTACACCTCACGAACACATTATTTAGCACCAGGAGTAAAACATGTTTTACCACACGAGAACACTTGGAAACACATTATGAACGCATTTTATGCGTGCAAAAGTCGGCCCGTTTTTGTGTTAGTTTTGCGTTCTGTATTGTGTTGCCGGGATTTGCAGTGTATTTATTTGTGATTTTTTGAAGTGAAAACTTCTTTAGGCGCGTTGGGCATTTTTTGAGATGGGAAAAAATCATTGAACTCGCGACACTGTTACTGTAACCGACACTGTTACCGACACCTCTGTATATTTGAAGTGAAAACTTCTTTAGGCGCGTTGGGCATTTTTTGAGATGGGAAAGAAACATTGAACTCGCGACACTGTTACTGTAACTGACACTGTTACCGACACCTCTGTATATTTGAAGTGAAAACTTCTTTAAGAGCGTTGGGCATTTTTTGAGATGGGAAAAAACCATTGAACTCGCGACACTGTTACCGACACCTCTGTATATTTGAAGTGAAAACTTCTTTAGGCGTGTTGGGCATTTTTTGAGATGGGAAAAAACCATTGAACTCGCGACACTGTTACTGTAACCGACACCTCTGTATATAAGTATGTACAGTCGTGGAAAAAAAAAAACGGAACACCCCCCACTAACTCTGCAACAAATTATAGTAGAATGACGTGACTGGTACCAAACGATTGGAAATAAAGTCTACTTTTAAGAGATGCATCTAAAATTTGCTTAAGGGGCCATCTACATATTAAAACCAGCCTAAACTTTAATTTTTTCAATGGCAACACCCACTTTTGACATGATATTTTAAATCTTCGGATCAAACTATGCCTAGATACAAAATTTTAAGTCATTTGGATGATAAGTTTTTGAATTATAAACATTTAAATTTTAGAGCTTCTAATGTTAAATTACATTTTTATATTTTTATTAATATCTCCTGAAATTATAATCCTAATGTGCTAACGTTTTGTTTGGTTATAAAACTCAAAAACCCAAACATAACTACGTCAAATTTGTAATTTTTAAAATTTTACAATATGAATTATGAATTATGAAATTAATATTTTAAAAAAAATTATGAATTGCAACCTACAATTTTTTTGATGGATTTATATTTATTATGTCCTGCTTTATGCGTATTCAAAATTTCAATTTTTTTTTCCAAGTAGTTTTCAAATTATGCTTAAAAAACGACAAAATGCTGCTTTAAGGGGCCGTCTATGATGTGCATTAAAGCATAGTTTGAATAGGGATGGGAGCGCTCCGACTCGAAATCCCGATTGACACCACTAAATTTTAATAGTATTTGTTACCTTATTCAAGGACAAAATTTCTGAAATTCTTTACGTTGGAGAATACTATTAAAATTTAGTGGTAAGAAACGATATTCGGGTCGGAGAGCTCTCATTCCTCTTTGAGAAAATATTATACTCATAGGCTGGGATTATAGTGACTTGATAAACTTAGAGATTAAGTCTGTCTTACACTATAAACAATGCGTAAACCGTATTTCAATGCTTCGTGATCTTACGTTAAACAAGTCTGACAACGACCTGCGATTGTAGTAAGATATAAGATAGCGAGGCACCAGAACCCCAGCCTTTATTAGTATATATATATATATATATATTTCTTTTACTTTTTCAATGTCTGCTTTAAAATTTTTCATTAAAATTACGTAAAACGTATTTGCATGAGATATATGTTTTTATTTATGGAAAATAGTTTCGCTTTTATTTTTAAATTAATAAAGTTCATTTTTGAAAAATATGATCAGTTCTACCTTAAAAAAAACTTAATCATTTCTGTTACCTTTAAATGGATTTATAGCTTCTTTTACAGTCTAATAAAGCTATATTGTTTTTTCTGCAGTATATATGTTTGAAGTGAAGTTTATAATAAATGCATATGTGTAGAGTATTTGCTGAAACAAAATGGCCCCACAATTAACTGAAGCAACGAAAGGCCAAATGATTGGCATGTGGCAGGCTGGAAGAAGTTTTCGTTATATAGCTGGGCATTTTCAAGTGTCTCTTCAAACTGTTTCAACATGGATTAATAGGTAAGGTTTGTATTGGTAGTTTACTGCGAAGAACAAATTACAATATTTCTTCTATAACTTTCGTATTTAAATCTATTCGATTAAACAGGCTAATTGAAAAAAAATTACAAGTTATTTTTATGGTTTTCTGATAGGCAAGATTATTTCCCAATCGCTAGCAGTGTGCAAAAAAATCTAATAATAATAATAATAAAAATTATAATAAATGTCATATGGCAAGTTTTCTTGCCAGGAGGCATTAATGAGTTAATTGTAAAATTTCAAATGAACTACCAGAATAGGTTTAATCATAGAATTATTACCCCTATTCCGAAGGAGAATAACGGATGTAAAGTTATTCAGATGGTCTTCAAATAAATTCTTCAAATAAATCAGTTTATTCTTCAGTTTAGGTCTTCGAATAAATCGGAATGTAAATTCTGCGAACATATCTCAAAACAAGACACCCCCCCCCCCCCTCTCGCTACTAAAAAAAAAGCAATGTCTGGATTTATTTTCAGACTAAAAAACAATTTATCTGCGTTGTTTTTTTTGTTTTTTTTTACTTTGTTTCATTACGCTGCTTTATACTATTTTTTTTAATTCTAAATTTTGTATCTGTCAATATTATTCACGTTTCTGCCAATAAACTAAAGAAAAGGCGAGTTAAATAGATGCAAAATCTGAAAAAAAGCATTATAAAAGCACCTGTAAAATTCCAATAACATTTACATATTCTAAGACAATTTTAATTACAAATAATCTTATGGTTTTTTAATCCCATCGTGACGAGAGTCTATTACAGAATTTTTAATAATTTACCACCGGTTTTTCAAAACAGAAATTTTCGTCTAATTTAATTGTGGAAATGCTAAGATATAATAAGGCAAAGCTTGCAATAAAAAATAACTGGTGGGAAAAATCGAGGATTCTGAGCATCTTATGCGTCATGCATACGTGTCGCTCGTCCCCAAGGGGTTAAAATCGGATAATTCAACACTTGTAAACATTATCTTACAGCATATAACAACAACCGAAACTTATTAAGTGAGTAAAATGGTCATATCGGTAAAACATAATACATTAAAAGGTGACATTCTGCAGCATTTCAACAATCGAGTACCGAACTTCAATTTGGATACAGCCCCTTAAATGTGCTCATTATAAAGTAATTAATTTCTCAGAAACTAATCGTAGGAATTTAATGAAATTTGGTATCTAGGCATAGTTTGAACTGCAGATTTCAAATATGTTGTCAAATTTGGGTCTTGCTATTGAAAAAAACAAAGTTTGGGTGTGTTTTTATATGTATATGGCCCCCTAAGCAAATTTTATATACATCACTTAAAAGTAGACTTTATTTCCAATCGTTTGGTACCAGTCACTTCCTTCTACTATAATTTGTTGCAGAGTTAGTGGGGGGTGTTCCGTTTTTTTTTTTCCACGACTGTACATGTATTTGTATAGTTCGGTATCAGGTAGGACGGGCGGGCGCGTCGCGCGCCCCATGCTTGCCTGTGCGCTATTGTTTTTTATGAAAATTATTTATATATTATATTTATTATATATTTATATATTATTTTTATGTAAATTAAACAGTAGTATTATATTATATTGTATAATATAATTAAATATATAATATATTAAATATATAGTATATATAATATATATTATATATATATATATGTATGTGTGTGTGTGTGTGTGTGTGTGTGTTAGAGATTGTGACGGTGTCTCAAGAGGATTATACTAGGTTAACTAAATCTATTAAAGAGCTTCAGAGTAAATTTATAATTACATATGTCGATAAAGCTAACACAAGTTATGCATTAATCTGTAAAAAAATTTATGGTGAAATATTAAATGAAAGTTATAATAACAGCGATAACTATGAGCTATTGAAATTGAAAGTTTCAGTGATGGAAAACAGGGTTAAGACACTATATAAAAAAGTTAAGTTGAAGCAGAAAAGTCAACGTTTCCCATATCTTGTTATAGTGCCAAAGTTTCACAAAAAACAGTGAAATTTAGAATTGTAACATGTGGGTATGGTTCATACCTAGAGTCTGCTAATAAGAAATTGTTGGGAGTTTTGAGTAGTGTGTTTGATAGAGTGTTGAGTACAGAGTCCACATTTATTATAAAGAACAGTTACATTTTATTAGATAAATTGAAAAAACATCAAAACATAAAGAGTTTGTTTGTATATGATTTTGCAGACCTATACAGTACCATTAACTTACTGGATTTAAAGAACAAGGTTATAGATTTTTATAACAAAAAAAAAACAATATAGATAGCGATAAAGATTGGTTTATTAACTTGTTTCAGTTGGTAGTACAAGAGAATTACTGGTATGAATTATAGGAGTTATATATTTACTAGGAATTATATAATTACTGGTATGAGGGGAGTAGAGTATTTAAACAGTTTCGTGGAATCCCAATGGGGGAGAGTTGCAGTTCAATTTTAGCTGACATGTACTTACATATATATGAGAATAACAATATTTTAAATAGAGAAATATTGAGTTATATGTATATTGATGATGTTTTAATAGTTGGATTAAATAAGGAAAAATGTAAACCTAGATTTTAAATATTATCCAAATACTTTAAAACTAGAACTCTCCTCCCAGAATATTAAAAACATCAGTTATCTGGATGTGAATTTAGAGTTGGAGAATGACAATTTGATAACAAGGGTTTATGACAAGAGAAATGATTTCGATTTTAAAACTTTAAAGATCTTAAATTTTGAATCGGACGTGCATATTTCAGCGTTTAAAAATGTGTTTACAAACGCTTTAGTTCGTATTGAGAGATTATGTTCAAGATTTGGCGATGCAGTTGGCGAATTCATGACTGGATTAAAATGCATTGATGCAGAGTTACCCGGTGAACTTTGTACGGAGAAATATGATTAATTTTATAGGTAGAAGTAAATATGGAAGTGAACTGAATTCATTTTTGAATGCTAAGTGTGGTCTAAATCAGTTGTTCGATGAGTTCAGATAGGGTTGGTTACTGCTGTGTGTAGCTTAGTGTTTTGGTTAATAGTTTGAATTAATTTGGTCTCCGCAGAAGAAGGGGGACGTTGCTTGCGTGGAAACCAGTTTTAACCCTGCAGTGCATGCCGATAGCCATGCCCTCCTGCCTTCAGGTTTAATTTTCCTGGTATTGGTTTTTCGTTAGTATTTTGTGTTTGGTTATAATTGTATTATAGTTTTAATTGGTTATATTTTAGTGTTCAGTTGATATAATGTTATTTGTTTTTGGCTATATAGTGTGGTTAGTGTAAATTTATAATTGTATTTTAGTATATATATATATATATATATATATATATATATGTAAAGAATTATCCGGGGACGACTTGGGAGAAATAAGTTGGTGACACATAAATAAGTTTGACTCGGGACCTCTCTTGCGGATCTAACTAGTTTATTGAAGCCTTCCTTCTTACAGTCATATTCGCGCGTTCAATCGGAGGTCCCGCGAGCCATTTACGTTGTTTTGAGATCTACATGGCCGAGGGTTTGGCTGATCGCTCAAATGTGCCAAATATCCGTCTTCTTCGTCCTTGCATGTGGTTTTAATCAGAATTTAGGATATTTTCCAGCAGAGGGAGAAAGAGTCAAATTGGGAGGATCATTTATTTTAATTGGTCAATTAGCTTTTGACTGATGTCTGGGGTCTTATGCCGACACCAAGGCTTGGCCGTGCCTGGGAGCCGCACTCCACAGATTGCTGCAAGAAATGTAAACTCATCACTTTTAAAACTTAAAGAGATGTCGAAATTGATACATGAAAGTAATATTTGTGAGGCTGAGAAACAAAGATCACAGGGGCAGATTAGATTTAAGCATTAGATTTATAAGTTAGAAAAAATGTTTTGGGATTTTAAATTTTAATTTTGCATTTTAAAAAGGGTTTATTTATATCCTTTCACATATATATATACATATACATATTGCAAGAAGAATGTCCTACAGAATTTTAGAAGTAGGAATCTGGATAAATAAAGATGATGACAAAATCTATTTATGACAAAATAAAACATGATATAAGGAAAGAGCTTATCAGTAGTGATATTAGACATAATATCAATTTGAATACTTCGAAAAATCTAAATATTTGTAAAGAAATAGAAAAATCAATATTTAATTGTGATAGTAATCGAAGGGAAAATGACATTAAGGGATTTATATTTAATATAAAAAAGAAATTGATACCGGAGACTTTAACAACTTTACAATCTAGCACAAGAAATGTTAATAACGATCTGGGCTTGGATTTATTGCGGTATTGAATGAAGAAACAGGATCTACAAAGATATTGTAACTTAAAGAACTGCCAGAAAAGTACGGAAGAAAAGGTATATTTTATATTGGATTATGTGGGGAATTGCTGTAAAGGAGTTAATTTTGGTAAATATTTAAACAAGTACAATGATCTACTACCAGTGAGTAAAGTAAAAATAATTAAGGCATTTAAATATGATAAGCCTTTAGGCCGTGTTATGTTTAATTATAATGGATATGCAAAAGACCTAAAGAGGGGTATTGATGAAAGTACATGCAGTTGCAATGATGGAGAATTTATTGAAGTGAAAACTTCTTTAGGTGCGTTGGGCATTTTTTGAGATGGGAAAAAAACCATTGAACTCGCGACACTGTTACTGTAACCGACACTGTTACCGACACCTCTGTATATTTGAAGGTAAAATTTCTTTAGGCACGTTGGACATTTTTTGAGATGGGAAAAAACCATTGAACTCCCGACACTGTTACTGTAACCAACACCTCTGTATATAAGTATGTACATGTATTGTGTATAGTTCGGTATGAGGTAGGGCGGGGCGTGCGCGTCTCGCGCCGCATGCTTGCCTGTGGGCTATTGTTTTTTATGAAAATTATTTATATATTATATTTAATATATATTTATATATTATTTTTATGTAAATTAAACAGTGGTATTTTATTATATATATTATAATATATATATACAATATATTGAAATTCGTACTTTCACTTCTGTCGGCACTCCCGGAGTGCTTGTGTTTTTTTTTTCGTTTAGGAATTTAATTACAGAATATTACACCAAACAAACAAATACTGAATTATTTATATTGTTTTAAGTGCAGATGGGTAAGTCACCCTCAATAAGAATGCACGTTCATTTTTGAGATAGATTAAAAACGAAATTCGTGCTTGAAAATTATTTTTAAAATCCATAAATAATCAATAAATTGAGGGAAAAAAATTGAGAAAGTTTTCAGAAAAATTGCATTTGAAAAAATATTTTTTTCCCTTTTTAATGATGTAAAAATTGAAATTGTGGGATGGTTAGAAGTTAATAAATTTATGAAAAATGTTAAATAGATCGGCCAGGTCGTTGCCGCCGTCGATATGTCGTCAGTGTTACTCACGGACATATTTTTGCTGTATAATATAGATTAGCTCTAAATTAATAGCTGCAAAAATGTGACGTCACAACAGAGGGGGAGGGTGTCACTGGAGGGTGACGACTTGGGACATAGGGTAAGGAGTAACTCCCCCATAAAAACTTCGAGACCTCATTAACGGCTGATCCCTTAAATGTCTTACATCTTGATTAATAAGCGATTATTGTCAAATGACGACCTTTCTCGTGTTCTTGCGTCTCGAAAATTGGCTTAAAACACCAATTTTGATCCCATATACTGCTAAGTTCTTTCCATTAACGAAAAATGTATGATGCTATTCGATTTCTTTGTTTCTGAATAAGAACAGCTGCCAATTTCGCGCATTTAAGAATAAAAAAAATATTTAACAAAAAAATTACTTCATTAAGTAGACATTTAGGTTTTGCAAATTTATTTAGACGAAAAGAGTATATCTGAATATCGATTTCAAAAATTCTCGAAAATGATTTGTAGATAAATAACTGAAATGCACTTAAAGAACTTGCCAAAAGAAAATCACAGTATTGCATCTAAAATAATTTGTGTCACTGCTTCTTGATAGGAAAACGTAAAAGCACACTTAAATAAAAGGAAGCAATTGAAGTTAGCATTGTAAATCTTAATAACCTGAAAACAAATTTTGTAACAATGGTTGGTTGGTTGATTAATGTTTAAAGGTACAAGATCCATTTAGGAACACGCTGCGTGGAAAAAAGAATTAAAACAAAAACACAAACTTATATTACTTACCCATCAAGGTAAGTCTTGTAATCGTTTTGAAAATCGAAAATTTTTTTTTGACGGATTTACACGTTTCAGAGCACCTTAGATTCCGAAAAACATATTTTTAGAAAAAAAAAAAAAAATTGCCGTCCGTCTGTGTGTCTGTGTATCTGTAAACGCTCTATCTACCGAACAAATTGAGATAGAGACTTGGAATTTGGTATGTACTTAGTATGTAACAATGGGAAGAAGCTTATTGAATTTCAGTAACCTCGATTATCCGGAACTATTTTTTTCGGACTCTCGAATTATTCGTTCTGATAAAAGGTATATAAAATTTTTCGAAAATGTTTATTTTAAAGAATGAATATAAAAGACAATAAAAAAACATAAATTTTGCATAAAGAATGAAGTCGGTCGGATAATGAGTTGCCGAGATATTTGGAATCCTATTTTCCACACTCTTCGATTTTTCATGACCCTGTATTTCATCCAAATTTCACTTCAAAGATATATTTTAATTGGAAATTTGACCCTTAATCTGACGCAGTAAGCCGTTAGTTAATATGATTATCAGTTTTGCAGTTATAAGGATGTTTCTTTCACGCAATTCAGAAATAGAGCATTTAAATTTTTTGACGTCATCAAGCCACGATTTTATTCGAATTGCAATGCATTTTATAAGTAGTTTACACATTCTTATTTTAATATTTTACATTATGCATATTCATGTTGGGTAAGTATTATGGTGGCCCCCAATGACTAGTTTAAAATATTATCTTAAAACCATGTCATAAAAATAACTCGAATAAAGCAAAAAACACAGCTTTATGAAAAATCTAATGTGATGATATAATTAAAATCATAAAATGGAGTCCTATCATGGTTCCTACCATGTTTAAGATAAACAAATTTTTACATTTGCAACTTGTACAAGCTGTAAAATAACGATTGCTTTAAAAAAAGAAATATAAAATATTCAAATTATACAGCAGAGACAGGTTTATTTAAACCACAGATAATTAAAAGAAAATAATTTAAAAATCACGTAGGTTCAAACTCTTAAAAAAAAAGTCATAAATGTAAACGACTCCGATTTTATAGTCTCTTCCGCATAGCGAAGAAGCTGTTTGGCCTCCTTAAGAGAAGCCAAGAGGTTTTTTTTTTCTCTACAGTTTACCATTCCGAAGAGATTTGAAATGAATTTTTCCTTTTCTCTTTCAATGCACACGACTTTTGTTTTGTTTTCTGTCTTGGAGTCGCTATACGGAATATCTGGCGTTTGCAATTTTTTTGCAGATGGAACAGAAGTTTACTCTGTTTCCTGTTCGGATGGCTTTGGAGATTGACCTGAAGAAGGGGATAGAATCACAATGTATAGCAGGATCATAGTATTATATTCTAACAGGTTATGATGACGGCGGCAAAAGTTTTAATGTTGGCATATTTTATGTATTATAGGTAGATTATACATTACGAGTTTTTTTTTACTTTAAAGTGCTAGATGGCAGTGTCACAGGTGAATCATTTGGTGGTAAAGCGGACTGAATTTGGGTACTTATGTGTCTTACCGACTTTGAAGGTTGTCTTCGTAAACTAGAGCACGAAATCTCTACAGACGGAACTCCGTATTCAACAAATCTGCAAGCTTAGAAAGTCTTTGAGTAAGTTTAATAGCAAGATTCTTTTTTTCACGAATCTAGTTTGAATAAGAACGGGAAGATACTGGGGGGGTCACCTTTACAGTTTGCACAAAGTTCATCTTTTTCAGATGATTTATTGTCATGTCCGACTTCTGCACATCAGGCGCAGGAAACAGAAACACGACAGGTAATTTTAGCATAATCGTAATGTTTGCATAATGTTGGCATCGCTAAGGAATCGGGATGTAAGACCGCTCAAGTATACTGCTTTAATTTTTGTAAGTCGGGTTGAGCTGTTAAAATCCATAATGAGGGGATTTGTAGGAAGAACCTGTTCTTTCCGACGTATTGTTATTTGGAGCACACCAATAACATTTTGATCGTTTAGGATTTCTAGTATTTTTTTTTTTTTTTTTTTTTTTTTTGTAGAGTATATGCGATTAGGTTCAGAAGTTACACCACGGGCATAATTCAGAGTTGGGTGGACATGGACAGGTACATAGAAGGAAGCTATTTCTTTGCAGTTTGAGAGCAGATATGATTGATTGGATGATGGAGTCTCCACCAACAGATCACCAGACTGCAGTTTTTTGACCGAGCAAATATTACTAAGAACGAATTGAAAAGTTTTTTTTATGAGAAAAGGCGAAGTATTCTTAAATGAACAATTAAAAATACTTTTACTGCGTTTAATAATAAAATAGCGTGTAAAGTAATTGGTCTGTACAGTTTTTGGCTCTCGAAAAGAAGGGAGAGAAGTGAAACAAAGTAAAGTAATCCATACAAATCCATTGAAAAAAAATATTTCAGACCCAACAAGGGAAGCACAATCGTGCACCGGTGCTAACCAGAGCCCATACAATCACATTCATACGTCAGTCTCTACCTTAACGAGAGAAAATCGGTCGTCACGCATAACACACTCGCGGGAGGTTTACAGTTTTTGATAAATTGGTATACACTGGCTGATATCGGCTTATGGAGAATTGCCCCCCAGCCCCTATGACAAAACTACAGTGAGAGGGAAACAAAGAGGAAAGAGTAGACAAAAGAAGTGAGAGGCCAAAAAAATAAAGAGAAAGATCGTTGAGGAGCCCGGATACGGTGTCTAGAAGCATACTTCTAGACACTGTAGCTCGGAGTCGCGAAGGAACACTTAAAAGAAAGTATCTCCCTTGTGTGTTTGTAAACAATGATAACATAAAATCGAAATTTAATTGACTCAGACAAAATGAGTATACGTAAATTTTCATTTTGATAATTCACGATAGATTCATTGTTAGAAAAGCTTCCCACATACAAATATGACGCTGAAACAGAACAACTACTTTTTATCATTTTGTTGCTTACTTTTATTTTTTAAATTCATCTTTAAGAATAAACAAGCATTAATAATCGTTAGTCTATATCGACTCAGAAAGTTTTCGATTGTGCAAATCAATAAATCGGATTTTAAGTATACGTAAGTATTTTAAAAAGAGAAAAAAACTGTGCTGAGTTTGCAAAAACTTTAGAGTTTTAGCTAGGTTTAATTCCGTAAATGAACTTCGTAAAAATCTTTCCGCTGAAAAAGGGGCAGAGTTTGTCATTGTTTTTGTTTTAAAAAAGTGAAGAAAGAATGTGCTGAGTGTGCAAAACTTTAGAGTAATAGCCGGATCAGAGCCACTATTGACTTACAGAAAAGTAAAATAATTTCTGTCGTGTAAAGATTAGTTTAAGAGAAAGCTTCATCACTCGAAAATAAAAGCAAATATCTTCGAGTTAGTTGTTTGATATATTTTCTTTTCTTTTCTTTTCTTTTTAAGGTACATACATTATATTTAATACAAATTAAACAAATTGGTTTTCCTACCGTTAAACTCGGCTTAAAAATGTATTTTAGCTTGGAAAGAGCAACTTGACAACAAAAAAGTCTTTCAGGCCTGCACCGAGAGGAGAAGGTAGCTTCCTTATTTTTTAGTTTTAAGATATTAGCTAATTTTACTCGAAAAACGAAACTAAAATGCGAAGAATCTCCCAGTTTTCGTCAATACTGAATTTGAATGAGAATTTCGCGAAATTAGTCAGCTATGGCCAAGTCGGTTCATTTATGGCGATTTATTTTCGGTCGCCAAATATCGACAAGCTTGGCAAGAATTTGATGCTATCGGTTATATACATAGTTTAAACAAATGAGAATTGGAAAAATGGTTGCAACAATTTGCAAGAAACCATGCTCACTAAAATTCATAAATTAATCCTTTTTTTAAGTATTTTATGTTGTTTCAAAATGTCAGCTACCTTACAATTTTAAACTGCTATATCTCAGCCATTTTTTAAGATAGAGGTAAAAAAATGCTCTAGAATCCTTGTATCAAGGCCTAATACTTACGCAAAAACAAATTTGGGTTTCTGAGATTTTTGTATTTCTTTTTTAATTTTAAGGCTTTGAGTCATTTTGAAACAATAAGCGGATCAACCTGGCAAACGAACTCGGTCCAGATCTTGGTAAGAACAATACACATGCTTAGTTACACGAGTGTTATTACATGACAAACATTATATATATATGTGTGTGTGTGTATATATATATATAAATCGACATTTGGAAGGAGGGTGGTTTTGAGGTTTGGGGGTCATGATTGGTTATATACCAAAAAATTTCGGGATTGCTTCCTTCCGAATGGCTGCAATAGGTAGCTTCTTACTTTTTGTAATGAAGCTACCTAAAAATCGGTCTTAACTAAGCTAGAATATATTTCCGACACTCAAACAAGGTTCCAACCCGAACATTCAACGAATGCTACAAAATCTTTTTAATATGTCTCATCTAACAAAGTCAACAACTTCTAAAAATTTTGAAATTAAAGATATTTAACATGAATTAATTATGAACAGAAAATATAGCTTCATTGACTGTAATGTTATTCGGATTTTCAAAGATAAGTTATTTTCGGAGATTTCAAACCCACAACATTCAAAGAATACCAACGAAATTAATTTAATATGTCTCACTTATCAAAGAAAATAACTCCTAAAATTTTTTATTGAAAGCGAAGAAATTTAACATGCATTAATAATGAATTGATAATAATGTTATTTGGATTTTCATACGTACTGATCGAATCTTCTTAATTAAGGAACTCTTCTAAGATATTTTCAAGTTCAATACACTGTCTCAATTAGGTTAAAATTATAGCGGTATTTCGGACATTACCGTGATGAAAGTTTACGATTATATGTTGATAGATAGATAGATAGATAGATAAACAAAGGGACTATAATAGGTCCACTTCTGAAGAAATGAAGCTAAAAGAGAAGAAAAAAAATTAAATTCGTTTATAATCCTGAGACGTTTTAGGTATAAATATATGTTTTGATTATTACTGGTTAAATATTGCATTTAACCAGTTTCATAAAACCTGTACCACTATCTGAATTTTTAATGTTATTATTGTTATTCAAATGCAAAACTTATTACATAGTTTATCACAATAAATAAGTGTATCCTGTAATATTACAGTGCAATCAAAAACTCTTTTCTCTGAAATCTAATCTAAAAAATGTATTTATATTTTAATATTTTAATATTTCAAATTTCATTCTTTTTACATTTAAAAACAAAACTAAGTACAATATTTACTTGAAAGAAAATACAATTGCTGCCATTTTTTATTACTTTTCTACATTTATTCTGATTCTATTTTCTTTTGTCTTTCGATAAAATTATATTTTAAAATATGTTTAAAATATTGAATAACATATGTGCATGGGCAGATATCTAATACTACACATATAACAGCAAACATTACAAAGTTTCTTCTTTGCATTGAAAAGTCATGTTTTATTTATATTTATAAAAATGAATAATTTAATATTCTGCATTTTATGCTCAATCGTCTTTGTTGTTCAGTTTTACATGGCTCTTTTTTCAAATATTCAAGAGCAATAACATTTTAATTTTCATTATAGTAATGTAAGCATAATTTATTCATGAAAAATTTAGCTATAATTTGAAATTTTTCAAGCTTGATGGATATACGTAAAATCATTCTTCTGTAATAGCGTCTGTAATGGCGCTGTAATAGAGTTATTTTTTCTGCGAATTTCTCGATTTTAGAAGTTTTAGTGAAGAATTTATGAACATTTTTCAACGAAATTTTATATGTAATACAATAGGACGAGGTTTGTATAAAATTTTGGGAAAATCAGTTTGAAGGTGGCGCGAATTTTGTTCGATTTTCGGGACGGGAACTGTAACTGTTGAAAAAATATCACGAAAATACATCTCGAACCGTAAAGGCTACGTACTTCATTTTCAATACCGAACATGACATCGTAAACCGCAATAACATATATAAATTTGATGGCAATCGGAGTATATTTACGCGAGTTAAAACACGGACAGACGGCAGACAGAGAGACAAACCGAATTCATACACTTTTCAACGAAATGTCTGTCTGTTCGTGTGTGTCTTCTCTTTGTAATACGAAAAGTACATGAATTTATGCATATAATTGAACCAAATTTCATTTATATGTTTTGGTCTATGGCCAACAAGTCTCACTTGAATTTGGGGATATCCCATCGGAAGGGGACGCTGGGATAGCAATATTTGTTCCATTTTCATTAGTGTATCATTGAACAGTGTATGAAGTTATGCATATAATTGAATCAAATTTTATTTATATCTTTTTGACTATGGCCTGCACGTTCCAGTTTGGAGATATTTGGAGATATTCTGCCGGAAGGAGGCGCTGTGATTTTTGTTTTTGTCAATTTTTCGTAGTTGCGTTGTGCATTGGCTGCTCGTGTAGCGAAAGGTGCTTCGCATCCAGGCGATTCACAAGCAGCTGACATACAACAGAATGACAACAAAATGACGAAAAATGTTGATTTTATTTGCGGTGTAAAAGCGAATTTCAAAGAATTAACACGTATGGGATAGAAGAAAGTTTTGGGATTGGCACATCCGATTAGTTAAATATTTAAATATAGAATTTATGAGGAACTAAAAAAAATCAATATAAAAGGTACAATGAAGAAGATCGTTAAGATAGAAAAATTAGGATACTTTTTAATTTAAATAGCGTCATTTAAAAAATTCTATCGCTTAACTATGCGATGTTTCTGAAGGTTATAACATTTTCTCCCCATCAGTATGAAAAATATGAAAATTGGGTACTTCTCTATTATCCCGTCGACCACTTTTCATAACAAAAAACTATCGCCAAACTGTAACGCCAAATAAACGGGAGAACGTTGCCATTGGAATATCAAAATAAATAAATAAATAAAATATAAGAATTTAAGGACACAATTTTTATTTTAATTAATGAGATAACTAATAAATCAGTAAAACATAATGAAAAATACAGGCAAATGTCGAATTAAAAACCACTTGATGACATAACAAACACGTATGATGCCTCTGACATCAAGTAAATGGGACTGCATTTAGCGTTTAATCTTACAGTTTGGCGATAGTTTTTTGTTATGAAAAGTGGTCGACGGGATAATAGAGTAGTACCGAAAATTGTTAAGTCCGCTTTCACTGTCACGCGTATATGAATGTGCCCATAAAACAACAACAACAAAAAAATCATCATTGGATTCAGCTAAATTGTTGTACTGGAATCTCTACAATTGTGAAATTCTTTACAGTCGCTATTATTATAACGCGGTTGTGAGCGCCTCGTGACCATGAAAACAACAACAAGAGAGCTTCAGTGGACTTATCTAGCTTGTTGCATTAGAATCTCTAAAATATAAAATTCTTTATAGCCGCTATCACTAAAACTAGCGTGCGAGCACTTTGCACTGTTGAAAAGAACAAAACAAACAGAAAATTAACATAATATAAATTATCAATATATATTTTTTTAATAACCGAATTAAATATATTGAAAAAAAAATTAAATCTTTAAACTTTCCGCAGCTTGGATACGAACTCGGGTCTAAAGAATTAATGTTCTCTCACTGAGCCAACACTAACACCGGTATAGGTTAGACCAAAATTTTAAACAAAAGCTAATGCATTCTTTCTTTTCCAATCTACAAAATAAATGGAATGATCCATTTAGTAGGGGTAGAAAGTGGAATTGAAGCGCTTGGTTAATTCGCAATGGCAAACCATTAAAAGAAAGAAGAGTTTTAAAAAATCCAACTGTTGAAGAGTGATTGTGAAGTTGTTTTGAAATATTCGGTTACTGTTTTTATTAAACTTTTATTATATTAGTATTTACCTTACACCAGGTTTGTTTTGTTTCCCTCTTCTCCCTTCATCCGCATACCAATGAGAAAATAATTAAATAAAAAAATATTTTCTCTGACCCCTTAGATCTGCTTAAGGAATACTTGAATACCTGTTAAGGTGAGGGTTTGTATTTGATATTTCAAAGTTTTAAAATTTAAAAAGCAAAATAACATTAAAACTGGAATGTTGCACTTATTTTCAATTATTAAAATTAACAAATCTTCTACATTGTAATACATTGGTACCCCAAATTAAAAAAATAATAATGTTTTCAATATTTTTGGTTCAAGATAACAATATTGAAGTTTGAATTATATTAATAATAATAATATAATGAAGAAATGAAAACTATATCTGTGGCGCGTAGGTCTACTCCAAAATATCTTAACAAAATTTACAAGTGGATAGAACAGTCTACTTTATTATATTTGTGGTAAGATTTTCTTATGGTTGTGGGCATAATTTTGTACAGAAATTTCATCTTTAACAGTGCATTTAAGTGTGCCGCATTGATTTTCTAAAAAAAAAAAAAATCATTATTGATGGTTGAGGTAATAACGAATTAAATGCTTTTGCTAAAAGTGTAAATTATGATTGTTTATTTTGTTAATAATCTGTTATGTTTATTTTGTTAATAATCAGTTATAAGTTAAAAAGAGAACAATGTACGTGTGTTTTAATTTATTTATCTTTTATATGTGTTTCTTTGTAATGCATCTCATATACAGAAACCATATTCAATATCATTAAATATTGAAGGATTGTACATGGCGTTACCATTTTTCTAAATCTGAAAATTCAATCTAAAGAAACATATTTATAATATAATTTATTATTTAAAGATTTCCTTTCCATTTAAAAATGGAACAGGCTGCAACATCATTTGTTCTGCATTTGATTTAAAATAAAACAGATAATACTATTATTACATTTTGATTCTCGTCGTCTCTTGTACTTTGGGCAAATTACATTTTAAAATCGGCTTAAATCTAGAAGAATATATGTATGCAAACACACATATCTAGTACTCATACACAAAACAGCAAGCATGATCATGTTATGACTTTGCTTTAAAAACCTATGATTTTCTTGTATTTCGAGAATTAAATAATTGAATATTCAGGATTTGAAATAGGATTTTGTACATACTACGAAGTGGTATTCTTTGTCACGAATCTTCTTATTTCAGATATTCAAGCGAAATAAGTTTTGGATTAAATACTAGCTCACGATATTCAGGAGAAACTCAGCCGTAATTTTAAATATTTTAGGCTAAATCGACATTCATAAAATATGACAGTAAAATAATTTTTTTAAAATAATATTTTGACTTTCACAATACAAAAGAGCAATGCGAACTGGATAGAATCCTAGTGACAAACCAATATTGGAGCCCGGTATTGTTCCAATAATGAATTGTAAACATTTCCAATGTAATGTAAATATTGGTTTTATCCATTTTACGTTAGCGAAATGTTTCTTGCCAGTATTAGCGCAATATTGGCAAAATATAAAAAGTCCGGGGAGTATTTAACTTAAATATTTAACCAAGGCTCCAATATTTCGAGACTATATAGCCAATATTGTCCCAATATAGTTTTAATATACGACAGGTACACTAACAAATAAGTATAAGCAAATATGTATATAACCAAATGGGTATATAAGTAAATACATTGAGTAAATATGCGACACAAGCATATACGCGAAACTGAGCATTGGAAAGACACGGTGTGCAAAAGTTAAGCAAATATCACAAAATTCTAATTTTCGAACACAAAAGTTACTTGTGAGTAATAAAAAAAAATTATATAAACGGAAGATGAAACAAATAGGTACTACGCTATCGGCACTGCTAGTCAATGTGATGTCTCCTTGACATCATAAATGCTCACAAATGTCGCAATCGCTTTTTTAAACTGAAATGTGATACATTACATTCGTCTTACTTTTACTCTAAAGTGACTATCATTTGATGGTTTCACTGAAAAGCCACTGTGATTGTGACGAGTTACTAGATGATTTTACAATGTAATCACCCTGTGAATCTCATGTAACCAGCATTGGAGATTCCATTCTAAAGTCACCTTTGATAATCGCTTTGTGACAAGTCCCCAAGTGACATTAAAATGAAATCTTCTGGACCTGTCACAAAGAGCGTTCATGGGACTTTACAGTTGAATCTCCAAAATGTTGGTTATTTAAGACCCTGAGGGTCACCATGTGACTTAATTGTGACGTCATTTGGCGACTCGTCCAATGCAACGCTCATGATGACTTCACATTGGAGTCTCGAAGTGACGGTCGCATGAGAATCATAAGGTGACTCTATTGGATCTCCACCTGGTGAGTCATTACAAAGTAACAGTCATGATCATTTCTCAGTGGAGTCACCAAAGGATAATCACTTTTGAGTAATAATGAGACGAATGAAAGAAACTAAATTTTGGTTCACGGTAGTGATTGTGACACTTATGATCATTTGTGGTGTCAATGTATAATATCCCATCGACTGTCTGTCTGTTAGTATAGTACCTATTTACCACACCTGATGTTTATATCACTTCCTTGTGAGTATTCACAATTAACATTTGTGTCCGAAAATTAGAATTTTGTGTTGATTGCTTAACTTTCGGACAACAGCGTAGGCATATTAAGAAATAGATATGTGGTACATGCGAAGTTTTTTCATCTAAGGTAAAGCCAAGAGAGATGGCGCGGTCGGAGAGATTGCGCACATAGAGGTTCATTGGGAAAGAGTAGAGTGAGCGCACAGCGACTCCAGGTAGTTGTACAACAGCAGTAGTGGAGTGTCTACTTAAAAGTGCATGTTGATTGTTTTGAGTGTCTAAGATAAGGCATTGCTATTTTGTTTTGTTTTCCCAAAGTAAGTGCTTGAATTTTCATAGCTATTCATCAGAATTTCTGTACAATGTCAGTAGTACAAAATATTTTAAACTTAAACGATTTCTCATAAGCTATTAATCTAGACTAACAATGTGAACATCAACGGTTCGTTTTAGTAGCGGCCATGTTTATATAAAAAACCGCGCAATCTCTCCTACCGAAATTGGAGAGTTTGCGCATCTGCTACTTAGGAGAGATGGCGCATTGTTTCCATTAGTTTCCATGCTAGGAGAGATTACGCAGCTTATTGGTAAATTTGCCTAAAAAATTAAAAATTAAAATGGCCTAATTTTAAGTTAAACGTGTTATCAAGTAACTAAATGTTATTTTGTAATCTTATCTGGACTTGCTTTTTCTGCTTTTTTAATTTTTTCCCCTTTAATTAAAATTTTTTATTGGTTTTTAAAATTATTTCCTTTTTCTGATTCTTTAATCATTAGGTTGAAATATTCACTCCTGATACAATAATATTTGTTCACAAAAACCTTACAACAATGTCATTTAAGTGTAATTATTATTGTTAACAATTGAATTGTAGTTATTATTAGTAACAATCTCTCCTACCCATGTGCGCAATCACACCAACCCTGTAAGGACAGATTGCGCAAAATAACTTTCTTGGTTTTATTACAACTGTTCTATTAAATTACAACAGTACAACAAAATAGCAATGGAAATGCATAAAAAACAAATGAAGTAAAAATTATTCCTGGATAGCTTAGCAAAAAATTATATTTAGATTTTTTATTGTTATTCTTTTGAATTGTGCGCAGACTATCCTAGCTTTACCTTATACTTTCTCCCTTACAAGGAGAGTTAGTAAAGTGGTGCACTCCGATCTTTTTGAAATTTTGGTGATTTAAAGATCCTACTTAGGTACGTAAAATTAGGATAAGTGCGAGTGTTACTCGCATTCTGAGGGTTCAGTACCGTTACGTTATGTTACCGTTACAAACAATTCCGTTACAATGCGTTAATTCGGCGTAAGTACCGAATATGGAAATTCATGAGTTTGTCTTTTAATAAATAGACATATATTTAAAAAATTACGATTTTCGGATTTTTTCCTTTACATGTGCTATACGACCTACCTTCCTGCCAAATTTCAAGGTTCTAGGTCAATCGGAAGTACCCTATAGGTTTTGCGAGTAAAACCTATAGGGTACTCCCGGTTGACCTAGAATCTTGAAATTTGACAGAAAGGAAGGTCTTATATCACATGTAAAGGAAAATATCCAAAAATCATTAATTTATAATTTTATGTCGATTTATTACGGGAATTTTTTATAATCAGGATCTCTAAAACGAGACTATAAAAGTTCCTTTTATTTATTTATTTATCTATTTATTTATTATTTTTTTTATGAACTTTAAAAATTATTTATGAAATTTGAACTGATATGCAGAAACAAAAAAGTGGCTGATTGAATTTTTAAGTATTTTAGATTTTTTTTTTATAAATGCGCCTGGCTCTTTTTCACTGAAATCTTCTTCTAGATTTTGTTATAATGTATCCTTTTATGTTGGTGTTCCTTCATTACATGTGTTATTAATTAATGCCATCTCTAAATTAGCTTACGTTATTTGTGAGAGATATAGAAATAATAAAAACCTTTATGTCGATACTATTATCATATGTTACGTGTTTTACTGCTTTGAATAAAGTTAAATACCAGTAACTAACAAGTACTGACAATACAGATGTAAATTTAACATTGACATCGATATTAAAATCCTTAAATGTAATAGATGTCGTTATGACTTTTGTTTCTGTTTTCTTACTTTCTAGATAAGTTTTCATACGTTTAATGAATATAAAGCGTAAAAGAATTCAGAAAAGATCTAATTAATTAACAACAGGCTTAATGAAAGGACAATAACGTATAAAGTCACGTGACGCATTATAAGAAAAGCCAGAAAATTATTTCAACGAAAATAGGTAAGACATACTTATAAAATCCCTAAATTACTAAAGATTTCAGTCTGCTATAATGTTTTGTTTATGCATATAAACCCCAATTTCCTAGGATAAGGTGGGCTAACATGGGTTGTGGGTTTTATTATACCTAGATGGGACCTTCAAATTAACAAAATTCGAAAATGATCGGAATATGTACCATTTTATTCTTTTTGTTTGACAGATATCCAGTGAATAAATGTATTGAATCAGAAAAGAAAGCACATTTCTACATATAAAATCAAAATTTTAATTTTAGAATTTTCTTTTACATTATATTTCCAAAATTTGAAAAAGATCGGAATGTACCATTTTATTCTTTTTGTTAGACCAGTGAATTGTTTATCCAGTTCTTTATCCAGTGAATAAATGTACTGAATCAGAAAAGAAAGCACATTTCTACATATAAAATCAAAATTTTAATTTTAGAATTACCTTTTATATTATATTTCCTTTAAAATTTGGTATCTACGTTACATTAAAAAAAGTTAGATAGTAAAAAGTATGGCGTTCTTTGCCAGTTAATAAATTAAAAAGATAAAAATTGGAAGATGGTGAAAAAAATCATGATGTGTAAGATGAAAAAAAAACTTACACAGAGTTTAATTAATTTCCAATCCTTAATCCTTTGTCACTTCTTTCTTTATTAGTTAGAGGTTGGTCATTAATTATACGAACATATTAAATTAATGCAAAAAAAGAGACACATGAAAGACAGATATATATATATATATGTATATACTATTTGATCAGTCTGGCGTTGCTCGGTCTCTTCGAAAAATAGCACGAAACGCGAAAAAACTCTAAAAATTTCTGTAGGACTTCCGAATAAACTGTATTGAAAAGAGAACAACATTTAATATATTGGGTTAGGAGATTGAAACCAGATTACTTTTAATAATGTAGAAAAATTGCAGCGAATCGTGAGAAAACGCTAAAAGTCACGAAAATTTATTTAAAAAGTCGCAGAGGACAAAGTTTACAATATTGGGCTAAAAGGTTAAAACAAGATTTCTTTTATGAATGCCGAAAAATCACCGCAAAGCACGAAAAACTCTAAAAATCGTATTAAAAAATTGCAAAAACTTATAAAATCGCTGTATGAATTCCAAATAAACTTTCTTGAAAAGAGGACAATATTTACAATATTGTGCCAAAAGATTAAAACCGGATTATTTTTACTAATGTTGGAAAATCTCCGCGCAAGTATAAAAAACCCCGCTAAAAATCTCACAAAAATATCTAAAAATACAAAACTCTCAGAAGACGAAATGTACTACAGTGGACTAAAACAATGTAACCAGAATTCTTTCACGAACGGAAAAATCGACGCGAAACGCGAAAAAACGCTTAAATTCACTTTGAAAATCGTGGAAAACGAAATGTACTTACTATAGTAGGCTAAAAGTTTGGATCCGAATTTATTTTACAAATGTGGAAAAGTCGCCACAAATGTGAAAAAAAAAGTAAATAAATAAAAAGTGCATAAAAAATTCGCGAAAAATTGAAAAATCACTGTACAAATTCCTAATTTCATTGAAAAAAATCCATAATTTACAATATTGCGCTAAAAGGTTAAAACCGGATTCTTTTTACTAATGTGGAAAAATCGCCGTGATACAAAATAAATAAATAAATAAATAACTAAAAATATAAAAACAAACTTAAAAAAACCTTAAATAAAATTAATTCATTAAAATATAAAAATAAATTATTTAACAAAATAAATAAATTAATAAAAGCTCTAAAAATTGCATAAAAAGTGCTAAAAAAAATTCAGAGGATAAAATTTACTACGGTGAATTAAAACATTAAAACTGGAAATCTTTCACAAATGTCAAATATCGACTCGAAACGCGAAAAAACGGGAAACATCGCTTTGAAAAATGTACTATATTAGGAAAAAAATGTTTGAAAAAGAATTTCTTTTACAAATGTCGAAAATTTGCTGCGAAGCGTGAAAAATTTCTAAAAATCATATTGAAAAACGCAAAAAAAAGCATAAAAACTTCGAAAATCGCAAGGGGATAAAACTTACTATATTAGGCTAAAAGTTTGAAACCGAATACTTTTTACGAATGTCCAAAATACGCAACGAAACGCAAAAAATCGCATTAAAAATCGCTAAAAATTAAAAAATGGCGGTGAACAAAATTTACTATATTAAGCTAAAAGTTTGAAACCGAATTCCTTTCACGAACGTCAGAAGATGGCCGTAGAACAAGAAAACTGAAAAAAAAAAAAAAAAAAAAAACTAAAATTCTAAAATCACAGAGAAAAAAATTTACTATAGTGTGGTAAAATATTTTAACTGTAATTCTTGCACGAATGTCGAAAAATCGCCGCGAGACATAACAATCGCAATAAAATTCGCTTAAAATTCAAAATTTGAGGAAGATAAAATTTACTATATTAGTCTAAAAGTTTCAAATCGAATTCAATTTTACTACTCAAATCTACTAATTTTGAAAAAATCACCGCAAAACACCAAAAAAACCTCTAATAATCGCATAAAAAATTCCGAATAAACTTTATTGTAAAGAAGACAAAATTTACTATAGTGGACTAAGGCATTGTAACCGGAATTCTTTTACAAATGTCAAAAAATCACAGCGGAATGCGAGAAAATGCTCAAAATGACATTACAAATGACCAAAAATTCAAAAATCGCAGAATACAAAATTTACTGTAGGGAACTAAACCACTGTGACCGAAATTCTTTTACGAATGTCAAAAACTCGCTGCAAAACTCGAAAACTCGAAAAAAAATCGCTAAAACTCCCAATCAAATATCAATAAAAATTGGTAAAAAAAAAAAAAAAAAAAAAAAAAAAAAAAAAAAAAATCGAGGAGGGCAAAATTTACTATATTAGGCTAAAAGAGTGAAACCTAATTCCTTTTATTAATGTGAAAAAATTGCCTCAAAACGCGTAAACATTTCTGAAAAATTAAAAAATTGCTGTACGAATCCCAAATAAACGTTATTAAAAAGAAGACAACATTTACTATACTTTCCTACCAAATTTTGCAGCTCTTCCTGCAGCGGTTTATTCAGAACACAGTCGAAAGACATACTCACACACACACACATTACTTCTTTTCTTATTATTATAGATTTTACAATATTTGTAAATATTAATTAATGTTTTTTTTTAATTTAATTTTTTTCTAGCAATTTTTTAACATCATATTTAAATTACTCCATTATCCTCTTCAAATCTTTTAAAAAACTTTTGAATGCCCTTTTATAAGAATTAGTATATTTTAATGCATAACATATGCTACGATAAATTCGATTAATCCGGTGATTATTCATAATCACCACTAAAATTGGTAAATGTGATAAACTATTGCATATTTATCAAATTTGCCGGTTTGTTTATAAACTCCCCAACACGTAATGGGGAATGTAATAAAAGTCCACAACTTTATCAAAATTTGTTGAGTTTGCGCAGCTGCCTTTACTTAAATTTGTGTGAAAGCTGTCGAAAGAAATCAAAGGCACCCAAGCTCAAGATGCCAGGTGGACCTAATTGACATACATACATAAATTACTGACCGCTGCTCGAATGAATTTTATACATTCTAGAGATTCTTCTGTACAGCAAGTTTCATGCGACCAGTGATGTTTTTTTTTTTCGGTTTATGTACGCGAAGCGTATATACTATTTGAAAATATTCATTTTTTGGAATTAAGACCTCGTTACTTCACAAAATAATTAAAGTCCTCGCTGCGAGTTGGGGATTTTATAAACTAACCGGTAAATTTGATAAATATTCAATAATTTATCACTATTACTAAGTTTAGTGGTCAATATGTATAATCATCGGTAATTATACATAATCACCGGTTTTTTACATTTACCGTAACACATATACTGAAATTCATTGTTTAAAAAAATCTGAAAAAATAATTTATCCAAGTATTTTTACAAATAAGAATTTAATATTATTTGCATGTTAAATTGTAATATAAAACTTTGTCATTTTCAATTTTTCTACAACAATTCAATAATTTAAGGAGATCAAAATTTAAGCAACAACAACAAAATCTGAATCCAAGAATTAGTCTGTTATTTCTGCCTTATGATCACGAGAAAAGCCTAATAATTACACGAGCACAATAAAGTCATGCATAAATGTGACAGATGAATGTCGGTATTTTTATTTTATATATATACGTATATTAATTTTATTTTGTTTGTCAAAATTTAAATGTTTAATGCAGGTTAATAATCATGCTTGCATCTTGAAACTATATATATATATATATATAATTTAATGCCCGTTTAGCAAAGACATCTTTATTACTATTATTGATAGAAAATCTGCTCAATGGGTTTTAAACAGTCGCAATTCGTGCTAGATATTAAAAACTATATATATATATATATATATATATATATATATAACTTTAGATATGTCTGAAAAAACTTTTGATGTATTTTAATAGTGACAAGTTGATGTGTCTTAGCTCATGCATTGAAACGTATTGTTAAAAATATCCGAAAGTAAAAAATATTGCAGACTTTTTCTAAACCAAAAAGTAATTCCATTTTATTTGCGTATTAAACTGTAATCCATGATTTCATAATAATTTAAAAGTTTTTGATTGACAATCAATAAATTAAAAAAGATAAAAAATCTGAGGCGGAGTTTAACTAATCTTTAAAACTCTTAACTTCTCTGGCATTTCTTTCTTTATTATTAGGATATTGACCATTAATTACACGAGTCCAATAAATTAATGGTAAAAAGTGATAGATGAAAGACATATAATTTTTAAAAGTTTGTAAATTATTAATTTTTTTTTTAATTGCGTGGCAAATTTCCTTAAATGACATTTAGTTATCCTTTGTTTCCATTTTGAATCCCCTCTCTCCACTTAAATAAAAAAGTTCCTTCTTGTATGAACTATTTATTTTAGCTATCTAATTAAGTTTTTAGCAGAGCTGAAAACCACTCTGGAAATCAACGAATACAAAGGATGTGAATTATCACTTTACTACACAGCGTACAACAACAGAGTGAGAAAATGTCCAGACCGGGGATCGAACCCGGATACCTTGGTATAAAAACTAGGCCACGCCGTCATGAGTAGCGTCCACCAGCGTCCCAACCGCATTTCCCAAGTCCTGAGGGACATATAACTCGCACGACCGGAGGCTGCTCTCCGTATGCGATACGGAAGTCGGAGCACCACTACCTGCACATAACCCGGGATTAAACCCATGTGCGGACGAAATAGGTCATTGCGATACGCGGTGGATCTCATTAGCAGACCACCGCGAATCACTAGGGGACGGGCCGGAAACAGTTTCGGAGCTGAACACCCAAAAGGGAGCCATGTCCTGGGCCTCAAGTTAGGTTTTCCCGAACCGCACTTGCTTTACCATAACTCGAGGGATGTGGAGACCTACAAAGATAACCACGGTTCCCTCTTGTAATCGATTCGGATACCTTGGTATAGCGCACCAAATGCTTTACCATTTAAGTGAATGGCGGGTCCCTCTCGGTGGTTCTGACCCGACTCCTTGAGTGGAGAAGGTGACCGGAAGCCGAGCATAGCGCGGACGCTCCATCAGGTTTGCTCCGAATCGGTCCTTTAAGTAGGGAAGAAGACCGGGCACCTGACACACGGAGATGTTCGTCGACACGACAGGGACAGGAGATGACAGGACTGGCGACCTCATCGTGGTCCGCCAGTGGGAAAAGGATTTCCGAAAGCCGGAGATGCTGCGCGATAGCCCATATGGGACTATGACCCAATGTGGACTGTGGGCAGTTGGTCTCCCCCTCGCAAGCGCAGGTTCTCTGCGAAGCGAGGATTGGCCAATGCTCGGAGCCTCCTCCGTAGGTGGTGGAAGGAAGTCCCGTAGGCCGAACCCAGAGTAATTGGTGACTCTGGGCAAAAGCTAAGCTAATGCCTGCCAGATCTCTCCAAAAACTTGACCGAGGAATTGACGGAGGCAGGATCGAGCTCTGAAGAGTACGATGCGTGGTGACTCTGTAGTGCGCTGGGCACGTCGGGAGATACGGCGTGTAGCAACTATCTGCGACGTTCCAGCGGCAGAGGTGAGATAGTCGTCGACACGTGACCCAAAGCACGTGGACGGCGACCCCACGTCATCCTCTGCAGCTGGAGGAGTTGTGAACCGACCTCAAATGTCATGCAGCATGGGAGGCGCCCAAATCAAAGGGCGATCACTGTCCAAAGGTAGCCCGTCCGGTTACTGGGGAGAAGACCGTTGTCTTTGAAGAGGGATCACCTCGTCTCCTGTCGCGTGACTACGAGGAATCGGGCCGGTCGTTTGCCGATTAACGCGGCATCGATCAGGCCAAAACTCAAATCCTTGGTCCGAAACCCAGTCCGGCACGTCTTTGTGCAGCCAGGAACTTCCACGTCTGGCGGGCGGATGAGTGGCTCGCTCGTCTTCTGAGTTTCACCCATTACTAATCTCGATCGGGCCCGTCTCTTTGGCACGCTTGGAGGAAGTTTCCACGACCTTCAGAGTCCGATATCGGTACTTTAGGGTTGTTCCGTTTGTTGTGTGTGTTTTGTGTTTTTTGTGTCTTTATATGTGGATGAACCTGAGATCGGAGTCGATCAGGGATCTCCCCGTATTCCGCTGCGGGGGTTTGCCGAATGCAAAGCCGATCAAAGGGGACAACCTAGCCGAGTCTCGTCTATGAGAAAGGACCGATTTTCTTCGTGTTCCTGGGTCGGCCAGAGGCTCCTACGACACACGTAGTGTCAAACCACGAAAGATGAGGCCAGTTGCTTGTCCTTCCATACATGTCAACGTTCGGACGCCGTGGGAAAGCATGAGTCGTCGTGAAATCTAGCATGTGACTTAGGAACCGGCTAACCTTCTGGGGTATCGGCAACGAAGTCGCTGGGTGTTCTCGGCGGTTCATCGAGTGTCTGTGTGGAGGTTTCCTCTAAGATGTGGGATCCTCCGCCGTATCGTAACGACCTGTGCCGTCGACACTCGGGTAAGAAGGCTTGAGGGTCCGCAGTAGAGCGTCCGTAGGCCGGTCGCAGCGCCGTAGCGAGACAAAGCTACTGGTGCGATATAAGTCTCTCAGGACTTGGGCGCGACGGTTTGGACGCGCAGCTTACTTTTACCATTTAAGCGACAAGCACATTCTTTCTCAGGACATTTTTTCACTCTTTTGGTTGTACGCTGTGTAGTAAAGTGATAATTCACATATTTTGTATTTATTGATTTCCAGCGTAATTTCAGCTCTGCTGATCACTTAATTAGATATATAAATATTCACCGATACTGGATTTAATTTGTCTCATTCATGCCACTGAAGTTGTACTCATGATTGACGTTCCATCTTGTGCTGCAAAAGTTGTAGCCTTGCCACATAAGAGTGAGAGAATGCTACAGTGGATGTCGTCCTGGTGAGTTAAATGGTAAAGCACTTGGTGCGCTATACCAAGGTATCCGGGTTCGATCCCCTGTCTGGTCTTTTTTTTACTCTGTTGGTTGTACGCTGTGTAGTAAAGTTAATTCACACCATTTGTATTTATTTATTTTAGTACATACATCGAAATCTATTGATAAAAATATCTGAAAAATAATTTATGAAAGCATTTTTTAAACTCGAATTTAATTGCGTTTGTGTGTTAAATTACAGTCTCAGATATTATACTAATTTGGAAGATAAGACTGCCATTCACGACTAAAACAACTAAAAACGGAAAGATGCTTAGTGTCGCAAAGTAACGAACTTTCGGAAAATTCAAAGTATTCTGTTAAATAACTCGGTAAATTTTAGTCGTATAAGAATGGAATCTTTACTGTTTTATTTAAAAAAAAGGATTTATTCCCCCCCCCCTCCCTAAATAAAGCTTATAGAACACATCGTCGGTATAACAAAATATTTTTCGTATTTTAATATGTATATACACATCCTTTGGAATACAAATGCTATATCTAATAGCTAAACCTCTTTTTATACTTTTTAACTCTTTCCAACATAGTTGAAATGTGTTTATGAATTTGGCTTGGTCTATCCGTCTGTCCGTGCTCTAACTTGTTTAAATATACTGGGAATGCTATGTAATTAATATGTTACTGAGGTTTACCATGTCATGCTCGTTACTGAAAATGAACATGCAGTAATGAAGAAGTGTGTAGCATTTATAGTTCATTTACAGGAGCACTCAAAAGAATTCCGTTACACTATGGTCTATGAGGAAAATTCGTTTGCATTGTATTTTAACGATGTAACATTATTGCAAACATAAAGAAATTGATATACATCACTGTGTTGCACTACCAGATGTTTACTGTAGAATAGGATGTGCATAGAATTTATTGTTCATTTACAGGGATACACAAAACAATTTAGTTGCATCAGTACTGTGTATTAGCAATTGTAATTATTGATTTTCAATTGTGGTATGACATTTAAATTTAACTAATTTTACATACCCATCATACGTAGTATAGGGTAAATCTTGTAATCGTTTTGAAAATCGAAAAAAAATTTTTCACGGATTTACACGTTTTAGAGGGTCCTGAACACGATCTGACTGTTTTTAGAAAATGTCTGCCTGTCTGTCTGTGTGTATGTGGCAAAAATTTTGTGAGCGCTCTATCTCAAGAACTAATGAACGGAATTTAATAAAAATTTAGATTCAGTTAGACCTTGATATAAATTGGTGCTGATTAGGTTTTGATGTAAATCTTTTAACAGGTGGCGCTACTATGCTACATTTTTTACGATTTTCACGATAGCTATATCTCAAGGACTAATAGCACATAATTTCATCAGACTTCAAACTCTGTTAGACCTTGACATAAGGAGATGCTAATTACGTTTTGGTGTACATAACCCAACAGGTGGCGCTGCTATGCTACTTTTTTTTTCATGATTCTCACGATAGCTATGTCTCAAGACCTAATGTACAGAATTTCATCAAACCTCAGATTCTGTTAGACCTTGACATAAACAGATGCTGATTACGTTTTGGTGTAAATAGTCCAACAGGTGGCGCTGCTATGCTATTTTTTTATGATTATCTTTATAGTTATATCTCAAGAATTATTTCACAGATTTTCATCAAACTTCAGAATCAATTAGACGTTGACATAAGTTGTTGTTGATTAGGTTTTGGTAAAAATCTCCCAGCAGGTGGCGCTGCTATGATTTACTTATTTGATTTCAGTTATTAAATACATTTTCTTGCTCAAATTATGTTTATTTAAAATATATCAAAATGTTAACAGTTACGCAAAGATGTCGTATAAAAGTGCTCTAGCGAACATAGCTAAACTATGCCTAATTGGCACACTAGACTTTAAAAAATAGGCCGATTGATGAATAATTACAGAAATATGGAAACCCCATAGCTATATATTTTCGCTCTATTATAGAATCATGCTGAATTTTGATTAATCACAGTAATCGATTCTGAAGAATAATTTCGACATCAATCATCAAAGGCAAAGGAAATAGATTAAACTGATTTTCATATTTCTCTAGAAAATAAAAAAAATCTTTTTTTTTTTAAAATTCATTTTAAAATTCATTTTTAGTATATTCTAAAAATTTTTACTCCGAAGATTTATGTAATAATGATTAGCAACATTTAAAATTAAATAAATTTTCTTTTTGAAAATTGTTTTATCAAAGTAATAAATTATATTTGAAAATGCTAATACTATCAAATAACAAGATAGCATTACGAAATTTGACTTGAAGTTAAAGTTTATTCAGGTGCTTTGTAATTTCAAATAAAAACTTCAAGTACTTTGTCTATTGATGATCTTTTAATAATCCAAATCCATAAAATGTCGATTTAAAATGAAAATTATAGCCTTGCTTAACAGTTAAAACTTTATAATGAACAGCCATCAGATATCTGTAGTACAAGAAAATAGATCTGTTTATCTGCAATACCCATATTTCCAAAATATTTTCTAGATTGACGATGATTAAGCATATGCGTACGAATATAATACAAGTTTATAAGCACATATCTAACTTTTATAAATCGAACCACTATATATAATTCTTTCTAGCAATGGTACTTATGCTTATAGTATTTTCCAATTTCTTTAAGTGCTCTAGACATAATTTCTTCAATTTCGTAGTGGAATGATTTCGACCGCTGGATATTTAATAAAGACAATAATTACATTTTTACAGCAAATGTATTTTCTTCAACAGTGATTCTCTTTTAAGAAGTATCAGTTTCAATTCTGACAATTTATCTTTCCAATGTTTGGCCAGATTTTTGTGAATTTTCTTTATACTTTGTGCTGTAGCAGCTCTTAATGTTAGATTCCCTTCAAACTCCAACAGTGTCTACATATGAAACATAAAATTTTAGCTTTCTTTTGAATATAATTGTATTGTAAAACACCTTTAAAAGACATGCGATGTTCATCTTCGGTTTATCCTATTTATTCATAGGGGTAAAGGGCTTTAACATTTTTTTAAATATATAAATCCATGGATGTATGAAAGTATGCCAATAAAATGTGTGTATATCAATAAAAAATGAAAGAAAAGAAATATCACGCACGATTCTTTAAAAATGACACAATTTCTAACCTAAGTAATGAAAATAATTAAAGAGTTTAAACATAAAAATCCATATGTTGAACTGCAGCCCAAGTGAAGTACCTGGATGACATACTTGGGGTTTTGTGTGTGGCAAAAAAGTTATACTTTGTGTCATTTTTAAAGCGACTCGTTTAAAGTTAATAAATTATATATATATATCTACCCTATATATATAAAATCCTAATGAAACGAATTTGTGAAACGATTTTATGAAACGAATTTATGAAACGATTGATTAAATGACTGATTATGTTTCAGGGCTATTTTTAATAAAATATTAAACGTTTGATGGTGAAATTAATACCAATTGTCCATAAAAATCCGCGGATCTCAAAACTGGTAATAGAATTTTGAAATTGGAATTAGTTTTCGAGATATTAATTTTTTTCTAATTTTATCGACATTTCTGTAATGATGGCAACTAATTACTCAGTTTTTTTGTGACAAAAAAGGGGAAAAAATAAAAAAGGATCCCGATAGGGGTTATTGATTTATTTTTATTCGTCATTTTCAATTTGAAATTGAATTTATCTTTTATTTCAATCGATAATGAAGACAAGATTGTGATTAAATTATGTTTTTCACGAAAATTTGAAAAAAAAAAAATCACATTTCTATCGTCAGGATTCAATCGTCTGTCAGCATTTAATTTAATTTATAAACTGAAAATATTTTGAATAAATTCGTCCAAATGACGTCATTTATGAAAATACGTCATTTATGTTTATACAATTTATTTAATATAAAGAAGCCATTTATCTATTTTTATGTACAAAAAGAGGTAAATTGAAAGACAATTATAAATAAATTGTATATATACATATAAATACATGTATAAACAAGCATAAAAGTTCGGTGCTTTTCCAGTATATGGGGCCTTGACGAAACAGAGAAAATATCCTTGGCGGAAAAGGAAATTTGGCAACATACTTTCTGTCAACCTATTTACTTTGTCATTTCGTATACAGAAGCATTTTTTCAATATTTATACAATTTGTTTAGCGTAAAATGTCAATTATCCTATTTTATATATAATCAGAAGTAATTTGTATAGAAAAAACAATAATAATATACGTATAATTAAAATACGCTTATAAACAGAAAAAAAATCGTCGAATTTGTTTCCATGGCTGTTTATGTCATTTGGCACCAAATCTCACTTTCTGATGCCCGAATTGCGCCAAGCTTTTTAAAAAAGCATCAAGACCCCTATTATACAAAATCACCAAAAGTTCATTGAGTTTGTTTTCATAACTTTTGGCAACAAATATGTGTATATTAACGAATCTATTCGTTTTTGAAACTCGAATTACGACAAACCTAAAAGCAAAGGATCCTATACTGGAAAAGTACCCGATTTTCTTATGGACAATATTCAAATGACATAACATGGTGTAAAATTATCGCGGATAGCAAATTTGTTTAAATATCTCATCAATTTATGCCGAATAAATGCAGGCATGCATGCACAAAATATTTAATTAATTTTGTATGATGAATAATTATTAGAAAATTCGTATATACATATTAATTAAAATAAATAATTTACATATTTAAAATAACATGAAAATCTGCATGATGGTGCACTAAAATAGAGAGAAAATAAAACCTGTTACTGAAAATGTCTATAACATAGTACTTTTCAATACCGTGGATCTTAATGTTATTCACAAGCAGATGGAATTTTTCTCATCCTTAAACGCAAAGGAAGAATAGAATACAGATCGTTGTTATAAAAGTCCGAGAGGTAGCCCCAATTTAAACCTAACCATTTTATACAAGCTGGTTTTCAAGGTGTAATTGATTTTACTTATCAATCCCTAAAACAGTCGTCAGTTGTCGCAACAGCTGTGTATGAGGCCATGATAATAAAAAAATGCCTCATTAAAACGTTAAAAGCATGGCAACGCAATTACAGATTTACGAATATTTTTAAAACGAAGCACGCTGTCATGTTTTTAGAGGCCTCGAAGTCTGAGCGGGGGTTGGCCCCTAGTATATATATATATATATATATATATATATATATATATTTTTTTTTTTTTTTTTTTTTCAAAGTTCTTAATTAGTGCCGAATTTTATTAATTTTACAATACATTTTTTAGTATTTAATAAATAGAGCGTATTATTCTGTAAAGTGGTGTAAAATTGTAGAGAGTAGTAAAATAAAGTATTAGTAAACAAATAAAACAAATAAAAATTATAAGTAATATACTGTACAAGTTTTACAAATCTTTAAATTTTACGATTCAACATCCCGCGCTCTGTTTACGTTCCGATTGGTTAGCTTTGTATCTACAATTCTTTTGTGCTAAATGTAAAATGCAACCACATTCTGTAGAGAAATATTCCAATTTTTTAATGACAGAATAATTAAGACAAATATCACTATTCAAAAATAGTGGTAGCATTCTGCATGATCTCCCACTAAAAGTGCTCTAACAACTAAATTAAACATATGACAAGTAAAATGCCAAAGGTCTCGAGAGCCACAGCTATGTTATGCCTGATTTACAGGGACACACAAAATTATTCGGTTACAGTTCGCTTCACCTGTCTATCAATAATTATTGAATAATAATTGCTGGAAGTGCGTTTTCAGTTGCAGTACGCGTTTTTAAATGTAATTAAATTTTTTCTTATAACTTGGTGGTATACATTCTACAGATCATATACAGAGCAACACAAAAGATCTCTAGTATATTTCCGTTTATTGACGGAACCCCTGTCGCGCTCGTCGACCTAACCGTTCGGAGTTTTCTGTGGTTTTCTTCGAACCTTGCCGTAAATACGGGTTAGGATCCCTTAGAAAGACCCCCACGGTGGGCACTCTCCCCAGGGCCTATATCCCTCGTGTTGATAATCGGCCGTCATAAAATCAACCAACCAACCAACCAACCGTTTATTGACGGAAATTGCTGTAGGAGAATTTTTAACTATGTGCTATGAGTTTCCTAACTGAAATAAATTTTAGAATACTATATATTATAAATACAAATCTATAGATGCTATACAGGGCTGCACAAAAGAATTTAAAAACTTTTCCGACAATTGACGGTAACTGCTGACGTTGGGTTTTCAGATGTGTTATGAGTTTTCCAAATTGTTTTTTTAAATATGGGCGGGGCCAGTTACGTTTAAGCCGAAAGGTAGGCCTCTTCATCCAGTTTGACCTTGACCTTGTTTTTTTAAATATAATTTTTCAACATATTTTACTGTGAAGTTTTGTTACAGTCATTCTAAATGTGTTGGAAATTGTTTCAAAATATGTGCTTGACGCACGATTTTTCTTTTTTGTTTTTTATTCTTATGATTTATAGTTACTCAAGTTATTCAAGTTTTTTCTGTTGAGAAGCCATTTTTGATATAAATGCGTTCAGATGCAGTTTCAAACTTTCCTTTCAAAAATCTCTCCTAGAACAACTTTATTCTACTCTTTAGTTCCTTATTTCTCCTCTTTTGTTATTTCTGCATTTTTTCTCGTTTTTCTTAATTTGATTAGATAATGTTTTATAAGCGATTTTACTTTTATAGAATAAAAGAAAATATAAAAGATTAGAGATAACAGCTGCGAGAGAAAACTTTACTTATGAATGCGAAAAATACTTTTATTCAGTTTTACTTTAAACTAACTAAAGTTTATTTCTTTCTTTCCAAAAAAAAAAAAAAAATAATAATAATAATAAACCAGAAAAAAAAAAAAGCGCGCGCTTTATTTGCGAAATTTTATATAATAATAGATCGATATTCACTACAAGAAATATTTAAAAAATATAAAGGGCGCTGGTTATCTACGTTTTCACCAGAGCTGTACACTGCAAAAGAAAACAAGTTGGAAATTGTACGTCAAACGTGACAATTGAGGTGTGTTCGTACCATAGCTAGTTATATAAATATTCAGATCTTGGGGATTTTTAATTCTGTGAAATGAATTATATCGTCTGCAGATTCATTTCTGTCATAAAATAAGTATCTCGGTCGCTTGACGATTAAACCTCGGAAGCTCCTATAACAAGAAATAACCGATTTTTTTTAAAAAATTCAAATTTCTTAATAGATATTTTTATTAATACCTTCTAAAGTTTTGATTCGATTTTCATAAAATTTGAAATGTCTCGACAAAATTATGCAAATATAATATATCTTACATTTCAAACCATTCGATTGGGTAGTTTTTGCGTTGTTACATGCGGACGGACGGACCAGACGACGACAATAGGTGCTACGTATTTATATAATTAAGAAAGTTCCTAAAAATGTTGATTTTACGGTATAATACTAGCAGCTGGGGTGCCAGTATTATACCGTAAAATCAACAATTTTTTTTTTTCTGTGTAGTTGGACGCCTGAAACGTGCAAAACTGTAGATGGTGAGAACCAAGCACGTAGGCAGAAAACTTCAGGGAACCTCATTATCAGGAAAGTCATGATTTATTTTAAGCTTATACTCTTTAAATGTCAATTTTCGATCACGATGATTCAGCCTTAAACAACCCCTATTTCGTTAGGATTGCATTTCTGAACGTACATTGCTATGTGAATCCGAGTCATCTAGGTGTATCCACCCCTGCTAGAAGTTTGTTCCACCAATTAGGAATCACCCTGTATAAGCGGATATGAATAAATTTTGTAATCAGAGAAAGAATTTTCGGATACACTCTACTTATAATAAAGTAAACTATTGTTTGCAAATCAATACTTTCAACCTATGTTTTGATCGTGATAAAGATCTTTATAATAATAAAACACACGTTGTCTGTTTTTTTTGCAATATTTACTTTTGTTAAAATTTAAGAATAGAACATATCAAGTGAAAAAGAAGGATGTGAAATGCATAATTCAGCCGATGGTGCAAAATACAATTTTAAAAGAAAAAAAAGAAGGTTTCATGGGATAAAAACAATCTCCTACGAAAGCAGCTTTTCTCTTGATTTTCCCAATTGCTTTCGTAAATGAAAACGCAACTGAAACATCGAACTCAGCGAAAACGGAATAAGACTAACAAATGAGATTTTTTTACGATACACTATTTCTATTCTTCTTTTTCTCTGTCATTAAATATTTATGCCAGTTCTTTTAAAATAAGCTTTAGAGAATATTTGTTTTTTACTAGACAAAATATAAATCGCATCGAAATTTTTGCACTGCATTATGTGCTGTGAAGTTAGCCTCGTTTATAAGATTTTTATGACAGGAAAATAACTTTTGATATCTCTATATTCAAAGATAACACGAAATATTAAAAAAAAACTTTTTAGGTGCGTTCATAATTATATAAATACGTAGCACTTATTGTTGTCGTTTGGTCTGTCCGTCCGTCCGTCCACATATAACAACGCAAAAACTACCCAACCGAATGGTTTGAAATTTAAGATATATTATCTTAGCAGAATTTTGTCGAGATACTTCAAATTTTATGAAAATCGAATCAAAACTTTAGAAAATATTAATAAAAACATTTATTAAGAAGTTTGATTTTTTTTTAATTTTTTAAATCGGTGCTTTCTTGCTATAGGAGCTTCCGAGGTTTAATCGTCAAGCGACCGAGATACTTATTTTATTACAGAAATTAATCTGCAGACGATATAATTAATTTCACAGAATTAAAAATCATCAGGATCTGAATATTTATATAACTAGCTGTAGTACGAACGCACCTCGTTTGTCACGTTTGACGTACAATTTCCAACTTGTTAATGTAGATTACATATGTTTCGTTCAGACTATCGGTGACATCTTCAGATCTAAATGATAAATACAATGTCAATACAATACAAATGTCACCGATAGAGTGAAGGAAACATATGTAATCTACATTAAAAAGGTATTTTAAATATTCCGTGTTACGTTTTTTATCACTTTAAGCATTATTAGACTTTAATTTAAAGTTAACAAGTGATTGGATTATATTATTTATCTCTATATTCGTTTATTGTTGATTGTAGTTCTTTTATTTTGATATTCTACTGTGCGTTTTCTAGACATAATGGTTTCAGAAAAAAAAAATCAATTAAGAATTTTATTCTCGAATTTTTCATTTTTATAGTACAGTGAATTATCCTGAAATGGCCTTTTAAACTATCACTTATACTAAAGGTTAATTTCAGGTCACTATTTATTCTTAGCGATTCAATACTTTCGATTATTTCGGGGTAAAAATGTAAAATGTTTATCTAGATATCAACATATTTTCCTTGATTTATATTTATAATAACAATGGCAATACGATACAATATTATTAAAAATAGGAAAATTGAGTAGAAATAATCATTTAATTTAAGCAAATTTATTTCAGTATTATGCTATAAAATCAACAACTTTTTTTGCACTGTATCTCGCTAGGGTTGCATTTTCAACCCTGCATTTCTATGCGATTCCGAGTCGTTTAGGTGCACCCTACCCTTCATCCCGAAGTTTGTTCCTCCAGTTTTGAATTACCCTGTATATGAGAAGTTTAATTTACTTGATATACCACGAAAGGAAAAAAAAAACAGCTTAAAAAATGTGAAGTCTTTAATAAAAGGGCAGCAAAAAAGTTTTTTAAGAACAATTAATGAATTTATACTGAGTGCTGGAAAGTTTGCTTTAAAAATTTATAAATGATAATAGTATAATTAGT
This sequence comes from Maratus michaelseni, assembly GCA_963931845.1. Lineage (NCBI taxonomy): Eukaryota > Metazoa > Arthropoda > Arachnida > Araneae > Salticidae > Maratus > Maratus michaelseni. Next base: position 92,238,493 of record OZ007597.1, on the reverse strand, counting down.
GATCAATATTTTGACGAACATAAATAAAACAAGTGGGAAATTGTACGTCAAACGTGACAAATGACGTGCGTTCGTACTATAACTAGTTTTATAAATATTCAGATGAATACAAAATTTATTTTATGAGCAGATTTTCATATTATATTTATTAATTTTATTTTATGAAATTAAGTTTCAATACAATTTTACAAGCAATTAATTACAATTCTGTAACATTAAAATTATGCATGCTATGTGCAAATATCCAATGCAAGTCAATGTTAAAAAAAAAAAAATCATCGTTATTAAAAAATGAATTATATCGTCTGTTATTATGGTATGATTAATTTCCGTAGTAAATTGAGTAGATTGTAAGTTGGCAATATTTTATATTTTGTTGACAGTTACTGAAAATTAAAATGGGAAACTTAATCCTAGCTTTGAAAATTTCGGAACTTGAAATCGATATTTAGACTCTTTTTCCATTTAATATTTCCCAGGAAACATCTATCCTAAAAACTGTCATATAATTAGTATAATTAAACAATTTAGTATACAAATTCGGTTTCTAAATTTAATAATACGGAAATAATGTGAATCCATCTTAAATAGGACGTAATCGCCATATCAACCTGGAATCATTACATATCATGGTACCGCACCAGTGGCTGAGAGGTCTGCTCTCAAAGCTGGTAGACGGGAGGTGCTGGGTTCAAACCCCTGTCGCGCTCGTCCACCTAACCGTTCGGAGCTTTCCGTTCGGTTTTCTTCTAACCTTGCTGTAAATACGGGTTAGGATCCCTCATGAAAACCCCCATGGAGGGCACTTTCCCCAGGGCCTATATCCCTCGTGTAGATAATCGGCCGTCATAAAATCAACCAACCAATCTATCATGGGATATCATTGAATTAATTACGTATGAGAGAATTTAATAGAATGAAGAAAACTTTTATTAATATCTTTTTAAGTTTTGATTCGATTTTCATAAAATTTGAAGGGACTCCACAAAATTCTGCACCGATTATATATATTAAATTTCAAAATATTCGGTTGAGTAGTTTTTGCGCTGTTGTAGTTGAACAGACAGACGGACCAGACGACGACTATAGGTGCTACGTATTTATACAATTACGAACGCACCTAACGACATGCAACTGACCAGTACAGTCATTTTTACAATTGAATCTGCTAGTTTCTCCTGTAAACTACATGATGGGGGGAGTTAGATAAAAAAAATAATAAAATAAATCGGTCAAGTGCGAGTATAACTCGAGATGAAGGGGTTCCGTACATTAAATTTATTAATTAATAACCTACTACTACCCCTAATTTTTTCATAATTTTAGTTTCAATAGATTCGGAAATAGGAGGGGGGGGGGGCATATTTTTCCAGTATACTTTTGACAACATCTGTGAAAGTATAATACCTAAAATTAAAACAAATATAGTTTTAAATTCGATGTTACCAGATCTTTCGAACCATACACTACACGATACATTTTTCAAGTAACTTAATTAATATTTCGGCTAATTACCGACATATTTTTTCGAAAATCATTATCAAATATCCATGGATTATTCTGCGTCGATAAATACCCCGAGCGCCCGCCAACTGTTCTTCTAACTGCCCGAAATCTAAAATTTGTATGTAACGGAAACATGCGTTTTTCTATAAAACTATGCTACCTAGGAAAATCGCTGGCGGTTATAGATAACGACAATAACATATAAAAATTGCAGGACAATCCGAGTATATTTACGGGAGTTAGAGCACGGACAGACAGCAGACGGCAGACGGCCATACGGCCAGACAAACCGAAGTCATAAACACTTTTCAACTAGGTTGGAAAGTGTTAAAAATAAATAAATCGGTCAAATGCGTGTTTAACTCGCGCTCAAAGGGTGCCGTACATTAAATTTATAAATTAATAAATTACTCCTACTATTCCTAATGTTTTCATAAGTTCAGTTTCAATAGATTCGGAAATAGGAGCGAGGGGGGGGGGGACTTATTTTTCCAGTATATTTTCGACGATATCTCTGAAAATATAATACCTAAAATTAAAACAAGTCTATTTTTGAGTTCGATGTTACGAGATCTTTCGAACAATACCCTACACGAAATTTTTTTCGTAATTGCTTTTGTAATTCCTTAAGTAACTTAATTAATATCTCGGCTAATTACCTACATTATTTTTCAAAAATCATAATAAAATATCCTTGGATGATTCTGCGTCGATACATACCTCGAGCGCCTGTCAGCACCCCCGCTGACTGCCCGAAAGGTAAAGTTTGTGCGTAACGGAAAAATGCGTTTTTCTCACGAACTATGTTACCTAAGAAAATCTCTATAGTTTTCCTGCAAGATTTAAATAAACTCCTACTACCCCTAATTTTTTCATAATTTTAGTTTCAGTAGATTCGCAAAAAGAGGGGGGGGTGAACATATTTTTGCAGTGCATTTTCGACGACATCTCTGAAAATATAACACCTAAATTTAAAACAAATCTAATTTTGAGTTCGGTATTACGAGATCTTTCACACGGTACACCGCACGATATACAAAAGGATTTTTTTCAAGTTACTTAATTAGCCCCCTAATTTTTTTCTAAAAATATTTGTGAATGGCCAATAATATGAAAATATGTGGGTAAAAAGGCTTTATAAATTTCCCTAGATTGAACTTTCCACGTCCCATAGCTTAAGAGAAAAAGGATTGTGACAGACGGACGGACAGACACAGGAGTGATCTTATAATGGTTCCGTTTTTGCTTTTTAAGTACGGAAGCCTAAAAATAAATAAAAAAGTGAAGAAAATTGTCACTAATATTTTATCTAATCAAATTTTTTGATCCATGAAATTGCAAATATTGTTTTAATTAGAATATTTCACAATGAAAAAAATTTTAAGAATTTTGATTCCTTCATGATTAATTTAAATATTTTCGTTTTATTATATTATCACTCATTGAACCATTTTTTTCTTTTTATTGTATTTTAAATAAAATTAGTAACAGCTTTTTTTTCGAGTTGTTTGTGTATTATTTTCTAATTAATAGATAACCAAAAAATCAATTAAAAAAAAAAAAAAAAAAAAAAAAAAAAAAACTTTAAATCGGTTCTTTATAGTCTCAAGAATTTGAGGACGAAGCTATTTTTGGGGGGAAAGGGTCTTTCTGTCTTAAAAATGCGTTATTATAGAGTGAGACAACGTATGACGCAAATTAGGCCAGAATTGCTTCCCGAGAAAAAATACATTGATGAATGCCTTGTTGGAGTAATAGGGAGGTTCCTTTATGTTCCCGGAATAGCTAATTGATGATAAGTTTAAAAAAATGTTTCCTGATAAAAAAAAAAAGAACAACAACTTTAAACATCATTTTCTTGAAACAACATTCTTTTATCTTGTCCCATGATTTCTGAAAAAAACTACTCGGTCGAATTGAATGAAATTTTTGTTCGGTATACATGTGGTTAGAATCGACAATATGTAATACGTTTCGATATAATGTATATTTTCTATCCCTTTAAACCCCTCCCACCCCCCCCAAAAAAATACCGATTTTTGCTACCCACTTTTTCAAATAAAGGACATTTTGACCAAAAAAAAGGACAAAATTTTTGTCTGTTCGAACCATAATTGTAATCTTACAGAATATATAACTGTTCATAAATTCTATTTCTGAGTTATATAGATTTGCTAAAGAAACATGGGACATTACAACTGTGAGCAAAGGACAGACTCAACTCAGCCGCCATTTTGTAATAACAAAAAATGTTTTTCTTTTTTTTTTTTTTTTTCTCCAGAAATTTTTTTTTTTCTAACAACTAATTGTAAAAAAAGTAACTACAGTAATATATTTGTTTATATTGAAAATCAAATCCCTCCAAATGCTTAGATATAAGTAGTAGAATGTGGAAATCCCCTTAAGATAAAGAATTTTTGACTGTCTTGATCCCAACAGATCTTTTAAATTAACGAAATACTAACAAAAAAGATGTTATTTTGCAAACAAATACTACACGATCAAATTACCATTTTAAAACCAACAAAAACAATAAAATAATTTTCAAATAAACATTTTGTGGATGTTGTCAAACATGAAAAGTTTAATTCTAACTCGACTTTTAATGGAAAATTAAACTTTCGAATAAACATTTGTGTATAAAATGACATGTACTTACTTCTATCTCAATCGTTTTCTCTTACCATTTTTCTTTCTCTTAATGCACGTTATTACTCTCTTATAAATTACATTACGCAGTTAGCCACTTTCTTTCCTTCAAGTGAGTTTTCTCTTGAGACATTACTGTTGACATAAATGTGTTCGGATGTAAGCTTTATATTTCCGCTTGCTAAAGCAGCATTCTAATTACATTTTGTTCCACTTTTTTCAACCAAGGTTTTGTTTGAACATGTTTCTCTTTACTTAATCTAAATGCATTTATATGAAAAGCTTTCTTTTTTAACGACGGAAAAAATAACGTACTAGTTTTAGAATAGTGTTACAAAATTTCACACGATTGCCGAAAAAAACTACTCAGTCGAGCTGAATACAATTTTTAGAGGCTTTTCTGTATACATATGGTTAGAATCGACAATATGTAATACGTATCGATATAAACTATCTTTTCTGTCCTTTTAAAATAAAAAAAAGTACAAAAAATGACAAAATTATCATTTTTGTCGGTTCGAACCATAACTATAAATCTACAAATTATAAAACTGTTCATAAGTTCTATTTCTGAGTTATATAGATGTGCTAAAGAAAAAGGGCCATCACAACTGTGTGTGGGGCGCAGGCCCAACTCCGCAGCCACTTTGTAATAATAATAAAAAAAAAAACAAGTTTTTTTCAGCAAAATAATAAAAAAAATATTTTGAAAAACAACTAATTGTAAAAAAAAGTAACTACAGTAATATATTTTGTTTATATTGAAAATCAAGTCCCCACCAAATGCTTTAGATATAAGCAGTAGAATGTAGACACCCCCCTTAAAATAAATTTTTTTTGACTATCTTGACTCCAACAAATCATTTAAAGTAACGAGATACTAACAAACACTACACGATCAAATTACCATTTTAAAACCAATAAAATAATTTTCAAATAAACATTTTGTGGATGTTGCCAAACACGAAATGTTTAACTCTAACTCGACTTTTAATGGAAAATTAAACATTTGTATATAAAATGACATGTACTTAATTCTATCTCCATCGTTTTCTCTTACCATTTTTAATTAATGCACGTTATTACTCTCTTATAAATTACATTACGCAGTTAGCCACTTTTTTTCCTTCAATTCAGTTTATAAGTTTTCTCTTGAGACATTACTGTTGACATAAATGTGTTCGGATGTAAGCTTTATATTTTCTGCTTGGTAAAGCAGCATTCTAATTACATTTTATTCAACTTTTTTCAACCAAGGTTTTGTTTGAACATGTATCTCTTTACTTAATCTAAATGCATCTATATGAAAAGCTTTCTTTTCTTACGACGGAAAAAATAACGTTCTAGTTTTAGAATAGTGTTACAAAATTTCACACAATTGCCGGAAAAAACTACTCGGTCGAACTGAATAAAATTTTTAGACGCTTTTCTATATACATATGGTTAGAATCGACAATATGTAATACGTTTCTATATAAACTATCTTTTCTGTCCCTTAGTAACTACAGTAATATATTTTGTTTATATTAAAAATCAAGTCCCACCCCCCAAATGCTGTAGATATAAGCAGTAAAATGTAGAAACCCCTCTTAAGATAAAGAATTTTTGACTGTCTTGATCCCAGCAAATCATTTAAAGTAATGATATACTAATAAAAAAGATGTTACTTTGCAAACAAATACTACACGATCAAATTACCATTTTAAAACCAACAAAAACAATAAAATAATTTTTAAATAAACATTTTGTGGATGTTGTCAAACATGAAAAGTTTAACTCGACTTTTAATGGAAAATTAAACTTTCGAATAAACATTTGTGAAAAAAATGACATGTACTTACTTCTATCCCAATCGTTTTCTCTTACCATTTTTTCTTAATGCACGTTATTACTCTCTTATAAATTACATTACGCAGTTAGCCACTTTCTTTCCTTCAAGTGAGTTTCTAAGTTTTCTCTTGAGAAATTACTGTTGACATAAATGTGTTCGGATGTGTCTTTATGTTTTCCGCTTGGTAAAGCAGCATTCTAATTACATTTTATTCCACTTTTTCAAGCAAGGTTTTGTTTGAACATATTTCTCTTTACTTAATCTAAATGCATTTATATGAAAAGCTTTTTTTTTTTTTTTTTTTTTTTTTCCCAATGGAAAAAAGAACATAATTTTCGAATAGTGTTACAAAATTCCTCGAAAACCAAATGTAAGGAAAATCCTACAATGAAAACCTAAATAATAGAAATAAGTCAACAACGATTAATTAAACATTGGACGTCCTATAATCCGTCTATACCGTGGTATTGATCATGGTAACGAATTTAGCGATTATCTTAGAGACTTAGTGATTTAATGACCAAGTCTCTATGTCGTCGTGCCATGTTTTAATCGTCAAATACTTATACTTATATAATGCACTTTATTACTCTCGTATAAGTTACATTACGCAGTTAGTACTAAGTTTACTCTTGAGAAATTACTGTTGACATAAATGTGTTCGGATGTAAGCTTTATGTTTTCCGCTTGGTAATGTAACATTTTAATTACATTTTATTCTACCTTTTCAACCAAGGTTTTGTTTGAACCTATAATTTGATAAGGCAAGTGAAAATTGGAGCTTTCAGCTACAAAACTTTAAAATTTACTTTCAACATTTTAATTTAGAATATAAATTCTTTGCATATATTCCTATTAAGAAAGGTTTTGCAGCATATTTTCTTTGTTTATGATCATAAAATTTATATTTCCTTATACGCTGAATGTCCCGTTATACATTACATAAATCTGAAAATGGAACATTTACCTTATTATTTCATATCCTATGGTTTTGGGTGAAAGAAAAAGTACATTTGGAACACATAAATGACTTTTATATAGTGCAACCCAAGAGTTTACAAAATATGAGATCATCTTAGCATTTTTTTGTTAAAAAAAGTCCTAATATTGTCCTTGACACTCAGAAACTGAGACACGTGTGAGAGTTGAAAAATGCTTTTACAAGCCATGATGGTTCGAATACGAAATAGAGCCCGAGGAATTTGAGGAGGTCAACAAGCCTTCTTTGTACATGTTTTACCAGGAATCAAGGAAACTCCACTTGCCTTGTTATTACAGAGGGCCCCTCATTTCTCTTTACTTAATCTAAATACATTTATACAAAAAGTTTTTTGTTTACAATGGAAAAAAGAACGTTATAGTTTTAGAATAGCGTTACAAAATTCCTCGAAAAACAAATAAGGAAAATTCGACAATGAAAACCTAAATAATAGAAATGAGTCAATAATGATTAATTCAACAATGGACGTCCTATAATCCGTCTATACCGTGATATTATACGGATGACCTTGGTGACGAATTCAGCAATTCTGTTGGACACTTGGTGACTTTAGCGACCAAGTCTCTATGTCGTCGTGCCAAGTTTTAATCGTCAAATACTTATTAAGAAATTTCGAAAACTGGGAACCGTAGGAGGAAAAATAAAGGAAATAACAAGAAACCTTCTAGATTTTCCTAAATGCCATAAATACTTCACCAGTTCACGTTCGGTCGACGTAATTAAGAAATGTTATATAAATAAGACCATTCCGGAGATTTTAATGAATTTTTTGTCTCGCGCGATTTCTGTTCGAGGGAAACGCTTGACTATTGCTATTTTTGGTTTGTTTAATTCATTATGCTGTTTACTATATATTTAGGATACGAATTTAAATGTTTGCATTCTGTTTCTGGAATAATCGTCTAATGAATTGCATTTATTGACTCAGAACTTTCTCTTTTTGTTACAAATTTAGTGCCTTTTCAACACTACAACTCGACGATTTTGTAACAATTTGAAGCCCAGCGTTGGAACAATTCGTTTGAATGCCTATTTCTAGAGCTATGGAAGATTCAATTAGGAAAATTTTGCAAATTATAACGACTCAATTAAATGAAATGAAAGTCAGTTACGAACAAATTAAAGCCGCCCAAGAACAAATGAGAGCCGAGCAACAGAAAATAGAGTCCAGGCAAGAGGGAATGAAAACTAATACGGCTATAAATAATGCAAGAAATGAAATCAGAACTGTAGGAAAAGATAAATGGAAAACAGCAGGAGATGGAAACGATAATGAGAGATATTGAACAACAGATATAAACGAAAACAGATAGTAATAAAATAACAGATTCAATATGTTAAAGAAGATTAGAGAAATGAAAGAAGTACAGGGTGATTTTTTTTAAAGTTGTGAAAGTAAAATACTATAACAAAAGAACTACTGATCCAAATGACCTGGAATTTCACCAGTATGCTACCAAAGCAATGGGGATTTTTTAGGCATGTTTAAAAAGAAACTTAAAATCGCACCGACAGATGGCGCTGTAAGGTAGCAGAAACAAAGAATATCATCTGTGGGAGGAAAACAATAGCCGGTTCTTTGAGAAAACATCTTCCGTAGGCCCTCTGTCGTCATTGGACCATTTCTTAAATTATTAAGTGTCCTAAATCTCCTAAGAGCAGTTGCTGCGCTGTCATTATTCTGATAATACAGTTTCACTAACAACGTACGGTCCGTCAATGGCGCAGTCATTGCGAGGATTTCTGTAGAATAATGAACACGAGGTGTGCGTACTTCACGCTTTTATCGCTAATGTGCGTGTGCCGGGCGCAAGTTTGTCTCCCGACTTTACAGCATGTACAGCGCCATCTGTCGGTGCGATTTTCAGTTTTTTTTAACCACGCCTAAAAATCCCCATTGATTTGGGAGCATACTGGTAAAATTTTAGGTCATTTGGATCAGTGGTTCTTTTGTTATAGGGTTTTACTTTCACAACTTTAAAAAAAATCATCCTGTAGTTAACCAATTATAATCAGATATAGAATAAATATCGAAGGAGTGAAAGATAATATTTAAAGAGAGAATGAAGTAGCAAAAAATCACGTTCAAAGTATGGAAAAGTGACTAAAAGTTTTAGTTTGGTGAACGTATTTATAAACGAAAGATTTTTAGTTTAACCTGCGGGCAAAGTCCTCTTTCTGTATCATACGGAGAACCCTCGTCCCATGGTTTTGAATGTCTGGGTATGAAAATCACTCTCTATTTAATGCTCGTTTCAGGTGTAGGAACAGAAAAACTGATTGATAGAGAAAGATCTGGTGAATATGGTAGATGATCCAAAACTACAAACTCTCCTACTGCTATAAAATGTTTCACGACGACGCGACGGCCGGATGCGGCTGTGTGAATTGAGAGCCATGTGAAGTTTGTTATTTAAAAGATACCAAAGGAGGACTTTGTCCTCAATTTTCACGAACTGTACATTCGCTGTTATTTAAAATATATCTAAAATAGTACTTTGGCCAAAATTTTCACTAACTGTACATTCGTTTGTTTTTTTAAGACATACCAAAAGAGCACTTTGAACGCAATTTTCATGAACCACCATTCGTTTCTTATTTAAGAGATACCGAAAGAAAACTTTGCGCACAATTTTCATGAACTGTGCATTCGTTGTTCTATAAGCGATACCAAAAGAGGACTTTGCGTGTAATTCTAATGAACTGTACATTTGTTGTTATTTAAGAGATACCGAAACCGAAAGAGGACTTTGGGCGCAATTTTCATGAACTATACATTTGTTGTTATTTAAGAGATACCGAAAGAGTACTTTGCGCAATTTTTTCAAGACCTATATATTCGTTGTTAATAGTGCATTACAAACGACAGACATTAACTGCGAAGGAATAGAAAGCTCATTTCCTGATTTACGCAAAAGAATTGTTGTTGATGAACGCATTTACCGCACTTTAATGTCATATTTTGTATATTTAATTTTAAATATAACTATTTAAATTTCAGTAGTATTCTAAAGAAATATAATAACAGCAGTGACTTAACAACAAAATTAATTAAGAACGATTCTTTAAAAAAGAAAAAAAACAACAAAATAACTGCGATGCCAAAAGAATGTGATTAGAAAAATTCATTTTTTTAAAATTAGAAACAAAACATTTTATGCTTAAAAAGTATATTACAATTTAAAAGTGAAAACAAAGCATTAAAGACGTTTATCACAGAGAATTCCAATATAAAGTCTCTTCAGACAGAAAAGAACATAAAAATACAGACAAATCTTAATAAAATTGCACGATTTATTCACTTTATTCAAGCAAATCTTTCTCATAGTGGCAACTGAAAATATATATGTAGAATGCATAAGTAATTTTGTTTTTGTAGTAGCCAGGAAATTGAAATTTTATTGCACGTTTATAATAGTTAAAGTTTAGTGTTTCATTATATAAATAGTTAACATAACGTAAAAATCAGGCATACAGTGTTATAATTTGCATTATTTTCCGTTACTTTATTTTATTTCTAAAGTTTTTCTCATTACATTTAATATTGTAAATTTTTAAACATTCAAAATTGAAAACATGCATAGTCATTTTAATATATTCCTATCATTATATTATTAATATATATAAGGATTTTAATAATTCCAATAATAAGCTAATGCTTTATTTACTATTTTCAGATCTAAATTATTTACAGGACTAGGGAAAGTTAAATTATTCATTTCGAAGGAATGTGGAATGCATTCAACTGATCCTAATCAGGTGGAATTGAAATTACAGATCATTCTGATAAATCAACTGATGCGCTAGTAGTTATGTATAAAATAATAAAAATGTAGTATAAAATTCTTAAACAAATCTATCTATGCCCACTATGAAAAAACTAGTTATGATTTTTAAAACTTTCCAACATAGTTGAAAAGTGTTTATGATTTCGGTTTGTCTGCCCGTCCGTATTCTAACTCGCGTAAATACGGATTGCCATGTAATTGGTATATGTTATAGGGGCTTATTATAGCATATTCCCTATTGACGGTGAAATGTGTAACATTTATAGTGTATTTACAGGAACACTCAAAATAATTCCGTTTCATTATGATCTGTTGGGAAAATTGTTTGAAGTGCATTTTAATGATGTTATACTATGTATTTTAAACATAATGAAATTAAAATACATCACCGATGTATACAGTACGATATCCTTACAGTTGTATATGATGTGCCTATCATTTATCGTTTACTTACAGAGGGACACATAAAAGTATACGGTTACAGTACTATCTGCAACAGAAAATTGTTGGAAGTTAGTTTTTAATTGTGCTATGCATTTTTAAGTTTAAATATTCTTTCGCATACTACTTGGTGTGTATAAATTATGTAGCTAAAAAAAAGGCTAAACATCAGAAAGGCTAAACAACATTTCCACTTACTGGTGGAAATTGCTGAAGGGAAATTTTCAGTTGTGCCATGTGAGCTCGGGCTTTTTTTTTTCACTTCACTTATGCTACGATTTATTTTACAGACTTTGTCTTTCTATTTCCCCTTATTGCTGATTATTTCCCTGTACTTTTGAAGAATGCAAAATGTACTCCAAAATAAAATGTGGTGTCAGAGTAGTGGTCCAGGGTATCATAAAAATGACCCGGATCATCCCGAAACTTAAATTTAAATAGTTTTTTAGTTTTCATATGTCACAGAAATTTTCATATCTGCCCCATTTTTATTTGGACTATTCTGTATATGCATTACATCAAGTGTGAATCATCAATATTATTAACGGGTTGTGAGAGTTTTTCAGCTTGAAGTTGTTTTGACATCTAGGAACGAGGTAGAAACATGTATTCTTTTTCATTAAGAACTTCATATTTTGAACTTTCAAAAACGAAGAAGTTTCGATTAATTTTTATTGAAAAATGTGCATATTGGACTCGCTTTTTCTCGATGTTGTTCGGTGTTCCGCATAAGATTTATCTGAGTAGTTTTATTTGCATCCAGTGAAAAATCACGTTTAAATATGCCTAAATGCTTCGTCTTTGACAGATGTTTCTTTGAAATTTTGTATTTTAAACAAAATGGCGGACTATCAAACTTACTGTAATAGTTTTCATCAAAAAATCCGATTTTGTTTTATTTATAAAAATCGAACGAATTAAAAATTTCAAAAAAGTATCTGACAATGACTAAGGAAATATATAAGCTTCCATCGAAAAAAAAAAAGACCAAGGGTTTATCCGTTGTCAAGGATATTTCTGGCAACGACTTAAAAAACATTATTTGGAAGAAAGTTTTGGAGTAAGTATCGCTCGCTCGTACACTGAGCTACATGAAATCGCTATAATTTATATATGTCTTAAAATATTTAAAAACGGTTCGTGGGAACATTTATAAAATTTCGAACAATCAAAAATAGAAAAAAAAAAGAAAAGTTTTTTTAAAGTTGAAAAATCTTTCAACCGCTTTATTATCAACGGGATTCCACAGAATTTTGTCGTTAGACAACGGCAAAGATACTCAACATGGAACTTGCACGTGTGCAATAATAGAAAAACTGTCGAAACTGAAAAAATGCAATTTTATATCAAATGTTTTATAAAGATGTAATGTTTAAAAATTTTATTTAAAAGTAATTAAAACAATTTAACTTTTATTTGCGTTACAAAGTAATCCCGAAGTTTCATCAAAATCTGTTGCAGACGATTTTAATGAAAACCTTTTTCGTTCACATGGATACGTAATTTTTGGTGTTTTAATTTAAAGTAATCAGAACAACTTAACTTTTTTTTTCGTTACTCAGTAAATTCAATGTTTCTTTTATTTTAGATGTTTAAAACATTCTATTTATTAAGACCATTTCGAAAGTTTTTAATATTAAACGTAAAATTTTCAGGAAAACTATGCAAAAAAGTAGTTTATATAATTATCTTTACTTACTGACCATTTATGCTTAATCATTTGAATAAAAGAGAAGCACAAAATTGCAACTTAAAAAAAAAAAAAAAAAAAAAAAAATTCAACTTATTTGACTTTCATTAAAAAAGGGAGAAAAAAACATTTGCATAGCATATTACATACACCTTTATATTTGCAGCTCTGGAAAACTATTTGCTTTAACAGACGAATAAATCTTTCAGTTTTATTAAAAAAGCTTTTTGTTTCAGTTTCTTTTCTTTTTTTTCTTTCACTTGAAGTAGTATTTGACACTTATTTCATTTTAAGAAAAAAAGCAACCTTTCATGTTTAGTTGTACTTTGCATAAAATGATGATGTTTTTGATGCATAAATATTTTTATACTAAAAATTTTATTATTTTTTAAAGCAATGATTTTTTTTTTGTCGGAAGTAATATGAAACTATTGCCCTATTCAAAGTAATTATCTGTTAACAGGCTGCCACTGGCAACTATTTTTTAATTCTATCTCGCACCACTTTCTCAAAATAAAAATATTTCTTTTACATACACTTGGACAACATGTGCAAGAAATATATACTACAAAATTTATTTTGAAAAATAATGATGCGAATAGGAGATAAAAAAAAGTCCTTCCGGCCTATACTAGAGGAAAAGTTAGCTTTCCTATATCTTCGTTTTAAAATTTCAGCTAATGTTACTAAAAAGCAGCAAGCTAAAATGCAAATAACCCGATTACAGAAGCTTTGTTAATACTGAATTTGAAAAAGATATTCGTTGAATTAGTGAGCTATAGCCAAGTTGGCTTCATTTATGGAGGCTTATTTTAGTCGCCAAACTTGGATATTTCACCAAGTGTCGCCAAGCTTGGCAAGAATTTGATACTAACGGATTGACTAGAGTTCTATGCGTATGATTGGGAAATTGATTACAGCAATGAAAGATAATAATTTAAGAGAAATCACGGTCACTAAAACTCATAAATTAATCCCTGATTGTTTGTAATCTACTGTCTTGTTTCAAAATGTTCGCCACCCTGGATTTTCAAACTGAAATATCTCAGCCATTTTTTAAGATAGAGCCAAACCAAAAAATTCTCCGGAATCCTTGTATCAAGGACTAACACTTAACCCATTCAGGACCAGCATCTTTCACACGAATTTTATTCAGTTGATCCCACTTTTTGTTAATTAGTTAATTTTACTTCATAAATCGCGTAAATGTGTAAATTAAACATGGCAAATTTTACTTTTATTTTTTACTGGTGGCAAAATCAAGCACTGTAAGCACTTTTTGAAGATGCATATATGCACCCGTGGTCCTAAAAGGGTTAGAGAAAAGATTAATTTGAATTTCTAATATATTTTTAATTTTAAATCTTTTAGTGGCCGCCATTTTGAAAATCCTGTACTAACCGGAGTCCTTTTTTGCTTTTTTTGGAAACTGTTTAAAATGGCAAATAGTAATTAATTATTGTTCATACTAAACAGTTTATTTAAACTAAAATAATAAAAAAAATCTCAGTTTAGTTATATAATTTGAATGCTATTGCTCTATTTCAGTCAAAAGTAATTAAAATGTTTTAACAATATTTTCGTTATCACATAATCTCAAAGTTTCATCAAAATCTGTTGCAGACGATTTTAAAAGAAAACATTTTCCATTCGCAAATGATGCAATTCTTGTATTTTATTTTTAAGTAATTAAAATGGTTTAATAATATTTCCGTTATCACATAATCTCAATTTCATCAAAATCTGTTCCAGACGATTTTAAAAGAAATTTTTTTATTCGCATAATGTAATCCTTGTACTTCATTTTAAGTAACTAAAATGACACAACCTTTTCTTTCGCCAATGAGTTATTGCTACGTTTTTTCTTTTAAAATGTTTAAGCCATTCCATTTATTGAGAACATTTTGAAAGTTTTTAATATAAAAAGTAAAATTTACATGGAAAATTTATGGAAATTTTAAATTATTTATTTATTTTTCCTTACCAAACCTTTACGCTAAACTATTTGAATAAAACGGAAGCATAAAAATGCAATTTAAATAAAAATCAACCCATCTTATTTTTATATAAAAAAAGGAAAATAAACTCATTTACATATAGCATATTACATACGCTTTCATATTTGTTGTTCTGATAGCTATTTACTTAAAGAGACGAATAAATCTCGCAGTTTTATTAAAGAAGCTTTTTGGTTTCAGTTTTTATCTACTGGCTTTTTTTTTTTTTCTTGAAGTAGTATTTCATATTTATTTCCTTTTTATATTTAAAAAAAAAAAAAAAAAAAAAAAAAAAAAAAAAAAAAAAAAAAAAACTTTTCTAGTTTAGTTGTATTTAATATGGATTTGTGGTGTTTTTGATGCCTAAATTATTGTTATACAAAAAGTTAAAAAAAAAAAAAGCAAAGACTATATTGTCGGAAGATACATTTAACAGTTGCCCCGTTCAAAGTAATTATCTTTTAATTAGATCTTTAGTACTTAAAACAAGTTTATTGTGTACTCCAACGAAACAGTTTAAAATAGTTAAAGAATATGTATAATATAGCTTTGTTTTATATTTGTCTAGAAATTCTGTAAATTTTAAATGCTAATAATCCAATCTTTGCATTTTCTTTGAAATAGTATAATTAATAGTGTATTATTGTTTGTACTAAACAGTTTATTTAAACTAAAAGAAAAAAAATCTGAGTTTAGTTATGCAATTCGCATAATAATTCAGTTCTTCTAATTTAGGTCAAAGTAATTAAAATAATTTAACAATTTTTTCGTTATCACGCAATCTTAAAGTTTCATCAAAATCTGTTGCAGACGATTTTAAAAGAAAAATATTTTTAATTGGGGATAGTGATGCAAGATTTGTATGTTATTTTAAAGTAATCAAAATGACTTAATCTTTTTTGCGCTATTGAGTAATTGTGGCGTTTCATTCTTTTAAAATGTTAAAAATAATTCCATTTATTAAGAACATTTTAAAGGCTTTTAATATAAAAACTAAAGTTTGCATGAAAATTATGCAATATTTAAACTAGTTTATTTATTTATTTTACGGTACAGACTCTTTATGCTGAATCATTTAAATTAGAGGAAAGCATAAAAATGCAATAAAAAATCAAGAGACCTCACTTTTATTTTATAAAAAAGAAAAACAAATCCATTTGCATAGCATATTAAACACACTTTTACTGTTTTTTGTGTAACCTATCTGCTTAAGGAAACGAATAAATCTCCCATTTTTATTAAAGACGCTTCTGGTTTTAGTTTTTATTCCCTGACTGTTATTGTCCTATTATAGTATCTAAGAGTGATTTCATTTCTATATAAAATGCAACCTTTTATGTTTTGTTATACTTTATATGAATTTATGGAGTTTTTGATGTATAAAATATTTTGAAACTAAAATTATTTATTTTATTTTTAAGCAAAAACATTGTTTGAAGTATTGTAGAAGATACAGGGTGGTTATAATGTAAGTATCTCTATTTGGAGCTGTCTGTAGCTCGAAGGACAAACCCGAATGATACCAAAATCGATACACTTACTATTCGAGAAGGGGGAAGAATAATGGAACAATAAAATAAATAACTACAATAATCACCGACAGATGGCGCTACTGAGTGTAAAATGTAATGTGTAATACAAGAACAAAGAATTAAGGCGTCAAACCGGATGGCATACCTAACTTATTGGAAAATGTCACAGTGAATGTGGTTACGCTTTCGCATGGCTGTGCCAATCCAGTTCAGATTCCGCATGGACATTGTGCTAGAGGACACAATCCAGGCGGTGCACAACGTGCTCAACTGCGGAATGTAACGCATCAGGAGTGTTTTTTCTCACATGTTGTGATATGCGGTAAAGTCATTGAGGTTTGTGACACCTCCACGGCACACAATATTACACATTATATTTCACACTCAAAATCGCCATCTGTCGGCGATTATGGCTAATTTTTTATTATTATTATTGTTCCATTCTTCTTCCCTCTTCTTGAATAGTAAGTGTACCGATTTTGGTTTCATTCCGGTTATTCCTTCAAGCTGCAGACAGCTTCAAATAGATATACTAATATTATAACCACACGGTATTTAGTTAATGCCTATTCAAAGTGATTAATTTTTAAAAAGTTCTTTAGCATTTCAAAATTTTATCTTTACATAGTCTACCGAAACAGTTAAAACAATTAAACAATATTTCAAATATATATATCTTCAGAGGTGCCAAGTTCTTACTAATCTTCCGTAATATGCGGTTTAATCTGACTCAGTTTAACAACGCTTGAAACCATAAAAATTATTGGATGAATCTTTATTTATTTAATTTCAGGTTTCTACGTTAAATTTATTTAATTGCATTTCTTACAAAAATTTCTGGCGCGAAACGTGTTAAACCTGGGTCAAATTAACCCACATATTACGGAATATTAAGGAGAGCTTGGCACCTCTGTATCTTATTATTTGCTTTAGAAATTCTATAAATTTTAAATGTTATAACTACCCTGTTTACATTTTCTTCGGAATCGTTTAAAATGGCAAATAAAACTTTGTACTAAAACTGTTTATTTAAAGAAGAAATAATCTGAGTTTAGATGTATGATTGGTATAATAATGTAATGCTTGTACTTTACTTCAAAATAATTAAAATGTTTTAACTATTTTTTTCGTTACCGAATAATCGGAAAGTCTCAAAAAAATCTTTTGAAGAATGTTTTAAAATAAACTATTTTTAGTTCGAGGATTGATGTTATCTTTGTATTTTCTTTTAAAGTAATCAAAATGACTTAACTTTTACTTTCGTTAGGCAGAATTCTCTATGTTTATTTTCTAAAATGTTTAAAACCTTCCATTTATTTAGAACATTTTGAAAGTTTTTAACATAAAATCTGAAATACGCTTAAAAAATTATGCAAAATTTTATTGTAGTTTGTTTATTTATTCTTACTTGACCCTTTATGATAAACTTTTTTAATAAAACGGAAGTAGAAAATGAACTGAGAAAAAATTCAACCCGTCTGACTTTAATTTACGAATAAAAATAAAGAAAAAAAATGAGAAGAAAAAACACTAATTTGAATAGCATGCAATTTTAATCAAAATATCCTGCAGATGGCTTAAAAAATACACTAGCTTTTATTCGCATAATGATGTAATTTTTGAAAAATGTATTTAAAAGTAATTAAAATAATTAAAAAAAATTTCGTTACCCAGTAATCTCAAAGTTTCATCAAAATCTGTTGCAGACGGTTTTAAATGAATACGTTCACAAAAGTATGCAATTTTTGTGTATGTTTACATAAGTAAGCAATTTTTGTATTTGTTCACATAAGTATGTAATTTTTATATTTTATTTTAAAGTTATCAAAACAAATTTTATTTTTTTTTTCTTTACTCAGTAAATTCAATCCTTTTTTCTAACGTTTCAAACATATTACTTATTGAATAGATTTTGAAAGCTTTCAATATAAAACTTTATGCTAAATCATTTGAATAAAAGGGAAGCTTAAAAATACAACTGCAAAAAATTTCAACCCATCTGACTTTTATCTTTAAAAAAAGAAAAAAAAACTATTTGCAAGCATATTACATAGACTTCTATATTTGCTTCTCTAGAAACAGCTTGCTTAAATAAAGGAATAAAGCTCACAGTTTTATTAAAAAAGCTTTTTGATTAAGTTTTTATCCACTAGCCTTTTTTTTTTCCTTGAAGTAGTATTTTACATTTTTGTCATTTCTATAGAAAAACAATTTTTTGAGTTTAGATGTACTCTGTATGAAATTATGGGGTGTTTGGTGTATAAAAAATTTTGAAACTAAAAATGTTATTTATTTTCTTTTAAAAACCACATTCTTACCACAATTTTTGAATACAATTTTCCTTCTGTATTTAATTTATAAAACATGTTACAAATTCTGTAGTTTAAAAAGATAACTACAAAATCCGATATTTAAATTTTAAATAGATATTTTCTAAAATAAAAAATATATATTCTAAAAGTTATTACAGTAAACATAAAGACTTAAAAAAAACCTTTTGATAAACATATCTACTAGTTTAGTACACACAATCGGTGACATTTCCAAGATCAGTAATGGTAAAATAAACTATATTCCCAAAAAATTTGAAATACGAACTTGAAAACTCGAGTGATATGTTTTATATTTTACATAAATCTAAATAATTGTTACACAGAATTAAATTACAATAAATAAATTGCAAATGAAAAAAAAAGGCATTACATCTGAAAACTATACTGTAAATTATTTTCTTTTAAAAACTACATTCTTACCGCAATTTTTGAATACAATTTTCCTTCTGTATTTAATTTATAAAACATATTACAAATTCTGTGGTTTAAAAAGATAACTACAAAATCCGATATTTAAATTTTAAATAGATATTTTCTAAAATAAAAATATATATTCTAAAAGTTATTACAGTAAACATAAAAACTTAAAAAACCTTTTGATAAACATATCTACTAGTTTAGTACACACAATCGGTGACATTTTCAAGATCAGTAATGATAAAATAAACTATATTCGCAAAAAATTTGAAATACGAACTTGAAAACTCAAGCGATATGTTTTATATTTTATATAAATCTAAATAATTGTTACACAGAGTTAAATTACAATAACTAAATAGCAAATGAAAAAAAAAGCATTACATCTGAAAACTATACTGTTAATTATTTTCTTTTAAAAACTACATTCTTACCACAATTTTTTAATACAATTTTCCTTCTGTATTTAATTCTTAAAACATATTACAAATTCTGTGGATTAAAAAGATAACTACAAAATCCAATATTTAAATTTTAAATAGATTATTTTCTAAATTAAAAATATATATATTCTAAAAGTTATTACAGTAAACATAAAGACTTAAAAAAAACCTTTTGATAAACATATCTACTAGTTTAGTACACACAATCGGTGACATTTTCAAGATCAGTAATGATAAAATAAACTATATTCGCAAAAAATTTGAAATACGAACTTGAAAACTCAAGTGATATGTTTTATATTTTATATAAATCTAAATAATTGTTACACAGAATTAAATTACAATAAATAAATAGCAAATGAAAAAAAGGCATTACATCTGCAAACTATACGTAACTCGTTTTCAACTGGTATAAAATTATTTCTAGCAGTATATATTTAGTTTAGCGATAACCTTTAGACATGAAATTTTGAGCCTTGATGCTTTTATGCCAGTAATGTTTGTACGTTAAATTTATTCACGTTCAGAGTAAATATAGAAAATTGAATTAAAGTAAACCGAATTATAAACAAGTTCTTCCGGCTCAATCGTAACGTAGGTTGATTTCTTTGGATCTTAACTCTTTCCAACATAGTTGAAAAGTATTTAGGAATTCGGTTTGTCTGTTTTCCGGATGTCTGTCGCTCTATCTGCCGTCTGTCCGTGCTCTAACTCACTTAAATATACCTGTATTTCCATGCAATTGATATATATATCTTATTGAGATTTATTATGGCGTGCTTGGAAATGAAGTGTGTAGCATTTATAGTTTATTTATAGGGACACTCAAAATAATTTCGTTACTTTACAATCTATGTGTACTTTAATAATGTAACATTTGAAACATACACTGAGAAAAATGACACTTTCAAATCTGAGTAAATCGATGTTTTTATTTTGTTATGAAACGCTTTATTTCAAATATGACGACCCAGTGCTTTTAATTCTGAAATACCAGAAATACTCAGAATATTGAAACATGGACATACTCAAAACTGAGCACATAGAGATCAGTTCATACTCATTTTTGGAGCATGGACATACTCAAATATGATTAGGGCCAGTTCAAACTCATTTTTGAAACATGGACATACTCAAAAAAGAGCACATAGAAGTCAGTTCATGCTCATTTTTGAAACATGGACATACTCAAATATGAGCACACGAGGATTCTTGAGTGTGCGCATGTTTTCAGAAATGAGTATATACATGTATCAACCTTGAGTAAGTTTGATTCGGAGCCATTTCCACAATGCAACATACTCAGATTTGAGTATTTTTTGCTCAGTTTTGAAAATGTCCTTTTTAGAGTATATTGAAATTGATATATATCACTGAGGATACTTACCATAGAATAAGATGCACATAGCATTCATCGGTCATTTACAGGGACATACAAAAGAATCCGGTTACAGAATTAAAGAATTCGGAAAAAGAATCCAGTTCTTTCTATATTAATAAAATAATGATTGCTGGAAGTGTGTTTTCAGTTGTGGTACGCGTTTTAAAATTTAACTCCTTTTTTTGCATACTACTTGGTGTATATAAATTCTGTAGATCCTAAAGAGAGCTGAACAAAAGATCTCGAGTATATTTCCGTTTATTGGTGGTAGTTGTAGTATATGCTGTTGGGGAATTTTAAACTGTGCTATGCGTTTGTTAAGTAAAGTAAATTTTAGAATACCATGTATTATATGTACAAATATATAGATCCTGTAGAGGGCTCCACAAAAATTTCGGATACTTTCCGACTATCGGCGGTAATTGCTGGCATTTCCAAATGTGTTTTACGTTTACCAAATTGTTTACCCAGAAATCAACATTCACCATATTATACAATGGACATATGTTACAGTGTTCTGAATGTGTTGGAAAGTGTTTCATAATCTATGCTTGACGCACGATTTTTAGTTGTTGTTTAAATTTATTTTAAGGTACGTACATCAGATTTAATACACATAAAAAAATACTTGCTCCTTGGTCTTACTCCTTGTAAGTTAGTTATTTTGGCGAGAAATGTAACTTAGAAAATTTTTAGTTTGACTTACCAAATGTAACTGAATTAGATATGAAGCCAATATATCAAAAAAGTTTTTAAAAATTTTGAAATAACTGTTTAAAATTCGCTTACACTTTGTAATTTATTTCCGATGCTCAAAGGAGGGTTCGAACTCAAATCAATGAATGTCACCAATTGTTGTGTGCCCTAGCAAACGAGCTATAAGAACTACATACTTCATTAATGAACTCATTTTAGATACTTGCAAGATCAATACACTATCCCAATTAGGTTTGAATATGTTCATTATTTCGGACGTTATCGTGATGAGAAATTTTGCATGTCTTTTGCTTTTATGTATCCCTGTAAACGAACTTTAAGGGTTGCGTACTTGCTTTACAAGCTCATCCCAGATACTGGCAGGATCAATACATATTCTCAATTAGATTCGAATTCGCTCAGTATTTCGGACGTTTTTGTGATGACAAGTATTGCATTGCAAACAGGATGTCCCATCAAGACCGCCCCAGAACTTCACAGCCGGATTCCTCGCTTGGCGTACATAAAAATGCCCAAAGAACTGTACCTCTACAATACATAGTTTTCGAGAAAAATGCGAATGAAATTTAGAGAAAAATGCAAAATTATGACGTCATATCACGTGATGGATACCGACGGGCATACTCCCTAACAGTTCGTAAGGCATTACATTGACCAAAGATAAAGTACACGTCGCAATTACCACCATTCGAAGATGACCAGAAGCTACTAGATACAGCCTTTTAAATATGATTCCAATGACGGCTTGACGTCATTTTATGGCGCGCGCATGCATGCCTCGATATGCGCAGTGGGTAGTTTGCGCTCTTTCGTTTGCAAACATATTCAAATACCGATGTTCAAGTTTCCAATATTTTTTTTTTCCTTTCATCGGATATGACGTCATACTTTTCTTTCGAATTTTTCACGAAAACTACGGGTTGTAGAGGTATAGCTATTTGGGCATTTTTATGTACTCCAAGCGAGGAATCTTGCTGTGCAAAGTTTGGGTGGTCTTGATGGAACACCTTATACAGACAGATAAATAAACAAACTGATTACAATCACGTCGCTTTTTAAAGAAATCAACCTAAAACCAAAAACATGTTTTTTATTGCTGTAAAAATGACGGTGCGTTATAAGCTTGATAGATAATTTTAAATTTTATTGACTTTCACCTAATTTGATTTACGATATGTATATAGGACTGGACTAGTTTTGCTTTAATGCTATTAGTTGTTTGCAGATCAACTTTTTTTCTCACTTTTATCTTTAGACAAGAAATGGAAAATTAAATAATAACAACACTAATTAAAAGCATTCATTAAAATTTCTACTTACAAACATATGCTCGAGGGCGAATTTCGCCAACCAGCAGTTCAGGAAAGAAGGGATGAAGAGGTTACGTAAAGGTGGGTAGAAAATCTACATAAAATTAATAAAGAAATTAAAATAATTTTTCTTTAAAATATACATATAAGTAAGTGTTCAACAATTTTCACATAATATTTGCTTGCTTTTGAAAGATTATGATAATTCAGGAACGAAATTATGCAAAAAAAACTATTTTGAATTTGAATATAAAGACTGTTTAAAAAGTTAAGCACAACAAAAAAAGTCGTTTAGTAAATAACAATACAAAATTAAACAAAAGCATATTATTTACTTATCTTTACAATTATTCAAATAAATCATATCAAACTGAATAAATTGGTATATTGTCATAACATTGATAAAATATGATCAAAGTCTGTATAGCTATACCGTGCCGTAAAAGTTTAGGCACAATGGAAAAAATACATCATTTAACACTTTTACCTTATACTTTTTAATAACAGTACTACCCTGGTTACGAATAATTTCAAATAATCGTGTTTTCATTGAATTAATTAATTTTTGAAATATTGGCTAATATCATGCTTTTTCAATGCCACTTTTAGTTATTTGGTAGAGTCATATTGCTTTCCATTTTTGTATACTTCACGGGTTAAGATACCCCAAATGTTCTCAATTGTATTCAAGTCCGGGGTTGAAGCTAGGGAATCTAAAACATACACATTTCGGGCGGAAAGCTATTGTTTAGTACTATGTGAGTTGTGTATTGAAGCATTGTCGTGCTGAAATCCCTGCTCAGGTCCCACTAAGATGTCACCAAATCGAAGTAGATGTTGCTATAGTGTACCGTGATACTTTGTTGAATTTTGTTTTCTTGGAGATATGCCATGAAGGTTTGACCATTAAAGACAAACGTCCTCCAAACCATCAGAGGGTTACCGCCTTGTCATCTACTGAAGAAAGTACGGTGTTATTTCCTGAGGTCTTGTCAGTAACAATTCGAGCCCTCGGGACCATCAGATCCTCTTCTTTTCTTCACTGAATAATACGGGGATCTAAATTGTACCGGTACGCTATGTACTTTCAAGCCCAATTCAATCTTGTCTGTGCATAGTATGGTGTTCGGCACGGTTTGCAAGATATCTTTTGAAAACAATGTTCTCGCAGTCTCGTATGCCTCTATGTATTATGTCCTTTGAGACATTGATACCGATACTATTTTTAACTTGCCTTATGGACATATTTTACTTTGACGCCAATCTTCCAATTTTTCGATCAGTCTAAACACTTGTTACACGTGGCCGCCCGCATCTTGGTTTTCAGTCGAAGTTGTTATTTCAAGGAAGTACTCTGTATGTGTATATTCTTCGCTTTGGGCGATTTAATATTATAGAAATTTCAATAACGTCCTTTTATTTCGATTTCAATTTAAATATCTTTAAAATTGACACCGATATTATTTTTAATTTGCCTTATGGACATATTTTGCTTTAACACGAATCTTTCAATTTTTCGATCGGTCTGAACACCTGTTACACGTGGCCGCCCGCAACTTGGTTTTCAGTCGAAGTTGTTATTTATGGCAAGTACTCTGTATATCCTTCGCTTTGGACGATTTAATATTATAGAAATTTAAATAACGTCGTTTTATTTCGATGTCAACTTAAATATCTTTAAAATTTCTTCTTTTGTGAATTCCTTAGCTTTCACTTTCTTAAATAAGGAACGGAAATGAATATTCGTTGTTATGCTGCTCCGGGAAAACGGTTCGTTGCTCGGAACCCTTGACTGGTTGAAACCAATCCAGCATTTGCTTACGTTTGCATAATGTGGCTAAACTTTTTAGATAGTGGTTTTTCAACAAAAATAAAAAAAGGCGTTTTTTAAAAAAAAATAAATAGTGCTGATGTAACCATTATAATATCTCTATTATGTGTCATTTCAATTACATTTTAAATATTTATTGTGAAATTATTCCATATATTTCTTCTTCCAATTTTCATATTACATTTTAGTGTGTGCCTAAATTTTGAGACAGACTGTACAAGAATGTGGTTTATATAAAAAAGGCATTTACTACTATAAAAATACAAAAGGAAATCAAATAAAATTTCACAATTATATAAAACTGTAAACATTTCATGATAAACATATATGAAACATATATGGAACATTATACATACATAAAACAATGCATTAAACATATATACAAAACATTTCGTTAAACATATACAAAACATTACTGAGCAATGTAATTGTAACTGTGGAATTAAGAATTGGTGAAAAATTGGTATTGTACAGATAAGAATTGGTGAAAAACGTTTTAATAATGATTTTATACCAGCATTCATTTAATAAGAATTTACTTAATTCAAAACTACAAATGATAAAATTTATATTAGCACTTTTAATACCAGAATAATGGTAAAGGAAATCATCTCACACAATGCAGGACTATTGTAGTAGAAATACCATCATACGACAAATGTTTGTTGTAAGAATTCATCATCTTAATATTTAATGGATAGGGAGAACCTTTTGGTAATTATTTTATAGCAGAATTTATTCAACAATATTTCATATAATAAATTGAATAATAGAAAAGCATGCTTTCATATCATAACATACTCTTAACACAATAATATCTACCTGTCTAAAATAATAGCATAGCATCATGATTAAGTTATTTCTTTGACATAATCGCAGTGTTTAAAGATGCTAAGAATTGAGAGTCTGTATCCTAAGTAATGTGTGAGTTTTCTTTCAAAGATATACAGTGACTTCTCACTTTACTTGAAGAGACAGATTTAAAATAGTCAATAAATGAGAGCAGTGAATATTTAGAGAGGTGGGAATGGGTCTTACATTATAATGACTGAGAGTAAAAAATAGTTGGGTAAACAACTTTAAGCACTTCTAATACCAGACAAATGGAAAAGAAAATCATCTGACACAATGTAGGATTATTATAGTTGAAATACCATCATACGACAAATGTTTATTATAAGATTTCATTATCTTAATAAGTAATAGAGAGAACCTTTTGGTAATTATTTTATAGCAGAATTTATTCAACAATATTTCATATAATAAATTGAATAATAGAAAAGCATGCTTTCATATCATAACATACTCTTAACACAATAATTTCTACCTGTCTAAAATAATAGCATAGCATCATGATTAAGTTATTTTTTTTGACATAATCGCAGTGTTTAAAGATGCTAAGAATTGAGAGTCTGTATCCTAAGTAATGTGTGAGTTTTCTTTCAAAGATATACAGTGACTTCTCACTTTGCTTGAAGGGACAGATTTAAAATTGTCAATAAATGAGAGTAGTGAATATTTAGAGAGGTGGGGAGGGGTCTTACATTATAAAGGACTGAGAGTAAAAAATAGTTGGGTAAACAACTTTAAGCACTTCTAATACCAGACAAATGGAAAAGGAAATAATCTGACACAATGTAGGATTATTATAGTTGAAATACAATCATACGACAAATGTTTATCGTAAGATTTCATTATCTTAATAAGTAATAGATAGAGAGAACCTTTTGGTAATTATTTTATAGCAGAATTTATTCAACAATACTTCATATAATAAACTGAATAATAGAAAAGCATGCTTTCATATCATAACATACTCTTAACACAATAATTTCTACCTGTCTAAAATAATAGCATAGCATCATGATTAAGTTATTTTTTTTTACATAATCGCAGTGTTTAAAGATGCTAAGAATTGAGAGTCTGTATACTAAGTAATGTGTGAGTTTTCTTTCAAAGATATACAGTGACTTCTAACTTTGCTTGAAGAGACAGATTTAAAATAGTCAATAAATGAGAGCAGTGAATATTTAGAGAGGTGGGGAGGGGTCTTACATTATAAAGGACTGCGAGTAAAAAATAGTTGGGTAAACAACTTTAAAGTTAATAGAACAAATATATTAACTATATTTTCCGAACGTCACATTCAACTTGAAACTATATTAACGTTAAACTGTACAAAAATCAAATAAATAAATGATTTTATTTTACTAAAAAGGTGTTAAAAGTTACAAATAGTTTCTAAAAACTTAAAAAAAATTGTAGGTACGATGTTAAAATCGATGTTAAAATCGCATCTACGATGGTTTCAAGTTTTTAGTAAAATAAAATCATTTATTTATTTGATTCTTTTTAGTAAAATAAAATCATTTATTTATTTGATTCTTTTTAGTAAAATAAAATCATTAATCTATTTGATTCTTTTTAGTAAAGTAAAATCATTTACTTCATTTTGCTTAAAATCTGTAACATAATTCCTAATAAAAATATCGAGTATTAAATATGTGATTTAGTTTGCATTAGAATTTATATACAGGTTCCACTCGATTAGTGTGGTTAATTGATACCTTCGATATTACCGCACTAATCGAAACGTACATTCAATGGAAAAACTACAATAGATCCACAGCCAACTTTTTTAAATCCCAGTATACACAAATAAATAATTTGATAATGTACTACGATGTAGTTTTTCCTGTGTTATTGTTAGGAAGGACATATCGCTCACCCGCCAGGAAAGTGACACAACTCAAAAACACTACAATTCACAGGAGAAGCAAACGAAGATTCCCATGTTTTTACTGTAACATAAAATTACAGCACTTAACACTGAATGCAGGAGTAAAGACATGCATAAAAGCGTAAAACTCTTAAGAAGCAAGACGTAGAGGATATTTTGTGGATTGAGTAAATTTATCACTTTATACAATTGCCCTTCTGTGGTGGCAAATGGACATATAGAGCAATCTAGCGGTTTTTCGAATAACTGCAATTAATGACACTTTTTCAGTAGAAAAATACACTTAAGTTTAACCGATTAGTGTAATAATACACAAAATGAATTTTTCGGAGTTGGGTCTCTTTTCTTGAGGGTGAGCGATATACCAACTTTATTTGAAACAATATAATACATTATAACATCTTGTAATAATATATTTCTTTTAAATGCTAAAAGCTGTAAATCAAAAACGTAATAAATATACAGTAAAATAACTTTTATTAGGTTGTTTGACAAGTTTCGGCTCACTTCGAGCCACTTTCAAAAACAAATGAGAATATTCCATAATTGCACGGTCTTTGAAGTTATTATTTAAAATGCTATCATTTAATTTTCATGTACTTTTTTAAAAATTACGCACGTTATCTTTTATTTTTACTTGGTTGTTTATTTTAATATCTGTAGCCATGGAGGGACTCAAGCCACAATTTCGGTAAGTCATGATAAAGTAAAGATGTGGCATCTTTTAACTTACCGAAATTGTGACTGGAGTTACTCCATGGCTACAAATATGAAAATAAACAACCAAATAAAAATAAAAGATAACGTGCGTAATTGAAAAAAAAGTACATGAAAATTAAATGATAGCCTTTTAAATAATAACTTCAAAGACCGTGCAATTATGGAATATTCTCATTTGCCTTTGAAAGTGGCTCGGCGTGAGCCGAAACTTATCAAGCAACCTAATAGTTATTTTACCGTGTATTTATTATGTTGTTCATTTACACCAGGCATGTCAAACTCGTTTACCGCCGCGGGCCAAATTAAACATTATATACAAAGCCGCGGGCCACATAGAAAAAAAAGTACATAATACTATTGCCAATGCACAGAATACGTACGTTTTGTACGTACAAAATGTAGCCCTGTTTAAGAAATATTCATGAAAGTTCCTAAGTTATTATAAATAGTTTATTTTATCCTATTTCGAAAAAATACTCAAAATTATTTTCATTAACCAAACCTACAAAATTTGATTGAAGTTTCTAAATCTGATTTATTTTAAAAATTGATTGTACCCTCTGGTCTGTTAATCTTGGTCTAAAAAGGGCATACCTTTCAATCTTCCGTGTTTTCTTCATTAAATACGCAAAAATTGGCATCTTTTGAATCAAAAAATTAACTCGGAAGTTGAAGTTTACACAGGTGCTTTGTAATTTCAAGTGAAAACCCAAAGTATACTTTGTCTATTGGCCGTCTTTTAACCCCTTCGCGACGAGCGTCCTTTACAAAATTTTTAATCTTTTACCACCGGTTTTTCAAAACAGAAATTTTCGCCTAATTGAATTGCAGAAATGCTAAGATTTAATGAGGCAAAGCTTACAATAAAAAATAACTGGTGGGAATAATCGAGGATTCTGAGCATCTTATGCGTCGCGTATACGTGTCGCTTGTCCCCAAGGGGTTAATAATCCACATTTATAATTTGATGATTTAAAATGAAAATGATAACTTTGTTTCAATTATAAGCCTTCAATTTCTGTATAAGACGGTAGATCTGTTTATCTTTATTACCCATATTTTCAATAAATTTTCTAGATTGATGATAATTAAGCATGTGCATACAGCTATAAGTTTTTAAGTATACATATTCGGCTTTTATATATTTATCCGGCAAAATATAAATATTTCTATCAATTATCAATAATACTTATCCTTATAGCATTTTCAAATTTCTTCAACTGCACTAATCATTTCTGCAATTTCGTAGTAACCGATTTCGGCGCGCGGAATATTTAATGCAAAGCAATAATTAGTTTTTTAAAGCAAATGTATTTTCTTCAATAGGTCTCGTGAAAGTGCTTTGATTCTCTTTTAAAAGAATGTTCAGTTAATGATCAATTTCAATTCTGATAGTTTATCTTTCCGATGTTTAGCCAGATTTTTGTGAGTTTTCTTTATACTTTGTGCTGTAGCACCTTTTAATGTTGCATTCTTTCCAAACTCCAACAGTGTGTTTACATATGAACATAAAATTTCAGTTTTCTCTTGAATCGGATTGTATTGTAAATCACCTTTAAAAAAATTTGTGATGTTCATCATCAGTTAGACATATTTATTCATAATGGTAAAGCATTTTAACATTTTTTTTTTAAAATCCTGGAATGTATGAGCGTATGCCAATAAATATGTGTATATCAATAAAAAAGGGAAGAGAGAACACGACGGATTAATTAAAAATGACACAATTACTAACCTAAGTAATAGAAATAATTAAAGAGCTTAAATTCAATATCCATATGTTTGACTAAAATCCAAGTGAAGAACCTGGATGATATATTAGTTTTTGTTTCAAACACAAGAATGATAATTTGTTGTCACTTTCAAAGCGACTCATTTAAAACTATTTAATTTTATATTTTGATTTTAAAAAATCGCCATTGGCGTGATTCGTATTCTTAAGTAGTGTCGAATTTTCGTAATGTTATAATACATTTCTTAGTGTTTAATAGATACAGTATATCATACTGTAAAGCGATGTAAAATCGAAGAAAGTAGTATAAAGTATTAGTTTCGACACAAAACAAATAAAAAATATAAGTGAAATACTGCAAAAATTTTACAAATAAGATTAATTATCTTTGATCCTCCTTTTTTTGTGTGTGTGTGTGTGCTAAAATTTAAAATTGAGTTATTTGTCTATATACGACTGTTGTCAGATGAGCGGATATTTTTCATTACGAATGGTACCATATACTGAAAAGTAAATATTTTCCTTATTTAATGACGGAACAAATAAGACAAATTTTATTATTAAAAAATAGTGGTAGTATTCTGAATAAAAAATACCACCAAATTGGTAACACTAATATATATATCTTTTCTAGGTTTATCATCTCCAAGACTCCGGTTGGTGCAAATGTGTTTGTGCAAAGTGTATTATCAGCATGCATGTTCTAACAACTAAATTAAACACAGGTAAAATTCCAAAGGTTTCGTGGGCCACAGATAAGTTGTCGGTGGGCCAGTTGTGACCCGAGGGCCACGTGTTTGACATGCCTGAGTTACACCTTTTAGCATTTAAAAGAAGTATTGATTTGAAACTTTTTAAATAATATTTACCCAAGTTATAGGAACTCCCGTAAACAGTGTAAATGCGTGAGCTAATTTAAAATTGCCTCTTATAAAACATTAAAATTCGATTTTAAGTTTGACTCCTCAAAAAGTTTGCCGTCGTTTGGCTTGCAAAACGTAATAACTTATTCCATGCTTTACACACTAATCGAAATTTTTCGCGCATTAATCGAGGGATCGTCTGAAAACCTGCACTAACTGAAAATTGCACTTTCTGAAACAGCATAAAACGAGGGAAATCTGTATATGTGAAAGATTAGGTACGTAGCCATGCAGACTACATACAATCATCCTGTGCTAACGGCAAGAACTATAATGACGGCAGCGCATTCACGGGCAGCGAGGTGAAGAATGCAGTAAAAATTCAGATTTCATTGTAAGATGACGCGCAGTTTGGCTTAGCGGCGTATCTAAGGGGTGGGCTAAGGGGGCTCCGAAATTTGTAGAAAATATCAAGTTTAATTACGAAAGTTTAGCAAAATGTAATGAAACTTCCTAAGATAAAATTCAAAATGAACCAGAAAAAATATTCCGTTTTAAACAGGTTTTCTTCTTAGAAAGTGTGTTATTTCACAAATGCCACTCCAAAATGGGTCTGAAAATGTGTCGAGAGAGATGGGGTAGATTGAGAATGCTCTTATATAATTTTAAATTTGCTGTTTATTTTAGTTTTATTTACTATTTATTAAACACCTTTTAATAGATAATTTTCAGTATTCCGTTTAAAAAAATGCTGTATAACGATGTAATTATACTTGTGAAGACAAAAACCTGCTTAAAACGACATTTCTCCCTGTCCCATGCGATTTCACCTTAGCCGATTTGATTGTATAATAGATGCGTTACCTACCCATAAGATAAATACCTGTTTAAAGCGGAAAATTATCCCGTTTCTTGCGATTCCTTCTTAGAAACTTTTACTGTATCTCAGCCCCCTCCGAAATGATAAGTCTAGATACGCCGCTGCGCATGATAAACTATGCTATCTATGTTCTATTTCATACCACTGTCTTTTCAACATTGTAAATACATTATTAATTATTATTATTATTATTTTAAATTAAACTATTTGAAAAAGTTTCCGTAGATCTGCTTTTATTTGAATTTGACGCGTTACTGCATATATTAAGTTAGTTTATATTATTACCGCACATATTATAATACTTACAATCGAAATACAGTTTTATGTCTTGTCCTAAAATAAGCATTACTGAGACGTTCTACTTCTTTGTGCCAAAATTTTCATTTTTTCCCCCGTTCTTTTGCATTTTTTGCATCCTTTAAGTATGTAAGTTGTTGCACTAAAGCGGTTTTGAGATTTCCAATATTTTTTAGCTCGTTAAACGTAACGCCACAGCATTTAAAATATTGTATATTTTAAACGCATCATTTTGAATTTGAACGTGTGTAAACAACACTTTTGGTTTTATATTAATATTTCTATTGATTAGGGTTTGTATAGAGCTTGAAACGTTTAATGTAATTAATTTTACATAATCACAGAATAAGATCACTAATTATAATTAAAATATAGATAAAATGCTTAAGTGCTTAGCAAATTCAATATATGTCTTATCGCAAAACCATCCATAAAATTAAAAAGTGTAGTTTGAAAAAAAAAGGGACCAATAGAGCCATATCAACTATCAGGTGTTTATGAAATCCCGTTCACCAGAGCAGATGGAGCATTACAATATTATATAGGAATGACCACTAGAAAGTTTAAAACAAGATTAAAAGAGCATATGGCAGATATCAAATATGGCAGAAGTACTACAGCACTGTCAAGATTACATAGAACCGAGATATTAAAAATTGATTTTAAAAATAGTATAATAATTTATCCATCAAGACTCTATTTCCCATCTATTATTCGTGAATCAATAGAAATCTACATGCGTAACGTAAACATTTGCAATGAATCGCCTCATTTGAATTACCTAAAATTTGGCACGACTTACTTTTCAGTTTTAAAATAGCAATAACGAAATAATAATTTTCACATTTACAGTTGGCAACTTCAAGAACCTGCTTTTTTACATATATGATCTCCTGATTCATGTTTTCAAGTTTAATTTCCAAAATTTGCGAGAATATTTTTGTTTATCGTTATCTATCTTAAAAATGGCGCCGTATGAGCGTTGGATCATTAAAAGGTTTTTATAAGCCTTTTGTTGTTTCTATTTGTATCACTTAAGCATTTTATCTATATTTTAATTGTAATTAATTTTATTATTTAATTTTTTTATAGTTTTATTAATTGTCTAATTTCAACTGTCTTTTTCATGTTATAATTATGATTCAAACGAAATATATGTTTATTTTTTATTTTATTTTTATTTTTTTGAATTTATCTCATTTTTAAGTATATAAATCTTATTATAATTACTCAGTTTTTTAAAAACGCATTTCGAAATAATCACTTATTTTACCACTTCGTATTAATTATTATTATTAATTACTTACCACTTATCATTAATCAGTTTACTAAAATAAAGCTACTTAAAATCTTTTTTAAAATTAAATGTTTTTAATATAAGAATCATACTCAAAAAAGTTAACGTTTTGAGATTTATCTAGTTTTAACCTTTTTTTCTAATATTTCGAGGTATCTTACAAATTTCACAAATCTTCTCTTGTACATAAAGAATTGTTTATGCACTTAATTATTTCAATTCAGTCATGCACTTTCAGATAATAAAGAAAATGAAACTCTAGTTGCAAAAGAAACACTATGCAAATTATAATTAAAATCCTTTTTTTTTGGCGTAACCCTTTTGCACGCACTGGGCGTATTTTAATATTTTACATTTAAAATAGGTCATTGTTGCACGCAATGGAAGACGTTCTGTCCATTTTATATTATAAATGTTTTGTACAGTATCTGAACATGAAAGTACATAAAAATAATGCTAATATTTCTGTGTTTTGGCAAAATAATTGCCTAACTTTGCGTGATACAGCTTATTTGTATGGAGTTGGTAAACAGTTAACTAAAAACCTCCAAATGTAATTTAGTTTATGGATTATGTTATTTACAAACAAATAGCAATGCATTGTCTTTAGGATAATGTTTAACAAACGGTTTTGAATAAAATGATTGCTATGTTTATCGTGTTTCTGCCCGTTTCTTATTTTTAATAGTAAATTTACTTTAGTTAATCATATTTAAAATTTTTGATAGTATATGGAAGCAGAGACTTTCCGGAAAAGAAATAAAAGTAGTAATTTAATTTATTTTATGCTGGAGTGGGGGGGGGAGTCGTATACGTTTGAGGACTTTGAATTTTTTCTTCTTCGTTGAATTGTTTTTATTTGGGTTCTATGATGATATTTGTCTTTTAAAGGCATGTTGAGGAAAACAAGAAAAATGCTTTTATAAAGTTTACTACAGCAGTACTTAATGTACAGCAATGAAACAATTTTTTTTTTCAGATTTACATTCAAAGATTATTTTCGATTTGTTTAGGTAGCAGAACATCGACCTTTAACATTCCTATTTTGATGTCAAAACAAGGCATTATATTTGTGTGAAAATGTCGGGAGCATCTACATCCAGAGTGTTTTAAAACCATCTGAGCGTCTGAGGGCTTTCCTGCATTTTCATAAAAATGCTCATAAAACTAATGTTAACTAAAAAATTTTTCACGGTTTGTTTCTAAAATACACTTCATATCTCTTTATCTTACATACATATATCTTAAAATAGAATTCTGTTAAAAATATTTTTGTCTACAGTTGATTTAAGTTGTGTTTTGAAAACGGAAAAATACGGGCTTAGAGGATTTTAAAACTTATCACTCAAGTTAATGAATGGATTGAACCAGACGGTTGTATACGACACACAGCATATTTTGATAAATTGACTATAATTCACAAAAATATTGAATGTACTCATAAAAATGTGAAATTAAAAGTAACTAAGGGAAGAAAAGGAGTTTTAATTTTTTTTTCTGGCTTTGGCCCATAATGGGTTAAAATAGTAATTTCTAGAAAAAAAAAACCGGACATCAAGAGATTATTTCTTACTTTATTGCATGTACATTTACTTATTCCACCTCTGTTGATATATTTTATTGGAAGTGATTTGTCATTACACAGTGTTTCGGAGGCAATCCTTTTTGTTATTCACGTTCATTTAAATCCCATTATTTCCAGTAAAGAGACTTTTGAAGAGTACACTCTAAAAAAATCCTTCCGGCCTGTACCGGGAGGAAAAGGTAGCTTTCATAGTCCATGCTTTTAAAAATTCAACTCCTTTTACTCCAACATCCGAAGCTAAAATGCTTGGAACCCGATTATAGCAGATTCAATTCCGGTAAAAATATTAATTTCCTGATGAGATATTTTAAAAGTAAGAATACATTCCACTCTCATATGTTTAATATTAAAGAGGAGAATTTGAGACCTGATTCACGAGCAGCTTTTACCAGCAATTGTGCATTTTATAACTATACAAAAAAATTATTTATTCAAAATACTGTTTTTGAAAAATAAAAATGAAAGTACTATTAAGATTAACTTAAGTAGGATTTAAATCAGGGTTGGGTTTTTGACGTCAAAAACTGGTTTTTGACATGACAGTGGTAAAAACCGTGTTTTTACCGGTTTATTCCGTCAAAAACCTATCATTTTTTATTGTCCTCCAATTTATGGTGTAAGTGTAGCATACAATACATTTCTAGATTGATTTTACATTGTTGTTCTTTTTATTTTTATTATTTACAATTACATTTGTTAAATTTATTTAAAAGAAGATCATTTCCTAATAGGGGAAAGATTTAAAAATACAAGAGTAAAAGAAAAGAACAATATTTGTCATAATCTTCACTAATATAGATTCTACTAACTGCAATTAACATTAATATTAAATGATAATAAAAGGTTATTATAATTATTAAATAACATTCAATATACATTTTTAATAAAGTACATTAAAATTATTTTAGAGATGCAAAAATGCTGTTATATTGTATGACAATAGATGTTAAGCATAGACTGGCAGTGAATAAATTTGAATATTCTTAGATATAATATTTTAAAATGCATATCTTATGTATTTCATAAATGCAATTATGGTGATTTTTATTTGCATTTCAATAAGTAGAATCTTAAAGTTTTGTTTTCAACAATGTAATAAATTGTACCGAAACTATACACATTGTTTAATCTAATACTTATAGGTTACAGGATTTCTTCAAAAAATCTAATTTTTTTACTCTATGCCAAATAACTTAAGATTATTGTAGAGATCTTCTAACAGAGATGTACACGTATTATTCTAATGCAATTCTTTTTTGTTTTTCTTGGATGGATAAATATACTTTAGAGTCTTTTTGATACTGAATATTTCATGTAAAACAACTTAATATTAAAGATAGAATGAAAAAAAAAATGTAAAAACAAACTACTAAAAAATGGGTTTTTGACAGTTTTCGACATTTTTGACAAGGAGGTTTTTGACATGACGGTAAAAACCATGGTTAAAACCGGTAAAAACCGTCATGCGTCAAAAACTTGCCAACCCTGATTTAAATGATCACAGATCCATTATTAGCACTTTATAATTAAGTTGCCATATCCAGGTCATTTTCCGTTTTAAACAAACAAAATGCCTTGATACATATTTATAAGTGTGGTGACTATTTAATTAAAAAAAAAGTAATTTTGCTGAGCGATACAATTTTTAATTTTATTATTTTTTGTATATATTTTTTAAAGAAATCTTAGTTTATTTATTTCATCAGCGTTTTTGCCTTTTATAATCTGAAATACTAATATTTTTCATTCAGTAACGTCGTTTTTGTAAAATAAGCTTTCCAAACTTACTAAAAGTGCATTAAAAAAAACTTTACTAGGCTTTTGAACCTAAGCGCTACAATATCCAAAGAAATTTTCAAACCATCTTTAAAAGATGTATGTTTCACAAAAACATATTACTCCCTTATACTGAAATAATCATATCTATCTCTTAAAAGCCTCTTGTTATAGAAAAAAGCATATTTTTAATGTTTTTTTTTTCTTTTGAAGTATTGATTCCATTAAATCTTCTCATTCCTTACATTTTAGTGGTCTCATGCACTCAGCTTTTACTACTTGTTAGAATATCCTGATGCATTTTCAAACACATTTGAAAATATATGTTTCCAAAAACATATTGCTTCCTAATACTCAAATAAACATACCTTTCTTTTAAAAGCTTCCTATGCAGAAAATAGCTTTTTTGTTTTTGTTAAGTTTTTACTTAAGCAGGTTTTGCGAGCTTTAAATTTTCTCAACTTCCCAGCTTTTAACAGACTCAAGCGATCAGCTATTTATACTTAAGGGCAAAAAATCTTCTTAATAACACAATGGTGTTATTACGAAGTTTTTTTGCCCTTAATGTATCATACCAGCTTGTTCAATATTTTAATACTTATACTAAGTTACAATATCAAGACGCCTTTTTGAGTCGTCTTTGAAATACATATTTTACAATAAAAACATATTTTTACCCGACTGCCAAGAAGGAATATGTGTTTGACGCATATCCGGGTATGTATGTGGGTATGTGGATTTATTTATACCCTCGAAACATCCCAACGGCTGGATGGATTTTAATGAATGAGGTCTCTATCGATTCGTCTTAATTGTCCGATGATTACAAACTAGGTTTTGTTTTCATAAATTCAAAATGGCGGCCGTAAAATACAAAATGGCGGTAGAGACGAAAAAAAAATTAGCTCGCTTTTTACGCAGATGGGTTTTTTGATTTTTGTTAATTTAATTACTTGTTAATTATTTTACCAAATGCAAAATTAAATGCTTATTTGGAAAAATAAATATTTTACCAAATTTGACAAATTTGACAGTCGTCAGAAAAAGAGAGAGAGAGAGAACACCCTACACGTTTTAATCATCTAATTGTCGCAGAGAGATGTGATAGGTACTGTTCGATTCGTAAATTTGTCTACTTTCAGAATATGAATACAGATTTTGAAATAGTGTTCACCTACGTATTAAAAATTGCACCAAATTTGAATTTTACAAACACGAGATACGAGAAAAAAGTCAATTACAAAGTTGTGGAGTGTTGTGGAGAGTGGTACAGTGTCTTTGTTTTAGCATGAAATTGTGTCTTACATGTAAAAATAACTTTATTAGAAAACCTAAAATGTAACTATTGTATGTCCAATTACCAGCTTAACTGTGCCACTAATTCCGTGCAGAGGCGTAGTATTAATAGGCAGACGCACATTTACTAATAAAATGAACACATGTAAACAAGGTACAATTTATTTTATTAAGAAAATTAAGTATGCTCAATGGCAGCAATGCATCATGCTCCTGCATGTGCTCAGATGATAAACACAGTGAACATAGATTATTTTCTTATTAATATAAACCCTACCTTTCTTTATTAGTTAGTTTTATTATTAAATGTGCGTATATCTGTCTAATAATGCTACATCTATGCATGCAATTAGTAACGTATTTAAGATGGAATTGGGATATAAAAAAATTATATTTCAGCGCTACTAATAAACTTATTTTTATATGAAAGAGATCGTTTCATACTAAGTTGAGGTCGCTCTACAATTTGTAATGAACTTTTTCTCGTATCTCCTACCATTTTCGAGATAGAAATGCTAACTCTGCGGTTTTCCCCTAGGTGGCACTGTAAGCGATCTCATCGCGTAGCACATAGTCACTTTACTAAGATCCCATGTTCTGTTGGCCTTTCTAAAGTTAATGAGGTTGGACAGAACATCAATTTTCAACCTGTATATAAATTATGAAATAAAAATTCGAAAAAAGGAAAAAAAATGCATAGTAACCTATAAAATATTAACAAAAGTCAATTTCCGGAAGCTTAAAATTTTCCAAGTAGTTTTTGAACTCTGCCTAGAAAACTACAGGCATTGCAGATAGTTTTGCAACTGTTAAAAGTGAATTTAAGATTAGAAATTCAAAACCTTACATCTGCATAACTCCTAAACGGCGTCACCAAAAATGACTTCCCAGTTTCATGGATGTACGATGCAGCATAGAATTAGTAAATACTCCAGCATCTCACATCCGTCCAGTATACTTGCGCTACACTATGCAGTGTTGACACGACTCATCCAAACATCAATTAGCAACCGGCCAACTAAGGAAAAGCAACATAGGCAACAAGATGCACTGAAGCCACAACGGCCTAGAAGCTTATCAAACAAATCTTTGCCATGCAGAGATCCTCGCTCCGTCGCCAACCCGTTAAGCTGGGCAAAAGCCCCGCATATAGGGGCCTGGTCAGCGGTCTTAAGAAAGAAAAAAAAAGTAAACTTTTCTGAAAAATCCAAATATGATGTCAAAAATACGTGTTCGTCTTGAACATTTTAAGTTCACTTTGGTTCATTTCCCCCCCTTAAGCTTATTTTTTAAAATATAAATTAAAAGAAGACATAATACCCAATCGAAAGGCTATATATATATTTTTCTACGATAATTTGATAATTAAAATATATGGGATGTTCTTTTTCTTTCTCTATCTCTTTCTCTTTCTTTCTCTCTATTTTTTTCTGACGGTAGATACACTCTAAAAAAAAGACAAATGTTTCTTAACATAAGAAAAAATAACATAACCACGTACGAAAGTATATATTAACCTTTTCCGAGTTACACACGATTTCGAAAAGCATTCTTAATATTTAGAAACCCCAGAAACCAATATATTTTCGAGATTTAGAGAAGCATTTATAAAAGTAAGGCTTCTTTTGTAGTCACAGAGTTTCGGAAACGTTTCTGAGTTGTTTTCATAGTGTGTTAATCAGTTTTCTCAAGCCGGAATATCTGTATTTAGGATGTTATCAATTCTTAATCTTTTTCAGCTGCGTAACTGAATTTATACATGCAAGAATAACAAATTAATATTAATTTTAATGTTAATTTTAAAGTTGTTAATGAATCATGTTTGTCTGTAAAACATGCTTATTGAACATAAAAATGTTTACTCGAGAATGAATAGCATCGAAAACTTAAACTCCTATTTGAGAAAACTGATTAATACACTATAAAAACTACTCGAAAACGTTTTCGAAAATCAGTGGCAGCGAAAGATACCTAGTTTTTAGAAATTCTTCTTTAACGATCACAAATCTATTAGTTCTGGGTTTCTAAATATAAAGAACGCTTTTCCGAATCATGGGCAACTCGGAAGTAGGTATTGTACATATTCGTTTGTAGTTTTATTATATTTTTTTAGATTAAAAAACTTTTTTATTCCAGTGTATTTTTGTTATAGGAACCTTTAGATTAAATGTTTAGAAGCTTTAATATTGATTGTAATAAGCTTAAAGATACTAATCTCATAAAATGTACATTGCATGTTCGTATATTATGTGTGACGTAAGAAATTCGATTAAGAAAACCCTGGATTTCATCATTCAGGTTCTTTAAAACAAAATTCTAAAGAACATATCATATATATAGTGTTACCACATACGACTATTTTTATATTATAGTCATACCACTTAAAAAAATATATATTTGTGGCAGATTTACTTGAAGATTTACTTGCAAATTTACTTGAAGATTTACTTGCAGATTTACTTGCTTGTTGTAGAAGATTGCAAAGATTATAGTTTGAAAAAAGTGGAATGAACACTTTCAAATAAAAAGATAATAATATAGTCACTTTTAGCAACCCTGTATCTATCAGTTGATTTCCATACGTGTGACATTGGAGAACATGCATGGAACAGTTTTTTTTTTTTTTTTTTTTTTTTTTTTTTTTGCCAAAACTATCGAAAAATTATACTTTAAGGATATTTTAAATAACATTTATACTTAAATATTTGTTTATAATTATATTTAATATTGATTTTTATATTTAAATATTTAAATATTTAACTAGTTATACTTAAATTATTATATCCAAACGCGCTTTCCAAATATTTAAAAATAATTTAAAAAAAACATTGTTTTCTAACGTTTAATTAAACATCAATTTTTGAAAGCTTCGTGCATAGATATTGTCATGATTTCTAGATTTACTTTGTTTTAAAAGCTTTGAAATGTCTTTTCACATCCGAGCATTTAACTAATGCCTATATTAGTTAAGTGCTAACTGTAGTTTAACTAAAAGTAGATGCTAGTTTAATAAAGGTAATTAAACTAGAATATATAAATATTTACCATGCGACTTTGCACTTTACATCATTCTTTACTTAGTATAAACGTTTAGAATTACAGGTAAGTATACATAACGTAAAAACGTGTACTCGAATGTAAAAATGATTTTGATATATTTGTTATTGAACAACATGCATAGTACTTTTAAAAAAATATTATTATAAATTGGAAATAATATATTTTAAGAATATTTAAAGAGATCATAGTTTTAGATTTAAAAGCGTAACTATTTATAAATTGCAATGTCCAAAAGCATCTTCCAGCTATCTTTAACGTATACAGGGTGTCCATACATTTTTGTCTGAGTTTCCTTGCCTCATAACTTTTGATTTGAGAACATGACGGAAAATATTATTACATATTCGTAAAGTACAAATCAAAAAATATTTAATAACACAAACAAAACGAATCAAATAACGAGTATAATCAAATGATAACTAATAACACAAACGAACTTATGTATATGAAAAGTTGCAACTCAAAACGCTACGATTCAAATAACGAGTGTAATCAAGTAATAATTAATATTAATATTTAATCAAATTTATTAAAAGTTATTAATGAATTGTGAGCACAAAGTTAGATGTATAAATATTATTATTCATTAAAAACTTTTGGATAAAGTTGATAACATTTTAATGTTAATTATTATTTGATTATAATCGTTATTTGATTAATAACGTTTTGAGTCGCAACTTTACGCATATGTAACTTTGTTTGTGTTATTAAAAAACATTTTGAGTTTTACTTTACGAATATATATGTAATATTTTTCGTTATGTTCTTAAATCAAAAGTTATGAGGTAAAGATTTGATTATTATTTGATCGTTATTTGATTAATAACGTTTTGAGTCGCAACTTTACACATATGTAACTTTGTTTGTGTTATTAAAAAACATTTTGAGTTGTACTTTACGAATATATATGTAATATTTTTCGTTATGTTCTTAAATCAAAAGTTATGAGGTAAAGAAACCCCGATAATAATTTATGTACATTCTGTACTTTTTCGCAAAAATACCTTCCTTCCTTATGTTCAAATAAAACTTTTTCTCAGCTTAGGTCTAGAATACAATTTCGTCACGTGCTCCAATTATTTTAATTACACCAATGTCTTAATACAGTAGACTCTCTCAAATCTGCCACCCTAAAATCCCCAAATATACCTAAAATCTGCACATTGTTTCTAATGTAAACAATGAAATTTACAGTTAAGATGTAAGTGTAAAATTCAAGTTTTTTTTTATATCATTCTGTACACATTTTAATATGTAAT
Source organism: Maratus michaelseni (assembly GCA_963931845.1). Lineage (NCBI taxonomy): Eukaryota > Metazoa > Arthropoda > Arachnida > Araneae > Salticidae > Maratus > Maratus michaelseni. The sequence goes on along the minus strand of OZ007597.1, from coordinate 92,196,122 downwards.
TCAGGTTAATATGATTCAACTCATGTTTTCTCATAAAGGAAGTATAAATTTATTTTTGAAAAAAAATTCAAGATAGTGCTGATATCAGTGGCCATTGCAATATTTTTATCAAATAATTTATGTATTAATCAAGCTTTTTTGGTTATTAAGTATGACTAAACATGAAATAAAACTTTGTTATTTTAAGATTTTGATGTGAATTATTAGTGTACATTTATAAGGCGAGTTTCACTGAATAATTAAGGAAACAATATCTCATCATCATTATGCATATTTAGTTATGGATAATTAATTATTTACTTGATCTTTACTTTTAATATTTTAAATGTTTTTTAAATGTTCTTAATTTTTATTATTTTACTTTATTGTAAACTTTCATTATAATTTCGAGTGCATTATTAAAATCAAATTATTGTTTAAAAAGTGTAAACAAAACAGTGACCAGAAATATGGAAAATTTTAAGATCCACACAACCTCTGGTTTTCAGCTATGCGGATTTAAGGAAGTCTACTATATATAAAAAATTATGTGATTTCAGTATTTATTTGAAGTCTTAGTACATTTAAAATGTCTTAAATACTATCATTTAAACATTTAACTAATGTAGTTTAGTTAATACCTACAAAAATTAAATATAGTTTAACTAACATAAAAAACTAAATATAGTTTAACTAAAATAAAAAGCTAAATATAATTTAACTAACATAAAAAGTTAAGTATAGTTTAACTAACATTAAATTCCAAATGTTAATTTAATTAATATAGTTAACCAATGTTTTACGTACGAATTACATACAGCCTGTAACATCTAGTTTATTTAGCATGAATTTTAGAAAATTTGAAACTTGATTACTCAGGCCTTGTAGAAAAAAAAATACAGTTAAAATGTAATTAAAGTGCACGCAAAAAAAAGTAAACACCCAATTTTCATACATTAAATGTTTTGCTGCTAATATATTATTAGTAATATAGAGTGTTCTAATCACTAGACCAGTTGGCAGATATAAGCGCTAAAGAAGTATATTCGGAGTGCATGGACCTACTCCCCTGATTGGCGTTACACTATATAGTCTGGGAGGCAGCGTCACAGTTCTGCAATCAATTATATCATTGATGATTGTGGTATATTATGATAGATAAGATGGTCCTGATAACAAAACTGCCAGTCAGCTGGCGCACCAGTGGAGGGGGGGGGGGTGTTATGTGCAATGTAGAATGAATGCTAACTCGATTACTGATGATGCCCCGAGTCGAAGTAACAGGAGTAATCGAGTTGCCATCCATTTCACATTCCTACCGGCTGTGCGATTTTGCTATGGCAACCACACCCTTCCCCCATCGCTGGTGCATCAGGCAACTGTCATTTTTGTTTTCTACATCATCTAATCTATCAATGCTAAAATTGATTGCAAATATGGGACGCTGATTTTGCTCACACATTTTCGAACTTTGTTTAAAATAAAATTTTCACAAAAATGTATTGATACCTTATATTCAAATAAGCATGTTACGATAAATTAATACATACAACTCCATTTCGGTGAAATATGAATATCAGCAGATTAATTGAAGTTTAATTGCAGTTGTCGTGTTGATACCGATTGATTTTGGTCGAAAAGCATTAGGTTTTTCCACAAAAAGAAGAGCGAAATTCGATCATCGAAGCGATTTTATTGTTTTCTTCGACTAAAATCAGTGAGAAAAGCACTCTCCACTCATATTTGATATCGTGTACTCTTTCACCGAAGCACATAATTTTGAAGACAACAAATATGACAGAAATTTGTTCTCCGCATCTCATGTTTCAAGTTAAATATCCAAGCTCGCAGGATTATCTACGCGAATGCAGGTCCATAGAACAGCGAATCATGTCCATAGAACTATATGTTAAGAGCGGCAGAAAAATAAAGTTTTTTGGTTCTTGCGAGAAACGGCGCGAATTAAGCTTTGGAATAAAAATTTAAAAAAAGAAAATGGTACAAACGATAACTTTAAACAGAATAAATTCGGCTTTTTAAGAATTGAGATATAATAAAGGTTTTTTTAAAGATTAATAATTATGGGAAGCGTTTTTTAGAATATTTTGAAGGGAAAAATATTAAAATAAACATTTTAAGTAGAAAGGAATTCAAATAAATGAAATAAAGGGAATATTGTTTAAGCTAGGAAATAAGCCAATAAACTAGGGTTGTATAATAAATTTAGAAGGGGAAATTTTTATGGAATAATTTTAATGAAGTGCGGAATTTAAATTTTTATAATAAGCATATCTCTATTTTTTAAAGCCACCTTTACATATATATAAATATGAGGATGTGTAAATTAAAAAATGACAATGTATTTACATTGAATATTTGAAGTCTTGACAGTTTTGAGAAGTCTTAACTTTTCTCCTTTAACCAGTTTAGACGTTTATCATACGATTTTTCAGTTTTTATAATTCAGTTTACTTCGTGAGAACTTTTAGAGAATTTGAAATTTGAGTCTAAAAGTCTGAAAAATAATAATCTGAGCATTATATGACCGAATGTATATTTACTAAGAATTTTATAGTAAAGTACCTGAGTGGAGAACGTATGTTTGATGTAAGAGGAACTGAAGGATGTGTTTGGTATTTTTTTTTTTTTTTTTTTAAATAAAAGATAGAAAAACTAACAAAGGAAACACATTTAATAATAAAAAATGGAAGATTCTTTGGGGCATAATAGAAAATTGGAACTAAACTACAGGATTGAGATTTGAAGGATTTTTAGAGAGAGGTAAAGAACGTTTAGGATTATTGAATTTATTAAATGTTTTATCAATGATTTTAAAAACAAAAAGGATTGTACACACAGGACTAGAGAGTTCAGGAAAGTAAGTGTTTAGAATAGAAGTAAGTGCTAGAAAAAAAAAGTCCAGAAAAGTACAAACAAAAATATAGAAAACATTTTTTTTTTTTTTTTTTTTTTTTTTTTTTTGTGTGAGGAAAATAATTTGATAGAGCTTGCAATTAGATAAAGAAATTAACATGCAATTTGCAAGAGAAATGAAGAAAGATTTTTCCAAGCTAGTGGCATTTTAGGAATGATTTGATAGAGCATAAAATGCAAGAGAAATACAGAAGAGTTTTTCCACGGTAGTGGCGTTTTGGGGATGATTTGATAGAGCATGCAATGCAAGAGAAATGAAAAAGGATTTTTCCAAGCTAGTGGCATTTTGGGGATGATTTGATAGAGCATGCATTGCAAGAGAAATGAAGAAGGATTTTTCCAAGATAGCGGCATTTTGGGGATGATTTGATAGAGCATGCAATAGAAGAGAAATTAAGACGGATTTTTCCAAGATAGTGGCACATAAATAGTTTTATTTTACTTAATTTTGGAAGATAATTCATGAAATATAGAGCAAATAATTGCTTTTGTTAAATATTTTAAACTCAGCTTCAAATACAAATTTTTATCCGATCATCATTTTATATATATCTGCAAATCTGCCAATAACACTAAATACACCAGTAGTCCAATCAGTGTTGTCAATCCGCTACTTTTTTAATTCAGATTGCTTGATTGCTACCAGAGTTTTGAAAAATAATGATTTGCCTTATTTAATACACTATTAGTAACATTATCGGATTAAAAAAAAAAAGAAGTTTTTTTACTGTTTACACTAAGTCATTTATATAAAAAAAATGTATTTTTAACAATATTTTTCCTTAAATAAGGCGAATAATTCTTTTTTAACACTTTCCAACCGAGTCGAAAAGTGTTTATGACTCCGGTTTGTCTGTCCGCCTGTTCGTACTATAACTCTCGTAAATATTCCCGGATTGCCCTGAAAATTTTTTATGTTGTTGACGCATGATCCCTATTGAAAATTAAGTGTGTAGCTTTTATAGTTTATTTACAGGGACAGTAAAAAGTATTCCGTTACATTACAGTCAATGAAAAAAAATCGTTTCAAGTGCATTTTGATGATGTTACGCCATTTGAAACATGATGAAATTTGTATACAATTATGAAGGACACTAAAACATGCTTTTTGTAAAATATGGGGTGCAAAGCATTTATTATTCATTCACAGTGTCACACGAAATAATTCTGTTATACAATGTTCTATGGGGGAAAATCGTTTGCAGTGTAATTTGATGATGTTTCATTATTTCAAACATAATGAAATTTATATGCATTACTGAGATGCACTATAAATTGCTCACTGAAAAGTACGGTGTGCATTGCGTTTATCATTCATTTACAGGGACGCACAAAAGAATTCGGTTACAGTCTTAGTGCAATTTTTGCAGTCTATGTATCATAAGTGCGTTTTGAACTTTGGTTTGCTTTTTTTTAGTTTAACAAAATTTTTCTATAGTACGTGGTGTGTATAAATTTTGTTGATCATATATAGGAATACACAAAGGAATTAGTAAATGTTACTGACTAAGGGAGTGAACTGCTTTAGTGTATTTTTAGTTATGTTACACAGTTTCCTGCTGAACTATATTTAGTAGACTAATAGAAGTTTGTGGAATATACAGAGCTACGCAAAGAAAATATACATTGTCGTTCATGATTGGTAATTACTAAAAGGGAATTTTAAGTTGCCTGCGTTTTTTACCTAAATTAAATCTTAGCTTAATATGTGTTGCGTACAAAAGTCTTTAGATATATACAGGGCTGTATAAAAAAATTCGAGTGCATTTCCATCGTATGGCAAAAATTGTTAAATATGAATTTTCTAACTGAACTATTTTTTATCATGCTATGTAGTATATACACAAATCACACAATTGTTTTGGGATCATATACAAGGCTGCCCAAAATAATTTGACTACTTTTTTGACTATGGAAAATAAATAGTAAAACTGGATTTTTAAATGTGTTATATGTTTTATAAACTGTTTGCTACATATCTTCTTTTACCTTATTTAACGGGGAAGTTTCGTTAATTTTTTCTGGATGTGTTGGAAAGTGTTTTATAATCTATGCTTGACGCATGATTTTTCGTTCTTGTTTTAAAATCTTGTTTTAATCAAGCAATCTGATTTAGAAAAAGTAGCGGACTGACAACACCGTGTCCAATGATAAAATAAGAAGTAACACTTTGTTTTGTGTACCATAAAATAGAATATAAGTTGCGACAGTATATTTTGGGTCAAAAAATCAACGCAATAATTCTTCAAGAAAAATACACTGGCGAGAAAAATTAAAGGAACAACCATAAAAAGGTGCTTTATGTGAATTCTATTGCGGGAATTTCAATGAAAAGGGATTGGTTGGTAACACAATGTTAAAGTTGTCACGTAGTCCAATGGGATTAACCTTTGCTACAAAAAAATATTCAAATTTTTGAGCCCGTTGTTTCTGCATGTTTGAAAAGGAGTACATGTGGGTGATTTGAAGTCTAATTTCAAGGGTTTTACGTATAGATGCATAAAAATTTCGCTTGTAGTAGGTCGAATGTGTCATTCAGAAGACATTTGACCGATTGTGATAAATGGCGTGCGATGGGGAGAATGGAAGTAGGACAGACACTGACAGGGGTCTGTAAAGACTTAAAATTAGCTAAAAGCGCCATGTCAAGAATCTGGAAACGTTTTAAAGATACTAGTAATGTACAGAAACAACCAGGTCAAGGTGGAAAACGTGCCACAACAGACTGTCAGGACCGTTATTTGGGAACGATTGCTAAAAGAAACAGGCAACTGACGTCAGTTCAGATTGCAAGGGACTTCGCTGCAGTAACAGGAACTGAACTATCCAGATTTACTGTGAGTTACAGGCTGCATAAAGAGGGCTGTATACAAGGAAACCCATGATTTGTACAGCACTAACTCCGGTAGCGAAATGCGCCCGGTTAAAGTGGTGCAGAGATCCTCATCATTGGAGTACCACGGACTGGAGCCGAGTTCTCTGTACCGATGAATCCCGATTTTGTTTGGAGAAGTGTTGCCATATGGAGGGAGAAAAACACACGCAAAAAGGCTGCAAACATCCGTGAAAGGCATCGATACGAAAGTCCTCAAAACATGGTATGGGCGGACATAATTTTGAATGGTTGCACTGACCTACACACCTACACATTTTTACTAGTGCAACTGTGAATGTTGAAATATACAGAAATGAGGTTCTTGACCCTCATGTCAAATTGTTTAAGGGTGCAATCGGTAATAACTTCCTTTTAATGCATGATAATGCGCGACCTCATCGTGCTGGACTAGTGACTGATTATCTTGAGGGCGAAGGAATCCAGCGAATGGAGTGGCCTGTATATTCTCCGGATTTAAATCCGATAGAACATGCGTGGGACGTACCAGTACGCCAACTTGCATCTCGGCAACCCCCAACTAGCACTCTCCAGGAGCTTCGGAGTACTATTCATCCTGATGACACATTGTTACCGCAAGCACTTCTGGTTAATCAAATCCACAGTATGGAAAATCGCTGTAAAACTTGCATTTCGGTCAGGTGTGACCACATACCTTATTGAATTTTCCTTTGTTTCTCTAAAATATTGTAACAGTACAATTCCCTTATCCCCTCTTATATCACACAGTCCTATGTTTTCATGTAAATTTATTTTTTTTGCAGAAATAGGCAGTTCTGCATTTTGAATATATGTCAGGCATGACAAAATAAAGATCTTGAGCAAGTTTCATGTTCTTATCGACAAAATTATTCAAGTTCGATGAGTTTTTAGCTCACAGGCTATCAAAGCCTGAGAGCTTATGTGCCCGCCGGTTCTGTATGTATGTACGTACGTACGTATGTATGTATGTACGTAACGCGATAACTCTTGATAGAACTAACCGTTTTACTTTCAATTTTGTTTATAGGTTCCTTGTGATAAGGCGCTTCCCTGATTAGTTTTGGAGGTTCATTGGTTAAGCATAAAGGGGGGAAACGGGGGGGGAGACCCCATAATTTAGATAAATAGGTTTTTCATGCAGAATTATCCCATTTTCTTCAAATTTTGTATATAGGTTCATTTTGATAATGCGCTTCTGTCAATAGTTTTGGGGGTTCATTGGTTAATTATAAAGGGGGAAAGGGGGGATACCCCGCTAATTTAGATAAATGAGTTTTTCATGCAGAATTATCTCATTTTCTTCAAATTTTGTATATAGGTTCATTTTGATAATGCGCTTCTGTCAATAGTTTTGGGGGTTCATTGGTTAAGTATAAAAGGGGGAAGGGGGGATACCCCCCCAAATTTAGATAAATGAGTTTTTCATGCAGAATTATCCCATTTTCTTCAAATTTTGTATTTAGGTTCATTTTGATAATGCGCTTCTGTCAATAGTTTTGGGGGTTCATTGGTTAAGTATAAAGGGGGAAAGGGGGGATAACCCCCCCTAACTTAGATAAATGAGTTTTTCATGCAGAATTATCCGATTTTCTTCAAATTTTGTATATAGGTTCATTGTGATAATGCGCTTCTCTGAAGAGTTTTGGGGGTTCATTGGTTAAGTATAAAGGTGGAAAGAGGGGTCTAATCCACCCTTAATTTAGATAAATGGGTTTTTCATGCAGAATTATCCGATTTTCTTCAAATTTTGTATATATATTCATTGTAATTAGAGACTTCCTTGATTAGTTTAAGGGGTTCATTAGTTAACTATGAGGGGGGTAACGGGCTGATCACCCCCCCCCTTAATATATTGTTGATTTCTTTATTTTTCGAGGGGCATATTTCAAATTCTTTGAAATAAGAGTATAATATACAATTAGTGTGAATAGCCTGTGAGCTCAATGCCCTCAGTTTAACTGGGCAGTTTTATTTTTTTATTATAGTTGTTCCTTTAATTTTTCTCGCCAGTGTACTTAAAAAGTATCGCGGTAAGGTGAACAGTGTAAGACAATTCACTCAAAATACGGAAGTTGTACTGGTAATCAGATTGACAGTACAAATTTCTGTTTTTAGCAAAGAATCTTGGACAATCAAAATGATTTTTCGAAGAAAGTAGAAAACATGGATTTGAGAATATCCTTGATATATAACAGTGGTAAAGGTCTAGTTAAATGTCATTTTCACTAAGCGAATTCCTTAAAAATTCAGAGGCTGTACTGGCAACCTGATATCCGTATAACTGTACCGAGTACACCAGTGAGTGGATGAGAAAAATACTTTTTATCAGCTTCTATCCTGATACTGCCCAAGACGTTCTTGTATTTTCACTCAAGAACATTTTAGTTTATACACACACAGACACATAAATTATACATGAAATGTAACTGTAAAATGTATACTTACAGTGGTTATAAAAGGTACATTATTTACTAATTCTAAAATGAAGTTGAAAGACAACAGAAGATGCCACAAGTTTCCCTGCAAACAAAGACAAAACAATGTTAATCGGAATAAATGAACCAATGAAGATTAAAAAATTGCATATTATCTAAAAGCATATATACAAATATTTATATAGAGTATTTATACAAATGGCTAGAAATTAAAAAAATACTTAAATATAATCCTACTATCTTTTGCATAATATTGTATTTGTCTTACTTCTTTTCAAGCATTGCTATATTTTGAGCAAACTCTATTATGTTATTATGATATTGAACTCTATATTAATATTATTTTTTGTTCAAACGTGTTAATATGTCATATACTTCAAAATATCACTATAACATATTATATCTGATGAATGGATCTATTTCTTAAAGTTTTTTTAACCTATGATATTTTTAAAATAATTTTTAAAAAATATATTTAAACGTATTCTTTCAAAATATTTTACATTTAGTATATCTTATACTAGACATTAAATAATACACAAGAAAATAACATTGTCATAAATGCATACATTTGAATTTGATGGCATAAACCAATATATATTAATTAAAAATATATTCATATATTTCACATTTCATATTCATATATTCATTCATATATATATTATGTAAAATATTAAAAAATCATTTTCCCCTGGCTTCTATTCCACTCATGATGCTTCATATATAATTATGTCTCCATCTAACTTTTCGGACACAATTTAAACTCACTTCTCATGAACGAATTTCGTTCATATCTTCCAATTAAGCTTCTGCCATGGTTAAATTCATGTTTTGATAAAAAAAATTCAAGTGAGAGGATTTTTTATGCTAGTAGCGTCCTTGATGAAATATAACACAACTACGCAAATTAAACTCACTTCCTGAGAACGAATATCGTTCAGATCTTCAGATTATGCTTCTGTTACGCAAAATTTTATGTTTCTATAAAAAAAGTCAAGTAATAAGTGCTTTTATGCTAGTATCGCCCCTGGTGGGAAATTGCACAACTACGCAATTTAAACTCAATTCCTCCCTCTTCACTTTTTATAAGGTTGTTATATACTTGTTCTTAATAAAATTTATTTATTATCATTTTGGGAAAGTAAAAGTCTAATTATATTTGCTTTGTAACATTAAGCAATAAAAATTTGCTGCTGGGCCTTTTATTCCTTAATATATACGTATGATAAAGTATAAGTGTATGGCAGTTTCCATTTTCCTCGCTAATTTAAAAATATATATTTTCTACTTTTTAAGAGCATTTTAAATAAATAAAAGTCAGAGTTTTAATATACAGGGTGGTCCTAAAATATCTGTAAAAAATGTAAAGGTAGATAGAGGGGACCTAAATAAGCATATTTCGTATAGGAATGTGGGTTCGGAAATGCCGAGTTAAGGCAGTAGAGGGCGCTGTTGAGTTCGGCAAATGAAAACGTTTCGCTGTGTTTAATCGTCTTTCCCCGCACGATTTTCAAGCAACAGGCATCGTTAAGCCAATGCGGAACTTGCCTACATGCATTTCAATTACGAGGCTGCGCAAGAAGATGCTCAAATGATGTACATGGAACGATTCCCGGGTAAGAATCTGCCGGATCGCCGAACGATTGAGCGACTTCATCGGAAGTTGTGCGCAAGTGGATCGTTTTATGCTTCCAGGCGTGATACGGGCACTGGAAGACATCGCAGAATTCCAGCAGTAAAAGAAGAAGTATTGTGCACAGTAGAGTATAGTCTTTCGACAAGCTCGAAAGCCGTTGAACGTGCGCATCCTTTGAGCAGTCGCTCCATTTCCTTGCGCAGCTCCACACATGAAATGCATGTCGACAACCCCCGCATTGGTGTAACGATGCATGTTGCTTGAATGACGATTCAAGCCAGCGAAACGCTTTCATCCGCCGAAATCAACAGCGCCCTCTACTGCCTGAACGCTGGATTTCCGCACCCACATTCCAATCCGAAATATGCTTATTTAGGTCTCTTCTACCTACCTTGACATTTTTGACAGATATTTTAGGACCACCCTGTATATTTTTTAATTTAGATTATTTTCTATTCTTTTGCTTTGAAAGCGAAATCAATTATCATGAATATTTTTTACCTGAAAATTTTTTTATCGATCTTTTGTGAAAGAGAAAATTTTAGATTATGTTTGTATGAATCAAATGCGTAGAAAACATATTCTTGTTTTTTATAGTTAAAATCATTTTAAACAAATACATACCATTTTTTTAGGAAAAAAAAACATTTTCAAATTTTAGCTATGCAATTTCCCATCAGCAGCGCTAATAGCATAAAAAATATATCATGTAAAATTTTTAATGTAACATAAAATTTGCCATGATGGTAGCTTATTCTAAAGATTTGAGCGAAATGCGTACGTGGGAAGTGGGTTTAAATAGTATAGTTATGCAATTTTCCACCGGTAGTAATACTGACACCAAAAAAACATATCACGTGAAAGTTTTTACGAAAACATAAATTTGACCATGACGGAAGTTTATTCTGTATATCTGAGAGAAATCCGTTTTTGGGAAGTGAGTTTAAATTGTGAAGTTATGCAATTTTCCATCAGGAGCGCTGCTAGCATAAAATCACTTATCACGTAAAAACTTCTATTAAAACATAAATTTAATCATGAAGAAACTTATTCCGTAACTATGAGCGAAATTTGTTCGTAGGCAGTGAGTTTAATTGGCGTAGTTAATCAATTCCCCACCAAGGGCGCTACTAGCATAAAAGAACCCATCATCTTAATTTTTTCTCTAATGACATAAAATTGAACACGACAGAAGCTCATTCGGAAGAATAGAGCGAAATTCGTTCGTCGGAAGTGAGTTTAAATTGCGTAACTGCAATTCCCCACCAGGGGCACTTCTAGCATAAAAACCCTATCACGAGAATTTTACTTATTATCAAAGCATGAAATTGACATGGCAGAAACTTATCCGGGAGATTGGAGCAAAATTCGTTAGTGGGAAGTGAGTTTAAACTGCGTAGTTATGCAATTCCCCATCAGAGCACTTCTAGCACAAAAATCCTATCACTAGAATTTTTTTAAATCAAAACATGAAAGTGACCACGGCAGAAGCTTATTCAGAAGATTAGAGCAAAATTCGTTCGTTGGCAGTGAGTTTAATTGGCGTAGTTAAGCAATTCCCCACCAAGGGCACTACTAGTATAAAACACTCCAACACCTTAATTTTTTTTTATAAAAACATAAAACTGACCACGACAGAAGCACATTCTGAAGAACAGAGAGAAATTCGTTCGTCGGAAGTGAGTTTAAATTGCGTAGCTGTGCAATTCCCCACCAGGGGCGCTTCTAGCATAAAAACCCTATCACGAGCATTATACTTATTATCAAAGCCTGAAATTGACATGGCAGAAACTTATCCGAGAGATTGGAGTAAAATTCGTTAGTGGGAAGTGAGTTTAAACTGCGTAGTTATGCAATTCTCCACCAGGAGCGCTTCTAGCACAAAAATCCTATCACTAGAATTTTTTTTAATCAAAACATTAAATTGACCATGGCAGAAGCTTATTCAGAAGATTAGAGCAAAATTCGTTAGTGGAAAAAGTGATTTTAAATTGCCTTTGAAAAAGTTAAATGGACATAGTTATATAATACATAGAATCGGGAGGTGCTCTATGCTCTACAGATCTGGTTTCCCAGTTTGGGTAGTCCATGCTAGGTGTGCAATTATATATATACAGATACAGGAATAATTATAAACGAGCTGTATAATGATGGATTTTAATTTGATAGCATATAAAACAAAAATATAATCCAGCGATATTGGATCATTTTATATTTTCTTTAGAAATATATTTAAAAATTATTTGAATTACAGTCACGAAACAAACTAATGTAAACTTGGACAAAAATAACACAAAATAAACAAAACCAAACAACAACTTATATTAAGAATAATCTGAATGAGCTTGCATTAATAACGATAATTTACAAGCAATATTTATTTGCATAGCACGTATGTAGGAAATATGCAAAATACATTTATTACGTACACTTTTAATATTTACGTTACATTATGCGTGTTTTGAAGAAATCAAAAGTTTTGTTTTTTATCCACACAAAGCAGCTTATATATATTTCTTCTTTATCTATACACCATTCAAATTAACATACTTTCGATACAGATTTATGCAATGGGTCGTAGCAGGTGTTATACCATAAATAAGGTAAATGTTTCTTTTTGAATAAATTGATCTCGATTGTTGTCAAAAATGAAAATAAATGTTTTTCCCAACTTCTGACATTATCGATATAAAACATTGAGGTCAACGTTTTAAATGGATATGAAATAACATGCTAAAAGATTTTAATGTAGCATTTCTAAGCATAAAATAGTTCTAAAATTACCAAAAAGTGCATTGTTAGTTATTTAATGTACGTTAATGATAGTTTCAATTATTGATCAGAATTATGCAATCTTTATTACAAGTCGTTGAAGAATAGTAATTTATTTTTTAAACTATTTAGTCATTGTATATAAAACCAAACAATGCTATTGATATATTTGTTTCAACTGGACAAAGTTTGATATTTGTGTTGAAAAAATGTGGTTCCTGATTTAATTATTTCAATGATTATTAAAATTAATACATTACCAAAACTTCTTACATACAAAAATACTTATTACAAACAGGAATATATATGTTACTGTTTAAGTACATATAGGATTATAAAGAAGTAACTTGGAATAAAAGCAAATAAGTACATTAAAAAAAAAGGAAACAAAATAACAATTTATATAATATTTTAAACTATCTGAATAAGCTTGCATTAATTCATTCTGCAAATAACATTACTTTTTCCGTATATTACGGTAGTTCATTTTTAACAGAATATATTTGAAAAAAAAAATGTTTTATAGGTTTTGCATGATAGAAGACATCAAAAATATATATTTGATGAAGATAGATGATTTGTGAATTTATTTATTTATGTATTTATTTATTTAATGCATGGAAATATACATGTATTTCTTTGTTACATGTTACACCTAATTTCCTGTAATAGCATCTAAACTCATTTTATTCATCCAATACTGCATTTTGTTTCTTTGAAAATTCCTTTATATGAGTAATAAATTTTATTATGAAAAAAATAAATAAAAAGGTTTTTTTCAAAAATTATGTATTTTAACTAGTTTTACAAGCATATCTTGTATCATCCGTTACAATAAAATTATACGCAAAGATTTCCAAAGTAATGGCATTCGTTACCGAATGAAATGAGGCAAGTGGCATTCTTTTTTTAATTTCAGGTGTTAGTCCTGAATTTGCACAATGTCGTGTGTCATTAATTATAAAATAATCTCAATAAACTAGAAATTGTTACGAACTTTGTGAAGTGGCAGTCCACCATATCACTTAAGAAGACAGTCATAACACTGTATATAACAATAACAACTGTTTATTTAAAAAGAATAAGAAGACAGGTTTGCAGTGGAGCAGGCAAAAATTAACTACGATAATTCAATTTGAACTCAGCTAGCTCTCAAATAAACTGAATGTACATTGCTAAATTTAAAACTCTGATACCATAAACAATAGTCCTGTGCAAAATACGTCAAATGACAATAAATAACGGGAATCCCGTGGATTCCAAAAATTCCTTTATTTTGAAGTACTTAAATCAACTCCTTACCATAGGCACGCTTCTAGGTTGCAGAAACTAACCTTCTCTTTAAACCCAAGTCAACCGTCACAACGAAATGACACGAGGCTTGAAAACGCTCTGGAAAGTTGCTTAAATAGAACCACAGTGGTGAGACTCGGCTATTTCATTCATTTCAGCTTTAACTTCCGCATTTATACTCGCTAGCTGACCAGAGTGAATTAGCATATAACCAGACAAAAGTAACAATGAAGCTCAGATTCAGGGAGTCACAACCAAATTTGCAAAAATCAGATAAACGACAGATAGGTGACGCTTTCACTCACAAGTGTTAGATGTCGGACAACACGTTCATAAACTTAGCTACTCTCATAATTGAGTTGCTAAACACTGCCACAAATTTATGTATCCTTCGTTCTTGATTTGAAAAGTAAGCAGCATTTATTTAATAAAAATAAGTTTTTAGTTCATATACATAAAGCTTCTTTGGAGATATCTGTTTCACATTTCATATTTTACCATAAATAAGCATATCATGATCAAACAAAATATTGTGTGTTTGTATCCTCAGTTACAATATTATTAAGGAAATTATCCTTTAAATCTTTAGAAAATAAATTAAGTACTAAGTAACGAGAATACTATACTATCACCTATATAAATCTTAAAAAAATGAAATATGAACTATGAATATTAATGTAAAATATTTTGGTTTAAATGTTTTTATTGAAAGTTTCACGTTGAAAAAGTAACGTTTTCTGTAGAATAACCTAACGTTTATTTGCATGAAATAAAATATTTTTTTTCTTATTTTTTTTCAAAGTACTGTTTGTTAGATACAATTCTGAAATCTATACGGTTTGAATAAAACAGAAGGGCTTTCTTAAATTAAAAGTTAGCCAAGCAGTTGAACAGTTAGGTAAACAGCTTATATCTATTTCCATTTTCAGTATATATACCGTATTTACTCGCGTATTTTGTGCTCTTTTTTCATCGTTTCTTCTGTTCTAAAAGTAGGGAGTGCATAAAATACGCCAGATTTTTACAGCATTAATTTTCCCTGAACGGCAACTTAGAATAAAAAGAGAAAGGACTTTTTATAAAATGAATATATCATTTAAATAAATGAATAATTAAAAGACTAAACAAAATGCATAACAGTTTCAAAACTTCGTAGATAATGTTTGAATTGTGACAATATAATCTTTTTATTTTAGTTTCTGGAACAATTTAGAATAAAATATGGAAAAAGTTACTTTTTATGCCTTAAAGCATGGAAACACCTTAACATCTTCTATGAGATATATTTCCCAGATTCTTAGTCAAAAATTTCACTTTTAATTATTTTTTTAGCGGATATTACTCTTATACTGTAATATAAAATGTTTTATTCGCTCCAAATTCTCCCCCATCTACAATTTTATTGTTATATTCAACAAAACACTTTAACATAAATAAGAAAAATCAGTGTAAACAAATCAGCGCTTATGTATCACAGTATTGATGATATTGCTTTATCAATAATAATAATATCATCTGCTCACAGATGTGCTACACCTTAGAAATCAGCATCGCATTGGGTAACCCATTTTAC
Source organism: Maratus michaelseni (assembly GCA_963931845.1). Taxonomy (NCBI): domain Eukaryota; kingdom Metazoa; phylum Arthropoda; class Arachnida; order Araneae; family Salticidae; genus Maratus; species Maratus michaelseni. Next base: position 92,180,625 of record OZ007597.1, on the reverse strand, counting down.
CCGAAACCGAACCGACCCGCGGTTCGGGCCGGCTCGGGTTGAAGCTAATTTTTTCGTCGTGTGTTGGATTCGGCTCAGTATGACTTTAAATGTTTCGCGTTAAGTTTTGCCTCTTTCGGGTCGAGTTCGGGTTGACCTGACTTTTCAAAAGAAAGTCTTGATTATTTTGCACATAAAAAAACTATGTATTTGAATGAGTGTATATGTGTTGTAATGTATGTGAGAAATGTAAAATTGATATTAGCGATATAATTAGCAGCCTACTTTTTTCCATAATTGTATTAATACATTGAATAATTTCCTTCACTTTGGTTTCGGGTCGAGTTCCAGTTGACGAAATTTTGGGTCGGATTTCGGGTTCATTTTAAGCAGAAATTTCGGTTTCAGATCGGGTACAATCCAACCCGTGCCGGACTATACATTGTGATAAATGACCAATGTTTCTGATTTTATGAAAATATACTATAACCACGAACGAAAATATAATATAATCTTCTGAGTTATCCAAAATTCCAAAAAGCGTCTTCCATTGTCTTTTGAATCCCCAGAAACCAATACATTTCCAAAATTTAAAGAATTATTTATAAAAGCAAAGTATTTTTTGCTACCCGTATTTTTCAGAAACGTTTCCGAATAGTTTTTATAGTGTATTAATCAGTTTTCTCAGCCTGGAATACCTGTTTTTCGAATGTCATCCATTCTGAAGTAAACGTTTTCAGCTGCATAAGTTATGAAAGAGTAAATAAATAATCTTAATTTTAATGTTAATGTTAACGCTGTTAATTTTGCAAGTTTGTCTGTTAAACATATTTGTTGAACATGAAAATGTGTACTTGAGAATTGATAGCATCGGAAAAAACTATATTCTGGGCTTAGAAAACTGATTAATACACTTTTAAAGCTTCTCGTAAACGTTTAGAAAATTACGGGCAGCAAGGGCAATTTTGTTTTTATAAATTATTCTTTAAATCTCAAAATGCCATTGATGTCTGAGGATTCTAAAAATAAAGAAACGCTTTACAGAATCATGGTTAACAAGGATGAGTTTATATTATAAATTTATTCGTGATTATATTATATTTTCGTAGACTAAGAAACAGTTGTCACTTTTTACAGTGTACATGCAGCTGAAGTTAAGAGATGGCGGGAAAAAAAAGTAAATAATTTTGTTCTAAACAGCTAAAATAAATATTTAAAAACGAAAATTATGAGGATATATGCTATTATAATATCGCAAATTTACTCATAATCTTGATGCGAAAATTATACGAATCTTTGCTCCTTACCAAAATTTTCTTTCAAAAGTATGGGGTGCGTAAAATACGTTTTGGCGCAAATTACGCGAGTAAATACGTTAATACTTCGCATTATTATAATTTCAATGGAGATTCATGCAATGGTTCTGTAAGCAGACGTTATTCGACAAATCCAGTAATTGTTTTACTTTGAAAAAGTGAATTTCATTCATTATGTGGGTGAAAATAGAGGTGTTTTCTAACTTATGACATTATCGATATAAAAATATTTTTGATTAAATATTTTACATAGAATTTGGGATAACATAGTAAAATTTAGACTTTCTAGACTTTTCAAACATGAAATGGTTCTAAAAGGATCAAATGTATACTGTTAAATATTAAGTGTAATGTTAATAATAGTTAATTGTTTTGATTACAAGTACGCAATGATTTGTTGTAAGTTATAACGTCGATAAGTAATGCCTTAATTATGACAATTCAACCGTGATAATAACATAAGCAAATAATGTTATTGATATATTAATAAGCTGTACATATTTTGATCATTGATTGACAACTGAATTGCATATAATCATATATTTTACTATAATGCATGCATAAATGAATTCTATATGTTTTGCTTCGATGCGTGAAATATTAAATATATCTGACAACGTTTTAATCTTTCATAATTTTCTTTTAAATTATTAAATGGTGATTTTAATTAAACTTTCAGTGTTGTAATGAAATAAGAGTGTCCGGGTTAAAGGTATCAAAAAATTATGGCTTACTTTTACGGAACTACTCATTAGAATTAAAAAATATATATATTTAAATAGAATGGACATTTCACCAAGTTTTAATATCAATAGATGTTGATGTGTGGAGATGTTAAATTTGGATGTTTGCCAGTTTCATATACTAAAGGTTCGTCTCCCTTAACGTTCGAATTCATTGACAGATAGATGTTGATATCGGAGGATTGACATTCCATTTTGATTGCACATGTCGATAACACGTGTCACAGATTTAAATTCCTTTAACCAAAGCACGCATTGCACCTTTTGCTGTAACTCCCACATCTTTACTAATGAAATCCATAGAATTGGTTTTTCGACTTCGTGCAAATAGCTCACTACTGTACCCATGCATGACTATCAAACATCCGAATCGAAAATCTCAACACATCTAAATCTATTGACATTAAAACTTGCCGAGATGTTCATTCTATTTAAATATATTTTTAAATATTTTAATGGATAGTTCTGTAAAAATAAGTCATAACTTTCGGATACTTTTAGCCCGGACACCCTGTATTATGAACTTAGAGGGACATAAAAGGACAAAAAAAAAAAAGCCCCAGAGAAAATTTATCACGCCTTGCATTCATAATATTGCCTTAAATATGAATTTATTCAATTGTCGATGCTGGATTTTCTTTAATTTCGTGTTTGCCCCAGGGTTGGCGGCTCACGGAAAATATTCCATCTTGTGCTGCGTTTGTAGCCTTGCCAACAGGTTATGGTGAAAGAGTTCCAGGCTGAGTATCGTTGCCAAGTGGTTCAGTTGGTAGAACGTCAGTGCGCTAATCTGATGACCCGGGTTCGAGTCCCGGCTTGGGTACTTTTTCCCTATGTTGGATATACGTCATGCGTACATACGTACATACGTTAAGCAATTAAAATTTGAATAAAAAAAAGCCGTTTAGAATAGATATTTTTTTATGTTATTGGTGGCAAACCCTTCATAGGTTTATGGGCAAGCAGAAGTAGAAAAATATATTTTTGATGAAACTTTACTTAAATATTAAAAAGGTTTTTTTTAAAAAAAATTTTCCCAATATGCAAAAATGGAGCTACTTCCTTTTTACAGCAAATCCTTCAATTTATAACATAGTTAAAATTATCTGAATAAGGCTGCGTTAGTAACGAAAATTTACATGCAACATTCAATTGCCTAAAATATAGAAATTATGCAAAATGCCATTTATGCGAAACAATTATGACAATTATGTTTACATTGTGTAATTTGAATAAAAGATAAGTTTTGTTTTTTATCCACAGAAAGTTAGCTGAACAGCTTCTACATATTTCCACGTACAATGCTCATCAATATTTTCAAACTATTCTAATTTCATTGCACATTTATGCAATGGTTTGTAGCAGATGTCGTTCAACAAATCAAGTAAATGGTTCACTTTAAAACGATCGATTACGGTTATTGTCAAATACGAAAATAAAAGCTTTTCCCGACTTTTGACATTAACGGTATAAAATGTTTTAAGGTCGCAATTTTTTCAAGAGAGAGTAGGTAACATGCTAAAACATTTTCCTGTATAATATATAAGCCTGAACATGTTTTCAGTGTAAGCACGAATACACTGATAAATATTTAATGTTAAATTAATGATAGATAACATGCATTGCTTACAAATATGCAAATTCTTGTTTGAACTCTTTGAAAGATAAAGCTTTATTTTGAGAGGATTTAGACATGATATCTCCATCAAAATACAAGGCGATTATAAAAAAACTATGCCGATAAATGACCCCTAATTGTCATACAGTTCGCAAAAAATGAATGAAATTTTGATATTAAAGTATTTTGAGATATGTGCTCAAGAATCATATGAAAAAAAAAAAAACAACAACAACAGTTAAATTCTAACAGTTACGATTACAATGACAAAATTTGGGAAATTTTCAAATGGCAACACTTTTTTTTATTTTATTGGAATGTGAGCTTCATAGTTAAAAACCATAAAAAGCCCTGGAACGGTTTCTGTTGCATGAAAATCGCTGGCACTAGACAGACTAAGAAGAAAAGTGAAAACATCCAATAAAGCACAGAGAAGCAACAGAAAGTAAAACATTTTATTGTTCAATGCTATCCACAATCTGCCGTATGCAAAGTGAAGTGTCATCGTGTGTGAAGTGGAAAAATTGTGCAATACAATAAAATGTTTTGTTTTCCGTTGCTTCTCTGTCCTTATTGGTTGTTTTAATTTTTATTCTTAGTCTGTCTAGTGGCGGTGATTTTAATGCTACAGGTACCATTCCACCGCTTTTTATGGTTTTTCACGATAAAGATCACATTTCAATCCTAAAAAAAAGTTCGTGTTGCTATTTGAAAGGTTCCAAATTTTGTCACTGTAATAGTAACTGTTAGAATTTAACACGTTCACTGCCTGGTTAAAATTACCAGAATTTTATTTTATTTAGAAAGTTCGAATTCATACCAGAAAATACTAATAGCAATAAGCATAGATCAAATACTTTGTGCGAATTTTAATTCATAAACCAAAACCAACAACAACGTTGTAACGCACAAATATGAAAATTGGCACATAAAACCGCATACGGCCGTTTCAAGGATGCATCGATCCCCTTCCTCAGTGCGAGAAAAAAAAAGGGATAAAAATGGGTTCAAAGAACCAAAGAAACTATTATAACCGAGGTGTTCTTTGAACCCTTTTTAAACCTCGGCTATAACCGAAGGGTTCTTTAAACCCATTTTTATCCTTTTTTTTTCTTTTTTTTCTTGCACTGAGGAAGGGGATCGATGCATCCTTGAAACGGCCGTATGCGGTTTTTTGTGCCAATTTTCATATTTGTGCGTTACAACGTTGTTGTTGGTTTTGGTTTATGAACTAATAGCAATATTTACTTTATTTAATTACAGACGTTTCGTGATTACATAAAATAAAAATTCTTCTTTCAAAATTTGCGGTACGAATTCCTAATTTTAGATTGAAAAACCACGAGTATACTTGTGGTTGGCAGCGAATGCGTTAACTGTTGTGTTTCATATGATTCTTGAGCGCATACCTCAAAATACTTTAAGCCAAAATTTCATGCAGTTTCTCGGATCGGTATGATAGTTAGATGGCTCACATATCGGGATAGTTTTTTTATGACCACCCTGTAGTATAATCTTGTAGGAACATAAAAACACCACACAAAACAGGAGCAAAAATGTATAATTTATATGATATTTATTATTTCTGTATAAGCTTGTGTTATCAACGAAAATTTACAACATATGTATTTACATAAAATAAAGAAAATATGAAAAGTATCATTTATTTCATACAATTTTTTAATTTATGTTTAAATTATGTGGTTTAAATGAAACAAAAATTTAGCTTTTAACTACAATATCAACTAAATAGGTTTTTTGAATTTCCCTTTTTAACACTTTCCAACCTAGTTGAAAAGTATTTATGACTTCGGTTTGTCTACCGTATGGCCGTTTGCCGTCTGTCCGTGCTCTAACTCTCGTAAATATGCTCGGATTGCCCTGCAATTGTTATATGTTATTGTCGTCATCTATAGCATGTTCCCTATTTCAAATGAAGTGTGTAGCAATTATCGTTTTTTTACAGAGACACTCAAAAGAATTCCGTTATATTACGGTCTATGGGGGAAAATCATTTGCGGTTTATTTTAATGATGTTACACAATTTCAAACACCTTGTAATTGATATATATCACTAAGGTGCATTACAAGAAGCTTAATATGGAACAGGGTGTGCATAGCACTTATAGTTACTTTACAGGGACAGTCAAAAGAATTCCGTTACATTTCGTATATGGAGAAAAATCGTTTGCGGTTTAATTAAATAATGTTTCACTTCATTTACAGGGACACACAAAAGAATTCTCTACTGTCTGTTAACAATAATTCCTGGAAGTGCGTTTTGAGTTGCTGAAAGCGATTTTAAATTTAACTCACTTTTTGTCTATTACGTGGTGTGTATAAATTCTGTTGATCCTATACAGGGAAGCACAAAAGTTCGCGAACATATTTCCGTTTATTGACAGAAACTACAGAAGGAGAATTTTAAACTGTGCCACGCATTTCCTAACTAAACTAAAATTTAGCATCCTATGTAGTATGTATACAAATCTATAGATCATATACAGGGCTGAATAAAAGTATTTGGATATTTTTCTGAATATTGTATATGTTGGAAATATATGTTGGAAATTCCTGAAATTACGTTTTTAAATATGTAATGCGTTTTCAAAATTGTTTACTTAATTGCTTATTAAACGGTAATGATTTGTAAAATTATTTTGGAAGCGTTGGAAAGTGTTACATAATCTATGCTTGACGCATGATTTTTCATTCTTGTTAATATTTATAAATACTTCGAAATCATCATAATTTCAATGCAGATATATGCAATGCTTAGTAGCAAATACTGTTCGCCAAAGTGTGTAAACATCCTGGTTTGAATAAATCGATTTAGGTTAGTGTCGATTTGAAAAATAAAAGTTTTTCTTCCCTTTTAACGCCCCAGCAGCGGCTGAAAGGTTATGCTTTCAAAGCTGGTAGAGTTTTTTTTCTTTGAGATAATTACCTGCTGTTACAATGTTTACACTCACAAATAATGTAGAGGCAGATGAGAGATTACAATAATGCATGAGGTTTGAACTCCCCTATATTTTTATTATTTGCTATATAGAACATTACCAAAACACTGAAATTTAGAATGTAAACATCAGAATAATAAGAAAACGCCATATTTCTTTACAAAATATAAAGAGAAATAATAATTTTTGAAAGAAAAACGCTAATTTTTAATTCGTAGTAGGAAAGAAAAATCAAAGCATAGGGTTATTATTATTATCATATTGTTGTAATTGAAAGATACTATTAAGTTGCCGGGATGTATTATTTATTTCAAAAAAATTATTAATTTAGATTGGAAAACATTATTTATTAAAAATAAACAAAACAGAACCATGTTGCACTCGTCGATCGGCCAAACATGAAGGGCGACCTCCCCTCTTCGGTCTATATCCCTCGCTCAGATAATTGGTTGAAAGAAACACCCCTATCACCCGACTTTTGACATGTGTATAAAATGTTTCAGGGATAATGTTTTTTGTATGGAAAAGGATATAACATGATAACACATTTTATTTTGATATTTGAAAGCCTTAAAATGCTTCTGAAACACGATGTTAAATATTTAATGTGTTTTTAGTGATAGTTAAAATGTATGTTTGTAGATTATCGATCCTTTCTTGAAAACAACTATGAGAGACAATTACAAAAGGGCAAAGCGTTCTCAATATTAAACAATGTTTTGCGTGTGCAAATAACTTTATTAGCAGCCATGAAATGTAAGTACTTTAATATCCAGTGACTGGCTTAAATACGTCACTAATGTGCAGAAGTGTGACATTAAAAGCAGATGCATATAAAGTAATACATGTAAGCAAGATACTATTTATTTTGATATCTGAAAGCTTTAAAATGCTTCTTAAATACGATGTTAAATATTTAATGTGTTTTTAGTGATAGTTAAAATGCATGTTTGTAGATTATCGATCCTATCTTGAAAACAACTATGAGGGACAATTACAAAAGGGCAAAGCGTTCGCAATTTAGCATTAAATAATGTTTTGCGTGTGCAAATAACTTTATTAGCAGCCATGAAATGTAAGTACTTTAATATCCAGTGACTGGCTTAAATACGTCACAAATGTGCAGAAGTGTGACATTAAAAGCAGATACATATAAAGTAACACATGTAAGCAAGATACTATTTATTTTGATATCTGAAAGCTTTAAAATGCTTCTTAAATACGATGTTAAATATTTAATGTGTTTTTAGTGATAGTTAAAATGCATGTTTGTAGATTATCGATCCTATCTTGAAAACAACTATGAGAGACAATTACAAAAGGGCAAAGCGTTCTCAATTTAGCATTAAATAATGTTTTGCGTGTGGAAATAACTTTATTAGCAGCCATGAAATGTAAGTACTTTAATATCCAGTGACTGGCTTAAATACGTCACTAATGTGCAGAACGAGAGAAGTGTGACATTAAAAGCAGATGCATATAAAGTAATACATGTAAGCAAGATACTATTTATTTTGATATTTGAAAGCTTTAAAATGCTTCTTAAATACGATGTTAAATATTTAATGTGTTTTTATTGATAGTTAAAATGCATGTTTGTAGATTATCGATCCTATCTTGAAAACAACTATGAGAGACAATTACAAAAGGGCAAAGCGTTCTCAATTTAGCATTAAATAATGTTTTGCGTGTGCAAATAACTTTATTAGCAGCCATGAAATGTAAGTACTATAATATCCAGTGACTGGCTTAAATACGTCACTAATGTGCAGAACGAGGCAAACGAAAAAGACAGGCTACCGCGGTGCATTCCACTTATCTTTTTTTACAGACCGCTAGAGTGACGTGATGCTCTTTTCGTACACTTGCATTGGTGCATTCGAGCATCACGTGACTCCGGTGGTCTGTAAAAAAAGATATGCGTAAAGCACCGCGGTAGCCTTTCTTTTTCGTTAGCCTCGTGTGCAGAAGTGTGACATTAAAAGCAGATGCAGATAAAGTAATACATGTAAGCAAGATACTATTTATTTTGATATTTGAAAGCTTTAAAATGCTTCTTAAATATGATGTTAAATATTTAATGTGTTTTTATTGATAGTTAAAATGCATGTTTGTAGATTATCGATCCTATCTTGAAAACAACTATGAGAGACAATTACAAAAGGGCAAAGCGTTCTCAATTTAGCATTAAATAATGTTTTGCGTGTGCAAATAACTTTATTAGCAGCCATGAAATGTAAGTACTTTAATATCCAGTGACTGGCTTAAATACGTCACTAATGTGCAGAACGAGGCTAACGAAAAAGACAGGCTACCGCGGTGCATTCCACTTATCTTTTTTTACAGACCGCTAGAGTGACGTGATGCTCTTTTCGTACACTTGCATTGGTGCATTCGAGCATCACGTGACTCCGGCGGTCTGTAAAAAAAGATATGCGTAAAGCACCGCGGTAGCCTTTCTTTTTCGTTAGCCTCGTGTGCAGAAGTGTGACATTAAAAGCAGATGCATATAAAGTAATACATGTAAGCAAGATACTATTTATTTTGATATTTGAAAGCTTTAAAATGCTTCTTAAATACGATGTTAAATATTTAATGTATTTTTAGTCATAGTTAAAATGCATGTTTGTAGATTATCGATCCTATCTTGAAAACAACTATGAGAGACAATTACAAAAGGGCAAAGCGTTCTCAATTTAGTATTAAATAATGTTTTGCGTGTGCAAATAACTTTATTAGCAGCCATGAAATGTAAGTACTTCAATATCCAATCACCGGCTTCAATACGTCACTAATGTGCAGAACGAGGCTAACGAAAAAGACAGGCTACCGCGGTGCATTCCACTTATCTTTTTTTACAGACCGCTAGAGTGACGTGATGCTCTTTTCGTACACTTGCATTGGTGCATTCGAGCATCACGTGACTCCGGCGGTCTGTAAAAAAGATATGCGTAAAGCACCGCGGTAGCCTTTCTTTTTCGTTAGCCTCGTGTGCAGAAGTGTGACATTAAAAGCAGATGCATATAAAGTAATACATGTAAGCAAGATACTATTTATTTTGATATTTGAAAGCTTTAAAATGCTTCTTAAATACGATGTTAAATATTTAATGTGTTTTTAGTGATAGTTAAAATGCATGTTTGTAGATTATCGATCCTATCTTGAAAACAACTATGAGAGACAATTACAAAAGGGCAAAGCGTTCTCAATTTAGCATTAAATAATGTTTTGCGTGTGCAAATAACTTTATTAGCAGCCATGAAATGTAAGTACTTTAATATCCAGTGACTGGCTTAAATACGTCACAAATGTGCAGAAGTGTGACATTAAAAGCAGATACATATAAAGTAATACATGTAAGCAAGATACTATTTATTTTGATATTTGAAAGCTTTAAAATGCTTCTTAAATACGATGTTAAATATTTAATGTATTTTTAGTGATAGTTAAAATGCATGTTTGTAGATTATCGATCCTATCTTGAAAACAACTATGAGGGACAATTACAAAAGGGCAAAGCGTTCTCAATTTAGCATTAAATAATGTTTTGCGTGTGCAAATAACTTTATTAGCAGCCATGAAATGTAAGTACTTTAATATCCAGTGACTGGCTTAAATACGTCACAAATGTGCAGAAGTGTGACATTAAAAGCAGATACATATAAAGTAATACATGTAAGCAAGATACTATTTATTTTGATATTTGAAAGCTTTAAAATGCTTCTTAAATACGATGTTAAATATTTAATGTGTTTTTAGTGATAGTTAAAATGCATGTTTGTAGATTATCGATCCTATCTTGAAAACAACTATGAGAGACAATTACAAAAGGGCAAAGCGTTCTCAATTTAGTATTAAATAATGTTTTGCGTGTGCAAATAACTTTATTAGCAGCCATGAAATGTAAGTACTTCAATATCCAATCACCGGCTTCAATACGTCACTAATGTGCAGAACGAGGCTAACGAAAAAGACAGGCTACCGCGGTGCATTCCACTTATCTTTCTTTACAGACCGCTAGAGTGACGTGATGCTCTTTTCGTACACTTGCATTGGTGCATTCGAGCATCACGTGACTCCGGCGGTCTGTAAAAAAGATATGCGTAAAGCACCGCGGTAGCCTTTCTTTTTCGTTAGCCTCGTGTGCAGAAGTGTGACATTAAAAGCAGATGCATATAAAGTAATACATGTAAGCAAGATACTATTTATTTTGATATTTGAAAGCTTTAAAATGCTTCTTAAATACGATGTTAAATATTTAATGTGTTTTTATTGATAGTTAAAATGCATGTTTGTAGATTATCGATCCTATCTTGAAAACAACTATGAGAGACAATTACAAAAGGGCAAAGCGTTCTCAATTTAGCATTAAATAATGTTTTGCGTGTGCAAATAACTTTATTAGCAGCCATGAAATGTAAGTACTTTAATATCCAGTGACTGGCTTAAATACGTCACAAATCTGCAGAAGTGGGACATTAAAAGCAGATACATATAAAGTAATACATGTAAGCAAGATACTATTTATTTTGATATTTGAAAGCTTTAAAATGCTTCTTAAATACGATGTTAAATATTTAATGTGTTTTTAGTGATAGTTAAAATGCATGTTTGTAGATTATCGATCCTATCTTGAAAACAACTATGAGAGACAATTACAAAAGGACAAAGCGTTCTCAATTTAGCATTAAATAATGTTTTGCGTGTGCAAATAAATTTATTAGCAGCCATGAAATGTAAGTACTTTAATATCCAGTGACTGGCTTAAATACGTCACTAATGTGCAGAAGTGTGACATTAAAAGCAGATGCATATAAAGTAATACATGTAAGCAAGATACTATTTATTTTGATATTTGAAAGCTTTAAAATGCTTCTGAAATACGATGTTAAATATTTAATGTGTTTTTAGTGATAGTTAAAATGCATGTTTGTAGATTATCGATCCTATCTTGAAAACAACTATGAGGGACAATTACAAAAGGGCAAAGCGTTCGCAATTTAGCATTAAATAATGTTTTGCATGTGCAAATAACTTTATTAGCAGCCATGAAATGTAAGTACTTCAATATCCAATCACTGGCTTCAATACGTCACTAACAGGGCTTAATTTCTAAGAAAAAAGTACCGGAGCCCTAATATTCTGCAGTACTAACACCCGTAGCGTACACTCCCCCCCTCCCTTCCGCCGTCACTCCAATCTGCATATTTATATTTCATACATTATTTTCAAAATTTAAAGCATTGTTTTTTTTTATATAGCAAAATAAAAAAATTAAATACATCTATCTGCGTATACCTAGCTATCAACTATTCCACTTTTCAGTTATTACTACTTTCAAATAGAAACCTTTGCCTAATCTTAATGTTAATTAATCGCAGAATTCTGCGATTAAATAAGTTCAGCATTATGATTCGGAAATATTGTTAACACCAAAAAAAGAGTAGTTCGCAGCTATGAAAAAGACTTTTTCTGTTTACTCTTTATTCTGATCAAAATAGCATTAAAATGATTTGAAATGAAAATAAATAAAATTTTGAATTTAAGACAGACTGAGCTCGAGCCTGCCCAAACCCGAAGACTGATATAAAAATCGAGTCCGTTTCATCTCCATCTCTTACGTGAGTGACACATTACGGCACTTATAAGTGTTTTGATACACAAGAAGGCAAACGATTGGAGATGGTAGGGAAAGGAAAGGGTAATTTAGGATTAGTTTTTCGGAAGCGTTATTGCACTGGGCTCCGGAGCGCAGTGTTTATGAGCTCCGGTGAATTCTGTCCAATATTTAAATTTTTGCTAAGAACAGAGAAGTACCGGAGCTGAGCTCCGGTGGTCTCCGGCACAAATTAAGCCCTGGTGACTAATTTGCAGGTGTGACAGTAAAAGCAGATGCGAATTTATTAATTAAAGTAATACATGTAAGCAAGATACTATTTATTTTGATAAGAGTAGTAAGTTAAGTATACATCTTGTGCCTACTGTCCGGGACCAATACATATGCGCTCGTATGTATACATTCCTGCAGTGGACAAATTAAGCATACTTAATTTATAATATCCAATCACTGGCTTATATACTTCACTAATGTGCAGAAGTGTGAGGTTAAAAGCAGATGTATATTTATTAATTAAAGTAATACATGTAAGCAAGATACTATTTATTTTGATAAGAGTAGCAAGTTAAGTATACACGTTGTGTCTACTGTCGGCACCAATACATATGCGCTCGCATGTATATGTTACGGCCAAAACCCGAAGTTCGGCCAATTCGCGAACTGGCCGAGATTCCTGGCCAAAACCCGAAGTACGTGAAATGAGCAATGCATTTCGTGTTTTGGCCGGCCAATTCGCGAAGTGGCCGGGAATCCTTGGCCAATATACGAAATGGAGATCGAAGGCTTTCCGATAGGTGACACTCACGTGTACACGTGACACGTGACACGTGATAGGAAAGGAAGTTCCAAGCTGTGACGATTATACTTTTTATAAATTTATGACAGATGTTCTCTGATGAAGAATTTCCCACTTCTGTGACTTATTCTGATACAGTGAATTCATTGTGTTGATTATATTCTGATCTGTTGAAGAATTAATTTCCTGCCTCTGTGACTCAGGATTTATTGTGATTATTGTATTCTTCGTATCAGTATAGTATTTTATGTAAATATTGTAAAAAATATTATTTTTATTTATTTTTATTATATACTATATATATTTTTTAATACAACTTCTGATGATTCATATAAAAAATATCATTTGTCCATAATCATTATTTGTTACGAAAAACTAGTTTAAAAATGCAATTTTTTCTATTATTATTAATCTGACGTTAAGCCAAAGCATTTGAATGGAGGAATTTTAAAACATTATTATTCGTCTGGATTTTCATATTTACGTTTTTTTTTCTCTTTGATTTTGAAAAGAATAGTAAAATTTATTCTTCTCAAATGTAAAATAATTAAACACTAAAAAGAGAAGTAGTTAATAATTTTCATTACGTTGTCAAAGTCCCCTTAGACCCCCGTTAAAGACAGTTTTTAGTTTTTTTTTTTTTTTTTTTTTTATGTTCATGTGTTTAAAAATTATCTTAAACGGAGGATACAGGGGGCAAAACTCCCGCCCTGATTAGGAAAAATAGTAAACTGTTTCAATTCTTCATTTTTAATATGTGTTGTTATATTTCTGTATTCATGCTGATGTACTTAAAAATTGTTTTGCACGTAGAGTTAGGATTAAACAAAAAACAATACATTTTGTTTATTTCGTGTTTATATTCTCTATAACAGAAGAAAACGCGTCGGTTGTGCCAATCACAAAATATTTTTCTATCTCATACATGTTAATACTTCAAAAGTCGTATTTTTTTTAATTATGTTTATTTTCAAAACAAAAAATGATAATAATTTTGCGTTGATAAATGAGACATTTTGTATAAACTTGTTTTTCGGGATCTCCGACCCCTAAAACGTGTAAATCTGTCGGAAACTGAAAATCGAAATTTTTTTTCGATTACTATATTTTTTTCTATTATAGATAGAAGAAAGTAAAAATTAGATTACAGTTACATCTGTTCGAAAATCTTGCCACTTCCTGATATTGTTCTGCGGACTCCCATGTTAACAAATAAATATATCCAGTGTTTTGTATATGTAAAATTAGTTTCATGATGAATATCTAATACATAAAACCAACATAAAGAAAAGCACAATCACATTTAATTTAGATCCTATGCGTTGGCCTTGCTATATTTCCTTCTCCTTTTTCCCTACTAAAAAATGTTTTCTTATGAAGCCTGGGAATATTTTAAACGTAAATTTACATTGTTTATTCTGCTATTTACTTTGCTTTTTAAACGTCGCATAATCATCCTATATCGCAAGGGTATTTGTATTTATCATATTGGTCACTTTGTGCACATACATCGTTAATAAGGTAATCACTGTAATGGAGTCACTTACAAAATGGGACCTTTGTGCAATTAGAACTTATAATTTGTTAATGCGGAAATCACTGTAACGTGGTTTCCTGAAAAATGAGGCTCCCTGCGCGTTGCGCTCATGAACCGTTAAAATAATGATAATTATAACGGACACCTGTTATATAATAGGCATTCTGGGCTTCGTGCCTATTAACCTTTTAAATTGTGATCAGTATAATAGGGTACCTTAATTTAATGGGACTTCTTGTGCTTCGCCACCATTAAGAGGCTACTTCAATCACGGAAGAACACCCGCTCGCTAATATTAATCCTATGGGAGATTTTTTTTAAAATTTCGCTTTTATATGTCAACATTTTTAATTAAGTTTATTTTGTATTGGGTAGCTGAGGTCGATCTCTACGCAGGCGGTTTTTTGCTTTTTCGATTTTGTTTACAGATTATTTTTATTAAGATACTTTCCCTTTCGAAACCGGTTCCAAAAGTGATAGTAGCCTCATAATAAAAAAAAACACTATAAAGAAAATCGAAAAAGTAAAACAAATGACCTGCATAGAGATCAATATCTGCTATCTAAGGCGAAAGCAATCATTAAAATATTGAAATGCAAACGAGATATTTAAAAAAAATTCCCCTATAGGATTAATATTAGCCAGCGGTTGTTTTCGCGCGAGTGAAGCATCCTCTTAACTGTTACTACAGCTATCACCAAAATATAGTTTTGTGCTTTTCTAGACTTTTAATCTTTAATACGGCAATCACTGTAACGAGAAACCTCTCTGTAACCGGTCTCTACTCTTCACGCCCAGAAATCATTCATATGGCAAACATCAATTTATGGAAGAAAATGTGTGTTTTCTCTTAAACATGATTTCATTTTTTCTGATAAAAACATGTTGTAAAACATTTGGATCTGATGTCAATATCACAGGAATGAAATATAAATCAAAATTTTGTCATTTGGACACAATCGTAGTCAAATATTGCCATTTTCGGAATAAAAAAGTATTTTTTCAGTCGAATGTCTTTTAAAAATGACGTCATTATCACAGGTGAAAGCAATTTCTTCTATTAAAATTTTGGTACCTAATTTCAGAGTGGGCAGAATGAAAAGTATGAAAATAATTTCATTTTGACGTAATCATAGGAAAATGCTGCAATTTAATGTTTTTAAATTAACGTTTTCTTTTGATATATAATGTTAGTTCAATTTTAATGCCCTTGACAAACACCATTTTTACAAATTAATATTTTATTTTTTATCGTTATAATAAAATGTCATCAATGAAGATACAAGAAAGAAAAATCATATGCGTCAATCATACATTATGAAATGCTCTGCAACACTTATAAAATATTTTAACAAAACCATTTAATAAGGTAAAAAAGATACTCAAGTAAACATTTTAGAAATCGCATAACACATTTGAAAGCCAGATTTCAGCCACTACTGAGCATAGCCGGAAAAAAAACTCTTATTGTTTTGTGAATCCCTGCATATGATGTACTGATTTGTATATATTCTATATAGTATTCTAAAATCTGGTTTAGTTAGAAAATACGTAACATAGTTCAAAATACACCTTCAGAAAATTCTACCAACGGGCAGAAATGTACTTGAATTATTTTGTAAAGACCAGTATATTACCTACATGTTTTTATACATGCCAAATATTAAGCTACAATTTAATTTAGGCAAAAATACACATAAAACTACTGAAATCACACTTCCAGGAATTACTTTTCATAGGCAGCCAAGTATCAAGTTCTTTGCATATACCTGTATATGATTTAATTTATATTCTAGAAACTTTTTTTAGTAATCTAAATACTATATCTGTGAATGTGCTTGAAAATGCATAGTTCAAATTAAAAAGCATACTTAATGTACCTTTTTAAAATCACAATAGTAAAGCTTAAGAATTATTTTGTTTAGTCCTGTATAGGATTAATAGAATTTATACACACAACGTAGTATGCAAAAATTTAGTTAAACTTAAAAATGCATAACTGAAAACGCACTTCCATCAATCATCCATAATAGATAATTCTTCCGATAGAGTACTGTATTCGAAATCAATTATGTGTCCCTGTAAATGAACAATAATTGATATACACATTATATGCTACGGAAAAAATCTTGTAGTAAAAATCAGCAATGTATATCAGTTTCAGCATATTTCAAAAAATGAAACATAATGAAAATACGCTGCAAACATTTTCCCCCGTACCCCATTATGTAATAGAATTATTTTGTGTGACCCTGTAAATAAATGATAAATTATTTTTGCTCCTTTTTCTACAGAAGCATGTTTTAGTGCACCTCAGAAATTCTTATCATTTTATTATGTTTGTAACATTGTAACACCATTAAAGCACGCCGCAATTGATTTTCCCCACTGACCATTAAGTCACATATTACTTTTGAGTACTCCTGTACATGAATTATAATCTTTACATACTTCATTTTCAATACCGAACTTGTAAAGCACTTACATTCAAACTGCCCAACTACCCATAGCTATTTCGGGAATTGGCCGACGGCATCTGGCCAATTCGCGAACTGGCCAACAGCCTCTGGCCATTTCGCGAATTGGCCAATCAATTTAAAACAAAGTTGGCCAATTCGCGAACTGGCCGGCCACTTCGCGAATTGGCCGATTTCGGGTTTTGGCCGTAACATATACATTCCTGCAGTGGACAAATTAAGCATACTTAACTTATAATATCCAATCCCCGACTTAAATACGTCACTAATGTGCAGAAGTGTGACATTAAAAGCAGATGTATATTTATTAATTAAAGTAATACATGTAAGCAAGATACTATTTATTTTGATAAGAGTAGCAAGTTAAGTATACACGTTGTGTCTACTGTCGGCAGCAATACATATGCGTTCGCATGTATACATATACATTCCTGCAGTGGATAAATTAAGCATACTTAACTTATAATATCCAATCACTGGTTTAAATGCGTCACTAATGTGCAGAAGTGTGGCATTATAAAGCAGATCCATATTTATTAATTAAAGTAATACATGTAAGCAAGATTCAATTTACTTTGATGAGAGTAGCAAGTTAAGTATACACATTGTGTCTACTGTCAGCAACAATACATATGCCCTCGCATGTATACATATACATACATTCCTGCAGCGGACAAATTAAGCATACTTAACTTGCTTTTCTTAATTAAATAAATTGTTTCATGCCTTCCATGTGTTAGATTTATTCGTAAATGTAGGTTTTCTTCATAATGTCACGCTTATTTACGTAATTAGTGACGTATTTCAGCCGGTGATTGAATATAGAGAAACTTAAATCTTAAGGCTTCTAATATATTTTTATTGTCATGGCATCATTTCATACTAAATCGAGGATGCTCTTCACTTTTGTACTTGACTTTTTTATTGCTATTTCTCATAGGATTTATAACTTCTAAATTTCGCACTAGAGGGTGCTATAGTCATTTTTACTTGATAACGCATATTAATTATATTATAAGTGGATACTTGTTCCACACTTCTAGCTTTATCCGCTCAAACGCTATTTGAGTGCATCCGCACCTTCGTTTGTATCCTGTATAATAATAATGTAATGTAATACGGATACAATTATTCAATGATTTGGTTCCACTCGTTGTAAAGTAATATTTTATTTCAAAATAATTTATCTATGGTGTAGTAATTTACCAATTCATAAGCAAATAATTCCATTGATATATTTGTTTTAACTTTATAAAATTTAACATTTGTATTGCAACAATGCAGCTCGTGATTTGTTAGTTCATATTTATTACCTAAGGATTTCTGAGTAATTCTGTGTGAATTTTGGATTGCCAGTACTTGTAGATTATTTGGCTCATAAAGGTTACGACGATAATCTTGTTCCAGTTATGAAACATGAAATAATCGAAATTTTACTTTCAAAATGTTACTTACCTTGTATCCTAAATAAACTAAGAGTAAGGCTTCTGAGAGACTCACAAGAGATAGCACCAACTACAACGAAAGAAAAGTAAAAACAATTGGTTTATATTCTTGAATATTAAAAAAAAAAAATTTATATAAATAACACAAAAGTTATTTGATGAAATTACAGATTTTTTTTTAAATCTTTAATTTGTGTATCACACTGTAAAACAAATACTTGTTGCTGTAAAATCTTAAAGTGTCGGATGTTTCTTCGCAGTTAATATTGAATACATGGAAAAAATATTTGGAAATATCATAAATACATTTCTTTGGAGTATCTAAATGTGTTCAATAATGATTGCGTGTAGACATATCACAATCACATATACGCACTTGCCCTCCAAATTAACGTCAAGCTTGGCGAAATTTCTCCATATATGTTGGGACTAGTCACCGTAAATAACACAAATTCTGTTTCTGATTTTTACTGTATTATATGCAACTAAATTTATTTGAGTCCCATTATTACGCTTATATCCCTGCATAAATCTTGGCGTAGACGATTCCGATTATACAAAATTACCGCCAAATTTTACAGAAATGACTTTTTTATGTAATATGTTTGAATCTCTCATATCGCTTTTAAATAATTTGTAATTTTTTTAACCCTTCCATAGTCCATAAAAACGTCAGGATTTCCTTGCCTCATAACTTTTGATTTAAGAACATGACGAAAAATATTATTTTATATTAGTAAAATACAATTCAAAACGTTTTCTTAATAACCCATATACATATGCGTAACGTTGTAACTTAAAATGTTATTAATCCATTAATGATTATAATAATTTAATAATTAATATTATAATTTTGTCAAATTCATCAAAAAGTTATTCATGAATTTTATAAGCACTACTCAGATAGTGTCCACATGATAGTTTGCACCATTCCTTTTTGATAAATTTGATAAAATTTTAATATTAATTATTATTTGATTAATCATGCTTTAAAACAAATATTTACTGCAATAAAAGCTTAAAGTATCGAATGTTTCTTCACAATTGATATTGAATGTATGGGAAAAATATTTGGAAATATCCTAAATACATTTAATTGGTGTATGTAAATGTGTTCAATAATGATTCCGTGTAGACATATCACAAAACATATACGCTATTTTATTAATAACATTTTGAGTTGCAATTTTACGTATGTATAACTTTGTTTATGTTATTAAAAAACGTTTTGAGTTGTACTTTACGAATACATAATAATTTTTTCTGTAATATTATCTGTACCTAAACCTTGGCGTAGAGATTACGATTATACAAAATTTCCGCCAAATTTTACAGAAATGACTCTTTTATGTAATTACTAGCAAGCTACGCCCGCTACGCTGGTCAATTTCTCTTAACGAACCTTTAATCAAACAAAATATTGACATTTCATAATTCACTTTTATATTTTAACAGAATAATACGGCTACTTATTTGTGACTCGTGCTATAGCCAATATAACGTCAGGACACGTCGTCCTTATCATTATCTCTTTACGCATGAAGGTTTCGCTATGGTACTCCATTGTGAAATTTGGTAATTTTTGAAATTCAATATTTGAAAAATGGCATAATCATTAGATTTGAAATTTATATCAAGAAATATACAATTTTTTATCCTTCAAACGCAGTTTGTCAAACAACTTTCTGACAAATACTTTTCGAGCTATTAATTCTTTCAGTAACTTCAAATGTTTCATTTTCCAAAATTAATCTGTGGCAAAGATTAGCGAAAAACCCAGTCGTCAGCAGCGCATAGCTTTATATTAAAGAGGATGATGGAATAGGGATTGTCACCATCACTTTTGAAATCGGTTCTGCAGTTCTAGAGAAATTGTAATTTAGAATGGTTTTAGAACGCTTTTCGCTCATTTCACCATTTTAATTTTTAATTTATTTTAATTTATTCAGAGAGAGCATTTACATCTTATAAGTAACTACAATGCCAAATTTCAAATTTTTAGCTCCTTCAGTATAAAAAAGTCGCAATTTTTGAACATTTTTCACTCCTGCACCCCATTGGGGTTAGTGGCACCGACATAAAATATAGCCTATGTTGGAGTAGGGATTGTCACCATCAATTTGTCACCATTACTTTTGAAATCGGTTCTGTGGTTCCAGAGATTCCATAGAAATTGTAATTTAGAATGTTTTTAGAACGCTTTCTCTCATTTCACCCTTTTAAATTTCATTTTTTTTATTTGTTCTTAGAGAGCATTACATCTTATAAGTACCTACAATGCCAAATTTCCAATTTCTAGCTCCTTCTGTATAAAAAAATTGCAATTTTAGAACGTTTTTCGCTCCTGCTCCCCCTGGAATTAGTGACACCGACATAAAATATAGCCTATGTTGGAGCAGAGAGTGTCACCATCAATTTGCCACCATCACTTTTGAAATCGGTTCTGTAGTTCCAGAGATTCCATAGAAATTGTAATTTAGAATGTTTTTAGAACGCTTTTCGCTCATTTCAACCTTTTAAATTTCAATTTTTTCTTTATTTTGTTCTTAGAGAGCATTTACATCTTATAAGTAAATACAATGCCAAATTTCGAATTTCTAGCTACTTCAGTATTAAAAAAAAATTGCAATTTTAGAACGTTTTTCGCTCCTGCACCAACCTGTGGGTAGTAGCACCGACATAAAATATAGCCTATGTTGGAGCAGGGAGTGTCACCATCAATTTGCCACCATCACTTTTGAAATCGGTTCTGTAGTTTCAGAGATTCCATAGAAATTGTCATTTGGAATGTTTTTAGAACGCTTTTCGCTCATTTCAACCTTTTAAATTTCAATTTTTTCTTTATTTTGTTCTTAGAGAGCATTTACATCTTATAAGTAAATACAATGCCAAATTTCGAATTTCTAGCTACTTCAGTATTAAAAAAAAATTTTAATTTTAGAACGTTTTTCGCTCCTGCACCACCCTGGGATTAGTGGCACTGACATGAAATATAGCCTATGCTACAGCAGGAACTGTCACCATCAATTTGCTACCATCACTTTTGAAAACGGTTCTGTAGTTCCAGAGATTCCATAGAAATTGTAATTTAGAATGTTTTAAGAACGCTTTTCGCCCATCGCACACCTTTTAAATTTAGATTTTTTTAGAATTTGTTCTTAGAGAGCATTTACATCTTATAAGTAACTACCATGCCAAATTTCATGTTTCTAGCTCCTTCAGTATAAAAAAATCGAAATTTTAGAACGTTTTTCGCTCCTGCACCCCCCTGGGAGTAGTAGCACCGACATAAAATATAGCCTATGTTGGAGCAGGGACTGTCGCCATCATTTTGCCACCATCACTTTTGAAAATGGTTCAGTAGTTCCAGATATTCTATTGAAATTGTAATTTAGAATGTTTTTAGAACGCTTTTCGCTCATCTCTCCCTTTTAAATTTCGAATTTTATTAGAATGTGTTCTTAGAGAGCATTTACATCTTTTAAGTAACTAACCTGCCAAATTTCATGTTTCTGGCTCGTTCAGTATAAAAAAAAATCGAAATTTTAGAACGTTTTTCGCTTCTGCACCCCCCTTGGGAGTAGTGGCACCGACATAAGATATAGCCTATGTTGGAGCAGGGATTGTCACCATCAATTTGCCACCATCACTTTTGAAATCGCTTCAGTAGTTCCAGAGATTACCCCCTACAAACAAACAAACAAACAAAAAACAATTTTTACTGCTTTATAATATTAGTATAGATATTCGAATCTCTCATATCGCTTCTAAATAAATTGTAATTTTTTAAAATTCTTCCATAGTCCATAAAAACGTCAGGATTTCCTTGCCTACGTTTGATTTAAGAACATGACGAAAAATATTATGACATAATCGTAAAATACAACTCAAAAAGTTTTCTTAATAACCCATATACATTAATTCATTAATGATTATAATAATTAAATAATTAATATTATATTTTCATCAAATGTATCAAAAAGTTATTCATGAATTATGAGCACACCGTCTGATAGTTTGTACCATTCCTTTTGATACATTTGATAAAATTTTAATATTAATTACTATTTGATTATAATCGTTATTTGATTAATAACATTTTGAGCTGCAATTTTGCGCATGTATAACTTTGTTTGTGTTATTAAAAAAAACTTTTTTGAGTTGTACTTTACGAATATGTAATAATATTATCGTCATATTCTTAAGTCAAAAGTTATGAGGTAAGGAAACCTCGACAATAATTTATGGACATCATGTATATATACAAAATGCCTGTTTTCGCGTGGGCCTGTAAAATAACTATAAATGTTAAACGCAATTTTTTTAAGAACATACTGTATAGTGAATATCAATAACACATAACTGCTTCGTTCTATTTGAAATAGTTTAACGTCATCCAAATTCACTTCAAAGAATTAGTGCTCATAAATCGTGATATACCCCAATTATTTCACGTGGACTTGTAAAAAGAAACATAAATGCTTGTAAAAAGAAAAATAAAGCAATTTCCATAGCGAATATGCTGTAGTAGTTCAATTTAACATATACCAGTTTCGTTAAGTTTCAAATGCATTAACAACATTAAAGTCATATCAAACAATTATAGCGTAAACACTGTAAAATAATTGAATTTATATGTGTCCTTTTAGAAGAACTGTGGAGGTTAAACACACTATTTCCAATAAGAAACATGATGTCGATCATTTCCCTAAAAATGTACAAAACGAGATCACAAAATAATTAAAAAAGTAATTGCAATTGAAAATATGTTATAATGAAAATAGTGTGTGGTATAACCGTAAAATGTATGTATATAATTAAATAATAAAAATATTACTTTAGTATAAAATAATGTGGCCGCAGGATAAATCAGATCTGTGGACTGCCACAACCCTGGTTTGTACAACTTTTTTGAGTCTATAAAGTTGTTTTATTTTTATTTGTTTATAATGATACATTATTTATTTTTAATTTATTGATTTCTAAGACTAATCTTAGATTCAATTTCAAAAAGGAATATTGTCTACGTACAGGATGGCTAGAATTAAAACACCTCTATTACAACCTCTCTGTTCATTGAACTACTCAATGTATAAGTTTCAAATTTTGAACAGATACTATTCAAGAAATGGGAAAACTGAAAATTTGAAAAAAAAATATTTCTAGAAATTATCGATAGATGGCGCTGTATAACTGGGAATACGTTGAAAAGACACATAAACACATTTTATGTGAACGTACCAAACACACATGTGACAAGGACCTTTTCGACGTAGGGAATGCTGCTCAATATGGTTCCCTTTTTGAAGATGTAAAATCTGCAGTCTGTGGTCAACTTGTTCAACTGCGGATCGTAACTGGTGACTGAGATGTTTCTCACATGCAGAGTGATACCTCCTTTCAAGTCTGCCAAGGTTACCTGACTTCCTCGATAAACAAGATTTTTTAAATGTCCCCACAGCCAAAAATTACACGGATTAAAATCCGGAGAACGAGATGGCGCAGTTGTCGGAAATGCACGACTGACTACTCTGCCATTAATGAAACACTGCCGAAGAAACTGCAGTACACAGAGTCCAATGTGTGGAGGTAATTGAGTCAAGACATTGCCGTTCTTGCAAATGGGGTACATCAAAAGTTTCGAACATCCTTTTGAACCTGTTGGCCGCAACAATGCATATCACAGGGTCATTGCGAATAGCGTGTTTGAAAAGGAAAGGCCGAAGAATGAATGGGGCTGGAAATCCACACCAGACTCTAATTTTCGGTGAGTAGAGTGGAATCTCTTTGAAAGTACCAGGGTTTTCAGTTTCTCAAATGCTTCAGTTTACAGTTTTTCGTGTTAACTGTTTTACTGAGGTGGAAATGGGCCGCATTGCTCCCCAGAATCTGCCATTGGCCTCTTCAACTTCTCTTTTTTTCATATTTTCGCTGTACAGCGCCATCTATTGGTACTTATGAAACTAAATTTTTTTTTCGGGTAATCCGTTCCCCCATGTCTTGAATAGTATGTTCAGAAATTTTGAAGCCTTTACACCGAGTACTTCGACATATAGAGAGGTCAGAGGTCAGAGCAGGGGTGTTTTAATTCTGACCACCCGGTATAATTTTATTTGTGAAATAACTATTGTCACAAGAAATTGAAACATGACAGAAAATTTATATCTGCTTAAAAGCTCAATAGAAGACAGCGGTTCAACACTTCACTCTTTGAAAGAAGCATGTTAGCTACTTTATATATAGAAATATGCTGCAAGCCTAATCTACGTAAAAGAAGTACCCTTTTTATATAACTGGAAAAATTCATGAGCAAATAATCCCATCATAAGTTGTGTGGTTAAGATAAAGATAAGTAATGATCGTAAAATAGGAAAAATAAATAGAATAACATGTAATTATAATTGCACAAAATAATTAAGGAGCATCTTTTAGTTCAGTCTAATTTTTCGTGTGTCACAAATAATTTATGAAAAAAAAAAGTCACGCCTGTGGACATCATGGTTATGAATATAGCATCTAAGGTAATTAAAATATGCAATTTACTTAAATAATATATTTCCTTTTCGGAAAATACTGGCATGATGTAAAATAAATTAAAAGTAAATGTAAAACATATTTTTATAAGAATAATTTTCATATTTTTTTAGAAAGTTTCGAACTGAAAATATATTTTTCTCGGAGCATGAAACATATAGTATTCATATAGAGACCTTTAAGAACATATTTTAAGGTATCTGCCTACGTACGGAGCACTTTTTTTCAAAAAAGGACAGTTTTGAATAAATATAATTATTTTTAGTTCAATTGTAATACAGAATGATAAGAAAACATAAAATCCTAGCAATATCTTTTTAATATTTTAAAAAATTGGGGGGTTTTGCCATTTTTTTAGCAAAATTTCATGTTTACGCCAGACAGCGTACACTCAATTCAAATAAATATATTTCAATTTCCTTTATGCTGCATACTTCTATGACACTTATCTGTGCACTGAACTAGAAGTTTTACAATATCTTCAAAAATAACCGAAAAATTTCAAAATATGTAAAAAAGTACATTTTTTTTAGTAAAAATTACCATTTTTTCATATTTGAGAACCTATAAAATAATTAAATTATCACATATAGCTTAGATCCTAGTTCAGAGCATAGTGAGTGATATGGAACACAGTCTCACAAAATTTCACTGAAATATCCTTAAAACTTTTTATGTAATGAATTTTATCGCACATGGAAATAACGAAAAAACTGATTTTCCAGAAATCGCATTTAAAGATTTCTTTTTAGGCAAAAAACTACAATATTTAATTGTTAAAATTGCCATTACTCCTCTTCTAATAATCGTAGGAATAAAATTAAAACAGATTTAGAATCGTAAAAGATTGCTCTTTCAAATAAAACAATAAAAAAAATTTCGAAAAATTTCCCCAAAACAGCCAATTTGATGTAGGCAGATACCTTAATTCCACCGCAATTCAAACATCTTTACGAAAGTTACAATGTGAACACGTACACAGATATAAAATCAGGCATGTAGACAAACACTCCAGCATCATAAAAAATTTTCTTCTACCTATATTGGAAAATGTTACGGTTCTTCTGAAAAAAAAAATTTCTTCACTCAACAACTCGAAAGTTTCTGATACATTTTTATACATAAAAGAACGATGCTTTCAGACATGATTATTGAAGGGATTTATAATCAACCAGTTTTTGATTTTCCTATAAATGAATTACATCTTGAGTAATAAGTTATTGTTGTCACAGAAAGGCAGTTATTTTTTCTTTCCTGCGCTGTCGTGTTCGGTAATTCGGTTCATCACGCCAACTTAGACAACATTTACTGGAAAATATGCTTTACCGAAAAACAAAAAAAAAACGTTCTGTTACATAGCTCCTGAATAAGACCACTTGCCAATTTAATGCATTTACGAACAAAATTAAACCTGGAATGCGTCAGTAAGTAACCAGTTTGGATTTGAGAACAGCCTTAAATACAATATCGATGCAACATGATAAAAGTAGATATTTTCGAAGCAATATATTTTTATTTTTAAGTAAACGTAAGTAATTCGGTTCAACACGCCAACTTTGACAGCATTTTCTGGTAAGTCTTTTTCCTTTACCGAAAAACGAAAAAACAGCTCTATTACATAGTTTTTGAATCAGAGCATCTTCCAATTTGATGCGTTTATGAACAAAAACAAATTCTGGAATGTGTCAGTAAGTAACTCGTTTGGATTTGAGAACAGCCTTAAATACAATATTGATTGTAACATAATAAAAGAGGATATTTTCGAAGAAAATATATTTTTACTTGTAAATAAACAAATACAAAGATGTAGATAATCATTGTTTTAGCAGGACAAAGAATTGATACAGAAGTTGTTATCTAACTTTTGACAGCTCTACTTCTTTTCTTATATATTTTGTACCTATTTCCCCAAGAGAGTTCAGAAAAATATTCTCGCTATTTGATACACATGTTAAAAAAAAACAAAAAAACAACTGGAACAATAAAATTGACTTTTCAGAAAAGACGTTGGATAATATATAATTCATAAATATTAAAGGAATTTAAAATTGAAGGTAATAAATTGTTTACTGCAGCAGAAATACTTAATAAGTGTCGTTATGGGCTGCAAATAATGTTTTCTGAAAATAAAATAATATTAAGACGCGGAAAGTATAATACATTACATAGGTAACTTTATAGGTTATAGAAATAGATAGTAATTGTCACAAGTCCTTAGTTATTCATAACAAGGACAGATAATTTCTTTCTTAAGATAAAAATGAATATAACAGTAAAAATAGATTTTCTTAAAAATATTTTTTTATACGCATTCAATGTTTATCTTGAAAATCCCGACTAATTTCATGGCTGCAATTCATGATTTTTCCAAAACATTTCCACTGAAGTAGTTGAATATGACGTGTGCACCGAACCCCAAAAATTCATCGCTTTGATCTTCGCAGGCAGATCTCCCCCCCCCCTCTCATATATATATATATATATATATATATACGTTTAATTCTGCTGTATCCTTTCATTGTTTTTTTATAATAACTCATTCTTTGTTTTTCACATGTGTTTTCATTTTTAAATATATATCTATCCCAAAATCATATTCTTTATCAATGTTATGGCTAATATGATGATGAAACCACACATTTTATTTGTGGTAATTTAGGCATTTAGGACCTGAAGATTCTGTCTAAATTCCACAAATTTCATTTTTTCAATTTTTAATTTAATTTCTTCTTCTTTTCTTTTTCTTTTTTCTTTCTTTTTTCTTTCTTTTTTTTCTTTTTTCTTTTTTCTTTTTCTTTTTTACTATGTATATGTTTTCTATATTCAGAGTGTTGGGGGAACACTATTGTTGTCAATTAATTATTACATTATAATTCATAATTTCATAGTTTTTGTTGGTGTTTCGGTAATGTTTAATTAATGGTTATATATATATATATATATATAGATAAATCTCCAAATAATTATGCTATCATTTGTAAAGAATACTATAAAGGGTTAATTCACAATGCAATCAACACAAGTAATATTTTTAATAAAACTAAATTAAATATTGAAATAAATAATAGAAAATTATTAAATTATCACAAATTACTAAAAATCAAATGTAATAATTTAAATTATCCTTATCTTGTTATAATTCCAAAATTTCATAAAAATCCTATTAAATTTTGCACTGTTACCATCGGGTGTAACACATATAACAATAATACAAGTTATTTACTACTTAATATTTTAAAGCAGATATATGATATAACGTTAAAACATAATAACCAACATTGCCTAAAAAACAGTTTTCAACTCATTAAAAAAATACATAATATCAATCCGGTAAAATTCATAAAAACATTGGATTTTAATGGTTTATTTAATAACATAGATATAAAAGACTTACATAAAACAATGTGTATATTATTTAAAGAATTTAAATCTCAATTAAAATTAAAAGAACATATTTCAGTAAAATTTTTTTAAAATTTACTAAATTTTACATTGCATAATAATTACATCATATATGACAATATTATTTATGAACAATGCCAGGGAATTCCGCAGGGCGGAACCGCATCTAGTATTCTCTCTGACCTTTACTTATATTATTATGAAAGAAATATTAGTCCGAACAATGATTATGTATTTTATCGCTATATAGATGACATTATCATATTTTATTTCAATGATAAAAATTGCACATCACCACTCAATTTTTATCCTACTCAGCTTAAATTAAGCGAAAATGATTTAATTAATAATAATATAAACTTTCTTGACTTAAAAATCAATATTAATAATAATTATAAATTAATTTTTGATATTTATGATAAGAGATTTGATTTTCCATTTAAAGTAAATATTTTTAGCAATTTTGCTTCATGTTTACATAAATCTGTTTATAAAAATATAATTATCAATTATCTACATCGAATAAAATACTTATGCTCAGATATAAATAAAAACAAAAATATTAGATTTATTCGAGATCAAGCAAAAATATATGGTTATCCAATTTTTATGATAAATTCAATCATCAACTCTTTTAAATAACATTTATTATATCATTTAAATATAAACACGGTATGTAATAAATTTTTGTTTTAATGTGCGATAACATATAACAATAGATATATAATATTACAATTATAACATACATTAATACAATTATAACATATTAGGAAATTTAATATTTGATTGAACATTATATACACTTTGTATAGTATGTGATTGTGCGTTGCCGATCACATATGTTTAGGGTGTTATTAATGTGCAGTTTTCATACATTTATAATTTAACTTATACAATAACACATAAAATTATACATGGATAACATTGGTAATTATAACTCACAAACATATCTATTTGCAATATAAATATATATAAATATATATATAGTTTTTTATTTTTTTATCTATGAAATATTAAATTTAACAAGTATTTTAATTACTGCATTGCATTAATTTGATTGAAACCCAGTAGTAATACTTATAATTATCAATTTTATAAATTTTGAGATAATTTGAATTGTTTATGAATTATTTAATCTGATATTAAAATTAATCTATGAAATCTAAAATATAATTAAGTATTAGTATAAATAATACATTTATTATTTAATAACAAGTCTAAAATATATTTAAGTAGTAGTAACAATATAACATTAATTATTTAATTATAAGTCTATAATATATATCAGTGAATTAATACAGCTGGCAGCAAAACACTTTTTTTTTTTTTTTAAATAATATCTATTTTACATAATATACTCTTATTAAGAATATCTGAAATGCTGTGCAGGATGAATAAATTCTATGTAGATTTATTCATATTGTAAGTTTTTATTCGAATTTAATGTAAAACTATAAGGTAGTATTGTTTTTTAAAATTTATTTATATAATTAAATCTAATGAAATGTATATGTAACTAATAAAGTGGATATGCAAATATATATTAATTATGAATAATTATAATACCAACAGATGGCGACACTTTACGTGTCATGTAGATATGATAATATTATTAATATTATTTTTAATTGAACTATAGACAGAGCTATTGCTTGTATATTAATTTTACTTTCAGGAATTAAAATTAGATGGAGTAATTATATATTCACGGATATAATTTTGTTATAAGTATATTATCACCAGAATAATTTTGTGTGTTTTTGAATCATTTTGTGTTGGTGTGTCATCGATGGAGTTGTGTTTAAAAAAAATGTGCTCTCAACTTGTCTTTCAAATCATTTCTCTCAACTCGATTGTCAAAATTATGTGCGTGCCATGTGGAAGTGGATATTATGCAGAAGTTTCTATATTTTGTGGATTCAGGATAATTATTGTGAGTAAAATATTTTATCTACAATTTAAGGGTTCTAATTTCCAATATTATTTCAAAAATGATATCTAGTGGTAATTTAGTGAGGTGATTTATAATGTTTTTAGGATAATCGATGTCAGTAAATTATATTATATATTCTTAATGGTTTTTTATTTCCAATTTAAATATTTCCAAACTTATTTTTTCCAATTGTTATCTGGTAATAATTCAGTATACTTGGTTGATTCTACTGTTCTTAGCATTATGCCAGTAGAATTATGAAATACTGAATTATTTTTTAAAACACATATGGGTGCAACCAAGCTGACGAGTACATCTACATGTGTTTTTTCATATCCAATTCTTGTTTGTTCTCTTGTGGTCCAGTTTTCCATTGTATAATGTTCATATTTGATTTATTAATCCATTTGTGTTTACTTAATAGCAACTCCAATCTATAATTTTTTCCCCCTTTCTCTCTCTTTCTTTTTTAAATATTATTCAGGTATGAGTAAATTTGGCCAATTACCATTGAAGCACATGCTATGCTTAAAATTATGATTGCATATGTTAATTATTAGCTATGTGGTATTCTGTTTACACAATATCATTATTTATCTCTTTGTAGATTAAAGTAGAATGATATTAGAACTTGATATGTTTTTTGAAATTCATAGATATTATAATTATATATATATATATATATAGTTGCTGTTTGTGTATAGGGTACATATTGTATTAAGATCCCAAATACGAATAGTATATTTATATTTTTGAAAAATAAATTAAGTGTAAAGGGTAACAAAGATTGTTTACAATTACCAAGGTTACAAAAAGTGAAACAATACACAGAAATGTATTTTTCGTGCAATCGATTTCTGCAATTTTTTTTTCACAGCGTATAGTATAAGAAACACTGTACAAACACCGAACCTTTTCTTTCTTCAATTCAAAATCAAAACTTATTACCCAGGAGAGCAATATCAATTATATATATACAGGCTTTATGGAAGAGGGTAGTGGGTGCAAGTGTGCTCGCGGATGCGTGACTGGTACGCTGTCTGTAGAGTATTGGTGAATCTCGTAACGCAGCAGATCCGGGACTGATATACAACTCTATTACTTATAACACTTTCTAACATAGTTAAAAAATGTTTATGACTTCGGTTCGTCTGTTTGCTCGTGCTCTAACTTGCATAAATGTACTCGGATTGCCGTGTAATTGATATATGTTATTGCGGTTTACCCTGGCATGTTTGGTATTGAAAATGAAGAGTGTAGCAGGGCATTCAAAAGAATTCCGTTATATTATGGTCTACCGGGAAAAACATTTCCCAATGTATTTTAATGATGTTAAACTATTTTAAACATATTGAAATTTATAGACATCTATGAGGTGCACAGAAAGATACTTAATATAGAATATGGTGTGCATAGCAATTATCGTTTATTTACAGGGATACACAAAATAATTCGTTTGTATTACTTCTACGAGCGATATAATTGCTGGAAATGCTTTTTCAATTGTGGTATGCGTTTTTAAACTTAACTATTTTTTTGCATATTACTTGGTGTGTATAAATTCTACAGATCATATACAGGGTTACACAAAATAATTCGAGTACATTTCTGCCTATTGGTGGAAATTGCAAAAGGGGAATTCTAAACTGTGTTATGCGTTTCCTTACTGAACTAAATTTTGCGTACTATATTGTATATATACGAATTTATAGATATTATACAGAACTGCACAAAAGAATGAGGATAATTTTCGGACTCTATATGGTAAATGTTGAAATTGGGTTTTCATATGTGTTATGCCTTTTTCCAAATTGTTTACTTAGATATAATCTTTCACATTATTAAACGGTGAATTGTTGTTACAGTGTTCTGAATATTTTGGATAATGTTTCATAAACTAAGCTTGACGCATGATTTTTCTTTCTGGTTTGTTTTGGATCAAAATAACACTCCAAGGAAACCCCGATTGTAAGTAACTCCAACTTACTATACGTTGCTGCTAAAATTCAAGGGGTACTCTTTCTTTTAGTTTAAATAACCTTTAGGTGGAATCAGCTATTCAAAAAAGTATTTTATGTACTGCAATAAAAAAAAATATATATATATTTTCAATTCAAATAAGAGTTATCTTATAAATCAAAATACAAAATGACCTTATTGTCAAAATTTCGAAATAGCATTGTTTTATCACAACAACAAATTGATTTTACAATGCAGAAGTTGTTGATGACAAGTTTATATATGACGTTTGACAGCTCTTCTGCTTTTCGTATATTTTGTGCACCACTTTTCCCCAAATAATCTTTCCCTTTTATACAGATGATAAAAATAAGAAAAACTGGAACAAAGAAATTGACTTCCCAGAAAAGGCGTCCATAAATATTAGATGAATTTCCTAAAGTAGGTAGTAAATTGCTTGTTTCGATAGACATACTTTGAAAAAACAGAAAGTTTAACAGCTGCAGATAAATTCTTTCTGGAGATAATAATAACATAACAATTTGGGTCAAACCTACTTCTTCGTAGATTTTATAGAACAGCTCTGTCAGTAAATAAGAAAAACAAAGTTTTATTTAAAGAGAGAATTGGTTCCTCGGCAGGACAATATTATTTGTGTGGGCAATCTTGTCATTAAATATTGTTCCAACATTTATGCAGGGCAATAAAAATGTATTTCTTTTTTCAAAGCAAATAAGTATTATCTTATAAATCAAAATATAGAAAGATCATGTCATCAAATAATAGAAATACTACTGTTTTATCACAACAACAAATCGATTTTACAATACAGAAGTTGTTGATGACAAGATTTATGTGACTTTTGACAGCTCTCCTGCTTTTCGTATATTTTGCGCACCACTTTTCCCAATATAATCTTTTTCTTCCTACGGATGATAAAACGAAGAAAAACTCGAACAAAAGAATTGACTTCCCAGAAAAGGCATAAATATAGTAGAGAATCATATTTTAATTTAATTGGTAGAAAAACATATATTTTTAATTTAATTTTGTCTTTTTATTCTAAATTCATAGTCTTTTATTAATATGTGAGAAGCTATATCCTATTTTAATGCATCTGTTTTATTTCAAAATTTCCTTTCTTTCTTGTTAAAAAGTCACTACGGCAGCGATCCAAAAGTAATATTAATATTAAAATGATTTTAACGGCCAGTAACGCACATGCAAGTTGTGAAAAAATCACGATACATGAATCTTTTCTTTTTTTATTCAAACTGTCGTATACGCCATTTATATCCAGCTGCCTCCGTCACCACATCCAGGAAAATAAAATTATTACAACAAACATACAAATTTAAATTACCTATCCTCGGAAGTTGCATTCTCATGCGATAATATAAACAATTTTTCGCTTACACTCCGTCTTTAGATAAATAAATGCAGTTAAAAATTTCTGTGCTACCCACAAGAAAGGTTATGGATAAAGATTTATCGCTGGACGTGGACACCCTTTATGCCAAATATTTAAAACGTCCCACATTAGAATGCATTAAACGGTTTTTCTCTTGGCGAATATGAGTCTTGCCTTTAGCTCGGAATTATAACATGTAGCGGTGGTTGTATCACCAAGTTTTTACTTTCTTCGACTCTATCATCTGTTCTAAACACATCTTAAAACTTGTTATTATGGAGGGACATTCGACCAATTCAGGCAGCTATGTTATGCCGCATTTCTTTGCTTCGTACATTTACTTCTCTCCAGACTATTTCTAAATAAAAGGGACTTCATCTCATTCCTGTTTCTGGATATTTTTAGAGTGATTATTTTCTTCAATCAAGTTTCCAAAAGGAAAACGAAAGATCATGGTATATTGCGAATATCTGTCTAAATCCGCGATACTTGTACATCCATTATATTCGGTCCCTATCCATACAATTTCCCTGCAGCTACAAACGTCACGTCCCCTCTGTGCGGTATAACATGACATTGGTGCCACCAATTTGGAAACTTGATAGAAGAAAACAATCACTTTAAGAATATCCAGAAATAGGCATGAGATGAAGTCCCTTTATTTAGAAATAGTCTGGGGAGAATTAAATGTACGAATCAAAGAAGTGCGACATAACATAGCTGCCTGAATTGGCCGGATGGCCCTTCATAATAACAAGTTTTAAGATGTGTTTAGCACCAAAGAAAGGGGCGAAGTGAGTAAAATCTCGGTGATACAATCATCGCCACAAATTACAATTCTGAGCCAATGGCGAGACTAAAATTCGCCAAGAGTAAAACCGTTTAATGTATTTCAATGGGAGCCGTTTTGAATATTTGGCATAAAGTCGGGTGTCCAGCGATAGATCTTTATCATAACCTATTTGTGGGTAGCGCAGAAATTTTTAGCTGCATGTATTTATCTAAAGACGGAATGTAAACGAAAAATTGTTTATATTATTGCATGAGAATGCAAATGCCGAGGATAGATAATTTACATTTGTATGTTTGTTGAAATCATTTTATTTTCCTGGATGTGGTGACGGAGGCAGTTGGATATCAAGACTAACAAAAAAGACAGACTACTGCGGTGCATTCCACTTATCTTTTTTTACAGACCGCTAGAGTGACGTGATGCTCTTTTCGTACACCTGCATTGGTACATTCGAGCATCACGTGACTCCAACGGTCTGTAAAAAAAAAGATATATGTAAAGCACCGCGGTAGCCTTTCTTTTTCGTTAGCCTCGGTTGAATATAGACGGCGTATACGGTTTGAATAAAAGAAAGAAAAGATTCGTGTATCGTGATTTTCTCACAACTTGCATGTGCGCTGCTGGCCGTTAAAATCCTTTTAATAATATTATTTCTTTTGGATCGCTGTCGTAAATGACTTTTTAACAAGAAAAAAAGGAAGTTTTGAAATAAAGCAGATTCATTCAAATAGGATATAGCTTTTAACATATTAAAAAAATAGTATGAATTTAGAATAAAAAGAGGAAAAATACGCTTGACAAAATTAAATTAAAAATATAGGTTTTTCTACCAATTAAACCAAAATATATGGTTCTCTGCCATAATAAAAATTAGATGAATTTCCTAAAGTAGGCAGTAAATTGCTTGCTTCGATATATATACTTTGAAAAAAAAACTTAAACAGCGGCAGATAAATTCTTTCGAGAGATAATAATAACGTAAACATTTGGGTCAAAAATAATTCTTCGTAGATTACATAGATGCAGCTCTGACAGTAAATAAGAAAAGCAAAGTATAATTTAAAAAGAGAATTGGTATCTCGGAAGCAAAACAATATTGGTTTAACATTATTTGTGTGGGCACAGTTGTCATTAAACATTTTTTCAACATTAAGGCGTTTATTTTTAACACTTTCAGAATATTGTGCCAATATTATCAAGAAATATTTTGCCATTTCAATAGGAAAATATTTAGCCAATATTGATGTATCACTGTAAATATTTCCTTAACTGCAAACTTTCAGGTTTTTTTTCAAGTCCAATAACAACCAAAAAATCATTAAATAAAAGAAATTAAATTAAAATTATGTAAATACAAGAAATATTTTATTCAATAAATTTTCCTGTTTAAATTAGGATTTTTGGATTTGCAAAAAACAGAAAGTTGGAAGTTATGTATTTTTAATGTAAATCCAATATTTCTTTAATAATGCTATTTTATTGATGCTTCCAACGTAAAACCAATATTTTACCAATAATTGTAGACATATGAAGATTTTATTACCTATAGCTTGTAATATAATAATAATATAAGTACATTTAGTATTAGTATTTTTTAATGTAAGTACATTCCAGTTCCAATGAAAAAGTTATTGCATAGTCTTTTGTCACTTTAAATAATTAATTTTAAAGTGCCATTATCTATCAAACACCGTACTTTACGTAGGCAATGAAAATAGTTATTTTTAATAGCAAATGTATTTTACTATTGTATAGCAAAGGTATTTGTTCATTGTTGTTATCGAAAGAAAAAGTTTTTTGCAATACAGGTGTTCATCGCCAGTTGTAGTGCGACTTTCGGCAACCTTTTCTGTTTTCTTATAGTTTTTTAAGCCCCTTTTCACAAATAAATTCAGTACAATAATTTTTCTATTTTATACACATGATAAAAAAGACATTTTTTTCAAAAATAAATGTATTATTTTCTCGTAAATCAAAAACATTTGATCATTGTTTCATAAGAGCAGCAAATTGTTTTTACAGTAGAGAAGTTGTTGATAGCCAGTTGTTATATAACTTTTGACAGCTTTTTTGCTTCTCTTATAAGTTCTGAGGTTCTTTTCCCAGGAGTGTTCAGAAATATAATTTTTATATTCCATACACATGATAAGAAAAAGCTATCTTTAAAAAGAAATGTAAATCGAAGGCATTTGGTCAATGTTTTATCAAAACAGCATCCCTCCCACCCCTCTTATAATAGAAACGTTGTCGATGGTTAGTTGTTATGTGACTTTTGACAGCTCTTCTGCTTATCTTATATTTTCTGAACCCCTTTTCGCAAAAGTGTCCAGAAACATATACTTTATATTTCATACACATGATATTTAAAAAAAAAAAAAAATAATAATGAATTTAAATAACAAATTTCAAATACGTAACAATCCGAGCATATTTACGGAAATAAGAATTTGAACAAACGCACACACATACAGACATATGCGGACAGAATAAACAAGTGTTATAGAAACTTTTCAACTACCTATGTTATAAAGTGTTAAAAACACTACTCGATTTAGGACAACAAAAATAGCTCTTTTTAAAAGCAAATATATGTTTTTCTTGTAAATCGAAAGTTTTGGATCATTGTTTTATCAGAAGAGAAAATTTTTTCTTTAAATAAAGAATTTGTTGAGGGACAGTTATTACATAATTTTTGATATTCTTAGCCCCTTTTTCCAAAAGAGTTCAGGAAAATAATCTTTGTATTCCATACATATGATAAAAAAAGTCGCTTTTTTAAAAAAATAAATGCATTTTTCTCTTGTAAATAGAAGACATTTGACAAATGTTTTATCAAAATAGCAATTTTTTAGCCAGTTGGTATATGTTTTTTTCAGCTCTTATGCTTTTTCTTATATTTTCTTAGCCTCTTTTCCCTAAATAGTTCAGAAAAGTAATATTTCTCTTTCACATACATGATATATATATATATAAACTGGAAGAATGAGATTGATTTTTCTCAATAGTCATCTATAAATAGTGACTTTTAATAATGTATTTTAATTCCGTAGCAATTGGAGCCTATTTATGGAAATAAGAATGCGAACCAGACGTACATACAGGCATACATACGTGCAGACAGAATAAACAAGAGTCATAAATACTTTTCAACAACCTATGTTGGAAAGTGTTGAAAACAATACTCGAAGTAATAAAATAAAAAACAAACACTCTCTTTAAAAGCAAATATATTGTTTCTTGTAAATTGAAGGCAGTGGATCATCTTTTTATCAAAAGAGAACATTCTTTTTACAATAAAATTTTTTTTGATGACCAGTTTTTATGGGATTTTTTGACAAATCGTTTTCTTATCTTATATATTTTGGCCTTTTTTTTCCAAAAGAGATTTAAAAAATGTCATTTCTATTTCATACCATTGACAAAAACGAAACAAAAACTGGAACAGCGATTTTGACTGTCCCTAAAAGCCGTTATAACCAATAAATGAATTGCCTGGAGTAACTAGTACATTGCTTGTTTTGCAGACATAATTTAAAATAACATCTTTAACAGAAGCCGATAAATTCTTTATACAGATGAAAATAATGAAAAATCTTGGTCAAAAGTATTTCTTGCTAGATTATAGAGAAGTAGATTTAGTAGAAAATAAGAAAAGCTAAATAAAATTTAAAGAGAGGATTAGTAGAATAAATCTAATGTAATGTATTAAAGTTTTACAAAAAATTGCTTTCGATTTCGTTTTTTTTTCTATTAAGTAGAGTAAACAGTACGAGTTTGAAATCTTTGAAAACTTTTCAAAAGACTGGTATTACTGGAAGTATGGTCATTTCACTGAGAAAAATGACACATTAAAATCTGAGTAAATCGATGTTTTCATTTTGTTGTGAAACTTTTAGTTTCAAATAGGACGACCCAATGCTTTCAATTCTGAAATAACAGAAATACTCAGAATATTGAAACATGGACATACTCAAAACTGAGCCAATAGAGGTCAGTTCATACTCATGTTTGAAACATGAACATACTCAAAAATGATTAGAATCAGTTCAAACTCTTTTGAAACATGGAAATACCCAAAAATGAGAAGATAGAAGTCACTTCATACTCATTTTCTAAGCATGGACATACTCAAATATGAGCACACGAGCAGGGAAGACCGAGCTATGCTCGGTCAAAATTAAATTTGAGTTCAAATATCATGACCCATGACCAAAATGACCCACTAATTGAATTTTCTCGAACATGTGACTTAGCCCAACAGTCTTCTTGTGCCGGAAAACCATAGGATGTAAAATTTAGTGTAAATTGAGCCGCTTTTTAGATATTGACCCACAATGACCCAGAAATGACCCACTAATCGAATTTTCTCGAACATGTGACCTCGTCTAATGATTTTCGCGTGCCCGAAACTCGTAAAATACAAAATTTAATCAAAATCGTTAGAGCCATTTTTTAGATAAAATTAATTTGACCCGCTTTGACCCAAAAATGACCCCCTAATCGAAAGTTCTCGAACTTGTGACCCAGCCCAATAGTCTTCTCGGGCCCGAAAATAGTCGGATACAAAATTTCGTCAAAATCGTTTGGACCGTTTTTTAGATACAATTAGCTTGACCATGACCAAAAATGACCCAAAATGACCCACTAATTGAATTTTCTCGAACATGTGACATAGCCCAACAGTCTTCTCGTGCCCGAAAACCATTGGATGCAAAATTTAGTGTAAATTGAGCCGCTTTTTAGATCTTGACCCACAATGACCCAGAAATGACCCACTAATCGAATTTTCTCGGACATGCGACCTAGCCCAATGCTTTTATCGTGCTCGAAACTCGTAGGACACAAAATTTAATCAAAATCGTTAGAGCCGTTTTTTAGATAAAATTAACTTGACCCGTGTTGACCCAAAAATGACCCACTAATCGAAAGTTCTGGAACATGTGACCCAGCCCAATTGACTTCTCATGCCCGAAAATGGTCTGATACCAAATTTCGTCAAAATCGTTTGAACCGTTTTTTAGATACAATTAGCTAGACCATGACCCAAAATGACCCAAAATGACCCACTAATCGAATTTTCTCGAGCATGTGACCTAGCCCAATGGTTTTCTGGTGCCCCAAAACGGTAGGATACGAAATTTCGTCAAAATCGTTAGAACCGTTTTTAAGATAATTTTTGCATATATATATATATTGTTGTGAGCTCGGGGTTCGAAAGGACTGATGCCAATATATAAGAACAATAAAAAGGCTTTATTCACTATAAACAGTGCAATACGATCACAAATATCTTCTGAAAATTACAAGATATTCAGTAATCTTCAAATGCAATAAAAGCTAAGCAAAATTTCACACAGAAACAATGCGTTCAATACGACGTATCAACGACAAAATCGATCCGAGAAACACAGTTCTCAATGCAAAGCCTCTCGTATGAATTCAATCGCAGTTGACAGACAACTAACTAACTGGACTGGTGGAGGTCCCTTATATAGGCTTCAGAGATCTTTCCAGATTATTCCAGAGCTTTCAGATGCTAGAAATTACCAGAAAGTGCTTTAACTTTCGATAGAGAACCAAAGCGAGAAAGGATCCCAAAGTACAGGTATAAGGGGGGGGGGGTGGTTGCACAAAAAGTCGCCAAATCCGTCGCCAACTTGGCGACATTTGGCGATATATCGCCAAATTTGGCGACAAAAATAAGTCGCCAAAACCATCGCCAACTTGGCGATAAACCCATTCCTTGGCGATTTTACCATAGACTTCCATTATAAAGATGAGGGTGTAAGGTTGTTTTCCTTGCAAACCATCTGAGGCCTTTAGCATTGAGTTACATGATGCTCAATAGGAAATACATTAATAATACTGCAATTTTCACAATAATAAAATAAAATAATTTAAACAAATGGAATATTTACAGATATATACAAAATTCATAACATTGCCCCCCTCTCAAGGACTGCACGTCCCGGGCAGTTCAACCTTTGATCGGAAAGCAAAGCCGTTACCAACAAATGCTATACTATTCAAAACACATTCATAATGCTGAATTATACAAAATATACACTTATTTAAAAATAAAATAAAATTAAAGCATAGACATTATTACATACAAGTATTTAAATAATAATAACAATAATAATGATAATGCTAAGCAAAATAAATAATTACATTAATTTATATACAAGACCATGGTCATACTAATTTACATTACTTACATTACACTATTTACAATCAATGAACTAAGTACTACGGCCATAGTATGGAGCCAGCCTGTCGTAATGAACGACTCTAGGCTTCGAACTTGGTGACTTTCGGATCCGAATTACGACATCGTTCAGTCTGTTTAGGACTGTATAAGGACCGTCCCAGTGCGATTGCAGTTTGGGAGAAAGTCCTTTACGTCGAGTCGGATTATAAAACCAAACCTTGTCACCTTCTTTGAATTGATGTCCCGTGGCTTTCGTGTCGTACCTGGTCTTCATCTTCTCCGTCTGTATATTGATCCGCTCTCGAGCCAAGTTGTGGATGTCTTCAAATCGTGCCTGAAGATTCTGCACGTATCCCTCTGGCGATGAAGGCGCATCTGGAGGGCGACCAAAAATCAGATCACAAGGTAGACGAAGATCACGACCGAAAAGCATCTGAGACGGGGAATAGCCGGTTGTTTCATGGACGGCGCTGCGATAGGCGAGAAGAAACAAGGGAAGTTTTTGGTCCCAGTCTTGTTGATTTCTTGAGACTAGCAGTGAGAGATTGTTGAGGATGGTACGATTAAATCTCTCAACCATGCCATCCGACTGTGGATGTAAAGGCGTCGTCCTAGTTTTGTCCATTCCGAGAAGTTGACAGAGACCCTCAATCACAGCAGAGATAAAATTTCTCCCCTGGTCCGAATGCACTTGGAGAGGGACTCCATACCTTGATATCCACTGGTGTACCAAGGCATCCGCAACCGTAGAAGCTTCTTGATCAGGGATGGCATTAACTTCAGGCCATTTTGTGAAATAGTCCATGACAACAGGAGGTATTTGTTGCCATCAGCACTTCTTGGCAGAGGACCTAGGATGTCAAGGGCGATGCGTTCAAAAGGTGCTCCTACATTGTAGAGATGTAGTCTTCCTCGGCTACGTTTCTTTGGTCCTTTCCGAGCTGCACATGCATCGCAAGATTTGCACCATTGTTCGACGTCAGCTCTCGCTTTTCCCCAGAAGAAGCGCTCTCGGACTCTGTGTAATGTTTTCATGACTCCAAAATGGCCACCAGTGGGACTGTCATGTAATTCCTTGAGGATCTCAGGGATTCGGGATCGAGGAAGTACCAACTGCCACCGAGATGTCTTCCTATCTTCCGATTCGAATTTTCGGAACAAGACACCATTTCTGACGTGGAGGGAGTTCCAAAGAGCCCAATATTGCTTCGTCGTAGGACTGTAAGTCGAGATGTCTTTCCAACTGGGCTTCGTGCTAGAAGATTCTAATAACTCCAAGATTGGTTTGATCTCAGAGTCTGCCATTTGATCTGCTCGAATCTTCTCATCACTCCAGGGATCTGGTGGCGTCAATAGTGAAGTCTTCGTCTGGCGTATGACATGTTCGGGATTATACTTGTTCTCCGCTCTGGAACAATAGCGACAACTTTCGGGACACGGTCTTCTTGATAAGGCATCAGCATTTCCATGCGATGAGCCTTTACGATGCCTGATGTCAAAGTCGTATTCCTGGAGTCGTTGTATCCATCTGGCTACTTGGCCCTCTGGGTTCTTAAAATTCATCAGCCATGTTAGGGATGCGTGATCAGTACGAAGGAGAAATTTCCTGCCATAGAGATAGTGATGGAAGTGTTCTATGGCTTTTACTATAGCTAATAACTCCTTACGAGTGACGCAATAATTCCGCTCTGGTTTCGATAAACATTTGCTCCAGTATGCTACGACTCGCTCTTGGCCATCTATTTCTTGGGAAAGTACAGCGCCGACACTTTCCTGACTGGCATCCGTGTCCACAATGAATTGTTTGTCGGGGTCTGGATAGGTAAGGACTGGAGAGGATGTGAGAGCTTCTTTCAGCCGCTGGAATGAATTGTCGCATTCTTGTGTCCATAGAAACTTCTGTTTGCTTTCAGTGAGCCTATGCAAGGGTCTTGCGATGTTGGAGAACCCCTGTACAAACTTTCTGTAATAAGTGCATAGTCCCAGAAAGCTTCGCAACTGATGGACATTTTCCGGACGTTTCCAGTGCTTTACTGCAGACACTTTTTCAGGATCTGTTCGAACACCTTCAGCTAAGATGATGTGTCCTAAATAGTTTACTTCTCGTTGGAAGAACTTGCATTTCAAAGGGTTCAGCTTTAAATTCACCGCTCTTAGTTTCGTTAACACTTTTCGAATATTCTCTAGATGTTCTTCAAACGTGCGGCCACCAATGATGACGTCATCTAGGTAGATGAGACAAGCTTCAAAAGTCAGACCTTTTAACACTGTCTCCATGAGGCGCTCGAACGTTGCTGGAGCATTGCAGAGCCCGAACGGCATAACTTTAAATTGCCAAAGTCCTTGTCCAGTAGTAAATGCGGTCTTCTCTTTGTCATCAGGATGGATCTCTACTTGCCAATATCCACTCTTCAAATCCAGTGTGGAAAACCATTTATGTCCTGAAAGAGTATCTAGCGTGTCGTCTATTCTTGGTAGAGGATAGCTGTCTTTCTTCGTGATATCATTAAGTTTACGATAATCCACACAAAATCTTGTGGAGCCATCTTTCTTTCGGACCAACACGATGGGAGAGGCCCACGGACTTGATGACGGTTCGATGATGTCACTATCCTGCATCTGTTGTAAGAGCTTAGACACCTCTTCTTGTTTAGCGAACGGCAAACGTCTGGGATGCTGTTTAATCGGTGGATGGCCGGCAGTATCAATTCTATGCCGTGTCAGTGAAGTGCGACCAATATCACTCTCGTTTTGAGAAAACACATCCTTAAATTCCTGGAACAGTCTTTCTGCGGCATGTGTCTGTTCAGGAGATAAATTCTCATTTCGTCCAATTTCAGGTGTTAAACTTGTAGACGGCTCCGACAACGTCAAGCTCGGGTCTTTGCAAACACAGGTGACTGGAGCACAGGTTGCAAGCACTTCACCCTTCTGGATAATTCTAGACTTTTCACTTACGTTTGCAATTCTCACGGGTATCACATCTCTCGACAGATCTACTAGCGCTGATGCTATTAGCACTCCCTTTGGGCTCTTCTCAGGATATCCAGTCAAGCCATACCGGAAAATTCTTTCGTTTCCAGTTAATCCAGGTATCATCATTTCGGTCCGTGGAGGGATGATAACATCTGCCTTGGCTGTGATCCGTTGAATAGACCCGGACTCATTTCCAAGTTTGAAAATAGTGACATCTTCTTGAGCAGAGCGTAACTCATTATTCTTAAAATCCAGTGTAAATCCATGCTCTTTTAAAAAGTCCAGTCCGAGTATGAAAGGGTCTGAAATATCGGCCACGTAGACTGTATGGCGATAAGCGGCGTTCCCAAACTTTATTTTCAGTGTCATTCTTCCATGTATATCGATCTTATCTCCGGTCACAGTTTGAAGAATAACACGCGGCGAGATCCAGAAGGGTTTTTCTTTCAGCCGCTGAGCTAGATCTTTTTGAATGATGGTCACATTGGCTCCTGTATCGATGATCATATTACAGGGCAAATCATTCACACTTCCGACCAGAAAAACTCCGTTCTCGCCGCAACTTCTTGCAGAAATTTCACATACTTGAAAATGAGGCTGCTTAAGATCTGGAAACCTCCGCCCCGCAAGATGGCCATTGATCAGTTTTCCTGCTCCACCGTTAGCGGGTGAGCTATTACCTTCGGTGCTGGGTCGCCTTGGGCAGTCGATTTGGATATGGCCTTCTCCACCGCATTTCCAGCACTTGATCTTCCTGTAAGGTTTGTTGGCCCTTAAGGAGTTCATCTTTCTCATTATGTCATTCATCTGCTGCTGTAAGCGCTCCACAGCTCTATCCGACGTCTCAGGCAGGTTGGCTACTCGCACAAAGTGTCGATCTTTCCTTGTAGCTTGCTGGGCTGCCTCGAATTTCAGGGCATAAACTAAAGCCCCTTTTAAGTCACTGAGATCTGCAATCCGGAGTTGTTTCTGGATCTC
Organism: Maratus michaelseni; assembly: GCA_963931845.1. Taxonomy (NCBI): domain Eukaryota; kingdom Metazoa; phylum Arthropoda; class Arachnida; order Araneae; family Salticidae; genus Maratus; species Maratus michaelseni. The sequence continues at coordinate 92,135,940 of OZ007597.1, read as the reverse complement.
AGAGTCACGCACACCATCAATAAAATGCTGCAGAGCCAAGCTTTCTCTAATTTCAGTCGGACAGCCAGGATAAGCAAGATGGGAAAGTCTCTCGAAATCCGTGGCAAGATCTTGCAGGGATTCAGTGGATTTCTGCTGTCGAGATTTGAGCTGGAGTCTGCTATATTCCTTCATGCATTTCTCGCCAAAGCGCAATTCTAAGGCACTGACGAGCGTTTCAAAATCCAGCGGTTCATTTGCAGGAAAAGTCTGTAAGACGTCGGCAGCATCAGCTCGTAGAGAAGCAGCTAACTGGCAAGCTTTTGTCTGGGAATCCCATCCATTGGCGTCCGCTACGATCCCAAATTGTGTCTTAAAAACTGGCCATGAGGATTTTCCGTCATAGGTCGAGAGTTTAATAGAGGCCCGAGGAAGCATAGCTTGATACTTGGCATCTTCGGGATAGTTTTCGGCAGTTATCTTTTGTTTCTTCACATTTTCCAACTCCTTTTCTACACTCTCAATCCTTTCTTCGACGGTCTTGGCGATCTTTTGAACTTTTTCTTCTACTCTTTCTTCAACGGTCTCGGCGATCTTTTGAACTTTTTCTTCTACTCTTTCTTCTACGGTATTGGCTGTCCTTTGAATTTCTTCTACTTTTCCTTCTATTTGTTGAAATCTTCCTTCAACTTTGTTTTCCACGCCGTCAATTCTGTCATTTAAAGATGTTATTTTATCCTCTATTAAGTCTTTCAACTCTCCAAGGTTGGTTGACATATCCTTCTTCATTTCATCTTTTAAGTCTCCAAGGTTGGCAGTCATTTTCTCATCCATCTCGCCAAGATTTGCAGTCATTTTCTCATCCATCGCTGACATTTCCTTCTTCATTTCATCTTTTAACTCGCCAAGGTTGGCAGTCATTTTCTCATCCATCGCTGACATATCCTTCTTCATTTCTTCCTTCATCTCGCCAAGGTTGGCTGACATCTCAGCCTGATTCGCAGCTAATTTCTCCAATAATTGTTTCAGTTCACCCTCCATTGCTCTGGTGATCGGCATTCAATCCCACTTCTGACACCAAATGTTGTGAGCTCGGGGTTCGAAAGGACTGATGCCAATATATAAGAACAATAAAAAGGCTTTATTCACTATAAACAGTGCAATACGATCACAAATATCTTCTGAAAATTACAAGATATTCAGTAATCTTCAAATGCAATAAAAGCTAAGCAAAATTTCACACAGAAACAATGCGTTCAATACGACGTATCAACGACAAAATCGATCCGAGAAACACAGTTCTCAATGCAAAGCCTCTCGTATGAATTCAATCGCAGTTGACAGACAACTAACTCACTGGACTGGTGGAGGTCCCTTATATAGGCTTCAGAGATCTTTCTAGATTATTCCAGAGCTTTCGGATGCTAGAAATTACCAGAAAGTGCTTTAACTTTCGATAGAGAACCAAAGCGAGAAAGGATCCCAATGTACAGGTATAAGGGGGGGGGGGTGGTTGCACAAAAAGTCGCCAAATCCGTCGCCAACTTGGCGACATTTGGCGATATATCACCAAATTTGGCGACAAAAATAAGTCGCCAAAACCATCGCCAACTTGGCGATAAACCCATTCCTTGGCGATTTTACCATAGACTTCCATTATAAAGATGAGGGTGTAAGGTTGTTTTCCTTGCAAACCATCTGAGGCCTTTAGCATTGAGTTACATGATGCTCAATAGGAAATACATTAATAATACTGCAATTTTCACAATAATAAAATAAAATAAATTTAAACAAATGGAATATTTACAGATATATACAAAATTCATAACAATATATATATAACCACCCACAAGATTTGCTCGTATTAGAATATATGATGATGTTTTATTCTTGAGTGTATGCATGTTTTCAGAAATGAGTATATACATGTTTCAAACTTGAGTAATTTTGATTCGGAGAACATTTTGACTATGCAACATACTCAGATATGAGTACTTTTTGCCCAGTTTTGTAAATGTCGTATTTAGAGTGTCCCCTCCTATGTTGGAAAATGTTAAAAACAGTACTAGACGTTAGACAATAAAAATAGCACTTTTTTAAAACAATTAAATTTTTCCCTCATAAATCAAAATATACCAATGTGTTGGATAATGATTATATCAGAACAGCGAAATATTTTTCCAATGCAGAAGTTGTTGATGGCCAAATGCGTGACTTTTGACAGCTCTTCTTCTTTTCTAATATTTTTTATGCCCCTTTCCCCAAAAGAGTACAGAAAATTATTCTTTCGATTTGTTACACACGATAAAAAGAAAAACTTGGAACAATAACATTGACTTATCAGAAAGGGCGTCCATAAATAATGAATTAATTGCCTGAAGTAAGTAGCAAACAGTTTGTTTTGGTAGACAACTTTGACAAAACATTTTTTGAAAAGAGATAGTTAATTTTTTTCTACTGATAAAATAGCATAAAATATGGGACAAAAATTTATCTTTCTAGATTATATTGAAGTAGATTTGGTAGAAAATTAGGACACGATCCGAACTCGATAAAAACAAATCGTCAACCCGAACACGAAATGGAATAAATTAATCTACATTTTAATACATTTATGGAAAAATAGTCTACCATTATCTACAGTAGTCCTCTCAACTGTCTACAATATACTTCTCTAATATCAATATTTCTTTTATGTTGAAAAAGGAACAGATATATATTCATATATGTAGTATACTCATATATGTTCAGATATGTAATTTGTTTTGTAGTCTTAAATTTTACAGAGGTATTTTCACTGTTCTACAACAGTCTTCTAAAATATTATCTCATCAAAAAGTCACCTGTAAAAAATGCAGCCAAGTCTCGTAACTCATTTACCGTAAAAAGTACTGAGATCGTATAAAGCCAAGTTTAACTATCTTATTAACTCTGAAATTTTCATTCACAAATCACTCCTAGTCTCTACATCTTTAGTTAATTATTATTTTATGACTTGGCAATTACGCAGCACAGGAAAGTTATTACACCTTACTATGTCATGGGATGGGATGGGATAATTTAACTAAAGCAAATTATATACGGACAGGGAAGCTATTACACCTTAATATGTTATAGTATTATTTGATTAAGACTAACTATATACATCACATAAGTCACAAAATAATAATTAACTAAAGATGTAGAAACTAGGAGTGATTTGTGATTGAAAATTTCAGAGTTAATAAGATAGTTAAACTTGGCTTTATACGATCTCAGTACTTTTTACGGTAAATGAGTTACGAGACTTGGCTGCATTTTTTACAGGTGACTTTTTGATGAGATTTCACTTATTTTTGTAAGTAATCTTCCTTTTCTTGATTTTGGGCTCTTTTTGGAGATCATCCACTGATTTTCGAAGAAGTTACCTTAAAGAAATTTCAGGTAACTAGGCAAGCACTAAGTTATGGGAGGGGGGAGTTAAAAGTACTCTCAATTGCTTCCAGGAAAGATGCTATCCATCTGAGATATTACTTGCAGCCTAGATACTTGATATTTAGCACAAAAGTACTGTTTAGGATAAAAAGAAAGCTAAAATTAAAATTCCCGGAAATTTTCAATAAAACAAACTCTTTTCGATTTTTCGAAGGTTTTTTTTTTTTCGTTTTTTTTTTTTTTTTGTCTTTTTTTCCGGCTTTTTAAATTTTTCCTTACTTTGTATCCTAAGCCCACCCTACCTTTCTGCCAAATGTCAAGCTGGTAGGACTACAAAATCGAATTATTTCCAAACCTTCGACTTTTTATAAATTTATTGATTTTTCGATTTTACTTCTAAGTTTCCTGATTGTAATGCCAATATAGTATTTCTTTGATCCGTCTTCTTAGGATCATTTAGGTTCAATTTAAAGATAAATCAAGGTAATCTTAGAGTCACCATGATTTTATTTAGAAAGGACTATCAAGCCATAACCAGCCAGTAATGTCGGGAGGAGAGAGGGAGCTGTGAAGATTTTTTTGGTGCTAACATCATTTAACAATCCATATTTCATATGCAAATTAAATAGAGTATAACCTGTGAAAGAAAACAAACATGTCTATAAAGAAACCGCTCATAACGCAGCCGGTCTATAGCGGAACTTTTCTATACCGAAATTCGTAAAAAAAAAAGAAAAAAAGCATAATCCGGGGAAAAAAACATAAAACAATTAGGGGCGGTGTACTAGCTAATAGGACAATTACCTTAAAACTCATGTTTCTAGAACTACAAAGTCGAATTGTTTTCAAATTTTCGATTTTTTACAGATATTTCGATATTTCAATTTTATTCTCGAATTTTACAAATTTTGAAAAGTTTCTTTTTTGAATCGTAAATACTACCTTTACACTACATTTTAAGTCTCTACGACTGCAAGATCAAATTATTTTCAATTTTTAATTTTTTTCGAATTTTTTTTTCGCATTTTCCAGATTTTTTAATTTTTTCTTTTTTTGTGTTCTTTATTCCATATTTCAAGTTTCTAGCGCTACAAAATCGAATTATTTTCAAATTTTCGATCTATTTCGATTTTTTTTTTAATTTTATTTTCGAATTTATTGTGTTTTAATTTTTCATTTTTCTCTATAACACTACCTTTACGCTGAATTTTTAGTTTTTAAAGCTACAAGATCAATTATTTTTCAATTTTTCGAATTTTCCAGATTTTTTTAATTTTTCCCTTTTTTTTCTATCCTAAATACTACCTTTATTCCAAATTTCCAGTTTTTAGCTCTAAAAAATCGATTTTTTTTTTCAAATTTTCGTTTTTTTCGATTTTTTAATTTTATTTTTGCTTTTTGTTGTGTTTTTAATTTTTTTTCTTTTTCTGAATCCCTTTACACAAATTTTCTGTTTCGAAGACTACGAGACCGAATAATTTTCAATTTCTCATTTTTTTTCGAATTTTGCGGATTTTTTTTTTCAAATTTTTCGTGTTTTTAAATTTTTCCTTAAATAGCATCCTAAATCTTACCTTTATTCCAAATTTCAAGTTTCTAGCGCTATAAAATCGGATTATTTTCAAATTTTCCTTATTTTTCAATTTTTTCAATTTTATTTTCGAATTTTATTGTATTTTTCATTTTACCTTATTCCGAAACCTAAACACTATCTTTACGCCGAATTTTAAGTTTCTAAGGCTAAAAGATCAATTTCAATTTTTCAGACTTTTTCGAATTTTTGAATTTTCCGGATTTTTGAATTTTTCCTTATTTTGTATCCTAAATACTATCTTCATTCCGAATTCAAAGCTAGCGCTACAAAATCGGTATATTTTCAAATTTTCGGTGTTTTTCGATTTTTCCGATTTTTAAATTTTATTTTCGATTTTTATTGTGTTTTTAATTTTTCCTTATTCTGAATTCCAAACACTACCTTTACGCCGAATTTTAAGTTTCTAAGGTTAAAAGATATATATTTTTCATTTTTTCAATTTTTTTCGAATTTTTCGAATTTTTGAAATTTTTTTTTCGATTTTTCTGGATTTTTTCAATTTCTTCTTTTTTTGTATCCTAAATACTACCTTTATTCGAATATTGAAGTTTCTAGCGCAACAAAATCGGATTGTCTTCAAATTTTCGTTTTTTTTTAAATTTTTTCGATTTTTTCAATTTTGTTTTCGATTTTTTTTGGTGTTTTTGATGTTTTCTTTTTCTGGATGCTAAACACTACCTTCACACCAAATTTTAAGTTTCTAAGACTACAAGATCGTATTATTTTCGATTTTCAATTTTGATGGAATTCGTTGAATTTTCGAATGTTTTTCTTTCGAATTTTCCGGATTTTATAATTTTTCTTTTCTTTGTATCCTAAACACTACCCTTTTTCCAAATGTCAACTTTCTAGGGCTACGGAATCTACCTAATCTTTTTGATGACGCGTGAATGAGTGAGTGAGTGAGTGACAAAAAATCGAATGTTTGAGTTCATATATCGTCTGAAGTAGAAAAGACAGAAAGTTGTAATTTTAAATTTTGGTCTTATTTGCCACATTCTCTAGAAAAACGAAGTTCCTGACTTTTGGGAAACTTCAGCGCAGAGATATGGGGGGGGGGGGGGGTCAAAAGTGCCCTGAGTTGCTTCCAGAAAAGTATGCTTATGGCTGTCCTCTCTCGACTTGGCGGAGGCACTGCCGTGCCTCCAGATCTTGCCAAGCTATATGCTCCATTTTTCTGCAACTAAATTTCCTCATGCCAATATAGTAATTCATTGATCCGTTTTCTTAGGATCGTTTATGTTCAATTTAGAGATAAATCAAGAGAATCTTAGAATCACCATGATTTTATTTAGAAAGGACTATCAAGCCATAACCAACCAGTAATGTCGGGAGGGAGGGAGAGATGTGAAAATTTTTGTGCGACCAACATCTTTTAACAACAAATATTCCATATATAAATTAAATAGAGTAAAGCCTGTGAAAGAAAATGAACCTGTCTATAAAAAAAAGGTCTGTAACGTAGCCAGTCTATAGCGGAACTTTTCTATTACAAAATTCGTAAACAAAAGAAAAGAAAAGCATAATCCGGGGAAAATAACACAAAACAATAACGGAAGGTGTACTAGCTAATAGGACAATTATCTTAAAATCTATCTAAAACAAACTATCCCTATCCTGTGGGATTTGTTTTTCAATGTTTTACTTTATTTAATGCAAAACATAGATTGCATCCGACAACTCATAAAAAAGTCCTCCGGCCTGTACCGGCAGGAAAAGGTAGCTTTCCTATATCTTCGTTTTAAAATTTTAGCTAATGTTACTCGAAAACAGCAAGTTAAAATGCAAAGAAACCGTTTACAAAAGATTCGTTTACACTGAATTTGAATAAGAAATTCGCCAAATTATTGAGCTATAGCCAAGTTGGCTTCATTTATGAAGACTTATTTTTGTCGCCAAATTTGGCGAGATTTCGCCAATTGTTGCGAAGTTTGGCGAGAATTTGGCGCTAATGGATATGAATATATAGTTTTATGCGTATGATTGGGAAAATGATTACAACAATGAAAGAAAATAATTTGCGAGAAATCGCGTTCACTAAAACTTATAAATTTATATTAAAATCATTAAAATTACAGACATTACAATTCACTTTCATAAAACATTAAAAACATATTAAAATTGGACGTTTCGGATTTACATGGAAAATCCCTCTTCAACAACAACATTTCACTTAGCGTAAATCATAGTTCAAAAATATCAACAAATAGAAAATGCAACGTATCAAAATTTCGAAGTCAAAGTTACAGTTATAATAACACGGAGTATTCATTCGGGATTGCACCTGCTTGACCATTATTGACCATAAATTTATCGTTGTTTTTTTGTAATGTGCTGTTTTGTTTCAAAATGTCAGCCACCCTAGAATTTCAAACTGCTCTATCTCAGCCAATTTTTAAGATAGAGGTAAAACAAAAAATGCTCTGGAATCCTTGTATCAAGTCCTAACACCTAATTAAAAAATAAACTTGATTTTTTAACTTTTTTGTATATTTATTTTAGTTTTAAATTTTTCCATGGCCGCCATCTTGAAACAAGATGGCGGACCAAGCTGGCCAACGAACTCGGTCGAGGCATTGGTGAGCTTAATACACACAATTAGTTTCATCCAAATTAATTTATAATTACGAGCGTTATCGTATCAAATTATTTTCATTTTTTCAATTTTTTTCGAATTTTTTTATTTTTTTTTCGAATTTTCTGGATTTTTTTAATTTTTCTTTTTCTGTATCCTAAATACTACCTTTATTCCTAATTTGAATTTTCTAGCGCAACAAAATCGGATTGTCTTCAAATTTTCGGTTTTTTTTCAATTTCTTCGATTTTTTCAATTTTGCTTTCGATTTGTTTGGTGTTTTTGATGTTTTCTTTTTCTGGATGTTAAACACTACCTTCACACCAAATCTTAAGTTTCCAAGACTACAAGATCGTATTATTTTCAATTTTCAATTTTGATGGAATTTGTTGAATTTTCGAATGTTTTTTTTTCGAATTTTCTGGATTTTATAATTTTTCCTTTCTTTGTATCCTAAACACTACCTTTTTTCCAAATGCCAAGTTTCTGGGGCTACGGGATCTACCCAATCTTTTTGATGACGCGTGAACGAGTGAGTAAGAAGTGACAAAAAATCGAATGTTTGAGTTCATATATCGCCTGCACTAGAAAAGACAGAAAGTTGTAATTTTAAATTTTGGTCCTGTGGGCCAAATACTCTCTATAATTGAAGTTTAAAATTTTTGGGATACTCCAGCGCGGAGATATGGGGGGGTCAAAAGTGCCCTGAGTTGCTTCCAGAAAAGTATGCTTACGGCTGTCCTCTCTCGACTTGGCGGAGGCACTGCCGTGCCTCCAGATAAATTTTCTCTTTTATATTGTAAAATGAACGCGCGCACACACACATACATGTAAGGTAAAGCTAGGAGAGTCTGCGCACAATTCAAAAGAATAACAATAAAAAATATAAATAAAATTTTTTTGCTAAACTATAGATGAATAATTTTCACTTCATTTGTTTTTTATGCATTTCCATTGCTATTTTGTTGTTATGTTGCAATTTAATAGAACAGTTGTAATAAAACCAAGAAAGTTATTTTGCGCAATCTGTCCTTACAGGGTTGGTGTGATTGCGCACATGGGTAGGAGAGATTGTTACTAATGATAACTACAATTAAATTGTTAACAATAATAATTACACTTAAATGACATTGTTGTAAGGTTTTTGTGAACAAATATTATTGTATTAGGGGTGAATATTTCAACCTAATGATTAAAGAATCAGAAAAAGGAAATAATTTTAAAAACGATTAAAAAATTTTTATTAAAGAAAAAAAATTAAAGAATCAGAAAAAGAAAGTCCAGATAAGATTACAAAATAACATTAAGTTACTTGATAACACTTTTTTAGTCTATTTTCATTTTTCACTTTTTAATGCAAATTTACCAATAAGCTGCGTAATCTTTCCTAGCATGGAAACTAATGGGAACAATGCGCCATCTAATCATGCTCCTAAGTAGCAGATGCGCAAACTCTGCAATTTCTGTAGGAGAGATTGCGCGGCCTTTTATTTAAACATGGCCTCTACTAAAACGAACCGTTGATGTTCACATTGTTAGTCTAGATTAGTAGCGTATGATAAATCATTTAAGTTAAAAATATTTTGTACTACTGACATTGTATAACAATTCTGATGAATAGCTATGAAAATTCAAGCAATTACTTTAGGAAAACAAAACAAAATAGCAATGCTTTATCTTAGACGCTCAAAACAATCAACGTGGGCTTTCAAGTAGACTCTCCACTACTGCTGTTGTACAACTACCTGTAGTCACTGTGCGATCACTCTACTCCTTCCCCCGAACCTCTATGTGCGCAATCTCTCCGACCGCGCCATCTCTCCTGGCTTTACCTTATATATACTCATGTATGTAGTTGTTTTTGTAGTTTTTATTTTTACAGTTGTTCTCTTACTGTCTACAATAGTCTTCTCTCATATCAATTTTATTTTTTATATTGAAAAATGAGTATATATATCTATGCTCATATATGTAGTATAAACATATCTTGAGCTATGTTGTTTTTTGCAGTTTTTAGTTCTGCAACAGTCTTCTCATTGTCTGCAATAGCCCTCTTTAATATCAATTTTATCTTTTATGTTGGAAAAATGAACAAATTTTTATTCTCATATATGTTCAATGTACTTTTTTTAATTGAAGAAAAATATCACAGTTTTTAGAAAAATCGGGTCAACCTGATCCGAATCCTACACGCAGCGAAACATATTAACGTCAAATCGAAACGCTCTAAGACTCTAATAAGATTTAGCGATATTTGCTACTAAAAGTGTAATTAATTGTTTCGAAAAAATAAATAAATAAAGCAATAAAATCTAGGCCAAAAGCGTTTTTCTTTTAAACTCTAATGCTGTTTTTTTTTGTTTTTTGTTAGAAAATAAGAGAATCAAAAACGTCTTGTAGAGCACTTGTAGTAAACAACTTGTAGTGGATTAAATGCATCAATTTAAAGTAAATCATTTAAATCTCAAAAAGTACTTTTAATTTAGATTTTTTTTTCTTTAACTAATACTAAATGCTTTAAAATGATCAACATTTTAAAATTTCAAGAATAGGGTAGCCCGACCAGTAAATGAACACATAAGCACATTTAAAAAAAAACTAGTCGGATGTGTCAATCCCAAAACTTTCTTCTATCTCACACAGGTTTCGCATACACTAAAAAGAATCAGCACCAATTTATATCACGGTTTAACTGAATCTAAAGTTTTATTAAATTCCGTGCATTAGTTCCTGGGATATGATAATTGTTAAAATCGTGTAAATCCTGCAAAATACAGCATAGCAGCGCCACTTTTTGGGAGATTTAGATCAAAACCTAATCAATAACAACTTATGTCAACATCTAACTGAATCTGAAGTTTGATGAAAATCCGTGCATTAGTTCTTGAGATATAGTTATCGTGTTGTAAAGAATTGAGCCTCTATGTCCAGGTGCACTATGTGTCATTCTAGCGTTTCCTGTGAGTACACTTAACTGCATACCTTCCCACGCTAGTTTTGCCTTGAAGACAAGCCAACGCCGAATTCTATTGCACTGCGAGCGGAAAGTTCGGACAGTGATGTAGTGGTAAGGTGTTACCCAAAGAGGGGTCTTATGCTTTGATCCTTGCCGAGGTCGTGGGAAAGAGATCATCTGCGAGAGAAGCGATCTCTGCACACGATTTTTAGGTTTGCGCCCGAAACTTTGCCCTTTGTCTTGGAACGTCCAATGACGGACTTAGTGAAAACGAAACAGAGGGATCTCAAGGCTGCTAAGAGGCTGGAGAGTTTCGAGGGGCCCGCCACGACAAAACCCCGCCCCCAGAAGAAGTTCCCCTGCGAGGATGAAAAAGTTAGAGAGAGGAGTTGTTTGGAGAGATCGGAAAGGAGAGTGTTGACTCTCTGGAGAAGGGAAAAGGAAACGTCAGTTTCGAACTCAGCGTAGTGTAAGCGCTAGTGAGGTCCAACCTCTAGAATTGATACAGCAGGTATCCGGTGAAACTCCCAGAGAAAAGAAAAGCACACCGAGTGCGAGAGTGAGAGTTCTTAGACTCAGAATTAACGAGTATTAGTAGATCTTCCGAAGAGAAGGAACGGACGAGCTTTGGTCTGAATGAACTTTATTTTGTAGTCACGACTGACTGTAATGTTTAGAGACTTTTGTTTGTTTCAGTTACACTTGGAGTCAAGAGGTCATTAATTTATAAGCGATTGACTCACGAAAAATAATTAAATGCTGTAATTAACTTTCTTGTACATATTTTTATTAGAATTAATATTGGTATGCAATAAATTCTATTTTTTAATTTATGCAAGATAATTCTCTTTACCAATGATCTGATTTCGCTACCACTCACCATCTTTAATCGGGTCGGTATAGAGGAGTTATTACAACTGGTGGCCTGTGGTGATGGATTAATGAGCAAAAATTAATGACATTCTCTAAAGACAAAGAGTGGACTCTGAAATTTAAATCATCAAAGTGCTCCAAGAAAGAGTCTCCTTGTGACCTGAGTCTCCTTAGACGCCCCTGTGGATCAACACAGTATCAGAAAGAGAAATCTACCAAGAATTCTGGAGAGTGTTCCCCCATCAGAAAGAGAAATCTACCAAGAATTCTGGAGTGTTCCCCCATCAGAAAGAGAAATCTGCGAAGAATTCTGAAGAGTGTTCCCCATCCGTGAAAGACTGTGCTCCTGTGAATCCGTGAAAGACTGTGCTCCTGTGAATCCGTGAAAGACTGTGCTTCTGTGAAACCGTGAAAGTCTGTGCTTTTGACGCCCTGAAAGACTCTTATTAATGAAGGTAAGCTCTTTTTATATTCAGAGTGGCTTTAAGTGTTAATAGTGTTTATATAGGTGTTGTAGGCTTTAAAAGAAAGTTGTATGTTTATTTTTGTGAGAGTAAATTTTTGAGAAATTTTTCCGGTAGAAAAAAAAGTATTATGAGATATTTCCGAGATTACTGTAACTTATTTAATAGACAAATTTTGTAGTTAAAAATTAAATTATTGTTGAATTAATTTAATGCAAACTGAGAGTTGTGCAGTGTTGCAAAATTTTAGCTGAATCTATAAATGAGAGATCATTAAAAAAAAAAAATATATCGAACGCATTTCATATTTTAAGATAACAGAGTTGATTTTATATGTTTTTTGTGAATTATTCTAAATCTTTTAAGAGTGGATGCAGAGATTAAGACCACCATTGATTAAAAGAGAAAGGAATTGAATAAGACGTTTGCAATTTAAAATACTTTTACTGTGCTTTTTGAAATTGAATTTGTTGTTTTGTGTAAAATTTATCCCATATGTATTTTATAACCAAATACCAAGGTGAATGTGGACGATAGGATAGGGTTGCTTATTTTTATAAGTTGCATATTTCTTATATATTATTGTTATGCGTACTTTTTATGAGTATATATTTCAGTATTATTTTAGTGCACTTGGTAGAAATTACATTTAATCTTATTGTATTGTTTTATAATTGTGGGAAAGATAATTTCTAATTTTAAACTTTAAAAATGTCGGAGCTTAAATATTTTAGGAAAGCTGATTTGCAAACGTTAGCTTACGAATTTGAGGTCATTTTAGAGGAAAATGATATTGTACCGAAAATTATAAAAAAAATAGAGTCGTCAGAGGGATTTGATAAAGAGCTAGCCTTAGCGCAAATTAAACTGTTAGAAAAAGACAGGGAAAATAAATTATTGACAGAGAAGGAAGAGAACGATAGACTTCAAAAAGAGAAAGAGCGCGAACATGAGTTAGCTATGTTAAAAGCGACACAAGAGTCAGATGACCGGAGTACCGCATCCAGTAGCATCTCAGTTAGAACGAATCATTTACCCCTAAAAACAATTATGCATCGCTTTGATGAAAAGAATTGGGATATTTCGTTGTTTTTGAATTTATTCGAGAGACAGGCAAAAAAATGTAATCTAAATTTGGATGAGTTGGTGACAAACCTACTATCATTATTACCTGTGGGAATGGCCGAGTTAATTTTGAGAGAACCCGAAGACAAAATTGATGATTTTCAATATGTGAAAGAAAAATTGTTAGAACGATATCGTTTGAATGCAGAGACGTACAGACAAAAATTTAGTCAACACCCGCGTAATCCTAATTCAGTTTGGAAGGATCTGATATTCGAGCTTAATAGATTTTTAGAAGGTTGGCTGTCATGCTTACAAGTTTCGGATTTTGAGGGTTTGAAAAATTTGCTTGTCACGGACCAAATCAAACGGAGAGCGTCTCCAGAAATGCGCGAACATTTTATAGATAACTGGGCGGAGATTAAAGATCCCGAAGAGTTAGTGAGGCTTTTAGATGCGTACGAGGCAATCAAGCGCCCGTCTAAAAAAACTTGGAATCCGAAACTCCCTTTAGAGAAGAAATTTGAAAGACCCAGGACTTTTGAAAATGGGCGAAACGGTAACAGAAATCCGGAGACTAACTTTAACTGGAGGGATCGCGATGATCATAAAGAAAGGGAAAGAGCTTACGAAAAAAGGCGAGAAGTCAAGTGTCGGGTCGGTCACTTAATAAGTAAGCCGACACTTGAAGAAACCTTCTCCCCTTATTTGAGTAAAGTATTAGTGAATGGAATTCAGGCAACTGCTTTAACGGACAGTGGGAGCCAGATAGATTTGGTCCCGCACCATTTAGTCGGTCAAGATAAATTGAATGGAGATCACGTATGGATTAAAACTCCGCTGGACAGTAAATTATACTGTTTACCTATAGCAGAGGTCACTTTAGAAATTGAAGGCGTGGGGGTCATTGAAACCAAGCCAGGAGTTAACAATAGAGGTTCAGATATGTACTACTATTTGTTGGGTAATCGCACTCAGAAATTGTTAGAACAGGCGAAGAAAAAACCCGAATTGATGAATGCAGTTTTGACACGCGCTCAAACGAGAGAAAAGGGTGGCCCAGCTCCGAATCCGGTAAATAAACAAATTATGATTTCCGAGGGGGAAAAAGAAATTTCTAGCGAAATGTTGAAGCGGAAGCGTTGAATTCAAAACTAGAGGGTGAAAATCTAGAAAGCCCTATTGAATTGGTTAGTGTGGATAAGGGATTATCGCCTTTGTTGATAGGTGAGGGATCTTCGATCTTAGCAGAAATTGGAGGGAAGGATAGTCAAATTGAATTAGACAGAGATCAATCTCTCAAAGAGATTAGTAAAAAAACGGAAGGTGAAGAATCGCATTGTAATGCAGGAGATTCTTTGATAGTGGCAAAAGCCAGAGACAATCGCGTGAGTGGGGGGAAGCAGGTGCTTGTCCCATTGCCTTATCAGGTAGATATTTTTGGCGCGTGCCTAGAAAAAGTGTCATTACACTTAGGGAAAGGGAAAGTTAAAGGAAATGTGTCAGAATACTTGGACCTTGGGAAAAGATTGATAAACGATTTAACTACCGCATTTCTAAAAATGTTCGGTGTTAAGTTGAGAAATCCGAGAGTGTGTCTCACAATAAGCGATAGTATTGCATGTTGGCATCGAAAAGTTAGAAAGTTTTTGAAAGCGTTAGTATTTGGAGAATGGATAAGAGAAACGGAGGAAAATAAATTCGTGAAGGGATGTGTGTTTAATCTCACGAACAGGTTAAAAAGAGGTCGAGTTTTAGCCGTTGAAAATGTGTCAGAAAAATGAGAAAAAAGGAAATTTTGGTTTGACAGAAAAGCGGTAAAACGGAAGCTTAATGTGAAAGATGAGGTTTTAGTTTTAACTACCAGAAAGCCAATTAAAATGTCAGATAGACGGATAGGGCCGGGAAAAATTGAATCGAAAATCTCGGAAACAAATTATATTGTGAATGTTCCTGGGAGGCGACAGAAATCCCAGATATCTCACTTGAGTTTAGTAAAGCCTTACAGAAAACGGGTGGAGTTAGCAGATATCTTAACGGGGGAAATAAACGCACTTGAGGAATTCTGTTTACCGTATCTAGATGATATGGCGATTTTTTCAGACAGTTGGGAGGACCATATGCGTCATCTAGAAATAGTATTGAAAAGGGTTAATGACGCGAAACTAAAAATCAAATTGGCAAAATGCAAGTTCGCTCAGAAAACCGTAAAATATCTTGGGCATATTGTAGGTGAGGGCAGACGGAGGCCAGCTGAGGTGAAAGTAAGGGCAATTAAGGAATTACCGGTTCCGAAATCGAAAACTGAAATTCGTAGATGTTTGGGAATGGCTGGATATTATTCCCGGTACATAAAAGATTATGCAGTGATTGTAGAACCATTAACGAGGGCGCTTAAAGGGAAAAATAAAAAAGAAAAGATTGCATGGAGCGACGAAATGGGAAAAGCCTTTGAGACTTTGAAAATGAAACTTACTGAAGAACCGGTGCTTTACGCTCCTAATTTTCAGAAAGAATTCATAGTACAAACTGATGCTAGTGACTTAGGTATTGGCGTGATATTGGCTCAAAGAGAGGGATCGGAAGAGCACCCCATAATATATTTAAGTCGCAAATTTACTGATAGTGAGAAAAGTTTCTGCGCCACTGAAAGAGAGTGTGCTGGAATTATTTTTGCGATAAAAAAGTTAAGGCATTATATTGATGGACAAAACTTTTCTATCGAAACCGATCACAATCCCTTGGTATTTCTAAAAAGAAATTCTGGAAATAATCCCAGATTATTAAGGTGGTCCTTGGCTCTGCAACCTTATAGTTATGCCATTTCTCATCGCGCAGGCAAAGACATTCCGCATGTTGATTGTCTGAGTCGAGTTTAATGAGATTTCTTGATAAACTTTTGTATATAATTATTTTATTTTTATTTCACTGTGTTTTATTTCAATATATGTTCATGATTTCTTATCAGAGCGCGCAAAAAAGAAAAGGAAGGTAGTATTATCTTATTCATGTATGTTTTTTTTCTTGCCACTCTGATGTAATTTCAGCTTGCAATTCTTTATTCGACTCTTAGAGATTATTAGTGTTTCACCCTTAAGAATCGTTTGAGGAGGGGGTGCTGTAAAGAATTGAGCCTCTATGTCCAGGTGCACTATGTGTCATTCTAGCATTTCCTGTGAGTACACTTAACTGCATACCTTCCCACGCTAGTTTTGTCTTGAAGACAAGCCAACGCCGAATTCTATTGCACTGCGAGCGGAAAGTTCGGACAGTGATGTAGTGTTAAGGTGTTACCCAAAGAGGGGTCTTATGCTTTGATCCTTGCCGAGGTCGTGGGAAAGAGATCATCTGCGAGAGAAGCGATCTCTGCACACGATTTTTAGGTTTGCGCCCGAAACTTTGCCCTTTGTCTTGGAACGTCCAATGACGGACTTAGTGAAAACGAAACAGAGGGATCTCAAGGCTGCTAAGAGGCTGGAGAGTTTCGAGGGGCCCGTCACGACAAAACCCCGCCCCCAGAAGAAGTTCCCCTGCGAGGATGAAAAACTTAGAGAGAGGAGTTGTTTGGAGAGATCGGAAAGGAGAGTGTTGACTCTCTGGAGAAGGGAAAAGGAAACGTCAGTTTCGAACTCAACGTAGTGTAAGCGCTAGTGAGGTCCGACCTCTAGAATTGATACAGCAGGTATCCGGTGAAACTCCCAGAGAAAAGAAAAGCACACCGAGTGCGAGAGTGAGAGTTCTTAGACTCAGAATTAACGAGTATTAGTAGATCTTCCGAAGAGAAGGAACGGACGAGCTTTGGTCCGAATGAACTTTATTTTGTAGTCACGACTGACTGTAATGTTTAGAGACTTTTGTTTGTTTCAGTTACACTTGGAGTCAAGAGGTCATTAATTTATAAGCGATTGACTCACGAAAAATAATTAAATGCTGTAATTAACTTTCTTGTACATATTTTTATTAGAATTAATATTGGTATGCAATAAATTCTATTTTTTAATTTATGCAAGATAATTCTCTTTACCAATGATCTGATTTCGCTACCACTCACCATCTTTAATCGGGTCGGTATAGAGGAATTATTACAGTGTTAATAATGAGAAAAGTAGCATAGCAGCGCCACCTGTTGGGATATTTACAGCAAAACGTAAACAGCATCTATTTATGTCATGGTCTAACAGAATCTGAAGTTTGATGAAATTCCGTGCATTAGTTCTTGAGATATAGCTTTCGTAAAAATCATGGGAAAAGTAGTTTAGCAGCGCCACCTTTTGGGATATCTATACCAAAACGCAATCAACATCTATTTATGTCACGGTCTAACTGAATCTGAAGTTTGATGAAAATGAGTGCATTAGTTCTCGAGATATAGCTATCGCGGAAATTCCGAAAAATGCAGCATAGCAGCGCCATCTGTTGGGCCATTTTCACCAAAAACTAACCAGCACCAATTTATATCAAGGACTAACTGAATATGAAGTTTTATTAAATTTCGTGGATTAGTTCTTGAGATAGAGCGCCCACAAAGTTTGTGTCACATACAGACAGACAGACTCACATACTCACAGACAGATGTTTTCTAAAAACAGTCAAATCGTGTTCAGGACCTTATCCCTCGGAAACCGGAAGTCGAAAATTTTCATGAATCCAATACTTTCTTCTTGTAAAGATAGAAGAAAGTAAAAAATTGATAATATTTTAATAAACAGTACCTTTTGGTGTCTGATAGTGCAAATACATGTGTTGGCATACACTGTTAAAAATATCCCTGTAAAATTACGGTCAGAGGCCGGCAGCAGAGATTCCAGTCATACCTCGTGAAAAAAAAATCCGTGCCCTTTATTTTGTGCACCCCGTAATTTTACGGGGCAAAGTAATACAGCATTATAATGCACAGGATATAATGCACTTTAACCCTTTCCGGCACAGACAAATTCTGTTCCTAAAATGCGAAATTACTGACTGATACCGGAATTTACAAACGACTTTTTTAGAGAATAAGAACTCCTTATTTTAAGCTTTCATTGTAAAAGCAAAATTTTATTAAAATATTTTTGGTGCCGAATGCAAGTTATTATTATTATTATTGGAATTAAAATTAGGTGTGCCCGGAGTGGGACCACTGTGCCGGAAAGGGTTAAAACACAATAATACTTTGCTTACGGTTTCGTAGCACGTAGCAGGTTAAATAATCATCACAGAATCGCTTCTTTAGCGGGTTAAAAAATATGTTACGGACGCGGTTAAATGACATTATTTTTCGAAACACGACTAAAATGAAGGGTTACACCCTAGCGGAGGAAAATGTATAGGGTCGACCGTATTTTTGCTAACAGATGGGCTAGAACTGTAAGAATATGTGGATTGCCATTGATTTTCTAAGCATCTAACGGATAAGGCCGCTTATTTAGCGGATCAGACCGTTTTTCATCAAATAAGGCTGTTGCTCGTGAAAATTGAAGGGCGAACGCTCATAAATTTACAGTTTTTTCTGAGAGTGTACAAATGATTAAAACATAAAAAAAGGAAGTTAATATTTCATTTGTTTGGGATGTTATAGGGTGTCTTAATAAAAAACTATACAAAATCCAAGTAAATGAACAGTTTTTACCAGTGAATGAACGCAAAATTTTCCAGTGAATGAACAGGCAGCAATTTATAAACACTTAAGTTTTATACTATTTTACAATTATTTTACGAGGTGTACAAATAACTTATAACACGTTTTTACTGAATTACAGGTGTTTTAATCCCAGCATGATAATTAACTTGTGGGGAGTTTTTCAAACCTTATTATATTAAAATATTTACTAATTGTTCATTCAGGCCATCTTGATAGAGTTGATTATGAAACTTTAGTCGATATTTGTAGTCAAAATGTCCATGCCATATGCAGATTAACATTTAAATAGAAGAAAATTACCTTCTACAGTACATTTCATTCTAAATTTAAATACGTCTCCACTCATAAGGCGAATAGCTTTATATTAAAGTTCTAGCGTTTGATTATTAACCTTTAAACTTTTAAAATGTGTTCACTGTCATTGTTTGGCTGTAGCTAGGAACTATCCTGACAAAAAATGTTTCGTAAGCAGAAAAATTTCCCTTCCCTGACTTGTGTTTCACAGCTGTCGGTAACAGGAATAAGTTCTTAATGCATTTTATAACTAGTGCTTTTTACATAAATGATTGAAAAATTAGTCTATTGTCTAATTGCCGTAAGGAAATACTAATGTTATTTATTAATAGGACTGTTCATAATCCGTGGTTAGAATAAAAAAAAGAAAGCTTGTTCCGAAAAAAAAATAACGGTTATTAATAAAGCAATTTTAATGTATTATATGTAATTTTAGGTTTTTTAAATTCGAATTTTTTTCGATACTTTGTTTATAATTTTTTTCCATTTTTTAAAATAAAATACAGTCACAAAATATTGAATTTTATGTTATATCGGGTGAATAAAAAGTCCCGGAACGGTGTAATATCTCGAGAAATAGACTTCGGATAAAACGCAAAATAATACGTGTTGAATATTTTTTTAAGCTATTTTATGGTGCCAAAATTAGTCATCCCTCACACCCTTCTAGGGTGGGCGGTGAGGGCTACTTTGAAATTTCAAATGAAAACATTTTTTTTTTTAAGATTCGGTTTCTACGGAACAAAACTTATTAATTTCGCTGCCCAGTGTCGCGAGGGAAAATCTGTTTTCCGGCAGTGACGGACCACTAATGTAAAGTTTCGATCAGTCTCTGTCACTTGCTCGCGATTGGAGAATTCCTGGCAGGGCTGTCCGTAGACCAATTTTCTTTCATACTTGTATTTATGTAACTGCCGCACATTGTCACGTTTTCTGGTGGCTTCAGATACGGCCGAACTCTGTATTACTATTATATTTTAAGACCTTAATAAAGGGACTGGGAGGGATATTATGCTCTACAGTCATGGTTTCCTTGTCTGAGCAGTCCCTCTTAGGCAATAAAATAAAACCTATTAATTTTATCAATAACCGCTTTCTAAATCTTCTGTAATCGCAAAAATGTCAAGCTATTGTGAATATCTCCGGAAAAAAATTACATCTAAGGGAAAGAATGCTTCTCCATTATTTTGATTACTTCACTGAAAGCAATTAGTCTACTGAAATTTAATGAAAATATATGCTTTTAAAGCGTAACGCAGGAATAACGATGTACTAGTTTTCTATTCCATTTGGGGTGCTTGTTTAAAGTGAGTTCCCTCGCCTCTTACTGGACAATCTTCGAAGCACCTTATGACGTAAAATGCTCATATTGAAACATTTTCCAATATATCTGTTGTGGTATTGAATTGGAAACACCGTGCTTTCTTTCTTTCAACTCCGCAATATCGTTGGGTTTGTTTTCGTAAATCTTACTTTTCAAATATCCCCAATACAATTAATAGATAAAATTAATGTATTTTGTTCCGTAGAATCCGACTCTGCAAAAACAAATGGGGGTTCCCATTTGAAATTTCAAATTTGACTCGGATCGCCCTCTCTAAGAGGCGGTGGAAGTATATATATATATATATATGACCATTAATGAAACATTACCGAAACACCAACAGAAACGTGAAATTATGATTTAGTAAATAATAATTTATTGACAACGAAATTGTAACCCCAACACAATGAATATAGATATGAAATACTTATTTAAAAGAAGACGAAATTGAATTAAAAATTGAATAAAATATATTGAATGAATGAAATTTGTGGAATTTATACAGAATTATCAAGTCCCAAATGCATAATTTCCACAAATAAAATGAGTGGTTTCATCATCATATTAGCATAAAATTGCTAAAGAATATGATTTTGGGACGACCACTCATAGACATATAATTAAATCGGTGAAAAAATCTTAAAAATCAAAAAATAAATACAATATTAATACAATATTAAAAAGGATAGAAACCTTACCCGTAATGATGAGAAAAAAACATTATAATAGATCTTTAAGTACTAAAAACAATGAGATGGATATGGATGTTGGTGCACAACATTGACCAGATTTATGAAGATAACTATACAAAAGCAATGATTTGCAAAAAAATTTTTCTAAATGTTGCCAAAATTTTTTTTAGAAGATTATAAACCCTGTTGCCAAAATAATATTTAGAAAATGAATTACATGGATATATGGAATATTGTAAAGCAACACAAACCATGGTGCTGCCATCTATGATATGAATAGAGAATATGCAGTGGAAAAAACAATATTAAAAATAAAACCATACGATCTTAAGTGATAGTAATTAGTTAAATAATATAAATGAAATTAAAAATAAATAAAATATCCAAATACATTAAAGTAAAAATGGATGTAGTAATGATTAGTTCTATGTTAAAAAATAAGATGTAAAGTGGTAAAATTAAGAATTAGTGATTAATACTACATAAAAATACATGTACCAAGAAATGACATAGCCACTATTAAATAGTTTTGCCATAAAAGCAACACCATAAAAATTAAATTAAAATCAAATTAAAATACTAAATTATTTGAATTAAGATGCTATGGATTTAAAATTAATATTAATTAAATATTGTAATTAATAGTTACATATACATTTTGTTGCATACATAGTTAAAAATTAAATTCACATGATATAAGTGGTTAAGGAAGAACATTAATTAAAATTAATACATATTATATTAGCTTTTAAGAAAGTATTACATTATAATAGAATTTAATATGATATTGTCCACCGTGGGCATAAAAGTATATACAATTAATCAAAAACAAACTTAATAGTAATTAATAATACACTAGATGGAACCCGTCAAAACTTGACAGAAAAAAATTTAAATAACAATATTAGTAAAATAAGCTTCTTTATTACATAAGAAGGGGTGCTTATGAAACAGTCTTTCAAATATTTTATTTTAAAAGTTTTCCCCACCAGTGAATTACAGTACTATTTGCGATGCAAACTCCAAACAAACAATCCGTAAACAAAATGCAAATCAGTTTGACATTACCGCCATATTCCGCCACGTTCATCTCATATTCAGTCAATAAAAGAACATAGTAAATGAAGAACACATCTCCTCCCCTCTCCGCTGTGATAATGCAACCGAATTAGTTCCTATGCGCATGTGCATTTCATCTCCCCAAACGCACCGTCGAAATTCGACCTTAAAAAATGTTTTAAAATGTTTTGATCAAATTTTTTAAAATGTCTTCTTTAATCATTGTTCGTTTCAAATCCATATCTTCTGAAACGCATCCATTGTTTTAAGCTAATCAATTTTTATGTAAAGATGAAGAATTTTTTTTACAATAATAAATCCATCTGCAGATAATGGAGATTTTTAATGTTTTCAAGTGTAATTTTTTGTATGGTTTCTTCAGTTCCTTTACATAATCAGGATGATTATTACTTTTCCATAATTAAGAGAAATAATGTAAATAAATAAATATCCGAGATATTTTTTATTCTGTTTTCATTAATATATTGTAAATTTTATTGATTAAAGTTACTGATAAATGATACTTTAGTAAATGGGGCTTTTCCTAATTATTATTTTTTATTTTTGAGATTTAATGGCAACATTCTTCTGTTTGTTTACTGAGCGCTACAGTTTGGCGAATTATTTGGGGTAATTTTCGGTTAGCCGGGCGCCAATGAAGTATATATATATATATATATATAGTATATATATACATATATATATATATGCATGTACTATATATATACATATATATATATATATGCATGTACTATATATATACATATATATATATATATATATATACAGGGTGGTCCTAAAATATGTGTCAAAAATATAAAGATAGGTAGAGGGGACCTAGATAAGGTTTTGTATAGGAATATGGGTGCGGAAATGCAGCGTTGAGGTAGTAGAGAGCGCTGTTGAGTTCGCCGGATGAAATCGCTTCGCAGGCTTGAATCGTCATTCCCCGCACGGATTTCCAGTAATATGCATCGCTACATCAATACGGAGCCTACAGGTATGCATTTCATGTATGGGTTTGCGCAAGGAAATGCTTCACACCCAATGAACGTCCTAAAGCTCTTGAGCTTGTGAAAGGACTACACTCTACAGTGCAAATTACTGCTTCTTCCACTCCAGGAATTCTGCGATATCTTTCTCTGCCCATATCACGCCTGAAAGCATAAAAAGGTTTTTCGTGCACAACTCCCCATGAAGACGCTCAAATGTTCGGCGATCCGACAGATTCCTACCCGAGAATCATTCCATGTACATCCTTTGAGCAGCTGCTCAATTCGCAGTCCCATACATGAAACACATGTCGCAAGCTCCGCATTGGTGTAACAATGCCTTTTTCTCGAAATCCGTGCGGGGAATGACGATTCAAGGTAGCGAAGTGCTTTCATCCGGCGAACTCAACAACGCCCTCTACTGCCTCAACGCTGGATTTCCGCACGCATATTCCTACATGAAATCTTCTTATCTAGGTCCCCTCTACTTACCTTTACATTTTTTACATATATTTTAGGACCATCCTGTATATATATATATTGTATTTATATATTTTACTTGCGCCGGCTAATCGAAAAGTACCTAATATGGATATAGTTTTTTTCTTAATGGGACGACGGGATAATGAACGGAAATTCGACGGGATAATGAATATTTTTGATGGTACCAGAATATTTTTCTGCATTTTATAGTTATATTAAGAAATACATATTTTTAAGATTTACTGAATCACTTATTTGTTTACTTTTTCATGTATTATATTATTGAAGGTTGTTAGTTGTCTTATTCTCTTAAATATACCCTACTTATATAAAAATAGCGTGTGTTCTCTGTGGTGTTTCGCATAAACGTTGTAAAATTCAGGTTATTTTATCCAACTTTGCTGTCATAACTGCTGATTTAGCAGTCATTTTTGGCGATTTTTTTGTTACCTGTAAAATGTTTGTTTTTGGTATAGCCCGAACTAAGAAAAATTTGGGTACTTTTCCGTTATACGGACACCATTATCGCCAAGCATTCACATGTATGGCATGGTGTCGGTATAACGGAAAAGTACCAAAATTTGCGATCGATCAAATAATTGAATTTCGTTTAACATTAAATTTTCTGGTACTTCTCTATTATCCGGTCGACCACTTTTCATAACAAAAAACTCTCGCCAAACTGTAAAATTAAACGCCAAAAATGCAGTCCGATTTACTTGATGTCAGAAGCATTATACATGTTTGTTACGTCACAAGTGGCTTTTAATTCGACATTTGCGTATATTTTTCATTATGTTTTACTAATTTATTAGTTATTTCATAAATTAAAAAAAACAATCGTGTCCTTAAATTCTTATATTTTATTTATTTATTTATTTATTTTGATATTCCAATGGCAACGTTCTCCCGTTTATTTGGCGTTACAGTTTGGCGATAGTTTTTTGTTATGAAAAGTGGTCGACGGGATAATAGAGAAGTACCAATTTTCTTATTTTTAATCTGAGAAAGAAACAATAATCATGGATTTAATTAATTTTGCAATATGCGGTGCAATCAAAACAATTCTGATTAAATCGGTACAGATATCGCAGACGCACCGGGGTTAATTTTTGGCGCCTAAATGTCGATTTTTGCTTTGTATGGCAACCTAGTGTTTTATAATAAAATTGAATATGTGTGTAAATAAATAAAATAAAATAGGTACTTTTATGTTAGCTGGGCGTCAGGGATAACTCTCCAAATCTTGTTTCAATTGGAATCATTTAAATTGCAACATTTTACGTGAGATTCGTTATTCATATTGATATGTTTATGTTTAAATATTTTATTATGATTATATTCTAGCTAATTTTAAGTAAGTTTTTTTAAGATTTTATATTACAATGTTAAATAATAAATTTAATATTACCTAGTTGATATTAGCTAATGTCAAAAGATTGGCAAACCACAGAGTTCAGAAAATAAACGCTATGCCTGGCAAAAGTGGGAGTTGTCGACTTTATGACGTCATAAGCAGAAGTAAATGTTTAATTGAAAATTACGGCTAATTAATTAAATTTTCGAACAAACGAATGCACGATGACAAATCTGTATCCAAATATCTTTCATTTAAAAAAATAATGGTGTAATTTGATGCAGTAGTTTGTTCTGACGGATTGTCGAAAAAAATCGCTTAGCGTTTTAAATATATAGATTTAAATTAATTAATGAAGATTTAAATATAACTACATTAATTCGCATATAAAAGTATTACATCATAGTCCATTATAAAATGTGTATAAGTAAACGTAAGTGTGAATCAAAATGCCCCCCTTTTTTTGTGTAAATATAAATTAACCATGCGTTTTTTCCATACAACTGCGCCACACACCTCCTCAATCCAACATCTACCCACCCATCCGTCCTGTTATAATTAATCAATTAATTAATTAATTAATTAAATTATTAATTAATATTATTATTATTTTATATATATATATATATATATATATATATATATATATATATATATATATATATATATATATATATATATATATATATATATATATATATATATATATATATATATTAAACGACGTCTATTTCTCGAGATATTAAACTGTTCCGGGACTTTTTATTTACACGGTATCTTTTACTTACAATAATAATAATAATAATAATTAGTAATTTTTTTTTAATTCACGGTTTTATACAGTTTCTGCTTATTATGTCTGATAGATTGAAACAACTATTTATGTGATACTAAAAGTGCAATTAAACTGCTTGACAAAAAAAATGAAGCTGTAAAATCTACTCCAAAAATAAATACCGTAATGCAGCAGTTTCGGTAGAAAATAAGAAAAGTTAAAACAAAATCCCAGAGAGGATTAAGAGCATTAATTTAAAGAAACTTTTTAAAATCTAAAAAAAAATACTTTTAATTTTAGTTTAACTAGTACTAAATGATTTAAAATTATTAACATTTTTAAATTACGAGACTACAAATGTAAGAAAGAAAAAAAAACATTTTAATTTAACCACGCACAGAAATCATACTTACCAAGTTCTACGCTTTTTTTCAAGTCAAATAAATATATTTGAAGCAGAAAATCTATTTAAGAAATAAAATAAAATAGGTACTACATTTTATTAAATAAAAGCAGCACGCAATTTAGTAAAGATTTTGGGGGATTCAAAACATGCTATAAGAAATAAATGATTATCTCTCGTAATCTATTGATTTATTACTGCGCTCACAAAGCTGTTTTTCTCTTTAAAAATTTGTTTAATACAGAGAGTTGAAAATGTATAACAAAATTCACTTTTCAGTATTTTATACTGTGTACATGGAAAAGATGTAAGAGGAATTATCGCTCCAAAAATTATATGCCATAATCCAAATATCTTTCTTAACTCGTTGTTGACCGGCCATGAATACACTGATCAAAACAATTAAAGGATATTTGAAGTTTTATATAAAATAAAGATATAAACGAAATTTTTTTTTGCCGAAAATAGAAGAAGAGAATCACAAATGCAAATTTTTCTGGTTTTCAAACTGTGGAGTATGCAAATTTAGAGTTCGACGTCAAAAACGTCGCTTCAGCGGCAGCGAATGAAATTTGACTTTCAACTGGATAAAAGAGAATGAAGACAAGGATGATCGCCAGTCAGTGATTGCTTTGTTTCGATGAGTACGATGTCTCAACGAAGTCATTTGACAGATTCAGAAGCTTGGAGAATTGTTGGTAGGTTAGAAGGGGCCAAACTCAAGCCGAAGTAGCGCAAGCCATTGGAGTGTCACAAAGTGTCATTTCCAGGATCTGGAACCGTTTTTTGGAGAGTGGATGTGCAGGCCGAAGACCAGGGCAAGGTCGTAGACGGGCAACAACGCCCAATGAAGATCGGTATTTAGCGTTAACAGCTCGGAGACACCGAAACATGAACGCTACTCTTCTCCAACAACACCTTCGCTCGGCTACAGGCACCACGATTTCAACTCAGACTGTCCGAAACCGGCTCCATGCTGTAGGTCTGTATGCTCGCCGACCGATGGTATGTGTTAGATTAACATCAAGGCATCGTCGCGACCGTAGGGAGTGGGCAACCGAGCATGTCAACTGGAGGAGAAATGAATGGAGCAATATTCTGTTTTCTGACGAGTCCCGTTTTTCTGTGCATCCGGATAATAGGCGTATTTTCATCTGGAGGGACCGTGGCAGTAGGAATAATCCTGCGTTCGTGCACGAAAGTGTCAGATTTGGCGGTGGAGGAGTGTTGGTGTATGGTGGCATCTCAATTGACGGGCGCAGTGACCTCTACATCATTCGAGATGGAGCTCTGACTGGTCGCCTATATAGGGATAAGATCCTCAGACCTATTGTAGTCCCTTACGCTGCAGCAATCGGAGATAACTTCATTTTAATGGACGATAACTGCAGGCCACATCGTGCAAACCTGGTGGAGGATCTCCTTTTCGAGGAAGGAATCGTTCGAATGGAATGGCCAGCGTGTTCTCCAGACATGAATCGAGCACGTCCAATCGAGCACGTTTGGGACGCTCTAGGAAGACGAGTTTCTGGCCGCCAACAACCCCCACAAACTCTCCA
Source organism: Maratus michaelseni (assembly GCA_963931845.1). Taxonomy (NCBI): domain Eukaryota; kingdom Metazoa; phylum Arthropoda; class Arachnida; order Araneae; family Salticidae; genus Maratus; species Maratus michaelseni. The sequence continues at coordinate 92,108,459 of OZ007597.1, read as the reverse complement.
AGAACTGGAAAGAGCTCTTCTGGAAGAGTGGGGCAGAATACCCCAACTCGTCATTAATAGCCTCATTGAGTCCATGCCTCAAAGGTGTTCAACGTTGCTGGCCGCCCGTGGAAACCATACCCCCTACTGAAAATGATTTTCTTTGAAGAAAACACCTTTTCTTATTCTTTTTTTCTCATATGCACAAATTGTGTTTTTTTCCTTTTGTACACAAATGCGCAATAAAATGCATTTTTTTCTGCCAAACATGTGTAATTTATTCTCATATAACCTACTATGTCTGTCGACCATGTATCAATCAGCTAAAAAGTTTCCCAGATACAAAATCCACCTAAAACTGCAATATCCTTTAATTGTTTTGAGCAGTGTAATACTCGTATTTGCATAGTTGCTAAATTTTACGGAGTTTTTGCTACAGCTATTTTTGAATAATGATGTTTAATTTATTTATTCGTAGAAATCTATTATTTAATAAGGTGAAGATTATTATTAGAAATACTGGTAATGAAAAAGCAATTTCATGTTAAATTGCCGGTCAGCAAAGTATTAAAATCAAATCCTTTTCTCTAGTGAAGATCAAAGGTTATGAAGATTTCGGGCGAGTGTTTTATAATAATAACTATTTGTTATTCTAACACATATGCATAGAGTATATATCTCAAGTGGGATAATTTCCAATAGATGTAATAACACTCATGTTAATATTAGATTTTCTCATAGACACTATAGTGCCCCGCTCCAACGTTGACCAACGGGAAAACACGTTCCTGTGCTAGAATTTACTATTTAAAAATATTTTGGCGACTTTTTCCTACAAAAAATAAAACGAAACAGGGAATGGCGGGGCTGCATAGTTTATAAACTAAATAATACATTATTCTTCCCCTTCACATTAAAAAACAGACAGGTTTATGATTTCTAATTTTCACATAAAAAACAGACAGGTTTATGATTTCTAATTTTCACATTAAAAAAATGGACAGGTTTATGGTTTCTAATTTTATCATTGTACCTTGTAGTATATCTACACAAAAATGCTATATATTTTTTCTGGTTACATTTGTTGTATTGAAATTTTGAATTAACGCGCAATTTGTAAGTATATTTTGCTCTAAAAGTTTTACTGTGGTTAAAATCTTCGCTAACAGCGTGAGCCATTACCAGCCCCGTAAAATATTTTTTTGGTCAATGCAGGAGACGTTGGCATCTAGAGTCTAAATTATTATTACTATTGTTTTTATAATGTTTGAATCTTTAAGAATGCCGTATAATTGGTTCGATAGAAAAATTACGGTCGTAAGAAGAGTCACAAACGTTGAACCGCGCAGACCAGCGATACCTGCGAAGACAAAACTTTGAACGTAATTATCTCGAAACGCTGTTTCTCCTCGGTTTTGTCACGATGACTTTTGAACAAGTTAGCAGATTTACTTTATTTGTATTTATTTATTATTATTTATTATTATTTTTAATAGATGAAAAAAAAAAGTTTTATTTTCAAGTTACACCAAATTAAGTTTTTATGGATTTTGAAATTGTTATTATATATTTTGAATTTTTTTTACAAATCTTTCTTTTTTTTCAGGTATTATCGAGAGACAACGTATTAACACTCGATTACTATATTAAAAAAACACATTATTGTGTCGTTATATCGTACTAGCCGCCACTGGCGACCAGTTTGGTCGCCCTTAAATGTATGTTAAGCATTGTAACAAATTATTTTTATTCATAATTTATTTTTTTCCTTAATCCCTCGCATAACTGGAAAAATCTAATAGATAAATCAAGAACTTTTGCGTTCGCGGTAGCATTTCGCATATTTTTTGTTGTTATGTATTTCATCTTTCTTGACAAAAACCGCTTAACCCACTTAAGAATTTATGCTTCATGTCCGTTTGCTTATCACTTGCAATATGTTCGCTAATGCGGAGATTCTTAAACATATTTGGCGCAAAACAAAAATCGCGCCAGCCCCGGTGCGTCCGTGACAGCTGTTTCAATTTAAAATACATGACGTTCACATTTTTCATTTAAAATAGAAAATAGAAAAATAATAATTATCATAAATCAAAACATTTGATTTCAAATTAAAGTATCGTTTCTAATTTGCACGCGCAAAAAATAAAAGCTGACAATTATTTTCGAAATTTGATCCATTAAATATTATTACATGAGTTCAACTTACGTCAAAAAAGATCCGCAAGTTGAGTTGTATGGAACAGAATTAAGGTAAACTTTGACTGTCTCACTGGTGCGGATTATTTTTTTTACGCCAGGCAGCGATCCAAAAATTCATGGTTTAATATTTTAAACATTCACAACGAATGAATCTTTTTTCTTTGTTTACTTTCATATATAGAGAATTTTAACTGCGAACCTAATTTAAACTGAAGTTATTGCAGAATGTATACATAATTGAACGTAAGTCATCTCTCAAATATTAATTTATTTTGAACGATCTTTCTAAAAATGTAATTTTTATGCAGTTTTATTTGCAAAAATAATTTTGAATAAAAATGGCCGCCTGGCATATGAAAAAGTGAAACGGACATCCCGGAACTGTTGATGACAGTCACATGACTTACGGTTTTATTATATAGATAATTTGGGATCACATGAAATAACTTTCATATTCAGGCAATTTTTATATCAATATTTCAGGAAAATGTAGTAATTAATTAGAAAAGTATGTTTTTTATTTTTTGCGTTTAATCATAAAAACGAAAAAGAAATTATACCAAATTGGCGTCTCCAAAGACGCTTTGCACTCAGAAAAAAAGAGTGCATCTTACAGATACAAGGATAGTACTTCAGTGTTAAGCATTTCGAAAAAATGAATCATAACAAAAATATATGGAACCTTGATTTCAAAATCGTGGCAAAACTGGTTTAGTAAGGTAAATGTTGTCTTAAAACTTTTGTTGTTTCTTTTTACAATTTAACAAATATTTTTTTTTTATATAAAACATAAATAAGTAGATTGAAAAATAAGTAATAATCTAAATTAATTACAGTGTTCCTAATCTACGATTAAACTTCAATTTTTGTTATTTCAAAGATTTCTAGTATCCTTAGGGGATTACTCTATGCACAGATGTTGAGGACTGCAAGTTGTATGAATTGACCGTTATTTTAGTCAGCTTTCATTACATAAAGTAAAAAGTTACTTATTGCCGCCATACAAAGGAAAGCAATTCCAGAAAATGTTGCTATATTTTCACCGATCATGACCCCAAAACCATTCTTCGTTCACATGTACAGGGTGGTTATAATATAAGTATATCTATTTTTAGCTTTCTGTAGCTTGAAGGAATAACCCGAATGAAACCAAAATCGGTATACTTACTATTCGAGAAGTCAGACAAAGAATGGAACGTGAAGTGAATAGTCAACAGATAGTGCTACGGAGCCTGTCGATGCAAACGCCATTGTATACCGTTGAGGTGCCGAAAATCTCAATGATTTAAAAGATCTCATATCACAACATGTGGGAAACATCACTCCTGATGCGTTACATTCAACAGTTGAGCACGTCGTGCACCGCCTGGATTGTGTCCTCCAGCACAATGGCCATGTGGAACCTCAACTTGATCGGCACAGACATGAGGAAGCGTAACTACATTCACTGTGACACTTTCCAATAAATTAGGTTTGTCATCCAGTTTTATGCCTTAATTCTTTGTTCTTGTATTACACATTACATTTCACACTCAAAAGCGACCTCTGTCAGCGATTATTGCAATTATTTGTTTTATTGTTCCATTCTTCTTCCCCCTTCTCGAATAGTAAGTGTACCGATTTTGGTTTCATTCCGGTTATTCCTTAAAGTTGCAAGACAGCTCCACATTGAGATACTTAGAGAGATATTATAACCTCCCGGTATATATATGTGAAGATTTTACAATACTGACTCCTACTCCTTGATAATTGCATATTACTATATTATGATAGTAAGTTAGCTGTCGTAAGTATTGAAGTGTAAGCAATAGTGTTTGATGCATTGGAGCTTCCCAACTCAAAATAGAACAACTACTTGGCACTAGATAACATCGTTTATTATGGAGCTTGAATATCTTACAAACTAAAGCATTTGCCACTTGAAACACAAAAACAAAAAAAACAAAAAAACATCAATTTAATCTATCAGCTACATTGCATTGCTTAGATAAGTAATATCGCACATTCAATATATCCAGTAGTATCAGTTCAAACCAGCAAGTTTTTTGTAAGCATCCGAAAACACACAAAATATGAGATCCCGACTCGTGCTTCTCGGATAAATATCAGGACGACACAAGTATTACGTTGAGTAAAAAGTTTTCCGCCAAGGGGAGATACCTTCGCGCAAACAGCTGTCATTTGTGCGGTTGTCAGCTTTTCAGCCAACCAATTTTTGCATTCAAAAGCAGCGCACAGGAACTACATGACTGTGTAATTTATTTGTTAAAATTTTATTAGCTTGTGCTTCAAACAAGTGTTTAAAATGGAGCTATCACGTCAGCAGATCAGAACGATTATTTACTATGAATTCCGTAATAAACTCAGTGCGACTAATGAATGCCACAAAAAGATGTGTGAAAGTTTAGGAATCAATACTGTTTCTTATGATACAGTCTTATGATACAGTCAAAGTTTGGTTTCGGAAGTTTAAAGCAGGAAATTTCGACAGTGAAGATGAACCCCGTTCCGGCCACCCTATTGAAGTTGATTGTGAGCAGTTAAAGCAAATCATTGATCAAGACAGAAATGTTTCAGCACGAACTATTGTGTTAGAGCTTAACGTTTGCCAAAAAACAATATAATAACTTTAAACAAAACGCATAAACCTAACGTTTAAGTTCAACCGCTAGGTGCTTCACGAATTGACTGCTGAAGACAAGTGAAGGAGAAAAAACTGTTGTTTGGCTCTGCTCAGAGATCAAAGGAAAGTGAACATTCTGGACAGAATTGTGACCTGTGATGGCAAATGGGTATACTACAACAATACAAGCCATATAGAAGGGTGGTCAGTACCTGGGGAATCAGCTGTCTTGGTTGCAAGACATGCCTTAATAAGAAAGTGCTCCTCTGCATCTGGTGGGATTGTCGTGGAATTCTGTACAAAGAGTACCTGAAAAGCGGACAGACTATCAACAGTGCAATATACAGCACATGCTAATCAAAGTTCGCGATGCCACTCACGAAACACGAAGAAACGAGTTCAGAAGGAAGGTGATTCTCTTTCATCAAGATAATGCCTGGCCACACGTACGATGACCGGCTGGACGCTCTACAAGCTGGAGTGGGATTTGATGCAACATCCATCATACAGCCCCGACATGGATCCTTCAGATTTCTATCTCTTTTCACATCTGCAGCTGCATCTTGATGGCACAATCTCCCATTCAAATGAGGAGGTCATAAATGAGGTCGGTCTCTTTCTGGACTCGCGCACGCCACAATTTTTCTCAGAAGGGATTGAAAAGTTGCCAAAACGTCGGCAAACGCTTGTAGATTTAAACGGAGATTACTATCCTCATTAGCTTTGATGATTTCGTATGTATTTATCATTTTACAATAAAAAAAAGTTTGGCGGAAAAAGACCAGACTCTATTTCAGTCCCGGCAGGAAATTGTAGTGATTTAACTCTCAGTAAAATGGGCGGGAATAGCTTTTTAGAACGAAATAAAAAAGAAAAATGGTACAACATGATAATTCTAAATAGAATTAAATATCGCCATTTAAGAATTGAGAAATAAAAAGGCTTTTGAAGAAATTAATGACCAAAAGTGTTTTTTTAATGATATTTTGAAGTGGAATAAGTACGCATTTTAAAGTAGAAAGCGATTTAGATAAATAAAATAAAAGGAATTTTATTTAAGACAGGAAATAATTAAATAATTAGGATTGTAGAATTATTTTAGAAGGGAATTTTTTTATGGAATAAATTTAATGAAGCACGGACATATAAATTTTGTAATATACAGGGTGTTCCGTTAAAGGGGTCCAATATTAATAGGGGTAATAGAGGAGATCACACGGAGCATAAATCAGTATATAATGCCTGGCCGGATCTCAATAATTTTCAAGTTACAGCAAATAGAATGAAAAATCAGAAATTTGTAAAAAAATCCTCATTGCTAAACTATCGATAATGCTACATAAAAACGAAGCACATATTTAGAAAGAGCAGAAAAAATCCTACGAAATGACATAAGTTGTTTTAGAATATTGAGAATTAATGGCGAGTTACAAGCTCTGAAACAGTGAAAAAATACAAAATCAAATATTTAGCAAAATAGTTAATCGTTAATTCCAAAAATGCAACTCTACCTACATCAAGGAAAATGTTATAAAATTTGGTCCATTCCGAAAGCTTTCGAAGAAGCTGACAATAAACCATATCAGTTTAATTGTATGGGAGAAATCAAGCAGTTCCCTAGTTACAACTCTGTACTGTTGCACGCTCGGAAAGAGCGAAACTCCACCCATGACGATTGTAAACACCCCGTTTTAATATCTTTCAATTATACATTTCTGATCAACCTCTATCAATACCCTTTCATTATTCAGTCTGGTCAAGTGAATGACATATTGTGCAGCTCTCGCCTTGTCTTAAAGCAAACTCCGTGACTGCTGCGTTTCCTCCATGAACTTTCAGGATGATGAAGAAGAAGTACTTTTTATGCAAATTTTCTATGTGTATAGGAAGAAAAGTGTAATAAAACAGCAGTCATCAGTGGGCGTTATGTTAAAGGGAGGCTGTTGTAAGTGGGATTGTAGTAAGTTGATGTATAATAATTATGCCGGAATACTCTAACGAAGAATATGCGGACATGCATCTGATGTACGGGCAAGCTCATGGAAATGCATGTCTAGCATAGCGCATGTACCGTGAGCGATTTCCAAGGAGACGTTGCCCAAGTTCGAAACTCTTCATAAAAATCGATAGACGATTACGGGAGACTGGATCGTTTAATACAGCAAGCATTGATGCAGGGAAACCTCGACATGTACGAACACCTGCAATGGAAGAAGATGTACTGAATATTTTTAAAGATAACCCCTCCACGAGTACACGAGCTGCTGCGTCTGAAGTCGGTGTTTCTCACCAAAGTGTGTGGCGTGTTCTGCGTGCAGAAAACATGCACCCCTTTCATGTGCAGCGGGTACAACTGTTATCAGTAACAGATTGTGCTCAGCGGACAGAATTCGTACGCTGGTTGCTTAATGTAACAGAAAATAATCCACAATTTCTGGAAAATATTTTATTTACTGATGAAGCAACATTTACGAGAGAGGGCGTGGTAAACACGCACAATATGCACACATGGTCATATACAAATCCGCACACTGTTTTCCCGTCGAACGCACAACAAAAGTTCAGTGTGAACATATGGGCAGGTGTCCTCGGCGATTATCTCATAGGACCATATTTACTCCCAGATGTACTCAATGGCAGTACGTACTTGGTTTTCCTACGGGATATCTTACCGCAGTTACTGCAAAATGTGCCAGCAACATTGCGCCACAATATGTGGTTTATGCACGATGGCGCACCGGCACATTTTTTCATAGGTGTTCGCAATCACCTCAATTCAACATATCCTGGGAAATGGATTGGACGCAGTGGACCTGTTGCTTGGCCTGCACGCTCTCCAGACCTCAATCCGTTAGACTTTTTTGTTTGGGGACACCTTAAATCGCTGGTGTATGAAACGCCTGTGGATACACCGGATGATTTACTAGCGCGAATCGTTGTCGCTGCAGGAGACATTCCCAACTCCGTCAGAGTTTTTCGGCGTGTTCGCCAATCTTTACGACGTCGCTGTCGGCTGTGCGATTCTGTTAATGGGCGCAACTTCGAACACCTATTATAATAATGTCCGTTCGTCTGCCTTCCGACATTGAACTGTGCAGCGCAGGCCAGAAGACTATGCTTCACATATGTCATAAAGTACGTGGAATGTAATTCTTTATTTGTCATTTTTCTTTTATTTTCAACACTTTTTGGCACAGTATTTTGTAAGTCACAGACTGTGGTGTACTCAAATTGTAAATTACAAAGTTTGTATGAATTAATTTAAAATTTAGTGTCTTTTTTAAATTTATAATTAATAAAATTATTATGCTATTTGTTATTATTATTTCCTATCATAAATTATGATGCACATATACATACAATAATTGTCCATGTAAAACATGTACTGAAACTTCTTGCATAGTTACAAATCGCAATATTTTTAATTATTTCCGAATTTTCACCACCAGTTTAATTTTAAGGAATTTAACTTAAGCTTTATATCAATAAAAGACCACTTTAAAATGTAGACTATTATTGTAAAGTTATTTTGGTTCATTCAACTCTTGAATAATTAAAAATGTTGCATCTCAGAAGAAGCATGATCGAAAATGTATAGTTGAGAGTAATTAAAAAGGCGGTGTTTCCAATCGTGATGGGCGGAGTTTAACCTTTGCTAGTGTCAAAGAAAGCGGAGTTGTAACTAAGAAACTGATTAATTTCTCTCACACAAACCGATATGGTTCATTGTAAGCTTTTTCGAAAGTTTTCGGAATGGACCAAATTTTACTACATTTTCCTTGTTGTAGCTAGAGTTGTCTTTTTGGAATTAACGATTAACTATTTTGATGTATATTGGATTTCGTACTTTTTTCACTGTTTAAGGGCTTGTAACTCGTCAATAAATATTGCTATTTTAATACAATTGATGTCATTTTGTAGGTTTTTTTCTGCTCTTTCTAAATATGTGCTTCGTTTTTATGTAGCATTATCGATAGTTTAGCAATGAGGGTTCTTTTACAATTTTCCGAATTTTCATTCTATTTGCTGTAACTTGAAAACTATTGAGATCCGACCAGGCTTTATATACTGATTTATGCTCCATGTGATCTCCTCTATTACCCCTATTAATATTGGACCCCTTTAACGGAACACCCTGTATATATATATTTATATATATACCAGGGTTCCCACGCTCTTAAGCCACGCCCCATTTTGTAAGGACTCTGACACCAGTATAATTAAAATATCATTTTCTTCCTAATGGTATTCAAGATTCATTAGGTAAAAGATAGTTTTATGCGATTACTGGTGGAAGAGTCCTTACAAAAGTGGGCGTGGCTTAAAAGCGTGCGAACCCTGATATACATATATATATATATATATATATATATATATATATATATATATATATATATATATATATATATATATATATATATATATATATACATTAAAAAAATTAAAACACATGTGAAAAACAAAGGATGAGATATTATAAAAAGCAACGGAAAGGATATTAAATTTAATAAAACGAAAAAGCAAAAATTGTATATCTGAAATTTGTCCCGCTGTAACACTCTTAATTACGAACTGATTTGGATGTAACTGAGTATGTGTATAGGACATACTAAGGTCTCGATCGAGTTTGTTGGCCAGCTACATGCGCCATCTTGTTTCAAAATGGCGGCCAGTTAAAATCTTTTAATTTTTAAAAAATTCAAAGAGATGTATAAAAAAATTATAAAATAAAAAGTTGTTTTTCGTTAAGTGTTAGATTGTGATACAAAGATTCCAGACTGGTATAAAAGTCGAGCTCGGCCCATCTAAACTCTAGTACACATATACTCTAGATGAAGAAAACTAATTATACACAGTGTTCATAAACTGTTCTTACAAAATAAGAGGAGTGCTATTATCCATAAAGTCAGTGTTGCTAATTTGGAAAATTGTTTTATTCAAAATTGTCTGTCATTATTTTAGAGTAGTTATCTTCGCTTTATTTAATGGAAGACATTCCGTGATTAAATAAAGCAAAGATTACTCATCGGAAAACGTCGTAGATAATTTAAATAAAATTATTCCCCAATCTTCAAACACTGCATAAAGATGAACAATTTTTGAGGATCACAATCCACTTATTCAGATCAAAATAGCGATGATCGCATTCCAATCTGATAATGGATTTTCTTTGATAACTTTAACAATAATGAAGATATTGTAACGATATCTGCAAAAGATTAAATTTGCTTTGTGTGAAACGGGATGGCAGCCCGAGAATGGGTGGAAATGGCCTCCATTATCGTCAAAACAACAGTGAAATAGACCTTCTATAATTCAGAATGTAGAAAATTTTACAAAATGTTTCAGTATAAATTTCAATAACTGAATTATAATGCACCTCCAGAAACTCCTGCGAAGTCATCATATTTCACACAAAACGAAGATTGTCTGTTCAAAATTTATCTGAGATAGCTTTAAAGTCATTAAAGTTTTGAACGAAATTCTGGATTCGGCATGGAACGAGAGACCATGTATTTTTGGCAGTATAAATGTATTGTGACTGGTATTCAAAGGTACACTATCACAAAAAAGCAGGACAGAGAGATAGAAAAGTGGGACAGCGACTTCTAAATCGGGACATAAAAACACAGTAAATCCTATTAAAACGGACCCTGTCTATAACGCTATCCTGCCCTTTTCCATGCTGTTTAAGAAAATAAAACTATGCAATAATACTTGCTAAGATTTTCTATGATCCACGAGATTCCGTCTTAGTACTGTTTTATTGTATTAAATAAACACAATAATCTATAAAGTAAAATCTGTGAAATCGCTAGCTACTGAAACATAATTCGGTTATGGAGTGGTTTTGGATAGAGCAGTTAAAATTGAATGGTATACATTCCTTAGGGACCGTGACATTTTTACGTTTAAGACAAAATTCCGTAATAACAGGTTCCGTTTACAGAGATTTTACAAAACAAAGTAAACTAAAACTTCTAAGCACAGAATAACTATAGGTACTGGGGGAATATTTAGTTTTAACAGGTACTGTATTAGTTTCGGGGGAATCATAAAACTTTTCTGCTATAGACAGGTTTTGCTTTTACCAGGTTTTATTGTAATAAGCTACACTTATTGCTGACTAACGAATAGCATGATACTAATGATGGGCAGAATGAATGATTTTTTTTCATTCGAATGAATCATTCGGGTAAGTGCAAAAGCATAATTGCTAACATTCGTATCCTTTTTAATCAATCAGTACCAGTGATTTTGTAAACAAAAAAGAATGAAAAGCATAGTTGCCAAAATTTGTATACCTTTTGATATCTCCAGAAATTTTGCAAAACGAAAGCCATTTCTTATTTTTATCTGGCTCTTTATATAATTCTAATTAAAATTAGAAAAAAAAAATTTTTCAAAATTTCTGGTAGCAATTGAATAAAAAAATTTAGAAGTTTGACAAATATGCTTCTGCGCATATCCGAATGATTCACTCTAATATCAAAATCATTCATTCTGCCCCTAACTACATGGTACTAATAGAAATTTAGAGGAATTTGTGCATCATAAGAAATAGACTTTTGGTATCGCGAGCAGTGGTTCTGCTGGATGTGTTTTGGCCCTCAAAATCGGGCGTTCCCGTATAAATTGGAACTACCGGTAAAATATTTGTGTCCCTGGTTTCCTGTACAAAAATTGTTCATCTAGATCAGCTGTACTCAACCTGCGGCCCGGCGACCTTTTATGTGTGGCCCGAGACACATAATCATTAATTCCTAATTATAAAATTAATTAAGGTGCTCTTTAAAAGTTTTTTAACGCCTTTGCTATTCTTTTATATATTTTCATGCGAAGACAATTTCCGCTAGTCATTTGTAATTACTAATTTAAAATCATATTAAAATATCTTAAATGTCATTTCCTTAGTCAAAAATTCTTTTTTTTTTCATGTGGTTCTAATCGTGCTATAGTGCTGAGCACTAATGAAACATTATTCCAAATTAATTAATATAGATCTACATTACAAAATAAATAAAAAGGTTTTGCATTAAAAAATGAATGGTTTATTAAAGAAAATCTCTTTTTTTTTTTTTTAGAATTTGATGATGCTGCATTGCTATATTATTAGTTTTATGCTTATCATATCATATCGTTAATAATGCTTATTCGGGTTGTCGTGGAAAATAAATGGCAGAAAAAAGTTTTAGATTGCTATTTCTAAACAAAAATCTTCGCGGCATATTTCTGTATCATTTTCAATAGAAATCTACCCCGAAGTAAACTTTTTGGAAATAGTGGTTTTAAATTTTTTTGGTAACATTCCTTCCACGACAAACATTCAATACTACTAATTATATTAACTTTTTATTTAGCTTTGTTACACTGCTTTTGTTATTTTGGTATTTTAATTCTGCCTTTCTTACATTACTAGTATATAGGGTGTAAAAGGATTTACAGTATAATACCTTAATCTCTGATTGAAATATCACTCATAATGGTTTTTTTTAAGCAAGAAATTGATAAAAGATTGTAGCAATAAAATTTGAAACATTTCATTCAAAAATATACTGCTTGAAACTGTCCCGCAGTTTCGCGGGCAAATAAGCTCGGGTCCCGTAAGATCACCGAAAGTGAAGCAGCTGCAGCATCGACCGCGGTCACTCTTGGGAGGGTGACTACCTCTCTCGACTGCGGCTGCTGTGGGACTGTGTACGTTAATGGGAGCTGGTACACGTAAAATCTGTTCGTGGCTTAGAATAAGCGTTATTTATCTCTGGGGGTGCCAAACCTGGTGCAGGTCTCTCATCTGGAATTGGTTCAAAACTAGAACACCAGCTTTAGAAGTCCAACCTCTCTTGAGGATCTGACACCCCTTCTTTCAGAGAAGTGCCATGGCACTTTCTATGACACGCCAACAACAACTGCTTGAAAATACGCATGATTCAATTTTTAAGGTTTATTTTTATTTTGTGTGGTTTATACTTCTAGATAGTTAGAAATTTCTGTTTAGAGGTGTTTACATCGTCGTACTTAGTTATGGACAATACCTTCTGGGAATTATATAGTTTTAATATTTGTCTCCTCTTTTATTTCACGAAAGATTGCATTTTATAGCTGACTAGTGTAAATGCCCGTCCTAGGACGGTGAGTAGAAATTAGGGTTTTCAGTTAAAATTTTAAATAATTGATAGAAATATTCATATACTGTTTATCGACAATAGGGAAAACTGACCTGAACCGTTAAGGTAATATTAGGTAATATAGAGGGTTAATGGTAAATTTTACTGTTAATGGTAGTTATGTTAATGGTAAATTTTACGAAACGTAATTTTTTTCTTTATCTTTGTTTTTCAACTCAAAATTTCTAAATATTTTTCTGAATAATTAAAATCTTAATCCTAATAACGATCTCAATAATTAATTAAGGTCTCAATAATTAATCATGTTAAGTAAATGATAGGTATTAATTTTCGCTCTCAATAATACGAAAACGATCTTTTAGTTTCTTCATAATCTAAAAGAATGCATTAATTTTTACACAAAGTCAAATATTTTCCTTTCAAAATTAATAATAAAAATAATTTAAATCATTAAAAAAAGTTGATCTTGTAATAATTCAATACATCCTGAATGTGCATACCTTATGTTAATGGTAAATTTTACGAAACGTAATCTTTTCCCTTATTTTGGTTTTTCAACTCAAAATTTCCAAATATTTTTCTGAATAATTAAAATTTTAATCCTAATAATGATCTCAATAATTAATTAAGGTCTCAATAATTAATTAAGGTCTCAATAATTAACTATGGTTAGTAAATTATAGGTATTAATTTTCGCTCTCAATAATACGAAAACGATCTTTTAGCTTCTTCATAATCTAAAAGAATGCATTAATTTTTACACAAAGTCAAATATTTCCCTTTCAAAATTAATAATAAAAATAATTTAAATCATTAAAAATAGTTGATCTTGTAATAAATCAATACATCCTGAATTTTCTTATTCTAAAAATATGCTTATGTACATTTTATATTATTTTACAACTTTATTATTATGTAAATTATAATAAAGTTGTATTATTAATTTATTTTTTTTCTAACAGAAACGTATAATTTGTATTTATTGTCAGAAGATGGCGCCAGAATAGTATTTACGAACGAAATCTAAAATGCTGGTAGATGCATCGCAAAGCCTCGAAAGGTATCATCGCTATTTCTGAAAAAGTGATTTCAGGAATAAAATGCTTACAGAAATAAATTTTAGAAAATCCTTTAAATATTTAAAGACTTTAAAATGCTTTTACAAATATTTTAAGAGCATAATTGGATATTTTAATGAAACGTTCAAAGAGTCATTCCTTTTTTTTTTCTAGATATGGGATTTGTGTTTTTGAATGGCAACATTATTCGTTTATTTACATCAGGTAATCGGATGTTTAATCTGTTATTTTTAATTTAAAACTTAAAACATTATAACTGGATATGATATACATGTTTTATACGAAAATATGCTGAACAGACGTTATTTCAAGTAGAAGATATTATCATTTAGTGTTATTATGTGTTAGCATATATTTTTCAGTAAGCCTAACATGGCGTTTAACTACGGTCGACTCGCAGATCAGAGTGGTACAGCCCGGTATCGTTACAGACACTTTCTCGCCTTTGGATTTTATTATAAGTAAGATTATACAAAGTGTATTCTGGTCCGCCTAACGTCGCAAACATACATTTGCAGCCCGCGAGGAAAAAAAGGTTGAGTATGCCTGATCTAGATGCATAATACTTACGTCTATTATTTAAAAAAAAAACAGTTTGCGAACAACCTATATTCCTCGAATCCTTCCCAATGCCATCTATATCATTATCTGTTTCTAAGCAGCATCTAATACGAAAGATTTGATTCGAAAAATGAACTACTTTCCATGTTTATTATGATACACAACTGCCCTCTAAAAGCAGAAACTTCTTGATATCTCCAGAACAGAAATTGCAATTGAAAATACAAAAAAGACAAAACAAATTACAATTTGGTCAAATTTCTGTAAGATAATACTGGTGTTGATTTTTTAAATGTTTGTTTTTAATGTATGCGATTAACAAGATTTCTAATGCATCATTTAAGATTTTTACGTACAATATTCACGGATTTATAGGATACATCTATATCTTAAGACGGATATCTATATCCTAAACATGCGTATAATTTACCAAAATGTATATTTTAAAATATTGTTAAATGTATTGCATATTGTTTTTTTGGAGTTTATCTATGCATATTTTATTTATAAATTTATTTATTTTTTGAGGTGAAATAATAAACATATTTAGGTTCAGTCTTAAGATATACACATAGTCTATCTATAATGTTTAAAAATATCGTGTAAAAATACAGTAAGTCTTGCGCACGATTTATAAAAACTTTATTTTGAGATCAATTACTTTAAAGTACATTTTATTAAATTATGAAATATCAAATTTCTAGTATACTTGTGTTGGATTATTTTTGAGTCAATAATAAATATACAATATATGAAACACATTATTTAAAAAATATTAAGAAATTCCATTCATATGTCACAAGAAATATTGTTGACCAGCGATTTTCTGTGATAACGATAAAAGCCTTGCCCTCTTCGTTGAACATTATGAGCTTAGATAGGTTTTCAGGTACACGCATCAGTAAAAGTGTTTCAATATAGGGATTTAATATAAAAAAATTACAAGTCTAATAAAATATGGTCAAATATATGATATAAATACATATATTTTCTGTCTAAAGTTCAAAAACTTTTTATGCACACATAATTACATGGGTTCAAGAATTCAGAGCACGCGTTTGCCGATGGCGTTTCGTTGGCTTATAAAAAGGTAAAGAATAGTGTAATGAATTGTTTTCGTAGAAATTAACGTTACACTTCGATATCGAAATAGTGTTCAGAATGAGGAACTAAGAAAAACACAGCAGAGTGTTTGCGTTTTACGAACCATAAGTGGGCGTGGCAATCGGCGTTTAATCATTGTTTACTGAGAATGCTTCATACATTTTTAGTCATAACTGGCGTAATTGCAGGATATATTTTTCTTTTTATGCATTTTGTTTTAAAATGAGCAAAAAATATTTCTTTTTCGTTTACATGTTCCTCGAAAAATCGAATTTTTTAAGATTTAAAAGTAGCTGCTTAAATGAACTCATTAATATAAGAAATATAGTAAAAAAACTTGAAGAGATAGGGGCGATATGCATTTTATTCGAGAAACCCCATAATTGCTAATGGAAAACAATTCCTTTTCATCCCTTCCTGAAACTTTAAGGATAAATTACGTTGGGATCATTGAGATCTGATACATTGTATCAGATGTCAATGATTAGGATTTCATGTAGAACGATTTAATGCCGTCCTTTTCATTCTGTTAGGTTGTCCGGAAGTTCGTGCCGGTTAGGAAAATCAATTCGTACCGGAAAATTCTATCATTTAATTATTAGACACACATTCTGATAGCTAATCGGGGTACTTTCCTATTATTGACTATATCCTTAATATCTATTGCTTTTCTATATATTCCAAATTTATTTCTTCCATTTTTTAAATTTCCTTTTTTTCTATTTTATTTGCTCTTTAAAGCAATCTTATCTATTCCTAACGGCTAACTGTTACAAGACATTCTACTCACAATAGACTGGGCGTAAAGTTGTTGCAACTAGGAAGCCCCGTAACCGGCATCAACTGTTCCGGACTGTTCAGGGTTGCCAATTTGGCTTTTTTTTAAATTCAGAATTTCCAAGTTCATACCAGAAATTTTAAAAGAAGAATTTTTACCTTGAGAACTCAGAAAATGTCTTCCATTAATTCATTAAATCCTACTGGTACCATATGGTACCAGAATAGCTTGCATCCATTTTGTTGTTTGTGTACCAGTATATTTTAAGAGAAATTTTCTTTTTATTTGATGACAAACTAAAGTTGCTACTTTGAAAAATTGCTATGAAATGCTATTTTTGCATTTTAAAGAGAAAAATAATTCCGGCTTTAATGGGTTAAATGGAACAAATTTTACACCTATTAATTTTTGGTGTGATTTCAAAACTCTGAATTAAAAAAAAGGCCAGACTGGCAATCCTGTATCTAATCTCTAATAATTAACAGACAGAATTTTCCGGTACGAATCGATTTTCCCAACCGACACGAAATTTCCGGACAACCCAATAGCAACCAAAAAAATGTACTCCTAGCTTCTTCAAACTGTTTTTATTAAATACCCCAAAACTTGAAATTCTGTACTTAGAACATTTCTGAAAAAGGCGATTCAATACAAAATATAATTAATATATTTTGAAAGCCCTTTTTATAAAGATGCATTGTCTTCGGTATAGTACTTTTCCGGGAAAACTTGTTACGTAGGCTTTTCTTTAATCGATGTTTTAGAAGATAAATTCACCTTTTCCTGAAACCACTTAAACCACTTTATGAGGATCGATACAACCAATAAAATCAGTGTAGTTGATGAATTTCTTGGAATTTTAGAAAATAGTCTCTCTGCAGAGGATATTAAATTGTATGTTAAAAGAATGCATAAATAAAAATGTATAAGTGGGTAAGGAAATTTTCTAAGATGTGGCTGTGTATGAATTCTTATTAGACATGGGGATTAATTAATAATATAGATATGCATATTTTGGAAAGCAATTTCGTTAAAAAGGAATTTTTCATTTCTTTTTCAATATAAGAAATCCCAATTTTACATTAATGACAATTTTATATCTATTGTATATTCGAGTTAAAAAAAAAATCAGATTTCGAAGACGCAGATCGTGCGGCGCCTGTTTGTTGGGAATTGCAGAAGAAGTGACCTTTTTGCATGATGCGGCAGTTGGGACCGCCTACTTCGGAGTCTACCTCCTCTGTAGGCGGAGCTGGCAGGGATTTATTTATTTATTTTATTTTTTATTGTTATTTTTTTGCTATAAGGGTTGGTCTTATAAAAAACTTGTCAGTATTCAAGTTTTAGATAATATTAAGAGGATTTATAAGATGAACCCCTCTCTGAAAACCTCTTTTTTCCCTCCCTTGGGGCCATTTATAATGATATCAAAAATCTGTCATACATAAATTTTCGACCCTTTTTCCAGAAGTAATAATAACTTTAAACAGATTCGATACGTATCATAATTAAGAAATTATGTTTTTTTTTCTGTTTTCCCAAAAAGCCCCCCATCCCCCCCCCTCGATTTTGCCCTTTAACGAACTTGCCCGAGATTTTATGCCCCTTGATTTTATGTATCAGTTTGGAAGAGATTTGTGCAGAATTATTGAAGTTATCGTGTCCATAAAAAAGTGACATAGATAGAGAGATAGATAGACATATAAAGTTTTGAACTGGGGGTGGTTTTGGGTTCTGGGAGTCATGATCGGCGTAGATCTGCAAAAAATTTTCAGAAATTCCAACTTAGGTGAGGATGTAATAGGTAGTATTTCTTACGAAATCTACCTAAAAAGATAAAATAAGTTTTATTCACAGTGTCATATGAAAAATAGGTCATTAGATGATTCTGGAAATTTTAACACCTCCTTGTTAAAATCACCACTTTATGAGGATCGAAACAGTCTGTAAAATCAATGTAACACGCGGATTTCGACAAATTTTGAAGTCTAGATTTTAAATTTCATAAGTTAAGAAAATTTATAAACTAGAAGGTGAAGGAATTTTTCTATGATGTGACAGTGTGATAAAGTGTTATTATTAGTATTAAATAATAATGTAGGTATGTACATTTAGTCCTAATTTTTCTAATTCTTTTTTAAAGGAGAGTTTTTTTTATTACATTACTGAAATAAATTTAATTTTACAGTAATGGAATTTATATTTATAAGCATTTTTGCTGAAAACCACTTGATTTATACAGCCAATTAAATGACTGCAGCCTGTGCTTTCCTTGAATTTCCCAGTCTAGACTTTCTCTCCGAAGGATATTAAATTTTATAATTTAAAAGAATTTTACAATAAATAGATAAAGAAATTTCCCAAGATTTGGTACTGTAAAATTATGTAATTAGGTCTTGGGATTAATTAAGACTGTAGTATGTGTATTTTCTTAATTTCTCGAAATAAATTTTTTTTAAGAGAATTTTTTCTTCCATTGCTGATTAAAAAAATCTAATTTTAAAGTAATGAAACTTTTATTTTTATGTTTATATTTGCTTAACCTTGCTAGTTTAACTACTTAAATCTCTTTATGAAGATTTATAAAACCAATATAATCAGACTGCCAGGTGAATTTCTTGGAGTTTTCAAGTATAGGGTTTTTCCACAGAGGATATTAAACTGTACATGTTAAGGGAGTTTATAAAAAAGTATGCAAAAAAGTTTTCTGAGATGCGGCAGCGGTAAAATGCGTAAAAAAATTTTGAGTTAATTAATAATGTTGAGGGGTGTACTGTACATGGTTGACCAAATTCCTTGACATATCTCTCTCTCTCTCTCTTAAAATTGAATGGAGTATTTGTATATTCATGGATATAATTTTGTTATTAGTGTATTATCACAGGAATAAATTTGTGTGTTTTTGAATCAATTTGTGTTGGGGTGTCATAGTTAGGGTAATATTTCAAAAGATGTGCTCTCAACTTGTCTTTCAAATAAATTCTCTCAACTCGACTATGTCAACAAGTAAGAGATATTTCATGATGTGTGCCATGTGGACGTGTGGTATCATTAAGAACTTGTGATGTTTAAGGATTCAGGATAATTATTGTGAGTAAAATATTTTATCTACTCTTTACGGGTTTTTATTTCCAATTTTATTATTTCAAAGTGATATCTGGTGGTATTTCAGTGAGGTGTTCTATACAGATTTTGGGATAATTGATGTGAATGAAATTTTATCCATTCTTTACGGGTTTTTTTTATTTCCAATTTTATTATTTCAAAATTTATCTATTCTTTACGGGATTTTTATTTCCAATTTTATTATTTCAAATTTTAATATTTCCAATTGTTTTCAGGTAATAATTCAGTATACCTGGGTGATTCTACTGATCTTAGCATATATGCCAGTAGAATTATGAAATACTGAATTATTTTTTTAAACACATGTGGGTACATCCAGGCTGATGATTATATCTACATGTGTTTTTTCATATCCAATTCTGATTTAATTCTCTTGTTGTCCAATTTTCCATTGTATATGGTTCATATTTCATTTCTTAATCCATTTGTATTCACTTGATAACAACTCCAAATTATTATTTTTTTTCTCTCTCTCTCTCTCTCTCTCTTTTTAAATTTTCTTCATGATTTCAGTATTTTTGGCCAATTACCATTGAAGCACAAGCTATGGTAATATTATGTTTGCACTTGTTAATCTATTAGCTATGTGGTATTCTGTCTACATATTATCATTAATTATCTCTTTGGAGATTTAAGTAGAATGATACAAGAACTTGATATGTTTTTTGAAATTCATAGATATTATAATTATATATATATAATATATATATATATATATATATATATATATATATATATATGTATATATATATATATATATATATATATATAAGTATATATATATATATAAAGGTGCGTGTGTGTATGTTCCTCATAAAATCTATACTTTGTATCCAATTTGCAGAAAACTTCATATTACATTCGTTTTTTAACCTGAGAAACATTACTCGCAACTATAAAATTTTCTAGTGTACTTTTTACGCCGTTTTTCAACCACCTGCTATAGTTTATCTTTAAACAAATCCATTTTTTAAATTTTCTAATGAATTTTTTCTACAACGCCCTAAAAAATGGTGCAATTAAAAAAAATTAATAACATGTGTACTTTGTTTTTATAAGACAGTAAAAAAGTGCAGACCCACTCACTATATTTTTGCATCCAAAATTGACGTCATTTTGAGCAGATAATACGCATTTTTCGTAAATAAAAAATCTTTACTGTACGTACTTTAAAAGGACATAGTACCTTAATTTAAATGTATTTGGAGTTAAAACATCTACCATAATGCAGACATTTCAATTAAAAAAAAAACTCTTACGAAAAAAAAATTCTAAATATACTGTCACTTACGATGGAACAGAACATTTAATGCATCCTCAAATTAGGACTTGTACTGATTAGTAAAAGCAAACAAATTTTTAAAATGACGTCATTTTCATGTAATTATCACAGAGTTAATTTTATGAATGAAAATGTAAGTGTATATTTTAAAATGGTGTTATCACCAGTGTGTATGTGTGTGTGTGTGGAGGGGGGTTACCTCTTGTTCTTCTGAAATTAACATTCCTTATTTATAAAGTAAGTTTTATTTTATTTTCAAGCCATACGAAACGAAATAGAATTTCAATAAATGTCACACCATTTGGATGCATTTATTGCATTTTTATATATTGTCAGGAAATCTTATACTCTTCTGTCCCACAAACCAAAGAAAACGTGCATTCTCACTATTAAAACTGGATGATTTTACTATGATTGCATGAAAGTAACGTCATTTTTTCTGATTGTCATTATAACGATTTTTTGGGCGCAAACGAACAAAACTTTGTTAATGTGATAGCCATATTTTTAGGGAAATTATATTTTGTTTATTTTACCAAAGGTCCCCTATGGTTAATACGGGCGACGCCACGTGGTTATGCTAGTATTCAATAAAAGAACAAGTAACTGGTGTACGACAGTGCGATTTGGATGAAAAATGTTTCTGATTATCAAAAGCGTTTCTTAAACAAATCGAAATATTTATTTTCAAAACTTGCGTATGGATTTAACCATATTTATAAAACGAAATAATCGCTCAAGTGCTAGTTTTATTCTCGCACAAAGAGTTCCGTACAATAAATTTATTAATTATTAACTGAAGTATTACAAAAAATTGTAGCTAAAATATACGAAGACTTTGTAAAAAACTTGGAATTATTCTATGAATTATTTTCAACAATTGCCTTCAATAATTGAAAACAATTGCAAAGAAAAACGTTGACTATTTACCACTATAATTCTCCTTGCATAAAATAAAGACCTTGTACAAAGTTTAAACTTGGCATCGTGCCAAGTGCGCTTCTAAAGAGGTCGCAAAGTTGCAACGCTCCCTTGGATCATGCCGTGTTTTTCTAGATAGATTTTTAATATCTTGGCTAATTACCGACAAATATTTTCGAAAATCATTATCAACAATTCTGGAATTATTTCGCGTCGATTGGTATCTCGAGAGCCCCTCAACTCCCCCGTTGAGTGCCCGCAAAGTAAAGTCTGTGTGTAACGGAAAAATTCGATTTTCCCAAAAACTATGCGACGTAGGATGATCGCTATCGTTTTTTCGCCAGGTTGAAATAAACTTCTACTACTCTTATTTTTTTTTAATAATTTTACTTTCAGTACATTCGAAAATAGGAGGGGGGGATATTTTTACAGTACATTTTCGACAATATCACTGAAAACATAATTATTAAAATTAATACTACATAAGAAAATTGAAACAAATATATTTTTGAGTTCGGTGTTATGTGATCATTCGAATGATTCCCCATACGACATATATATTTCTTTCAAGAAACTTAATTAGCACCTTTAAATA
Organism: Maratus michaelseni; assembly: GCA_963931845.1. Lineage (NCBI taxonomy): Eukaryota > Metazoa > Arthropoda > Arachnida > Araneae > Salticidae > Maratus > Maratus michaelseni. Next base: position 92,086,080 of record OZ007597.1, on the reverse strand, counting down.
TTTCCTAAAAATTGTTGCGAATGACTAATAATCTATAAATATGTGGGTCAATAGCCTTTATAACTCTGCCAAGTTTAAACTTTCCACGTTCCATAATTAAAAAAATAATAATAATAATAACAAGTTGAAAATTGTACGTCAAACGTAACAAACGAGGTGCGTTCGTACTATAGCTAGTTATATAAATATTCAGATCTTGATGATTTTTAACTGTGTGAAATGAATTATATCGTCTGCAGATTAATTTCTGTAATAAAATAAGTTTCTCGGTCGCTTGATGATGAAACCTCGGAACCTCCTATAACAAAAAAGTACCGATTTTCTTTTTTTAATTCAAATTTTTTGAAAAATATTTTTATTAATATTTTCTAAAGTTTTGATTCGATTTTGATAAAATTTGAAATGTCTAGACAAAATTTTGCAAAGATAATATATCTTAAATTGCAAACCATTCGGTTGGGTAGTTTTTGCGTTGTTATATGCGGACGGACGGACAGACAGACGGACGGACAGACAGACAGACGGACGGACAGACGGACGGACCAGACGACGACAATAGGTGCTACGTATTTATATAATTACGAACGCACCTAATAATAATAACTGTGACAAACGAACAGGCAGACTCGCGATTGATCTTATAATGGTTCTTTTTTTACTATTTAAGTACGGAATCCTAAAAATGAATCAAAATTGCAAGATAAGCAGTTACAAACCAACCTTTAGTAAAATCTACGACGATATTTCAACTTGTGCGCCTTTTGTAAATCAAACAACATTTAGATGGTCCTCAATTTCATTTCATATATTAAAACGTGGTAATAAATTGCAGAAGTAGCTGTTTATTTTTAGTTTTTAATTCTGTATGAAAAAATTTTACAACTAAATATTTTTATTTACTTTAACAGAACTTTTGATCATGCGGACAATTTTTTAAGCGAAACTCTCGTACACAAATTACTTTTTTTTTTTAATTGAATCTTTAAATGTATCATAATCTTAATATGTATACTAATCAATAACTTTGGGCTCACCAGGTATATATTTTGTGTTTTTTTTTTCCGAAAGTTATTTATTTAAAGAGGAATTTTTATTCTTATTTCAATAAAATAAATAAAATTTTAGAAAAACCATATCGATATTATTATAGGATAATAAAGAAATTTATTTTGATCTTGCTTTAAAATAAAAGTCATCAGGTATTTTCTATAACAGTTGTCACAGAGATTCGCAGGTTTTATCGATACCTCTAAAGATTTAATACATTCTTATAGAACTCCTTTACACCAGTTTATGAGGATCGATACAGTCAATAAAATCAGTTCAGAAAGTTTTCAAATCAAGGGTTTTCCTTCTAGAACGGGGGTTTCGAAAATTTAAAGAAATCTATCTTTTGTGAAAGATATTCCAAAGGTTTTCAAAAAATATCGTAAAGTGTGTATTTTTAAAGTTATCGTAAAATATACAATAACAGGGTTCCGACAGATCAAGGAATTTCCCTGACTTTAGGTCAGATATACACCAGTATTTTCTTACAGGAAAACTAGAATTATGTAATCGCGCGATTACATAATTCTAGTTTTTCTATAAGAAAATACTGGTACTCCACCTGAAACTGTAGGAACTCTGAATAACCTCTTCCGAGTTACCCACGATTTCGAAATCCGTTGTTTATATTTATAAAACTCAGAAACCAATATATTTTTGATATTTAGAAAAGCATTTATTAAAAACAAAGTTTTTTTTGCTGCTATTGATTTTTTGAAACATTTCCGAGTAGTTTTTATAGTATATTAATAGGTTTTCTCAAACCGGAACCAGCTCCGTAATTAAATTTATAAATGCAAGAGTAACCAAATAATATTCATTTTAATGCTAATATTAATGCTGTTGATTTATCATGTTTGTAAGTAAAAGATGATTGTTCAATATTAAAATGTTTACTTACAAATAGATAGCATCCGAAAAAACCTACATTCCATAGTGACAAAACTTATTAATGCAGTATAAAAACTACTCGGAAAAGTTTGCGAAAATCATTGCAGAAACTTTTTGTTTTATAAATGCTTCTTTAACTATGGAAATATATTGCATTGTAAGGTTTTTAATGATAAAGAATGCTTTTTGAAATCGTGGATGACACGGAAGACGTTATTGTGTATTTTTATTTAGTTTTTCTGCATTTTCGTAGATTAACAGACATTTGTCTTTTTTTACAATACACGTGCTAAGATAAGAACTGATGATCGGTATCCGTATTTATAATTTCATCCACACAGTGCAACTTAGCTCTAAAAAGTGATTTTTTGGCAACAGTGCGGATTGCTTTAAGGAAGTACCTGTATTCCGAAATAAGTTTTATCAATGTCGTTATGCATTTAAGCCAATGGTGTGTATGTCTTTTACCTCGAAATGTTGTTCGGCCCGAAAGTAAGCTACTGAACATCACAACCGGGCGCAACTTGAATAGGGTGAAGTGTTTTTCACTGATGAGTCATGCTTTAGTGTGGAGTGCGACATCTGAAGTGTTCTGGTACTGAGGGAAACTTGCAATGAAAAAATTATCGCGTTCATGAACGAAAAAAAATCACAGTACAGAAAAAGTTGATTGATCTTCTGAGCTGGAAGCAGTATAACTTGACGTACGGTCCTGCATACTACCCAGAACACAACTGTTTGACGCTCTAAAGTACTTAGATCAAGTACTTAGCTCTTAAGTTGTATTTTACTCTACAAATATTGTCAATTTTTTTAATTTTAACATGCTGAAAGAAATTATATCATATGAAATGGATACCAGACTTTCCTCTTTTAAATCATATCGAGCATGTCTGAAACACACTTATAGACGATCTATTACAAACAGACATATTATACCGTTGACTGTGCAAGATTTGGAGATTAGTCCTTAAAAAGCAGAACAGAATTCTTAAAGCACCATAAACTCCATGCTCATCGATAGCATGAAAAACAAGTCTGTAACTGTGTTAGCTGTTTGAGGGTATCTCGCGCCACGAAAAAAATGCTTTATTAACTTTAGATAACACTATTTTGACTTTTACAGGTATTCTAAATAATTACTGTTCATGTTTTTGGCATCCTTTCAAAGCATTAAAATTTACATATATGATTTTTTGTGTGACACTATTTTTGTATTCCGATTTACTATATCTATTCTTTGCATTTGAAAGCCTCACATTATTTTATCACTTTTCTCTTCGCTTCCCTGATTATTTTTTACAGTGTATATACACTGGCCTCCAAAGTTCGGGTAAAACCAGGTTTTCGATGCTCACTATTAAAAAAAAGAATGATAATAAAGGTAAAAAATATGGTTTATATGAATGGTCATAAGCAACTTCAATTAAGTCTTATGAAATATTTATACCCATCTCTATTTTGTTAAAGAATTGGGCTTTTATATGGCAGTCAAAGTGAAATTGGAGATATCAGAATTTCGTAATTTGTGTGGAAATTTTTTTTTATGCTTGTTGATATTAAATTTTTGGTGCTAAAATAGTGTTATCCATATCTAGGAGATATTGTTTACCGGATTTGTTAAGATGGCAGGCAAACGGATGGATGGAAATGAGGTTATCACAAGCTGGTGCTGCTAGACGTCTTAATGTGTCTCGTAGTGTGGTCCAAAGACTTTGGGATCAATTTGAACCCGAAAATTCAGTATCAACACGACTTGTTCCAGACCACTCACGGGTTATAACCCCTCTACAAGATCACTTCATTGCTCTTTTAGCGCGAAGGAGGAGGAACCCACTGTATTTCGCCTCATTTCAGATCATCGTAATGCAACAGGAATGGCAATATTTGCTACTACGGTGCACAGACGTCTTCGCAATTAAGAACTCAATTCAAGACGACCCGTCATATGTGTCCCTCTTAATCGACAACAAAGAAATTCTCGTTTATGTTGACCATGGGGAGTGATTCATTGTATTTTTTAAACCTCAATAAAGGGGACCGGGAAGAATATCTATGCTCTGCAGACTTGGTTCTTAGTCTGAGCAGTGCTTCTCGGACAGTAAAAGTAAAAAATGTTCGTGTGCTGATCTGGAGAGAACAAGACATCAGATTCTACCTATGTAACATAGTTGAAAATCACAGATATAGAGGAGATGGAATCTTGATTTGGGCTGGAATCTCTCTGATGGTCACAGTAACGTCCATACGTGCCATGGAAGAACTCTGACAGCTGTGAAATATCGGGACGAGATCCTTGTTCAGTTTGTCACTATGTATGATGATGGTATTGGTGATGAATTAATCGTAATGGATGATAATGCCCGATCATATTGCACTACAGTCGTTGATGAATATCTTGAGGATCAAGGTTAGGGCGAATGGAATGACCTAGCTCAATCTTTGGTCCTTAATCCGATAAAGCATCTGTGGGACTGTCCCAGTAGGCAAGTGGCTGCAATAAGTCCTCCTGCCAAGTCGTTAAATGAGCTGGAACAAGCGTTGCTGTATGTATGGGCGCGTTTCCCATTTTAATGTCCGAAAACTTAATTGACACTATGGAAAGTTGTTGCCACAAATGTATTACAAGTAGGGCCGGACACATGCGTCATTAAAATCTGTTTATTCACCAAAAAATGTCATTTATTTTTTGTACAAAACAGTGGACTTTTGCAAAAATCCAATTTTTTCTTTGTAAATCATGCTTGATGTTAAAATTAAGTAAAATTCGATAAATAACTGTTTAAAGTACAATTCTTCTAAATTTCACGTTTAAATCTTCATTTATTTTCAAATTAGATACTAAAGACTGATTGTACATTAACTTTTAGAGGCCTTTGTATTACATACATCAACTGCAAATACGAAAAATTAATTTATTTGATAGAAATATTTCTAATTTATAGCATATAAATTTCTATAACTTAACTTATTTAATCGTTTTAATTAATTTATCACCATTGTAACATTGTAACATTCTACCGTGTACATTATTTAATACTGACTATAAAAACAACCGGTCATTTGATCGATGCTAAATAAAAATATTTCAATTCGAACCAGAAATTCTTTCATAAATAAATTAAACATAAATCACACAAAAACACGTTAAGTAAAAATATTAAATAGTTTTAAAGAAAAATTCTGGTGAGAAATATTTTTATAAAACTTGAGTAAAATTCATAGTATGTGTGGTGCTAAAGTAAAGTTGCACATCAAATGAAACATACACATTTTAATTTAAGAATTGTGCTCCTTTCATTTATTTAAACTAGAAACTTTAATGTTGCACATTTGCTATAAATATCGTAAATAATGCATTGACATTTCTAAATGTTCAAGCATATATTTGAATTTTACTCACAATTTGCTTATCAATTCAAACATCCAAGCTGGAAATACTTATCAGTTGAATTAATTTGAATCCTTTGAATAGCTTTGATTTGACTGCTAAAGTAATTTATTGGATATTTTAATAGTGTTATCTTTAGCTTGAAAGTCATCAAAGATTCAGTTTGCAAAATAATGATCTTTGTTGGAAGATGAGAGATAGATAAATATGCATATTTTATAATATCACTAGCTGCGATAAAAGAATATATGTTGCATTTGGGTATTGCATGAAATATTTCGATTCTGGGAAAAGAAAAGAAACTCTACATTTAAATGGTTTATAATATTATTTTTATAACATTTGCTACAAATCAGAAATCACGTTACTTGAACAATACACGTTAAATGAAAAATACAAAAATTACATTTTTCTAATTACAGGATTTTGGTGCAGTTACAGTAGAGTGCCTCTGAATACTTATTATTTTTAATTTTAAGGCATACAAGTTGGACACTGTAGGTCAAACGTGACCAATGAGGTGCGTTCGTACTGTCATTATTTCAGTGAAATGAATTATATCATCTGTTATTATGATATGATTAATTTCCGTCATAAAATAAGTACATTTTAAGTTGGCAACATTTTATCTTTTGTTGACATTTACTGGAAATTCCAATCGAAAACTTAAAATTAGCTTCGAAAATTTCAGGACTTGAAATGCATATTTAGACTCTTTTTCTATTTACTATCTATTTCTCCGAAAACATCTATCCAAAAAACCGTCGGTAGATGATAGGATTGCTATAATTAAACAATTTAAGTATACAAATTCGGTTTTTCAATTCAGTAATACGGAAATAATAGGACTCCATCTTAAATAGGACGTAAACACCACGGCAACCTAGAATCATTACCTTTCATGGGATATCCTTGAATTACGTATTATAGAATTAGTATTATAGAATTTAATAGAATGAAAAATGTGACTATAACTTGGTCATATAGGTTACAAAATGTCAATAACGTCATAAAATGACTATAACGTCATAATTGAAATGCTATCATTTAATTTTCATGTAGTTTATTAAAATTACGTGCGCGAAAATAGCATTTCAAATAACTTTAGAGACAGTGCTATTTTAGAATATTCTCATTTGTTTTTGATAATGGCTTGGAGTAAGCCGAAACATGTCAACAATATAATAAAAGTTATTTATTTCACTGTATATTATGTTCTTAACTTGCACCTTTTAGCATTTAAAATAAATATATTATTACAAGGTGTTGTAATTTATTGTACTTTCAAACATAGTTGAAAGTTCTTTATGACTTTGGTTTGTCTGGCCGCATGTCTACCTGTCTGTTCTCCAACTCGCGTAAATATGCTTCGATCACCCTACGCTTCGTATATGTTATTAAGTTTCCTTATAAGACATCCCCCGTTTAAAATGTTGTATGTAACATTTCCGATTCGTTTACAGGAGATACAAAAGAACCTTGTCATATTATGGTCTATCGGACAAAACCGTTTGTACTGTATTTTAATGAAGTTACAGTATTTCAAATATAACGAAAATGATATGCATTATTGAGGTGCAATTACTGCAGGCTTTCTACTGAATATGGAAAGCATAGCATGTATAATTCATTTACAGGACTCACAAAAGAATTTCGTTACATTTTGGGCTAATAGTTTGCAGTGTATTTTTAAGATGTTACAATATTTCAAGCATAACGATATTGATGTGCATAGTTTAGGTGCACTACAATATCCTAACTGTAGAATATGGAGTGCGTAGTATTTATTTGTCCACTGGATGTTCATTCGGACACAAATGAAAATTTGATTACAGAACTGTCTATAAGCGATACTCGCTGGCAGTACATTTTTAGATGCGGTTGCTTTTTAAGCTTAAGGCTGCTGGTCAGTAAACTTCCCGATTCCCATCGCTAAAGTTAATCATGTAGGCGTAGGACGCATTCGTATATTTAAAATATCTCCTCGGGAAATCAATATTTTTATCTTCTGTTTTCTGTGTACTGTTCTTAAAGCATGTCTTTTTTTCCTTAGTTGTCAAAATATTTCTAAATTTTGTGCTTAATTTATAATTTTATTTGTTAAAATCTTAGCAAAACTAAATAAGATTTTAACACTTAAAATTAAGTATATATTTTAGAAAAAGTTTGATAACTAAAAAAAAAATAAAGAGACATCTTTTAAGAAGTGTACACAGAAAACAGAAGCCAAAAAATTTAATTTCCCGAGGAGTAAATGTACGAATGCATCCTACGCACATAGGATTAACATCATCGCAGGGAATCGGGAAGTTCACTGACGAGCAGCCTGAACCAAATTTTATTACATTATGTGGTGTGCATAAATTCTATAGATCGTATATAAGGGCTGCACTAAAGAATTCTTAAGCATTAGTTTCTGAGGGTAAATTGCTTAGAAGCGTTTTTAAAATTCTGTTATCCTTTTTACAGCTTAAATATACTTAGTATACTAAGATATGTTGTAGAATATAAATAATTATAATACACGAACATAAAAAAATACACGAAAGATTAGAGCTGTTAAGTGGATAGTTAAAAAGCATGAATGTAATATTTACAACGTAATAAACATTCCTGCAATACTTTGGTTCAAGAAGTATTAGTATCAGGTTAAATTATACATAAAATATTTTAGTATGCACTTTCGTATTGAATGAAAATAATAAAATAAGACCGAAATAAGCCGCTCGCAACAGCTGACGGGAATTTACGTTACATGGATATTTGTAACTGTGCTCACGGGCACTCCTTTAACATTTTATATGTTGCATTATTTCTCAAAATTATACACAATATCCGTATTTATACAATCAATGTACTATGCATACATATACATAGATTAGAAATAGTACTTATAATTATTATACATATCCATTTCTAATATAAATACAAATACAAATAGTGCAAAGTGCAACAGTAACGCCCATAATCAGAACTTAACATGAAAAACAAACGGTCATGAATGTGTTAACATATTTCATCGACGCGCATGATGATTAAGATAAATAAATACTTTTCCATTTTGAAATTATCTAGTTTTCTAAATATTCTTCATAAACCTTTCTTTACCGGTTCTTGCATTCGGTGCTTTAAAAAAGTACCGTTTCTCCAAATGTCACGGTTTTATAATTATAATTTTAGCATTTAAAATGTATGCAAAAAGTGTTAAATTACCATGTAAAATTTTATTATTTTTTAAAATATGACCTAAATCATATTATACTCTATTCTTTTTGCTAATATGTATAAATACGTTATACTTGCAAATTTTCGGCTTTTTAAAATAAAAAATAACAAACTTACACTGAACGATAGATAACCTAATTAATTGAATATATTTTGCATTAAATGTGGTACTCATTTTAAATCTACTTAATTTCATTCATCAAATAAATTTCTGGTTCAAAATATGTTTTAAAATTTGTTTTCCTAAGAAAGTCTGAGGTTGGTATAACGTGCACATTATCTAAAATTATTAGCTAATAAGAGGTGAAAAAATGGACGTAGATAAGCATTAATGCGTAGAATATATTAACAGTTTGCCGTCCGGCGACACCACAGTGGTGCCGGCGTAAAGTAACTTAATTTTAATCCTTAAATGCTACATTAGCACCAGAATTTTGGACTGAAAAATTCCCTTTTACGAAGTACATGAAGAAAAGCTTTTACTTATTTTTTAATAAATTTGTTTCTAAATTCTTGTGTCAATCAATCATTTAAATCTTACGAATAGAAATATTTTTACGAGACATGCGGACGATAAAGTGTTAAAGGATCGGGGTCCATAAGCCGTGTTTTTGGCCCATTAAATAGACTAAAATTCGATTTTGTTATACTGACTTACTTATTTCCGTTTTTAATATTAGAAGGTTAATCCTATATGATTTCAACAATATTTTTTGCATTTTTTTCGTATTTATATAACTTACACAAGCTCAAAGTTCGTATTATTCGTGGTTTTTGATGAAAAATACGCATTTTCGCCTAATTTTACCTCTATTTTTAATATAATTTTTAATATTTTAATATGAGCGCAACTTTGCAACACTTTTATTTTTACATATATTGTACATTTTGATGTATTTTATGATATATGTAAAGAAGAAAGTGTTGCACGATTACGCTCATATAAATAATTAAGGTAAAATTAAGAGAAATTGCGTATTTTTCATCAACAACTACGAATAATACGAACTTTGAGCTTGTGTAAGTCATATAAATCCAAACAAAATGCAGAAACTATTGTTGAAATCGTACAGGATAAACCTTCTAATATTAAAAAGTGAAATAATTAAGTCAGTATTACAAAATTGAGTTTAGGCTTATTTCATGGGCCAAAAACACGGCTTATGAACCCTGATCCTTTCGTTTAGTTAAAATAATGCAACTAGTGAATAATACAAATAATTAATCATGCAATTAATAAATCATTTCGCTTGCATTGTAATGATTTTCTTTAAAATGGTTTTCTAGATAATCCATTTCTATTAATAAAATAAATAATTTAATATATCTTACATTTGAAAAACATACGATGAAATACAAAGTACAAACAATTTTAGTTTAAAATTCAATTTAATTTTCAATGAAAATCCTAAAGTAAATTCAGTATTTAATATGAACTCATGCTGAAATTCTAAATAGTTGGATTAGAAAGCGAACTTATTATTTAGAGAAATGCATCCTACGCCAACTGGAAGCTAAAGATAACCAACTCTGTTTATACATCCAATAAAATCTTTTAATGTTACATTTAGAGCTCTTTAAATTGTTTAATTTAATAGTCTTTGATAAATATACTCTATTTTAATTCGTTTACCGAGTATAATGAGTAAATAACGTTCAGTGAGTAAAATTTAAATTCCATAATAGTTTAAAATAATATGAACATAAAATTTATTTTACAATAAATATATTTAATGAAGTTTGCTAATTTAAATAATTATACTAGCTGGGATTAAAAAACCCTGTTATCAAATATTTAAGATTTAGTTCTAGTTCAGGACATTTTTTGTTATTCGATTTAATACCAAAATATTTATTGTTTTGTTCACTTCTAACTAGGTTATTATTATTTCCAAATGAATTACTATAGCAGTTTTCTAGGTAACACAATATTGATAATAAATAATAATTTATTGTATTTCGCATGAGAAACAAGTAGAATTAAATACAAAATACAAACGTATCTAGTTCAGAATAGTGCTTCCGATACGATACGTATTTCAGTTATACGTTTAACCGATATACGTATATACGTATAATACGTATGTAACAAATAAGTATACTTTAAACTGTACGTTTAAACGTATCCGGATACTTATTAGCGCATATCGGTTAAGCATATAATTCAAGTATACGTATATTTGAATTATCGTATTTTCTTTTAAACCAATGGACCTCATCAGTCTTACGTCACTGAACGGAGAACAAGTTGGAAATCTGCGTCGTTACCGTAACTATCTGCATAATATGTTTCATGTATAGAATCTTGTTATTCTTCCTTATAAACGATTATTGTAAATATACGGTGTGTCCTAAAAGTTCCCGTACTCCAACTTGAAAAACGCATTAACCGTGATTTTTTTTAAATATTAAATTTTATCGTCTGATTATCATTGCATCAATTTTTAAGTTTATATCGTTTGGTTATTTTCTTGCACAATTGTTGCGATAATAAAGTTCTATGTTATTTTGTTCTTCATAGTGAAATGAGTTTATCACGCATTCAGAGAATTTCGCTGTTTGAAACTTATTTTAAATGTAAATCGTATGAAACGGGTAAAGCTGTTTGGCGATATTAATGTCCAAATGATGCAATACCGAGTAAAGATACGCTATTTCGGCTCGTTCAACTATTCCGTAATACAGGCTTGGTGGAAGACAAGCACATGAGTGGAAGGCCGAAAGTTGTTACACCACCCTTTATGCAAAATACTCAACGAAGTACATTGCAAACTCCTCAAAAATCCGTGAGGCGTTTGGCACAATAATGGCGCATCTCGTGGATCGACACATAAGGCTTTAAGATCTTTGCATTTCGTGTTTATCGTTTAAAAATGGTAGAGATAAAGCCACCGCACTTTGAGAAGCGGATTCATTAATGCCGGAATGAAGAATTTTTTGGCGATCGCCTCATATCAAAAAAATCTTTGGCCACCTCGATCCCCTGATCTGAGAATCTCGGACTTTTTTCTGTGGGGATATTTAATGAACAAAGTTTACGCAAATAATCCTCAAACAAGATCAATAAATGATCTGAAAATTGACAGTACTCAAAGGATACAAGAAGTCACTCCCAGCATGTTAAAACGCGTTTCTACAAACAGGCACAAACGAGTTCAGCTTTGCCTCCTAGAAAGGGGTGAACATTTTGAACATTTATTAAAAAAGTAAGTTCAGTATTTTTTTCTACGTGATGTTGAAAGTGCTTTTTATCATTAGCATAAAAGTAATCGTTTTAAAGTTTGTTGTTTTGTGGGAACTTTTAGGACACTCGGCATAACGAGAGTAAACCTTTTTGAGCAAAGGGGTAGAATATACACGTTTCAGATTTATTGTCAATCCTTATTAAGTATAGTTTATCTTTTTTAATATAAAAAAAAATATTTGTATGTGAGTATCCTCAAGATTGCGTCCGAGTGCAAATGTTATTCTTTCCACGGTGCTAATGTTTTCTACTCTGTGTTAATGTATAACGCAAAGTTCATTTTTTTAACCGTGACACTCATGGTATTTTTTATGCAAAGTGTATTGGCATTACAAGATTTTAGGTTTAAGATTTTTTGTTAATATTCACAAATGTCATTTTTTGTGTGAAATACCTATAAATTTCCATTACTTACAGCCTGACAAATAATCGCCACTGAAGGTTTTAGAACGAAGTCACACATGCTTAAAATGACTTACCTTCCCTTTTCTTTTTTACTGTAATACGTATTTTCCAAATATTTTTAATATAGAAAAAAAAACTTTTTTAATAAAATTAAAGTAAGACTATGAAACTTCCCAGGAATTGGATTGATCAATGTCACTATAAAATATAAAGTCAATGTAAGTCTGTGTTCTGCGGCCGTATGCAAAAATAATGTTTCGCCCGAAATGTCTGCGCCATAAATCAAAAGAAGCTATGTGCGTTACGTTACAGACATGAGAAAGGTAGCTTTAAACCTACCCGCTGCGCCATAGTAAAATATTTCATAATTAATACATAGTTCAGTTTTGAGGAAAAAGCAACCAAAATCTAAACTAAAAAAATATATTCAGATTTTTTTTCCGAGTACTTTCTACTTGCGATCTCTATGGACCCTATAAACCACGTGAATGCACTCTAACGGGTGTTTCTCAATTTCTCTGATCCGCAGATTAGCAAGAGAAAGGCATATTTTTTCACGCAATGAACGAAAACCGCTTAAATGTTTATACGTTTAACCGCTGGGGTAAGTTCAGTATATACTGTTTAATATAATACGTATAATCGTCTTGGTCGTATCATATACTTATCCAAAATCTACACCCGTATAATACGTATTATACATATACTCGTATAAACATTTAATAGGGAGCACTAGTTTAGATTTAAAATCATGTGTTGCTGTGTTGTTTAATTTTCAGTAAAATTATTAAAGCGACTTCACCATATAAAATGAACTCCCGCTGAAAATTCAAGCGGTATCATTAAGAAATAGCTTATAATTTTGCGATATTCTTCCTATGCTAACTGCAAGTTAAAGACACTTTCAAATATACAATAGATTTTTTTTAAACATTCGCGACCACTGGCGTGATTTCACGTTACTTGTACATCTGTAACTGCACCTATCGGCGCTTCTTTAGCAATTTATATATTACATTGTTTCTCCAAATACAGAATATCCGTATTTATCACAATCATTGAACTATGCATACAAATACATCGAATTGAAAGAGTACCATTATTATATATATCCATTTGTAATATAAATATATAAATACAAAACCTTTTCTTTTAAAATACTGCAATGTGTAAAAGTAACACACATAAGTGAGATTTGCTATTAGAAAAATGAAAATACGCTGTTGCGAATGTGGTAATATTACAATGAGAACTTGTTAAATTCATTTGTCTTTGGCTAAACTATTCAGTTTATCACGCTCTAATAATTATACTCTATTTCATGGTTGCTACAGTCTACTATTTTTTATCCTATTTCAAATGGTTTGTACCTCTTCTCTCAAACTCATAATCTTTCTACCATATAATTCTGCGATAAATGCAAGCGAAATCTACACCAAAGAATCTATTTTTTGAATAGTGGTGTGAACAAATATAAAAATGCTAATTTAATGTTCGTACCGATAAACATGTAATGAGTAAAATATAAGTAACATCTATATATATATTTGTCTTACGTGGCGCGAAAATAGGGCTGAATTTGTAACTTATGGTTTGGCAACAACTGTAGTTTCCAGAGCTCAGACCAATGAACAGACTAGATTGTGTTAGATCAGCTCCGCCCTCCAATATGGCGGTCATTCCATGAGTGAAACCTTAGCATGAAACTCAAACATCAAACTAGCAATTATTAAAAATAAAATAACATGTACGTAATCCAAAGCGTCTTAGATGATTCCTCATTTTAATTATGAGCAATATTGTTAATTTTAAATGAATTTTCAACTCTTATTTAGAATTAATTTACGAATTTCACTCACTCAAAAGTCGGAGAAAAAAAATCAACTGTCTAGGTTGTACCTGCCGCCATCTGTTGCTGTATTGATGAAGTAAAAAATAATTTCTTTTGTAAACATCTATAATCAATCAGAACAATAAAATGTCGAACGAAAATTAAACATCTTCCTATCACGTAGTTTTTTTTTCTAATGAATTTAAGTCGTGCTGTACAAAAGATCCTTTTTTCATAGTATTTAAATGATTTATATGTCCATTGGTAGCGCCAACTAAATGCATTTTCAGTTGTGTTTTCAACGGAGAATTACTTTTTTACATTAAAAAAATTGTTAATTTCATATGGTCAAATGTTTTATGGTAGAACTTATTCCGGCTAGAATTGCTGAAAAAAAGGGGCGAGCTAGCGAAGCGAGGCGTGACCGCGTAGCGGTCTCAATGTGAATTGCTTCGCAATTCACGGGGGGTGTCGAGCGTTAGCGAGTAGGGGGCTGATCCCCCTAATAATAATTTAAAAGCATCCATGTAACATTTGAGGGGGTTATAGAATGACAGTGGAGTAAGACAAAAATTTGAAAAATCTAGATAACCATATTTTCTCTGAACGTATATTAATTTCTACTCAGTGTGACAGTCAAATAAGTCATAGTTCACTTAGGGAGTCGCTAGAGGGAAAACAAGTTGGACCACTTAATGCAACGGCAATACGACAAGTTTCACAAAACCCTTCATTTCTCAAATTATTAAATATTGACTTACTCCACTGTCATTATAACCCCCTCATTTGTAAAACAATAAATGAGCATTATAAAGTTCACTAGTTTAAAAACTTCAATTATCGGAATTCTAAAACCTTCTTTTCATTTCAAAATTAAATTATATAAAAAATATATGTATGGTTGGATTATTTTTAACACAATTATTTCAAATTGGTAAATTAATCATACAAGTTGTAAATTTCCAACTGGACGAAAAATGTCCGGGCTAGGATTCGAACCTGGGATCGCTTGGCTGAAGCCGCCACGCTCTACCACTGAGCTATCCCGGTCGAATCTGGAGGGCATAATTCATCCAGTTAACCTTATTGATCAAAGCATCTGGTCTGATATTTTAATGAGCTCAACAGAAAAGATCGCAGGTAATGGAACTCCAGTAAACGCTGGATACGTGAATACACTGGATTATTTTTAACACAATTATTTCAAATTGGTAAATTAATCATACAAGTTGTAAATTTCCAACTGGACGAAAAATGTCCGGGCCAGGATTCGAACCTGGGATCGCTTGGCTGAAGCCGCCACGCTCTACCAAGCTTCAGCGTGGTAGAGCTTGGCTTCAGCCAAGCGATCCCAGGTTCGAATCCTGGCCCGGACATTTTTCGTCCAGTTGGAAATTTACAACTTGTATATGTATGGTTGTTAGATAACCTTTTATTGGCTGTTAATTTTAACCTAAATGATTATCATATCATAAAAGGAATTTAAGCAATATTATTCTGGAAATTGTAAGGTAAACATATCGTTTACCATGAGATAGCAACTCCCTAATGTCTTAAACCTTTAGTTCCGACCATAGGTTTTGCGGTAAAAAATGCTTGGCCATTATTTGACATTGTAAGCTAAGAATTTTGAATCTCTCTGAATAAAATATCGTTTAAAATGTGTATATGTTAGAGTATTGTTCACAAATATGATACACATCAATTATCTTTCAGTCTGAACTTTTTTCTAGTAAAAATAAAAATTACTTACGGAGCCAGAGATAATAACGCATATAGTACATTAGATAATTTTAATATTTTATTTATTACTATTTTGTTTATTCCCAATGATGCAATTGAATATTCAAACATTTGTACTGTTATATTGCAAGATTTTCTAAATAATACAGTTCTATTAATAAATATTTTAGTATTTCACACAGTAGAAAGGCATAGAATTAAATACAAGATACAAATATATGTAGTTTAATATTTAAATTATTTGATATGAGTTGCTTAATTTTCGAGTAAATTATTAAAGAGAATTCCTCTTTTATAATGAACTCATGCTCAAATTTTAAGCAGTTTCATTAGGAAAAGGCTTATCAATTTCAGAATGACAACCCACGCCATATGAAACTAAATATAATTCCATTCAAATATTAAATCCAGTGCTCTTTAAGCTATCCAGTTTAACACATTCTGATAAATGTACTCTATTTTAATGTTTGTACTGATACATTTATAATGAGTAAAAATTAAGTAACATAATAATTTAAATCATGGACATATACAGTGTAACATTTCTAATGAAATAAATACGGTGAACTCCCGTAAGTGCGGACTTCCAAAGGCGGTCATTTTTTGTCCAGATTAACCAAAGTCCGCATTAAACGATGTAAGCATTTCAATGGTGTATACTCAATTTTAATTTTTTGTACTACTACATTTATAATGAGTAAAATGTAAGTAACATAATAATTTAAATTATGAACATATACACATACAGTGTGACATTTCTAATGCAATAAATACAGTGAACTCCCGTTAGTGCGGACTTCCAAAGGCGATCATTTTTTGTCCAGATTAACCCAAGTCCGCATTAAACGATGTAAGCATTTCAATGGTGTATACTCTATTTTAATTTTTCGTACTAATACATTTATAATGAGTAAAATGTAAGTAACATAATAATTTAAATCATAGACATATACATATACAGTATAACATTTCTATTGCAATAAATACTGTGAACTCCCGTTAGTGCGGATTTCCAAAGGCGGCTATTTTTTGTCCAGATTAACCAAAGTCCGCATTAAACGATGGAAGCATTTCAAGGGTGTATACTCTATTTTAATATTTTGTATCGATACATTTATAATGAGTAAAATTTAAGTAATATAATAATTTAAATCATGGACATATACAGTGTATAACATTGCTAATGCAATAAATACAGTGAACTCCAGTTAGTGCGGACTTTCAAGGAAGACCTTTTTCGTACGCATTAAATGATGTAAGCATTTCAATGGTGTACATTTTATTTTAATGTTTGTACTGATGCATTAGTAAGGAGTGAAGTTTAAGTAACATAGTAATTTAAAGTATGGACACATACAATGCACATTATTGCGGACTTTCATGAGAGACAATTTTTCGTCCGCACTAACCAAAGGCCGCATTAAAAGATGTAAGTATTTCATTGGTGTAAATAATCCCGTTCTTTGAATAAATTGAATTCAGTGTATCACATAAATAAAATAGCTCACTAATTTTATGCTAGAAGAAACAACTTATTCTTAAATTTAGTAATTTTAGTAAAAAAAAAGATAATGACGCTTTGTTAATAGAAAAGAGTATATTGCCAACAACATATGCAAAGTAATTGTCTGTACGTACACAATTTTACTTTAATTAAAGTAATCTCTTACTTTTCTTTGCTGTAGTTGTGCAAATAACCTTTTTAACACACCATTTTTTAGTTTGGCGACCCACTCGAAAATTTGGTCTGTTACAACACATTTTTATTGTTACTGTAGCTGAACAGTCGTTAGCAATTTTTTAATTTATTACGTGTTTGGCAGTGGAATGTTTTCTTTTTGTACATCACTGTTACTGACAATTCCTTGGTCTCGGAATAACCCAAAAATTACATAAAAATTTCTTTTTAAGAAATAATGTACAAAACTACTTTAGATTC
Source organism: Maratus michaelseni (assembly GCA_963931845.1). Lineage (NCBI taxonomy): Eukaryota > Metazoa > Arthropoda > Arachnida > Araneae > Salticidae > Maratus > Maratus michaelseni. Next base: position 92,068,364 of record OZ007597.1, on the reverse strand, counting down.
TGCCTGGTCGTTTTGTGAAAGATATGTCTGCAAATTGATGCAAAAACGAAATTGTCCTCATTAACCGGATGTTCGTCTTAAGCGGTGACATGTAAACGAGCGTCCACTGCATACATGATGAAATTCATCATTATAAACAGTTGGAATACTAAGAATTCAAAAACTTTGTAATCAGTTAAATGTTAAATTATGTCAAAATTTAAAATGATGCGAGACAAATTGTATTTCCTGTTATACGTAGTATAGGGTAAATCTTGTAATCATTTTAAAAATCGAAAAAATTTTCTTGACGAATTTACACGTTTCAGACACTGGAGATTCCAAAAAACATATTTTTAGAAAAAAAAATTGCCGTCCGTCTGTCTGCATATGTGTCTGTAAACGCTCTATCTCCCGAACAAATTGAGATAGACACTTGAAATTTCCTATGCACTTAGTATGTGATAATGAGAAGAAGCCTATTGAATTTCAGTAACCTCGATTACTATTTTTTTTGGGGCTCTCGAAATATTCGTTCTGATAAAAGGTATATACAATTTTTTGAAATTGTTTATTTTAAGGAGTGAATATAAAAGGCAATAAAAAAAAAACATAAATTTTGCATAAAGAATGAAGTCGATCGGATAATGAGTTGCCCAGATATTTGTAATCCTATTTACCACACTCTTCGATTTTTCATGACACTGACCAGGCCAAGCCGAGATAATGATTTTCATACGGGTCAAAATCAGGACTGAAATTTTGGGGCGTGAAGTCTAGGATAAAGGAAACCAGTCCCGACTCTGTACTGAAAAATAATTTAAGACACGGCCTGATCCTTCAGGAAAAAAGCAAGGACCGGCACGGCCCGTAAAGAGTAATCGCTAGGTCCGGCTTGGCCCGGCCCGAGCGCCGTGAAGGAAAATAGGCCCGAGACCGAACCGTCGACCGGGCCGTCCTTTAACATTTCGCTTCGGGCCTTGCCCTGCCCTTGCAGATCTATAGGCAGGAATTTCCAGTCTGATCCCGACCCGGTGCAAAAATTTAAAGTTCGACCCCAGAAATTTTTGTGTTAAAAAGAAATAATCTTGTGTAATCACGTGTTCAACGTTTTCTGGCGTTTCCATTACCTGCGATTTTATTTTGTTGAGCTGATCATAATTATCAGACCAGAATTATAATTATTAAGGTTAACTGGGAGAATTATTCCTTCCAGCTTCTCCAGGATTTCATAATTGGTAGAGCATTGGCGACTTCAGCCAGGATATCCTTGGTTCGAATCCTAGCCTGGACATTTTTAGCCCAGTTTGAAAAATTAAATCTTATATGATTTATTTACCTATTATAATAATTGCGTTTTAAAAAAATGATTCTTGTATAAATACGTGTCCACCGTTTTCTGGCGTTTCTATTACCTGCGATTTTATTCTGTTGAGCTAATTCATAAACATCAAACCAGATTTATAATCAATAAAGTTAACTGAGTGAATTAGTCCTTCCAGCTTCATCCAGGATGGCTCAGTTGGTAGAGCACTGGCGGCTTCAGCCAGGATATTCCTGGTTCGAATCTTGGCCTGGACATTTTTCGTCCATTTAGAAAAATTAAATCTCATATGATATATCAATTATTCTAGGGAAAATCGGGGAAATGTTTTGCAATGAATAAAGTAAACATTGTTTATGCAGACGGCATAAAGCTGTTTCTATCCCACTTGCTACAAATTAGTAAAATATAATGTTTTTGAGGCATGATTGTGAATAGATTTTTTTCCGTAAATTGTTTTAATAGTTCCGTATTGCTAATTTTGAATTTTGATTATGTTTTTGTCGTTAAAATGTTAAATGCAGCATTTTAATTATTTTCCTTTACACTAACACACTAAATAAATTAAGTACATAATTTCATATATTGGACTGGACAATAATCAAATGCTTATGTATATTACAATTTAAAAAAAACAGTGAATTTTGTAGCATTTTGTAAAATGATTAATCAAACAAAACTTAGATTTTTTTTTTTTTTTTTTGTATACTAAAAGAAAAGAAAATGTTAAAGAAGATTTATTGCTGTTTTCAAATCCAAAGAAGCTACTTTCTGCTAGGTGACCGCCTGGGACCAAAAAAAAAAACAAAGAGGTGGAAAATTCACAAAATAAAATACTTAATGATAACTTTATATATATATATATATATATATATATATACACAGTCGAAACTCGTTAACACGAAATTGAAGGGACTGGGAATTTTTTTCGTGTTATCCGAAATTTCGTGTTAACCGTCATAATAGTGGCGCCATCTATGTTAGATATAAAAACTAAATAAATTAACCTACAAATATATCCCTGCTCAAAAAATCATAAATTAATAAGAAATAGTAAATTTCATTAACAAATTAATTATAGTTTTTTAGGCAATAATAATTTTATTTACATGCTAATCATATTTTTAAATAGTCCGTTATTGACTTTGGCTTCAATTTTTGTATAGTGCTTTTTTTAGGAAAGTATGGACCTAATCTAATTTGTCCAAAGCTCGGGAAGTATCCTCTTGATCCATAAGGAAACGTTGTACAGTTTTCAATGCTGCGGTAGATTCATTTATTGACACTAAACTTTTCCGCTCTGTGTCAATTTCTTCTTCCTCGTCTGACACTTCAATGTTGTCATCTTTATTTTTCAGCAGTTCTATCTTCTACACATTCATTTTCTTACTGGTTTGAATTAACTCACAGCATAAACCGCTTCAATCTTTTCGCGATTCTTTAAAATTGTAGAAGAATTGTAGGTATCCCATACATCGCCGCATTTTGTGATTTTTTTCAGCACTTTATCGCTAACTTCGTTATTTTTTTTTTTGCTTGGTTTCTTAAGATACTGCTTGCTGTTTTCGACTCATCTTTCACAGAATTCTACAGAGAAACAGTGAACAGAGTTTCCATTACGTTAGTCAGGTAGTGAAGTAGAGATAGTCACTTCTTTCACTCACAGATAGGAGAATTCAGACCCCCGGTTTATAGTTTATGTTACTGTCAATACAGTCAACCGAGTAATGGAACAATCACTTTAAAAAAAAAAGAAATCCCTTCCCCAAACTTTCATTGTGACTAATATATTGCTCATATGGTTAATGTGGGAATACTTGCGCATATCAGACATCAAACAAAAGCAGGGATAATTCAGGAATTCAGTATTTCAGAATTTTCTTAAACCCTTTTTCACTTTAAATCGTTTTCAAACCATGAGAAAATTCCACTTGTAATAAGAGTATGTGACATTTAAGTTTGAAATATCGAAAACATTGCATAAGGAACCATGTTTTGACATTAAAGCGAAAAAAAAAATTCGCCTTGAGCGGGATTTTCCGAAATTCTATTTCGTGTTAAACGAATTAATTAACATTGATTTTCAGACTCATCTGACGGGACCTGAAAATTATTTCGTGTTAAGCGAAATTTCGCGTTAAGCGATTTCGTGTTAACGAGGTTCGACTGTATATATATATATATATATATATATATATATATATATATATATATATATATATATATATATATATATATTAGGTGCAGAAATATCTCACTCACGGTGAAATGGCTAGTGAAACCGCTGCTTTTACCCCCCCCCCCCCAAATTATTTTTTCCTCGGCATTTTGCCATTTCTAAACCGAAAAGGGCCATTTAAAAAAAAATCTAGATCCGGGGGTAGAAACTGCGTGGTTCAGTGACTGCACGGAAACCTAACAAGTGGGTAAGTGTGATCGAAGATCGCTCAAAGAGTTTCGTTTAATATTCCTTTCAAAACACTTTATCCTTTCTTTAATAAATCCATATAAACTTCATTTAGCAACCCCCACCCCCCCCCCCAAAAAAAAAAAAAAAAAAAAAAAAAAAAACATGTTTTTTGTTTTTTATAAAGTAAAAATTTACCGGTCTATTTTTTCGTTTTCTCGAGTATCCAAACCAGCCCGATAGCAGGCGAAGCCGGCTATTATATTCTCTTATAATGATATCTGTCACGCGGACTAAATACGATATAAAAAAATAATTTCAAAATTAAACATGCTGTACACCTTCAAAATGTTAAAATATGCAATTTTTTTTTTCAAATAATAATTCATGTATTCATATACGTAAATATTAATTAAATATTAATTCATATTTAGTATACAAAAAATTTTAAAATAAATAAAAATCGCATATAATTTTCTTTGCGACACTTAAGGAGACTCGGTACTTTGATTTTTTTTTTATTTGAATATTTTATAATACTTTTTTGACATATTGTTAAATGTTTTTATGGAGAAAAATAGTTTAACTAAGAAAAAATTCAAGTTTGCGGTAAAATTAAAAAAATAGAATAACTAAAACAAATAAGAAAATTTAAAAAACGCACTTTTTTTAGAGAAAAACAAACTAAAATGTCACGATATACGCAAAAGTAGAGCAACAAAGGCTTTTTTCTTTAACATTTTTATTTTAAAAAATAAACTATTCATACAACTGCTAATCTTATCCTTCATTTCATAAATCACACCATACGTCAATAAAAATATCAATTCAGTTCAAAAATATATGTTGAAGTTTTAGCATTTTGCACATACCTATATTGAAAAAAAAGAAAAACTAGAAACAAGTGGGTAAGTGTGATCGAAGATCGCTCAAAGGGTTTGGTTTAATATTCCTTTCAAAACAATTTATCCTTTCTTTCATAAATCCAAATAAATTTCATTTAGCAAAAAAAAAAAAAAAAAAAAAAAAAAAAAAAAAAAAAAAACATGTTTTTTGTTTTTTATAAAGTAAAAATTTACCGGTCTCTTTTTTCGTTTTTTCGAATATTTAAACCAGCTCGATAGCGGGAAAAGCCCGCTATTATATTTGTAATAATAATATCTGTCATGCGGACTAAATGCGATATTTAAAAATAATTTCAAAATTAAACATGTTGTACACCTTCAAAATTTTAAAATATGCGAATAATTCCATAATCGGATTTTTATCATGATTCAATATATTTCTCAAGCTCATATATTTACTATTCTCTATTGCTCATATTGATACTCGCTTTGTATTATTCTCAAACATTTGAAAAATTCGTTAAACTTCCAATAGGACGTCAGATTTCCTTTTTAGTTCTCTAATGACGCGATATTAATCTGCTTTGTGTACATACACATACTCATATTCCTTGTATTATTGAGAAATCTTTGAAAATTTCCGTTTTATTACCACTATGACGTGAATCATTTTTATTTTATATTAACTTTTTTTCAATTGGTGTTACTTTTTATTTCATTTTCATTTTTTCACGTGGAAATCGTCTGATAGTTAATTAATTATTGTAGATAGAATTTCATCGTGGATTTTTAATTTTTGGCATCTGCTATAACGAAAAATGTTCAATTTAATAGGAAAAGTCTGTTAGAATTTTGGTTTTTTATCTCTAATTATTAAAATAATACGAATATTTCAAATTTTAATATTTTGAACTCTTTATAGCTGGTAATCAGCTATATACACAAAGTTTCAACTCTGTAAGTTCCATAGTTTCTGAGAATAGCTCTGTGACAGACAGACAACGGAGCGGGAGTAATAGGGTTTCGTGAGATGAACGAAACCCTAAAAACTAAGGTGTGGAAAAGAGGCGGCTGATTTATGACCCCATGAAAAGTTCCCCTATGCGTCATTATGACGTCACAGCTGATGGGGGCAGATTTCCAGTCCAAGAGAATTTTACTTTCGTCGAAAATTGAAAAACTTCCCCATGATAAGTTACCCCAAACCAGAAGGGGGAAGTTTTCCAGTGCCAGGGAATTTTCTTTTCACTGAGATCTCGAAAACTTCCCCCATGAAAAGTGTTCCCATACGTCATTCTGACGTCATAGCAGATGGGGATATATCAACACCGGTTCTATTAAGAGAGCCTCCAATACGAATTAAGTTGTACAATTTAAGCAGAAACAGTTTTGCTAAAGTTTTATAACATTATAATCAATTATGTGTCTGTTGACCATGTTTCTAAAATTTTACTTAGCGTTCCTAATGATTTGTACAAAGTTTTTATAGCATTACTTGGTTTTCTCAGTGTTCCTGGAAATTTACCCATCGTTTCTACAAATTCCATTTTTCCAATAGCGTTGCCTGATTTTTAGATTGTTCGTAGAGTTTTTCCCAAAGTCCCAAAATTATGTTCAGCGTCTCGTTCACGGTATGTTTCGATGGCGAGAGTGATTCCAGATTGATAGTTTGAGAGGTTGACAGGTTGAAAATTGACAGATTTTCACTGTTCCTAGAATTTTTTTCCGTTTCTTCCAGGGTCCCTAGAGTTTTGTTCAGCGTTACTGAAGTTTTGCCCTTGATGCTATATCATTGCCAGGTGTTACCCATTGTTCCTAGTGTTTTGCCAAACTCTCTTATGTTTGTTTAGATTTTCTAAAGATTTTATTGACTTTGTCTAACATTCTTACAGCCTTTTTCCCAGTGTTTATACGGTTTTACCTAGCGTTCTTAAAGTTTTGCAGATTTTGCCCGTTTTCATATAACATTGTCCGTTTTTTTTCCAAATTAGGCTGTAGTTTTCTACGGTTTTGCCCAGTGATCCACGGTATTTGCCCAGATTTGCACAGGGTTTTTAGAGTTTTCACTAGCGTTTCTAGAATTTAAACTAGTATTTGGAATGTTTTTCTCGACCCGTTTTACTTCAGCATCGCCCTGTTTTGCACAGCATTCTTAAAGTTTTGCGAAGATTTTAGGTTTTTCGATAGCATTCCCAGGTTTTGTCTAATGTTCCTATGGCATATTCAGGTTTTGTTCATTGTTTCTAGAATTACCCTAGTTTTGACCATTGTTCCAATTTTTTCGCCCAGAATTCCTAATTGTTTGTTCTGGCTCTGTTTTTCTACAGCATTGCAAAGTTTTGTTCAGTATTCCTAAAGTTTTCCCTAACGTTCTTAGAGTTGTGTCCAGCAGTCGAGAATTTTACCCATAATCCTATAGCATTGCCCAGTTTTTCTGATTGCTTCTAGAGTTTTGACCAACAATAACAATCCTATAGTTTGTCGAGCGTCCCTAAAGGTTTGTCCGGCTGTGCCCAACTTTTTTATAGTATTGCCAAATTTTCCCTGTTTTCTTGGAGTCCCGTCTAATTTTGTCCAATGTCCCTATAATTTTGACCAGCTTTATTAATGTTTTACACACTCTTGCCCAGCCTTCCTGAAGTTTTGCTCAGTTTTAACTAACGTTACTAAAGTTTTGTCCAGTGTTCCAAGAGTTTTCACAGCTTTGCCAAGGCAACACTAGATACCGGGCTTGCTCATTCACTCTCAAAACGTCACAAATGGTGGCTGACCGCGACCAGCGATTGGTCCAAAGCAACGCGCCCATCGTTTTGTGCCAATCGCTGTATGTCTTTCCTCCTAGTCAGCCACCTTTTGTGACGTCATCATAATGAATGAGCAAGCCCGGTATGTAGTGTAGCCCTGGCTTTGCCTAACATAACTAAAGTTTTGTCCAGCGTCCTAAAGATTTGTCCGTCTTTGTCCATTCGGGTGGTTTTGACTGTATTTTCTCAATATCTAAGAATTTTTCTCCGTTTTACTCATAGTCCCTACCGTTTTGCCTACCGTTCGTAAAATTCTGACCGGCTTTGCATGTGACCCTATACACTTGTGAAAACACTGAACAAAACAGGGCAATTTTACAGGGTCACGATCAATGTGGGACAAAACTTTAGCAATTATAAGCAATAGAGTAGGGACGGTGGGCAAAACGGGGAAAAACTGTAGGATATAGAGAAAAAACGCTCAAAGCCACACGAATGTTGGACAAAGCGGAACAAATCTTAGGAACGATAGACAAAACTTTAGTAACGTTAGGCAAAACTGAGCAAAACTTTAGGAAGGCTGGGAGAGACTGGGTAAAACATTAATTATACTGGACAAAACTATAGTGACGTTGGACAAAACTAGACGAAACTAAAAGAAAACAGGGATATTCCATAAAAAAGTTGGACACAGCTGGAAAAACCTTTAAGGACGCTGGACAAAACTAGAATTGTTGGGCAAAACTCTAAAACCAAAAGGAAAAAGTGAGCAATGATATAGGATTACGAGTAAAATTAACGGCTATATTCCAGTCGGGGGTTACCAGCTTTAAATGCGGTGAAAAACATTTTTTTTTTATTTACAGCGCTATAAAAAGAGGGCGCAATTGTATAATGGGAGGGCAAAACTGTGCAAAACTTCTATGTAATTTGTAAAGATTAATTCGTAATGTGGGATATGCCAACTTCACATGTCTTAGGCCGGGTTTCCTGAGGTGGTCATCCCTGCCAACTTCACACGTCACGTCGTCAACAAAGATATTTTCGATTTGCAGCGTTAAATTGCAGCGATAAAAATTATCTAATGGGTAGACAAAACTGGGAAAAACTTCTATGTAATTTTATAAATATATTCAAATTGGGGGCGTGACAGCTGAACACGTGGTCAAAATCATATTTTTTAATTTATAGCTTATTAAAGGTGGGCAAAATTAACTAATTGGTAGGCAAAACTGGAAAAAACTGGGACAAAGTAATGACACAATTGTTTTTTTTTTTAATTTCGAATTGGGGGGTACCAACTTCACACATGGTGAACAAAGATATCTTTGATTTACAGCGATATAATGGTTGGGCAAAATTAAATAATGGGTGGGAAAAACCATGACAAAACTTCTATATAATTTTTATGGCTATATTCGAATTGGGGGGTACCAACTGAACACGTGGTCAAAACCATATTTTTAATTTATAGCTTTTTGCAAGGTGGGCAAATTTATCTAATTGGGGAGGGGGGCAAAACTGGGCAAAACTTGGGCAAAATAATGACAATTGTTTTTTGAAATTATCTAACGGGCAAAACGCCCAGTAGGCAAAACTGGGCATAACTTAGGCAAAATAGCGTAATAGCAAAACTGAGCAAAACTTTAGGAAAGCTGGGAGAGACTGGGTAAAACATTAATTATACTGGACAAAACTATAGTGACGTTGGACAAAACTGGACAAAACTACAAGAAAACAGGGATATTCATAAGAAAAGTTGGACGCAGCTGGAAAAACCTTTAAGGACGCTGGACAAAACTAGGAATGTTGGGCAAAACTCTTAAACCAAAGGGAAAAAGTGAGCAATGATATAGGATTACGAGTAAAATTAACGGCTATATTCCAGTCGCGGGGTGCCAGCTTTAAATGCGGTGAAAAACATTTTTTTATTCACAGCGCTATAAAAAGAGGGCGCAGTTGTATAATGGGAGGGCAAAACTGTGCAAAACTTGGGCAAATCTTCTATGTAATTTGTAAAGATTAACTCGTAATGTGGGATGCCAACTTCACACGTCGTCAACAAAGATATTTTCGATTTGCAGCGTTAAATTGGTGGGCAGAATTATCTAATGGGTAGACAAAACTTTGAAAAACTTCTATGTAATTTTATAAATGTATTCGAATTGGGGGCGTGCCAGCTGAACACGTGGTCAAAACCATATTTTTTAATTTAGAGCTTATTGAATGTGGGCAAAATTAATTAATTGGTAGGTAAAACTGGGCAAAACTTGGACAAAGTAATGACACAATTGATTTTTAAAATTTCGAATTGGGGGGGGGGGGGTACCAACTTCACACATGTTCAACAAATATATCTTTGATTTACAGCGGTATAATGGTTGGGCAAAAATAAAAAAATGGATGGACAAAACCGTGACAAAACTTCTATATAATTTTTATGGCTATATTTGAATTGGGGGTGCCAACTGAACACGTGGTCAAAACCATATTTTTAATTTATAGCTTTTTAAAAGGTGGTCAATTGAATTGGGGAGTGCCACCTTCACACGTGGTCAACAAAGATATTTTTGATTTATAGCGTCAGAAAAGGTGGGCAAAATTATCTACTGGATTGGCAAAATTGGGAAAAATAATGGCACAATTGTTTTGGGAAATTTCGAATTGGGGGGTGCCAGTATGAAAAATGGGTCAAAAAATAAAATCTGATTTACATCGTTATAAAGGGTGGGCAATATTAAATAATGGGTGGCCAAAACTTGGACAAAACTTGTATGTAATTTTTATGGGCATATTCGAATTGGGGGGTGCCAGTTGAACACGTGGTCAAAACCATATTTTTAATTTACAGCTTTTTAAAAGGTGGGCAAAATTATCTAATGGGTAGGTAAAACTGGGCAAAACTTGGGCAAAATAATAGCATAATTGTTTTTTTGAAATGTCGAATTTGGGGATGCCAAATTCACACGTGGTCAACAAAGATATCTTTGATTTACAGCGTTTTAAAAATGTGGGCAAAATTATCTAATGGGTGGGCAAAACTGGGCAAAACTTGAGCAAAATAATAGCACAATTGTTTTTTGATATTTATATATTTTTGATATATATTTTTTGCCAGCATGCAAAATGGGTCAAAAAATAAAATGTGATTTACAGCGTTATAAAGGGTGGGCAAAATTAAATAATGGGTGGGGAAAACTTGTATGTAATTCATATGTTCATATGTATGTAATTCATAATTTTTATGGCTATATTCGAATTGGGGGGTGGCAGCTGAACACGTGATCAAAACCATATTTTTAATTTACAGCTTTTTAAAAGGTGGACAAAATTATCTAATGGGTAGGCAAAACTGGACAAAACTTGGGCAAAATAATGGCACAATTATTTTTTTCCAATTTCGAATTGGGGGGTGCCAACTTCACACGTGGTCTACAAAGATATCTTAGATTTATAGCGTTATAAAAGTTGGGCAGAATTATCTAATGGGTGAGGAAAACTTGGGCAAAATAATTGCACAGTTGTGTTTTTAAATTTCGATTTGGGGGTGCCAGTATGAAAAATGGGTAAAAAAATAAATGTGATTTACAGCCTTATAAAGGGTGGGCAAAATTAAATAATGGTTGGGCAAAACTGGTCAAAACTTGTATGTAATTCATATGTTTTAATTGGTAATGGGCGGTGCCAACTTCACACAGGTGAAATTTTGAAACCGCTACTATTTTTAAAGCATATTTAAAGATTAGATTTTCAGTTTTATACCGTTTAGAATCCTGCATCGGGTCGGGTTACCCGCACACGGTTCTAGACCTTTTTGTTGCATTTCGGGGTGAATTACATTATTTCAGGTTGGGTTTTGACTGTAGCGGGTCGGTTCGGGTTGACCCGAATTCGTAAAGAATGTTCAAAATATTTTTTTCAGGTTAAAAATCTTGTACAATAGAACCTCCATAATGGCTTTTCTCCCTAAAGGCGGACACCTCTATTTAGCGGACACTTTTTCAATTCCTAAAATTTATATATTTGAACGCTTATATCATATCTCTAAATAACGGGCACCTTTCAAGCTATTATACACACACGTAGCATGTGTATGATGTGTACGTAAACTGTCAATAATATGATGCCTCTGTTTTTGTGTATATCGAAAACAAAATATTTCTAACATTTTTCATACTTCGAAAGAAATGGTTCTTAAAGAAAGACTAATCTATGGCCGCTTGCTTAAATCTTTTTGTGAAACTTCCAACAACCTGAGTGGTAAAAAACCTATATATGACCCGAAAGAATTCTTCTAGCGTGAACCTAACCTTCAGAAAGAAAATTACATTCATTCCAAGCTGAAAAAACAAAATTGGAATAACTCACCGATGTTTGACTTTATTCAACGATCCCGATGTGCTCAGAGGTTTTACTATAGTTGAATATTAAAGAATATAGATTTGTTCATTCTTCTATGTAAAACATAAAAATGTTATTAGAGAATTATAGGTTTGTACGGGCTGGAGTTTCCAGGCCCAGGCGCGTCCCGCCCCGTCCCGTGTAAAACTTAAATGTTTGGCCCTAGTCTGGCACGGCCCGTTTATAATTTTATCGGATTCGTCTAAATATTTATATAAGGCCGATAGACCCGTTTAATTGTAGTTATCGGCAGGGCCGTTCAATTTTTTTTTGCCGTCCCGGCCCGTTTATTTTGTTTATCATCCTGGCCTGTTGAAAGCCAACCCGAAACCGACCCGGAGCATTGAAAGCTAACCCCACCCGAAACCGACCCGCAACAAAAAAATTAAAGTCAACCCGACCCGACACGACCCGCAACGGTAAAATATAGCGTCAACCCTACCCGAACCACAGGTCGAGTCGGGTACGGGTAAAAGCGGGTAACCCGACCCGAAGCAGGACCCCGATGTTTAATAGGCTAATGCGGTACTGCATCCAATGTCTGCTTTGCCAATAAATTGTAGTATTTATGAGGATTTTATTTTAAAGTGTCTCGATTTTTTTCCAAGAATTACAGCTGTTGAGAATATGCTCTTCGTTTTCGTAAAATGCTAAAAATGAAAAAAAAAATAAATAATAATAACGATTTGTTTAAATTGAAAAAAAGCAAAGTCCTGAAAAAGTTCCATTTGCATCAACAATCGTAGAGCAATTTGGTAAAAATAGTTTTTCTTAAACTATAAATAGACTTAAAATTACACAATGTGCTAAATACTTAAAAGATGACAGAAATATTGAAAAAAAAAATGTTATATTATTTTAATTATCAGTACTTTCAGCCATAAACATTGCCGCCGTCAGAGAATACAATAAACCAATTAAAATATTTTTTAAATATTTTTATCATCTTTTAAGTACTCAGCACATTCTATAATTTTAAGTGTAACTTTTAAAAATGAATTTAACATTCTATTTATTTATCTATTTGCTCATATAAATGGGGTGTCACAGATTAATCAATTAAAAAAATGGCAATTTTGTTATAAATTCTGTTCAAAAATCAGATTTCTTATGCATCTTATGGTCTACTAAAAGTTAAAATTTTATTTATATTTTTGAAACTAATGTTCGTTTACCACAGTATAATTATTTATTTGAAAGTTCGCTGTGCACTAATGACATAGTATCTTCTTTAGTTTGTTCTTAAGATTTGTTTACCTTTCAATTAATATGGTTAATTTTTTTTTCAAAAACACAGTTTTAAAGATAATAATAAAGAAGTTGATAGTAGATTTCAATTCTAAATTCTGATTCTAAAAATATTTGTTTTTGTGTCAAATTATTAATATAGGATATTTCATTGGGAATACTAAAAAAATAATTAAAAGAAAAGAGCAAATTCTAATTAAAAACTAAAACGAAAAAAAAAACATTTGAATTTTTCATTAAAGATTCACATCTGATGTTCTACTCAACGACAAATATCACAGGCACACATTTTCCGCAAATATAACAAAAATCTTTGTTTTCGATGAGTTTCCATGAACCTTCTAACATATTATGCTTTGAGTAATATTATATCACATTAATACTTAAACCCTCTTTGTCCGCCTAGTATGTGTTTGATAACCGAATATGAAAAGTAAGCAACATACTTTTACATTACGCACTAAATCTCGTCTGCGCATTTCTTCAAGGCCGTATAATAATAATTCACAGTAACAATAATAACTAGACATAAAAGAGAAACACATTCCGAGTGCCAGATATATAGCTCTCGAAACAAGTAAAATGTTCTAGTATTGTAAATGTGACCCTACATTGTGACATCAAAATGACGTATGGGGACACTTTTCATGGGGATGGATTTCAAGCTGTCAGTAAAAAGAAAATTCTCTAGCACTGGAAAAGTTCCCCCATACTATATATCCCCATCTGCTATGACGTCAGACTGACGTATGGGGACACTTTACATGGGGAAAGTTTTCGAGATCTCAGTGAAAAGAAAATTCCCTGGCACAGAAAACTTCCCCCTTCTGGTTTGGGGTAACTTATCTTGGGGAAGTTTTTCAATTTTCGACGAAAGTAAAATTCTCTAGGACTGGAAATCTGCCCCCATCAGCTGTCACGTCATAATGACGCATGGGGGAACTTTTCATGGGGTCATAAATCAGGCGCCTCTTTTCCACACCTTAGTTTTTAGGGTTTCGTTCATCTCACGAAACCCTATTACTCCCGATCCGTTGTCTGTCAGTCACAAGGCTATGCTCAGAAACTATGTAACTTACAGAGTTGAAACTTTGTGTATATAGCTGAATACTAGCTATAAAGAGCTCAAAATATTAAAATTTGAAATATTCGTATTATTTTAATAAATAGAGATAAGAAACCAAAATTCTAACAAATTTTCCTATTAAATTGAACATTTTTCTTTATAGCAGATGCCAAAAATTAAAAATCCACGATGAAATTCTATCTACAATAATTAATTAACTATCAGACGATTTCCACGTGAAAAATGAAAATGAAATAAAAAGTAACACCAATTGGAAAAAAGATTAATATGAAATAAAAATGATTCACGTCATAGTGGTAATAAAACGGAAATTTTCAAAGATTTCTCAATAATATAAGGAGTATGAGTATGTGTATGTACACAAAGCAGATTAATATCACGTCAATAGAGAATTAAAAAGGAAATCTGACGTCCAGTTGGGAGTTTAACGAATTTTTCAAATGTTTGAGAATAATACAAAGCGAGTATCAATATGAGCAATAGAGAATAGTAAATATATGAGTTTGAGAAATATATTGAATCATGATAAAAATCCGATTATGGAAATATTCGCATATTTTAACATTTTGAAGGTGTACAGCATGTTTAATTTTGAAATTATTTTTTTATATCGTATTTAATCCGCGTGACAGATATTATTATAAGAGAATATAATAGCCGGCTTCGCCTGCTATCGGGCTGGTTTGGATAATCGAGAAAACGAAAAAATAGACCGGTAAATTTTTACTTTATAAAAAACATGACTTTTTTTTTTTTTTTTTTTTTTTTTTTTGGTTGTTAAATGAAATTTATTTGGATTTATTAAAGAAAGGATAAACTGTTTTGAAAGGAATATTAAACGAAACCCTTTGAGCGATCTTCAATCACACTTACCCACTTGTTAGGTTTCCGTGCAGTCAATCAACCACGCAGTTTCTACGCCCGGATCTAGATTTTTTTTTTTAAATGGCCTTTTTCGGTTTAGAAATGGCAAAATGTCGAGGAAAAATAATTCTTTGGATTAGAATAGCTTCTTTGGATTTGAAAACAGCAATAAATCTTCTTTAACATTTTATTATCTTTTAGTATACAAAAAAAAAAAAAAAAAACTTCTAAGTTTTGTTTGATTAATCATTTTACAAAGTGCTACAAAATTCACTTTCTTTTTTTTTTTAATTGTAATATACATAAGCATTTGATTATTGTCCAGTCCAATATACGAAATTATGTACATAATTTATTTAGTGTGTTAGTGTGAAGGAAAAGAATAATAATGCTACATTTAACATTTTAACGACAAAAACATAATCAAAATTCAAAATTAGCAATACGGAACTATTAAAACAATTTACGAAAAAAAATCTATTCAGAATCATGCCTCAAAAACATTATATTTTACTCATTTGTGGCAAGTGGAATAGAAACAGCTTTATGCCGTCTAAAAAACAATGTTTACTTTATTTATTGCAAAACATTTCCCCGATTTTCCCAAGAATAATTAATATATCTTATGAGATTTAATTTTTCTAAATGGGCGAAAAATGTCCAGGCCAAGATTCGAACCAGGAATATCCTGGCTGAAGCCGCCAGTGCTCTACCAACTGAGCCATCCTGGATGAAGCTGGAAGGACTAATTCACTCAGTTAACTTTATTGATTATAAATCTGGTTTGATGTTTATGAATTAGCTCAACAGAATAAAATCGCAGGTAATAGAAACGCCAGAAAACGCTGGACACGTATTTATACAAGAATCTTTTTTTTTAAATGCAATTATTATAATAGGTAAATAAATCATATAAGATTTAATTTTTCAAACTGGGCGAAAAATGTCCAGGCTAGGATTCGAACCAAGGATATCCTGGCTGAAGCCGCCAATGCTCTACCAATTATGAAATCCTCGAGAAGCTGGAAGGAATAATTCACCCAGTTAACCTTAATAATTATAATTCTGGTCTGATAATTATGATCAGCTCAACAAAATAAAATCGCAGGTAATGGAAACGCCAGAAAACGTTGAACACGTGATTACACAAGATTATTTCTTTTTTAACACAAAAATTTCTGGGGTCGAACTTTAAATTTTTGCACCGGGCCAGGAACGGACTGAAAATTCCTGCCTAGAGATCTGCAAGGGCCGGACAAGGCCCGAAGCGAAATGTTAAAGGCCGGCCCGGCCGTCGGTTCAGTCTCGGGCCTATTTTCCTTCACGGCGCTCGGGCCGGGCCAAGCCGGACCTAGCGATTACTCTTTACGGGACGTGCCGGGCCTTGCTTTTTTCCTGAAGGATCAGGCCGTGCCTTAAATTATTTTTTCGGTACAGAGCCGGGACTGGTTTCCTTTATCCTAGTCTTCACGCCCCAAAATTTCAGTCCTGATTTTGACCCGTATGAAAATCATTATCTGGGCTTGGCCTGGTCCGCCCGAAGGTCAGTAAAATAAGACCTGGCACAAAAATCTTTGCAAAACATGCATACATTTTTAAATCTCCATTATTCTACAATCAAACATTAAA
The DNA here is from genome assembly GCA_963931845.1 of Maratus michaelseni. Lineage (NCBI taxonomy): Eukaryota > Metazoa > Arthropoda > Arachnida > Araneae > Salticidae > Maratus > Maratus michaelseni. Next base: position 92,051,836 of record OZ007597.1, on the reverse strand, counting down.
ATTTATTATTTTTAAAGAATAGTAGATTTATGCGCTTATTAAAATATGGCTAAATTAAAATATAGTGAAATGTGTGAAAAAGAACCTGCTTATGACGGAATCCTGTTTTAAACTGAAAAATGTGTTGATCCATGCAAAATGAATATACTAATTCGTAAAAAAAGAATATATAATACATTTACACCTGCTAAGAAAGCAAATTGTCGATAACTCATTTTTTTTTCTTCCCTATGGAATTCCATCTTAGGATATTTTACTGTATAGCAATTATCTGATTTTTAACACTTGAATACATGGAGTATGGATTAACAATATTAATGATAACTTAAACACATACATACAACAAATAGTGATTTATTAAAAAAATAAATATCGGAAGCTGCGGCACTTCTATAAAAATGAAGATTATAAACATGAAAAAAAGTCAAATAGGAATTTTGTGTTAGATCTCCTCTTACGAGGCAAATATTTAGCCAAATCGGCGTAAAAATCAATGTTTTGTAGAAATTCACTCGGGCCGAACTTTTAACTTTTATACCGGGCCGGGCCAATATATTTTTTATTCGGGCCGGGCTCAGACCAAACTTTAAATTTTTGTATCGGGCCGGACCGGATCGAATTTTTTTTGTATGGGTCGGGCCGAGCCCGGACCTGGAAATTGCAGCCCGTACAGACCTCTATTCTTGCCCGTGCAAAACTCTAGTAGCCTATCCTACATGAAATTTGAATCCCCTTTGTTGCGACATAAAAAGGACGTATGGGGGCTTATATCATGGGGTCGTAAATCAGGAATTCTCGACGAAATAAAATGTTCTAGTACTGGATTTGTGCCCCCTGATTTACATCCCCATCTTCTGTGACGTCATCAAAATGAAGTATGGGGATGCATATCATGGGGGTGTTAATCAGGATTTCGTCGAAAGTAAAATGCTCCAGCACTGGATTTGTGCCCCCATTTTTTGTGACGTCAAAATGACGTACGGGGGCTTAAATCAGGGGGACATTAATCAGGCACTCAATGAAAGGAAAATTCTCTATCACAGGATATGTGTCCCCTTCTGATATGGGGATACATATCATGGGGGCATTAATCAGGATTTCTTGAAAAGTGAAATGATCGAACACCGGATTTGCACCCACATTTTTTGTGACGTCAAAATGACGTATGGGGCATAAATCATAGGGACGTTAATCAGGCTCTCAACGAAACGAAATTTCCCTAGCTTTACATTTGTGTTCCTTTCAGATATGGGGGCATATATCAGGGGGACATTAATCAGGATTTCGTGAAAAGTGAAATGCTCAAGCACTGGATTTATATCCCCTTTTCTTGTGACGTAAAAATGACGTATGGGGGCATATATCATGGGGATGTTAATCAGCGTCCCCATATTATTGTGTTTATTTCAAGTTATGCCATAAAATATTCTCAAATGTTTGCTATCATGATTATTGATTTTTTAGATAGCACAATTCTATTAATAAACATTTTTTTAACACTTTCCAATGTAGTTGAAAAGTGTATTAAGTTTTCTGTCCGTACTTCAACTCTCTTAATTCGAATCTCCATGTAATTTTTATATATTATTGAGGCATGTTAAGTATTGAAAATGAAATATGTAGCATTTATTGTTCGTTTACAGGGACATGGAAAAAAATTCTTTTAGTTTATGGTATATGGGATAAAATTGTTTGCGGTGTATTTTATTGATGTTACGTTATTTCAAATATAATGAGATTGGTATGACGCACCTAAACAGGATACGAAATTATTTCTTAAGAGTATAAAATAAGTAGCATTTATAATTCGTTTACAGGGGCGCGCAAAAAAATTCCGTTACATTATGATCTATCGGGAAAAATCGCTTCAGGCCATTTTAATGCAGTTATTATACTTCAAACATAATGAAATTAAAAGTATCACTGAGGTACACTGCAACATAATTTCTATAGATTATCGTGTGCGTGGCATTATCCTAGAGTTACAGAGATGCACAAAACGGCCACAGGACTGACCATGATCTATATTGCAGGAAATGCCTTTTCCGCTGGGTATGCAGTTTTAACTTATCTAATTTTTAGTGATTACATGTGTAAAACTTCTATACATCTCGTACAGGGCTGCACGAAAAAATTCGCACACAAGCTGATATGAACAGCAACTGGTGAAAATGAATTTTTACTGAATTGCTTATTTTCCAATTGCTTATTTAAACATCTCATTTCATTGTATGAAAAAATGATATTTCTGTGGGTATTGGAAAGTGTTTCATAATCTATGCCTCATGCATGATTTGTCGTTTTTTTTTATCTCACTGTATAAAGGCGTCGAGTTAATACAAAATACAAACGTATATAGTTTAATATTAAACTTATCTACTATGTATTGTTTTATTTTTAATGAATTACTGAAGAGAATTTGCTATTTAAAATAAAGTCATGCTCAAATTTTAGATGCTGTCATTAGAAAACAAGTTTATTATTTAGAGAACTCCATCCTACGCCAGCTGGTAGCTAAAGATAACTCTATTGAAATATATAATGAATTCTTCTTACATCAAATTCAGAGATTTTTAAGCTATTTAATTTAACACTCTCTTGATATACTTTATTTCTATTTTAAGGCTTCTACTGATAAATACATAATGGATGAAATACAAGGAACATATTAATTTTAAAAGCATGAATTAAATTTTCTAATACAATGAATATGCATAGTAAAATTCAATATTTTAAGTGGTTAGATTCTAAATTCTAGCAATTGGCTGAATGTTAAATTGTACCAAAATACAGGGTGATTATTAAAAAACTATCCCGATATATGAGTCCTTAACTGTCACACCGTTCACAGAAACTGACTGAAATTTTGGTTTTAAGTATTTTGAGGTATGCGCTCAAGAATCGTATGAAAAACAACAGTTACGGTTACAGTCACAAAATTTTGAAAACTTCAAATGGCAACACCTATTTTTTTTTATTGGAATGTGATCTTCATAGTGAAAAACCATAAAAAACGTTGGAACGGTACATGTTGCACGAAAATTGCCGGCGCTAGACAGACTAAGAAGAAAAGTGAAAACAACGAATAAGGACAGAGAATCAACAGAAAACAAAACATTTTATTGTGTTTCACAAATTTTATACGTCACACACGAAGACACGTTGAATGCGGCAGATGGTGGATAGCACTGAATAATAAAATGTTTTACTTTCTGTTGCTTCTCTGTCCTTTATTGGTTGTTTTCACTTTCCTTCTTAGTCTCTCTAGCGCGGGCAATTTTCGTGTTACAGGTACCGTTTCAACGCTTTTTATGGTTTTTCACTATGAAGATCACATTCCAATAAAAAAAATAGGTGTTGCCATTCGAAATTTTCAAAATTTTGTCACTGTAACCGTAACTGTTAGAGTTTAACTGTTGTTTTTCATACGATTCTTGAGAGCATACCTCAAAATACATAAAGCCAAAATTTCAGTCAGTTTCTGTGAACGGTGTGACAGTTAAGGACTCATATATCGGGATAGTTTTTTATAATCACCCTGTATATGTGGTGGTTGCGAAATAAATAGGTACAGTCAGTCCAGAAAAAGAGATTCCCCTATACATTTTAATCTCCAAATTGACCCAGAAAAAATTGGAAAAAGCCATTCCATGGGAAATAATATCGTCTTTAAATTAATGTAATAAAAATGAGCTTAAGGGTCGTTTCCATACTGAAACTATACCAAACTCTAAAATGTTCAATACAACCCTATAATTTTGATATCATATTTGACTTTTTTAGTAAATTTTTCCATGAGATACCAAGCAGGGAGTCATTCGATCAAGTAATTTAAGAAAGGTATAGGTTTACGTTTTGAAACTATACCAAACTCTAAAATGTTCAATACAACCCTCTAATTTTGATATCATATTTGATTTTTTTAGTAAATTTTGCCATGAGATACCAAGCAGGAAGTCATTCGATCAAGTAATTTAAGAAAGGTATATGTTTAAAGTTTGAAACTCAATGTTAAATTCATTTGTAGTCGTTGCAAAACAGATTGAAATTCGATATAACTTAAGTATAATGTAACATAACTAACCTAGTCGTTAGGGGCCACCGTAATACTTACCCATCACGGATATGCATAATATAAAATATGAAAATAAAACATATGTGTAAACGATTTATAGAATGCATTTCAATTCGAATAAAATCGTGGCATGATGAGGTCATAAACTTTAAATGCTCTATTACAGAATTGCGTAAAATAAACATCCTTATAACTCCAAAATTGATAATCATATTAACTAACGGTTTGCTGCGACGGATTAAGCGTCTCATTTCCAATTAAAATATATCTGTGAATTGAAATTTGAATGAAATACAGGCTCATGAAAATTCGAAGAGTGTGGCAAATAGTATTACAAATATCTCGGCAACTCATTATCCGATCAACTTTATTTTTTATGCAAAATTTGTGTTTTTTTTATTGGTTTTTATATTCACTCCTTGAAATAAACAATTTCGAAAATTTTTATATACTTTTTATCAGAACGAATATTTCGAGAGTCCGAAAAAAATAGTTCCGGATAATCGAGGTTAATGAAATTCAATAAGCTTCTTCCCATTATTACATACAAAGTACATACCAAATTTGAGGTCTCTATCTCAATTTGTTCCGGAGACAAGAGCGTTTACAGACACACAAACAGACGGACGGCAATTTTTTTTTCTAAAAATATGTTTTTCGGAATCTCCAGTGTCTGAAACGTGTAAATCCGTCAATTTTGTTTTTCGATTTTCAAAACGATTACAAGACTTATCCTATATTACGTATGATGGGTGAATAAAAACTACATGGCGGAATTAACTGTAACTTTACATTCGCATATTTAAAGATTCTAGAAATCGATTTCTGTATTCATATTGTTTTTGGAAATTTATTTCGAATATATTTACCATTTGAAGTTCATTTTTGAAAAAAAAAATATGGATCTGAGCAGTTTTTAACCGAAATCGATTTTAGAAGCTTCAAATATGTAAATCCAAAATTTCAACTCATTCAGTTAAGCAGTTTTAGAGTAATGTTTAAAAAACTAGCCGCATTGGAATTTGTTTTGCAAAGCCAACAAATGAATTTATCGTTAGGAGTTCAAACCTTCATAATTCCGAAACAATTTGTCCAAATGACTTCCCGTTTGGTATCCTACGGTAAAACTTACCATAAAAGCCAAATATGTTGTCAAAAGTAGGTGTTCGTATTGAAATTTTCATAGTTTATTACATTTTCACTATGAAGACGGGCTTTTAAGCTTATTTCTCTAGCATAAATTGAAAGAAGCATTATTTACAGTCGAATGGCTATTTTCCTCAGAGCAAAGATACCAGGTAGAGATTCCATTGTTATTTGGTCAAAATGTTGGTCCCAAGATCAGGTCAGATTTGGCGCTTTACAGGCTGTCTGTTTTGCCGGTATTCGCTTTCTTGGCAGTTTCGATTTCATTTTTGCTAATTTTCGGAGGGAATACGGAAATTCCCAGCAGGTTTTGGCGAGAGAAAAACCGGTTTGGCGCACTATATCAGGTGGGAATCACGTTTGGTAGGTAGATGATCTCGGAGCCCAGAAAAAGTTACCAATTTGGTGTCTAGTATATTAGAAGGTCTATGCTTCTTTCTTTTTCTTTCTTTCTTTCTTTCTTTTCTTTCTTTCTTTATTTTTTTTGACAATTTGAAAATTAAAAATTATTTCTGTTTTTCTTGGCCAACTGTACAATGAAATACAAAATACTTTATAATTTATTGCATTGTGTACTATTCTTTAATATGTTTCGCTTTCGATGAAACTGCTGATGCGAATTCAGTATTTAAAATGAATTCATGTTGAAATTTTAAGTGACTTTATTACAAAACAGGCTTATCATTTTCCGAATTGGTTTCTATGCACTTTACTAATCAGAGCTACTCTAATTGTAAACTAAAGCTAATTCAAATCAAATATGCAATAAATTCTTTACTATCAGACAGTCTGTTTAACTGTTAACTGTAACAGGATGTGATAAGTGCAGTGCATTTTAATGCAGGATGTGTAACAAGTAAATATATGAGTAAAATTTCAGTAACGTAATAATTTAAAAGCATTAATGCAACATTTCTAATACACTGAATAAGCATGATAATGTTCGCTAGTATAAATAATTAGAATAACCTGTAGGCGGAAAACTTGAAATCAATTAAATGTTACATTTTATATAAAAAAAAATATGTATGGTTGATTATGCTATGTTATAAAATTTTCTTTTTCGGCTTTCTTTATCTAAATAATGCTTACAGATAAAAATCACAGCAAAAGCAAAGATCTATTGAAATAAAAGAAAAACGAAAGGACATTAAATGCATGTAATATCTTAAAACATTAAATATTTGTCTTACGTGAATTAAGTTTCCATTGTTAAAATTAAATTTGTACAGACAAACAGAATTAAATCATTATGAGATGTATCGGCATAATGCTATTTCAAGCAAATTTTACACCACATTGTACAGGTTCTAAATTAAAAGAGTTTGTTAAACCACAAACATCAATTTATTCACCAGACTCTTCACAGCAACGGTACACTACGGAAAACGCATTTCATTAGAGTTCTTTTTTTAAAGTTTGTATCAGGAGGCCGGAGTTCGTCCTGCGCAAAAATCACTTTCGCAAAAAATATCTCTCTACCAAGAGAGACTCAACAGACGTGATCCCTGGAGCAGTGCAAATAGTGAATACCCATAAAAGCCTCTGAGCTTTTATATATATAAAGCGAATGAATTTCGAGTGGGGTTGGAGAGCTTGTTAACAGTCACAAGTACCTACGATAAATATTCTCATTAATGTCGATGTACTATCTTACTTTTGATCCCTTGGAGAATTAGGAGTTCTGCAACTTCAAAATCAGCCATTAAAGGAATATTGATAGACTCTAAAAAAAGTTTTATGTGCACCACCTGGATAACTTCTTTTAATATCTTAGAGTGCTTTACACTCTATCCTTTTAAATGCCAATCAATGTGATTAGTAAGGAACTCGGAGTTAAGTCGTTATTATAGATAATTATAAAATGAAAACAGAATTTATACAATTTGTTTGACTCCTGCTTCGACTAATGAGTTCTCCAGTTCGCTTACCATAGAATACGTCTAAACAAAGTTGCAGCTTGACTGATACCATAATTCCTGCCAGCCAGTATGATAGCTAAACTTTGGCACGGAACTGAAGACTCACAAACTGCAGAGTCTATTCGACTTCATGTACAAGGTGATTATAAAAAAATATCCCGATATATGAGCCCCTAACTGCCATAACGTTCACAGAAACTGAATGAAATTCTGGCCTAAAGTATTTTGAGGTATGCGCTCAAGAATCCGTGTGAAAAACAACAGTTAAATTCTAACAGTTACGGTTACAGTGACAAAATTTCTAAAATTTCAAATGGCAACACCTACTTTTTTTTATTGGAATGTGATCTTCATAGTGAAAAACCATAAAAAGCGTTGGAACGGTACATGTAGCACGAAAATCGCCGGCGCTAAGCAGACTAAGAAGAAAAGTGAAAACAACCAATAAACGACAGAGACGCAACAGAAAGTAAAACATTTTATTGTTCAGTGCTATCCACCATCTGCCGCATGTAAAGTGTCATCGTGTGTAAAATGGAAAATGTATGAAACACAATAAAATGTTTTGTTTTCTGCTGCTTCTCTGTCCTTAATGGTTGTTTTCACTATTCTTCTTAGTCTGTCTAGCGCCGGCGATTTTCGTGCTACAGGTACCGTTCCAACGCTTTTTATGGTTGTTCACTATGAAGATCACATTCCAATAAAAAAAGTAGGTGTTGCCATTTGAAAATTTCGAAATTTTGTCACTGTAACCGTAACTGTTAGAATTTAACTGTTGTTTTTCACATGATTCTTGAGCGCATACCTCAAAATACTTTAGGCCAGAATTTCATTCAGTTTCTGTGAACGGTATGACAGTTAGGGGCTCATATATCGGGATAGTTTTTTTATAATCACCCTGTATATCCGACTTCACTTATATAGAAGCTAAACGAAATAGTAAATATTAGTATCACAAGTAAATGCTCGGACTAGTGGTTTTTGCCCTCAAAATAACCTGGAAATTTAATAATTTAATTATTCCATTATAATGTATTTATAAAATAAATATAATTCAGCTAACAGCTTTTCTTCAAGATATAGAAATTTTAATGGTTAGCAGAATAATTCGCTTTATTGTATGTTATTTTATAATCCAATACCATATTTTTTTATATGATTTTTCAAAAAGCAGGTTCACTAATCCAAGTCGTATGATTATATAAGAAAAACCACTTATTATCGTTGCACATGATAATTACTGTACATTTAAAGGTTTATAAAACCTTCTAAAGGTCGACTAGTTTCGTACGCAGAGTCGACGTCATTCCCAAGATCAATAAGGATAAAATAAACTATTTTTGTAAAAAGAAAAAAATAATGTGATAAAAAAAAAAACAAGAGGTCATAGGTATAATGAAAGCAACTACTTTAGTAAAAATGGTCATCTGTAAACGTGAATTACTTTATGTTGTTGTTTTTAATTTATAAAGCAACTCGCGCCAAAATCAAGGTAACTCAAAGGATGCTAATTCATTGCATATGTTGTCACTACGCATATAGATTGTGCAGTGAAATTAGTTTATTTTATCATTATTGATCTTGCGAATGTCGATAAGTGTGTGTACGAAACTAGCAGAACTGTTTCTTAAACGGTTTTTACAAGCCTTTAAGTGTATTGTAATCACTTTTTGCATATATATATATGTAAGTAAATGATATATAAATGGTCACTTTACTGAGCCAATATGACAAATAGTCGATGAACAACAGAATACTAACTTTAATTTCAACTAATATACACACTTTTGGTTAAAACTATATAACAACAATTTAGCTTACAACAATCCGGCGAGGCTTAATAATACCTTTCTCCGGCCGTCTTCCTTTATATATCGCTTCATAATAAAAATTAGAACACTGGCTCTTAGCCAAATCTCGCGATTCAAACTATTTACAACTCGCGCATCAAAGTCATGGACAATAATAGAGTGTCAGTTCAGTGCCAGTTCATTTAATGATCATTTGTGTTTCAACTGAAATCCTACAAATCGGTCATCCTGACGTGATGGCGTCTCGACATCAGCATCTTGATTTGTTATGTTTTTTTCATGCTTAACAGTTATTTTTTTTGAGATTTTTATTTCTTTCTGAGTATTGCTCTCTGTCTTTAGGATCAGCATATCTAATACCTCTGTGATTCCTTTCCGGATATTGCTCCGGATTTGAATTTGAATAAGCATCTCGTCCACTATAAGCTCCTTTAAATCCATGATGAGAATTATTCTTATGTGAAGGTTGTGAATATCTTTGTTCATAATAACTAGTCTTGCACGATCGTCGGCCACCATAGTTATAATTATTTCGACCATGATAGTAGCCTCTGTTCATGTATTTAGGAGAAAATTTTGGATTATACCTTGTTTCTGAATTAGGTGAAGTATTTTCTGCTATGTCTTGAGGTATCAAAGAATTTTCAGTTTCAAAGTTTTCAGAAATCTCAGATTTATTTTGGTAAGAATTCTCGGAACTCTGTTTCCCATATCCAAATTTATTGAAATTTCCATGGTTAAATGACTGTTTAAAATATCTCTGGACGTATCTACTATTGCTTCCGTTATCAAATGGTCTATTAAATTTTCTGTTCTTTCCCTTATGATCAAAATTCCTATTGCGATCTTTCACATAGTCTTTTCTACCATGTGCAGGACTACTACTTTCATAATTTTCTTCTGGAGATGCATTCCATTCATCGAATCCTGTATCTTCTGTCCTATTCGGCTTATATGATTTTATTAATTTCCTTATTTTCTTTCTGTTCACTAAATTCGTAAATTGAGTCAAATTCACCCAGTCATTTACGCAGTCGATTTTAACCATATCTTCACAACCTCGATTATCGTTGTTTATACTTGCTTCATTAATTTTTGTCGGTACTTCCTTAATTTTAATGTATCCTACTCGAACTTTGTTGCCGCTTGTCACCATCTTCCGTTACTTTTAACGTCATGCCTTCTACTGCTTTTCTACCTATTATTAAATCGCAGTCCGTCTCTTGTACCACGTAAAATTTATCCTGGATTTCTGTTTCATCCACGTAGACTTTATGCCAGAAAAAACCTGTTGGCTTAATTTCTTCACCACGTATGCCTGATATGTATATATTCGCTTCATAATAAAAATTAGAACACTGGCTCTTAGCCAAATCTCGCGATTCAAACTATTTACAACTCGCGCATCAAAGTCATGGACAATAATAGAGTGTCAGTTCAGTGCCAGTTCATTTGATGATCATTTACGTGAAGTGTTTCAACTGAAATCCTACAAATATATATATATATATATATATGTCACATTTTCACTTCACAATCACTCCACCTTCCGTAAATCAACTCAAGGCCAGGGGTCTCCACCCAGGAAGTTTTCAGTCGTACGCCGAACATGATAAATTGTTGTTGCTTATTGAAAAATAAATAGACAGTCAAGTCCATTTCATCTTTTATTTGGATCCCGAGAAACTTTGGTTATGCTTTTAATTAGCTCTCACGATAATTCAATGCAGTAGAACCAAGGAGAAGCTTCGTATCCCAAATTAACCATTCGAAGAAATCAAAGCTGTTAAGGGGCGGCATCTTAGATTATATCGGCAGCGACTGAGATTTTATTCCATGATCGCGAGCCACGCGTCGGACTTCCACCTACATCTTGCTCCCAGCAAAATCTCTCTGCCTTCAACGCGGGAAACCCAGAGTATATCTATTCTCTAACGCTCACGAATACAGAGCTGTTAAAACAGTCTTTCGACCAATCAACACTACGGAACTCAATTTTCTGGGCGCTATGATTTGGAAGAGATCAAGCTGGAGGCTGAAAAGCGCGGGAGAATATTTTAGAATTGTTCCGGAAACATCTGATTCCTTCGAACAAATAAGAAAGAAAAAATAAACGTAGGTTTTACCGAGGTAAAGTTAGTTAAGTTAAGTGTAAGTTAATTATTGGTTTTAAATGAATAAAATTTGTATTCGCAGATTTAAAATCTAAATAAAAATATATTATATTTTAGTTGAAAACTAAGAAATAGCCGACAGCATCTTCAAGAGTTATATAATAAAATAGAACTATATTTTTATAGACGAAAAATCTATGAAACTCTAATATATCGAAAATTGTCACTTGCAGATTTGAAAAGCGTTAAATGCAATGCCTTCTGGTATTTCATATTTTTATGAACTAAATAAATTTTAGAGTCATAAATCATAACTATCATATCTATCATAGTTTTATTGAGTTTATCCACTTTTTCTTAAAAGATAAAACTTTTTGATATTGTTGACGTTCTTAATAGTGAACAATATTTTTATACTTTTATTCGATTATAAAAATGTCAGAAGATAAATTTATCTAACAGTAGTCTTACGAAGATTCCAGGAATAAGAATAAAATTATTTATACAAGTTCTATCGTTAGGCTAAATATTTATATATTTACTGAAATTTGATGTATATGGATAAAAACAAAAAACATAGCTTCCAACTTTCCATTTCTTTTTTCAAGATTTAAAATGTATATGAAACCCTATTATTTATTTATAAGAGTTATTAAATAATTCGTTTTGTTTCCATGTGGTATAATTTGATTTCATTTGTAAATTAAAATGTCTGGTGCAATGTTTTGATTAAAATAAACCCCGGAAGTTTGGCTGATAACATTTTTTGCATATGTTTAATCATTGATTATGCCCTGATTTCGATTTGATTTTATAGAAAAAGCTTATTTTTCCATTACTTGGGTACTTGGGTACTTCCCATTGGATTATATGGGATCCTCCCCCCCCCCCCACGAATTTTTCAATTAGCTCACTGTATTGCTGTTTCACGATATTTGACTGTTCTTTTTATATATGTTACTCAATAGAATTGACTACCAAATCATGAAAAAAAGAATCTTTGGTATTGTTCGTGAAATTATTTCTTACAAATGCCAATATCTCATAAAATATTTAATATATTAATTTTTTATTTGCAGTATACTGTTTCTACTGTTCTTGAAGTCAAACATATGCTTTACATCAACGGATTTCAAGAACAATTTGTCAAGAATTTCAGTAGATATTTAACAAAAAGTGTAAAAAGTGACAGCTTCTGGTCACTGTCCCTTAATTTTTGGACAGCAGTGTAGTTGTATTCTGGTGGAAATAGTAGTTTTTTGAGAGGTGTGAATGCGTTGCATTAAATTTAAGTTTTTGAACACATTTTTAGCTTTTAGATTTCTTCTCTAAACTTCTAATTTTCAAATCATGAATGTCTCTGAAGTAAAGACTTTTAAATGTCTGCACTTATTTAAGATTTTTTTTTTTTTTTTTTTTTTTTTTTTTTTTTTTTTTTTTTTAAATTGGATTTCAGTATAAAGGCAGTATCTGAGCGTAAATTGAGCTTTTTCAGAGTTCTTGTCCTGTTATGGCGTTTTGTGAGCTGCTCCCAGTTTTCTTTTCCGGATGGTAAGATAATTTTAGAGTAGTCTTTTGAGTTCAAGTTTGTTTCGAATCTACGTAATTCGTGGTTATTAGGTAAAGTACTTTATTTACTTTTCGAAGCAGTTTCGGGAGAAAAAATTAACTTTTATTATATTATTTAAAATCTCTTTGGTAAAATTAAGATTTATAGCTGTGGAAAGACATTTCACAAAGTCATTATTAGCGAACTTTAAAATAAAGCTGCAGTTAAGATTTATAGTAAGGTTTAATTTATTCGAATTTTCCAGTGTCTTCGTTAAATTATTTTTTTCCTTCTTTTACCAAGTATTCCCTCGCCTAAGTGGAGAATAAACTTTGTATGTTTGTGCTTTACCCTCTAGTGTGTTTATTTTATGATAGCTAATGATTCAGATAATGGCCCAGAGTCATGTTTGAATAAGCCGACGTCGGAGACTTTTCTCTGTATAAAACATTATAATCCATAAATTGTAGCTCATTTGAGAACTGATTACATTGGAGGAATAACTATATTCAGAACACAGTGTTTATTTATTACTAGCTGAAATACGCGTTCTTGCCCGTGATTTTTAGAATGTTTGTTTCTTAAAATCAAGTTCAAAATTAAAAATGAAATATGAAATCATAATAAAAGAAACATGCGAAATACTTATTAAAAAAATATAAATTTATATAATAAACTGATCGGAAATCAGATAGCTTCCATTCATCATTGGAGTAATAAAAGCAGAAATTCACAACTGCTAAGATTCCTTCCAATGTAACTTTGCCTGTAAACGAAGTACATGTGTTGCCGTTTAAAAAATGTAACGTATTATTTACGTTTTTATTTTCAATTTTAATTTGCGTAATTTTCACTCATTTTTCATTTAATCCGGACGACAGATTACCTACTTACTTAGTAAATAATCCGTGGTCCCAATTGAGACTGAGATTAAAACCTTTTGTTGAAAAGTTATTTCCGAGAATTTTGTTATTTAAATAAGTTTTTCATGATAAAAAAAAATCTGAAATCTTTATTTCACTAAGAATGAGCTCTGGGGAATTAAACTTTTGTGAAAATTCTAATATACATGCATACACACACGCATATATGCGGAATAGATTTTTAAAATAACAAAAACGAATTCAGATAACCTCAAAATGTTAAAGTAGGACAATATTTCTATAATCGTTTTTTTAAATTTTTTAATCATGATTCAATAAGTTCCCCAAATTCATATGACGTTATATATTCACCTGCTCATGTCATGTTCACCTGCTTTCTGTACTTTCTAAGATTTATGATCCTTGTATTATTGAGAATTCTTTGAAAATCTCTGTTATACTTCCAATATGACGTCATATTCATCTTCTTTTTCATTATTGAAACTTTTTATTTCATTTTTATTTTTCATGTGGAATTCTTTCAATAGAAAATTAATTGTTGTGGGAAAATTTTTATTCTGGATTTTTAATTGTTGGCATCTGCTATAACGAAAAATGTTTAAATTTGATTGGAAATTGCTGTGAGATTGGTGGTTTTTTATTCATTAAAAATTAACTATAATTTATTTCGATTTCAAATTACTTTAGTTGCCTCGCTGTGTTTCAATACGCCTGTGCGTATAATTTCAACATTGTCGCTTCTGAACTGCGGATTTGTATAGAAATACAGACAGACAAATTTTTATTTTTATACATTAGATTAGTATGGATGTAGGACTCTGCGCGCCAAATGACAGATTCTCAAAAATGTCATTTCTGAAAGTTCTGCTTATGATTTTAATGTTTACTAACATTATCCTCATGTTTATACCACTGTAATAAATGAATACAAATGAACATAACTTTTATTTTATATCCCGCTATTTAAAAATAAAAGTTATGTTTATTTATATCCATTTGTTGATTTCTTTGTTTCCATTTTTCGGATAATGACTCTTATAAATAAGTGAACTTTTAAGAACCACTTTAGATATATTGCACATTATTTATTTACTTAAATGCTAGCGTTGGATTTAAGTTCAATTTGTGCGCGGTGCAAGACTTTTTTTCTTTAAATGTGGTGTAAGAAGGCTAAAAATTTCGACACTCTGATTTAAAGAGTTATATCTACCTATCCAAACTTTCAAAAAATGCATTGTTTCAATCGCATTTTCTGAAAGTGCTGTTAGTAAAAAATATTCAGTTACAATTTCTAGTCGATCTGATACAAATTAAGAAAGTTGTGTTGCTTTAATTTACTTTGTTATATCATACAGAAATCATAACTTTAATCTTTAAACATGATTATCTCAAAGCTATGTTTTAAAATCGGTGATTATGATAACTCAAACAAATCTCAAACAATGGTCTTCCAACTTTGAAAAAATTTTTAACAACCATATTGTCTAGAGCAGGGGTTCTCAAACTATGGTACGCGTACCAGTACTGGTACGTGAAGCTCTGGTTAGTGGTACGCAGAGGTCCGATACTGGTACGTGGAAAAAAATACAAAAATCAGCATATTATTATGGAATCGAAAACGGCTTGTCTTTATTAACTTGAAAATTAAAAAAAAATTTCGAACGCGATTTAGGATCTGTAAACGTTTTTGTTATATTTTCTTGTTACGAGAAATGTTTGTTATAGCAGACTTGCTGAAATTTGCACTCAATGCTTATGATACAATCAGTTTTCCAGAATTAAAAACACAATTATTAGATTTATATAGATAACAAATGATTTTTTTTTTTTATAAAGACCTAATTTAAAATTAATGAATGAATGAAGTATTTTTAATTAGCGGAAGAACTGTTTTTAAACATGCTTTACAAATTGAATTATATGAAGGTAAAGTCTGAATGCTTGGAAGTAGCAGGAGCTTGTGTGAGTAGGAGCAGTTAAAACAAAACAACATTCCAAGTGTAATTTATAAATTACTCTTGGAATGTTGTTTTGTTACCCATTGTTCTTTTTGTACTAGATGAGCTTCTAGGAGGTGTTGAAATAAAAGTCATATTTCAAACATAATTCATAAATTGATTCATTGTGTTGATTGAAATATTTTTCTTCTCTTGTACAAAATGTGTTATAGTTTCCTCCTATTTCATGAAAATCAGCTTTTAAGAGACTAAGGTTATTTAAAATGGTCAAGAGAGTAAGATTATTCAAATAAAAAAAAGTGTGGTCATATGCAGTGGTACATATATATAAATGTATGAAGAAATTTGCAAGTGTTTGCCTAATGAGCGACATTACTGTCGCATTTAAAGGTATCTAGATTATTAATACGGTTGTATTGAGTTGCTAGGTCTCCGGCTTTTTGGATACCAGTATTTTAGTACAAAAAATTTTGTTTTGTTTAATCGGAACATTACGTGATTTAAAAGAACAACGTTAATTCTCTACGAAAATACTGGTGTGCAAAAAGCCGGAGACTTGGCAACTCTGAGTCTATGTTAAATGCGCTAACTAAGCTTTAGATAAGATATTCGCATGACCTGATTCCTGATTAATGCAAAGGCCGACTAGGGCATGTCCTAGGGCCCACCACTGATGGAAGGCCCCAAAATAAATAAAATTGTTTACAAAAAGTTTATTAAAAATGCAGTGTTTTCCAATTATTTCTCTGAAAACCAAAAAAGATTTTGATTAACTTGGTAACCATACCATAATATCTAAGGATAACCACCGAATACTCCCTCCAAAAATGTATAGCTATTATCTTGGTTTGAGACTGGCTCCAAAAAGGTACTGGGTCTTGAGCTCCACATGACCTTAATCGGGCTCTATAAATTCGTTTTTAATTGAGACACCCTGCCACTGTATCTCCCGAGAGAGGAAAGGCGTGAACTTATTCAGCTCTCCTCTCCTGTGATGGATTACTGGAGTCCACATTCAAACAGATGAATGTAACACAATTTTCGCTGACGAGAATGTCAGAGTACCATATTGTCAAAGTCTGTTTGAGTTTAGCACAACATATCTCTGTGAATGTGCTTTTCTCCCCCTTTGTTATATGAAAAACAAATACAGGAATAAACTAAACATCGAATCTGACTTATTACTAAAACTTCCTAATGTTGAGCCAGTAGGAAGTTGTGCTTGATAAAACAAGCCCACCCTTTACATTAGCCTACTACAACGGTATGTGAATCAGTGTGCGCCAATATGCCATTAAATATTGTGGCTTTTTTACTATACCAAAATACTGTATTTTGATATTGTATGCATCATTAAAATTTAAGGATGATACTACTTTTTACTTGAATGTTATTGCAATAAAACCTGCTATGACGGAAATACAAAAGATCGGAGAGATATTTCGTTTTAGACATGTTTTTCTATATTAGCTTTACGTTTGTTACCAGGTGGTACGCGGAAGTATGAACTTCGATTTAGTGGTACGTCGATCTAAAAGTTTGAGAACCCCTGGTCTAGAGCAGTTCTTAAACTTTGGGATCTCGCGGACCCCTTTTGATATGGAATACATCTCGGGGACCCCCAACAATATTTTACGTAATATAAGATAAGAAATTATTTTAATGCATACATCCTATTTATTTTTCATTACACATATTCTATGTTTAGTTTACAGTGTGGGAAAAAAATAAGCTGCATTAATAAGTAGAAAAATAATTAAAACACACATTTTACGACAGTTAAAATATACATACTACTATTTGCTATAAGAAGGATGCTTTTGCTTTATTTCTACTAGATGTGCAATATTTGGTTCACTGTTTAAAACATGTTTCCTTAATTCTAGTTCGGCATCCGGGCGATGTCTACATTCGTTTCTCATGTGCACAAAATTGGAGGAAGTCTTTTCACACAAACATGCGACGCAGTAGGGAAGTAATTGCTTGGTAGCTTTTTTCTAGTTCTGCAGAGGTATTTTTCAGGCAAAAACAAAAATTTGTAAAGACAATGGAAAGCAAATTTCATGCACCCATCGCATGGTAATTTCAAATGTTGTTTCTGCCCTAAAAATGTCAAGGTTTTGATTTCACTAATTTCTTGGAAATTAAATGGGTCCCTCATAGACTGTGTTTCTGACTTCGAGAGAGGAAAATAAAGCCTGAAAGTGTATAATTCAAGTTAATTTAGTTGTTTCAGTAGTAAATTATATCAAAGCTAGTTAGTTTAGACATAATTTACTACTGAAACAACTTCGTTGAATGTAGTCTTCAAAATTTCAAGCTAACAGCGGCTTACGGTTAATATAACAGTGTGTTCAAATTACATATGGTGTTTTAGCTTCAACGAAACTGATCAAACATCAAATCATTAAAAGTTCCACTATCAGCTCAAGCCCCATGTACACTTTTTGTAATACATCTTGAGTGGTTTATTTCTTTTTCTTGAATAAAACCACCTAAACCTGCGAATAGTACAGCACGTGTTGTGCGAGTTGGAATGCGTTTGCAAAAATCTTCACGTATCTTAGTACCAAATTCATAACAAGCTAAAACTATCAAATTAACATTATTGGAACTATCTAAACTCTCATCTAGTTGCAAAGTGAAAAAAGGACTAATTTTTACGCGTTCATTGTATTAGTTTTCAAAGTTGTCACACAAATCTGTGATTCTGCTCTTAACAGTATCATCAGATAATGAAATGAAATTTAAATCCTTTGTTTTTTTTTTCTTCTATCATTGTTGTGATCATTGTTTTAGCAGTAGATAGAATTCATTTCACTAAAATCGTGTGAAGTTTTGCTGAGTTTATTACCATCAGAGATACCTGATATGAGGTATAAACGACCTTTACTCTATTGGAACCAGTTGTGGTCTTTTTATTTCATTTCTGACTTGCTTTCAGTTCTTTTAACTTGCTTTAAAAAAAGTCATTTGTTTTGTTTGCATACTCTTTACGTTTAGTTTGTCTTCGGAGTTTTGCTGGTATCATACACTGATTTGGCAGTATATCGTTGCAAATAACAGACTGGCTGTTTCTCATTAATATAGATGCTTATAAATCCAAATGTTAAATATTATTCAGAGGACTAACGCTTTTGCTGTGGCGATATTTTCTTCTCTGTTGAATTCTGAGGTGCTGTATCATCATCGTCTAAATCTAACATTTTAATGTACAAGCCTTTTTAATCACTTATCCGTATCTTAAATAAAGTTGATTGTCGAACTATGTAAATATGTAACAAGAGAGACTAAAATACAAACACTGCATTTAAAAATGACAATTGCTGTAATAACAATATCGCATTTTTTAAAATGATTTAGAAAAAAATACGAACCGACTTCTATTACCTCTTGAAAACAAATTTCTCACCCATGCATCAAAACTTTTTAAAAACAAAAATGTTTGCACATTTAGAAAGAGAAAGAGCTTATGATTTTTCTAAAGCTTGTTTTAAGTCTAAAATTATTTCCTAATTTTGGGAGAAACTGCACTTTTTGTAGATTTTAATACTGTTTATTAAATAATAAATATTCACAAGTTCGTAGCTTCTATTTTTTGTTTAGCAATTTAAAAATAAATATTTCTCTTTCGTTTAAATCTCAAATAATTGTAAAACATTGCTTAGGTGAATTTTTAGAATTTATTTTTAATGGTGAATCTTTACTATTTCTCTGACTGTTTATTTATTTTTTTTTCATAAATCCTTTTGACCAATATGAATCTTAATACATATTTCAAATCCTCAAGTATTTGAAATATGTAGGATATTTATGATTTGCATTTTTACCCTTTGACTGCAGAATTTAAAAAACAAAATTACTCCAAAAATTGTGTATTTTATAAATTTTTCTATCAATATCTTGCCCATGGATAAGGGGCCGGAGGTTAAAAACAAATAAATTTTGCTTTCGTTTTCTTGCAGCGATAAACAGACCGTATGGTCATGTGATTGCTACTATGGCAACTCGAAACATTCTGCATTTTAAAACGAACTTTGGAAAGGGAAAAAATATTCTGTAAAAATTTTGACTTGCGGAGTGGTGAATAAAAAGTGTTGTCCAAGAAAAGGGGGGGGCAACATTTCATCTCTGGAGCACTGGCATGTCTTCCTCGGAAGATTTTTATGCTTATTAATGGTCTAGCTCTAGACTAGAAGTTCTTGTCCTCCAAAACTCCCCCTAAAAGAACTACAGAAATTACTTCAGGAGAAAAAAATCTGAATTTAGCACTGAGCTTGAGTACCCCAGGTCGTAAGCTCGCGGACCCCCAGGGGTCCGCGGACCACAGTTTAAGAACCACTGGTCTAGAGAGTTATCGTACCTCTTGACGATCTGATAATTGTTTCAATATTTTATAAGCAATCAAAGTTCAAAATCTTTTGTGAAAACCGATACTTTGAACGTCCGCCATTTTGTTAAAAAATCAACTTTTGCCAAAAAAAACCGAACGATAACTCTCTAGTTTTAAGTGTGTTCAGAGTACATAAAGATATTATTTTTTTCATAATTTCAGATAACATTTGACAGATTTACGCTGATCACCGTAGATGGCTCTCAGAAAGACAACATCTCCGGAGAGCGGATCTGCTGTGTACAGTGGACACCCAACATTATTTCGTCATTACATAAAACCAATTTCTTTTCTTTAAAATGTAATAAACAAATACAAAAAGAGTTTTTCAAATATCTCTGTTTCATTTTTTACAAAAAATCCCATAAGTACACGTTTTTAAACAACCTTGCAGGTAAGTATAACCCCTTAAAACTTTGTTTGTTATTTAAATAAAAAAAAATACCTGACAATATATAACACTATCATATACTATATACAGCATACAACTAAGCAATACCAGGTAATATATATATTTACCACCACATCGTCTTTCATCTCACTCTCCTAATCAGAAATTGACTGCTTTAAATACCTATGTTCACCGTGAATTAAACATTGAGAGTTCAACTGAGAGTTTACTCAAAGCAGAATTAGACTACATTAAATCCATTGCCATTGATCGGGGTTATCCTGTTGAAATAGTTGATTCAATTCATAATAAACTCACTAAGCGTATTCCAACGTTAACAATGTTCGCAATGAAAATTTAATTATACTTCCATATTTTCCGAGAATTAGGCATCAAATATCCAAAATCTTCATAAAATTCGATTTTAAAGTAATTTATGTACCATTTAACAAAATAAAATTCACAGATCTCAAACATCCAATAGATTTTCACATTGAATAATTTAAAAGTTATATTGCTTGTGTGATAAAATGTATATAAGTCAAAGTAAGCGACTTCTTAAGGTCCACTTGGGGGAACATAAAACCACTGTTAAAAATTGCGACTTAAATGCTCCGCTATTGCTAACTATTGCTGGTCTAACAATCACAATTTTAATTTTCCCGAAGGTTCAATAATTCAGAATGACTCATCGATTTACGATCTTGATTTTTGGGAAGCTTATCATACATGGAAGAATTCAAACAGCTTAGTTAATGATATGTCCAATACACCAAATTTTTCAAATGTCTGGCTACCTTTCCTTTAATTCACTCTCTTTATTCACCCTTTTTTTTTCTCCTGCCTGCTTAAGCTCACCCAGACTGACTAAGCGCTTCTCATTGGTCTTCTCCGTCACGTGGGATCTCTTGACTCCACTGTTTGTTTTTCAACACCCATCGCCATTCCACCTTGGCCGCGAGCGGAGGCGCTTGCATACTGACATGGTCTTATTAAGAGATTACATTTTTTTAAAAACTTGGCACTGCTGATGGATATTTAGAAGCTCCGAAATAGCTGTATGCCATTTTCACACGTAATTCATTTGTGCTATTTTTACGTTGTTCACTTATTTTTTAATACACACTCTAATTTTCATTAACCACTCTGGTGTTTAATGAAAATAAAATGGAAAAATTCCACTTTTTAATTTTTAAAAAGAAACTTTAATGGCGGGTACACACACACTTTTATCACATGTGTTTTTTAAGGAAAATATCCATGAAATATACTAACCATATTAAATTGAACTATATTTCCATTTTAAATGTAATTGTTCTATAGAAAACAAAATTAAACCCCCCTAATTTTATGTATCGCTCACCCGCAAGAAAAATGACAGGACTATAAAATATTATATTTCACAGGAGAAACAAAAGAAGGTCTGCATGTTTTTACTGTAGCATAAAATTATAGCTCTGCATGCAGCTGTAAAAGCATCTATAAAACCCTTAAGAATAAAGACGTAGGAGAGGTTTGGAGGATTGAGTAAATTTATACCTCCACGCAATTTGCTCCCCTTTCTGTGATGGCAAAGTGACATGTACCGGAATAAAGTGCTTTTCCGGATCATGACTCCGGACATTTTTTCTATAGCAAGATGCACCGACGTCAGACCTATAAGTACCACATTTAAATTTCGCTTAACAGGTCGTCGTCATATAGAAATTGTACCATATTTGAAAAATTTCAATACTAAAACATAGCGAATAAATGATAAATAGAATATAGATAGAGCCGATAGAATGAAACAGTAGAAAAGAAAGGCGAATGTTGATTGAAATGTTGATTGTTATATTACTGAAAAATTGAAATTCTGGAAAATATATATCAGCCAAAATAAAGAACTTTTAAGTGCAGTTTAAATATAAAATAAAATTCTACAACAATTATAAGAAACATACTTTTAACAAAAATATTAATTTTCTTTTTTCTTTATATATTTTTCGAGGATCTATCCACTAAAGATATAAAACACATTTCAAATATAACTATAATGCAATTCTTATTGCCATTTTTATTTTATATCACTTTTATACATTGTTATTTGTTTAATCGCTGACAGATTCTTATACCATTAATAAAATTAAATAATGATATTTAGTTTGAAAAAGTTCTTTTATTCAGTTTTTTAGAACACACCCTCCCGCATGTCAGATGAAGTTTCAGCAAGTATTTATCACTCTGATAGATAATGATAACTTGTACGAAGAGAATGAAAAATTGAATTCTTTCTCTTTCTCGGTCAAGATCGATTCTTATCTTCCGAAGAAAACTTTAGAAACACAAAATTTAAAAGTAATATTAATATGCAAAAATTCAGTTAAATTAATGTCAAAGAAATTTAAGGTAGAGTTTTTTAATTAATCCATAACTTAAAATTATGAAATACAGAGTGTCCCACGAGTCCATTCGCTTTCGAAACATTCATAAAAAATAACATTGTCTTATCGTGGTGTGATTTGAACCATACACTGTAAAAAAAAGACAAATATTTCTTAATCTATAGAAAATGGTTCTGCGTCCATTCGTCGTGCACAATTCATCGCGGAACAATTCATCGCGCACAATTCATCGATTCGTTAATTCGTCGCAGTGACAATTCATAGCAGCATCAATTCGTCGTGGTGTCAATTCGTCGCAGCGAAAATGTTTCTGAAGGCTTTGGTGATAAAATAAAGACAATTTAGTAAAAATGTTTAATGCTAATTAGTTTTTTAGATATAAAGAATTATAACTAACAATTTACATGCTATTATATCTAAAAAACAAATTATCATTAAATAATTTTACTAAATTATCTTTATTTTATCCTCATAGCCTTCAAAAACATTTTCGTTGCGACGAATTGACGATGCGACGAATTGACACCACGGCGAATTGACGCTACGACGAATTGCGCGGTGACAATTTGACGCTGCCATGAATTGTGTGCGATGAATTGTTTCGCGATGAATTGTGCGCGACGAATTGACGCGACACCCTAGAAAACATAATATAAAATTCGATGCTTTGTTCGAAATATGTGATTTTAAATCACCATTTTTAAATACATAGAATACAATGAAACTTTACGCTTAGCATCCTGAATATGGGAATACATTGTCATTATATTTAAAACAGTTAATTTATTTGATTTATCCATACTAATAAAAGACAATATCGCTCTCTGATTGTGAGTGTCTGTCTGCGATGACTAGCGAAATCTAGCGCACCTAGAAGTCTGAAAACTTAGGTGAGGATAGTCCAAAGCCTCTCCTGATGCACCTGAGTCTCAGAATTTTAATATTTTAACAATTAACCAAAATATTAATTAAAAACTGATCAGTAAGTCATCTCTTTATTTGCGGGCCAACTTTCAGCACTCCCGCAGGCCCAGAACCCGTTTTACGACAGCGAACGAGAATGAAGAAGCATTTGAATGAAGAATGCATTTATTTCGCAATTCTGTTTTAAATTCTATCGACTAAACCATTTTGTTTATTTAAAAACGAAAAGCATATTCTGAAAGATCGCACTCTTACGTCTCCAATGACGTAATGACGAATTGACGCGACACCCTAGAAAACATTTAATATTTTAACATGAATATACAGAAATATACAATAACAGAAATATACAATAACAGAAATATACAATAGCCTTTTACGATTTACCTAGATTCCTAATAACGTTCTTTATCTTTAGAAACTTCAAAAACCAATATATTTTTGAAAAAAAAAGTATTTCTAAAAACAAAGTTTCATTTGCTGCCACTGATTTTCGGAAACATCTCTCAGTAGTTTTTATAGTGTATTAATCAGCTTTTTCAACCTGGAATATAGCTTTTTAATATATTCTCAAGTAAACATTTTCCTCTTCAACAAACATATTTTGTAGACAAATAACGTACACGTAACGTAATCAATTTGAAAAAAAAAAAAAATGACGTTAACCCTTTGTAAAATATTTTTGAAAAAGGATCGTTTTCCCGATTGAATGTTTTCCCCCTTACAGCAGGAAACTAGGAAAGAAAATATACAATAACCTTTTACGATTTACCTAGATTCATAATAACGTTCTTTATCTTTAGAAACTTCAAAAACCAATATATTTTTGAAAAAAAAGAAAAAAAGTATTTCTAAAAACAAAGTTTCATTTGCTGCCACTGATTTTCGGAAACATCTCTCAGTAGTTTTTATAGTGTATTAATCAGCTTTTTCAACCTGGAATAGAGGTTTTTAATCAATTCTCATGTAAACATTTTCCTCTTCAATAAATATATTTTGTAGACAAACACAATAAATTAACAGCATTAACATTAACATAAAAATTAATATTGTTTTCTTACTGTTGTATGTATAAATTCAACTATCCAGCTGAAAATGTTTAATTGAGACAATTATTAGCATTCTAAAAACCGATATCGCGGTTTGGGAAAACTGGTTAATTCAATATAAAAAGTAATCGGAAACGTTTCCGAAAATCAGTGGCAGCAAACGAAACTTTGTTTTTAGAAATGTTCTTTTAAATCTTGATAATATATTGGTTTCTGAAGTTTCAGAAGATAACTTACGCTTTGTGGAATCGTGTGTAACTTGGAAGAGATTTATTATATTTTCCATTGCTGGTTATACTATGTTTTCTACACTATAAAAACAAATTGTTGATTTTACGGTATAATACTGGCATCCTAGCTGCCTTGTATTATACCAAATTAAACGTAATAAACAGTAAAATAAGCTGTAATACACTGCTGCGCATGCGCGGTAGTGCATTACAGCTTATTTGACCGTTTATTACTGTTAATTTTACGGTATAATACTAGGCAGCTAGGATGCTAGTATTATACCGTAAAATCAACATTTTTTTTGCGGTGTAGATTAAGAAACATTTGGTTTAATTTGCTTTGCCAAATTAGGCCACGTTCTATTGAAATATGATTGTTGTATCAAAATAAGATGAGCTTGAACAATAATATTTGGTTGAATAATTCAGTTAAAAAAATATCGTTTTTTTTTTCAGTTGAAAAATAGTTTAGATAACATATCTGTTGACCGGTCCAGATGCTTGCCCTTCCATGCATGTTGTCGATTGGACGCCGTGGGAAAACGAGAGCAGTCGGGACGTTCAGCATGTGGGTTAGGAACCGACTCCCCTTTATGGGGTTTCGGCGACGAGGTCGTTGAACAGTTCATCGAGTGTCTGTGTGGAAGTCTCCTCTAAGATTTAGAACTTCCACCGTATCGCAATGACCTTCGTCGTCGCGAGCTCGGATAAAAGATTGGGAGGTTTCGTTGGATGACAATCCTCCGGATCGGCCGTATAGCGCACTCGGTGATCGCCGATGTGCGCGTTAAAAATCCATGAGGATTTGGATACGGTGGTCGGTTGCCACGCCGGGCGTCCCGTAAGGGCTCCGGGCGGAGCATCTTAGTTTTTATATTCGTTGACCGATTTGTACGAAAATGAATACAGCTCTTGCGACAGCGGCCTGTAACTTGGGAGCCCAATTAAAAACATAGTTTTGGCGCAATCGTATTCACTCACTCACACACACACACATACAGGTTGTTTCACGAAGGACCCCTAAAATTTGAAAATAAATAACTCGAAAACGATGATAGGTGAAACCAGTGGTATGTTTGGAAGCATAAAACCAGTGGTATGTTTATTAAAAAACCCGTAAAAATCTGATACAGAAACCTCAAAATTTTATTAACAAATTGCACTGATAGATGGCGCTGCAGGCGGCATTACCATAATTAGGCTGTATTATATCAATAGCAATTCAAAATATGCACTTTTCACACAACACACATGTTGCAAACGAAGAATGAATTTGTCATTGACTTTATGTAGTGTGTAACCGGAAATCGACACACAAGCTTGACAAGTAGCTTCCTCTAGCTCGTCGAGTGTTAAAGTATTGTTGCGGTAAACAATGTCTTTCATTGTGTTTCAGAAAAAGTAGTCGCAGGGGATGAGGTTGAGTGAATACGGTGGCCAATCCATGCATTTTAGCTCTCTTTATAGGGATCCGTAATGCTGCCTGCAGCGCCATCTATCGGCGCTATTTTAGCTTAAATTTTGAGGTTTCTGTATCAGATTCTTACGGGATTTTTAATAAACATACCACTGGTTTCATGCTTTTATCTATCACTGCTTCCGAGTTATTTATTTTCAAAGTTAGGAGTCTTTCGTGAAACATCCTGTACATGCTAACATATTCGAAACCCCCCCAAAAATGTACTCTGGTGACCAGAAAACGTAAACAAATACCAACATATACGCCAACATACATCTGAAATCATTGTAAAAGTAGCGGAAACTGATCCACGGAAACTTCAAAATGTAAACATATACCAATATTTCCATAAGCGAGATTTTATCCTGTTTACGATAATTTCCTTACACTATATGTGCACAGAAAATAACAAACATGTTATATTAGATGAAATTTTTCTTCACTACATTTTACTTTTCACATAAAAAAACATTGCACAGTTTTGTTTTTCTGAAAATAAGGACAGTAGGATAAAAAATACATCTAAGCCCGTTATTTGAATCCAGCTGAAAGCACTGCCAATATTTACAATTATTTTAATATCCTAGGCAGGGAATTTTTAGACTGTTCAGAAAAATAAATTACAGGATAAATTACTTTTCTTTTTTTGCCCACAAATTGTTTTATTACACCAAATTTAAGAAACCAGCAAATTTAATTATTCACGGCTCCGAAACTTTAGTTAGAAAAAACACTTAAATTCTGTGCTACAAAGATTCATTAAATAAAGCACTTATGCCATTTCTGAATAGGATTTTATTTTTTTACTCCAAGACTTTAAAAAAAGAGACTTTATTCCTTAATTTGATTCTCACATTAAATAATAAAGATACTACCAAACGTGGATGTTTCTGAAAGAAATAATCTCAATTATCATCTAAGCACTCCGTATTAATCTAATTAAATCTGTGAATTACGAAGAAAAATTTTCTGGCTAATAATGAATGATTTCAATAAATTTTGCCAAAATGGACTCACTGTACAGACAGACGAAACTTTTTAGTTTTCTTTCTATTTTACTTTCTTTTATCTATAAAAGAAGAAAGTATTGAATTCATAAAAAAATTCGAATTCCGGTTTTCGGCGGATTTATACGTTTTAGAAGGTCTAGAATACTATTTGACGGGTTTTAGAAAATGGCTCGCTATGAGTCTGTCTGTTTGCATGTGACAAAATATTTTGTGAGTGCTCTAAAGCACGAACTACTGCGTAGAAAAGGGTGAAATTTCATATTGTGATGACCTGGGACCATCATCATAATTCATTATGATAGGATTAAAGTAATCCTAGAATAAGGGAAGTGATGGGTTTTTAGTGGCACCTATTGTAAGAGGATTTCCCTAGTTAAAATATCTCTTTTGTTCATCTCAAGGAAGAATGAAAACCTTTCTAGGTTTGTATGAACTTTTCTAAAACAAGATCACCTGAATGGGTTAAAATGTGCCAGAAAGGTATTCGTATAAATAGTATGAGAAAATAAATGGATTTCGAAGAACCCAGAGATAAGAAGAGGGCAAAGAAAGGAAGAAGAGTGAGTCAATCAAGTAGGATCTGATGTGTTATGCAAGCTGGAAGGAGATGGAGTTTTTCGACATTGGGTGGCAGACGGATTTTTAGATTCTCAGAGGACGGATCTTCGTTTTCGAGATAAGAAAGCAAGTGTTCCTTGTATGTACGGGGAATGTCTTGTAATATGATCTTAAATTTGAATATCATGTTTTTACAATTTTTATTTATTAAATAAAGCGTTTTCGTTTAATACGAACTGATATGATTTAATTATATGTATGTGACCACGATACCACAATATGAAGTTCTATTTTTATGCGAACTGGTGCTGATTTGTTTTTTGGGAATAATCTCCCAATAGGGGATGCCGGAAATCGATGATTTGTTCCATTTATGTGATGCTTATATCTCCAGTTTATGTTCGCAGACTTCAACGATACATCAAGCTTATGATAGGAATAGATTATCATTCAATTTTGGTTGCGGTCCTCTAAGAGTGGGTGCGAAAATTAGATGATTTGTTCGTACTATGCGATGTTTATATCGTCAGTTTAAATCTATAGAATACAATGAAACTTCACTCTTAGCATTCTGATTATAGGAATACATTGTAATTCTATTTAAAATATTTAATTGATTTGATTTACATCGTATAAATTTTTGTGATGACTACAACATAATACTTCTCAGAAGGTGGATGGGAGGAGGGGGGGGGAGGATGCAGTGTAGTGCAATTCTTAATCTTGTTGATCAGGGAGATCTCAAATTCCCCTCGCTAACATAGGGGTAAGGAATACATTCGTATTTTTAAA
This sequence comes from Maratus michaelseni, assembly GCA_963931845.1. NCBI lineage: Eukaryota > Metazoa > Arthropoda > Arachnida > Araneae > Salticidae > Maratus > Maratus michaelseni. The sequence goes on along the minus strand of OZ007597.1, from coordinate 92,023,187 downwards.
ATATCGCCCTTAGGCAATTAATATTTTTTCAATTACTTTTTTCTCTGTGCTCTTTCTTTTCTTTTTTTTAGTTGTCAAAATATTTCTAAAATATATGCTTAATTTAATATCTTATGTGTTAAAATTTTAGTTAAGATAACTAGCTATATGTAAGATTTTAACATTTTAAATAAAATTAATATACATATATTTTAGAAATATTTAGACAACTACAAAAAAAAAAAAAAAAAAAAAAAAAAAAAAAAAAAAAAAAAAAGACATCTTTTAAGAAGAGTACACAGACAAGAGAAGTAAAAAATATTAATTTCCTACGAAGATACGAATGCATTTCACACTTATATGTTTAACACTAGCGAGGGGAATCCCCCCCCCCTACAGTAAAGAGGATTTTTTTTTTCAATTGATACATTTAATGTTGAAATAATATTCAAAGAGTGCTGTGGCGTGACACTACTGCGCACATAATCTGCGCATATAAACTGAAGATATAAGCATCGCATAAGTCGAACAAATCATCGATTTTGGTGCTGATAAGATTTCGCCCAAAATCTTATCAGCAACAGTTCACATGAGGATAGAACTTCAAATGAAATTTCATCCTATTCTACGCAGTAGTTCGTGAGTTACAGCTCCCACAAAATATGCGTCACATACAGGCAGACAAAGATAGAAACTCATTGACAGACATTTTCTAAAAACAGTCAAGTCGTGTTCAAAACCTCCGAAGACTTATAAATCCGTCGAAAACCAGAACTCGAAATATTTCACAAATCCAACAGTTTCTTCTCGTACAGATAGAAAAATTAAAAAACACGCCATTTTTTTAATACAAAAATGTTCTGTTTTTATTAATATACTTGAACCACAATCCTGCAAACATTATCTTTAGTAAAATTATCTTGAATGTACATGTTGCCGAATAAGAATTCTTATCTTGATACCTATTCTTATCTTGCCATTCTCATTAATGCTATTCTTCCATTCTTTCCATATTTGATGCTATTTCTTCCATGTTTTATTGAACAACAACAACAAAATATAGCAGTATTTATTTCCGCTCACCATCCTGAATAAAAATTATGGAATACAAGCATTGCATTTGTTGCATTGAAATGATTACAAAACTTGCTATCATTTCTCGATAGTTCTCTCTCTTACAAGGAGAGTGCCAAGCTTGGTAATCACGGATTTCGATTATTTATATATATGTTGTAGGGTAGAAGCCCCTTAGTCTCAGGTTCAATGGATTTTATACAACGCTCCCTAGTTCTCGAGAAATGGGGGGTCTAATATTATAACACAACTTAAATACTTACTTTGTAACGAAATAACTGCGGTGGCCGTAGCTCAGTTGATATGGCATCTGCTCGTTGTTCCGAGGGCCCGGGCTCGATGCCGGAACGAGCCGTGTCTGTTTTGCTCATTTTTTTTTATAAATATACTTGTAATTATAATTTAATAATCTAAAAAAAAATTGTTAACACGATTAAATTTTAATTTAGCATTTTTGATTTTTTAAAAATCATTTTTAAAATGTATTCCATATATGCTTTATCAGTGCAACGATATTGAACAATTGTGTCAATTCGTGATTGTAAAGAAACATCATTTATAAATTGCCATAACGAAACGCCTTAAAGTCAATGCAATGATAATACTACTCTGTTTTTAAAGTAAGAAGCATAATTATATTAAAATTTAGCATAAGAATTAAATTAACAACATATTTATGTTTTATTTCATTGTAACTAGAGGGCGCCACAACAGACTTTGGTTATTTCTTTTTTTTTTAGTTTCGTGCAGTTAAGTGGTGTTTTTGTTTTCAATCTTTATCGCACAAGTGCGTATCATTCTATAACCGCTTATAATCGTATAAAAATGGAAGAAGCAAGCTGTTGTTCACAAGAAGATCAATCTGAAGTATCGGCATTCGATGAAAATCAGAAAAGTGATGTCACAAATGCGTTGAAGTACTGTAAAATTTTATTGCAAAACAATGGATTTTTAAGAAATAATCCAGCAACTGAAATATCTTCGTTTTCTATAGCGATGGGGGAAGAATTCTATAATTCGATAGTAAATATGCTGATTTTTGAACGATTTTTGAATTTTTACTAGTTAATAATACATCCAATTTTTATAATGCTCCTTAAATGATGAGAAATGTTTAATAATGGTGTAAAAATCAAAGATGCTAAATTAAAATTTAATTATGTTAACAAAATTTTTTATTGAGATTATTAAATTATAATTACAAGTATATTTATTTAAAAAAATAGGAGCGCGCTCCGGCGTCGAACCCGGGCCCTCGGAACAACGAGCAGACGCCATACCAACTGAGCTAGGACCAACGCAGTTGCTTCGTTACAAAATAAGTATTTAAGTTGTGTTAAAATATTAGACCCCCCCATTTCTCGAGAACTAAGGAGCGTTGTATAAAATCCATTGAACCTGAGACTAAGGGGCTTCTACCCTACAACATATATAAAAATAATCAAAGTCCGTGATTACCAAACTTGGCACTCTCCTTGTTAGAGCACACATTCTTTAGTAAAAATGATTTATTTTTTGTTCTCTTTACCACCTTTTGAAATTTCATTAAATATTTTTAACACTTTCCAGGATAGTTGAACAAGTTTAAGAATTCGGTTTTTCTATCATCGGTCTGTCTGTCCGTGCTTTAGCTCACGTAAATATACTCGGATTGACATGCAATTGATATATGTTATTGAGGTTTACTATGGTATGTTTGATATTGGAAATGAAGTATGTAGCACTTATAGTTCGTTTATAGGGACATTAAAACGAATTGTGTTACATTCCGGTCTATGAGGAAAATCGTTTGCGGTGCATTTTAATGATGTTACACTATTTCAAACATATTGAAATCGATATATATAATTGAGGTCTACTACAAGATGCTTACTATAGAATATGGTGCGCGCAGCATTTATCGCTCTTTTGCAGGTACACACAAAAAATTCTGTTACAGTACAGTCTATTAACAAATTGCTGGAAGTGTTTTTTCAGCTGTGGTACGCGTTTTTAAATTTAACTATTTTTTTTTTTGCCTATTGCTTGGTGCGTATAAATTTAAAAATTCTATACAGGACAGCATAAAAGATCACGAGTACATCTCCATTTATTGACGGGAGATTCTGAAGGGGAATTTTTAACTTTGCTGTGTGTTTCGTAACTAAACTAACTTTCAGCATATGGGCGCAAAATTTCCGCTCGCCAACTCGGCATTGGCGAGTGAATATTTAAAATCGGCGAGTAAGTTTCGTCTTTTGAAGTGTTGTGCTTCAAATAAAACTGTATATGCTCAGAATATCGCGCCTCATTCCTGCGATACGCGGAAGTGTTTTAAAATCAAGTGACGGCATTTATCTTCCAAAAGAAGAAAAAATGCCACGTCACCCACTTCCATTTATCTCCTACGGAGGAACAAACTTCCACCGTTTGCATTTGTTCCCCCGCTTTCGCACCGCGCAAGCGCAAAGGCCGCTTTTTTCGCTTCCGAGGCCGAATCTGATCGCTCTTCACTCCTGCGCGAAGTGAATCAGGCTTCGCCACTTGAGTGCAGCTGCTTGAAACACGCTAAAAATTATTCTTTTTCTCCCAAATTTTTAACATTTTAAAAATTGTTATATTTTTCATGAATGTAAAATATTCTGCATTTAACAGACAGCTCCTTCTAACACTGGTCAATTTAAATTAAGTTTGTCATAAATAATTCATTTTTTGGGCAGGTGTGGTGACCGACGTTGCTGTCTGAATGAATGTAAAATAGTGGCGAGCAAAAATTTTAGTCTGGCTAGTACCTTTTTAACTGAAATTTCATGCCCTGGAGTCTATGGCCCTGTATTTCATGCCCTGGAATACAAATCTATAGATTCTATATAGGTTTGCACAAAATAATTCAGATATTTGTCTGGCTATTGATGGCAATTCCTGAAATTGGGTATTCATAAGTGTTATACGTTTTTCAAATTGTTTTTTTAGACATATTCTTCCACCTTTTTAAATAGTGAAGTTTTGATAAAGTATTCTGATTGTGTTGGAAAATGTTTCATAATCTATGCTTGACGCATGATTTTTCTTTTTGGTTGTGAATACAAGCGAATTATAATGAAAACGATCTTGTACGATTTTATTCGTTTTCGCCTTTTACACATTATGTACGAACGCTTAAACTATACCATTGATTAAAATAATCTTGGACGCGAAGTTTATCTAGTTGCAAGTCTTGTTTTGCTATTTTTTTCATTGCCATTTCCATTCTTCCTATTCCTTTGATGCTATTCCTTACATAATTTATTCAACAATAAAAAAAAATACAATAATTTTTATTTTTATTTCAATGAAAGCAAAATATATCTTACTTGTACAATCCACAATGCAAAAGGACGGTCTACCCACAATACAGCATTCCTATATAAAAAAAAATAATGAAAAATTATTTGTTTATGCTTGAAATGAAGCAATCTTTTATGCAAAAAATACTTCTCTTTGAACAAGTTTTTCTAACAAAAGATAAGATAAATTATGCTTAACAATATAAAATGGATGTTAACCAAGATAAGATCATTAAAGGAAATGCAATCTAAAAGTATGCCTGGATAAAGATATTTAGATTTTAATGAAAAAAACATTAAGATGATAAAAATATATATTTAAGGTTGATTAAAATATTTTTATCACGTAATCTGCTACTCAAAAAGCTTAATTAGATTACACCTTGAAGTGATAAATTATGTATTTATTTTAAAGTAGTTAATATTTTTTTCTGAAGCCATTTTAAGTCATTTTTTCAAAAAGCTTAATTATATTACACATTAAAATGATAAATTATATATTTAATTTCCAGTAGTGAATATTTTTTCTGAAGCCATTAAGCCAATCTCGAAACGCTTAAATATATTACACGTTAAGTTGATAAATTATATATTTAATTTTAAGCAGTTATTATTTTTTCTGAAACCATTAAAACTGTTTTTCAAATCTTTCCTTTCTTTTGGAGTATACCACAGAAAGTATAAGCTTTAAAACCATAGTTAAAGTATATTTTTGGTTGTTTTTGTTTGGTACATAGTAAATCTAATTACAGATACTAAAATAGCACATCTTTTGCGGCAGTCTTAAGGCATCGTATACCATTTTAAATCTCAAATTTTACTGAATCATTTAAACTTTTAATTAAAAAGCTACTAGAACCACCAGTCTCAAACTTTAAAAGATTACTTAAATCTTATTTCAGTTTCTATCATTCCACAGGCATTAAAGTATGTATTTTTTCAAGAGCAGTAGTAGTATACGTGTGTCAATACATGTAAAAATATTTCCTTTCGAATATACCACAGAAAGTATAAGCTTTAAAAACATCGTTAAAGTTTTTTTTCGTTTGTTTTTGTTTAGTACATAATCAATCTAATTGCAGATACTAAAATATCACACCTTTTGCGACAGTCTTAAGGAGTCGTATACCATTTTAAATGTCAAATTTTACTGAATCATTTAAACTTTTAGTTTAAAAACTACTAGAACCACCGGTCTCAAACTTTAAAAGAATACTTAAATCTTATTTTAGTTTCTATCATTCCTGTGGCATTAAAGTATGTATTTTTTCAAGAGCAGTAGTAGTATACGTGTGTCAATACATGTAAAAATAGTTCCTTTCGAATATACAACAGAAAGTATGAGCTTTAAAAACATCGTTAAAGTTTTTTTTCGTTTGTTTTTGTTTAGTACATAATCAATCTAATTATAGATACTAAAATATCACACCTTTTGCGACAGTCTTAAGGAGTCGTATACCATTTTAAATGTCAAATTTTACTGAATTATTTAAACTTTTAATTTAAAAACTACTAGAACCACCGGTCTCAAACTTTAAAAGAATAATTAAATCTTATTTTAGTTTCTATCATTCCTCAGGCATTAAAGTATGTATTTTTTCAAGAGCAGTAGTAGTATACGTGTGTCTTTTTTTAATAGCACTATTATTGTAAAATTACTATTACACTTTTTTAAAATGACTTTATTTATATTGTCAATAACATACATATATTGAAAGTTACCATTAAAAACATAGTCAGTTATCTATCTTAAAAAAAAAAGAAACACATATGGTTAAGTTCGATGTTTATGTGTAATAAACATAATATGTAATATGCGTTTTTAACACTTTCCAACCTAGTTGAAAAGCGTTTATGACTTCGGTTTGTCTGCCGTCTGTCCGTGCTCTAACTCCCGTAAATATGCTCGGATTGCCCTGCAATATTTATATATTGTTGCCGTTATCTATAGCATGTTCCCTATTTCAACTGAAGTGTGTAGCACTTATGGTTTTTTTACAGGGACACTCAAAAGAATTCTCTACTGTCTGTTAACAATAATTCCTGCAAGTGCGTTTTAAGTTGCTGAACGCGATTTTAAATTTGACTCACTTTTTGTCTATTACTTAGTGTGTATAAATTCTGTATTTAATATACAGGCAGCACAAAAGTTCGCGAACACATTTCCGTTTATTGACAGAAACTCCAGAAGGAGAATTTTAAACTGTGCTACGCTTTTCCTAACTAAACTAAAATTTAGTAGTATGTAGTATATATTCAAATCTATAGATCCTATACAGGGCTGAATAAAAGTATTCGGATATTTTTCCGAATATTGTATATGTTGGAAATTCCTGAAATTACGTTTTTAAATATGTTATGCGTTTTCCAAATTTTTTACTTAGATGTTGTCTTTCAGCTTATTAAACGGTAATGAATTGTAAAATTATTTGGAAGCGTTGGAAAGTGTTACATAATCTATGCTTGACGCATGATTTTTCGTTCTTGTTTAAGATGGATAAGATTTAAGTAAATATACGGGCATTATAAAAACAGTGTGATCTGTTTTTGCACTGTTTGATATTTAAAGGAATATTTATACAACTCTACTCTTAAATTTTGTTTTTTTAATTTTAAATATATTTAATTTTTATTAATTTCAAACCATAAATAGATATATATTTTACACATTGCGTGCAGTATAACGCTCACATAATTTGAATCATGTGGCCTAATTTTTTAATGCTTAGACAAATTGTGCCTCACTAAAATGATCTGCTATCTAAATAAAACTTCAATGTTTCAATACTAAAACGTAAATATTTAATAAAAGTTGAAAATTTGGAAATATTTTAAAAACATAAACTTGTGTTAAGAAATATTACCTGAAAGATAATAGATCATTTGAGATGTACATGTAATTACAGAGCAGGATATTAAAATTTCATGAACAACGGGCCAATTGTTTAAAAAAATGAATAAAATGATTTAAAAAATTATCATTTCCTATGCTGTATATGACATTAAAGTTCGTTTTAGCAATAAAAGTTCTTTTTGCACTTAAAGTTATTTTTTGCAATAACTTTTGTTCTAAAAGGAAATTTCGAATGACAGTTCTTTTTTGAAATAACAGTTTTTTTAATATATATTTTTTAATTTTTCCAATAAAATGTTTTCCAATAAAATTGCAATAAAATTTACATTTCTTTTTTGGAAGCAAAAATTTCAAATAACAGTTCTTTTTTGCAATAACTTTTATTCTAAAGTGAAATTTCGAATGCGTTTTTTTTTTTTTTTTTTTTTAAATTTTACAAATAAACTAAATTATTATACGCGTGAGCTTTTCCTTTTGGGGGGGATCAGTTAAGGGGGGTCGGGGAAAGAGAGTGCTCAACCACATTTTTTGTGACATATCAATTTGAAAGTTAGATCAAATACTCAAATCAACATATAAAACATTAAGTTTTTTTTTCTGCTAATTTCTTAGTAACATGTGAGATATTTTGAATAACAGTATGGTATTACTTTAATGATATTACTTTAATGATACACACTTTCTTTCTATTAAAAATGTTCTAGAAACATTTGGGGCAAAACAGGTACTTGGGACATATGCGGCTACCTAGTGACATTAGAAAAAAAAATGTAGGATATTATAATTTACAATATTAAGCAACAGATTACAGTGTCAGATTTATTTCACCCAAAATGTGGCAGTGCACTTTCTTGCCCCGACCCCCTGAATTAAAAGGTACCAACCCTCTTAATTAGAATAACTCAATTTGTAGATGTCGGTTATTGAACAGTGCGAATCTTGTCAATGAAACATAAATTGTAACCCTGCCTATACTGCATGTTTTTTCTCTTCTTATGAATTCGAAAATTCCAGGATCTCAATCTTTTTCTTAAAAAAAACTCCATTTTCTTTGGCCAGCAATAACATTCTTTATTACGTATAAAATAACATTGGTTTTGCTTTAAAATTGAAAATATTCCTAAAAATCACACGATTAAAAAAATACTATAAAAAAATAGATAAAAAACAATCGGAGATCATGGTAGTGTCACGTTTCGACCTAGTGTGTGATTTCTTCAAACTTTAAAGAAAAAATAATCTGCCAAGTGCGAATGTTACTCGCGCACAAAGGGTTCTGCGCAATAAATTTATTAATTACTAATAGCAATATTACAAAAAAATTGTTGTTTAAAAAATAATTTGTAAAAAACTGGGATTTATTCTATTAATTATTTTTCAATAATTGAAATCAATTGGAATGAAAATGGTTGAGTATTTATCACTATGATACACCTTCCTAAAACAAAGACCTTGTACAAAGTTCAAACTTAGCATTGCGCCGGCGTGCTTTGAATGGAGGTCAAAAAGTTGAAACGCCGTGCCGCGTTTTTCTAGATAGGTTTTTAACTAATATATCAGCTAATTATCGACAAAGTTTTTCAAAAAAATATTATAAACGTCGATAGGTACCTTGAGTGTCCAAAAGAAAAGTTTGTGAGTTACGGAAAATTGCGATTTTCTCAAAAACTATGTGAGGCGTAGGGTAATAGCTATAGTTTTCATGCAAGTTCTAAATAAACTCCAAGTACCCCTTCTCCCATTTTTATAATTCAGTAGATTCGGAAATAGGAGAGGGCATATTTTTTCAGAACATTTTTGAGGATATCCCTGAAAATATATCTAAAATTGGAACAAATGTATTTTTGAGTTCAATGTTACGAGATCTTTAGAGCGATATTCCACACGACATTACAATTTTATTTTTTAAGTAATTTAATTAGTTCCTCTAAATATTCCCTAGAAATAGTTGTGAATGGCTAATAATCTATAAATATGTGAGTCAATAGCCTTTATAACTCTGCCAAGTTTGAACTTTCCACGTTCCATTGTTTTCGGAGAAAAACGGCTGTGACAGACGGACAAACACTCGAGTGATTTTATAATGGTTCTGTTTTTACTTTTTAAGAACGGAACCATAAAAACCGATAGTGATTACGAGTCTTACAGCTAAAGAATCGATACTTACTATACTTATAAAGATATATTTGCACTAAAGATAAATTTCATCAAGATGTACAGGTACACTGCAAGATGTGTTTCGCTTCTAAACTTTAAAAAAATCAAAGCCTAACAGTACTTTTTTCTCAGAAAAAAGAAAATTATTTATATTCAATCGAATTATTTATTATTTATAAAATAATATGTATGTTTTTTAATTGAAAATATGCCTAAAGGTATTTTATATAAAGTAACAAATCCATATTATAAAGCAAAAACATGTTCGTAAGTATAACGCTAACGTCATATTGACAGTGGCAACATTTGACCGTTAAAGACGTTTGACCGATTTCGCTTTTACTGCAATTTTTCAACTTCTAAATATTCACAAGTTCAACTTTTACATCGCAGAAATAAGGAAAAATATGTTCTTTCAAATGCAATTTGTATGAAAACTATATCTTAATTTAATAATTTTTTAAATGGTTTTTTTAATATAATTTTCAAGCGTAAATATATTTTTTTTTATATATTGTAACGAATTAAAAATATATATATTCGAAAATTCTTTTCTAATCACTTGCATTAATCCTTGGAAGAGAGAGTCCAGCCGCCCTCTCTAATGTTAAAATACTTCCACAATCTGTGATCATCAATTATACTTAAGAACCAATCTATAATCTTTAATATGATTTTTTGATGTTACAAAATCCATAATTCTTGCTAAGAACTTCAAGGGTCTAATAAACTGATAGAAAAGTATACTATAACATACAAGTTCTCAGAAGAAAGTGTTATTATCTGTAACGTTTTTTCAGTGCTTTCGCGTATATGTGTAACTGTTTCTAAGAACCTTTTGCAGACCACTAGAAAACTTGTAATTCCTTTTTAGTCCAGACATTTGGTAGAAAATAAAGGAAAGTTTTGGTGTAGTTTTTTTTTGGAGGGTTCCTTTATGTTTTTTGGGTCGCTGAACACGAATCCGAGGTTTTCCAACAAAATTTTTTTCGGGAAATATTTTTTTTTTACAAAAAACATGTAAAAAAACGGACTTTTTTCCGTTTTTTCAAAATAATTCCAAAATTATGCATTTTACGTGAAAGTCGGCAATATATGAATTAAAGAAAATAAACTTTCTGACATTTTATGTACTGAAAGTTTTTTTCTCTGATCAATAGTTTAGCCGTGAGAGTGCCTCAAAAATGGGTGGAAAAAACAAAAAACTGTAAAAAAACGGGAATTACTGTACTGTATGTCAATGTAACATTGAAACTACTCCTTTTACGCAAATGTTAACTATTAATGTTACTAAAGATTATATGTTTGACTATATTTTATGCATTTGAGGTTGAGGAAAAGCGCGGAACCGAAATCAGGGGAAGGTGGGAGCAGTGGGGCAGATCCAGCTACTCTCATGAGTCGAGGGTGCTACTCCTCCGGAGAGCACGTATTCTAAAAGGCGGTAACATTGTAGTCCAGTAGAAATAGCATTTTACCTTACAAAAATTCGGGTAGTTCTGATTTTTGGGTATGTTGTAAAGGTTGACCCTCTAATAAAAAAACCAAGTTTTCGACCTTCTAGACCTTGTGCGTTTTTCACAATATTGAAAAAAACAATATTTTTCGGCACTTTTTTCGATTTTTCTTAAATAACTCAATTTTAGTGCATTTTACAGAAAAAAGCACTTTTACCATTTTGTAGAACATAAAATTCTCTACAACATGCAGTATTCATGTTTGTAAATCGTCCAAATAGGGGGTAAGATACGAAGCCGAAAAATAGGGTTAAATTTGGAAAAAAATGTAAAAATCCACAAATGACGTTATTTTTTGCTTAATAACCTACTTTTAGTGCGTTTTAGAGACAAAAGCACTTCCAACATTTTGTAGAACATAAAATTCTCTACAACATGCAGTATTCATGTTTGTAAATTGTCCAAATAGGGTGTAAGATACGGAGCCAAAAAATACGGTTAAATTTGGAAAAAAATGTAAAAATCCACAAATGACGTTAGTTTTTGCTTAATAACCTACTTTTAGTGCGTTTTAGAGACAAAAGCACTTCCAACATTTTGTAGAACATAAAATTCTCTACAACATGCAGTATTCATATTTGTAAATTGTCCAAATAGGGGGTAAGATACGGAGCTGGGAAAATAGGGTAAAATTTGTAAAAAATGTAAAAATCCTCAAATGACGTTAGTTTTTGCTTAATAACCTACTTTTAGTGCATTTTAGAGACAAAAGCACTTCCAACATTTTATAGAGCATAAAATTCTCTACAACATACAGTATTCATGTTTGTAAATTGTCCAAATAGGGGGTAAGATACGGAGCCGAAAAATACGGTTAAATTTGGAAAAAAATGTAAAAATCCACAAATGACGTTAGTTTTTGCTTAATAACCTACTTTTAGTGCGTTTTAGAGACAAAAGCACTTCCAACATTTTGTAGAACATAAAATTCTCTACAACATGCAGTATTCATATTTGTAAATTGTCCAAATAGGGGGTAAGATACGGAGCCGGGAAAATAGGGTTAAATTTGGAAAAAATGTAAAAATCTACAAATGACGTTAGTTTTTGCTTAATAACCTACTTTTAGTACGTTTTACAGATAAAAGCACTTTCACCATTTTGTAGACCATAAAATTCTCTACAACATGCAGTATTCATGTTTGTAAATTGTCCAAATAGGGGGTAAGATACGGCAAAAACTAACGTCATTTGTGGATTTTTACATTTTTTCCAAATTTAACCCTATTTTCCCGGCTCCGTATCTTACCCCCTATTTGGACAATTTACAAACATGAATACTGCATGTTGTAGAGAATTTTATGCTATACAAATTGATGAAAGTGCTTTTGTCTCTAAAACGCACTAAAAGTAGGTTATTAAGCAAAAACTAACGTCTTTAGTGGATTTTTGCATTTTTTGCAAATTTTACCCTATTTTCCCGGCTGCGGATCTTACCCCCTATGTGGACAATTTACAAACCTGAATACTGCATGTTGTAGAGAACGTTATGCTCTACAAAATGGTAACTGTGCTTTTTTCTGTAAAATGCACTAAAATTGAGTTATTTAAGAAAAATCGAAAAAAATGCCGAAAAATATTGGTTTTTTCAATATTGTGAATACATGTTACATCGACATACAGGGTCGTAATTCCCGTTTTTTACAGTTTTTTGTCTTTTACACCTCCCAATTTTACAGTATGAGCACTCCGGCGGAGGAGCACCTTCGACTCATGAGAGAAGGTGTAACTGCTCCACTGCTCCCACCTTCCCCTGGCGCAGGATCCGCACTTTTCCTCTACCTCAAATGCAAAAAATACAGTCAAACATATAATCTTTAGAATCATTAATGGTTACCGTTTGCGTAAAATGGTTAGTTTTTATGTTACATCGACATACACTACCGTAATTCCCGTTTTTTTACAGTTTTTTTGTTTTTAACACTCTTTTTTGCGGCACTCTCACGGCTAAACCATTGACCAGAGAAAAAAACTTTCAATACATAAAATATAGAAAATTTTATTTTCTTTAATTCATATATTGCCGACTTTCACGTAAAATGCACAATTTTGGAATTATTTTGAAAAAACGGAAAAAAGTCCGTTTTTTTACACGTTTTTTGTAAAAAAAAACATATTTCCCGAAAAAAATTTTGTTGGAAAACCTCGGATTCGTGCTCAGCGACACAAAAAACATAAAGGGACCCACCCAAAAAACTACACCAAAACTTTCCTTTATTTGCTCTTTTTTATCCCCTAATGCCTGCACTATTTCCCAATATATACGAAACGGAAGAGGAATTTTTTTTTTTTTTTGGGTGGGGGGGGGGAGGAGAAGGATTTTCATAGCAGCCTCTGCCGAGAGTGGTTGCTGGAAGAAATTCTCTCGCAGAGAGGATAACGGAAACTCGGCAGGTTTCGCCGGATAGAATCGCTCGGATGCGAACCCGAGACCCGAGCGTAACGTCCTGACTTTTAACCCAAACTTACCGTCTGCGTAATATCGCTTTCATCTGTTAAATGTACTGAGTGTAATCCTAATTAATTTGTGTTCCGTACAAGCCTTCAATTTTTTTGCGTGTTACAATATCGTTATCGTGCGCAGTCTGATTACAAAGGATTAGCCCATTTGCATTTAAAAGAATATAAATATAAATATCTCAGCATATGTTTCCGGCTAATACTCTATAACGAAATGAAAAATTCAACAATAATAATAATAATAATAAAATAATAGTTTCTGTAAGTAGCGAAATCTGTGGTGATTTCTTCGGCTATTAATCTCTGGCATGAGGCTAATACGGAAGTATATCCCTTAATAAATTTCAAAACTTTATCTGAATACAGAATTGATATTTTTCTTATAAAAATGCTTTTTGGTGTTATTAGAGGGCAATCTAAAAAAAAAGGATTTTCACATATATTCTATGCCCGGGAATCCCGGGTTGGATTCCCTAGTTAATAATAATCGAACATTATGACAGTTCTCGTCCTAATCTAGTGCATTAATTCTTAAGAATTTAATATATATATATATATTTACTTTTACTGTCACGAATTTTTCAACTTAATAATCGTTGCTTACAATACTTACCAGTTAATGTCATATGACGTTGGTCCATCGCTGTAGTTTATGTTAGTAGCAAGAAGCATAGTTATGTTTTCAGGTTCGCAGCCGTAACTAAAAAGAAAAAAAAAATAGAATCATGTTAAGTAGCTATCAAGAAAAGTTCCTTCAAAAAAGAAAAAAAACAAACAAACATGAAAACATTAAAGAAGAATATTTTTTAATCATTAGCCAATTTTTAATAATATTTACACTATGCCCTTAATTTTACAATTTTGGTTATTTATGCAGGATAATAAAAAACTGACAGAACCTTACAAAAATGACATATTTTATACAATTACTCAATAATACTGAAGAGATCAAAAAATGGAAAGAAATAGTTAACACTACCAGGTGACGTTGTTCAGCATGTAAGGTATGCAAAGTAGAGTGATTTCAATAATTAGTGAAACGAAAAATTTTCTAAATTGATGTTAAAACTTTATAACTTTGGTTAGTTGTACAGAAAGTTTAATATTAAACTTACAGAATTCATCGCAGATGAAATGTTATATATGTGTTGCACAAATGTTTTAGAAGAAATAAAGAAATAAAATAAAAGTTCATTTTTTCACCACCAGGTGACATTGTTCAATGTGAAAAGTATGCAAGTAAAGAGAAATCAACATTTGGTCCAGAGAAAATTTTACTATATCGAGCCCATAACTACCATAAATTTTTTGTTAGTTATGCACATTAAACTGACGGTACCTTACACAAATGGCATAGTGTGTACAACTATTCAAATGATACGAAATATATTGAAAATGACAAACGTTGTTACAATTATCACCAGCAAGTGATGTTGTTCAGCACGTAAGGTGCGCAAATAAGAGATATTTCAACTATTGGAACAGAGAAAAATTTTATACATTCAGTTAATAACTTTACAATTTTTTTCTAAATACTAGGGGGCTCTGCCCCCTACGAGCTACGCTCGCCAACCCCCGTTCTGACACCACAAACTGTAAAAACACTCTGATTTGATCAACCTTAAAACGATTGCGGAAGATTGAATTATAATTAAACGACCTGCTGCAATCGGCTGCTATAATCGGCCTTGTGTAATCGGCTGCTCGCTGTAATATCTGCTATCATCGGGTTTCCATTCATTTTCCTTTGACCAAGAGATTTTAAAGCCGAATCAACTGCTGTCGAGACAGCTAACAACTGTTGATAAAATAAGGTTAATTAAACATTTGAAAATCAACTTGTGCAAAATGGTTAAGTAAGCAATGTCATTGCATCGGGAAATTTTATAACGATGCTAATAGAAAATTGGGTATTACTCCATTATCCCGACTACTACTCTCTATAAAAGAAAAGAACTGTCGCCAAAATATAGGATTTAAAGCCAAAAGTGCCTATCTGTGGCGTCGCATTCAATTGATACCAGATGCGTTACGCGTGGTAGTTATGTCATCGAGTGATCTTTAATTCACCGTTTATCTGTATTTTTATTTATATCTTACCAATTTATTAGTTATTTCGTTGATTTAAACTTAATTATTAAACGTAAAAATATAGCTTTTAATTGAAGGGAAATATTATTAATTACGCTGTTTTAAAATTTGCAATAATAGATAAAATATTTTGTCGAAATAAATCAATCTTAAACGCGGAATAATTTAATTATTTATCTTTTTAATATTCACGCGCAAGTATATTTTTTATTCTGTCATTTTTTACATTTATTGCTTTTAACACGTGATCATTTAAATATTATTTTAAAGTTTTATTTCTGTTTTTAATAGTCTCGTGTAAATACATTTCTTAATTGAAAGGGAATATTATTACGTGCGCTATTTTACAAATTGGCAACGATTCAAATAATGGAATTTATGAAATATGAAATAAATCTTCGTCAAAATAATGAAAAAATTGAATAAAAAATTGAAATATAACCTCAAAAAATCAGTCAAATTGAAAAAATAATTGCAGGCTGCACACCCCAACCTTGTCAACTATATCCTTACAAATTATGGCTAAATTCCTGCGCATAGTTTTCGTTTCTATAAAACTTTTATAAGAAAATTATTTTGACCAACTTTAATATTAAATATCTCTTAAAATAATTCTTCGATTTAAAAACTATCTACTTCAGCGTGTTTATCGAATATTTCTTTATAAAACCACCAATTTTTAAATTTTTATTTGCAATAGTTTTCTGGATATTAGTCCAGAAAGACTTCAAGGCACAAAATCTTAATTGACAGTGGCGGCCGCGGCGATGGTTACTTTTTTTTAATATAGAGAGATACAGCATGGTGGGTTTTTTTTTCAGTACAAGGGGCTTGACGAAATAGAGTAAATGGCCTTGGTGAGAAAAGGAAATTTGGCAATCTATTTTCTGGCAACCTATTTACTGTTTCATAAACACAAACAATTAATTACAAACAATAAATCACAAACAATAAATTACACAAACAATTCATAAACACAAACAAGTGCTTTCGGGAAGAACAATATTGTTCTGAAGAGTAGCTTGCCTCTTTGTTTATAAAGAAAGTTGTTTAACGAATGTTTTTTTTTTTTTTTTTTTTTTTGGCACTAACTTTTGGAGCAGAAACATGGACGCTAACAAAACGGATGGACAAAGATTACAAACAACACAGCGAAGTATGTAAATATGTATGCTAGGCATAACTAGAAGAGACAGAAAGAGAATAATCTGGAAAAGGAGTCAGTCGAAAATTTTGACATCATTGAGAGAATTACACGGTTAAAATAGAAATGGGTTGGGCACATTAGAAGAAGACAAGGCGATAGATGGAGTACAAACACCCTACATTAATATCCTAGAGATGTAAAACGACCAAGAAGACGACTTCAAGTAAGATGGATAGACGAAATCAGAAAAGTGGCCGGTGTTAATAGGATGACTAAATCACTAGACAGGAAACAATCGAAAAATCTGGGAAAGATCTACATGCAGCAGTGGATTGAAAATGGTTGATGAAGATGGTGATGATGATATACATATATAAACAACCATAAAAGTTAACTTGATTTGTTTTCATAGCTATTTATATCTTTTGGCAACAAATCTCATTTTCTGAAACCCGAATTGCGCCAAGCTTAAGAAATACGCCAAGGCCCCTATAGTGGAAAGACTTACTATACTAATGAATGGTGATCAAATGGTGAATATTAAGCTGGCGGCATTCTACGCAGATGAAATATTGTGTACGTGTTATTCAAAAGTTTCGAAAAAAAAGAAATTGCTGAAATTTTCTCCCCAGGTGACGTTATAGATGACAGACTATATACGCTTTTTTCTGCTATTCGTTTTAGCCTTTAAAAAAAAGCCCATCAGAAATGTTCTGTAAATTTAAAATCGTTCATAAAATTGTCCTAAAGCATGAAAATTTAGCATGGTATATGATTTAATCCTTACCTTATAAAATCTATAAAGTCTTTTTTAAAGTAAACCAAATTATTTTTATCTGCTTTCTCTCACTTTTTAAGGATTAGTTTAAATCACCATTTGTATTTTGATTAAAATACAGTAAACTTAAATCGGATTAAGCGAAATAAATGTTTGAAAGTTTTTAAATATTTCAAGGAAAATATTAATCAGATAAAAAGTATTTCTAAAAAATTTAAAAAACGTATTCGAATTATACAGAGAAGCATGAAAGGAAGTTTAAAAAATACCATAAATAAAACTATATTTAATATATTTAAAGCATTTCTTTCAGAAGTTGTTAAACAATTTATTATTAATCCAATAAATATTTCGCGGAATATTTAGCAAATAAGATTAAAATATAGGTTTTTCTTCATTAAAAAAAGTAGTGAAACTTTTCAAATTATCCATGAAAAATATTCATTGACCATCTACTACAATAAAATGCTAAAATGTTCGCTTCAATTCGCACAACTAGTTGTACAGAGAAAAAAAAAAAAAAAAAAAAAAAAAAAAAAAAAAAAAAAAAGGAACATATATTTGGCGTCTGTTACTTTATTTTTAGATTTTAATTTAGGGAAATTCATTGGTGTTCGTATTTTCTTTTTATTCGTATATTCTATATACAGTGGAACTCCAGTTATACGTTTTGCCCGGGACCGGACAAACGAAACGTATAACTCAATTAATGGTTTACCGGAACAATTTTTAAAATATATCGTGAAAACTTTGATCCGCTGAGGTGTTTGCTACCTTTTATATTGAAAACAGAAGTTTCCTAAGTAGTACTGCACCCATGACATAAATTTTTGGAAATGGAAATGAGAAGAAAAAAAGTACATAAGAGAAGTACACATGAACTTATTTTATCTTAAAAGCTTTATTAAAATTATTTTTAACACACATACAGTACTTAAAAGAAATCGTTGGAATTGCCTTGGCATATAAATCATTTATCAAAAGACATTTCAGTAGTTTATTGTATCTTGGTGAAATAATCACTAATCTTCGGTTGTTTCTTTTCGACAGAGCCGACACGAACAGCAAATTTTGCATTTCTGTTAATAATGCAGCCGCCTTATGGTTATTGCTTTTACTACTGACGAACCGATTTACTTCGTCAAAAGCTTTCACATCAGCTCTGAAGTTTGAGTGGGATCTTTCAAATCAGACTCCTTGGCCGCGTCGTCAGTGTTTCCGGCTTCAAAATGGATAAATGAAAAATAAATTTGTCCGAGGACGCAAAAACGTAACGTATAACTGAGGGAAATGTGTAATTCAAAACGTATAACTCAGCTAATTTTTAATGGCAAGTGGTCGGGACCGCTGAGTTGAAACGTATAACTGAGGGAAACGTACAACTCAGGTAACGTATATCTAGAGTTCCACTGTAATAATCTATTTATCCAAAGGAAAAAATTATTAAAGTAATGAAAGCTAAAATGTTTTGAAAAGAAAAAGATTAAATTAGATGTTTCAAATGTTTCGCTAAACCTTATAAGAAGTTTAAACACATTTGCATAGGACTATTTTGATTAAATCTGAGTTTTAAAAGAGCAGAATAACCTTCTTCTGAAAGTCTTTTGTAAATTGGTTTCCTAGATAGTTTTCTTAAGTTTATGCATCAGTAAATATCATTCAATATACGGATTTATTATAAAATGTCTTACAATCTAAGCAAATATGGGCAACTTGATATAAATGCATTTTCGGTTAGAAGCCACGCCCTTAGTCATTCATGTTTATTATTATTATTATTATTATTGTTTTAAGAAAATCGAGAACAGTGGCGCAGCAAACCCCCCCCCCCCCCCAGAGCTAAAAAAAATTACTATAATTGCCGTTTATATGAATCAAAACTAAAGTTAAAATTAAATTTTTCGGCCTTTCTGCCTTGGCGGAATCCGCCGCTTTGTTAAATCAAATTCTATTCAACAATGTGATTCAATTAAACGGCGAAAATTCTACTTAAAACTGTGAAAGAGCATATTACAAGCATCGGTTAAGTCAAAGTCAAAACTGGTTATTTGGACTGCGTCACTTTGTCAAGACCAGAGCTGGGCAGTATCGAAAATACGTGTATTTGAAATACATTTTCAAAATACATTTGTATTTTGTATTTTAAACAGATAAAACTAAAGTATTTTGGTAATGTATTTTGAAAATACTCAAAATACATTTCTCGATTATTCAAACTTCGTGCCAGACTTGAAGCTGGTATAAAGTTTAAACCACAACTTGTGTTTTAACCGCAAATTACTGATTCACAACAGGAAATACATGCTTGTCTGTTTTGTATAGTCTTTGAATTCGTTTCTAGAAGTTAATATGAACATTTTTTTTTTTTTTTTTTTTGGCATAATAAGGATTTTTATCTTTGGCTGAAACATTTTTGCTGAAAGGTTTTGCTAATGCTTTTTAATTCTTAATGTTGCTATGCGAAAAAAAAAAATGCCGTGTGATAAACAAGTAGGATAGTTCAGAATTTTCCCGAGTATTGCATTTTTAAACTATGTTAGCAGTGTAATGCAGTTAGTTGTTGCATAGACGCGTGAAAAGATTTATAATACATACCCAAGAACTCCTAATGAACGGAAATTAATTATTTGTGATACATCACGTTACGCGATAGCGATAGACATAAGTATAATCGAAATATTTCAAAATATTTTTTGATGACAGTTAGTGCAAGGCACTATATTTTCAGGTCGAAAGCAACTGAGTCTGGTCATCACTCTTTTATGACCGGACCGGGCGTGGGCTTTATTTTTTCCTGCAGACTCAGGCCGGGCAGGGGCAGATTAATTTTTTCCGGACCCAACCGGACCTGGACATTCTTTCTAGAGGTCTAGACGGGAAGAAATTTTCAGGCCCGGTCTCGACCTTAATCGTAAAAAGTCATTGGCCTGGCCTGGCCCGGCCCGTGCAGATATCAGTAAAATTTGATCTGGTTTAACATTCTTTGCAAAAATTGCATATATTTTTAAATCGTTATTATTCTACAATTAAAAATTTAAATTTATACATTTTGAAGAATAGCACATACTCGTATATTTCTGGACAATTAAATTAAAGTGCACGAAAACATGTGAAAAGAAACCTGTCTATGATGGAATCCTGTCTTAAACGGAAAAGTGTGATAATTCATACAAATGAATATAATAATACGTGTGAAAAGAATATAATGCATTTAGAACAGGAGGTGTACCAGCTAAGATGGGAACTTGTCTATAATTGATTTTTTTAGCTCCTACGTGATTTCGTCTTTTTTCTGTATCGAATTTTTCAGATTTACAAATCTCTAAGCCATGGGATATGGTTTAATGACATTAATAATAACTCAGACATTTGCGTACAAATAGAGAATCATAAAAAAAATAAACATAGTTTACATGGGCACAGGCAGAAATAAATCTAGGGAGGGCAGTATTTTGGAACGGGTGTGCCTCTACTTCGCAGCTCTGGGCGCTTTTTAAAAGATGAAGAATATATACATGAAAAATAGCTAAAGTAAAAAAAAAATTGTCAGAATACCTCGTACAAGAGAATGTTTAACCACATCGGCTTAAAAATTTATCTTTTGTAGAAATTCACTCGGGCCAATTAAGTTTTTGTAGGGCTAGGCTCGAACCGAAATTGTAGCATTTAAACTGGGCCAATAAATTTTTTGTATGAGCTGGTCCAGACTCGGACCGAACTTTTTAGCTTTTATACCGGGTCGGGTCAAAGAATTTTTTGTACGGACACACTGCAGGCTTCAGTGCAGGCTTTGGCCCTTACTCTTGCAATCTTTCAAATTTCGAATTAAAAAAATAAATTATGGGCGAGCATTTACGTCTCTTAAGTTACATCCATATAAAATTTCAAGACTCTAGCCCTAAAAGTTCAAATTATATTATGATTTAGAACATTTTTAGAACGTTTTTTGCTCATTTCACATTTTTAAATTTCGAATTTTTTAAAAACCGTTTTGAACGAGTATGTATATCTGAAAAGTAACCACTATGTCAAAAAACAAGCATTTATGCCAACTGTATCACACAAATCGCAATTTTAGAACTTTTTTGTTCTTGATCCTTTTACATTTCGAATTTTTAGAAAACTGTTCTGAATGATCATTTTCATTTCTGGAGTAACAGCCGTGCCAAATTTCACATATCTAACACAAACAATTCCTAATTAAATGTTTTTAGATCATTTTCAGACCGTTTTTCGGTCATTTCATCCTTTTAAATTTAGAATTTCTTTAGAAATCGTTCTTAGAGAGCATTTACATCCCAAAAGTTACCACCATGCTAAATTCCAAGCTTCTATACCAACTGTATCACATAAATCGCAATTTTAGAACTTTTTTTTTTCCTGCTACTGCAAACTGTTCTTGGCTAGCATATAAGTATCTAACGTAACAACTATGCCAAATTTCGTGTTTCTAGCCCTAATTGTACAAATAAATTGTAATTTAGAACGTTTCCTGCTACCTTTCCCTTTTTAAATTTCGAACTTTATAGAAACCATTTTTATTAGCATTTACATCTTTTTAAAGTAACCGCTAGTCCAAATTTCAAATTTCTAGAATCAACAATATCATAGAAAGTGCAATTTTAGAATTTTTTATTTGTTTTTGCACCCATTTGGAAGGTGATGTACCGAAAAAACAATGTTTGGAAATTGTTGTATAAAATATAGCCTCTATGTTAGAGAGGAGATGGTTAACAGAATTTTGACACCATTATTAAGGCTCCATACTTAAAAAGTAAAAACGGAACTATTAAAAGATCACTCATGTGTCTTATTCTTCTGGCGCTCAGCAGGGAGTTAAGGGTTACCGACGCAGATTCATCTAAGGATTGTTGGTAATGATTTTCGAAATAATATGTCTGAAAATAGCTGAGATATTAATTAAAACCCATCTAGAAAACAACGGCACGGATCAAAACTGTGTTGCTACTTTGCGACCTGCTTTTGAAGCGCGCGTGACACAATGCTAAGATTAAACTTTGTAACAAGATCTTTGCGTTTGGTAAGACGAATCATGATAGTCAACATTTTTCATACCAACTGAATTCAATTATTGAGGGAAAATATTGAAAAATAATTCATAGAATAATTCTAAGACATTAAGAGTAAGTAATTTTGAGACAACAATCGCTTATAATTCAATATATAATTCATTTATAATGAAAAATCTTTTCGTTAACAAATCACTTGAATTATCATACCTCGCAGGTTTTCATTTTTGAAAATGAATCGGAAAGTTTCGCGTTGTTCAGCATACTTTTTTTAAATGCTTTAAAATTGTCTACTATTACGACAAATATGATCAACTTTTCGTGTGAAACTCAGCGACTTCTTCTGAAGCGTGATTTGTTCTCTGCCAAATTTAAACTTTGTACAAGGTCTTTGTTTTAGAGGGAGATATATTCATTATTTTTCATTCCAATACCAATAAAATTAAATTCTGGCATGTAATATTGTTTTAGGTATGTGACTATGTCATGTGAGAATATTGTCTTTGAACAGTTCTGATATTTTGTGTGGAACCCTTTGTACGCGAATAAAACTCGCATATGACCAATTTCTTTTTAAATCTGTTCTGTAGTTCCAGAATTAACCCCTGCAAAAAGAACAAATGTTGCTGTTTTATAATATTAGTATAGATACGACTACAATTCAAACTCGGATATTTTTAGAGAACTTTAACAATAATAAATATATTTTAACAAAATTTTCATCAGATTTACATTAGATAATGCGAAATTCGATGTAATGTAAAGTACTGTAAGGGCACAGTAATTTAGTCTACAATACCGTGTTTAACATCAACTACATTCCAAAACATCGATTACCTTAATTGAGTTGTCACATTTAGCAAAAAGCAAGGTAAGTAAGTCTATTGAAAATTTTGTTAAAATTGCTTCTTTATTATTAAATTTAGGAATAAGAATTCGTGATTCTCATGAAACCTTGTGGATTTTTGATTGAACAAATGGACTGCAAATCTGTTATTTTCTATGTAAAAATTATTTGCTGTACTGTGCTCTTCCATCTTAAATACTTGCTCCTCATCATTTTTAAACACTTTATAAATCTAATCAATTTTTGTGTTATTTCATTGGTGCATTTTATAGTTTGTCACTCTAATATTGTAAACGCTGTTTAAATGAACCATAACCAACGTAATTGCAGAGATAAGCATTATAATTTCATTCATTTAAAAGACTGATTCCATTAACCGGTGATTCAGATAACCGGCGACCACCCTTATCAGAAACTCAAAACCCCCCCTAGAACCGAATTCTGGCTGCGCCACTGATCGAGAAGTCTTGTTTCCAAGATAGTTTTCTTAAGTTTATGCATCAGTAAATATCATTCAATAGGCGGATTTATTGTAAAATGTCTTACGATCTAAGCAAATATGGGCAACTTGATATAAATGCATTTTCGGTAAGATAGAAGCCACGCCCTTAGTCATTCATGTTTTTTTTTTTTTTTTTTTTTTTTTTTTAAACAAAAACGAGAAGTCTTGTTTCCTAGATAGTTTTCTTAAGTTTATGCATAAGTAAATATAATTCAATATACGGATTTATTATAAAATGTCTTACGATCTAAGCAAATATGGGAAACTTGATATAAATGCATTTTCGGTAAGATAGAAACCACGCCCTTAGTCATTCATGTTTATTATTATTATTATTATTATTATTGTTTTAAGAAAATCGAGAAGTCTTGTTTCCTAGATAGTTTTCTTAAGTTTATGCATAAGTAAATATAATTCAATATACGGATTTATTATAAAATGTCTTACGATCTAAGCAAATATGGGAAACTTGATATAAATGCATTTTCGGTAAGATAGAAGCCACGCCCTTAGTCATTCATGTTATTATTATTATTATTATTATTATTATTATTATTATTATTATTTTAACGAAAACGAGAAGCCTTGTTTCCTAGATAGTTTTCTTAAGTTTATGCATCAGTAAATATCATACAATATACGGATTTATTATAAAATGTCTTACGATCTAAGCAAATATGGGCAACTTGATATAAATGCATTTTCGGTAAGATAGAAGCCACGCCCTTAGTCATTCATGTTTTTATTATTATTATTATTATTATTATTATTATTATTTTAACAAAAACGAGAAGTCTTGTTTCCTAGATAGTTTTTTTAAGTTTATGCATCAGTAAATATCATTCAATATACGGGTTTATTATAAAATGTCTTACGATCTAAGCAAATATGGGCAACTTGATATAAATGCATTTTCGGTAAGATAGAAGCCACCCCTTAGTCATTCATGTTTTTATTATTATTATTATTATTATTATTATTATTATTATTTTAACAAAAACGAGAAGTCTTGTTTCCTAGATAGTTTTTTTAAGTTTATGCATCAGTAAATATCATTCAATATACGGATTTTTTATAAAATGTCTTACGATCTAAGCAAATATGGGCAACTTGATATAAATGCATTTTCGGTAAGATAGAAGCCACGTCCTTAGTCATTCATGTTATTATTATTATTATTATTATTATTATTATTATTATTTTAACAAAAACGAGAAGTCTTGTTTCCTAGATAGTTTTCTTAAGTTTATGCATCAGTAAATATCATTCAATATACGGATTTATTATAAAATGTCTTACGATCTAAGCAAATATGGGCAACTTGATATAAATGCATTTTCGTTAAAGTAGAAATCACGCCCTTAATCATTCCTGTTTCTTCTTCTTCTTCTTTTTTTTTTCTTTAACAAAAACGGGAAGTCATGATACACGGTTAAAATTTTAGGTACTTTTCCATATTACTAGCCTTTGCGGATAGAGAAAATGGACTTGGCGAGTTAAGAAAATTTGGCAAAATATTTTCTGGCAACCTATTCACTTTTTCATATACACAAGCAATTTTTTCAATATTATATATAATTTATTTAATATAAAGATGCCATTTATCTATTTTTATATTCAAACAGAAGTAATTTGTATATAAAAACAACAATATTTATATACATATATATAATGTTTATTTATATAAGCAAGCTTAAAAGTCCACCAGGTTTGTTTTCATAGTTGTATATATGCTTTGGCAATAAATCTCATTTTCTGCAGCGCAAATTGCGCCAAGCTTTTTCTTTTAATTAAAAAAAAAAACGCTCCAAGACCCCTATAAAGGAAAAGTACCAAAATGTCTATTAAAACATAGAAGAAAAATAGAAATGATCGGCCAATTTACACTAATTTTCAGTAAAAAGGTTTTCTATCAGGATACTTGATCTTGTTCACACGTTTTTTACGGATTGGGTGGGCGAAATTGGCGCTTCCACCGAAATTTTTTTATAGAGGAAGACAGGTAGCGTAATGCATTTTTTAAAAATTTAATTACAGCTATAGTATAGAAGTGTTTGATTTTGTTTTAGCTCTTATAACAATGACTTTCTAGCATATTTTCTTGAAACACTGCTTCACTTTTACTACAATGCGTTGTCGGTGCGAAACTAGTGCAAGAATAATTAAAATTACATTCATTTTATTACTCTGTCTTCAGTGTTTTTATTCATGTAAATTTATAGTTTACGGAAAATTTACAGATTAGTTTCTTTGTCGTTTAAAATTGTGTAATAATAATAATAATAAAAGAACACCATGTTTCAGAATAGTGTCTTTGAAAAGTGAATTTTTATTGTTTTCAGTCGTAAATTGAATGAATTAAATAAGGACTAATTTGTAATAAAAAGCAAATATATTCGAGAACAATTAATATATCCGTTTCTTTTAGATATTTCTCCATAAAAAGTATTACAATGCTAAGTAAAAGCAGTATTTAAGTACTCAAAGTTTCGTTTTTTAAACCTTGTACCATAAGAGATGAAAAACAGGTTCAGAAAATCAGTTTATTTTTATTCTTCACAGTTGAGAAACATCTTTCAAGAAACTCTTCTTAACGTTTCAAAAATTTCTTTTTTCATTTCTGGAAGAACATAGAAAGAATACTATTTGGAAACCGGTGACTTACTTTTTATCTTCAAGATTCTCATTTAAGTTATTTTGTTTTTACTTTTTTAACATTTCTTAATTTTTTATCGTAATAAAAAATTGAAAAGTCTTCTTTAAGCTATATATAAAATATCTTCAATATAATCTACAGCTTAAGAGTTTAAAGCAAAAATACACTTTTTCATAATTGTCTTCTTTTCACTAAATGATCATGTACATTGTAAAACAAGAACGAAAAATCATGCATCAAGCATCGATTATGAAACACTTTCCAACACAGTCAGAAAACTGTAACGAAACTTCACCGTTAAATAAGGTGAAAGAAGATATGTAAGTAAACAGTTTAGAAAACATATACCACATTGAAAAATACAGTTTTCGAAATTACCCACCCGTGTCAAGAAAGTAGTCGAATTATTTTATGCAGCCCTGTACATGATCAATAGATGTGAATATATAGTATGATAAAATTTAGTTCAGTTTGAATATTCACATTTAGCTATTTTCGCCAATCGAGGGAAATGCACTCGAAATCTTTTGTACAGCCCTGTATATTATCTGAAGAATTTTGTACACATCCCATATTAAGCTAAAAGAAAACTTAAAACTCACTCGCAGCAATTACAACCGTAAACGACAATGTATCGTTTTCATTGCGTAGCCCTGTATACGAATTTATTTATATTCCACAAACTTCTATTAGTCTACTAAATATAAGTTCATCTGGAAAATGCGTAAACACAATTAAAAACTACCCTTAAGCAATTCACTTTCATAGTCTGAAATACATACGAATTCCCTTGTGTAGCCCTGTATATGATCAACCGAATTTATAAACACACACGTACTATGAAGAAATTTAGTTATACTTAAAATCGCAAATCAAAGTTGAAAACGCACTTATCACACATAGACTGTAAATATCACACACGTACTGTAACTAATATCTTTTGTGTGTTCCTGTAAATAAACGCAATGCACACAAGAGAGCAATTTGTAGTGCACCTCAGTAATACATAAAATTTTCATTATGTTTGAAATAGCGAAATATCACAAATTACGCTGCAAACGATTTTTTTACCATAGAACGATGTATAACAGAATTCTTTTGTTTGACCCTCTAAATGAATAATAAATGCTTTGCACAACATATTCTATAAAAAGCACGCTTTAATGCGCTTCATAATTGTATATCAATATCATTATGTTTTAAATGATGTAGCGGCATCACAATTTATTTGACACGATTATTTCCCATTCACTGTAATGTAACGGAATACTTTTGACTGTCCCTGTAAAAAAAGTGCTATACACTTCAGTTGAAATAGGGAACATGCTATAGTAAACGAAAATATCATAACAAAATTTCAAGGCAATCCGAGCATTTTTACAGGAGTTAGAGCACGGGCAAACGGACAGACGGCAGACAAACCGAAGTCATAAACACTTTTCAACTAGGTTGGACGTGGCGGCAACTTTTCAACCAGGTTGAAAAGCGTTAAAAAGGCAAATGTTTCTTAAACTAAGAAATGTAAAACAACTACAAACGAAAATATACAATAACCTTTTTGAGTTATCCACGATTGCGAAAATCTTTCTTCATCTTTAGGAACCGCAGAAACTAATATATTTGTGAGAATGAAAGAAACATTTATAAAAACAAAGGTTTTTTTTTACTCAACGGATTTTCCGAAACGTTTCACAGTAGTTTTACTTACCCATCATACGTAGTATAGGATAAATGTTGTAATCGTTTTGAAAATCGAAAATTTTTTTGACGGATTTACACGTTTCAGACATTGGAGATTCCGAAAAACATATTTTTAGAAAAAAAAAAATTGCCGTCCGTCTGTCTGTGTGTCTGTAAACGCTCTATCTCCCGAACAAATTGAGATAGAGACTCAAAATTTGGTGTGTACTTAGTATGTAATAATGGAAAGAAGCTTATTGAATTTCAGTAACCTCGATTATCCGGAACTATTTTTTTCGTACTCTTGAAATATTCGTTCTGAAAAAAGGTACATGAAAATTTTCGAAATTGTTTATTTTAAGGAGTAAATATAAAAGTAGCAATAAAAAAACAAAAATATTGCATAAAGTGTAAAGTCAATCGGATAATGAGTTGCCGAGATATTTGTAATCCTATTTCCCACACTCTTCCTGTACTCAGATTTCCATGCAATCGATATATGTTAATGAAATTATTACGTCAAGTATGTAGTTCATTTACAGAGACATGTAAAAGAATTCAGTTGCATTACCATCTATAGGAAAAATTGCTTCGGTGAATTTTAATGATGTGGATTACAAGAGGTTTACTATAAAATATGTTGTCCATAGCATAATTGTTCATTTACACATTTACAGGGGCATACAAAAGAATTTGGTTAGAGTATTGTCTAAGAACAATTATTGCTGGAAACGTTTGTTGTTATCGTTTTTTGTAAGTTTTGGTACGTTTTTAAATTAAACTATTTTTTTGCCTGTTACTAGGTGTGCATAAATTCAATAGATGATATACAAGGCAGCACAAATATCTTGAATACATTTCCGCTTATTGTCGGAAATTGCTGAAGGGGAACTTACAACTTCGCTATGCGTTTCCTAACCGAACTAAATTTTAGCATACTATGCAGTATATATACAAATCAATAGATCACATACAGGGCTGCACAAGAGAATTCCGTTATTTTCCCTTCTATTGATGGTAATTGCCGAAATTGGGTTTTCAAATGTGTTATGCGTTTTCTAAATTGTTTACTTAAACACTTGGGCGGGGCTAGTTGAGCTTAAGCCGAAAGGTAGGCATCCCCTCCCGGTTTGACTTTGACCTTGTTTACTTAAACATCATCTTTCACCTTATTACACGATGAAGTTTTGTGAAAGCATTCTGGACGTGTTGGAATGTGATTCCTAATCTATGCTTGACGCATGATTTTTCGTTCTTCTTTCTAAATATCTCATTTTCCATTCTTCTTTCGAAATATTTCTTTAATTTGATACATATTTTTAAAATTCTTTATCAAAACTGTAACTAGCCATTGGAAAGACATAAAAGGTCTATTCCCCAAAGCTGTTGTTAAGAAGTACTTCAAGTTGGCAGTCATCAGTCTACTCAATGAAAGTATGTTTACAAATGTTGATTATGAAGAAAATACAGACAAGGTCCTACTCGTTGAAAAAACTGGGACTGACAGTTGTGTTGTAGACGATTAATTACACAGAGATGATATTAATGAAGACAGAGATGATATTAATGAAGACAGAGATGATGCGGGATGATATTAATGAAGACAGAGATGATGCGGGATGATTTAAATGAAAACAGGGATGATTTCAGAGAGATGATATTAACATATCACTCAGTTTATTTGTAGTAATTCAGCAGATATCCAACTGCGATATCAAAAAACACTAGGGAATACAACCCGGGATTCCTGGGTTACAGAATATAAGTAAAAACTAATTTTTTTTCTTTGAAAATTCTAATAGATTTTTTTTTTTTACATTTAATATATTTTTTTAGATTGTCCACTAACAACACTAAAATGTCTATTTATATGAGATCTATCAATTTTGTATTCAAATAAAGTTTTGAAATTTAATAAAATGGTACTTTTGTATTGACCTCGAGCCCGGAGCTAATAGCCGAGAAACTCGCCAAAGATTTTGCTACTTACAGAAGCCTTTTTGGTTTTGATCATTTCAGCAGTTTAAGCGCATAGTTCGATTACATGTCTGTTAAATTTGTCTTTTATTTAACTATTCATTTATTGATTAAGTTTTATTTTCGCTATGTAACATTAGCTGGAAACAAATGTTGAAGTATTTATACTGTTTTAAGTTTAATCGTATTAATCTTTTGTAATCGTCTGCACGCGGTAGAGTTAGATTTAAAAAATATATTCATACTTGAAAACTATTTTAAAAATCATGATAAATGAATAAAATACGATGCAGTTTTCAAACAAATTGCATTTGAAAGTTCATTATTTTTCTTATACCACGATAGTAAAAATTGAAAATGTGTAATGCTTAGAAGTTTAATTGCAGTAAAAGCAAAATTTGATCATCAGGTGTTGTCAACGACAAAATGACGTCAGCGTTACGTACCGACACGATTGACCTTTACAATATAGATAAGTGGTGTTTTAAAAATTTTCCTAGAACGAGGAAAATTATTTTTAAATGTATGTGATAGTAAAGAATTAAATTTGATTGGAAAATATAAGTTGAATTAAAAAAAAAGAAATTTACAAGAGACATGATTTTAACTGAATATTTAAATAAAAAGATGCAACTCCTCACATGTTTATATATTTCTTCAAATGTTAAATGTTAATTTTTTGGGGGGTAATAAATTTATGCAGAATATTATTTTATAGTATATTTTTATACCTTCTGATACCTTAATCTAATTTAAATTATGTTACGTATTTACGTGTGTATTGTGATTTTACTTTGTTTTTAGAACCATACCTCACAATAAGTGACACCTCTATTTATATCTAATTAAATTTTCAACAGGGCTAAAACTACCCGGAAATTAATACTAACAAAGGATGTGAATTTTCACTTTGCTACACAGCGTACAACCAACAGAGCAAAAAATGTCCAGGCCGGGGATCGAACTCGGAAACCTTGGTATAAAGCAACCAAGTTATTTACCATTTAAGAAAACTATTACTATTTAACCTCTATTTAGTAGAAAAAATACCTGGCCCCACGCATGCCGTTATTCGACAGTTTTATACTGTATTTTTACAGTGATTACATTTAAGTTGTATTTTCCATATCAGAATTAATATTCCCAGTTCTTTTAAATATTTCTACTTAAAAAAAATATTACGACTCTTTCTAAAACGCAGTTATTTAGCTAAACGAAGTTTATAAACTACACAACTTAACGAAGTCCACCAAAACATTTAATACTTTTTCTTTATAACTGGGAATCCCCCTTAAGAAATTCTTGTTAATATTTCAAATATTTCCCGTTTCATTCTTTTTCCATTCGTTAGTGAACGCAGAAGTTACAGTTTCCGGAAGTCAATAACTTTGTTTTACTTTCCAGTTTTTCACTTACCTGACTTTTAAGGATCTTTCCTAAAATTTATACAGTGATAAAACTTTTAAAAGTCGTCTTTTTTAGGCTATATGAAAAATATCTTTAACATAATTCAGAGCTTAAAAATTTTAACACCAAAACACATTTTCTCATAAACTATAAAAGATTTTTATTTTAAATTATATAATTTCAATGCATGAAGTTTCAATATATTTGATTAAGAATATTTAAAATTTTTTATTGTGCAGCATTTCTATAGAATAAAATGTTATTTTTCAAAATATGTGAATTTGCGTTCTTTTAAATTATGCTTTCATTTAGGAAAAGCACAATTGATATTCCCATTTTATTTATATCAACATAAAAAAAAATATTATGAAGTTTTTAATAAAATTACACAAAGTTTTATATTTGAATATTAAACATACTATTAAAAAAATATCCTCCTATATATATTTTTTTAATTTATAAATTTATAACTGGTGATTTCCCCCGAGAAAGTTTTGTTAATATTTCAAAGAAATTCTTTTTCATTCGTTGGAGAAACAGAAAAGCAAAAGGTTTCAGAAACTAATAACTCTCTTTGACTTTTTTGTTTCCCATTTACTATACTTAAAAAAAGAAAAAAAAAGTATTCTGAATTTTGTTATCGAGATAAAAATTTGAAAAGTTCTATTTTTTTTAGATCTGCAATTTATGGCTTAAGAACTTTTCTAATAATTTTCTGCTTTTCATTTATAGATCATGTTAAAATTAGTTACTTAAAAATTGTTACATAAGAGACAAATATATTAATGATCTGTGTCTTGTTGGAAATATTAAGTTTAAGTTATAGTTAAAATGGTACAATTATTTAAATATATGACTTATATACAAATTTATATTTATATTATGTGTTATACTGTTAATTTTTTTAAAATTTAACTGGAAGACTGTTTTTAAAGATATTGCTTAGAAGAAATGAATCGTAGATTGTTGAAAGCCCTAGTTTTGGAATTTACCAAGACATGGACATAGAGCTTTTCAGCTCTCAACTTTAAAATCCCTCCATCCAAAACATACATATACCGGGTGATTATAATTAAAGTTAAGATTTCAAAAATCGATAATTTTAAAACTACTGGTCAGAATGACTTGATATTTTAGCAGAACAATCGTGAGGCAATGGAATTTTGTTTGGCGAAGGAAAAAAAAAAAGTTCCAAATTGTGATGATAGATGGCGTTGTCAGGGTAATGTCAGGGGAAAGACCAAAAATGTATTCTTGAACCCTTTCCGGCGCGGTGTAAATTTGTTTGCAAAATGATGAAATAATAGACTGACACCGGAATTTACAAACGAATCCATTACTAAAAAGAAACTTGCTTATTTTCTGGTTCTTAATGAAAGGAAAATTTTAATTAAATATTCTTGGTGCCGTTTGTCAGTTTTAGAATTAAAATTGGGTGTCCTTTTTTGTGACCACCGCCCGTTAAAGGGTTAAACATAGGAATGATGTTGCCAAAAGGAAAAAAATAGAGTTCAAAGATTTACTAAAAATTTATTAGCGAAAAGACAAGACTACGTGTTTACAGCGACGACAGCGATAATGACAAAAAATGAAAAAAAAAAAAAAGAGCTTCATGGAACAAACACCTTACTGATTATTAAGGCATAAGTTGCTCAATATGCCCTCCGCCTTGTTCCGCTACTAATTGGAAGCGCAAAACGGCATGCTCCACAACAGATCGGAGGGTATCTGTACTAATGCAATGGGTGTATTGTGTGATGCTTGCCTTCAAGTCGGCTAGATTCTGAATCCGCCCGCTATAAACAACATTCTTCAGGTACCCCCAAAGCCAGAAATCACACGGGTTTAAGTCGGGGGAACGTGGCGGCCACGTTGTTGGAAACTGGCGGCTTATGATCCTATCATCTCCGAAATTATCACTCAGTAAGTGCTTCACAGTAGTAGCAATGTGCGGAGGAGCGCCATCTTGCATGAATATTATGCGATCCACACACTGACGCTGTTGAAGTGCCGGAAGAACATGGTTACGCAAAAGTGCTTCATACCGCTTGCCAGTAACTGTGCAGGTAATGGGACCCGCAGGTGTGATCTCCTCGAAGAAAAATGGACCGACGATAAACGCTGCCGTTATTCCGCACCACACAGTGACCTTTTCAGACTGAAGAGGTAATGGCTGTAGCTGGGACGGATTCTCGGTCGCCCATATCCTGCAATTTTGCGTATTTACAGAACCTTGCAAATGAAAGTAGGCTTCGTCAGACCACAGAATGTTCCATGGCCATCCGTTGTCCACTTCCATCCGGGCAAGAAATTGTAGTGCAAAAGATTGACGTGCTTCCAGGTCAGCAGGTAGCAACTCCTGCACATGAGTTATTTTGTACGGATAACAGCGTAAGACGTTCCGTAGGACTTTACGCACCGTGCTGTTCGGCATATCCAGCATTCGGCCACTCCCCTTGCACTGCTGATTCCAGCATCACTGACAGTATGTTCCTGTAATACTGTAGCCACATCTTCCACTGCCGCAGCTGGAACTGGTTTCCTTCCTCTACCCCGTTTAACGTCAAATGAACCGGTCTCTTCGAATTTAGCAATTATTTTTTGCAGACCATTTGTTGTTATTGGACCTTTTTTTTATGGATTTTAATGTCCGAAACTTCCTAATAGCTGTAAGTGCACAGCCATCGTTCTTATAAAAAAGCTTCAAGAGCAGAGCGCGATCCTTCATAGTCAGAGTCATGATGAAGCATTCAGGCAAAGAGCTGCTGCTCTGCATTTTTATGGTTGCTATGTCTGCGGTGCGCATGTCACGTATTAGTAATTTGCATATCTTCAGACAATGTGAACCCAGACAGCGCCATCTATGGGCACATTTTGAAACTTTTTTTTTCCTTCGCCAAACAAAATTCCATTGCCTCACGATTGTTCTGCTAAAATATCAAGTCAATGTGACCAGTAGTTTTAATTAAAATTATCGATTTTTGAAATCGTAACTTTAATTATAATCACCCGGTATTTAATTAAAATTTTCCTTTCATTAAGAACCAGAAAAATAAGCAAGTTTCTTTTTACTAATGGATTCGTTTGTAAATTCCGGTGTCAGTCTATTATTTCATCATTTTGCAAACAAATTTACTCCGCGCCGGAAAGGGTTCAAGAATACATTTTTGGTCTTTCCCCTGACATTACCCTGACAACGCCATCTATCGGCACAATTTGGAACTATTTTTTTTCCTTCGCCAAACAAAATTCCATTGCCTCACGATTGTTCTGCTAAAATATCAAGTCATTCTGACCAGTAGTTTTAAAATTATCGATTTTTGAAATCGTAACTTTAATTATAATCACCCGGTATATAGTACCGGATTGACAAGGGAACCACTTTTGGTGCAACTCTCATCTAGCATTGAAACTTGGTTCATTTTAAAGCCCTATATTAAAAAGTTTAAGAATCGATGAAATTTTTCTGTTAAAACAATATATTTTTATTTTACGGCAACATAACTTTCTGAAAAATTTCGAGACCACTTATCGCAGTATTGACATAGAAATTATTTTGAAAACAACACTTTAAAATACAAATTAGTTAATTGTAAGAATAAAATATTGAAAAAAGTTAAAAAATTCCTTTAAAAACCTACGAAACAACATTATAACTGCATTTTTGGTGGAGGGTTATTGGCTTTATTCATCATCGTAGAATTTTTCCCGGTAACCCTGTCCGAATGTCATAATCTTTTGCTGCGTGCAAGCAACCGCGACCTACGTTATACACGGCCGGTGTATGATGTTTAAAACGTCACATGGAGTGGATCATTGTTACACGGTGATTGGTGCAAAGCAGCCCGCTCACTGTTTTCCACCAATCGCCTTGTAAAAATGATCCACTCCATGTGACATTTTAAACGTTATGCACCGGTCGTGTATAACGTAGGTCGCGGAGCAACAAACCCTAGAAGTGTAGGATGTGCTGGTGCGAGTGATAAGTGGTTTGGATTCATAGCACTCTATTTGGCGACTTAACTCGCTTTTGGCGTGAAATTAAGAATTAAAAATGCAATAATAAAAAATTAAAAGTAAAAAAATATATAAAATGAGATTTTAACAGATAAATTTTATCGGTTGTCTAACTTTTATGCACAGGGTTACAAAATGCACCAGGTCTCGATGCTAGGTGCGAGCTGCACCAAAAGTGGCTCCATTGTGAGTTTGATTTTTTTTCCGAAATGGTCAATAAACATATGATTATATCTTAAATCGTTTAAGTGGTGTAATATACAAAACAGTGGCATTTTTTAATAAAATTATCAATTATATTTTAACTTAATCTACAAGCGATAATTCAGTAATTACAATAACTTCCACTTATAAGAATACCGTTTGTAATTTCTTTTTTGATTCTTATAACCAAAATGTAGAATTTTATTTTAAAATGTTATAATTGATATACCGTAATAAAACAAGAACACACACATATATATATATATATATATATATATATTTTAGCAAAAGCTGGTGTCATATACAGAAAACAATCGTTCTTTGCTTATAAATGTGATTTTCTTGCCCTTGAAAAAGTAAATTACTTTATAAGCTTTTATTTGTGTATATACTCGTGTGGTTTATATTTCATTCCTTATTTTCTATTTATTTAATTTTTTTTTTTTCTTCTTCTTAATTTGAATTAATAATGTTACTTTTATTAGGACTACAATTTTAATTTGTAAATTGACAGGGCTCTTTGGTGTCGGGATTTCAGTGTATGTGGTCAGTTTCTTATGTTTCAATGGTTAAATTTTACTTAAAGTTTTATATATATATATATATATATATATATATAAATATATAAATATATATATATATAAATGTTCTTGAAGTTAATATATTAAGTAAGAAACTACAGAGAAAATTCTGTGTTAAATTTCAACTATCTTGTTAAATTTTTAGCAAAAACGTTTAAAATCAAAAACTAAAACATTTAGAAATGCACTTTTCAGTTGCTTCAGAAACTATTTTTCTAGTTTGCAATGCATATTGCGATGCCATTGTTAAACTTCATTATACATTTCAAAACAGATATGTCATGCGGGATTAAGTTTTTGTTAATATCTAATCCTAATCGGAATTTTCCAGGTACTCAAATCATCCTTGAATTTCATGTTTGTAAATAAAATATGTTTTAGAAAATCTTATTTATAGACACAGCTTATCTCACACACGAAAAACTGTTTCTGACCTAATGTACATCTCACTTTTTGTGTTTGGTCACTGCCCCTTGGAGTTAAGGACTTAACGTAATAGAAAACATTGTTCTCGAACAAGTGTCAGAATCGCTATCTTTTGTAAATGTTTCACGCTAAACTACGTCAACTGGTGGTTAAACCACCGCCCTTGAATAATAGTCCTAAGTGCTGGCACAAAAATGGTGGCTGTCCTAGACAGATTTTTTTCAGCGTTTATACGGTCCGATGAATTTTAATACAATTATATTTTTAAAGTATTTAATTCGACTTATTTAATCTAAAACAAAAGCGAAGAATATAAAAAAAATTGTAATTTAACAAATTACAACAATCATTGGGAAAACGTTCCGAAAGCTTAAAAAAAATATATATATTCTTCTGAACGATCTCCACAATCAATCTCTCCATCGCACCCCCGATAGCGTTGAATGCATTCGCCATTCGATTGTAAGCAATGCGCTTTTCCATCATCGCATCTCAATGTCGCAGATGTTTCAACCAGCAAACGATAAACGTTGCGCGATACATAATAATATTTAACAGCATACTGTCTGGAAGAATTTTTTAAACGAGTAAGTTGAGAAGAGAAGCAATTGAACGCTATTGAGTAACATTTAGTCGTCCAATAAAGGGAAAGTGATAACCAATATATGTTAACCAATATACCTTAATTTTTTCGGGACCTTCCTACAATAACTTTAACTCTTGTTTAGATTGATTTCTGAGATAAAAGGTGTTTTGAGGAAATTAAATTTGAATACCACGTTTTTTGTTTTATAAGACGATTTCTCATTCGACGTAAATTTTTAAATTCGGCTTTTTTTCATATCTGATAGCTTGCATCGATCCTTTTTGTAACTTTAACATTTGTGTAACAATTTTATGCATTTCTATTGCCTATTCAAAGACAAATAAACCCTAAAAAATAAAGTGACGACGCCAAGAGGTCCATTCTCGACCGAAAACAACAACCATTTTCCCAATGATTAAAAAAAACTCTTACGTCAACCACCATTTTTGTGTAAGCGCGTAGACCTAGTTTTCAGAGGGCGGTGGTTTCTTATAATCGCGTGCTCATTCTATTAAGCGTAAAAAATGCAATGATTTAAAAATATATTTTTATCTGTTTTTAAGATTTCAATTCTTGTAGACGGTTGAATTTTATAACCAGCGATCACTCTAAGCTGTGACTAGTGTAAATAACATAAGACCAGAGGGCCCGTGCGAGGATTTCGCACTGAAATCTAATATTTTTTAGGTACTTCTCTGTTATGCCGTCGACCCCTTTTCATATCAAAAAACTATCGACCTGTGCAAAATTCTTTCATATGGCATCTCATTCGTCGTTCTGTGTTTCGTATTTTCAGAGAAAAAGGGATGTTTGACAGGAGAAATAATATATATGATGTTTTTTATTTTTCTGCGCCCCCTCCCCCTGCACCAGATATGGTTTTAATTGTAATAAAATGTTTAAAGAATTTTATTAGAAAGAAAGCACTATTTCTAAATATAAATTACTAAAACTTTAAAAAGCAGTCTTTTAAATGTAAAAGCTGTATTTTTAACATAACATACTACTAGAAAAAGTCCCAAAATTCATATATATTTTTTTAGCTTTACAACTTAGAATTACATCTCAAGAAACTCTTGTTACTATATTATTTTTAAAATATGTATCTTTTTTTTTTTCTTGAAGAAATACTGTCTGGAAGACGGTATATTTTTTAAAGAACATTTTCTTGAGTTTTGTATCCGATATATTTTTTAAAGTTCTCTTTCTTTTATCTATAGATTTTCAATACAATTTATTTCTTAAAAACTTTTCTCATAACTGTCTGCTTTTCACTTACAGATCATGTTAAAATTAGTTACTTAAGATTTTTTTACATGAGTCAAATTCCTCAAAAGATACTAACGATCTGAACTTTGTTAGAAATATTTAGAAACATTTTTCGAATATTTTTCAAGCATTTATCTCGAAGGAATGGAGTTTAAGTTAAAGTCAGAATGTCACAAATGCTTGTATAAAGTGAAATTTTTGAAAATTCAACTGAAGAATGTGTTTAAAGGTATTCTTTAGAGAATTTCATAAAATTATGTATTTTTTTTTCATCTTACATAGGATACATATATTTGCTTATTTTTATCACTACTTACAAATAGTATTTTTTACGTTATTTAATCGCAGAATTCCGCTATAGAATAAGGCAAAGATTACTATTCAGTACTCAATATTAAGCATCTCTATGCACCTTCAAGTGTAGAAAGTGTTATTTTGAAGTAACATTACTACCAAAATAAATTTCTAAAAATCATTCTTTTGTTTTTTTTTGGGGGGGGGGGGGGAGGTGGCGAGTTATAATTCAGGATAATCCTCAAAGAAACATTTATTATTACTTCTAAAAAATCCCTTATTTTATTCCTTGAAGAATATAGAATAAAAAGGGTTAGAGGTCCAGGATTAGGGATTATCAAAAGGGGAATCTCGTATGAGATATCTCTTTTGAAATGGATAACATAGTTGAAATGTGTTTATGAACTCGGTTTGTCTGTGCTCTAACTGTCGTAAATATATTCTGACTGCCATGTAATTTTTATATGTTATTGGAGTTCATTATAGAATGTCCGAGAATGAAGTGTGTAGCATTTATAATTCATTTTCAGGGACACACGAAATAATTTCATTACATTAGGTTCTATGGGGAAAAATCATCTGTGGTACATTTTAGCTATGATATGATAATTCAAACATATTGACATTGGTATACATCACTTAGTTGCGTTACAAGATGCTTTATATAGAGTATAAACAAAGTAGCATTTATAGTTTGTTTAAGCAGAACAAAATTCAGTTACATTATGATCTATGGAGAAATGCATTTTAATGTTGTTACGACACTTTTAAATTGATATGATTCACTGAAGTGTACTACAACACGTTTTATATAACTTAAACTGTGCATAGCATTTATCGATCATTTACAGAGACACTTATTAAAATTTGATTACAAGACGGACTATGATTATATATTATTAGATATTATAATTGCTGCAAGTGCATTTTCAGCTGTGGTATGTATTTTTGAACTTAACTAATTTTTAGTATGTTACACAGTGTATATAAATTCTATAGATCACATACATGGCTGCACGAAATATTTCGAACACATTACTGGATATGGACAGGAATTGCAGAAACTGAATTTTAACTGCATTTTGTGCTTTTAAATTTGTTTTTTTAGATATCTCATTTCAAACTAATAATTCTCAACATTATTCTGATAGTGTTGGAAAGTGTTTCAGAATCTATGTCGAATCCATGATTGTTCGTTTATGTTTTTTTGTTCTTTGAAAGGACTTCTCGAGATATAGATCTAGTTGTAGTAAAAGATTGCTCAATTTGTAGCGTAAGTGCTCAGCTACTCTCTTATTAAAGTAGTTTAAGTTCAAAAAGATTGTTGAGTTTTGGTGTGAACGTGTTGTCCTGATTCTAACATCTGTGCATGAAAGAGCTACCTATTTTGCCATTTCTTTTACTTTCGCAAAGTGGGGCTGAATCTTCAGGAATCTGTTTCTCGTGGTTATTTAAAGTAGTTATATGTTAATTAGGTTGCTGTAGTCAACTAGAGTGTATAAATACGGTGGTACTAGTGAGTATCGTCTGATATCATCCCTCGTGGA
The DNA here is from genome assembly GCA_963931845.1 of Maratus michaelseni. Classification (NCBI taxonomy): domain Eukaryota; kingdom Metazoa; phylum Arthropoda; class Arachnida; order Araneae; family Salticidae; genus Maratus; species Maratus michaelseni. The sequence continues at coordinate 91,982,802 of OZ007597.1, read as the reverse complement.
AGATGAAGACAATTTTGAGCTTCTAGTGAGTCGCTCACGTGTCATTACCAGTGACTTTCAGTTTGACAAAGCTTGGAATTAGTTTCTTCAGTTGAAAATTTTGCCTAAGAGGTAAAGTGTAGAGTTAATTAACCCAAATAAAATATTTGGAGTCCACGGAGTTTCCTTCATCTAGCGACATATAGCAAGTTAAGAGACTTTCCTACGGTTCCTTCAGAACTATCGAAGTAGCATTCCTGTTTAGAATTAGACATGATTTAGAGGAATTATTGGAGTCAGATTCTTTCCTCATAGATATTCTAGTACTTGATTTAAAATTATTTCATTTTATTTTGCTTTAAATCTGATAATAATCCCTCAAAAATTTCTTGTCTATATCTGAAATATATATATTTTAATTCCTTGGAGAACATAGGAGAAATAGTTTTAGGATTCAATAACCTTATTTACTTCATATGTTCTTGCTTATCATCTTTTTGACAGCTTTTCCTAATATTTCTATCGCGATAAAAAAGTTGTCCTTTTTTTTAGCTTTACATAAAAAATCTTCAATACAGTTTATAGCAGAAGAAATTTACAGCAAAAAACATTTTCTTATAATTATCTATTTTTAAGTTTGAGACAATGTGTGTACACTCCTTAGAATTTCCAAGGTATAAGCGTCCATTGTTTCGGAATTGAAATTTTCTATTTAATATCTAAATCGTAGAATTCACAATCTCCTTGTTTGATCGCTGAATTTAGAATATTTTTCTGCGATTGAAAAAGGCGAAAAATCTTATTATTTTTCTGTGATAAAACTGTACGCATTCTGGTTATAGATCATGTTAAAATTAGTTACTTAAAAATTACTACATACGAGACAAATTCTAATAAAAATGCTAACGGACTTAGCCGTGTTAAAAATATTTATAAGCATTTTCATATATTCTTCAAGTATTTATCTTGAACGGATGCATTTTAAGATATCTTGAAAATACCACAAAACCTTACAGAAAGTAAACACTTTTAAAATTAAACTGAAAAGAAGGCCTTAAAGATATTGCTTACAAAAATTTCATAAAACATTTTTTCTTTCGTTTCAACTTAATTTGTTTAAATGATTTAGTTCAAAACAGTTGCAGTTTTTACTCGAACGGAATGTTGCAGCATAGTGCCTAGATTTTGTTTTGCGCAGTTAGCCTATGGTCGAGTGAGTTTTGAGATTTTGAGTGCGATTGTGCTGTCCTGAATTCTAATATATGTGCGTGAATGACCTACCCTGGCATTTCTTAAGTTTCGCGAAGTAAGTCTAAATCTCCAAAAATCTGATTGCGCGGTTATTTCTTGCAATAATTAGGTATCTGTAGTTTGGACGTTGCCATTGGCACCAATTTTTGAAAAATATTGGGTGGGCTTAAACATTTTTCGGGTAAATGGTTTAAATTGGTAATTTTTTAAAGTACACAATTGTGATTTTAATAAATTACATTCTCAACGATTAAGTAGAACTTTTTATTGATATCACATTAAAACATAAGAAATTTTTATTATTTAATACAATCATAGTATTTGTTATTGACGCCTTACATCTAGAATTTTATACCAGCTTTTATTATTTTTATGATGATATTAAAAAAGTTTTATTCTTTATTTATCTGTCGCCAGTTCTCTCTCTCTCTCTCTCTCTCTTGTTATTGCTTATATTTTTGCTTGAAGGAGGTCTTCCTTATACATGCACTTTTATTCACTATGACACCATGTATAGAACTACAAATTAAAAGTGCAAAAGATTCTACGTGTATGTTACTGCTATCCCTATTATTTTTTTTTTCAAAATGATTTTTTTTTCAACAGAACAAAATTTTGTTTGAGAAAAAGCAAATCAAGAAGAAAATTAAAGGAAAATCTGGAATGATAGAATAATAGAAATTGGGTAGGCTGGGAGAGCAAAATATTAGGTGGACTTAAGCCTCATGGACTCATATAAGGTGGCGCCACTGGTCGTTGCTATAAATACTGCGGTGTGTTAGATTCGATGTACGTATTTAAAATCATCTCGCTGACAGTGGTCACTTATTCTGGATTTTCACTGCAACCAACTTTTAAACATAGAAGTTTTATACGGTGTGTTAGATTCGATGTCTTTAGAATCATCTCGTCCACAGTGGTCACTTAGTCTGGATTTTTATTGCACCCTACTTTTGAACATAGAAGTTTTCCACATATTGTGCAGAAAGCAAAGTTTCCATTTAGCTGCTTTTGGAGCAGAATCTACGGTTGTGAGTTCGCCGTCATTGTAAAGTTTTAAGACTCATCATTTTGAATAAAAGAGTATTGGAATCTCCGAGGTTCTTTTCTATAGTGATATTACCCTTTTTTAAAGTGACATTTTATAGTTAGAGTATTTCTAGTGACATTTTATAATGAGCTGAAGTGACTTGATTCAGTTCTTGCAGAGAGGCCATTTTGTTTTGAGTTAAGTGTGTGAATTTAGAGAATATTTTAGGAAAGTATTCCACCTCTCAGTATTTGAGTGTTTAAAACTTATTAATTCATCATCTTTAGTTTAAGTCTGCTAACTCCGATGCCAATTTACACATATTATTGCTTTTAAATAAGCTGTTGTTACTGTTAATTTTTTGTGACTGTTACCTTTCTAGTGTAATGCCCAGGAGGGTACGTCTCATGTATTTTCTCTTTTCTCTGCGACAATTTGGTAATTAAATGGTTGCAGTGTTCCTTTTTTTACATATTATAAAAAGAGTCCTAAAAACGATTCTTTCCCTTTTCTTTATAACTGATAACACTGATCAATAGTAGTCATGTCACACGATCTCTGGCAAGTAATCGTGTTTTGACAACTACCTTCATTATGAAATTGCACTTAATCTTTCTCAATCACTCCCAGTCTTCTTGTGATAATGTCAAGTTCATTTTTGGTACTATCAAATCCCGAAAAAGATAGACCTGTACGTAAATCTTTAATTCTTGGATAGCAAAATGTAAAGCATTTACCAAAATGTAATTTACCGTAATGTAAAGCCTTCTCGTGTATTTTTTCCTACACTCCATATCAAATTAGGCCTTATAAAAAATTTTTAAAGGTGAAGTATCGCAATGGAAATGGATTTTTGTATTTAAAAGATAAATTCCCCAGAATAAGTGATGCTAAAGTTAATGAGAGAATTTTCGTGGGACCTCAAATCAGGGAGTTAATAAAAGATCCGAAATTTGAAGACAGCGTTTTGGAAAAATCAGCATGTAGACCGGGAGGCGTCAGCACAGACAATCACCTCATCGAGTTCACGGCTGAAATTCCAGAATTAGTTAAAACTCGATGCGCATATTAAAACGCAATCGGTCTGCCAAGTCATATCTTGGTGGAAAACACGTGAAAACCCGATTTTATCGGTTGACTCGTAGGTTTACCATTGTGTTTTCCTGCATTCAGTTCTCCATGTTTTCATACTTTTGGGTGCAGGAAAACACAATGGTAAACCTACGAGTCAACCATTAAAATCGGGTTTTCACGTGTTTTCCACCAAGATATGACTTGGCAGACCGATTGCGATTTAATATGTGCATCGAGTTTTAACTAATTCTGGAATTTCAGCCGTGAACTCGATGAGGTGATTGTCTGTGCTGACGCCTCCCGGTCTAATGGGAATGCTTCAAGAACGTGGTTGCGAATTGCCTGGGTAACCATAAGAGTGACAGCTGCAGAGAGTTTGTTAACATGCTTCTAATAGCATATAAAGATTTGGATTGCAATATGTCGCTTAAAATCCACTTTTTTTACTCGCATCTTGATTTTTTACAGGATAATCTTGGGGTTGTGAGCGATGATCACGGAGAAAAGTTCCATCAGAACTGTTCAAAGATGGGAAAACTTTATCAGGGTGGGTGAAGCCCAAAGGATGTTCGCCGATTTCTGCTGGACGATCAAAAAGAACCAACCGGACTCCAAATATTCCTGAAAAGCATAGATCATAAGTTTCTAATGTACGTTTTTTATACATGTTTCAGGAAAACCCTTATTTTTCCGTTAAAAATCATTTTTCTTTAACAAATAAAATTTATTTGTGATCAAAATTTCAAAACTGCTTATTTTTACTGACGACACCCTATATTATTCAAAAAACTAACAAAGCTCGTGTGATACGACAAAGCTTAAATTTTGCTAACCAGCGAAATCATCCATAAATAAACTCTTGTTAATATTTCAAAAAAGTTCTTTTCTCATTCCTTGGAGAACATAGAAGAAATAGTTTTCGGAAATCAATAATTCTGTTCGACTTTCTACTTTCTCATATACCTTACTTTTTTTTAAAGAAAATTTTTCCCGAGTTTTCTATTCAAAAACTTTATTCCTAAATTTTCTATCAGAATTTTAAAAGTTCATATTTTCTACTTATAGATAAAGCATCTGCAGGGGAATTCTTAGCTTAAAGACAAGTTTTATCATAACTGATTGCTTTTCACTTACAGATCATGTTAAAATTAGTTACTTAAAAATTGTTTCATAAGAGACAAATTCTTTAAAAGATACTAACGATCAGTATCTTGTTAGAAACATTTAAAAACGTTTTTGAATATTCTTCTAATAATAATTTGAAGAGAATTCACACACTAGTTTTCAAAAAATTAAATTTAACTAATTAATTCAAAACATCTCATTTTCGTAAAATACAAGACATTACATGGAATAGATTGAAAAACTTTAATTATTTCAGTATTTAATTCCCTTGTTATATAAAAGTAATTATCGTTTTAAATATGCTTGTAATTGTAAAAAGTAAAAAAAAATCAATGTAGGAGGTAGATTTTTTTTTGGAATTCATTAAAAGGAAGAGGGCTTAAAATTAATTAATTCATATTTTTGAATAGAAACAACACCTGTTCTACGATATATTCTTTTAATGTTCTTGAACCCTTAAAAGATTTTTTTGAGAATTTTAAAGTTAGAACAGCTTTGCTTCTAACTTGGTATTGACGCTTCTCATCGTCATCAAAGTTGCATGATTATGTATAGCTAAATATTAGATTATGTCTCTAGTTATATAAATATTAGGTGAAAAATAATTAATATTCAAGTAACACAAAATTGTTGATACCCTATTAGTGAACTGTTGGCCTACAGTAAGAAATATCTGTCTTACTGTAAAATTGGCCAACGAATCATTTGTTAACAAAGATTCAACTGTGGTCCAGCCGTTAGCTGTTCAGAATCCTGCTCGGTCTCTGAGAATGTATTACTATATCACAGAAACATCTAAATTTTTGCCACAAATCATGACCCCTATCCTTCGTACTTACATCTTTTTGACAAATATCCTTCTCCATTATGTGGACATCGTGGAACATCATTACATTATTTGCTGAACTGCACTTTAACGTCAACATTATCATATTAGAAAGCCTACTACAATTCCCTTGTCCAATTGGTTTCAAAACGTTATAACGCGAACCAATCTCCTTCATAATATAATAGACAGTGTTAAACTGATAGAAAATAACCAGCTATTGTTTCAAAATGCAGTAGATGCTGCTCCTATAGAATCTTAGTGACTTTTGGCTTATATTGTAACTTATTTGATATTTTAATTTTGTTTCAGCTTCGCATTTGTTTATTTGTTTATATTTGTAGAAATATTTTAAAGATGGGTCTGCTTTCTTCGGGGGTTTGACCGCCCTGCCTCTTGGTTAGGGTCCTTGGAAAGAATGTATCCCCGCTTAGCGGGTCTTGTAGAGCTTTAGCTAACCGGTAGGTTACAACGCTCAGCTGAACTTGAACCTGCTCAGAATCCTTCTTAAGTACACTCAAAATTAAAGGGAATTTCTGTTTGCTTATTGTTAGCATGTCAATTGATGTAACACAAAATTATAATAAACAAAGGAAAGTATTTTAAACTAGGTAAATAGTATTCAATAGTTGAAGTATCATAGTTGAGTTTTATTCCAACAGAGCGAAAAATGCCGGTACCAGGACTCGAACCTGGGTACTTTGGCTTGCCGTGCCAATGCTCTCCCTACTGAGCTATCCCAACGATATCCTGGCTGGCATACTTCACTCATATTTGTTGGACAAGGCTGCGAACTGCAGCGCTAGTTACATTCATACGAGCTATAACTATAGCATTTCACATGATGAATCTGGAATAACACGGAAACTCCTGAATACCATGAATTACATGGGATACAGGAGTGAAGACGATGATGTTAAATATGTATAAAATAGATACCAACAGTCGAAATTATTAGTCAGGGGTAGCTTTCACAGGTGTTTCAAATTTAAACTAGAAAATTTGTTTTGAGTGTAAAAACTTACTTGTGTTAAATTATCAGCAAATATATTAATATATTAAAGAAAAAATATATATATAGTTATTTAATTTTCGTTATTAACTCTTTCATAGTAAATATCTCTCACGGCGTTTGAATATATTAAAAATTGAATATTTTTCTAATTTTAATTCTAACTCTTATTAACAATTAAAATGTGAAACCATTAAAAGGGATCACTTTATGTGTAATTACTAAAATATGTGTAAAAATAAAAAGTTTCTAAACCATTAAAACCATTCATCGGAGTCCCGAGTATAATCTGGTATAAACCACTTGGTGTTGATGGTACATTTGGGTTGGGATAACCCACCTCGCTCAGTAGACTAGTCCATCCCTATCCCCACTTCTCCATATGTGATTTCGTCTTCTGCTATTTAAACAGCTTACACTCTAAAAAAAATCCGTGAAAATACAAGAGATTTTCCGTAAAATTTTACGGAGAAGTTCCATTTTTCCAAAACAACAGTACAATTTCCGTAAATGACATTAGTTCCGTAAAGGAGATTTCAAATCCGTAGATATGCAGAAAGTTTTCCGTAAATTTGATGGATTTTTTTCAAAACAGTACAATGTCCGTATTTCCTCATTTTCGTAAATAACGTTCAGAGGTTTGCATACAGATATTGTCTTGTTTGAAATGCGAATTAAGATTTTTGTATTATCCAGGTCTGGACCGTTCCTACCCGTGGGCCTATTTTCTGTCAGTAGACACGGGCCAATCCTGGAGCTCATTCTAACCGGGCCCGTGTCTGGAAAGTAATTTTTTGTAAAAATAATAATGATATTTTTTATTTTTTAGTGAAGTCTTTAGAAATTTACTTTATTTATATAAATTACAGAATTTTTTTTGTTTTAAATCTACTTTTTTTTTATAGTGCTTCAAATTATGAATTTTTTCACTGACATTTTAAAATTTTATTTTAATTTTATTAACGTGAGGCAATATTAGGTTATTAAAGGTTTCTTTGCAAATTATTGGTATTGAACAAAACTGACTTGTCTTATAAATTTGTGAATTAACCTAAAATTTATTATTTTATAAATTATAATTTTAGAAAGTTTATATTTTTTTCTTTAAATTTATAAAAATAATTAATGATTTTTTTCTTTACTTTTATAAAAATGAAGTTTATGATTTTATAAAGTTTATAATATATTTAGTTAGTTTATAATTTTATAAATTAAACTAAATTAATTTAGACTAAATTAATAAATCAAATTTAAACATACCTATCCCAAGGTCATTAATTTCAAAATCTTCGCTAAAAATCTTTTATATATATATATATATTTAAGGATTTATAAAATAATATTTTTGCAAATTATCGGTATGTAGGTGTTAAACTAAGCTGATTTGTCTTATAAATTTGTGAATTAAACAAAAATTTATTATTTTATAAATTATAATTTTACGAAGTTCATATTTTTGACTTTAAATTTATAAAAAATAATTAATAACTTTTTGTTTACTTTTATAAAAATAAAGTTTATAATTTATTTCGTTAGTTTATAATTTTATGAATTAAACTAAATTAATTTAAACTAAATTATCAAGTCCAAATTTAAATTTACCTATCCTAAGGTCATTAATTTCAAAATTTTCTCTAAAAATCTATTTTTTTGTTTTGATTTTTTAAAATTATTCAGTTTAACAGAATTGTACACAAAAGCTCTCAGCAAAGATTAAATATAATAATTTAATTTATTATAAAATTGTTTATTCACATAAGTTTTTAAAATAAGAGATAAAGAAAATTTACTTTAATAGCATGTAATAAATAGGTCTACTTAAGATAATATTGTTTTTACTGGAATTGATAAATAGATCAACAGACATAATTTTAAAAAGTATATGTGCTATTGCAAAAAGAAACAATCATTCGTCTTAATGCAATGTTTTACGCATATAATACATAAAAAGTTAAAATTTATCTGTTATAAAGCATCAAATACTAAAGCAAGATATTAAAAATTATGAAAATAAAATATTGAAAAAATCCATCTATGAAACCTTCGTTTTTGCATCCTTTAGAATAAATAACAACATTTGAGGAAACGAAGTGTCCGCTCGTAACGTATCGGTACAGCCCGCCAGTTTAGTACACAGAAGTTTCCGCGTTCGAACCCCGTCGTAGCAAATGTTGGTTATTTGCTAAAAAGTCGCACAGAAGTGAAAAAAAAATTCAAAAGGTGTTATGAGATGTTCCTTGAAAAAAAAAAAATATATATATTTTTGGTCCTATAAAATTTATTTTAACGATATAAAAATATCTAAAAAATACGGAAGATATCTGTTAAAAAACGGAAATTTAAAAACGGATATTTCAGAAATCACGGAAAATTTCCTGGAATTTACGGAATTTTTTTATCCGTTAAAATACGGAAATAGTACTGGCGTCTCGATTGCCAGTACAATTTCCGTTTTTTTCAGGAAATTTTTTTTACAGTGTACATTCCGGAGGTTACAGAATTTTTTCTCATTTCCACCCTTTGATGATGGCCTGATTCTGGTCGAAAGCGCTCGGGACTCCGATGAATATTTTTAACATCTTAAAATGGTTTTAATGTTTTAGAACCTTTTTATTTTTACACCTATTTTAGTAATTACACAAATTGTGATCCATTTGTTGGAATACAACGTTCATTTTCTCCTCTCCGCACATATGGCGCATGCGCGTACAGTTACGATGATGATGCTCCGGGAGCGAGAGTTGTTGTTACTTTAAGAAAGATGTCGGCGCTCAGTCGCATACGAGCTGTATATATTTTGTCTTCGTTTAATTGTAAATAAATTTCTTATGTCGATCTATTCTGCAAACTCTGCGTGCCTCGTACACCTACACCATTTAATGGTTTCACATTTTAATTGATATACAAAGGTGAATTTCGTTCCAATTTTAGAATATTTTTTCTATATATCTTATTAACAATTCTAATATAATTAATATTCTAACTAATATTCTAAAATGAGTCGATTTTACCTTTTTTAGGGTTCCGTACTTAAAAAGTAAAAGTGGTACCATTATAAGATACCTCGTGTGTCTGTCTGTCCGTCAGTCAGGGCCCTTTATCTCGTAAACTATGGGACGTATAAAGTTCAAACTTGGAAAAGTTATAAAGTCTTTTTAACCATACAATTTCAGATTATTAACCATTTACAAATATGATTAGGAAAAATTTAGTGTGCTAATTAAGTTACTCGAAAATAAAATTTTTCTTTTTGTATATCGCGTGAGAGATCTCGTAATAGCGAACTCAAAAATATATTAGTTTTAATTTCAGGTATATTTTCAGAGATATAGTGGAAAATGTACTGCAAAAATATGTCTGCCCCCCCCCCGTTTATTTCCGAATATACTGAAACTAAAATTATGGAAAAAATAGTGCTAGTAGGAGTTTATAATTAAAATTTAATTTTTTTATTTAACCTTGCAATAAAACAATAGCGGTTTTCCTAGGTAACATAGTTTTTGAGAAAAAGGCATTTTTCTGTTACACAAACTTTACATTTTGGGGCGGTCAGCGGGGTAGTTGACGGGCGCTCGAGGTATTTATCAACTCAGAATCATCCAAGGATATTTGGCAATGATTTTCGAAAAAAAATTGTCGGTAATTGGCTGAGATATTAATTAAGTTACACGAAAAACAAATTTTCTTTTTATATATCGTGCACGGTATCGTTTGAAAGATCGTGTAACATCGAACTCAAAAATATATTTGTTTTCATTTTAGGTAATATTCTTTCAGAAATATCGTCGAAACTAAACTAGAAAACTATGTCCCACTCCCCCTCCTATTTCCGAATCTACTGAAACTAAAATTATGAAAAAATGAGGGGTAGTAGAAATTTATGAATTAATAAATAGTCATTAATACATTTAATGTATAGCACCCTTTGAGGTCGAGTTTTACTCGCACTTGGCCGATTTTATTTCATACGAATACTTAAAACGTAAAAAAAAAAATTAAAAAATTGTGATTTTTCTAAAACGCCACATACATTAAAATCTTTTAAATATTCATAAAAATACATTTAAATCTTCTTAGGCAATAATTCTAAATTTTCAGCCTTGTTTTAGAATATTCCATTTCCTTTGCATATAAATGTCAAGCATAGATTATGAAACACTTTCCAACACATTTAGAATACTGTAACAAAACTTCATCGTTTAATTAGGTGAAAGATGATATCTAATTAAACAATTTGGAAAACATATAACACAAATAAAATCCCAATTTCAGCATTTACCCTCTAAAATTAGTAAACTATTTGAATTTTTATGTGAAGCCCTGTATCTGATCAGTCGATTTTATACATGCCAAGCAATATGCAAAAAAATTGTTAAATTTACAGTATTCTACATATTCAACTGTAAGTATCTTGTACTGCACTTCATTGATGTTTATCAAATTCAATATAGTATTTGACATAGTGTAACATAATTAAAATACATAGCAAACAGTTTTTTCCAATAGACCATAATGTAACGTAATTCTTTTTAGTATTCCTGTAAACAAACTATAAATACTAAGCACTTCATTTTCCATACCGAACACGCCCCCGTAAACGTCAATAACATTAATATAAATATATTAATGATTGGTGATGTTTTATACTCACTTCTTTAATGTTCAATAACATTATATAGCAATCGCAGTATATGTATGTGAGTTAAAGCACGGAAGATAGACAGTCAGATAGACGGACAAATAAATCAAAGTCATAAACATTTTTCAACTACGTTGAAAAGTCTTAAAAAGAGTAATTTTTTTTTTTCGTGTGTTTTTTAAGTACACATTTATAACAATGAGTTTGCCATGCTTTTTCCTGGTTTATAAAATGAAGATATTACGAAAGAACGTTAGTTTTATGGAATGTAAATATCACAAGTATTTTTTGTAGACACTTTACAAAGAATTATATACACGGTTACAGTTAATTGAATTATAACATTTAACAATTAACGCAAACAAAATTCTTTTCTTTTCATTCTTCAATAAAAAATGAAACTTTTACCAAAACTTTCTTACTGAAGAATGAAAACAAATTTACTTTATATAACATCCAATTATTTCTACACCAACAGAAGAAAAAAAGAAAACGCTCTAAGTGACCACTTTGATCGAAGAGTACAATAATTAAGTAAAGAAATTTAATAAGAATGGTTTTATAATAATGCAATACAATGTCTTATTAGGAGATTAAATGGAATTATAAGTTAACTTTGAAAGCAACTTACAATGCATTTACCTTAGTATGTGTTTCACTTTTGAGGGAGTACTTTTGGGTCATAGTTTATTGGATAAGTAAATTATTTATTGTGAATGTTATGCATTTCTGCATAAATGTTGTTAGCATTATTCTTTATCACACGCTCTTTAAAAATCACACACACACACACACACACACGCACACACACTCACACACACACACACATATATGAACGAAAAAATTAAAATAATAATATTTGAGTTTCTTGAATGTATTATCCCGAACACTTAATGTGTTGTAAAAAATAAACAAAAACAATTCGAAAATGAGAGCAACGGTCATAAACGAGTGCATCACACTATCAAATAATGTAAGTAAGAATTGGTATTAAGAAATTTATATTAAGTTTTTCAGCAAATAACACTGGTAGATAAATAACAAGAATGAAAAACCATACATCGAGCATAAATTATGTCATACTTTCCAACACATTCAAAATGATGTAAAAAAACCCTTCATCGTTTAATATTGTGAAAGATGATGCCTAATTAAACAGATTAGAAAACAAAGAACACAGTTTAAACAATTCCCATCTACAGTCGGAAAATTATTCTTAATTGTTTGTACAACCTTGCATATGATCGATAGAGTTGTATGTATACTACATAGTATCACACGCTCTTTAAAAATCACACACACACACACACACGCACACACACACACACACACACACACACATATATGAACGAAAAAATTAAAATAATAATATTTGAGTTTCTTGAATGTATTATCCCGAACACTTAATGTGTTGTAAAAAATAAACAAAACAATTCGAAAATGAGAGCAACGGTCATAAACGAGTGCATCACACTATCAAATAATGTAAGTAAGAATTGGTATTAAGAAATTTATATTAAGTTTTTCAGCAAATAACACTGGTAGATAAATAACAAGAATGAAAAACCATACATCGAGCATAAATTATGTCATACTTTCCAACACATTCAAAATGATGTAAAAAAACCCTTCATCGTTTAATATTGTGAAAGATGATGACTAATTAAACAGATTAGAAAACAAAGAACACAGTTTAAACAATTCCCATCTACAGTCGGAAAATTATTCTTAATTGTTTGTACAACCTTGCATATGATCGATAGAGTTGTATGTATACTACATAGTATGTAAAAATTTAGTTCATTTAGGAAACACATAACCCAGTTGGAAATTCCCTTTCAGCAATTTCATAGGCAATAAGAAGAAAGGAAACGGGTTTCTTTTGCGAAGCCCTGTATATGATCTCTAGAATTTATACACATCGAGTTACATCCAAAATATTACTTAAATTTAAAAACACATACCAAAGTTGTAAACACACTTCCAGCAATTATTTCTCAAATACAGTAATGTAAAGGAATACTTTTGTGTGTCCCTGTAAACGACCGACAAATGCATGGAAACCACATGCTATAGTAAGGATCTTATAATGAACCTCTATGATGTATATCAATTTCAATACATTTGGAGTAATGTAACTTCCTTAAAATGCACTGCAAACGATTTTTCTCATTGATCATAATGCAATTGGATTCTTTCGAGTGCCCCTGTAAACTAAATACTCGACTTGGCGGAGGCACTGCCGTGCCTCCAGATTAATGCTACACACTTCATTTTCAATACTGAACATGCCATGGTAAATTTCAATAATACATATAAATTGCATGGCAATTCAAGTATATTTAAGCTAGTTAGAGCTCGTAGAGACAGACGGACAGTATGTTATAAAGTATGTATCTAATCCGTGTGTGATTATGTGCGTGTCGTTTTATTTACATTTTCTGTGGCACAGTGATTTATGATATATGGATTCGTAAAAACAAACTATATATACTAAAAAATTATAGTTTATTATTACGTGTATTATTTACAATCGAGACCAAAATACTTGGTGCTCTTATAAGCCCAAAAAATAAAAGTTGTCTCATAATTAAACAGTTTTCACATTTTATGTATTTCTGTTAATAGTATTTTATGAAAACGGTATGGACATGCATGGAAATATTCCGGTTTTCGGGATATGCTCCGTAGGTTAAAATAAAAAAATTGAATAGCAAAGATACTAAAACTAACTAGGGAAGGTTCCCAACTACCAGATCGAGATTTTGTCGAGAGTGGTGTCGTTGCAAAGCTCTTACCATGGGGATCAAGGAAATGTACACAAGTAACCGTCCGAATGCAACTGGAGAAGAGTTATAGGCCCATGTATTTCTGTCATTTATTGATTTCTCCAGGTCGCTAGCCATGCAGGAAAGACACTCTGTGTGGCAAAAAATACAGCTTACAGTACAGTTATATAGCCTGTTGTTGCCAGTGTGGAGTTGGTGAATGTTCCATGTTCCCTCTAGTAAGAAACAGAAGGTTGTGACCACATTTTGTCGACATGACTACTAGAGAAAGCATAATAAAATTGCATAAGTTGGCCTATAACCAATTCTCCTCGCCCACCTTCGGTGACATGCGTCGGTATTGCCTTTCAAAAGGCTTTAATTAGAGACACGGATCCCTTCTTTCAATTAGTTAAACAGGCATGCTTTAACTTAACTAATAACACCTGTGAGAACTGCGAAACACCCCTTTTCATTGTGTGTACCTTGTGTTGGAAACACGCGTGCTTCAGCCATTTCTATTCAGAAATGCACTACCATCCGTGAAGTTACTTTTACCACCAAGCATAAACTGTCTTTTCTGAAATCTCTGTAAACCGTCAACTCTCTTTTCTACCACACAGAGTGCCTTTCCTACATATCTAGCGACCTGGAGAAATCACTAAATGACAGAAATAGATTGGCCTATAACTCTTCACCAGTTACATTCGGACGGGTAATTGTATACATTTCATTGATCCCCATGGTAAGAGTTTTCCACGACATCACTCTCGTCAAAATCCCGATCTGGCAGTTGGGGACCTTCCCTAGTAAAAGTAAAACTGAGCGCTTAACAACAAGTGGGAAAGCTGATATTTTATTGAATGACATAAATATTAAAACTGTTGAGGGATTAAAATACACTGCTCAAAACAATTAAAGGATATTTGAAGTTTTATATAAAATAAAGATATAAACGAAATTTTTTTTGCCGAAAATAGAAGAAGAGAATCACAAATGCAAATTTTTCTGGTTTTCAAACTGTGGAGTATGCAAATTTTGAGTTCGACGTCAAAAACGTCGCTTCAGCGGCAGCGAATGAAATTTGACTTTCAACTGGAGAAAAGAGAATGAAGACAAGGATGATCGGCATTCAGTGATTGCTTTGTTTCGATGAGTACGATGTCTCAGCGAAGTCATTTGACAGATTCAGAAGCTTGGAGAATTGTTGGTAGGTTAGAAGGGGGCCAAACTCAAGCCGAAGTAGCGAAAGCCATTGGAGTGTCACAAAGTGTCATTTCCAGGATCTGGAACCGTTTTTTGGAGAGTGAATGTGCAGGCCGAAGACCAGGGAAAGGTCGTAGACGGGCAACAACGCCCAATGAAGATCGGTATTTAGCGTTAACAGCTCGGAGACACCGAAACATGAACGCTACTCTTCTCCAACAACACCTTCGCTCGGCTACAGGCACCACGATTTCAACTCAGACTGTCCGAAACCGGCTCCATGCTGTAGGTCTGTATGCTCGCCGACCGATGGTATGTGTTAGATTAACATCAAGGCATCGTCGCGACCGCAGGGAGTGGGCAACCGAGCATGTCAACTGGAGGAGAAATGAATGGAGCAATATTCTGTTTTCTGACGAGTCCCGTTTTTCTGTGCATCCGGATAATAGGGTATTTTCATCTGGAGGGACCGTGGCAGTAGGAATAATCCTGCGTTCGTGCACGAAAGTGTCAGATTTGGCGGTGGAGGAAAGTTGGTGTATGGTGGCATCTCCATTGACGGGCGCACTGACCTCTACATCATTCGAGATGGAGCTCTGACTGGTCGCCGATATAGGGATGCGATCCTCAGACCTATTGTAGTCCCTTACGCTGCAGCAATCGGAGATAACTTCATTTTAATGGACGATAACTGCAGGCCACATCGTGCAAACCTGGTGGAGGATTTCCTTTTCGAGGAAGGAATCGTTCGAATGGAATGGCCAGCGTGTTCTCCAGACATGAATCCAATCGAGCGCGTTTGGGACGCTCTAGGAAGACGAGTTTCTGGCCGCCAACAACCCCCACAAACTCTCCAAGAACTGGAAAGAGCTCTTCTGGAAGAGTGGGGCAGAATACCCCATCTCGTCATTAATAGCCTCATTGAGTCCATGCCTCAAAGGTGTTCAACGTTGCTGACCGCCAGTGGAAACCATACCCCCTACTGAAAATGATTTTCTTTGAAGAAAACACATTTTCTTATTCTTTTTTTCTCATATGCACAAATTGTGTTTTTTTCCTTTTGTACACATATGCGCAATAAAATGCATTTTTTTCTGCCAAACATGTGTAATTTATTCTCATATAACCTACTATGTCTGTCGACCATGTATCAATCAGCTAAAAAGTTTCCCAGATACAAAATCCACCTAAAACTGCAATATCCTTTAATTGTTTTGAGCAGTGTACCTTAAATCTACCATTAATCAAGATGGATCATGCCAAAGAGATGTTAAAAAAGAGACTTGATGAAGGCAGGAAAGCAATTGCAATGTTGAATTCCGTTTTGATGAATGGTAATATTCTCCCGAAAACTAAACGATTAATTTATAGTACAATAACGATTTTTTTTTCTGTATGTTGCGGAGACGTGGACTTTAAATATGTACCTGAAAAAAGAAACTCCTCTCGACTGATATGGACTACTGGCGAAGATCAGCAAGAAATCAAGGGTGGGAAAAGTTAAAAATTCACGAATACATGAAATCATGCAAGTTAAATAATATGTTCTGCATACAATCAAACGTAATACGCTTAGATGATATGGACATGTTCGCAGGATGAAAAAAGAGCATCTTCCAAAAATTGTTCTAGAATGAAGCCCAGAAAAGAGACAAAGGAGAGGCTGACCAAGAATGACTTGGAAAAATTCTATTCAAGAGTCACTGAAGAATTATAAGTTAAATGATGTTATTGCCCTGGACAGAAAGAAGTGGAAAAGAACTCTCAAAAATACTTTTATGGATCGAGAAAACCCACTGTTTAGTGAGAATTCCTAAGGATGATGATGAATAGAAAAGATTTAAGGGCCACGCTTGTATTATAGAGTTTCATGAGAAACAAGCAAAGTAAAAACTAAAGGAAATTCAGAAAATTACCCATTAAGTTCTCACACTAGTCACGCGCAAACACTCGTAAACTAATGTTTAATTAAAGGCAACATTCTTTTTAAATTTCTCGTTTGTATTTCAATATTTTTAAATGATATTTTTTCGCATAGGATAGCTGAGATTGATCTCTAACCGAATTGTTTTTTACTTTTCCGATGTTGGTTTTAGTTTTTTCTTTATGAGTATTATACTTCAATTTTGCATCGAAGTTTTAGAAAGTGATCTCACAAAACAAATGTGCAACCAAAATAAAAAAATAAAAAAGCACTCGTTTAGAGATTGACCTCAACTATTCTATGCAAGAACACAAATATTTAAATGCAAATGAGAAATTTGAAAGAATACTGTCATTTGTTTAGCTTGCGATTGTGTTAGAGCGACTTGTGTACGTTTGTAGTCTAATTAAAACGTAGTTAAATAAAGTTCACCATGATTGTCATTTTATCTTTCCTTAATTGTCTCCAGAGTACCAATAATCCAGACATTCATGAATGCAATTATGTACTTTTTATTGGTTTCTAAATGAAACAAAATTGAAAGTCACTAATAAAGTCTAAAAAGCAACTTCTGCCAAATACATTTGTTAATATGCGAAGTGACAAACAATTAAGTACGGTCTTAAAAAAAAATTATGTCTTTATACATTTAAAAGATGTCTTCTATATTATTGTAGACAATTTTATGTACTAAATACATTCTAATGAAATAAATGTAAATGTCATATAACAGTAGTGCTTATAATTCATTTTCATGCATTTGCTTAGGCGCCTCAAAACTTTACAGAGAAGAATTTATTGAACTTGACACTTTGCCTCGAGCTTTTATTGTCACTTTGACATTTGTTCACTTAAGCCACAAAATGAGTTTGGACTTTAGTTCATTATCTGATATTAAATAGTTGGATTTCTATTTTCTTTCATCAGCGCTATTGCATTTTAAGTTAAATAAAATTGATTTTTTTTAACCTCACGTAGTTTTAAAAATGTCGTAATCTGTATTCGTTGATAATATATTATATTATAATGAATATTGTAATGAATTTTGCTGCTGAAAAATTTAAAATGTTTCATAAAATTGTTTGATAAAATTTTATTTACCCAAAAATAAATATGAAAAAGAGTATAATATTTTTAATTTACGAAAGAGATCGAAAATAAAATAAAATAATAATTTCATAAATTTTTGTTTAGGTGTTATAATATTCTACGCATAACGAATGTAAAGGAAAATAGTGGTAGGTCAGGGGGAGGAGGGGGGGCGAACACGTATGCCAGAGAGCAAATCGCCTCCACTGATTTCTAAAAGTAATCTTCACCTTTTTAATGGAAAATTTCGGTCATTAAATAAAGTGAATATTATTGTTCGAAAAAAGTAGCGACAAATGGCCCACTGGAACGCAGGTTCGTTACGTCTGTGAATGATAATTGTGCTCAAATTTTTGTGTTTTCGGTTTTATTGAATCGCTGTTGACAAATTTATTACACTCGAAGAAAAAACTTGAAATATCACAAAAACATTTGTTAACAATTTGAGTGCTGACATTTTTTAGCAAGGTAATAGAAAAATGTATCTCAAATTCTTTTTTCTTTACACGTTTAGATAAAAACATCTGTAATCGTACAACGTTTTAGAGGAAAAAGTATTGATATCCATGTTACTAGTAGAGTTGCCAGCGATTTCCTTCGTTTTGTGTTACTGTGTATTTTAAAGACTGAAAGTTAATATCAGCAACTACATCTGTAATAGGAATGTTCTTCAAAGATAACTAAATGGGAAATTTTATTTAATATTTTTAAAAATTTTGAACAACAAAGCCATCAAAATTGACAACTAAAAGGATTTATCATATGCACGATAAATCTGAAGATTTTCTTCTCTACATAAGATGCACTTTGCGCATTAACCAACTAAACAAAGTGCTAAATAATAATATAAATTCGTACTTAATTTTCTCTATACTTAATCATTCTAAAAGTAATTTCTGTCTACCAGATTTATTTACATGCAAAGTGTTGCACAATTCAAAACTTCATTAAACACCCAGTCAATAAATTAGTTTCTGCATCCATTACAAAAATAGTTTTCTTACCTAGCTAATCTACTAAACTTCCTGAATTTAAATTACAAATTATCTACGTCTCTTACAATTATATTGAATTTTAAACATTCTCCAATTCTAGACTGTATTTGACTAATCTTGGCTCTACATATGGGTTTAATTAACTTGATATGAAATATCCTGAGATGTGTTAATCTTATAGCTTCATTAATACTGACACAACTGAAGCACCACTTGTTGTGAAAAACGGAATTATTCTGGCATTAAAATGTCCGCTACTGAACGAAATACTGCACTAATAGTGACGATAGTTATTAATCAAAAATGTTTTTGTAAGTCCGAAGATTAGAGCTTGTCACATAATATTACGTTGTTTCAAATCAGGCATGCAAAATATTTGCCTGATTATATATTTGCCAATATTGCAAAATATTTGCCTTGGAATAACAACTAAAAATCTGGATTAATTTTATAAATTTATATTAATGATTTCATTAATTTCATTTTCATTTGAATTGTAAACATTATTGGCCTGTCATCGGCCTAGGTATTTATTTAAAAATTAAATAAAGAAATAAAGTTTATAACAAACAATCCAGCCTAATTGTTTTATGTTTATAATCCAACTTTTGTGTACCACATTTGCTCATATATAAAGTAATACGCAATTCAATGCTTCATTAAATAAATTAGTTCCTGAATCCATTAAGACTACTGCCCCTCCCCCTCTTTTACTTGCAGGTCTGCTTGACTAAATGAATTTTAATCAAGAGTCTTTGAAGTATCCTTCGGTAAAGTAGAAATTTGTTTGTTCTCACTTCTAGACAACTCTCATTTGATTAACTTTGTCGAGAAGGATTTATTTAACGTAACATTTTGAAAGACACGGAAATGGGTAAGTATAGGACTGACGCTCTTGTATTTTATACAACGATTACCCCTGGAAAAAAGTATGGAATCAACTTTCTCTAATCGACGACTCGCAGTGAAATATACACATTTCTATTATAAGTAAAAAGCTGCAATCATTTTCTTTCTCACGATCACGAGTAATACTTAGATACACAGCCACAGCGGAAATAATAAAATACGCACTGAATAATTATTTGTAATATTTTTACTAAAACTTGTGCAAGAAAAATGTTTGGAATTACACGCTTGTTCATACAAATTTACATGCTTGTTATCAGCTTAGCGTTTACGCAATGGTCTTGCGCAGTTTTACTTGAGGTGGATATACCAAAGCAGTGGATGAAAGGGCACCTGCAGTAGAGTTGAACTTGAAAGCCAAACAGATGTTTATTAAGCTGCGAAAACAAAGAAAATCAGAAAGAAATGTAGAAAAGACATTTTCATGCTTACAATCTACTGTTTCAAAAAATTCAAGAAAATTCATAGGGCTTAAAAGTGTGAAAATTTGTTTCAGTTGTGGTAGACTATGGGCTACATCAATACGTCAGGATCGTACTTTATTACAATATTCGAAAATATAAGATGGAAAACATCTAATCATAGGAATATTGAATGGAAGAAAGTATCCCAAGCGAAGGTATCAAACAGAAAGTTGCACAGCAGATTCAATGAAGTCGGATATCGGTATCGCAAACCCAAGGCAAAACCCAGTCAGCCAGTAATGCACAAACACACCAGTTTATGATGGGCCAAAAAATACCGGGATTGGTTTGTTGATGAGTGGAGTTAAGTGAAGTAATTAAGTGAGGAATCAAAAATTTGTATTGGTGCAGGTGACGATATAGGAACATTCATTTGGAGATTGCAAAATAAAAAGGATTGTGAAAACTGTTCCAATTTTTGTTTTAAGTCCCCTTATTCAATCTGGTCAGCGTCCAGATATCAATCATATAGAAAATATATTGTATATTTTGAAAAAAAAAAAAAAGGTATTCAATCAAAAATCAAGTATCGCCGCTCTGCGCGGCTCAATGTATAAGGCTTGGATGATCGTAATTTTAGGAGCTTTCCTATCGAACTAACTATAGAACATTCTTAAAGATTCAAATTACAAAATGATTTCACAATTATTTTATATAATTTTATTTGTGTATTTTATTCCTATTTTATTGTTTTATTTATAAAAGCTTCTGGGGTAAATAAGAAATCATATTCAATATGAGAAAAATGTTTAGAAAAGTTGCTTACAATACATTATTAGTACCATGCGATTACACCTTTGACCTTGATGGTAGTTTTGATTCTGTACACTCTAAAAACGACATTTTCAAAACTGAGCAAAAGTACTCAAATCTGAGTATGTCGCATAGTCAAAATGGCTCGGAATCAAAATTACTCAAGTTTGAAACATGTATATACTCATTTTTGAAAACATGCACACACTCAAGAATAAAACAGCATGTGCTCATATTTGAGTATGTCAATGTCTCAACAATGAGTATAAACTCACTTCTACGTGCTCATTTTTGAGTATTTCCAAATTTTGAAAATGAGTTTGAACTGATTCTAATCATTTTCGAGTATGCCCATGATTAAAAAATGACTATGAACTGACCTCTATGTGCTCAGCTTTGTGTATGTTCATGTTTCAATATTCTGAGTATTTCTGGTATTTCAGAATTGAAGGAATTGGATCGTCATATTTGAAACAAAAAATTTCATAAAATTAAAACATCGATTTACTCAGATTTGAAAGTGCCATTTTTCTCAGTACAGCCTTCAAAATTGCAGCAAAACTAGTTTTGCAAGATTACTTTTGTCATAACATATTAAAACTTTTGCTATTATTTTTTTTTAATTTGGCAAATATTTTCTATGTCTATAAAACATAAATAAATGAAAAAAAAATATTATAAATTAATTACAGGTTCACTAATCCACGGTTAAACTTCAGTCTATTGTCGTCAATTCAAACCTTTCTGGTACCCTTAAATTAATTAAGAATCAGCAAATGTAAATAACAGCGTGTAAATAACAAGTTAGCTAAATTCCATTTTATTGGACTTTAAATAAACAAGAGGAATTAAACATTTTAATTTTAAATAATACTTATCATAAAAAGCGTTATCACTCTTTATAGGGTTTGTCCTTTACAGGACATTACAAGATACACATATCAGTAATTTCGAGCGGTTATCGTTAGTAAAATATTTCTATGCTCAAATAGGTTGACGAATTCTATTGAAAATTACTGGTGTACAGCTTCTATAAAAAATGTTGGAGCGTATAAATCCTGCTTAGTAAATTAAGACCAAAAGTAGAAAACGCGATAGTGCCAAAAATTCGAAAATTGCGTTTTTAATTTTAAAATATTGTAAATGCCATGCTTAACAATCCTAAAAATGCTGAAAGCGGTAACCCCATATTTAACAGTACAAAATCGCGCCGAAAAATCACTTTGTAATGAATGTAAAACCTATTATTTAATTTTTTCCCGCCGCTTTCCTAAAAAAAACTTCTAGCACCTTCAGCGTTTTGCACCTTTGGTCCACAAATCTAAAACGTTAATTTGTATACAGCAGATTAACTTGTATTAAATTATATAAAATTCAATGTAAATAAATTAGTTCCTATATTCATTAAAAATAATTTCCTTTTACCTATTGGTCTAAATGCATTGCAATCAAGACTCAGTGAAGTATTTTCCAATAACGTCGAAATTTATATGTTATCACTTAAAGGTAGTCATCTTTTATGATTAGAATAAGCAGAGAAGGGTTTAGGTGGCAATTGTAGGTGGTTTGTGGTATTTGATTAAGAGGCCTCACACTAGTCACGCTCAGACACTCGCCAACTAATGTCGAAATTAGAAGAGTATTCTTTTGAAATTTCTTACTTCCATTTTAATATTGCTTACCCATCATACGTAGTATAGAGTAAGTCTTGCAATCGTTTTACAAAATGAAAACAAAATTTGACGGATTTACACGTTTCAGACACTAGAGATTCTGAAAAACATATTTAAAAAAATGCCATCCGTCTGTCTCTGTGTGTGTCTGTGTGTCTGTAAACGCTCTATCTCCTGAACAAATAGAGATAGAGACTTGAAATTTGGTATGTACTTAGTATGTAATAATGGAAATAAGCTTATTGAATTTCAGTAACCTCAATCATCTGGAACTATTTTTTTCGGACTGATAAAAGGTATATAAAATTTTTCGAAATTGTTTATTTTAAGGAGGGCATATAAAAGACAATAAACATAAATTTTGCATAAAGAGCGAAGTCGATCGGATAATGAGTTGCCGAGATATTTGTAATCCTATTTTTCCACACTCTTCGATTTTCCATGACCCTGTATTTCATTCAAATTTCAATTCAAATGTATATTTTAATTGGAAATGAGATGCTTAAACTAGTAAACCGTTAGTTAATATGACTATCAATTTTGGAGTTATAAGGATGTTTCTTTTACGCAATTCAATAATAGAGCATTTAAAGTTTATGACGTCATCAAGCCACGATTTTATTCGAATTGCAATGCATTTTATAAATAGTTTACACATGTTTTATTTTCATATTTTATATTATGCATATCCATGATGAGTAAGTATTACGGTGGCCCCCAACGACTAGTTTTTATTTTATTTATTGCATAGGTTATCTGATGTCGATATCTGACGTTGTATGTTTGTTCTCTTTCGATTTTGGTTGCAGTTTTCTTTTTTAGGAGGACACTTTCACTTTCGGAACCGGTTCCAAAAATAAAAATATCCTCATAAAATAAATAAATAAATAAATATTTTACGCAAATCAAATTATTTAAAAATATTGAAATGCAAACGAGAAATATTTGAAAGGATATGAGCTCAGTATTTTTAAGATTAGCTTGCGAGTGTTTTTTAGGGACTAGTGTATGCTCTTAACTCTGTAGAAAAGAGCTTATTTAACTTGACACTTTGGAAGACACAAAGAGATTTAGAGTTAGCCACCGAATTTGTAACTAGTGTACTGTATATAGATTATTATATTTATCCCTCGAACAAAATGGGTTACATTTATCACTGCATCAGTTCTTTCGGTTTATCAATATTTCAAATAACTTAGCATCATAAACTGAATATTAATGGGTTTTTTCTATTTCCAGTATTAACATTAAATCATTATATTAAATGAAGGATCAGCAAATATACGTAAAGGCTTATACAGTAACAGTCAAAATTAGCTGCATTTCATTTACTAGACTTTTAATAAACAAGAGAAAGTATTATTTGAAAACTTAAAAGTTAAATAAACTTTTTATAAAAAGTTCTATATCGCTTTATTTAATATTAAACGCAATATCTGCATAGCAGATTTTCTAACACACAAAATAGTATGCAATTCAATGCTTCATTAAATAAATTAGTTCCTGAATCCATTAGAATTCCTTCCTTTTACGCGCTGGACTGCTGGACTAAATGTATTTCAATCAAGAGTCACGGAAGTCATTTCCAATAATGTCGAAATTTACATGTTTTCACTTCTAGGCGTCATCTCACATGATTAGCTCTGCAGAGAAGTTATTTATTTAATTTGAAACTTTGAAAGAAGCAAAGGTGGGTTTATTAACTAATGTACTACTCTGCAAGTATCACATTTCTTCACTAAAAAAGTTATTTTTTCAGTTTTAAGGGAATATATTGTTTCCATTCATAGTCATTTACAAAAATTATTTTGAGTTTATCTACTGAAAATAAATATTAAAACATGTGATGCATTAAATTTCAGAAAATGATATAACAACGAATCTTTAAAAAATAACTTTACGGTTTTGAAATTTCTTTGGATTTTCAGCAAACATTGTTACAATTTTTCTTTGTAGATGATGCTTTCTTGTTATGCTTCATTTTTATTTGCATTATAATTAATATTAAATAAGTTGATATGAAATATATATATATATATATTTCTCTTACATAGTGCGAAAATAAGGCTGAATTTGTAGCTTGCCGTGTGGCAACAACCGTAGTAACATAAAATTAATGTTCTTTATTACATTTCACTGATCAGAAACGTTTCACCACTGAAACTTGCGTCATATTTAAAGAAAAAGCTTCAGGATTTTCCTAAAATTTAAGCATATTAAAATGATTCCGTTTAATTACGCACTAATCGCGAAAGAGATTATTTATTGAGAAATAATATTAAGTAATCTGTGTAAATAGAATAACAATAAGTAATCTATCATAGTAAGTAATATTTAAAGCGAAATGTTTCCGATGATGAAAATGACGCCATTCGAAAAACAAAAGATGAAAATACAAAAGATGTATTTTCATACATGAATATATTTTACTACAACTTTTTCAGTGCTGAGTCATATTTACTGACGCTTATTCCTGCAGCTAAATAGACTGAACTTCTGCTGTTTATTTAAAGATCCTTGGTATGCAAAAAGTAAAATATTTCTGAAAATTATATAATTTCCAATTAATTATAATAAATATTTAATGAAATTCGGGCATTTTAAAACAATTTCTTAAATGACTCTAGAAATCTAGGCAGGGATGAATGGCTCTGATGGTGAAAATGATGTCAGATTTGAAAGAAAGGGTGCATTCTCATATAGACTTGAAAAGTGTGATGGCACACGATAGAATGGTTTCAATCAAACAACCTATTTCTGAGTAGGTTTTCCATTGTGTGGAGCAGTTACGCAGGAAAAGCGTAGCAATAGCCAGGAAATGCATAGAAACGGTTTTTTAGAAACTCCCATTGACATCATAATCTTTAGAGTCCATATAAAGCTAAAATATTTTAGTATGAGATTTTATCAATATGACAACATATTCACTGGTCTTTAGTTTTAATTCATTCAGCAAATCCAAATTCAGAGCGGTAACTATTTTTAAATACACAGCACCATCTTTCGGCCGATGTATGAATAGCAATGATCATTGGTTCGTGTTACGGTCACGTGATGCATCCAGCAAAGCAGCTTTTTGATTAAGAATTTCTTTTAAACACAGCAGAAAACGTGTTGTTTACGTTTTCTTAACTTGCCAAGCGTCTGAGAGATATTCTATTTATCACGTCGAACAAACTTTAGCCGATGATTGTTGATTTATATTGAACTATTTTGCTATCATGTATTGTTTTTCTAAGAAATTTATAAAATAAATTTAAGCCATGTTGTACAATATTATACTCTCTTAAAACGAAAGAGCCAAAATAACTCAAGTTGAGCCGAAATCCACTCATCTCACGATTTGAAAGTCAGCTTCTCATGAAGAGTTGAAACAACTCGAGTGAACGAGTTGTTTTTAAGCAACTCATGATTAAGTTATCTCTATTTTACTCATACTTGAGTTAAATCAAATCAATGAAGGTTAAATCCAGTAGCACTTGAGTGATTTATAACTAACTCATACTTGAGGAGGGGAAGGGGAATTAAAATTCATGGTAAAATGTAATATTTCAGTGTAAAATAATAAATTTCATGAACAGGTAGATTATTATTTTAGAAAACAAAAAGTAATTTGCATATTGAATGTATGCATATCTATGTTTACATATATGTATATATTCAACAATTAAGTGAAAAGTATTTTTTTTTTTTTTCTGAGCTGCCTGAAATAAATACCCCCCCCCCCTCCCGACCCAAAAAGAGAATTTTAAAGGGAATATTTAAAAACATAAGAATTTCTGCAATTTAAATATTTTAATCTTTTTTTTTTATTTTGTTATAATGATTACGTTTTCTATGCAATATTATTCTATACATTGCATGATATTTTTCAGTTTATATCAATATTATCATTAAATGTTTTAATCCTAATACTATTTAGGAATATTCACACAGTGAATATACGGGAATGGAGATATTTACCTTATTTTTAACAACATATGATACAAAAAATATGGGATTTATACAGCTTCACAAATCAAGTATATTTATTTTAAAATATTAGAAAAACAGTATATATACTAATAAAGCTACTTTTCAAAAGTTTTTGTCAACATGAAATAGATATTCTAAAGCTTTTCTTATATATTTGAGATACATTTCAAATAATCTAACTCTCAGCAGCATGAAATGACTAAAACTTATGTATGCGCATTCGAAAAACAAGGCAGGTCAATAAAAATATCCAGGAAAAAAATTCTTCAGACAGAGAAAAAAAAAATAAGAAATATAATTTGTTTACTTTAAAACAATATTTTTAAAGTCAGACAAGTCAATTTTCAATTTATAATATTATGAAAGTTAGAGTTCTGAAACATCATTAAAAAAAATATATATAAAGAAACGCACAGTACCGCCGAGACATTTTCTTTAAAAGATTAAATTGCTACTAAGTGCTATTTATAAATCATATTTATTGAAACAACATTAAAAAAAACTTAAAATGAGAGGCAAAGGATTTGTATAATTATATTTTAGAGCATTTTTTAATATTTATCCTTCCAACTCAAAAGATCTCTAAATGTTCGTTCGGGTGTAAATAGTCCTAAATGTTAGGGTTAAGACATATTTGTTAAAAATATTGATATAAACTGAAAAATATCACGCCATATATAAAATAACAATAAATATAAAACAGAATCATTATAAAAAACATGATTATAGTATTTAAAATAGCAGAAATTCTTACCTTTTACAAGTATTCCTTCTTTAAAATTGCCCGTTTGAACAGCGCGAATAATATTTCAACAGTCAAAAATGTGCTGCCAGTTGTCCGGAAGGCGAAATGCTTGCCTCGATGACGCATGCCTGTCGTCTGTTCAGCGAATGGTCAGTTGGTCAGGTCAGCCGCATTGACATGTCCGCTCGCAAAAGAGTGCTTTTTTTATCGACTTGAGTTGCTTAGTATTCGTTCTTCTGGAGTGCATTAGAAAAATAAAAATTCAGATCAAGATGAGTGAAGCGTTTAAAAATCAACTCATTTACGATCCAATAAATTGCAGCTCTTTTCTGAGAAGCCAAATCCACTCTTTCGTTTTAAGAGAGTAGGCTCAATGAACGAAGTTTTAAATTAATTGTGTTTTCAAGAGGTAATTTTTTCAGTTAATTATTTTAAATTTCAAAAATTTGTAATTTTCATAATGCTGAAAGGATATATGCCCATTGGTAGCACCAACTAGATGAATTTTTAACTGTGTTTTCAATGAAGTTTTCCATAGCTTTTTTTTTTTTTTACATTAAAATAATTTGCAAAATTCATATGTTAAAATGATTTATGATAGTACTCATTCTGGCTAGAGTTTTTGATAAAAATGACGAGAGAGCGAAGCGAGCTGGGACCGCGCAGTGTTCACAATGTGAATTGCGTCGCAAATCACGGGGGTTGGGGAGCGTTAGCGAGCAGGAGGTAGAACCCCCTAGTAATAATATAAAATAGCCGGTAAGTATTTCACTAGACTTTTAATAACTAAACTTACACTTTATGTTTGGTGTATAAAGTGTAAAAAACAATAGTTCACATTTTATATGACACAGTTTAAAACCAAATACGATAAATAAAAATAATGTACGAATTACTGTAGAAAACTGACAATAGCAATATTCAAAGGTCCTGCTGGCCTTTCTTTTGAATACCAATTTTTCATACAATTATTTTCGTGGTAACTTTCTACAGCAAATGCTGTAAAAACTTACCACGTAAATCTCTGCTTGAAAAAAGTCATATTCAAAAAATGGATCAGCAGGAGCTCTGATTATTTATTCTACTACATTTATATAGCCATTCTAGCCGTTCCATTTGAAGCAGTATAATGTGTTTTAATTAATAAACTCCACACAATTTAATAAACACTCACTGTAAAAATTTTCTGCCCTAAAATTACTGAACCAGAGATTTTAGGCAAAGTCCTATAAAAAGGGGGACTTTGTATGTAGATAAACAAGTTTTTCCCGTAAAAATATGAATCTACTGAGATTTAACCGTTTATCTTGAAAACGTGGCATTTCCGTAAAATTACTGTAGCAATTCACGGAAAAATACACGTGAAATTACATTTTTTACAGTGTACGTATTATGTCTCAGACTATGAGTAAAGAGCCACGAGAAGCAAAAAAGACGTGTTAATCGAAGGCGTTTGGTGAGGAACGGCACAGTGAGTCAGTGTGATATCACTATAACGTCATAAAAGATCACAAGTATCACAGGGACAGTGACATCAGAATCTTAGCCCCACGCATAAAATCTTGTGGGATATATATGGGTCATTCCACAGTATTTGACTTCACAAGTTTGAAAAAAAAGTTTTATAAAAAGTTAAGTGTAATACATCATTTTAAAGCTTTAAATCTCTTCTATTAAAGTTTATCCAAATTATTATTATTTTTTTTAAATCAAATAAAAATTAGAGCAGTTTTTTGCAGACATATAGAAAAATTTGTACATAGGTCCCATACGTAACAAACAGCTTTGTCCCGTACGTAACAGATATAATTAGCTTTCATTAATTAATGACGCAATTTAAAAAAATAATTTTAAAGTTAATTAATAAAATGTATATTTCTGCTTCTACTCATTAAATTTATTTGTGACAATATTAAATAAATTCAGAGCAAAATCCAAATTGCTAGAGGTACTTTTAAAAAAAAATTTTGTGGTGTCCCGTACGTAACACAACTTTATTAATTGAAAAATATATATGTATTGGCTCAGAGAAAAAGAAATTTCATAAGAATCTAGTTGAAGTGATATATAATGCATTAAAAATAATTACAAACTTTCTCATTTATATTTTGATACTGAAAAAAGTACAAATATCTCAAAAATGTGCTGTGAAATATCCCGTACGTAACACATGAATACTGTGGAATGACCCATATATTATATATTTCCCATGATCGACCAATACTCATCTATAAACTGGGTTACCACGGGTAAGACCAGTCTCCAAAAAACAAATTGGAGGAAAACACTCCTTTGATTGTCAGGTTTAAATATTTACAATGTTTAGGACATTTTAACAGTTTTCCAAACCAAATATTAATTTTTTTTTCTGCTTCCATTATTAACATTGAAAACAAGAAAATTAGCCTCTAGTGAGATTTGAGTAAACCTATATGAAATGACAGACGAAGTTATCTGGAATCTATTTTACAAGACTTTAAATAAGTAAAAAGACTAAGTTAAACTATACCCTTCAACTCACATATTTTGTAGCATATGTAAATAAAAAATTCAAAAAAATAGAAAATAAAGAAAATATCAGAATGATCTAGAAAATTAATGAAAGGGTAATTCAATTTATTTACACATATACTGTCATTGCATCATTATCGTTAATCATAAAATTAAATAATAATGCTTCCCATAAATGTAATTATGTTCTTCGATGTAGTGAAGTAACGAATAATTAAATAAATTTTCCCATCATTATAATAACTTTAATTTATTTTGATGAAAAATTGAATCTTCACTGTATGAATTGGTTTTTTTTATCATTTAAGATTAAATACATCTTACTCATTGGTCTACAATAATAAATTGATTTCGATACGGGTTAAAAAATGTTTATTTTAATAATGTTGTTTTAGCATTATTATATCAAATTTAGTTTGTTTAACTCAGCATTAAAAGGTTTATTCGATTTCACACATTAATGACTGGTACTTCATGAATATTTAACTACAACTCTTTGTATGTTTTTCTACCAGAAAGAAATTGATTTTTATTTTTGAAGCAAATAATTCCCTCAGGCCTCAGCATTAAAAAACAAGTGGGTAAGTGTGATCGAAGATCACTCAAAGGATTTCATTTAATATTCCTTTCAAAACACTTTATCCTTTCTTTCATAAATCCAAATAAATCTCATTTAGCAACAAAAAAACTCATTTTTTTAAAATGCAAAAATTTACCGGTCTATTTTTTCGCTTTTTTGACAATCCAAACCAGCCCGATAGCGGGCGAAGCCGTCTATTATATTCTGACATAATAATGTCTGTCACTTGAACGAAATGCGATATAAAAAAATAATTTCAAAATTAAACAAGTTGTACACGTTCAAAATGTTAAAATATGTGAATATTTCCATAATCGGATTTTTATCATGATTCAATATGTTTCTCCAACTCATATATTTACTATTCTCTAATACTCATATTGATACTCGCTTTGTATTATTCTCAAACATCTGGAAAATTCGTTAAACTTCCAATATGACGTCAGATTTTCTTTTTAATTCTCTAATGACGTGATATTAATCTGCTTTGTGTACATACACATACTCATACTCCTTGTATTATTGAGAAATCTTTAAAAATTTGCGTTTTATTACCACTATGTCGTCAATCATTTTTATTTCATATTAATCTTTTTTCAATTGGTGAAACTTTTCATTTCATTTTCATTTTTTACGTGGAAATCGTCTGATAGAAAATTAATTATTGTAGAAAGAATTTCATCGTGGATTTTTAATTGTTGGCAAGTGCTATAAAGAAAAATATTTAAATTTAATAGGGAAAGGCTGTTAGATTTTTGGTTTTTTATCTCTCTATATTAAAATAATACGATTTTTCAAACTTTTATGATTTTCAGCGTGACAGTAGGTATTCAGCTGTAAGTACACAAAATTTGAAGTCTGTAAGTTACATAGTTTTTGAGAATAGCTCTGTGACAGACAGACAACGGAGCGGGAGTAATAGGGATTCGTGAGATGAACGAAACGCAAAAAATTGAAAGTTATGAACTGAATACAGATATGAAAATTTAACGTTGTGGTGAAACGATAATTTTATTTGGTACATTCTCACTGTTAGTCCATAATTATAATTAAAATCCCAAAGTTCAACAATCATGCTTTCAATAAAAGTAATTGCACTGTAAAAACAAAACCGTCAGTAGATATGTTTTTTTTCCGTTAATAAAGATCCAAAATGTCTCGTTTTATTTTGTACATTATTTTTTTAAATCAAAGAAAACTGCGAAATCTAAACTAAAAGTGAACTAAATTTCTCAAACCGAAAGAGTATTTCTGTGAAAAGATGCAAGATTGACCTCAACTGTGCTGACAGTAGTTTTTCAATTTCTTAAAGGAATTTCTCATTTGTCTATTTTCTCTCAAATGAAGAAAGATTCTTCAATCTAAAATGAAAAATAGCCGGAATTCCGCCCTTCTAAGCTGAAAATGCCCGAAAATTTCTCCACTTTAAACTGTATATTTTCACGAAATATCCGCGAGATTACGCAGAAATTACAAAAACCGTTTCCATTTTTTGAAAAAAGAAATTTAAGTGCTGTTCATGGTTTTTCGAAGTAATAAATTTAATAAAAATCTACCTCTCTTTAATCATTTAATTTCATTCTAGTGGATTTGCTCAGACGTAAAATGACGAAAAATTCAACATCCCATTAAATAAATTAGTTGCTATAAATCCATTAAGAATATCTCCTTCTTACTTGTTGCTCTAAAATCGAATTTAATTTCGTTCAATAACCAGTGAAGTGCATTTCAATAATGCCGTACGTCATTATAATTTCTAGTCTAGTTTGATTACGTCTGCTACGTCTGAATCTGCAATAAAGGCTTTATTAAAATTGACATATTGAGAGGTTTATTCAATTTAACACTTTGAAATGCGTACAGGTGATTGTGGCTTTTTAACAGATGTATTAAAGCTTGGTTAATATGTTAAATGCTTTATTAAATCTTTCATTGTCTTATATTGAATACTTCATTAAACTTTATAAACGGAATACTTTAATAAATAAATAATTTTCAATATCCATGAATAATACCCATGTCTTACATTTTAGTCTGTTATATTAAATTAATTTCAATATAGACCTAGTGTATTTTAATCTAGTTGTATTGAAATTCACGCTTTCACGTTTCTTGTACAGCTTGATTAATTCTGAAGTAAAACTTTTATTAAAATTTACACTTTGAAGGGTCGATTGAACTTAACTATTTGAAAGCCACACAAATGAATGGGGCCACATTAGTTGCTATAAAACCATTAAGAAAATCTTTCTCTTACTTTTTGCTCTACAATGTAATTTAATTTCGTCCAATAACCAGTGAAGTGCATCACAATAGTGTCGTATGCTATAAGTTTTTCAAATGTAGTTTGAACACATCAGCGTCTGCAGTAAAGGCTTTACTAAAATTGACATTTTGAAAGGTTTATTCGATTTAACACTTTGAAATGCGCACAGGTGATTGTGGCTTTTTGACAGATGTATTAGTGAAAGCTTAGTTAATATGTTAAACGCTTCATTAAATCTTTCATTGTGTTACACTGAATAGTTCATTAAACGTTATAAACTGAATATTTTAATAAAAAAATAATTTTCTATTTTCAAGAACAATATCATTGTCTTACATTTTAGTCTGTTATAATAAATTAATATTAATATAGACCCAATGAATTTTAATCCACTAGTATTGAAACTTACGAATTCACATTTCAAGTCTAGTTTGATTCATTCTGAAGTAAAACTTTTATTAAAATTAACATTTTGAAGGGTTATTTGAAAGCCACACAAATGAATATGGCCATAATATTGACCATAATATTAGTTGCTATGAATCCATTAAGAATATCTTCATCTTACCTGTTTCTCTACAACACTGATGTACGTTCAAAAGTCAGTGAAGTGCATTTCAATAATGCCGTATGCTATTATAATTTCTAATCTAGTTCGACTACGTCTACTACATTGATCTACTACTACATCGATTATTGAGATTAGGGGCTCCAACTTCGCCTTCCGAGTTACATAATATAGGTGAAATCAAATTTTTTAATAAAAACTCTAATAGATTTTTTACATTTAATATATATTTTTTGATTGTCCACTAACAACACCAAAAATGGTTTTTATATGAAAAACATTCATTATGTATTCAAATAGTGTTTTAAAACTGATTATAGACAATACTACTTTGTAGTAGAAGAAGAAATCACGAAAAGTCGTTATTCACAGCAGATTTTTTTATTCTGATAACTACTGTGTTTTAAGCGCATATTCCAGTCTGTAAAATTTGTGTTTTATGTATTTATTGATAAAGTTTTAATTTAATTTTGCAATATTAGCCGGAAACAAATGCTGAACTATTGATATTGTTTCAAGTGTACTTAAGTTAATCTTTTGTAATCAGACTTCACGCGATAGAGATCAATTTAAAAAAAAAAGTTATGCTTGAAAATTATGTTAAAAACGATAAAGTTACAGTATATAGTTTTTGAACAAATGGCATTTGAATATATATTTTTAACACTTTACAACCTAGTTGAAAAGTGTTTATGACTTCCGTTTGTCTGGCCCTATGTCCGTCTGCCGTCTGTCCGTGCTCTAACTCCCGTAAATATGCTCGGATTGCCCTGCAATTTTTATATGTTATTATCGTTATCTATAGAATGTTTCCTACTTCAACTGAAGTGTGTAGCACTTATAGTTTTTTTTACAGAGACACTCAAAAGAATTCCGTTACATTACGGTCTATGGGGGGAAAATCATTTGCGGTTAGTTTTAATGATGTTATACAATTTCAAACACATTGTAATTGATATATATCACTAAGGTACATTACAAGAAGCTTAATATGGAATAGGGTGTGCATAGCACTTATAGTTATTTTACAGGGACAGTCAAAAGAATTCCGTTACATTACGTCTATGGAGAAAAATCGTTTGCGGTTTAATTAAATAATGTTTCACTATTTAAACGCATTGAAATTTAGATATATCACTAAGGTGCATTACAAGAGGCTTACTACAGAATATTGTGTGTATAGCAGTCATCGTTCATTTACAAGGACACACAAAAGAATTCTATACTATCTGTTAACAATAATTCCTGGAAGTGCGTTTTAAGTTGCTGAACGCGATTTTAAATTTAACTCACTTTTTGTCTATTACTTGGTGTATATAAATTCTGTAGATCATATACAGGGCAGCACAAATGTTTGCGAACACATTTCCGTTTATTGACAGAAACTCCAGAAGGAGAATTTTAAACTGTGCTACGCGTTTCTTAGCTGAACTAAAATTTAGCATCCTATGTAGTATATATACAAATTTATAGATCATATACAGGACTGAATAAAAGTATTCGGATAATTTTCCGAATATTGTATGTGTTGGAAATTCCTCAAATTACGTTTTTAAGTATGCTATGCGTTTTCCAAATAGTTTACTTAGATTTATCTTTCAGCTTATTAAACGGCAATGATTTGTAAAATTATTTTGGAAGCGTTGGAAAGTGTTACATAATCTATGCTTGACGCATGATTTTTCGTTCTTGTTTCCCTTCTCGACGGTGAAAAAATTGTAATTGTGAGATGCTTAGAAGTTAAAATGTTCAGTAAATGCAAAATTTATTAGTCAGATTTTCCCATTTTCAATCTGACGCCAGTGTTACTGAAGGACACATTTTGCTTTTTAATATGGATTAGTTGCTACAAATCCATTAAGAATATCTTCCTGTTAGTTTTTGCTCTACAATACTAATTTCGTTCAAAAATCAGTTAAGTGCATTTCAATAATGCCGTATTCTATTATAATTTCTAAGCTAGTTTGACTATGTCTGTGTCTGCAGTAAAGGCTTTATTAAAATTTACATATTGAGGGATTTATTCAATTTAACATTCTGAAATGCGTACATGAGATTGTGTTTCTTTGACAGATGTATTACTGAAATCTCGATTAATATATAAATACTTCATTAAATTTTTCATTATGTTCCACTGAATAGTTCATTAAACGTTATAAACTGAACACGTTAATAAATAAATACTTTTCCATTTCTATTAAAAATATTGCTGTCTTAAATTTTAGTCTGTTATGATAAAATAATTTCAATATAGACCGAATGAATTTTAATCCAGTTGTATTGAAACTTACACAATCACAATTCCAGTCTAGTTTGATTAATTCGTAAATAAATCTTTTATTTAATATTTATATGTTATTTACACATTATTTTATATAGTCATATCCGTTAGTGCCAAATTCTCGCCAAACTTGGTGACACTGGGCGAAATATCACCAAATTTGGCGACCAAAATAAGTCTTCATAAATGAAGCCAACTTGGCTATAGTTGACTAATTTGGCAAATTTCTTATTCAAATTCAGCATTAACGAATTTTCTGAAATCGGGTTCTTTGAATTTTAGCTTGCTGTTACGAGTAACATTATCTAAAATATTAAAACGAAAATATAGGAAAGCTACATTTTCCTCCCAGTACAGGCCGGAAGAACTTTTTTAATATGGATTAGTTGCTATAAATCCATTTAGAATATCTTCCTGTTAGTTGTTGCTATACAATACAATACTAATATAATTTCGTTCAAGAGTCAGTGAAACTCATTTCAATAATGCTGTATTCTATTATAGTTTCTAATCTAGTTTGACTATGTCTGCATCTGCAGTAAAGACTTTACTAAAATTAACACAATGAGAGGATTATTCAATATAACACTTTAAAATGTGCACAGGTGATTGTGGCTCTTTAACAGATGTATTAGTGAAAGCTT
This sequence comes from Maratus michaelseni, assembly GCA_963931845.1. Taxonomy (NCBI): domain Eukaryota; kingdom Metazoa; phylum Arthropoda; class Arachnida; order Araneae; family Salticidae; genus Maratus; species Maratus michaelseni. The sequence goes on along the minus strand of OZ007597.1, from coordinate 91,946,515 downwards.
GGTTGATATGTTAAATACTTCATTAAATCTTTCATTGTGTTGCACTGAATACTTCATTAAACGTTATAAACTGAACACGTTAATAAATAAATACTTTTCCATTTCAATGAATATATAATTAATTGTCTTGCATTTTATAGTCTGCTATAATAAATTAATTTCAATATAGACCCAATGAATTTTACTCCAGTTGTATTGAAACTTAGGCATTCACATTTCTAGTCTAGTTTGATTAATTCTAAAATAAAACTTTTATTAAAATTCACACTTTGAAAGATGTATTGAACTTAACCATTTGAAAGGCGCACAAATGAAAGTGGATAATCGATGATTAAAAACCCGATGATTAAAATCGATGAATGATGTAATAATCGATTATTATTAAGATTAAGGGCTCCAACTCCATCTTCCGGGTTAAAAAATATAGGTGAAAACATTGTTTTTTGGGGAAAACTCAAATTGATTTTTTTACGTTTAATATACATATTTTAGATTGCCGACTAAGAACACCAAAAAGCATTGAATGTGAAAAATATTCATTATGTATTCAAATAAAGTTTTAAAACTCGTTAAAAGCGATATTTTCGTATTATCTGCAAGCCAAGAGTTAATAGCCGAAGAAATCGCCAGAGATCGCTACTTAAAGCAGACTTTTTTATTCTGATAACTACAGTGTTTTAAGCACGTAGTTCGATTACAAGTCTGTTAAATTTGTGTTTCATTTGTTTATTGATGAAGTTTTAATTTCGTTTTGGAAAATCAGCCGGAAGCAAATGCTGAACTATTTATATTGTTTCAAGTGCAAACGGGTTAATATTACTTACCCATCATACGTAGTATAGGGTAAGTCTTGTAATCGTTTTAAAAATCGAAAAATTTTTTGACGGATTTACACGTTTCAAATACTGGAGATTCCGAAAAACATATTTTTAGGAAAAAATTTTGCCGTCCGTCTGTCTGTATGTCTGCAAACGCTCTATCTCCCAAACAAATTGAGATAGAGACTTGAAATTTGGTATGTACTTAGTGTGTAATGTAATAATGGGAAGAAAATTATTGAATTTCAGTAACCTCGCTTATCCGGAACTATTTTTTTTTTACTCTCGAAATATTCGTTCTGATAAAAGGTATATAAAATTTTTCGAAATCGTTTGTTTTAAGGAGTGAATATAAAAGACAATAAAAAACATAAATTTTGCATAAAGAGTGAAGTCGATCGAAAAATTAGTTGCTGAGATATTTGTAATCCTATTTTCCACACTCTTCGATTTTTCATGAGCCTGTATTTCATTCAAATTTCAATTCAAAGATATATTTTAATTGGAAATGAGACGCTTAATCCGACGCAGTCAACCGTTAGTTAATAGGATTATCAATTTTGGAGTTATAAGGATGTTTCTTTTACGCAATTCAGTAATAGAGCGTTTAAAGCGAGGCTAACGAAAAAGAAAGGCTACCGTGGTGCTTTACGCGTATCTTTTTTTACAGACCGTGGGAGTCACGTGATGCTCGAATCCACCAATGCAGGTGTACGAAAAGAGCATCACGTCACTCTAGCGGTCTGTAAAAAAAGATGAGTGGAATGCACCGCGGTAGCCTGTCTTTTTCGTTAGCCTCGGTTTAAAGTTTATGACATCATCAAGCCACGATTTTATTCGAATTGCAATGCATTTTACAACTAGTTTACACGTGTTTAATTTTCATATTTAATATTATGCATATCCATGATAGGTAAGTATTACGGTGGCCCCCAACGACTAGTTTTGTAATCGCATTGCACGTGATAGAGATCGATTTAAAAAAAGTCATGCTTCAAAATTATTTAAAAAATCAAAAAATATCAGTATACAGTTTTTAAGCAAAAGAAATTTGATAGTAGATTTTTCCCCTTTTCGACAGAATAAAAATTTTAATTGCGAGATGCTTAGAAGTTAAAAATTTCAGTGAAAGAGAAATTTATAAGTCAGTTGTTTCCAACGTCAATCTGACGTCAGCGGTACTCACGGACGAGTTTTTGCTTTTTACAATAGATTATTTGCTATAAATCCATTAAGAACATCTTCCTCTTACTTGTTGCTCTACAATATTACTTGAATTTCGTTCAAGAATCAGTGAGGAGGATTTCAGTAATGTGGCACGCCATTATAATTTCTAATCTAGTTTGACTACGTCTGAGTATGTAGTAAAGGCTTTACTAAAATTGACTCATTGAGAGGTTTATCCAATTTAACAGTTTCAAATGCTCCCAGGTGATTGTGGATATTTGACAGATGTATTACTGAAAGCTTGGTTATTATATTAAATACTTCATTAAATCTTCATTATGTTATACTGAATAATTCATTAAACGTTATAAACTGAATACTTTAATAAATAATTTTCTATTTCCATGAATAATAATATCTATATATATGTATTACAGTTTAGTCTATTAAATTAAATTAAATTAAATTAAATATGATCTAATGAATTTAATTCAAGTTATATTGAAATTTACGCATTCACATTTCTAGTCTAGTTTGATTAATTCTGAAGTAAAAATTTTATTAAAATTGACACTTTGAAGCATTTATTGAACTTAACAATATGTAAACTGCACAAATTGGCTAATCAACTATACTTCAATTATTAAGTCTAGGAATCCAACCTGGGCTTCCCGGGTTACAGAATAAAGGTGTAAACCAATTTTTTAATTGAAAATTGATAGATTTTTTTACATTTAATTTTAATTTTAGATTGCCCACATACAACACGAAAGAAGATTTTTATGTGAAAAATATCAATAATGTATTCAAATAAGTTTAGAAATTTATTGAAAGCAATACTTTCGTATTTGCCGCATGGCAGGAGTAAATAGACAAAGAAATCGCCAAAGAATTCTCTACTTACAGTTAGCTTTTTCGATCCTGGTAATTTCAGTGGTTTAAGTGCGTAATTCGATTTCTTGGCTATTTAATTTGTTTTTTATTTATTTTATTTTATTACGTTATTTATTTTATTTTATTACGTTAGTTATTTATTGAAGGAGTTTTAATTTCATCATGAAATATTAGCCAGAAAGAAATTTAGACTAATATTATTTTAGATTTATGGGGTATATTTAATTTACTCCAGTTTTCTATATGAACGATGTACATATAATGTATTGAGCGAGTTTTAATTTTATTATGAAATATTAGCTGGAAAGAAGTTTACACTAATAATGTTTGAGATTTATGACTTTATTTACGTCAGTTTTTTATATGAACTATGTACGTATAATGCAGAACAGTACTGTGAATGTTTGGGGAGAAATTAAAGCAGCATGTCGGTACTGAAAACGTTCCATTCCGATACAAATATTTTTACTCTCCTGAAAAATGCAAGACCTCATACAGCAGGTGTAACAAAACTAAAATTTCACTGGACAACATTGAACCTTCTTCTTTATAGTCCGAATGGTCAAGTATTAGTTAGACGATCCTTTTAAAGAAGCGTTAGGAGGAGAAATATTATGATCAGATGAAGAAATAAATCAATGAATTTTTGTGCAATTTGTTTCAGACATGCCTTAATTCTTTTTATTAAAGAATAATTTAAAAAAAAACTTCTGAATATGTCGGAAAATCCGTTGTAATTATTAAAGAGACGCTTTATCGGAAAAACGACATTGGCACAAATTTGGTAAAAAGTATTTTAAAAATGGTCTTGCACCCTCGTGCAACCATCGTTTCTTTAAACATATCAAGAAATGTTGTTTATAAATTGCACATTTTCTTTATTTGTAGTGCTCGCAACAGACAGATATAGGGAGAGTATATGAAAATATTTATTTGTACATATACAGAGTGTCCCTGTTTATATACATTTTATTATGATTATCGTTGACGAATAGCTAATTCCTAAACCGTTAGTTTCAGAAGTGTATTTCCAATTACAAAAATGTCTTAAATATTGTTCTTCATCACACAAAAATCCATTTACACCAAAAGAGTTTTATTAATAGATAAGAAATTAATTTTTTTATGCTTCCTTATTTCAATAAATTATATTTACAAATATATATATGTCTATATATATTTTTTTTCTTACATGGCGCGGAAATAAGGCTGAATTTCTAGCTTACCGTTTGATAACAACCGTAGTTTCCAGAGCTCAGACCAATGAACAGACTATATTGGGTAAGATCAGCTCTGCCTCCAATATGGCCAATATGGCAGCCAGAGTGAGAGCAGTCAAACTCAAACTTGCAAGTATTAAAAATAAAATAACATGTACGTAATCCAAAGTGTTTGAGATAATTCCTCATTTTAATTATGAGTAATATCGTTAATTTCCAATGAATTCTCAACTCTTATTTAGAATTTATTTACAAATTTCACTCACACGAAAATCGGAGAGAATAAAAATATCAACTGTCTAGATTGTACCTGCTGCCATCTGTTGCTATCTTGATGAAGTAAAAAAATAATTTATTTTGCAAAAATCTATAATCAATTAGAAAAGTAAGATGTCGAACGGAATTTAAAATATGATGGGTGGTACATATGAACCATCTTCCTATCACGTAGTGTTTTTTTTTAATGAATTTAAGTCGTGCTATACAATATTATAGGTGCAATGAGTTTTAAACTAATTGTGTTTCCAAGATAATTTTTTCATAGTATTTAAATGATTTATGCCCATTTGTAGCACCAACTAAATGCAATTTTAATTGCATTTTCAACGAAGTTTTCAATTAGTTTTTTTACTTTAAAAAATTGTCAATTTCATATGTTAAAATGATTTATGGTAATACTTATTCCGACTAGAGCTGCTGCAAAAACAAAAAGGGTAAAGCGAGTGAGCGAACTTGAACCACGTAGCGGTCTTAACGCTTTATATCCTGAATTAATTTTCCAGCTACCTTTTAATTGTATTTTTGCATCATTGGATAAGTTTTGGTACAGAATAAACATAGGAAAGAGGAAAATATTTTTTATAGTGTTTTAGTGGTTAATTATGCAACTGTAACCACCATAAATTTTTTACCCTATGATATAAAATAAAATAGTAAATTTCAATTAGTAAACTTCAAATAAAATATAGGAAAACCTGTAGATATACACCTGTAGAGTATAGAAAACAATAGAAAATAATAGTACTAAATAACCGGTAATAAACCACTAAAATTACTCAAATGAATAACAACATGCATGTCAATTCTATTGCAAAATGGATTTCGAATGTAGCGTGGCAAATGTAAAATCCCTACAATGCAAAGAAATAGGATATGTGCTTGAATTTGCCATCTCCTACCTGCTGTCAGAAATACACTCTTTGTGCCATTGTGAATACCGTTAGGAAAAACGGTCATATTACGAATATATAGGTGTTTTATTAACCCCTTGGGGACGAGCGACACGAATACGTGACGCATAAGATGCTCAGAATCCTCGATTATTCGCACCAGTTATTATTATTATTTTTTTTTGTAAAGTTTTCCTTATATAATCATAGCATTTTTGCGATTCAATTATGTGAAAATTTCTCATTTGAAAAACCGGTGGTAACAGATTAAAAATTCTGTAAATGACGCTCGTCGTGAAGGGGTTAAAGTGGTACTTATAAGTACCGTCAGGATAAAAATGGTTAATGTGAATTACTTCGCAATTCACGGGGGTTGGCAAGCGTTAGCGAATAGGGGGATGAGCTCCCTAGTATGTATATATATACTCTAAAAAGTAAAACAGTAAAAATTCTACTATAGCCAAATTTATTGATATTTTACAGTTTCAAATTTTTTGAATTTTCGTCGTTTTCTGGCATTAAAACTGAAAAGTGGAATTGAGTTCTGAGTGGTAGAAAGCGCTAAAATTTATTAAAATGTTAAATATAAAAATTCGATAAATTTTGGTCATAGAAGAATGGATTTATTATTGTTTTAATTGTCAGAGCGTGGGGAAAGTTTTTCTAAGTATAACACATCCCACCCATTCACTGGATAAAAATATAATTTCGTATTAAAAAAAATATTTCGACGTTAATGGATTTTTATGAAGAAGAATATTTTAAACATCTTTAAACTAAGCGTTTAGAAATTAGCTATTGGCCATTACTAACAAGGGGCTCTTTATATATATATTAGTTGTAGAAACTGCTCTGGATTTAAAAAAAATTAATATCACCTATACTGCATGCTTTTCACAAAATTTTTCCTTTATTAATGTGTGTTCTAAATAGTGCTTTTTTGAAGAAAGAATAAATTCATTCACGTTTCTTTAAGCAGTCGCACCTGAGATTTAATTATAATCTTGAAAATTGTGCGAATGAACTTAATTTTCTTTCCTTCGTTACTCCGTAATTAACGTTTTTTCTAAAACCCTTTGATTTAGAATAGGATTTAATTATATAAACTTGGAATAGAGAGAAAAGGCTTTCCAAGATACCAGTTTAATTATTGAATACTATTTTAAGCTTCTTTAAAAAAAAAAACATTTCTTATGTCCCACTTAAGAGAGATATGAAGTACAATAAACATAATATATTAGTTATATAAAAAAGCGGTTGAACGTAAGCTTATGTACGAAAAATTACGTACGTATAAGTTATGTACGAAAACAGAGCTATACATCTGAATAAGTGATATATGTAGAAGATATTATTGTTTATGAAATATTTATGAATAAATTTTACTTATAATTTTGCAGTAATTTGTCGCGGACATTTGCAAATTGTTGTTCAGAACATTATTTTGAAAAAAAGAGGCAAGTAACGATCACGTGATTTATACAATAGCATATCCCCTTCCTCCACGAAAATAGCGTTAAAAGTTGCGTCAGTGCTCCCTCTAAATTTTAGGACTTTTGTATTGCTCTACTCGCTACATTAAATTGTTCAAAATGTAGCAAGCTACACTCCAAACTACTAGAAAAAGTAGCAACTACTGTAGTTTCGCTATTCGTAGTGCGCTACTTACGCCCACTAGCTGGAGTATATGCAAACTGCTGATGGTGAACTTCTAGTAAAACAGCCACTTCTTTTCTAGCTTATTTAATTCCAACATTTCACTGCTGTGTCTACACACAATTGAAGTTTTTTTTTTTTGTACTGAAACTAAAACGTTGAATGTGACTGCTGTCATTGTAAACTTTGATGAATGTTTGTGGATAAAAGCAATGGAAGTAATGTGTGCCGACAATGAAGGTGCATTTAATAACGTGATAATTCCTTATACCCGATTTTACACGCTCATGCCTTTTTTTTGAATTATCAGTGAATTCATAGGTGGTTCCGAAATGGGAGAATCCTTGAACCTAGTATTTGCTGAAAATATTGTGTCCCATATCTTAACAGAGACAGCCTATTCGTCTGCTTTTAATTCAAAGTACATTTAGTAGGTTCTTCAACTGTTACTGCTCTAATAATAGTAGATATATTGAACTGCAGCATGTTTATTAATTAAATAAAATATTAATTCACATACAAATAAACGCACGTGTGAACATATAGACCTAGAGGCATATAATACATACCTATATCTGAACACTTTTATAGAACTCTATGATAAATTGTTTAGAAGCGAGATCGAAGTGGAAGAAATGCCTTCATCGCCTATCATTCTTAAACATACATCACTTATAGAAGAAAAGAAATAATCACAGAGTTGCCTTGCCCAATTGTGGCTTATATATCTAAAAGTGGTAAGCATTGCCAAAATTTTTATTTCGGCTAAAAGACCAGGAGATTCTGAAAAGCCCTTGCACGCAGTTGAGCATATGCTTCCATTTTTTACAAGTTCTGGTCATAATAATTATACAAAAGTACCAGAATATACCTTCAACAAATTCCGAAACTGAACATAACGAATACAGAAGTAAGTGTACTGAGAGAAGTGATAATACACCCTCAGACAATGAAGTTTTAATGTAAATAAAGAGATCCCAATGAACGTATTAAATAAAAAAGTCCAGGAGAACCAAATCTGAATCATTTCGTTACCCGTTGATTTTCTTTCATAACTTTGGCAATAAAGAAATTATTGTAGCATACTTTTCAATAAACCCACCTTGTTTTATCCGAAATGTGTTAACATTTATAACAAGTATTTAAAGTGGGCTTCATCAGTATTTAAAATTGAGTTGGATTAATATTTCGGAATGCTGCTTGAGAGTACCTGTGGTGTACAGTAGATACAATACCGTGCATTTTCACCCTTTCTTGCACTTTTATCATATTGTACACAAAACAAAACAAAACAAATTCACAAAACATTTCACTACATCATAATTCTTTAAATAGTGAACAAAAATTCTTGGTCGGCATGGAGTGAGACAACCTGTATGTTTGACTATATAAGTGTATTACAAGCCAGGTTGCCTATACAGATTCTCTTGATGTGATAAAAGACGTTCATATGCCAATTTTACGGTACCGTGTTCGACTACCGATGATACCGATATACACTCTTTGTGGAGTTTCGGGTGTAATCTTTAATGATGTCTATTTCTTTGTGTCTATTCTGTCTTCTTTTCGACGATGGCTGTGCACATTTGTCAAGCAAACAAGACTCATCTATCTGCTCAATTAAATAAAAATATCACCTCTTATCGTTTGTCACTGACTGAAAGAACTGTCTCTTTATGTGTTAAATACACTTAAAATTTGTATTTTAATTGAACATGAAGATGCAACTGTTAATATAGAAGCATAATTTAAATATATGAATATAAATAATGATATGAAGATTTAGCATTTTTCTTTTTATGATAATAAACTGAAGAAGCAACTTTTTCGGCGGTAGTAAACAGACTGTTTTAATATATAAAACGGCATTCATCGATTATTTCAAATAAAATAATAAATTTACATTTCAACTAAGAAATCGGATTTTAGTCTGATATTACAAGTAAAACTGTATGAAATGTAGGGCATTTTATATATTTAAAACACTAAGCCTTAGTAGCAATAGAACTGCAACAAAATTTCTGTTAAAAAATGTATTTTTTTTTTTTTTTTTTACATTTCTAACTTTTTTTAACGACCCAGAGAATACGTATCGAATTTTTATAAATCTTTCTGTCTTCTGGAATGGAAAAAGTTCTCAACCGTTTTTAAATACTGTTGAAAGAGACAAGATGAGGTAGCTGGAAGCATTTACATTGTCCTTTTCAGATATTCTTAAGTATTTAGTAAAATAGAATTATTTCATCTGTTTGTTCTTTTAGAGTGTTTTTTTACATAACTCATTTCTCAAAACAGGATACAACATTAATAATAAATTGCGCTTCAAAGCATTTTTATGTTAAAGAAGAATTTTTTTTAAACATAAGTATTCAATTTAATGTATAAACAAGAAAATGTATCTCGAAAGTGTTTATTTTTATTTCCACTCCGAAAACGTTGAAAAAAAATGAAGAATTTTTTAGTTGCTTATACAGGGTGATTCATAATGAATGGGACAAAAAGAAAACATGATTGTGAACGTTGTAATTAATATATTTAGAAAATTCAAATTTACCTCAAAACTACATTTATTCAAGTTTCTACAGGTGTTCAATATGTGCCCCTCCGGTGACACGACAAATGTCTACACGGTAATCAAGCTCCTGCCACACTCGTGATAGCATATCCCCTGTGATGGAGTTCAACACTGCAGTTATCCGCTGCTTCAGTTCCTCTAAGTCCTGAGGAAGTGGAGGCACAACCACCTTGTCTTTAACGAAGCCCCAGAGAAAAAAAAATCACAGGGCGTTAGATCTGGTGGGTTTTGTTTCTTTTCGTCCTGGGCTTTTGTTCTTACATAAGTAGCCGGTATCCTGGAACTGCTTCACCCACCTGCTTATGTTATGCCGATGCGGTGGTTCTTTACGAAATTTCGTGCGAAAATGTCTTTGCACAACAGTTACCGAGTAGGTTTTGGCATATTTGAAAGCGCAGTACGCTTTCTCCTGCATGGACGACATTTTGTTTAACAGCGCCTCTAGCGGCGAGTTCGTCATTCGATGATTTTTCCTTGTTGCCAAATAAAACTTGTATAATTGTAGTTGCAGAATAAATTTGTTTCGGCTGAATAAATCCATTACGGCAGTCACACTGCGCTATTCTTTTTGGCCCATTCATTATGAATCACCCGGTAGTTCAGGCTTATAAACTTTTTCTGTTTTACATATTCTTTATCGAATTTGTAAAATGTATTTCAACGGTAAAACATGTCTTTAGTGACAGAAAATGCTGAAAATTCCTACAATTCAAAATATCTTAACTCAATATGTTTTGGACATACAAAAATGAATTCTTTATTGTTTAACTTGTTAGAGAATTAAGAAGGTTTTTCTAAATATGACGTGTAGGACCTACGTACCGTATAACAATTTCAATTTCGTAACAGTTAAAAAGATAATATATTTTTTAGATTAATGGATTTTTATGAAGATTAATGAATTTTTTTTCAACTGGAACTATAACTCAACTAACGGTATAGGAATTATCTATTGATCAACGATAAAAAAGGACACCCCATATATATAAGTATATACATAATAATACAATTATTATCTGATATAAATTGAGTCCGATTTTAAATAAAGACTTATGCTAAAAACTATACATAATATACAAACTAATGATATAGACAATTAAAAAAAATCATAATCCTGATTCTTTTAAAAAGATATAATAAAGAAAAAGAGTCTTTTAAAAAAATATATCAAACATAGCCTTTTTACTTTAGAAAAGGGAATTTTCCAAATAAAATACTAAATGTATGTTCAACGTAAAACATCAGAATTTTGTCAAAAGTATCTTATGTAACTTTTTATCAAAAACCAGATCAGATATCTGCTCTTTTCAGACAATGAACATAAAAAAACATATCTGGATCAAAATCCCTTAAAAGTTTTGTTTAGACTTTTGTAACATTTTTGAACGAATACAGAATTTTTGTAATCAAATTTTATAAGGGTTTTTGTCTCTGGAAAAGAAATAGTTCTCAACGGTTGCTATCCAGTATTGGAAGGCGCAAAAAAGATAGTCTTTATCACATGTCTCAAGAGGAAGCATTTCATCGTCCTCTTCAGCATTTCTTAGAAATTGTAAAATAGGATTATTGCATCTTTTTTATTGTTTCAGGCAGTTTTACAAAATTGAATTTTCCAAAATCCTATACAAGGGTAGCAGTGAAAGGCAGTTCGAAGCATTTTTTTGCAATAGCGACTATACTTTTGTAAAAGTTAAGTAGTAACATTGAATCAAAAGAAAAGAACTAGGATATGTTTATTTGTTTAGATTTTTTTCTCCGGCACAAAATAAAGTTGATCAAGATTGGAAACAACTTGTAGCTGTTTGTAGTGTATGAGTAACTTTTTTTTTAAATTTGTTGTTTTGGTGAAATTTGCTTAGAAGATTTGTAAAACATATTTTAACGTACCAAATAAAGTATTGCACTTCTAAAAATTAGTACATAAAAATTAACAAACATATTTATTTTGGGGTATTTTCTGCTTTATAATAGTTCCAAGTATTTAAGAGCCAATTTTGAAAAACACACGTACTCATTATTTTTACCATTTATATAACTACATACTTGCTAATTCGACTATAATAAATAATATCGCGACAAAAATGTAAATAAAACGATATACCTATATTCATACATGAATCCATTTATTTACCATAAGATATAATCATTTAAACATGAAGTGAGAAATATGTCTTCTTCACACTATTCTGGAAAAATGCACTGGTCGACGATTCCTAAGTACAGATAACACTACCAACGACAAGAGCCTCAATATCGAAGGCATGTTGGAATTAACATAAGTGAGAGATGCAATAAGAAGTAATGTATGCCTGCAAATTTTTTATTTCCTCACCTAGTAGTCACGTGACAGCACTGAGAAGAGATTTAAACAATTTGCTGAGTATTGGCAGTAGCTGTTGAAAATAAAATTTGAACGCAAATGAATTACTTGAGGATTTTGAAGTTGTGGTTGTGAATATGTCTTGTCAAACATGGACGTATTACTAGAAAGGTCGAAGAAAGGCGTCAAATAACAGATGTTGACAAGGAATTTAACACCGTCCATAGTGTCGTTTTCCTACTTGTGGTAGCATATCAAAGAAATGGGATGTGTAACAGGCGTTACGAGGGAAGTTATCATTGCACTACCACAGCTGAAGAAGACAGATCTTTTGTCGTATCAGCCAAAATGGACAAGCATAACAAAGCTAATTAAGTGAAAAATCAGTTTATTGCTACACCAGGCAAGCGTATAACCCTAGAAATCTAGCGAGGTGTTCGTAACAAGTAGGACTATACGCCCGAAAACGAATTATGTGCATCCAATTGTCGAGAGTTCAACGTAAAGCCTGCTTGCAGTGATATAGTCGGCATCACAATTGGACCGATACTACAATTACCAATATCAGTCACATGGATATTTTGTGGACGATAAGCATTACCACTTTCACACCAGATATGTTGTCATCTACGAACAAATGAGAAATTGAACCTTAGAGGACAAATACCACTAGAGGACGGATCCCATTTTTCCTTCGGAGGGAGAGAGTTGAATCCAAGATTATTCCGATTTCATCGCCCAAAGGGAGTTTTTTTTTCTTTTGGCAATGATTCTCTTCTTGGCAACTTTCTGTTTTTATTTTTTGCAATAAAAGAAACTTAAATATAGAAAAACTGGTGGAAAAAAAACGATTTTGCGCGATCCTCCCACCATCAGGTGATGGTGGAAAGGGTGATGTTAGCTTCAAGTAAAGGTTGCCGATTCTTAGTCTAGTATATGAGAAGTCTAGGGACTGAACCTACTCTCATCTCAGAAGAGTTGTTTTTAATCCAATTTCGATGCTGACGACACTATTCCAAATGGCTTTATAGTAAACTCTTTATAATGGGACAAACATAATAGGTCTGGAACACATAGCCCTTCTTGTTTAAAACACCTGGCTGTAGAGTTTTGGGCAATACATTTGCAATGTTTATCCTATAACCTTGCATGTGGCAGCAATAAATTGATTTTTTACTTGACTAGCTACTTGCGGCGATACTTTTTCGAAGATAGAATAAAATGCCTGTTTTCTGCGTCCATGATAATGCCAATATGACCCCGATGTGACGCATTATATGCATCTCAGTTCTCTGAAATGCTCTACAAAGCCGGGAAGCAACACTGTGTTCGTTGTCGAATTCCCTGGAACATCTGTTATTTGTCTTGTCACCCTCCTTCAAGCTTTTCAAACATACGGTTACGTGTAAAATCATCTAATTGATGTTGGCAAAATATATAAAAAATTTCAAAGTCGTCAATTAATACCCACGCGTTCAAATTTCGCTTTCAACAACAACTGCCAACGCACGCCAAACCCTTTAACGGATAAAGCACTTCAATTGCTAAAATGTTGAAATAAATGATTGACACCGGAAATTATGAACAAATTTATTTGTATATAATAAAAAAGCGATATTTTATATACATAATAAATGGAAAATATTTCTATTAAAATTCTTCTGTCATTGTTGAATTTCGTAATTAAAGTTTTGTGGTTTCATAGGGAAACCAATGTCCGTTAAAGGGTTAAATCCTTTATCAGAGCTATCCCGTGATCAACATGTATATAAACAAAGAATTGGAAACTCTACTAATTTTCACCATTCGGTTTTGTAGATGTTATCGTTGATAGTACTTTACATCATAAGCATTTGTCCACCAATGTATTTCCGAAATGTACTTTCACTAAACAATTTTTTGAAATCTAAATTAATGTAAACTACAGTAATATTTTCATTTATATTCTAAGACCGTATGGTGCATTGTATTTGAACATTTCATGCATCCCTGTATGATACTATTGTATTTAAAAAGAAGTGTAGGTTCAAGTTTTCATTTACAGAAGATATTTTTTAGCAGTATGAGAACAAATTTATTGACATTTATACAAACTCAATTGTTTATGAATGTTCATAATTGGGTTGTTGAGAACCAGAGTGGAACAACCTCGTCAGCTATAATTTTCAGAAAAATGTTTTCCAAAATTTGTACACATTTTTGTTAAACTCTTTTAGGCCAGTTATGCCAGTGCCAGAAGGAACTAAGCTTCTTCAACAAGAATATGGTGATTAAGTTGTCAGTTCCACAGTGGACCAAGTCACTCCCCTCTTGCACTGGCAACTTGTTATCAAAGTTACGTTGGACCATCTGTTAAACTGGCTCCATCAGTTGAATAGTTTTGAAATTAATAAAATTCATTATACAGCCAATTGGTATACAATGCTTTGAAACTACAAACTCCCTTTTTCACAAAAATATGGGATAGTCCATCCTGGTTCTCAACGCTTCAATTATGTTACATCAAATATTAAAAAATATTTTTATTTTTCCATGAATGAGTTTCGATATAAAAGGATCTGGATCAAATTTCGTTTCAGAAAGCAGGTTTTTTCGAATTTTATAACATTTTTTTCACAGGCAAACAAGAACCACTCTTTAAATAAATTTTTACAAAAAGTTTTGCATTCGGATCAAAGAAAAGAAGTACAATAAGTACAAGAGCTCTTGAAAAAGGTTACACGAGTAGTTTTACTGTATCCTTTTTAATATTTTTTGGATATTGTGAAACAGAATTATGAAGTTTTTTTTGCTGTTTTAGACTGTTTTGTACAAAACTGAATTTTCAAAATCTGATACAAATATAGTAAAAAGAATTGTACTTCGAAGCATTATGCTGCAAATGAGGAGAAAAGTTTGTAAAATATCAGTCGTAACTTAGAATGAACACAAAAGAAAATATAATTTGAAAATGCTTATGTTTTAGACTTTTCAGGCTCAAAATCAATTGTTTGATGATTGACTACTTTTTAATGTTTTAACGAACCTTGTTTAAAATTTTACTAAAATAAATTTTAGTGCCTTTTGGAAATATTTTTTTTTATCATAATTTTAGGATTAACTACTTTTTTATGTTTAATTGAATCGGTTTTATAGAATTTTGAAATAAGATTTTAATTTTTGGAATATAGAACTCGGATACAAAATTTGGATTTTTAGAAAAATTTCGGTTATTTACTTCATGATTAACACTTTTTGATGTTTCATTCAATCTTTGTTATAGAATTTCAATTTTTTTTTTAAATATTTACTACGCTGTAAAAAAGGAAATATTTTTCTTAATCTAGGAAAATATAATATAACCACGAACGAAATTATACAATAACCTCTTCCGTGTTAATCATGATTCCGAAAAGCCTTCTTTATCTTTAAAAATTCCGAAATATATTTTCTAGATATAAAGAAACATATTTAAAAATCTAAAGTTTCTTTTTGCTGCCACTAATTTTCAAAAATGTTTCCGAGTAGTTTTTATAATGTAATAATATATTTTCTCAACTCAGTATACATGTTTTTTGGATGCTATCAATTTTCAAGTAAACATTACCATGCTCAACAAACATGTTTTACAGACAAACATGATAAATTAACTGCATTAACGTTAACATTAACATTAATATTAATTTGTTACTCTTGCGTGTATAAATTCAGTTACACAGCTTTAATATTTAATTGAGAGTTGATTGTATCTTAAAAACCGATATTCTGCTGTGAGAAAACTGATTAATATACTATAAAAACTACCGGGAAACGTTTAACAAAATCAGTGGCAGCAAAAGAAACTCTGTTCTTATAAATGCTTCTTCAAATCTTGAAAATATACCGGTTACTGAAGTTCCCTAAGTTAAATAATTCTTTTCTGAATCATGGGTAGCTCGGAAGAGGTAATTGTATATTTTCGTTCTTGTTATATTATATTTTCGTAGTTTAAGAAACATTTGTCCTTTTTTTACA
This sequence comes from Maratus michaelseni, assembly GCA_963931845.1. Classification (NCBI taxonomy): domain Eukaryota; kingdom Metazoa; phylum Arthropoda; class Arachnida; order Araneae; family Salticidae; genus Maratus; species Maratus michaelseni. The sequence goes on along the minus strand of OZ007597.1, from coordinate 91,930,703 downwards.
GCGTATACTGACGTACCCATCATACGTAGTATAGGGTAAGTCTTGTAATCGTTTTGAAAATCAAAAAACAATTTTTTTTTGACGGATTTACACGTTTCAGACACTGGAAATTCCGAAAAACATATTTTTAGAAATTTTTTTTTGCCGTCCGTCTGTCTGTGTGTGTGTGTCTGTAAACGTTCTATCTCCCGAACAAATTAAGATAGAGACTTGAAATTTGGTATGTACTTGGTATGTAATAATGGGAAGAAGCTTATTGAATTTTAGTATCCTCGATTATCCGGAACTATTTTTTTCGCACTCTCGAAATATTCGTTCTGATAAAAGGTTCGAAACTGTTTATTTTAAGGAGTAAATATAAAAGACAATAAAAATCATAAATTTTGCGTAAATAAAGAATAAATTTTGCGTGAAGAAAAACCGATCTTGCAAGTAGATCGGATAATGAGTTGCCGAGATATTTGTAATTATATTTTCCACACTCTTCGATTTTTATGACCCTGTATTTCATTCAAATTTCAATTCAAAGATACATTTTAATTGGAAATGAGACGCTTAATCTGACGCAATAAACCGTTAGTTAATACGACTATCAATTTTGGAGTTATAAGGATGTTTCTCTTACGCAATTCAGTAATAGAGCATTTAAAGTTTATGACATCATCAAGCCACGATTTTATTCGAAGTGGAATGCATTTTATAAACAGTTTACACATGTTTTATTTTCATATTTTATGTTTTGCATATCCATGATGGATAAATATTACGGTGCCCCCAACGACTAGTTTTTTATTGCTTCAATATACCTTGTTTATAAATTTTTTAAAATAAATTTTAGTGTCTTTGGGAAACATATTTTGTTGTTGAATGTTTTCATCTTTTATGTTTAATTAAAAGCATTTTTTAGAATAAAAAAAAATAATTTGGTTTTCTAGAATAGAATTTAGATTTTTTGAAAAATTTTCAATTATTTATATTTTATGATTAACTTATTATACTTCATAATTATTTCATGATTTTGATGTTTTATTTAATTTTTGTTGTAGAATTTCAACCTTTTTTAAAAAATTTACTAGTAAAATTTTGTTTGTTTGCAACTTTGGATTAACTATTGTTTTTTATTGAACTTTATTTATGAAATGTTATAGAAATGTTTTTCGGAATAAGTTGTTTAAGTTTTATTATTGATTATTTTTATTTTTATTTTTGTGTGTGTGTGTTTTAAGCAACCTTGTTTATGAAATTTGTAAAATACATTTTAGTGTGTTTTGGAAAGATATTTGTTCAGCTTCGTGATTAACTATTACTTTTATGTTTAATTGAATCAATTTTATAGAATTCGGATTTTTTAAAATAAAATTCAAACATAGACTTTGAATTTTTTGAAAATGTTTCGAAATTTTATATTTTATGATAAATTATTTTTGATGCTTTATATAATCTTGACTTTATTACAAAAATCTTTGCTTGTTCGCAACTTTTAATTAACTATTTTTTTATATATTTTATTGAGCTTTATTTTTTAAATGTATATTAATGTTTTTTGGAAACAGTTTTTGGTTATTCATTCTTCATGATTAACTACATTTTAATGTTCCATTGAATGTTTTTTACATAATTTGTAAAATAAATTTTAGTGATTTTTGGAAATAAGGTTTGGTTTTCATACTTCAAAATTAATTTTTATTATTATTTTATTTTATTGAACCTTGACTATAAAATGTGTGAAATGAATTTCAATCATTTTTGGATAATAATTTAACTGTCTATATTTCATGTCTAACTACTTTTTCATGTTATATGTATCTTGTGTATAGAATTTGTAAACTAAATTTTCATATGTGTAACAAAATATAAAATATAGAATTTCAATTTTTAGTTTCTTCTATCTTTACAAGAAGAAAGTATCGGATTAATGAAAGTTTTCGACTTCCGGTTTTCGAAGGATTTATACGTTTTAGAAGGTCTTGAACACGAATTGACTGTTTTTAGAAAATGTCTGTCTGTGAGTCTCTGAGACAGACGTCTGTCTGTCTGTCTGTCTGTATGTGACAAAAATTTTGTGGGCACTCTATCTCAAGAACTAATGCACGAAATTTAATAAAACTTTAGATTCAGTTAGTCCCTAATATAAATTGGTGCTGATTAGATTTTGGTGACAATCGCCCAATAGGTGGCGCTTCTATGCTGCATTATTCGCTATTTCCGCAATAGCTCTATCTCAAGAACTGATGCACTTATTTTCATAAAACTTCAGATTAAATTAGACTTTGACATAAATAGAAGTTGATTACGTTTTGGTGTAGATATCCCAACAGATGGCGCTGCTATAACACTTTTTTCATGATTGTTACGATAGCTATATCTCAAGAACTAATGCACGGAATTTCATCAAACTTCAGATTCTGTTAGACCTTGACATAAATAAATGCTGTTTACGTTTTGGTGTAAACAGCCCAACAGGTGGCGCCGCTATGCTACATTTTGCAGAATTCACACGATTTTAGCAATAGTGATATCTCAAGAATTAACGCACGGAATTTAATAAAACTTGAGTTCAGTTAGAATTTGATATAAATTAGTGCTGATTCCTTTTTAGGTGCGTTCGTAATTATATAAATACGTAGCACCTATAGTCGTCGTTTGGTCCGTCCGTCTGTCCGTCCGTCTGTCTGTCTGTCTGTCCGCATATAACAACGCAAAAACTACCCAACCAAATGGTTTGCAATTTAAAATATATTATCTTTGCAGAATTTTGTCGAGACATTTCAAATTTTACTAAAATCGAATCAAAACTTTAGGAGATATTAATAAAAATATTTATTAAGAAATTTGAATTTTTTTTTAAATCGGTGCTTTTTTGTTATAGGAGCTTCCGATGGATGTTAAATCGTCAAGCGACCGAGATACTTATTTTATGACAGAAATTAATCTGCAGACGATATAATTCATTTCACAGAATTAAAAATCATCAAGATCTGAATATTTATATAACTAGCTGATACATATATATCTGAATATTTATATAACTAGTTAAGATATTTGTATGAACAGTGTCATAAAATATATACTTAACTAGCTGTTTAACCCGTTCTACGCACGGGATATCATGAATTTAATTCTAAAACGTGCGTACGAACGCACCTCGTTTGTAACGTTTGACGTACAATTTCCAACTTGTTAGTGTATGCGAAACCTGTGTGATATAGAAGAAAGTTTTGGGGATTGGCAAATCCGACTAGTTTTAAAATATTTACTACGCTGTAAAAAAGGAATATTTTTTCTCAATCTAGGAAAATATTCATAACATTCACTAAATATATATATATATATATATATATATATGATACATTCCTGTCGAAAATTGGCACATTATAGACGATCGCTATTGCTGTCGACTTGAACGTTCTTTCCACTAGACAATCGGAACATCTCAGTCCGAAACCACTAAAATTACCTGATAATCATATCGAGGTAGCCGCAGTCGAGATCGTTGAAATGTAGTCATGACACCCGGACAGGGCATCACTTCGAGTCACTCACCATGAAGACAAATCTCGAAGTATATCACATCGGAACTCGTAGTGTATTTGCAGTCGTAAAAATTGAGCAGAGGCAGTGAAATCCAGAAGAAATTTCCCAAAAACATTAAAAAGAAGACTTAATAACTTAATAGATGAGCAGTGGCTTTATTGTGATCACAGAGATGAAAGCAACTCCACCAACTTTCGCTTCATTAAAACTGAACACATTTGAAGATCTTGAAGAATTAGCATAGCTTGAAGAACATATTACCGATGCATTAGTGTAGACTCCCCAGTGACGGCAATTAGATGACAACCACTAATTCGTGTAAATTCTGTCTCCGAAGCCAGTGTAACCGTATAAATACTTCAAAATTTGGCCCAAAGGTACAAAACGCGCGAACAAGCTGGTCCACTCGCATCCATGTTCGGAGGGCGCTAGGGGGATAAAGAAGGCGGAGCTTTCTCGCTAATGGATGAAAAAATGAGGCCACGAAGACGTGTCTCTGACGTATGATTAAAACTCTTTAACAGAAGCGGCAAATTAAAAAGGTAAAAAGGCCTTTGGGCGCGAAAACCGCTTGGAATCATGGGATGCCGAATGAATTAAATAGAAATAAAAATGGTATTACAAAAGTTCCAAAGAATAAAAATTAAATGTCTCAAAAGAAGAAATTAGGCAGGTGCGTTTAGAGGCAGTGTTGCAATTTAAGAGAATAAGGTTTTAATAAATACGTGTAGCTTTTAACAGATTAAGATTTTTAGAATGATAAATAAAAGAATATTTTGATTAAGTTATGGAATAAAATACAAAATAGATTTAAGAGATATTTTAAAAAGAGAGGGAAAAAAGAATTGAAGAATTTGGAATAATTTAACTAAAGAAAAATGGCGAAAATTTTTTATTATTACATATCCCCCCACCCAAAAAGACGAATGAACCGGTAGGTCATATGACCTGCAAGTTCATTGAAGGGAAATGTTACACGGACTTGGATTACAATTTATCAACTGGAGGAAGTCAAAATAAGTACATTTCCAAAATTTATTCATTAATGCCCAATAACATTAAATTTAATAACTATAACGCGAATTGGTGGAGTTGTTAATAAAAATACAATTACAAGATATTAATCTTGTTAACAATGACATAAAAAGCTTTAGAAAATATTAAACAAAATAAGAAAAGAATTGTAACAATTTAAAATAATAGATAACATACTTCCAGAGTATCATCTTACAAAATTTGTTGCAAATTGCTTGTAGAATTGTTGCTTAATTTGTCGTTCAGTTCTCGTCTGAGTGATAGTCCATCCAAAAAAGTTATTTGCATACCTCACAAACTGAACAGTTTACAAATTGAAAGAGAAAAATCCTTCAAATTTTAGATCTTACTGATCTTTCTTATGAAAGTCTATTTCAGAATTAAAGTTCATCTGAATGCTTTATATTTACTAGCAACAACTCGAAAATAGTACTAAGATTAATATTAACAACAATAAAACACAAATAATACAATAATAATAATAATAATAAGAAGAAGAATATCAACAATAAAAAATTTAAAATAATAATACTTAACAATAACAATAATCATAAGTTAATTTTCAAATATTAAACTTATGTTTGTCTGAAAAACTCAGTCCTGAATGGAATGCTAAGAAAAACTTAAGAGAAATGAGTATTTTGTTATGGTATAGTTTGTCTGACAAATGGTAATTACCTAAAAAGGCAAATAGGTAATGTAAGCAGTATAAGAGTTTTTTACTCAACATCAAAATTACTATTACCATTATTACCTTTATAACTTCCATTACCTTTACTACTTTATTACTTGTTTACTCCTAGAAGTAAAAATTTATATATCTCAACATATTCAAATTCAAGTAGTATTCAAATTCAAGTAATATTTAATCTGAATATCAAATTATAAATAGTATAACTAATAATAATAATATTCAACAATAAGTTCAGCAATAACAAGCATTATAATTCAAAAATATCACACTCTTTCTTTAATTACTTTCTTAAGTATATAATTAATATCTCATCCATATAGTAGTGAATGAGGTATGAAATATACTCAATAAAATACATAATACAAAAAAAGGAATAAATAAGAAAAATTCGTGAAAACAATCATTATTGTGTAGATGATGGTTATGTAACTATCTTGCTTTCAGTCAAACAAGAAAACATAAGTTGTGAAATGAAAAAATGGGATCTTGTAGCATATTAAGAAAGGTTGGACAATTCTCACTTAGTATTAAGATATCATATTTGATTAGTTTAAGATATAATTTAATCCAGTTTATTTTATTAGTTTAGTTAATACTGTTTAATTTATTATTCTAATCTAATCCAATTCAGTATCAGAAACTCCTAACTTAAATCAACTAAATTACGCCAGCATAAAAAGTTGACTCAAGTGGAAACTTCAACAGTGACACTCTCGTGTGCACAATCAAGAACACCACGGTTATACAGAAGAGAATTGATTAGTTAATTATTAATTTATTTTATTTCGTTTATTTTTGGATTATATTAAAATCAAGACGAAACTATAAATTTAACATTAGTTTGTTGTTGGTTCTCATGGGATAATTTTAATTGATCAGGAGGATAATAAGGGCGTAATTTTGATACATGTACTATTTCAGTAGGTTTATTTTGAATTTGTCTATCAATTTCAAAATTGACATCAGATAACTTATTAAGGATTTGATAAGGACCACTAAAGACTTGTGAAAGTTTTCTGGTATTAGGATATTGAAACTCTTCATAAATTACAAGATCTCCAATCTCAAATTTTGGTTCTAGATAATTTCGATCATAATATTTTTTACTTCTCCAATAGAATTCATCAGTGCGTTTTTTAGCAAGTTTAAGGGCTTCTTGAACAGGAGGGTAATAATTTTGTTGAAGAGGAGAATCATAGGGTAATTGGCCAAAAAGTAAGTAAGCAGGAGGGAATTTAGTGATAGAATGAGGGGTATTGTTATACTCATTAACTACTTCTGTCAAAATTTTTGTCCAAGGAATTTTAGAGTTGGTAGAATTGACTTTACACTTCAATCTAGTAACTATTGTCTGGTTCGCTCTCTCACATTTGCCATTCGTTTGAGGATGATGTGATGTGGTTAAACGTTGCTTAATATTGTGGTTTCGCAGAAATTTTTTTAATCTAGATGAAGTAAAGGCTGCATTTCTATCACTTAACACTTTTTGATGGGTCTGGACATTAAGAATTTTATTAAAACAGAATAATTGTTGTGGTGTTTGAATATTAAAAACTTGGTTTAGACAATTAGTATAAGTTTCTGTGGTAACACTTTTTGAGGGGAAAGCCCAAACATATCTAGTAGCATGGTCGATGATGATGTGTAGATATTTTTTGGTGGAGTTATAATAATTGAATCCTCCCACAGTATCAATAGAAAGACATTCAAAAGGTTGATCTGTGGTGGGCATAGCTTGTAATAAGCCAAATTTTTTCTGTCTGGGTTTTTTATTCTTTTGACAAATATCACAATGTTTTACAAAATTGGTTATATCTTGCGTCATGTCAGGCCAATAATAATTAGGGGAGATTAAATTTAACATTTTTTGGATACCAGGATGACCAAATTTTTCATGAGCAACATTTAGTATTTTTCTCCTTAAAGACATGGGGACTACTATTTTTCTAAAACCTTTCTTTTTTACTATCATAAGTCCATTTTCCTTTAGATAATTTTTACCACACACATTATCTTTTTCCTGCCTCTCTATAATTTCTTTAACGTCCAGAAGAAAAGTAAGTGGTTGAATAAAATGTGAAATTGGGTTTCTCGACAACATGTCGGCTTCGACATTTGTGGATCCCTTTTCGTAAACTATATTATATTCAAACATGCTCAACTTCAAAGACCATCTAAATAACCTGCCTCTCAAATGTTTAGTATTTTTTAACCATACAAGAGATGCATGATCAGTATGAATGGTAAATTTTACACCATGAAAATAATGATAGAATTTGTCTAAGGTGTCAATGATGGCAAGACACTCTAACTCGGTAATAAAATAATTCTTCTCATAACTTTTCAATCCTCTAGAGTAATAAGCAATTGGATGTAAAAAATTATTACTATCAGGTTGTTTTAAGACTGCACCTACTGCCACCTGTGAGGCATCAACAAACATATGGAGGGGTAACTTAGGGTCATAAATTTTTAAGATAGGTTTGGCTATTAAGGCATCTTTTAATTTTTGAAAAGAATTTTGACAATCTGTATTCCATTCCCATAGTGTATTTTTTCTGAGTAATCTGTTAAGAGGGACTCGAATTTCGGCATATTTATCTATAAACTTGTGATAAACATTGATAGATCCTAAGAATCTCTGAAGTTCCTTTACATTTGAAGGGGGTTTTAGTTTTTTTATTACTTCAATATTAGCATTAGCAGGAGTTAATGTGCCATTCTGGATGGTATATCCTAAGAAGTTAATTTTATTTTGGACAAAATTGCATTTAGAGAGTTTAAGTTTAATGTTTTCGCGTCTACATAATTCAAATATTTGGTTTAAATGTTGCATATGTTCTTCTAATGAGGAAGAAAAAATAATGATATCATCAAAATAATGGCAAGCAAAGTCTATTTTGTATTTAGTAAGTATTCTTCTAAGGGTTCTATTAAATATCGGGGGGCCTAATTTAATCCCGAAGGGCAGAACTAACCATTCAAAGAGCCCAAAGTTGGTAGCAAAAGCCAATTTTTCAGTATCGGATGGATGTATGGGTATGTGCCAGTAGCCAGAGGATAAATCTAAAGTTGAAAAATACTGCGCACTACTCAGTTTATCTAAAATTCCATCGATACGAGGTAGGGGTACTGCGTCATTTTTCATTATTGCATTTAATTATCTATAGTCAACACATAATCTAGTTTTTTTACCTTCTTCTCTTTTCATTACTAATGTAACAGGGGCAGAATAGGGACTATTGCTCTCTTTAATTAAACCAGCATCTAATAGTGAATGAATTTGATCCGAAATCTCTTTTTCTTCTAAAGGGGAAGTTCTGTATGGCCTCAGAGATATTGGTAGGTCAGAATTAAGAAAAATACGTTGCGGTTCGATATTAATTCTCCCGACATCAAATTTATTTTTAGAAAATATATCTAAATAATCCCTTATACTTTCCCTTAAAGTTTCATTTTCTATAGAATTTATTTCCCCAATTAATTTAGAATTATCAACATTAGATGGAACAAAGGATTGAGGAGATATGATCTTTCCATAATCGGGTTGCACTCTCTGATAATCATAGTTAACATTAAAATGAAGTAACCTTAATTTATCACTGGATATGTTCTTAGATTCATTTAAAACAAGGTCTCCTTGTAATACTCTACATGTAGCACAGTCAATAATTAAATTAAACTTACAGCATTCTTTTAAACCTAGTATAGCATAATCTAAATTTGTATTACATATTAAAAATCTAATATTTTGTTGCACATTACCTAATTTAAACAATAAATTACAAGCTTTATCTATTACAACAGTTCCTTTGGCTTGGCCAATAATAACAGGTGTAATATTTATAACTTTAGCATTTAAGAATTTAACAAATTTAAAAGGCAAAATACTTATGGTTGAGCCAGAGTCAATCACACAAGGTAGTTCCCCGTTATTTACATATCCTGATACAATTAACTGTCATATGTTATCAGTAGATGGTTGTGGTTGACTAAGAGGGGGTGCAGAAGATTGCAGAGGCCTAACATTGAATACACAATCCCTCTCCCAGTGATAAGCATTTTGGATACCTCTATTTAAACACATTCGACATGGTCGACTAGGAAGCCTTCTTTGATAATGATTGACAGGCAATCTGGGACTAACGAACCTGGACGTTGAAGGGTTAAAATTAGTTGCTACTTGGAAATTTGGATTCCTGTAATTAGGTTGAGGGCGAATCCAATGTCTAGGTGAATTAATTGGTTGAGAAAAAGGTCTGGAATTTTGAGACATATTTCTAACATTACTATTATTGTTACTGCTAGAATGAGATGGAATGACAACAAGTTGTTTAACTAATCTATACCAATCGGTAGTAGATTCAGGAGGATTTACTATTAAATAGTTCTGGTATTCAGGTTTTAAGCCATCTGTCAATCCTTGTAAAATAATAGTTTCACATAGTTTAAGTTGTCGACCTATCTCTATTTTCTGACGGAAATAATTTTCTAAGTTGTTTAGGTCATGCAATTTCAGCGAGGCGAAATCAGAAAAACGGGGGACTGTTACTTTCAGAAATTTTTCAGTTAAGATCTCAGCAATTTTTTCATACTCTTTACAATCTAGACATTCATTAACATACACCTTTAATGCTTCGCCCTTCAAATATTTGGAAATATTGTTGATTTTCCACTCTTTTTTATCTGGAGGGGCTGATCCTTCAAAGTGTCTAAGCCAAGACACAACATTCATCCCACTTTCTGGGTCAAAAATAATAACATTAAGCTCTTTTTCAGCCATTTTGGTTTGAGTACCCTTACTTTCAACAATAACTTTAACGAACCCTGACTTTAATAACATGTAAAAAAAATAACAATGTATAAAGAATTCTTTAACTTAAAAACAACTGTAAATATCTATCTCTTAATAATTTAAATAACAAACTAAATAATATTCAACAGTAAAAAAGTCCAATTCATATTAAAATTCATTTCACTTAAATAGTAAATGTAAACTACTACTATAATCTTTCTTTAAATAGATCCACTATATATGAATATCACAATTTAGAATGAAATAAATAAAACACTTTTTTAAAATAAGTATCATTATTTCGTAAGAACAATTTTTTTGGCTCTTGAATTGTACTCTCAGAATATAGCATCAAAAAACAAAAGTAATAAAATAAACAAATAAATTAACTGCACAATAATTTTACCCTTTCAATGTTACTCAACTTTCTTTTGAGATAACACATTTTTTTTTTTTTCACATTAATAAACTTCAAAAGCTATTTTTGCGATTATTATGCAATCAGTGAAGCTGTAATTTCAGATAATCTAATAAATTTTTATGCATTTTTAGAATGGCATAGAATATGTTCCAATACATGTTACTTGAAAAGAGATTACTCATATATTTTTTCAATAAATAGAAATTATTTCCTATGAATAAATATCACCGAATGAAAAGGGACTATAATTAAATGATAAAATAAGAACATAAAATGAAGTTACTCTTGTAAAATGAAGTAATATAGGAATAAATATCAGAGCAGTTCAAAACTTTCAGTAATATTTGTGAGCTTAACCAAATAAAATTAATTTTTTAACAATACATAAGAATAAATATTAAATTTCGTAAGTTCTAAATGTTCAGGATAAAAGGAACAAAATTCTTCTAAAGTATTCTAAGAACAATTTTTGTTCTATATAAGCCAATAATAACAAATCAATAAAATAAGAAATCAATAAAAATAAAAGAATAATTTAACTTACAGACGTCACTTCTGGGATAAATTTATAAACACTTATGAGTGATAATTTGACAACTAATCGGTAGTTGTTCTCCAATATCACTGGGAAGTCTCCAAAATGTTTTTATTACACAGGTCATCAGTTATCCTGACCGGCTTTTTTGATACATTCCTGTCGAAAATTGGCACATTATAGACGATCGCTATTGCTGTCGACTTGAACGTTCTTTCCACTAGACAATCGGAACATCTCAGTCCGAAACCACTAAAATTACCTGATAATCATATCGAGGTAGCCGCAGTCGAGATCGTTGAAATGTAGTCATGACACCCGGACAGGGCATCACTTCGAGTCACTCACCATGAAGACAAATCTCGAAGTATATCACATCGGAACTCGTAGTGTATTTGCAGTCGTAAAAATTGAGCAGAGGCAGTGAAATCCAGAAGAAATTTCCCAAAAACATTAAAAAGAAGACTTAATAACTTAATAGATGAGCAGTGGCTTTATTGTGATCACAGAGATGAAAGCTACTCCACCAACTTTCGCTTCATTAAAACTGAACACATTTGAAGATCTTGAAGAATTAGCATAGCTTGAAGAACATACTACCGATGCATTAGTGTAGACTCCCCAGTGACGGCAATTAGATGACAACCACTAATTCGTGTAAATTCTGTCTCCGAAGCCAGTGTAACCGTATAAATACTTCAAAATTTGGCCCAAAGGTACAAAACGCGCGAACAAGCTGGTCCACTCGCATCCATGTTCGGAGGGCGCTAGGGGGATAAAGAAGGCGGAGCTTTCTCGCTAATGGATGAAAAAATGAGGCCACGAAGACGTGTCTCTGACGTATGATTAAAACTCTTTAACAGAAGCGGCAAATTAAAAAGGTAAAAAGGCCTTTGGGCGCGAAAACCGCTTGGAATCATGGGATGCCGAATGAATTAAATAGAAATAAAAATGGTATTACAAAAGTTCCAAAGAATAAAAATTAAATGTCTCAAAAGAAGAAATTAGGCAGGTGCGTTTAGAGGCAGTGTTGCAATTTAAGAGAATAAGGTTTTAATAAATACGTGTAGCTTTTAACAGATTAAGATTTTTAGAATGATAAATAAAAGAATATTTTGATTAAGTTATGGAATAAAATACAAAATAGATTTAAGAGATATTTTAAAAAGAGAGGGAAAAAAGAATTGAAGAATTTGGAATAATTTAACTAAAGAAAAATGGCGAAAATTTTTTATTATTACATATATATATATATATATTGATAAAATACCGCATTGTTTATAAAATATTACAAATTTCATTTCATGAAATATGCAGAGCTGTTTTCAATGTTCGATTTAATAACAAACTATCTGGATCAAAATTCTGCTCAGTAATGTGACTCTTTTCCATAGCATTTTTACATCGAACAAAAAACTTTTTCTAATTAAATTATTTTAAAATGTTTTGCCTATGGAATAATAATATTTAAGAAATCGGTAAAAGCAGCAACGAAAAAAGTGACTTGAGACAGCTGGGTACATTTACCACCATATCTTTCAACATTTTTTTGACACTACAAAATCGAATTGTTGCATTTTTTGTTTTGTTATTCTGGTCTGTTTCTTACAAAATTGATAGTTCAAAATCTCAAACAAAGTTACCAAGAAAGTATGCTTGGAATAATTTTCCTGCTAAAGAAGAAAATATCTTATAAAATACAAAAATAAACTCTGTATTAACAGAAAAGGAAATAGAAGTTTAAAATATTTAACTTTTACTTTTTGGAACTGGAATCATTTGGTTTACAAATATTACCACTGTTTTTACACGACTTTATTTAACTCAAGTTTGTTCAGATATGTAAATATGGAATTTTGCAATCGTCTTTTAATTCTCTTTCTGATAAACTAGAATTATAAATATTATGTACACAGATACGTTTTCGATGACAATATGACATTTTATTATTTTTAGAACTTTATTATAAATAAATAAATTAAAGGCATTTTTACGTTAGCTGGCCGAAAGTGACAAATCGCCAAATAAATTTAGGGCTACAACTCTTTACGAATTACAGCAACAACGAAGTTAATTATGCTCAAAACATGCTCGCCAATATTTGCCAACTGGTTGTGATACTGCAACAACGGAATATTTTAAACACTAATATAAATAAAAAATAAAGATCGTAGTTTGCTCTTTTAATATTCTTTTTCATTTAATATTTTAATATTAATTAAATTATAATTATGCGTCGTGAAAGCAATTTAAAAATCCCTAAAAGATAGTCTAAATATTGTTTTGTGTTTCCTTCCTATTTCTATATCTTAAAAAAGAAATATACCAAATATTATAATTTTTCTACTAAATTCCACAGTTTAGCTTTCTATCAAGCGTGTATCAAAGCGGTGCATTTTCAATAGTTGGAGCCCCCGCTAAATTAATGTACACTCTCAGAAAAAACTGTAAATTTATGAGCATTTGCCCTTCAATTTTCACGGGCAACAGCCTTATTTGATGAAAAACGGTCTGATCCACTAAATAAGCGGCCTTATCCCTTAGATACTTAGAAAATTAATAGCAATCCACATATTCTTACAGTTCTAGCCCATATGTTAGCAAAAGTACGGTACGACCCCATACATTGTCCTCCGCTAGGGTGCAACCCTTCATTTTACTCGTGTTTCCAAAATTTTAACCCGCCAAAACAGCGATTCTGTGATGATTATCTAACGTGCTACGTGCTACGGAACAGTAAGTAAAGTGTTATTGTGTTTTAAAGTGCATTATATCCTGTGCATTATAATGCTGTATTACTTTGCCCCGTAAAGTACGGGCTGCACAAAATGATGGGCATGGACTTTTTTTTTTTTTTTTTTTTTGCGGGGTATGACTGGAATCTCTGCTGCAGTAATTTTACTGCAATTTTTTTAACAGTGTATTTTAACTGAAATTGCTTGGAACTACATAAATTCCAGTCATGAAATTAGGCGTGATTTTTAAAATAAACAATGAATGTTTATAAAAGAGCGTTTTTTTTAAACAATTTTTTCTTTTACGTTTGATTAATGCGACGTCCATCGAGGATAATGTAACTGCACTAAGCTACAGATTTCTGTATTACTTTTACAGTAAGAAATATAAAAATTCAGTCCATTTTAAATTATAGCAATATTATTATACACTGTTAAAAATTTTGTCTTACGTTGAACCAACTTTTGGAGTCGCAGTAGCTGCAACCATAAACTGGTGAAATCGCATTCGAATATTTGGAGCTCCGGTTGCACCGCAGCTCCAAATATTGGGACAAAATTTCACAATCTTATGGCTGCAGTTACTGTAGCACCAACAGTTGTAAACAACGTAAGACAAAATTTTTAACAGTGTATAATAATATTGCTATAATTTAAAATGGACTTAATTTTTATATTTCTTACTGTAAAAGTAATACAGAAATCTGTAGCTTAGTGCAGTTACTTAATCCGTATGTACGTCGCATTAATCAAACTTATAATAAAAGAAAAATAGTTTAAAAAACATATATATATATATATATATATATATATATATATATATAATATATATTTGTGTGTTAACATATGTAAAATATATATATGTTATATATATATAAATAAATTCATGTATAAACTAGTCGGATGTGTCAATCCCAAAACTTTCTTCTATATCACACAGGTTTCGCATACACTAACAAGTTGGAAATTGTACGTCAAACGCTACAAACGAGGTGCAAACATCTAGCATTCTGGAACCATAGCAATAGAGCTTTTTCTAGATTTTCTTGGGACGTATTTCTCCTGCATTTCCTTCCTCTAGCAAATTTAGATTTTTCCCATGAAACTAAAATTGATTCCTTGTTTTTCAAATAAGTTGACAAGGTATTTTTTTAAATTGCATAGTTAGTTGCTAACTTTGTTACTTTCTTTAAAATTTCTACCTTTGTCCTCACAGTTAGGGTTTTGTACTTTCCACGTGTACTCATCCTAAATTTTTATACGGTCACACCACACACTGAGGAAGAAAAACTAGAGCACATTAACTTGTCTGCACTGTAGTCATAACGGACGCAGCCAACTAGAATCTGTAGTAAAAACTTTTCTTTTTTTCTGAAATTCTAAGAAAATCGATAAAAAACTAGTCGGATGTGTCAATCCCAAAACTTTCTTCTATCTCACACAGGTTTCGCAAACACTAAAAAGAATAAGCACCAATTTATATCAAGGTCTAACTGAAACTCAAGTTTTATAAAATTCCGTTCATGATTTCTTGAGATATGACTATCGCTAAAATCGTGTAAATCCTGCAAAATACTGCATAGCAGCGCCACCTGCTGGGCGATTTTTACCAAAAACTAATCAGCATCAATTTATATCAGAGACTAACTGAATATAAAGTTTTATTAAATTCCGAGCATTAGTTTTTGAGATAGAGCTATTGCGGAAATTGCAAAAAATGCTGCATAGCAGCGCCACCTGCTGGGCGATTTTTACCAAAAACTAATCAGCATCAATTTATATCAGGGAATAACTGAATATAATGTTTTATTAAAATCTGAGCAGAAGTTCTTGAGATAGAGCGCCCACAAAATTTTTGTCACATGCATGCAGACAGACATACAGAGTCACAGACAGACAAACAGACAAAGTCACAGACAGACATTTTCTAAAAATAGTCATATCGTGTTCAGGAATTTCTAAAACGTATAAATCCGTCGAAAACCGGAAGTCGAACATTTCATGAATCCAATACTTTCTTCTTGTAAAGATAGAAGAAAGTAACAAACATAAAAGTTCATTAGGTTTGTTTTCATACTTGTTTGTATCATTTGGCAATAAGTCTCACTTTCTGAATCCTGAATTGCGCCAAGCTTTTAAAAAAAACCAAATCCTCAATAGTTGAAAAGTACCGATTTATCTATTTAAATTGATATTTATCGTGTTTTAGTTAAATTAGGGGAATTTTGTAAAGTTTTTGTCAGATTTATTATACACTGCTCAAAACAATTAAAGCATATTGCAGTTTTAGGTGGATTTTGTATCTGGGAAACTTTTTAGCTGATTGATACATGGTCGACAGACATAGTAGGTTATATGAGAATAAATTACACATGTTTGGCAGAAAAAAATGCATTTTATTGCGCATTTGTGTACAAAAGGAAAAAAACACAATTTGTGCATATGAGAAAAAAAGAATAAGAAAAGGTGTTTTCTTCAAAGAAAATCATTTTCAGTAGGGGGTATGGTTTCCACGGGCGGCCAGCAACGTTGAACACCTTTGAGGCATGGACTCAATTAGGCTATTAATGACGAGTTGGGGTATTCTGCCCCACTCTTCCAGAAGAGCTCTTTCCAGTTCTTGGAGAGTTTGTGGGGGTTGTTGGTGGCCAGAAACTCGTCTTCCTAGAGCGTCCCAAACGTGCTCGATTGGATTCATGTCTGGAGAACACGCTGGCCATTCCATTCGAACGATTCCTTCCTCGAAAAGGAAATCCTCCACCAGGTTTCACGATGTGGCCTGCAGTTATCGTCCATTAAAATGAAGTTATCTCCGATTGCTGCAGCGTAAGGGACTACAATAGGTCTGAGGATCTCATCCCTATATCGGCGACCAGTCAGAGCTCCATCTCGAATGATGTAGAGGTCAGTGCGCCCGTCAATGGAGATGCCACCATACACCAACACTCCTCCACCGCCAAATCTGACACTTTCGTGCACGAACGCAGGATTATTCCTACTGCCACGGTCCCTTCAGATGAAAATACGCCTATTATCCGGATGCACAGAAAAACGGGACTCGTCAGAAAACAGAATATTGCTCCATTCATTTCTCCTCCAGTTGACATGCTCGGTTGCCCACTCCCTGCGGTCGCGACGATGCCTTGATGTTAATCTAACACATACCATCGGTCGGCGAGCATACAGACCTACAGCATGGAGCCGGTTTCGGACAGTCTTAGTTGAAATCGTGGTGCCTGTAGCCGAGCGAAGGTGTTGTTGGAGAAGAGTAGCGTTCATGTTTCGGTGTCTCCGAGCTGTTAACGCTAAATACCGATCTTCATTGGGCGTTGTTGCCCGTCTACGACCTTGCCCTGGTCTTCGGCCTGCACATCCACTCTCCAAAAAACGGTTCCAGATCCTGGAAATGACACTTTGTGACACTCCAATGGCTTGCGCTACTTCGGCTTGAGTTTGGTCCCCTTCTAACCTACCAACAATTCTCCAAGCTTCTGAATCTGTCAAATGACTTCGCTGAGACATCGTACTCATCGAAACAAAGCAATCACTGAATGCCGATCATCCTTGTATTCATTCTCTTTTATCCAGTTGAAAGTCAAATTTCATTCGCTGCCGCTGAAGCGACGTTTTTGACGTCGAACTCAAAATTTGCATACTCCACAGTTTGAAAACCAGAAAAATTTGCATTTGTGATTCTCTTCTTCTATTTTCGGCAAAAAAAATTTCGTTTATATCTTTATTTTATATAAAACTTCAAATATCCTTTAATTGTTTTGAGCAGTGTAATTTTGGTACGTATATTTATTGTAAAATGATGTTTTTAGGAAAAGGTAAAACAATGTGTCCAATCAGATCTATTAATCTTAGCATTAGTTTTATTAATTTCATGCATCAATTCATATTTCAACAGAGCTGAAATTACGCTGTAAATTTTTAATGAAATTCAAAGAATGAATCACCACTTTACTAATCAGCGTACAACCATTAGAGTGAAAAAATGTCCAGACCGGGGTTCGTTCCCGGATTCCTTGATATGGCGCACCAAGTGTTTTACCAATTAAGCTATCCAGACGACATCCAGTCTAGCATTCTCTCACTCTTATATGGCAAGGCTACAAACACGCAGCACAAGATGGAAAGCCAATCATGAGCACAACATCGTTGGCAGGCATGAGGCAAATTAAACCCAGTATCGGTGAATATTTATACACCAATTAATTTTTCAACAGAGCTGAAATTACGCTGTAAATTTTTAATGAAATACAAAGAATGAATTGCCACTTTACTAATCAGCGTACAACCATTAGAGTGAAAAAATGTCCAGACCGGGGTTCGATCCCGGATCCCTTGGTATAGCTCACCAATGATCGACTCATGATTGACTTTCCATCTTGTGCTGCGTGTTTGTAGCCTTGCCATATAAGAGTGAGATAATGCTAAACTGGATGTCATCTAGATAGCTTAATTCGTAAAACACTTGGTGCGCTATACTAAGGGATCCGGGAAGCGGGAACGAACTCCGCTCTGGACATTTTTTCACTCTAATGGTTCTACGCTGATTAGTAAAGTGGTAATTCATTCTTTGTATTTTACTGAAATTTCATTTTATAAAATAAGTTTATTCATTCCCTGTTATTTCATGATTATGAAATTTACTATACTATTATTTATGTAATCACAATTTGTAAGACCGGAAATTCAAAACATTTTTCTTTATTAAATTTTTCTGCTGGGATATACTGACCGGACAGGATATCGTTTGTGACGTCACTATTACTAGTGCAGGCCCAGTAAAAAGAGCACACAGCGCCATCTTGGATGCTACGTCTGACGTCACCAACGATGCATGCTCGTAACCAGATGAGGATAGGTTGGGCTGCGCCCCCCTCCTCCTAGCAACTTCTTGAGCATTTCTAGACTTTATAATTTTTCAATACTAATATAATCTATATTACATTTAAAAAAAAATGAAATTTGTGCTCAAAACTTTTATGACTACTTCTGTCTCTATTTATGTATCATTAAAGTAGAAGGGAACACTTCCACAAAAAAAATTCAAAGCGCCGTCTGACTTTGCAGACTAGTTACGACCCTGCAATGGTAGACCGACCCAGTCCAACCAAAACTGGTTTTCTACTTTCATTTCTTCCCGATAATAGCATTACTTACCTTTCATTAGGAATAAAATCGAATGTTTGCATGTTGACGTTGTTTTTCAAGCGCTGTTTACAACTTTACAAATAATTGAAAAAAATCAATTCATGTCAAGTAGGTGTTGATTGAGTTCGTCGGAAACCTTTCTCTTGAACAGACACGAAACATAACTGACCACATTTACTGATGTACGCATTGATTTTTAAAGGCTGTGATAACAAACCGTCTGCATTTGTAGATGTTACCTAGATTAATTGATCAACTGATGTGTTTGGACGGCAGCTTATTAAATTATAAAGCTGTAACCAAAAAAATTATCCAACACAATTTTGCTACTTGAATAATTTTTTGTGGAGTTCGTTTATTATATTTTTTTTATTAAGATATACAGTGTGATTCATAAATATCGAAACAATAGACTATTTCCTTAAATATTGCTCCTAGGCACATACTTCCAATTGCAAAGTTTCATAAAAAAAGGTGCAAATTTTGATGAGATAAGGTGCAACTCCATGGGGGGGTCTATTTGAGAAAAAATTAAATTTTTATACGGCCCCCGTAGGATAAAATTTCCAAATAGGAAATTATTCCTTATCGAGTCCTGAATTAAACAAAAAAATGCCATCTTTATATCCGCAAAATTCACAGAGATATTAAAATCCAAAATTCGTGACTTACACCACTTAAGCATACCTCTGAGAGACGCGATATCAGTTCATTTGCAATGCAAGTTAGGGATCGACCATACATTTACACATTATTAAAAGTCGATCTAAGACAATGCCTTAACTTTTAGATATAAAATATTAGCGTATAGATTTTTATGTTAAACTTGCTTGAGAAGTATACTAGAGGTCTGCGTGAGGCCGAGATTGGTCCCATGGTCGTAATCGGCACGGCCCGCTGGCCGGCCCGTGTCTTTATTGTTCTTAGGACGTGTCGAGAAGGCAATAACTTTTATAAAAATAGTAATAGCGATAATGAAACTTCTGTTAACGGAATCATTGGAAATGATATTTTATAAATTACACAGAAATATTTTCAAAAATCTTTTTTTTTGTTATACAGTTTCAAAAGTTATGATGTTTTTAAACCTATTTTTCATTTATTCCAAACGACATTGTTTTTTAAAATAAATCTTTATTCGAATATAACAGTCTAATAGTTATAAATAATCATTAACGTTGCTATTGCGTATTTTTTTAATAGATGCCAAGCTCTCACTAATCTTCAGTTGTAAGTGTGTTTATTTGTGTTTATTCAATACGTTCGAACCAGACACTCTTTTAAGAAATTCAATTAAATGTAGTAATGATTCGACTTAAAAAAAATTAAATTAAATAAGTCAAAGATTCATTAAACAATTTCTAGTTTTAAAGGGGTTAACTGGTTCAAATTAATCTACATATTACGGAGGATTAGTGGGAGGTTTGGCAGCTATGTTTTTGTCATGCGAAAACATAGTAATCTAAATTATACTGTAAAATTTTCTTATAAATATGTATGTAGTATTCTTTAAAATAATCTTAATTGTATCATAAGATAAATGGGAATTTTTTGAACAAATTTCGGTATGTGCAGAAATCTAAAATATGCACAGACACCTGTCTAGATAATGAATTAAATAAAATTAAGTGCAACGCCCATGAAAATGGTTTTCTTTCGCATCATATAAATAAACCCGACCTGAAACATAAAGTCCATAAAATAAATTCATATCTCTAATAAACTCAAATTTTGTAAATTTCGCTGTATACCAGATTTGTATGAGAGACTAGGGTACGCGTTAAATAAATTTAATATCTGTACCCGAGAGCCAAACTATCGTAATCAGAAATTGAAGCTATAGGAAGGAGTTACTTATTCACCTGGAAGCTTTTAAAAAGTATTTAAACGTTCCATTAGGACCTAATCATTGTTTAAAACTTTAAATGCATTTTTCGATATAAGTTTTTTTCAGCATTTCTCTTCTTTAAATTTATATAAGTCAATAAATGGTTCAAACTTGTAATACATCTTTTTCAAATATTTTACTTAAATTTTAACTCGGCAAGTTTGAAAAAGAATTATTCACTTTTGAAAATATGATTTGTTTAAAAAAAGTTGCATCTTTTTTTTTCTTTTTTTTTAATTGCTATTTTAAATATTTTTTTAAAAATAAATATTTTTCAAAATGCTGAAGCAAAATTAAAACTTATATATTTCTGTTTAATTAAAGGAAAAAGATTCAATTCGACAAATAATATTTCGAGTTATAACAATTTTAAATTACTCTGCATTTTTTTTTTTTGTAACAAGTCTTATGATGTGATTCTGTTTACAAATTATATGGCTAATCATCACAATAAATTCAAAATTCTAACTCTATAAATAAATTAATTAAATGTTTCCCGGACACCGTACAGTAACATTGTTTCTTGAATTGCACGCATTTCCATTTGTGTCTGATCCCATGAAACCTCACGAATTATTAAAACGGACATATCTCCCTGAGTTTTGCAGATATCAAGATGGATTTTTTTTTGTTTAATTCAAGAATGGATAAGGAAAAATTTCCTAATTGGAAATTTTATCCTACGGGAGCCGTATAAAAATTTAATTTTTGTATTTTCTCAAATAGACCCCCCATGGAGTTGCAACTTATCTGATCAAATTTTGCACCTTTTTTAATGTAACTTTGCAATTGGAAGTATATGTCTAGAAGAAATATTTAAAGAGATAGCCTATTGTTTCGATATTTATGAATCACACTGTATGTCACAAAATAAAATCTTAAATGCTTTAAAATTTAGAACCAGGTAATCGAATTTTGGATATCAGAGGTGGTTATGGTCCGTTTAATTCGGATAATTGAAGTTATACTTTTCATCGACAATAATTTAGAAATAGATGCACTTGTAAAAAAATTAGGAGGGAATGCAGTTTTAAAAACATAAACACACATATTTGGAAAATTTTCCTTTCTTAAAGTAACTTATGAAAGGAGAATTGAAGGGCTTTCAGCAAGAAGTCATTATCTCCACTTTTAAGCCGTTGGGAAATAAAAAAAACACATTTTTAAAATTTAAAGTTTCTTCAAAAGTATTTTTGCCACTTATACATTAGTCTGTACGCTTATGTATGGTTTGCCAATAATATTCAAAAATACCTATTTTAAGCTATTTGTTATACTTTTGAACAAGTGTTTATTAATTCGGTTTGTACATCTGCCTACCATCTGCCGTCTGTCCGTGCTCAAAGGTTTGTAAATATACTCGGATTGCCATGAAAATTTTACATGTTATTAACGTTTACAATAGAATGTACGGTATAGAAAATGAAGTGTCTAACATTTGTAGCTCGATTACGGGAAGACAAAAAAATCTCCATTACATTATGGTCTACGGGGAAAAATCGTTTCCGAATGATGTTACAGTACTTCAAACATAATGAAATTGAAAAGTATCACTGAGGTGCACTACAATATGTCTTCTATAGATTGAGGAGTGCGTAGCATCTATCTTCATATACAGAGACACACAAAAGTATTCGACTATAGGACGGACTATGATATATTTCATTGTGTGAAAAAAAAAATAAACTTCTTAATAATATTCTGTTAGTTTTGGAAAATGTTTAATAATCTATGCATGATTTTTATTTTTTATTTTTTTTACCAGAAAGTGGACATCTCAAAAATGTAAAAAGTGGAACTAACGTCTTCCTGTTGAAAGTTCTCAAATTAATAAAAAGAAGAGATATTCAAAAGTAGAGAAATGTATAAAACGATTTAATATTAGAAAGTATAAAAATGTTTCTAAGAAGAAAAAAAATAAGAATTCAAACAAAGTATTTTAATGGAAACTGGAGTAAGTAAGAACTTTTCAAAAAAGTAGGAAACGAATATTTACTTGGGTTTATACCAGTTAACGCAATTATAAAGATATTCGTTAGTAAAACCGTTTTCAATTGATTTCCTGCTGTTGCATATTTAATTTTCATTAATGGCTTAACGTGAAGGGTATAAAAGTGTAGAGGCAAATATGGTATCCCTTCAAGTTTTTTTTAAATTGATCTTAATTTAAATGAATAAGATTAAAGAAATTTGTAAAAGAAGAATAGTTTATAAAACCTATTTACACGTGACTTTGACATATATTTTTTAATCTAGGGTAAAGACATGACTTTTAAATAAAAGTAAAATTTTCATCATCTTAAAATATTTCACCAGTGTTACTAAATTATTCTGAGATTATTAAATATAGCTAAAACTCAGAAAGTATTAGTTACAATGATTTACAATATTAATTAAAAAAATCCTGTTAATGTTCATGTGATGTTTCATTCACATGTATAATACATGAGCTTAAGTGTTTTCTTTGAGCACTAGAAGTAATTTTGTTAAACAAGCAGTGTAATACAATTATTTTTTATTCTTTGTTATTCTAATGTATTTTGATGTAAACGATTTAAATATATATATATATATATATATATATATATATATATATATATATAAATATATATAGGTATATATATATATATATATATACCTATATATATATATATATATATATATATATATATATATATATATATATATATATATATATATATACATATTATATATATATATATATATATATATATATATATATATATATATATATTAAGTGATATTTATGAAACGCAAAAATGAAAATTTTACCATTCTAAACTTATACAAATTAAAGCAAAATTAACATACACGTGTAATGGTTTTCCTATTTTTATCAAAATTAGAGGATAAGAAGTGTTCTCTTTAAATTTGGTTTTAGTTTCTTTAAATTTGATTGAGCACTGTTATTTCATGTACAGAAAAATGATTATGTGAAATTATATATTGAATGCTAGGCAAATTATGAACAAGGAGTAACTAAATTATTAATACAATCTTTTAGGGGTGATAATAGAAGTCAAAACAAATATTTTTTGTAAATGAAACCAGTGTCGTAATCTATTTTTATACAGTCACAAATACAGGGTGTTTCACTCCAAGCTGAATCAGGATATTCGTGCGCAACTTCACAAATAATGAAGATATTGTAAAAATACTTCCAACAGATTTGTTTTGATTTCTGCAAAATATGACGATAAACACCAAATGTGCTTGGAAATGACATACAAAATATCATCGGTACCTTCTGGAACTTCCGATAAAAAAACTTCAAATGACTTTTTTTCATTATTCACTTCCAAATACCACTGAGATAAATTCGCTATAATTCAGAATGCAGCTGAGAGTACATACGATGTACCACCAAAATTACAGTGCATCCCCCCCTTCCGGGATTCGCCACATTTCACATTCCAAAGCTTCATTGCATAGGCAGACTTTTGAAAAAAAAATTCAAAAAATAGTTTCATTGTTATGAATGCTATAAACGGAAATCCCGATCCAACTTGGAGTGAGATGCCCTGTATTTTTGTCTGCATAACTGGATTACAACATTGGTTTCATATACAAAAATCATTGGCATGTATTATCACCATTAAGAGATTGTATTAATAATTCAGATATGCTTTGTATATAGCAGATATTTTTCTCTAAATATCAGCGGCACATTCTGGAACTTCTGATAAAATACTTCAAATGATTTATTTTTCTTTATCCGAAAACTACTCATAAATAACATAAGAGCTGGATCCCAATTTCGTTCGTCAAAAGGGCTTGTTTTCGATTTCTGTAACATTGTTACAGAAAATAAAGAACTTTTATAACCAGGATTTATGAAAGTTTGCCCATGGAATGAAAATCAACCCTACGGCTTCGGTCGAATTCTGAAGGACATCTAAATTTGGTCTAACAAAAGTCACTTGAATCAAGTCGATATACTGATTCTCTTCAAATTTCCTTAGATATTTTAATGTAGCATTATTAAATTTTTTCGTTGTTTTAGACTAAATGTCACAAGGTTTTCAAAAGCTAGTCCAATGTTACTAATAAAATGTTCTTCAGGGCATTTTGCTGCCTAATAGGAGAAACTTTTCTAAAATATAATAACTATTAGCTCTGAAGGAAAAAATTGAAAATATAACTTGAAATTGCTTAAATTGTAGGCACTCTTTGATTAAAAAATTTAGTTAGTCATAAAAAAATGATTGTACATACTTCATGATGAATTATATTATTTGTATTTTTTTCCTCTTTATAGAATTTGTATCTAATGTTGCCAAGTGTTCGGATTTAAGTGAGACATCCCAATTTTCAGTGGCTCCAAGACCTGTCCCGCATAAACATTGCGCGGCAGATCAAAAGTCCCAATTTTTATACTGCAATTTTTTTTTTAATTTCTTTTCATACCATGCTATTTGTTAGTCTGCATCGAGTGGAACTTGACACAGTAAGAACTTGTATCTAATGTTTCCAGGTGATCGATTTACGTGAGACATATCAATTTTCAGTGGCTCCAAGATCTGTCCCTCATAAACACTGCGCGGGACGTCAAAAATCCCAATTTTTTTTTCTTTTCGTACGATGCTATTTGTCAGTCTGCATCGAATGGAACTTTACACAGTAAGAACTTTGTATCTAATGTTTCCAGGTGTCCGATTTACGTGAGACATCTCAATTTTCAGTGGATCCAAGACCTGTCCCGCATAAACACTGCGCGAGACGTCAAAAGTCCCAATTTTTATAACGCACACTTTTTTTTAAATTTCTTTTCGTACCATGCTATTTGTTAGTCTGCATCGAGTAGAACTTGACACAGTAAGAACTTGTATCTAATGTTTCCAGGTGTCCGATTTACGTGAGACATCCCAATTTTCAATGGCTCCAAGACCTGTCCCGCATAAATACTGCGCGGGATGTCAAAAGTCCCAATTTTTATAATGCACAATTTTTTAAAAATTTATTTTTGTACCATGATATTTGTTAGTCTGCATCGAGTGGAACTTGACACAGTAAAACCTGTGAAGACAGAACCTGTCTATACCAGAATTTTTTTTATAGTTCCTTCAAAAGGAATACCTTACAAATCTACCTGTTTAGACGGAGATCTGTCGAAAATAGATATTTTTGCGGTTTCTAGCGATTTTATTTTCATAGATTTTTTTGCTGTTTCTAGCGATTTTGTTTTCATGGATTTTTTGGCTGTTTCTAGCGATTTCGTTTTCATAGAATTCATTGTACTTTGTTCAGCAACCCCAGTGAAAACTGAACACGTTTACAGACGGATTCTGTTTTAAAAGTAACAACTTCGTTGTTCTGCGACAGGAATACAATACACTCGATAAATTGGAATTTTGTTTCAATCCCAGTGATTCCCATTTCACAGATTTACTGCATAAGATTGTTGTTTTATTTAGTATTGTAAAACCTGCTAAGCGGAATCGCATAATACTGGAGAAAAATCCTTATATATTAAAGCAGCAAGAGAAAATTTTCAGATCAATTCGATCTCTCTGCGCATGCTTCAACTTTTTTTTGAGTGTTGAATAAAGTGGGTAATAGAATTAACAAGAATCAAGAGGACTGGAGAAAGAATAACTCGCCTATTGGCTTACTGCTCGCAACCCTAGCTCTCCTTCTACGACTTCTACTCTTTCTACCCCTTCCCCGAGCGCCTTGATCGTGATCGATGAACCTTCTTCCACGTGCTTTCTTTCACAGCGGGGTTTACAATGAGAACACCATTCGTTTGTGTTCAATCGGAAAGGAAGACAGAAACCAGATTTCATTATACTAGAAGAATTACGGCACTATTGTAATTATTTTTTTGAAATATTGTCTTTATGGATTTGAAAATTATGCATATATATATGTATTTTTCAACGACGAATCCAAATATCTAATTTTCATAACGATGGGATAATTAGAAGCGGAAATATTATTTATTTTTTAATTAATTGATTCGTTTTTTTTAATGCATCCTTTCATAGCTGAAACGCCAAACTTTCATTCGAGACATTGAGTCTACTCACCGAAAGATTGAAAAAATGTATACTGCCAAATTTCGGGGCCCTATATATATTTTTTTAATATCGGATTTTTGGATCTGAAAAGTATGCATCCTTGCTTAAAGTGGGCTGGGATTTCAGAGTTTAAAATTTTTTTTTAATTTGGCCCATAATTTTTTATTTTAGCAAAATCCCGATTTTTATATAGAAAAAGAAATAAAACGCTGAGTATGTTGCTATTTCATTTCATATTATCTCGGGTTGTGCGAGTCTGATAATGACGCAGTTTGGCTTATTCGACTCGATATCGATAGAACTTACCGATTTTAGTTCCGAGTTTCACCAGTGAAAATATTAAACTATAAATCAACAATCACAGTTTTAAAAAATACATTGAGGCAGTTTCTGCAGGTTTCAAAATGAAATTTTCTTATTAAATAAACCGACCAGCGTAGCGGGCGAAGCTCCGCTAGTTCTATTTTTAACAAATTTTCGTATTTTCAGGCATAATTGCATTATATTTCTATAGTATGGAAAATGGTATTTTTACGTTTAGGACAGGATTCCGTTGTAGAAATGTTTTAAAGTCCGTTTTAAAGCGGTTTACTTATTGTTATGTCCCGATTAATAAGACGGTGCCCCGACATTTTGAATCCCTCTCCTGCTTTTTTGTGACACGAGACATAACAATACTATTTGTAATATAGATTTTTACATATCAAATGAAATACTGCATATGAGTTTAATATTTTTGCAAAACTAAATACAGTATTGAATTTTACTCTAAAATTCGACTGGTAAAAAGGTTATATGACTCAGATGAGACATTTACCGTGCCCTCTTTAACACATCTTAGACATTGTATGGTTATGATATATTGTTTTCTTGTAGAAAACAAATCGAATTTGCATTAACTTAAACGACGTTGGTAATACAATGAACTTGAATCATTTTGCTGAAATTTGCAAGAAAAACTTTTTTATTTTGAATATAAACATGATCTTTCAAGAAAAGAAAGGGGAAATTTTGAAAAAAGATTTTTTTTCATCTTTTCAGCCAATGAAATCACTTTATTAAAGTTGAAACAATTTTTCATTTCTATAGTGTATATCGGATATATTGAACCTTTTATTTCATTTGTAAAATACATTTTAGACAATTGGATAATTTTATATTAAAACTAAATATACTATTTAAAACTAAATATGCTAACAACCGGGATTTCGAACAGTACCAAATAAAAATATTTCGATTCAAACCAAAAACTTTTTCA
The DNA here is from genome assembly GCA_963931845.1 of Maratus michaelseni. NCBI lineage: Eukaryota > Metazoa > Arthropoda > Arachnida > Araneae > Salticidae > Maratus > Maratus michaelseni. Next base: position 91,902,607 of record OZ007597.1, on the reverse strand, counting down.
TAAAATAAATAGCATATAAATCTTACAGAAATAAGTTAAATAATAAATTTAAATAGTTAAAAAAATCTGGCTATGACATATTTTTTTAAAACTTGAGTAAAATTATCGGTATGTTTAATGTTAAAACATCATATGCTAAATTGTATCAAATACCCCAAAAATTCTCACTTTTTATCAATGAGTTTTAATAAGATAATTTTTTTAACCAAAAATAGAATCGACTTCAAAAACTACTACAAAGTAAAAAATAATTTTTTAGGTAATAGTTAATAAAAAATTAAATTAAGAGCATTGTATTTACCATGCATATTATTATATTTATGTACATTAATTTGATTTTTTTGAGTCGGTGCCAGCCAAGCCAAGATAAAGCCATGTTACCATTTTTAAACATTTCATCTGATGTTATAAATGTGTATTTTCAAATGAGATTAGCAACTATATGTCGACAAACATTGCTTTGGAAATTAGTTAATCATTTAAGTCATTGTATTTTCTATCATTTGATGAGTTATATGTATTTTTTTTATTGTGTCGTATTTATGTAGACATAACTTATACGCGTGTTACGATTTATATTGGATATTTCGTTTTGAATTTTGTACTTGGCTTGGCTGGCACCGACTCCAAAAAATCAAATTAATGTACATAAATATAATAATATGCATGGTAAATACAATGCTCTTAATTTAATTTTTTATTAACTATTACCTAAAAAAATTATTTTTTACTTTGTAGTAGTTTTTGAAGTCGGTTCTATTTTTGGTTAAAAAATTTATTTTTCGCTTTTTAGTAGTTTTTGAAGTCGGTTCTATTTTTGGTAAAAAAGTTTATTTTTCGCTTTTTAGTAGTTTTTGAAGTCGGTTCAATTTTTGGTTAAAAAGTTTATTTTTCGCTTTTTAGTAGTTTTTGAAGTCGGTTCTTTTTTTTTTTTTTGGTTAAAAAGTTTATTTATTTATTTATTACTTTAGTGATATCCATATTTACATTAAACCATATTGTTGCTAATATCTTTTTTATTTCACGTTAACTGGGCAGTAGATTCGAGTATCGAAGATTAGAAAATTTATCATTATTCTCATCTAATGTCTTTAAAGCCTTTAATGATATCTATATTTACAACTGTAGACTCGAGTACGGAAGATTAGAAAATTTATCTTTATTCTCATCTAATGTCTTTAAAGCCTTTAATGATATATATATTAACATTAAACCATATTGTTGCTAATATATTTTTATTTCACGCTAACCTTGGTAGTAGACTCGATTATGGAAGATTAGAAATTTTATCATTATTCTCACCTAATCGTCTTGGATATTGTGTCATAATCGGGCTGTATACTACAGTTTTGATAACTGTGTAACTCACTGATTTCGGTGCTTATGCTTAATATGTACTGATTTTTACGATCCGTACAAGGTAAATACACTGCGCCAACAATGTCGCCTATAATACTATTCGGAGTAACCCCTTTCTTTCTATAGTGTCACTCTATAGTTAATATTATGTAGCAGAAATATTAAAATACAATTGCAGAAGCATTTATATACAACTGTATTGTATAATATAATATAGATATTGGATATTTTAAAGGCAGTTTCCAACTAGTGCGCCACAGGTGATAAATCGCCAAATATTTTTTGTAACTCGTACATTTATATGGGATTTGAAACAACAATGTATTTAATTATGCGCCAATAAACGCTCATCAAAATATGCCAAACCGCTGTGAAACTGCGACAATGGAACTTTTAAAAGATTCAAAAGTAGATTTGTTGTGGCATAATTTATAGTTTTTATCCGTACGTTGTATTATATTTATCCAATTCACAATTTTATGTAATTTTGCTTTTGACATTTAGCAACACTCAAAACTTTTTGTTTAGATCTTAAAAAGTTTGTTCTATGAAAATAAATCCGACAAGTTAAAGCTGATTTAAATATGTCAGTCTTTTTATTATTTGCAAATTCACGTAATAGAATATTTTATGATATGAAATAAAAGTCGTCTGCCCAACAAATTAACTATTTTTAAAATGCTTATTTTTTTTTTCGTTTTTATTGAATTACTGAAAAAGTACTGAACCAATTTTCATAAAATTTAAATGGGACCAATTCGAGAGTATTCTCTTTCGAATAATAAAAAAAATCACAATAAATAGGACGCAAAGTTCCGGAGTAATCGGTGAACATACATAAAAGATTTTAAAAGATTCAAAAGTAAATTTGTTGTAGCATAATTTATAGTTTTTATCTGTACGTTGTATTATATTTATCCAATTCACAATTTTATGTAATTTTGCTTTTCAAATTTGGCAACACTCAAAAGCCAACAAATTAACTATTTTTAAAATGTTTATTTTTTTTCTTTTTTGTTGAATTTCTGAAAAAGTATTGAACCAATTTTGATAAAATTTAAATGGGACCAATTCGAGAGTATTCTCTTTCGAATAAAACAAAAATCACATAAATAAGGCGCATAGTTCCGGAGTAATCGGTGTACATACATAAAAAAAAAAAAAAATACATACACGTCGAATTGATAACCTCCTCCTTTTTTGAGTCGGTTAATAAGAAAAGAGCTGGATACAAGATTTCGATTAGAAAAATGATTTTCTTTAGATTTCTAACACGTTTTTTAAACGAATAAAGAAATTTTCTAACCAAGTTTCGTAATTTTTTTTGTAATTGAATTAAAAAAAAAAAGTACCAACTTTATTTAACCAATGTTAAACCACGCGAAAAAAGGGCAAAGGAAAAAAAGAAAAGAAAAGAAAAAGAAAAGAAAAGAAAAGAAAAAGAAAAGAAAAGAAAAGAACTCGACGAAACAAAATTTTACTGAGTTGAATACTTTTATCTCCTCCATTTTAGCATTTTTTTTTAAGTAAAATAACAATAGATCATTTATAAATAGCATTATTACATATTTTTTAAATTATAGACTTTTTTTTTTTTTTTTTTTTTTTTTACAGAAATGATTTCTTTCCCAAAATTAAAGTATTTTTATAAAATAGAAACTTTCACAGGGCAGAAATAAAGTGAAGACGAAGTTGTGTTTTATTTTATTTTGTTTTCATAGAATTCAATTTGTCTAGGCAGAATTTTTTTTAGTTCCTACTTTATTATAGGCAACTACTCCTTTTTTAACAGAATTATTAAAAAATAAAAAGAGTGAATGTAATCGATAAAGAAGAGAAGGTAGAAAAAAAACATTATTAAACACTGTTATATGAACCATTCTCCCACAATTTTAACTTTCAAGAATAAGTAACATGTGAAATTCAATTAAATAAAACAGTATTTTTAAATTTCCAGTTTTAAATTTGATTGTTCTTGTTGTAATAATTTAACATGTTCTTGTTCTTCATCATATATTCTAATACGAGCAAATCTTGTTTGTGGTTATATATATATGCAAATTTTATCTTAAAAACGGCTCTAACGATTTTGACGAAATTTTGTATCCTACCATTTTGGGGCACCAGAAAACCATTGGGCTAGGTTACATGTTCGAGAAAGTTTGATTAGTGGGTCATTTTGGGTCATTTTGGGTCATGCTCAAGCTAACTGTATCTAAAAAACGGTTAAACGACTTTGACGAAATTTTGTATCCGACAGTTTTCGGACACGAGAAAACTATTGGGCTGGGTCACATGTTCGAGAACTTTCGAGTAGTGGGTAATATTTGGGTTAACGTGGGTCAAATTAATTTTATCTAAAAAACGACTCTAACGATTTTGATGAAATTTTGTATCCCACGAGTTTCGAGCACGAGAAAATCATTGGGCTAGGTCACATGTCCGAGAAAATTCAATTAGTGGGTCATTTCTGGGTCATTGTGGGGTCAAGCTAATTTATCTAAAAAGCGGCTCAGACTATTTACACTAAATTTTGCATCCTATGGTTTTCGGGCACGAGAAGACTGTTGGGCTAGGTCACATGTTCGAGAAAATTCAATTAGTGGGTCATTTTGATCATGCGTCATTATGCGTCAAGCTATTTTATCCTAAAAACGGCTCACACTATTTACATTAAATTTTGCATCCTATGATTTTCGGGCACGAGAAGACTGTTGGGCTAGGTCATATGTTCGAGAAAATTAAATTAGTGGGTCATTTTGGTCATGGGTCATTATGGGTCAAACTATTTTATCTTAAAAATGGCTCAGACTATTTACTCTAAATTTTGCATCCTATGGTTTTCGGACACGAGAAGACTGTTGGGCTAAGTCACATGTTCGAGAAAATTCAATTAGTGGGTCAGTTTGGTCATTGGTCATGATATTTAAACTCAAATTTAATTTTGTCCGAGCTTAGCTCGGTCTTCCCTGCTCGTTAATGTTTAACACTGTACTATCCTGTGAGACCTTTATCATCTATTTAATAGTAAAATAGAACAGGAGTCGTAGAGAAAATACCACCAAATTTTAGGCAAGTCATGTCAAGTGTTCATTGATTTTTAGCATTAGTTATTTACATTGAACTAAATAACAATTTTTAAAAAAGATTATCTCTAAAAGTTCATTAAATGTTAATGAAATTAATATGTAAATGTTGGTTTAAATTAGGCAAAAAATATTCCCGACAAAGAGACACTGCCATTTTTTCTCTAGCATAGTTCTGTAAAAGGAAAAAAGTTGAAAAAAGATTCTGTGGCTGCATTTGGACTGATTTTCTGCATACTTTTAGCAAGAGAGAAGGTAAATAATTCTGGGATAGAGTTTAAAAAATAATAATAACCACAAAAAAATGTGTGAAGCCTAATTTTTGTAACATATTTATATAAAACAATAGTTCCAGTTTTGTTAAAAAAATTCAGTAGAAGCACTTTTCTTGAAATAATTTTATCCAGACAGCTCCAAACTTAAAAGTCAGCATCAGAGAAAAGGGATGGTAAGGAATTTAACGTACTTATTTATGTCGTTAATATTGTTATACAATTACGCAATGGCATGTTTTATAATATAAGAAATAAAAAGAAATCCAAGAATAGGTACTAAATAAAAATTATTATTAAGGGACTTAAAAATCAAAATTATGTGAGAATCTCTCTCTCTCTCTCTTTCTCTCTCTCACGCTCTCTCTCTCTCTCTCACACACACATATATATATAAAATATTTTGTGAAAATAAGAATATAAATTAAGAAATTTAATTAGAATGTAAGCAGTTTCTTATAATCTCGGGAAACAATTGCGACAAAGGAATTATCATGTGATAACAATTAATGCAGTTGCTGGGATACACAAAAAACAACTTGACTGTTGTTGTTGTTGGTAACATGCACTGTTAAAAATTTGCAGCAAACTGTCCAGTCATTTGACCGTTTTTACAGAACACGGTTACACAACAGTAATTTAACTGTAGTCTGACCGTATTATTGGCCATATTACGGTCAGATTAGAGTGAAATTACGGTTGTGTAACCGTTTTCTGAAAAAACGGTCAAATGACTGGACAGATTGCTGCAAATTTTTAACAGTGTGACTAATATCTTTCTGCTGAGCTGTTTCGGATTACTGACGAGATTTCATTATCGAAAGGTCGTCTGAGTGAATTGTGTGCACCGGAAATGTCCAGGATACCTCAGTTGATAGAACGTTGGCTGTTTAAGACAAAGCCCAGGGTTCAAATCCCAGCCGGGACACTTTTAACTTTGTTCGAAAATTTAAACTTTTATAGAATTTTTCTTTTGTTGTTCATACTTGATTATTGGCAACAACTTCTTTTTTAACGTAATTATATATATATATATATATATATATATATATATATACAGGGTCATTCATAATTCCCTTCGGGGTTTCGAAACGTTATAGTAAAAAAACGAAGACGAATATGAAAAAAAGAAACATATGAAATTATTCCGAAACTATTCAAGTTTTACTTACATACATTACAGGTGTTCTATGTGTGAACCCTTGGTCACACGGCATACATCCATGCGATAGTCCAGTTCCTGCCATAATCCGTTTCTTTAAATCTGAATCAGTGGTGTCAGTTCAACGGGCCTTTCGTAATAAATATCGAAAACAGGGACCAACTGACAAAACAATTCATGTGTGGTACCGGAAATTTAAAGAAACGGAGTATGGCAGGAACTGGACTATCGCATGGATGTATGCCGTGTGACCAAGGGTTCACACATAGAACACCTGTAATGTATGTAAGTAAAACTTGAATAGTTTCGGAATAATTTCATATGTTTCTTTTTTTCATATTCGTCTTCGTTTTTTTACTATAACGTTTCGAAACCCCGGAGGGAATTATGAAGGACCCTGTATATATATATATATATATATATATATATATATATATATATATATATAGTGAATAGAATAGATAAAGAAGAGAAAACAGCTTTCAACTAACAAAATATTATTAAATATTATATATATACATATATGAAATATTTTTGTGAAAATGAGAATGTAAATTTAATTAAGAAAGTAAGCAGTTTTTTGGGAACTCAGTAAACAATTGTGAAAAGGAAATGATCTTCTGATAACAAATAATGCAGTTGCTTGAATATATGAAGAGAAATGCCATTTTAATTAACTTTTCATCATATTATATTGAATTTAGATTATAATTTTACACTGACGGTTACAAGAGATTAAAAGCTCATATGATGCTTTTCTTAGTTTATCATATAATAATTGATATTCATCTAAATAAAGAAGAGATAAATGGAGTTTAAAAAAAAATGAATGGTGGGGTGCTTTTTAAATTTATTTTTAACATTTTCCAACATAATTGAAAAGTGTTTATGAATTTGGTTTGTCTGTCTGTTTTACTGTCTAACTCACGTAAATATACTGAAATTGAGGTAGAATTGATATATGTAATTAAGGTTTACTATGACAATGTTTGGTATTGTAAAAGAAGAGTGTATCGTTTATATTTGATTTACAGGAGCGCTCAAAAGAATTTTGTTACATTATGATCTGTAGAGGAAAGTCCGTTGAGGGGCATTTTAATAATATTATGATACTTAAAAAGAATTTCTCAGGTGCACAACAATATGTTTTCTATAGATTATGGATTGCGTAGCATTTACCGTTCAATTACAGAGACGCACAAAATAATTTGTTTAAAGGCCTAACTATGATCGATAATTGAGGGAAGTGCATTTTTCACTGTATTGTTCATTTTTTAAATTTCCTCATTTTTAGTGTATTACGTAGTTTGTATAAATTATATACACGGCTGCATAAAAGAAATCAGAGACATTACCGAATATGAACAGAAATTATTGAAAATAAATTTCTACTGAGTTATGTTTTTTTCTTTTTTCATATTTAAATAAGTCATTTCATTGTATGGAAAAAATGGAATGTCAAGTGTTTCTTGAACTATGAGGGATGTAAGATTTTTTGTTCTTGTATTGAATTTAGATTACAATTTTACACCGAAGGTTACAAGAGATTAAAAGTTTATACGATGTATTTCTTTGTTTATCATATAATAGATGTTCATCTAAATTAATAAAAGATAAACGGAGTTTGTAAATATATATATATATATATATATATATATTACGAAATGTAAAGTTCCATACCTTATTAAATTTGTTGTATAAAAAATTCTTTTTATTAATATTCCATTTACAATACTAGTTTATTAAAATATTCCCTTTCTTAAAAATATTCCATTACTGTCCATATTTAAAACATTTTTTATCCATAATCTACTCAAATCCACCTTTTATTTCCCAATAAATAAGATAAAAAAATCACATTTCATAAGAATATTTCTTCTTAAAAAAACCGTTTTCTTAAATTCTTTATTATATTAAATATTTCTTATTTATTCTCGCATTTAAATCCCCTTTATTTCTTTTAATCTGTGTAAATCCACCAAAACCCTTTCCTAATAGTTTTAAAAAAAAATCATTCTTTTAAATTGTTTTCAATATGCAAAAACCGAAACTTTATTCTATTAATTTTCCGCGTTTTTTAATTTCGATAATGTTCTAGAAAATTCTTTTCCCGCCAAAAGTCTAGGAGAGACGTATTTTTTCAATATTAATTCACCGATAAAAAGAAGTAAGAGGCTAAAGTTGAACTTGCATTGGTTAAAATAAGTCACGTGTTACGAAATTCTTCTTGCGCCTCTTCGCTTAAAACGAACTGACACAGAGAGAGAGAGAGACGGAGGGATTTTGTCGTCGAAGTGGTTGTTAAAGTAAAATTTTGCTGTGTTCTAGTATGTTTTAACATAGAGAAATGCTAAGAGAGTGCAATCCTCTGGAATTTAAAGATGATTAGATGTAAATAAATGACTTTGAGAGCCATCGTATTCCTCTTTCCTTCATTCTACATACTACTCGGCCTACTATTGCTTAATGTTCATACTACGACTGCTTTAATTTGGAGATGTTTGCCATCTTTTTTCTTCGACTGTTGTATGCAGCTAAAACAACATCAGAATGCAACTTATATAAATGGTAGAATGCTTTTAAGCTTGCTTTTTTCTCTTATATAAATAGTAGAATGCTTTTAAGCTTGCTTTTTTCTCTTATATAAATGGTAGAATGCTTTTTAAGCTTGCTTTTTACTCTTATATAAATGGTAGAATGCTTTTTACGCTTGTTTTGTTCTCTTGAGAAAAAATTTATGAAGCAATTATTTCCGTTATGAAACTATCCTTTCATTGTATTGTGAAATTTTCTAAGGTTAACAAATTTGTTATGGATATATCACACAATTTAAATTTGTTGTTATAAGATATTTTTAAGATATCCAGTAAACTTCTTTGATTTTTGAAATATAATATTAATAAAATATTAATTTAATGCTACTGCCCAAATGATAATTTTAAATATATGCATAATACAATATTTAAATTTTCTTCCCACTTCAAGGAATTTTAAACACAACAAGTTATATTCTGTCTTGCATGAATTAATTAAGCAAGAAAATATGTAACAAAGTATAGTACCCTTCACAATTACATAACTGGAATATATTTATTCCCAATTTATTATGTAATAATTGCAAAAAAGGGTTGGGATGTGGAATAAAGCTTTCTATAAAATTTATTATGGATATCTTGCACGAAGTGAACCAATTATTATATAATATGTCTAAGACAGGGCATGAAATTTCAGTTGAAAAGGTACTCACCAGACTAAAATTTTTGCTCCCCACTATTCATTCATTCAGACAGAAACGTCGGCCACCATGCCTGTCCAGGAAATGAACTATTTATAACAAACTGAATTTAAATTATCATTGTTAGTAGGAGCTGTCTGTTAAATCCAGAATATTTTACATTCGTGAAAATATGAACAATTTTTTAAATGTTAAAAATTTGGGAGAAAGCGAATTATTTTTACAATGTGTCAAGCAGCTGCACTTAGGTGGCGAAACTTGATTCACTTCGCGCTGGAATGAAGAGCGATCAGATTCGGCCTCGGAAGCGAAAAAAGCGGCCTTGGCGCTTGCGCAGTGCAAAAGCAGGGGAACGAATGCAGATGGGGGAAGTTCGTTCCTCTGTAGGAGGGAAATGGAAGTGGGTGACGCAGCATTTTTTTTCTTCTTTTGGTAGATAAATGCCGGCGCTTGATTTTAAAACACTTCCGCGTGTCGCTGGATTGCGGCACGGTATTCTGAGTGTATATTTTGGTTTGAAGCGCAACATTTCAAAAGACGAAACTTACTCGCCCTCCTTAAATATTTGCTCGCCAAGAAATTACAATTTCTATCAATATAACGAAATTTAATATTTTGAAAAAAATAGTAAGAATAGCTGCCTAAGTAAAAAGATCTAATATTGAAACTCAAAAAGCCGACTGAAGCTTACGGCACACTAACAGATGAATGATTATTGAAGCTGAAAACTTTTTAATACTAAATGGAGGGTGGCAATTTTATAAAGAAGATTTTGAGTCCTTCAGAAATGATAATTCAGTAGAGAAGAATTTGTTCAATTTTGTTCTATTGGCTTAATGAAACTGAAATCATACTTTTAGGAGGTAGACCAGAATTTGGTTATCTTTTTATATAAAAGAAACATTCAATCATTTTGCCTAGACATTCCTGGTTAAAAGTGCTGAGCATAAGTCGATACCATTAAACAATTATGCATACAAAAACTTATTACATTTTGACAAGAATTCGATACAGATATTGGAATCCTAAACGAAGGCAATTGGTGAAAAGTATTATTAAAAAATTCCTTATTTGCCAAAAGTATCTTTGCGTACCTACAGACCAAATCAGAGCACCACTGTTCAAAAATAGAGTGAATGAAGCTCTTCCTTTTTCGATATATGAATTGGATTTTGCGGGACCTATTTACATGAAAAAGCTAGATGAAATTCTATAGTCCGTTATTGTTTTGTTCACCTGCGGTGTTACTAGATCTTTATATCTAGAACTTGTTATCAATATGACAACATATTCTTTCCTCATTGCTTTTAGACGATGCTTAGCACAAAGAGTAAACTGTAAAATTATTTGCTCAGTTAAAGCCAAAACTAGCGAAAAAGCTAACAAAGGATTTGGATTTTTATACGACGTCATTTCTAACAACATTGCATGCCAATATTTCTGAAGCAGCGTTATCCTACAATTAAAATTTATCTTCAGATAATAAATCTGCCATTCATGAAATATGGAATAACAATCATATTCACTGGTTTACAAATTTAAACATTTTTTATATACTTTTGATGAAACACCTATTTTCTTATTATACTACCTCTTACTAATAAAAGGCGATTTTTGAAAAAAAATCTATCACGACACATTTTTCAATATTCACATTTTTAATTCTATGATATATATATTACGTCGCATTCAACCTACCCGCATTGTCAACTTGGATTCTATATTCTGTTTTCTTGTGTTTTTGTGAACTAAAGTGGTTTTGTTTTAGATAAAATGTCTAATAGACTGTGTATATTAAATTCTGATTGTTTTTGTTACGTTTGTGGACAATTTATATTCGCAAAAAAAGGAAGACCGATGTCGGAATGTCTTAAAACAGCATATTTGCATTATTTTGGATTCTCAGTGAGTAATCAAGATAAAAAGTGGGTCCCACATGTTTTCTTGTGAAAGCTGTAGACTTACTCTTATACGCTGGGCTTCGGGAGAAAAAAGCATCTACAATTTGAATCACCAATGCTGTGGAGAGAACCTTCAAATCACGAAAATGACTGTTATTTTGTTTGACAAAAACTGCAGTTTTTAATTGAAAAAAATAAACATAAAATTCAATATCCTGACATTCCATCAGTATCAAAACCGATATCACATTCAGAATCTCTGCCACATCCCGTATGTACATGTATGTCAAGTGCGAGTTGCCAAGATAGTGATGATCTGTTTATGGAGGATGAAAATGATGACGAGTTCGTAATCGAAGATGATAAAACGCCACATTTAATACACCAAAATGAGTTGAACGACCTTGTGCAAGACTTGCAACTATTTAGATCTAGGGCAGAGATTCTTGCCTCTCGTCTACAACAGTGTAACTTATTGACACCAAATACCAAACTAACTTATTACCGAAATCCAAGTCACATTTTCAACAGTTATTTCACCAAAAAGGATTATGTTTGTTTTTACCACGATATTCCCGGACTTTTTAATGCGATGAATCAAAATTATGATCCATATAAATGGCGTTTATTTATCGATTGATCTAAATATAGCTTGGAATCTGTATTACTTCATAACGGTAATATAAAACCATTTTTACCAATTGGCCATTCCGTAAAAAGTAAAGAAACCTATCAAACAATGTCTCTTTTAATGAAAATGATACAATATGAACAGCACAACCGGATAATATGTGGCGATTTAAAAGTAGTTACTATCTTACTGGGCTTACAAGGTGGGTATACCAAATATTCATGTGTTTTGTGCCTGTGAGATAGTCGAGCTAAAGAACATCAGTACATCAAAAAATATCGGCCTGTCCGAAATGAATTTACTCCAGGAAAAATGAATGTGAAATATACATCTTTAGTAGATCCGCAAAATATAATTTTGCCACCATTACACATAAAATTAGGCCTAATAAAAATTTTCGTCAAAGCCATGGATAAAAACAGTGCAAGCTGGTGAGTGGAAATTCCGCGCCCTAGTCTAAGATATATATTTATACACTTAGATATATGGATTAGAATATTAACAAAATATTACTTTTCGAGTACTGGCCATATGTGATTTTGTATATGCACAAATACACTGTTTAAAATATTTTTCTTCCGAAATGAGGACATTTTGTAGCAAATCGGTGGAATTCCCATTCTCTCTCTTTGTAACGTAACTATTTAACAGAAGTCGGAAAAATAAATAAAGGAAAATAAACAGATTTTTATTTAAAGAATTATTAACTTCTCTTTGAAAATAAATAAATAAATTTATTAACAGCATGTTAAAATTAATGAGGACTCAGCAAACAAATGCAATAAGAGAATCTTTTGTTAATAAATAATACAGTTAACAACTGCATTAATTATTAACAAAGGATTCTCTAAATTATTAACAAAAGAATCTCTAAAATCAAATTTATAAATAAAGAAGCTCAATTAAAAAGTAAAACACTTCATGAGAATTCACAAAATAAATGCGTTAAAGCAAATATCATGTATTAATAATTAATACAGTTACTAGGAAAAATCAAAAGAAATACGCTTTAATTAACTTTCTGAAATCTAATTCTGGATTTAGATTATAGTTTTACTATGACGGCAACATGATATCAAAAGCTCATATGGTGCATTTTTTACTTTTTTTTAAATAATGCATCTTTAATGATGTATCTTTAATAATGTATCTTAATGTATTCTACCTTTATATATATATATATATATATATATATATATATATATAAAGGTAATATATTTATAAATATATATAAAATTAATCTTTTATATTAATTAATTAAATTAAAAATTATAAATATATTTATATTTAAATCAATCTATGAAATCTAAAATATATTTAGTAGTAGTATAAATAAAACATTAATTATTTAATAACAAGTCTAACATATATTTAAGTAGTAGTAAAAATAAAACATTAATTTTTTAATAATAAGTCTATAATATATATCAGTGGATTAATACAGCTGGTAGCAAATAGCACTCTGATTTAAAATAATATCTCTTTTACATAAAATATTCTCGTTAAGATTAACTAAATATTAATTATGAATAATTATAATACCAACAGATGGCGACGCTTTGCCTGTGGGGTAGATGAGGATTATATTGTTGATATTTATGTTTGATTTAACTGTGGAGGGAGCTATTGTTTGTATATTGGTTTTGCTTTCAGGGTTTGAAATTGGATGTAGTGGTTATGTGTTCACGGATGTGGTTTTGTTATGTGTGTATTGTTAACAGAGTGGTTTTGTGTGTTTTTGGGTCATTTTGTGTTGGGGTGTGGTCGATGGGGCTGTGTTTAAAATAGTGTGCTCTCGACTTGTCTTTCGGATCATTTCTCTCGGCTCGATCTGGTGGTGATTTTGTGAGGTGATTTGTAGGGTTTCTGGGATAATCGATGTGAGTGAAATTTTGTATATTCTTGGTGGTTTTTTATTTCCGGTTTAAATAATTCCAATTTTAATATTTCCAATTGTTGTCTGGTAATAGTTCAGTATACCTGGATGATTCTACTGTTCTTAGCATTATGCCAGTGGAATTATGAAATACTGAACTATTTTTAAAATACATGTGGGTGCATCCGGGCTGATGAGTACACATACATGTATTTTTTCATATCCAATTCATATTTAATTTTATTGTGGTCCAGTGTTCCATTGTATATGGTTCATATTTGATTTATTGATCATTTGTGTTTGCTTAGTCGCAACTCCGGTTTATAATTTGTTTTTGTTTTTTTTCCTTTTCTCTCTTTTTCTTTTTGAATATTCTTCGGGTATGAGTGGATTTGGCCAATTGCCATTGAGGCACGGGCTGTGGTAGTATTGTGATTGCACATGTTGAGTATTAGCTATGTGGTATTCTGTCTGCACGGTATCATTGGTTATCTCTTTAAAGATTTGAGTGGAATGATGGTGGAGCTTGATATGTTTTTGAAATTCATGGATATTGTAATTATATATATATATATATATATATATAATGCAATTTGACAAATGAAAAAAAAAAACGATACATGAATGATAGATTGTTTTTTAAGTTGGAATTTTTTATCTTCAGATAAAATTGATGAAGCAATTATATTCGTTGTGCAAATAACTTTTCATTGTTTTGTGAGCTTTTCTAATATTAATAAATTTATTGTGGCTATACATATCACATGATTTGAATAAAGTACTGAACAGTTAAATTCTTTGATTTATGAGATAGAATAATGTTAACACATTAACTTTCTGCTATTCACAAACAGTACTTTTGAAGGTGTGCATGATACATCTCCATACAAAATAATAATAAAAAAAGAAATACAAATAAAATTTATAAAGATACAACTAAATGCAAATATATTGCTTGAAGGTGCGTAAAAACATACATAAAACATTTAAAAGCACATTAAAGTCCTTTAAAAAAATCCATCGAAACGTTTTCAACCTAACTACTTGGTCATCATCACTGAAAAACTAATTGTTGAGTTGAGTTGTTGTCTCTTCGCGTTCTCTTGTTTGCCCAGAATAAATCATTTTACTTCAAGGGTTTGGAATATAAGGTGGGATGGGAAAGGTCATTCAACATTTCAAGAATAAGTACATGTTAATCAATCATGTATTAATTTATTCCAGACTGCGGGGATATGATATGATAATACATCGTTACAGACTATTTCTTTTTTAGATATTATTTCTAGAGACTCTCTTATGATAGCTTCCTGGTGATTATTTGTGCGGAATATAATTGTGGATCTGTTGAAATCTACTTTAATAGGTTCAGTTTGTGCTAATCTTGCTAACGCAGTGTTGGGTCTATTTAATCTCAGATCTGCTTCATGCTCTTTTATTCTGTCCCGAAATCTCCTTAGTATCATACCGATGTACATAAAATTTTTGTTATCTTTCTTGAATCGTATAATATATACCCCTGATCTATTGATAGCCTGGATTGGGTCAAAATGATGGAAATGGATTGGAAGAAAATGAAGAAAAACGAAATACAGGTACAATTAAAAGTTTGAAGTTTTGTAAAGTTATCTATATCCCAAGGTCTTTTTAAAATATGAGACATTCCCTCTTTCAGTTGTACAACTAATCAGAAATATGGATAAACAGAATCTTGATTGCGCGGAGTTTAGGAAAATTAACAGATCTAACTCCACCATCCCATTTAATTGCAGTTCACCCATTAGTTACAAGTTAACACTTTTCAATTTTTATGTAAAAAGAGTGTTTGAAGTTTGTTTATGCCTTTTCCTTAATGAAGAATTAGATGTAATTAGAAAAATAGCTGCCGAGAATTCAGTTCCATCCCGTTTCATTGAAAAAAATCATAAACAAATTTAAAGTGAAAGATGAAGAATAACGAAATACAGGTACAATTAAAAGTTTGAAGTTTTGTAAAGTTAATTACATCCCAAGGTTTTTTGAAAGTATGAGACATTCCCTCTTTAAGTTTGGCATTACATTAATCGTAGTCCTTCCCCCAAAG
The DNA here is from genome assembly GCA_963931845.1 of Maratus michaelseni. NCBI lineage: Eukaryota > Metazoa > Arthropoda > Arachnida > Araneae > Salticidae > Maratus > Maratus michaelseni. The sequence goes on along the minus strand of OZ007597.1, from coordinate 91,887,002 downwards.
TTGCGGGTTTTGTTAAACAGGAAAATTGACCCAATCCAGGCTATCAATAGATTAGGGGTATATATTATACCATTCAAGAAATATAACAAAGATTTTATGTACGTAGGTATGACACTAAGGATATTTCGGGGCAGAATAAAAGAGCATGAAGCAGATCTGAGATTAAATAGACCCAACACTGCGTTAGCAAGATTAGCACAAACTGAACCTATAAAAGTAGATTTCAATAGATCCAAATTATATTCCGCACAAATAATCACCAGGAAGCTATCATAAGAGAGTCTCTAGAAATAATATCTAAAAAAGAAATAGTCTGTAACGATGTATTATCATATGATATCCCCGCAATCTGGAATGAATTAATACATGATTGATTAACATGTACTTATTCTTGAAATGTTGAATGACCTTTCCCATCCCACCTTATATTCTAAACCCTTGAAGTAAAATGATTTATTCCGGGCAAGCAAGAAAACGCGAAGAGACAACAACTGAACTCAACAATTAGTTTTTCACTGATGATGACCGAGTAGTTCGGTTGAAAACCTTTGATGAATTTTTTAAAAGGACTTTAATGTGCTTTTAAATGTTTTATGTATGTTTTTACGCACCTTCAAGCAATATATTTACATTTAGTTGTATCTTTATAAATTTTATTTATTAAACAAGGTGAATTTGCACTGAAATTTTAACTTTTTATTGAAAAGAAATACAGTTTGACAAATGAAAAAAAAAGAAAAAAAAGAAACATGAATGGTAGATTGTTGTTTAAGTTGGATTTTTTTTTCTCTTGAGAAAAAATTGATGAAGCAATTATATTCATTGTGAAAATAACCTTTCATTGCTTTGTGGAATTTTCTAATGTTAATGAATTTATTATTGATATACATATCACATGATTTGAATAAATTACTGAACAGTTAAATTCTTTGATTTATGAAATAGAATAGCGTTAACACATTAACTTTCTGCTACTCCCAAACAATACTTTTGAAGATGTGCATAATACACTTTCCTATAAAATAATAAATAAAGAAATACAGTTTGACAAATGAAAAGGAAACAGAGAAAAGACTAGAGGAATGGTGGGATGCTTTCTATTCTGGGATTTTTTCTATTCGGGAAAAAATAATAAAACAAGTATATTCGTCATCAAAATAATATTTCATTGCATTGTGAAATTTTCTAATGCTAACAAATGTATTGTGGATAGACATATCATATGATTTGAATAAACTACTGTACAATATTTCTAAAATATACAATTAAAATCTTTGATTTATGAATTAGAATAGCGTCAACACATTAACTTTCTGCAAATAATACGTTTGAAGATATGTATAATGTAGGGGAAGGTAGCCTAAGATGATCCCCTTAAGGGAAAAACTTGTGCAAAATAACGTAACTGTTTAAATAAAACTTTGGCTCTTTACTAGTATGTTTTACACTATATTTTGCATTAAAAACATGTTTTAATAATATTTTAAACCCAAATTGAGTAATGAAAAAAAAAATAGATTTTTTAAAAAGTGTCCAAGAGATCATTTAACCCTCACTAAAGGGCAAAATGATCCTTCCTTTTAAAATAATTGTACATTGTTTTTTTATCGGGAAAATAAAGGATATAAAAGTAATTATCGCAATACATGTGTAATTCACATCTAAAAACATACTCCATTAAGTAAACCAAGTCATATTTCTGTACATGTAAGACTGTATATCTAAATAAATATGAAAGTTAGTGACTACTTTATGAAAAATGTTATAAAAATCAATTTTTCAAATAATTCTATTCAGACGCGTAATATTGCGATCGCATGAATACCGCCATTGCTTCTTCCTTACTTATCACAACTAGCTTATGTGTTATCCTGTAGATAGCGCAACCTGTCTGGAAGAAAATATATGTGGATCGTTTTGCCCGTTAGGACTATTTTAGGCCACCTTACCCTATCTTTATAAAAGATTTAAAAATAAATGCAGCTTGACAAATGAATAAAAAAGTAAAAATATAAATAAAAAATATAATAAAATAGAGAGAGAGAAGAATAGTGGATTGCTTTTTAAACTGGGATTATTTTTCTCTTGCGAAAAAAAAAGTTGAAGCAATTATTTTCGTTGTGGAAATAATCTTTCATTGCATTGTAAAGTTTTCTAATGTTAATAAATTTACTATGCATTGACATATCACATTATTTTAACAAAGTAATACTGTACAATATTTCTAAAATATACGATCAAATTCTTTGATTTATGATTTCGAATAGCGTCAACGCATTAACTTTCTGCTATTCCCAAATAATACATTTGAAGGTGTGCATAATGTATATTCATATCAGATTTTGAAAAAATGCAGTTTGGAAAATGCAAAATAATAATAATAATAATAATAATAATAATAATAATAATAATAATAATAATAGAAGAATATTCGATTGAATTTTTAAGCTGGTATTTTTTCTCTTGAGAAAAAAAAATATGATACAATTATTTTCGTTCCTTGCATTCTGAAATTTTCTATTGTTAATAAATTTATTGTGCGGGTACATATTACATGATTTTAATAAAGTAGGGGAAGGCCGGGCAAAGTGGTCATCTAATATAATGACGTCACCAGAGCGCTGGGATTGCGTGGTTTGTGGTCAAACTATTTCGATTGATGGCAATGAGTAATCAGGCAATCGTTGACAAAATGTGGTTCCATGCTTTATAATTTTAGAGCGGGTTTTCCAGTTTTTGAAGTTTGTGATCTAAGGTAAGTGACTTATATTACATGCAATTAACAATAACCTGTTGTACTTGCATTTATTCATTGAATGTGAAATGAAAGAGTATGTTTTCAGCTTCACATTGGTGGGTGAGTGGTCGCTAACTGTTCATTAGTTTCCACTGTAGAACGTATTTTCTGTCATGGCTCCCAAACGGGCAAAGTGGTCAGGGTAGTGGCCGTTGATTGGAACAAGTGATGGAGGTTGTATCAAGTACAATGTTTGTTACCTCTGGGCTTATGAGGCTTGTTCAATTCGCAAAGAAGATGACGCGGAGTTCATTTGCGAAATATGCAGTGTTTGATTCTGATTTATAATTTTTATATGGGTTTCTCAAACTCTTATTAGATTTTCATACCATTTTCAATCTTTCTTTATGTTCCATACGATTTGCTATGGCAATAAAAATATTTCAATCATTTAAATAGTGTTTTCAATCTTTTTACACCTTTTGCCGGATCTAGACGAGCAGAGTCATCATTTTGACCTTTTTAGGAAAGACCCAAATTCTCACTTCCACTTTATTATTTCGTAAAAATTATAAATACTCTTACACTTCTAAGTAGTCACTCTAGTCCAATGCAAACTGTCAGTTATGTATATGTATTTTAAGAGGTAATAAAAAATCACAAAACCTTAGGGTGACCACTTTGCCTCTACTTCCCGTACTGTACAATATTTCTAAAATACTTATACAACTAAATTCTTTGATTTATGAATTAGAATAGAGTGAACGCATTAACTTTCTGTTATTCTCAAATAATACTTTTGAAGACGTATTGCATAATACAATGATTTAAATTGTGTTATCTATCCTTTTGAAGCAAACCAGTAGAACTTTTCTTTTTGATATAATTATTTTAATGTAATAGATAAATGGAATCGATAAAACAACAACAACAACAACAAAAAAAAAAAACAGACTCTTATTTTTTTTTTTTTTTTAAATGTACTTCTTTGTGAAAATAAAGAAATTTAATTAAGAAAGTGAGCATTTCATGAGAACTCGGCAAACAAAGGCGATAAGGGAATTATCTTGGGTTAATAATTAATACAGCTACTGGTGTACATGAAAATAAACGTCGTCGTTCTATTAAATTTCAACATCTTATATTGAATTTGGATTATCATTTTACGTTGATGGCTATGGCTAGAAAAGATTACAACTGCCTGCGGTGCATTTTATTGTTTATCTTAATTATAGATATTCATCTAAAATAAAAATTATAAATGGAGTTTGTAAAATGAAAAATAAAAGATGAAAGAATGGTAGAAAGTTTTTTAAGCTCGCTTTACTTCCTTTGAGACAAAAAATGATGAAGTAATTATTTTCGTTGTGAAAGTAATCTTTCATTGCATTGTGAAATTTTACAATGTTTACAAAGTTATTATGGATATTTCACGAGATTGCAATTAATTATTCTGAAATATTTTGAAGATATATAATTAAATTATTTTATTTATTAAATAGAAAATTTATACATCATTAATTTCTTGCTACAGCTCAAATGATACAGTTCGATATATGCATCATACGTGATTTAAATTACGTTTTCTTGCTATTTAAAGAGATTTTGAAGAAAGTGGGTAAAATTCTGAAATCCTCCTTTTTTATGCAATTATTTTAAAAAGTGGGAATAAATAATTTTAGTAAATTTATTATGGATATCTCTAATGATATAAACTCATTTTCTATAAAATAACATGAAGACATTTATAAATTATTTTATTTATTAAATAGATAATTGATACACCATTAAGTTATTTCTACTGTTCAAATGATACTTTTGAATATACACATAATAAATTATTTAAATTAACTTTTTTTTCCAATTTAAAGCAATTTTGAATTTTTTTAAAATTTATTCTTACAGGATTCCGGTTTAGCATTTTCAGTTTGGACTGTTTTAGTAAACCTGTTTTGTTCATACTTTAAAAAACTTAAAAGATTGAAAACTGCACTGTAAAAGCTTGCAAAATCTTTCCTGATAGAAAAAAAGTTTATGAAAATTTAATGTAACATCCCAGCTACCCATGATTTTCAAAATATTTTCTCTATCTTAGAAAAATTTAAATACGAAACCTCAGAAATCAGGAAATTTCAGAAACTAACAGGTCTCATCAGAAATGTATGGGCAACAAATGAGCCTTTTTTTATTTCAGAAACGTTTCCATAAATTCTTTCTGATTTGTCCGTTTACAAATATTCCTTAAGATAAAGGAAATTTTGTGACATCATGAGGAACAACGGGGTTTCGAAGAAATTTTGCAAACATTTCACCTATTTCAGGATATTTTCTGCAATATTTTACAGTGTATGTATTTATGAAGAAAGTTATCCAAATACTACTTAGTTTTATTTGAATGATGTATTATGCGATGTCAAGTGATGTATTATGCGATGTCAAGTGATGTATTATGCGATGTCAAGTGATGTATTGAGAGTGATGCGATGACGATGTCAGGTGCGCGATTGTGTTTCTGCATAATTTGGAATATTAACAGAAAAAAATAACTGTTATTCTAAAGAAAATGTCAATTAATATGTATTTTAATGATGGCTTAGTTTCTCTTTTCAATAAATTAATCAAGGAATCTTTAAGGAAAATGATTTTAAAACACCCGCAAATGCCTTCATGTGGGTTTAAGTTGGAAAATTATATGTTGCTGAATAAATTTCCTTTGTTATAGATTTGGAATATAATTTTTCCAGCTGTCAACTGAGGTAAAGCAAGACATTGTTACCATTATTAGAACATGGTAAAACCTAAAACCTTCAGTATTAGGTAGTTCATTGCGTGGGTGTATATGTGTGACCAGTCCCCAGTAGGGCCAGAGCTTTAATTGTATGGGCCTAGCTTAGGCCTAAAGTTCTGGACGCAGGATTTACCAAAAATGTTTAGGTGTGATGGCATTGCTGCGATGAGAGTACATAACCCTTGTCCTCAGAACAGGTAATCAATTATAATGACAGGTTGATCTTAATATTGACTGTAGGTTTGAAGCTGTATATCTCAAGCATTTTAGAATATATGTTTTATATGTTTTAGAATATTTGTTCCTTAAATTTCTGTTTTATTATTTGGTCACTTTTTGCGTAATAGTGTTTATCTAATCTTGTAAATTGCAGTACTTTATGAAATATTTCGAAAAAAATTATTGTGCCGTGCTAAGGACTGTTTATAACCGACTTTAAATTTACAAAAATCACTTGGATCAATGTTGAATTTTTTTAAAATATTGGTCAGTTGGAAAAGTTAGAACTTTTGTACTTTCCCGTAGACCATTTTCTGTAAACAGAATCTACAGTCAAATTGTGGGATTTAACGCAAATGATATATAAGCGGGATATCACATTCGCTGTTGTAAACTTCGGTGCTGTAAACGGGATGGTACTTATTCCACACTGTAGTGTAATGTCTAGCTACTCTCTTATGGAAGTAGTGTAAGATTAAAATGATTGTTGAGCTTGTGAGCGTATTGTCCAGATTCTAACACTTGTGCATGAAAGAAACATCAATTCCCCCCTCCTTTTTTTTTTTTAACTTTCACAAAGTATGGTGAAATCTCCCTGAATCAGATGGTCGCTATTATTTTACGCAGTGATATGCGAATTAGGTTTCTGTGGTCAGCTGGTTAATATAAATACGCTGGTAGAAGTGAATATCGTCGGATATTGGGTCAGATTTGGCCATTTATGGAATGTAAGACGAGAGCTTAATTTGGTTTCGGATTTTGAGTTTGAATTTTGCCACATGTCAATAGCCAGCGGCGTTCGGTGCTGTCCGAGTGTGGAATAGGAGTATTCAGTTGATAAGTTTGCCTGCGTGGTGAGACTTTGAATTAAATTACTTGAAAATAAAAGCCTATTTGTAGTCAATGAGATTATTTTCAAATTAATGACTTTTTTCTATAAGTGATATATTTAGTTTACTAGCGGTGTTGTGCTTAGTGTTATTCAGAATTATGAACGACAATTCTCGTAGTAGCCTTATTATTCGGAGTTAGTGTTAGAACTTAACGAAATTCTTGGGGTCAGCTTCTACCCTTTGACTTCGTCTTAGTGTTTGAGTATAAAATTTAATTTTCGCTAATTTAGTCCCCCTTCTCCACTTCCATCCTCATATATTATTGATTTTAAATAAATTTTTCTGAGTTATGACTACTTATTAAGTTGGTGCTCTCGACATATCCGCCACAACACGTGATGTATATATCCAATTTTTATAAATTTTGTTTATAAGCCAGTTACGATTTTGTAAAACAGGATGTAATTGAATGGCTATTTCTTTATTTTATCTGATAAAATTGTAACTAATTTCTTTAAACGAAGAGCTTAGCGGTAAAGTACATTCAAATTTAAAGGATTCTGCCATAAAATGAGTTAATTAATGGCCACACTGAGGGATTTTAACTCTAAAGGAAAAATAACAATAACTATAAAGGAATAATAATCACGATGCTATGTTTAAAATTGTGACAAGGGAACATATGTTTAAAAAGACGTATTGTTCAACGACTCCAAAATTACATTTGTGACTGCTATAACATATATTTAAAACTTGGTGAAATAAATTAACAGTTATTAAATGAGGAAGCAGGACAGTAAGATATGAGCAACGAGACAGCTTTTAGCGACAACTGTTTTTTAAACCAAAAGCGGTCGATGGAGGAGTACACAAGCACAGAAAATTCATTTCTTGTTGAAATGATATATATTTATTTCCTAAAACATTAAGGAATACAGTAGATCAGAGGTTAAAACGATTGTTAATCTTATTAATATAAATTCTTACTAGTAAAAGATTAATGTGAAATTCAAGGCATGGAATACTTACCAAGCTGCATGAGCAGGTCCCCTGTCGAGAATGACCCTAATAACGTAAAGCACACAGAGTATCAGTTTGATCACGAGGGTAAATATCCTAACCCTTAGACCTGAAATAGAAAAACATATGCTTAACAATTATTTAGAACTTTCTGTGCATTTCTTAAAAATGACATCAGTTTTGCAGCACTTATAAGCAGGATACAGACAAACAGTCAGAAATTGGCATAGCTTGTACAATGAGAAGATAAAACAGATGAAATAAACAAAAAAGGGGAGGTGGAGAAAATTAGACAAACAAAGAAGTATAAAAAGGATAAATAATTACATAAATAAAAAGGAAAGTAAAAAAAAAAACAGAAGTAAAAGTGGTAGAACTATAATAAGTTAAAACAATCTTCCAAAAAAGTAAAAAAGAACAAGGTGACAGAAATGCTATATTATGTAAAAGGTTATTTAGATTAAGTGAACAAATTTTCCTTAACTGTAGAGGGTATAGGCGAATCAGAGTTTTCATTCGTATTTTTCTGACTGAAGAAAAAAGTATTTCCTTTCGAAACACTTAGTGTTTTTTCGACATTTTGGGATGTACTTAAGAAATTATTATATTGAACTGCACATCAGTATGTATACATTTTGTTTGAAATAATCAAAGAGATGAACATTTTTAAGTTATGATAAAAAGTGTTGAAAATAGGTAATAAGCATTATATTAAACTACCTGAAGTAGTTTTTTACATACAAAATTCTACATTCGCAAAATAAATGTAGAAATGTTTCCATCTCTGAGTCATTTATTTCAAACTACCTCATAATTTCACCTCATTACTTTTTGATAACAGTACATATTCTTTCAAAAACATCAGCTAAATAGGAGTTAGTTCTTTCCTATAATAAATAAAAAATCCACACAAAATTGGTGGAATTGACAAATATTCCGTATGTTATAGAACAGACTTTTTTTAGAACTTGGGAATCATATTTCTTGTTAAATTATTTTATGTCTTAACACAAACATCCACACAAAAGAAAAATACTTTTTAAAGAATTGTCATGAACCAAATGCTCGAACACTAAAAATTATATTTTTATCGCAAACAATTCATTAAAGATAAAAGTTTAAAAGGAAAAAAAATGTTGAAACAAAGTCAGAAGTTTGAACAATAAAAAAAAGCAAAAATAAATCTAAAACTAGGTTTATTTTACTTTTAACTAGAACAAGAAAGAAAGAAAGGAACTAATTGATCCTCGGATTGCTTTTAATTTATATTGTTTATTTTCTTTCAAGGGGTTAAGTTTTAGTTGAGAAATTTCGTAACTGAAAGATTTACGAAACATTAATTCCAAGGTAACAGTTCAATGACAGATTAGTAGTACTGTAACATAATTTTATGGAAAGATAGCACAAAGTGTTTCAAATGTGCGCCTAACCGAAATATGAGGTATTTTTTCATTGTCACCACGATTACCAGACCTGTTATCCTTAGATTTCAGTGTGCAAAGTTTTGCTATAACCTTTTTCATTTTAACTGATCAGGTTTAAAGTATGCCTCTTCCGAAATCATTTCTGGATTGAAATCCCGAATCAATACTTCACTTAATATGATCTAAGCGAACATGCTCACAAATATATGGCAAGAACTAATTTACCGCTAGGCCATTTGCAAAATAACGAAGGGCAACCGCAATTTGTATAAAAGCTAAACTTTGTGTGTTTTATTATGTTATAAGTATATATATGCACTCTCATATTTGACGGTAAAACCACTCAACAAACCCTACTTTTTGTCTAACTGACTTATGTGCATCCTGTATTTAATTTATATTACACCAATATTCCATATTTAATTACAGCATTTAAAAAGGGAGTAAAGACCAATTGTAAATAAGTAAATTAGAGAATGTACGGATAAAAGATTAGTCTCAAGCCAGCATAGAATTCATCATCTGGTACTTCATTAATATAGGTGCTTTGACGATTGCACGAAAGGATACGGCAAGGTTAAATTTGGCGAAAAAAGCAAAATTTTCAAAGGTACTTTCCTGCAACCTTTATTTACATTTTAAAAATATTATCAGATTGTTGCATCTTTAAGAAATAACTACCAATATATCGAATGCACAAACAATTTGTTTTATATTTACACCATTTAATGCTTACAATGATAAGCAACTTGTTTAATTTATGCACAAATAAGACATAATAATGTAATGCAAAATATATAACATATATAAGCCATATAAGGTTAGAAATTTTTTCAATCGTCGCCGTTTCACTGTAGTCGATTGTATATAATATTTGGTCATAAAATCGCACTTTCGCCGATGTATATAATATTTGGCACAAAATCGCACTCTCTGAAAACTGACTTATGCCAAGGCCCCTGTAACAAAAAAGCACCCATCATCTACGTATTAAAATCGAGCCTAATTTTTTAAAGTTAAGTACAAACGCCAGAATGTTATTACAGTAACATCGATTTTTAAACATTGGTGAGTGAATAATAAATTATTGAAAACTCAGCAATTTCATGTTAAAAAAGAAAACTTCAGTTATTCAGCCTTACAAGGTAGATTATTTTGTGATTTCCACGTTATTTTGTTTTATATAATACTTTATAAAAACCGAAACTTAAAGACTTTGTAGATTAAGAATTACACCATTTTTGAAATATTGATTATTGAATAATAATATACAGTTATTAAAATTAATAAATATATACATTTTTGTTTCACATTATAATTAGTGTGTCTGAAAATTTAATACAACTTCCAAAATGCGTTTCTCAATCTGGATGTTAATATCCTCAAACTTTAATACTAGAACGTCCGTTAGTGTCATGTTGACAATAAACCCAATTTAACCGTGTCTCTCTGTCACATTTTTCCACCTATATTCTTCAGATTGAACGGCTTAGTAACGAAAAATAATCATTTTACGTGATAAGCACACTGTTGAAATTTTTATTAAGTGATTCGATTTTTTAAAAAAGTACAGCGAAATTCACCTAGAACGTTCGTTGATGTTATTTCGACACCAAGCAAAATTTAAAATAAATCATCATTCTTTTGTGAAGAAGTAACAATATAAGCTTAATTAAAGTATGGTGATGCAATATAGTGCTAAATTAGAATTTATAGCATCCATTTTGCATAATTAAATTAGTGGTGTCGAAATGACACCGGCGGCGTTGTTTGTTGGGCCGTTCTGATTTAATTTTTCTATAAAACAAATTCTCGTTCTTTTGAGAAAATGTGACAATATAAGCTTAATTAAAATTCAATGTCGCGATATAGTGTTAAATTAGAATTTATAGCGTCCATTTTGCATAATTAAATTAGTGTTTAAAACCTGTTAAAAACAATCAATTTAAAAATAATTATATTTTTTTTAGTTAATGTGTTAAAAATAAATTCCAATCACCGATTACGTCATCATGAAAATAATTTCGTTAAAATAAAACAGGATCCCCAATTAAAAAAAAATAAAAAATAAAATCAATGTAAAAATAATACATTAATAGATAATCAATTAAAAAATAATCTATTTAAATGTACTTAAATTTTAGTTATTTCATTCTATGAAATTAATTTGAAATCCTTTGCTTACGTCATACTCTTACACGGAACAATGAACACCTCCAGAAAACCGAAACTCAAATCCACCCCCTCTCCTCTAGCACGTAAATATTGTCATCCTTCCACTTCCTAAAAAATCGCCTCTGCCTTCTACAGGCGAAAAAATTTACCTCTCAGCTTATAGTTCATGTTCGGACACGCCCCATTTTGATTGACATGTAGACACGTCCCCTTCGATTGTATTCACCACTTCTCCATGCCAACGCCGGACCCCCCCCCCCCTCTTATAGCACGTGTTCAGAGACGCCCCCTTTTTGATTGACAACTGGGCACGCCCGCTTCTATTGTATTTGCCAGATCCCACTGCCTTACTACTAAATTACATCAGTGGCTGTTTCAGGATTTCTAGTGTTAAGTCATATTTAATGAATATTTTCACTGTTTTTACCGGTGTCATATGACACCTTTTAAAGTTGTGTTTAATGTTTATTTCACTTGTCAATTTTAAAGCTAATAACTATAAAAAATAGGTTTTTAATGTATTAAAAATGATTTGTGATTGTTTTAATCTAAGAAGTAAACGTCTGAAAGTAAAGTAACGACTCTTTGTGTTTCTGTGTATTTGTTTGTAGGGGTGTAATCTCTCGAAGTGCCAAGCCGATTTGAAAAATAATGATTGGCAAAATGCTGTTGACCATATTGGCCCCAACCTCAGAGCAATAATCTACTAGAGACCACATCTCTTTGTTATATTGTTGAAAATCCGGTTTCAGGATCAGCTCGGATTGGCGCTTTAAAAAATGTCTGTTTTGGCGGTGATCGCTTTCTTGGCAACTTCGATTTCATTCTCGCAATAAAAATAACCGTAAACAAATCAAAGCGAAACGAAACTGTTGCTCCTTCTAGGATTTAATCTCAAAGAGGAAGGATAAGTTATGAGAGTCCCACCCATGGTGAAAAAAGGATTGTTTAATCTTCTGGATGGATTTTATTTTTCTGTTTTGCTGCTGTATTTTATTTTAATGTTATAAAATGGCTTTGTCCTTGTAATAAATGTTATTTAAATTATATTTTTTTTATTAGTGATATAAGATATTAAGTACGATAACACAAATTATTTCGAGATTTCTGCTTGGAAAGCTTCAATTTGACACAATCATTTCACGAAATGTAACAAATTAATGTCAGATTTTTTTTTAATTCTAAAAATGCATTAAATTTTGCAAGCATTATTAAAATAACAGAAAATCGAACAGTATTTACAGTATCTTTTTTTTTTCTTACAAAAGTGAAGAATTTGTGGAAAGTTAGCAGTGACATGTTATAAAATATTATTTGATTTGATAATGTATTTTATAGGTTTTGAAAACTAGAAATCACATACTGTCTTTATTTAACAATACATTCTATAGAACATATTTTTGCTGCAATCCAGAATTTTTGTTTTGCTTTTGATGTTCCAATTTAAAGGCATATTTTTTGCAATCCTTCATATATACATATATATAATTTACTTGAAAGTATAAATGTATAACAATATTTTTAATCAAAAGGAAAACATCGATAGATAACATATACGCATGTATAGAAAAAAAAAATACAAATGCACAGTATTTTTTTTTTTTTTTTTTTGTATGAAAAATAAAAATTCCCGAATATTTCATATCTACTAAGTTAGAACGTGTTTAATTGTTTCTCTGTTAAAATAACTATTATTTTGCATAAGTTTCTGAGAAGAAATAATTTGCAACTTTTGAATGCTATAAAAAATTAAGTTTAACTCTCAAGTGTTTTTTTTTTCTTTACAATTATTGAAAATAATAACCACAGGCAACTACTGAAGATGTTGACTTCTAAACAATATTTGCTGTCATAATTAGATGCTATAAAACCTTCTCAAATACAAAATGGCTACTTTATGATTTTAGGTAGATTTCGTAAGAAATACTACCTATTACATTCTCCCCTATGTTGGAATTTCTGAAAAGTTTTTGCAGATCTACGCCGATCATCACTTCCAGAACCCAAAACCACCCTCAATTCAAAACTTTTATCTATCTATCTAGATCCCTTTTTTATGGACACGATAACTTCAATAATTCTGCACAAATCTCTTCCAAACTGATACACAAAATTAAGGGGCATAAAATCTTGATCAAGTTCGATAATGGGCAAAATCGAACCAAAGGGGGGGGGGGGATGAAAACAGAAAAATCCCCATAACTTCTTAATTATGATACGTATCGAATCCGTTTAAAGTTATTAATACTTCTAGAAAAAGGGCCGAAAATTTATGTATGACAGATTTTTGATATAATTAAAAATGACCCCAAGGGAGGGGGGGTTAAAGTTTAAGAAGAAAAGAATTCAAAACTTCGTCAATTCACAAGATATCAAATCTGCTTAAATTTATTATAAATCCTCTTAATAGTATCTACAACTTTTACTTTGACAAGTTTTTTTTATAAGACCAACTCTTATAGCCCGAAAGAAAAAAAAATCAGTTTAATTCAATTTAATAAGTTCTTAAAAGAACCGTTGGGAATTTAAAATATTAGTCAATCTCTAGAAAAACAACAAGAGCACAGACAGGCACAGACGCAATATAAAGTTTCGGCGGGAAAAGGGGAAAATTCCTCCAAGTAGATTTTGGCGGGAGAAAAACCAGTTTGGCGGAATAAATCTACCACCACCCCCTCTGATGCCAGTCATCGAAAAGGTTACCAATGTGGGGTCTAGTTTATTGTATGTTATGTTATTAAATATTACGATTATCAATAATGAAAGACATAAATTAACATCTGACGTTAATTTATGTGTTTTAATATACCGGGTATTCTAAAATGGACTGACTGATTTTAAAATTCAATAACTTGCAAACGGTGACAAATATTAAATAAATTCTTGCAGGACAGTACTGTATGATGTCAGGAGTTTTTTTACTGTGATTTCCGGTTTTAGTTTCAAGTAGCAGCGATTGATGGCGCAATAGGCGTTCAATCGAGGCCACAACTGAAATCACCCAGCATTGATGCGAAGGAAGGAGGTTAAATATATGGAGTGGGTCTCTCCAATACAATTTTGTTCTTAGGTCCCGATTCTAAACTCAGTCAGTATGATTTTGATGAAATGTGTGGTTGCCATGGAAATAACGAATTCTTCCATAAGACAGAGTTCAGAATTAGGCATGAATTTAATAAGCGGTATTCGAGTGGGTAGGTGATTTTATATTTATGAAGATTGTAGTGGTCAATGAGACTCACTCCATATATTTAAACTCCTTTCGTGATTTCTGCTTCTGCCTCGATTAGACGTATATTGCTCGAAGCGCCATCTATTGCTCGTAATTCAAACTAAAATCATAAGTCACAATAAAAAAAAAAAAAAAAAAAAAAAAAAAAAAAAAAAAAAAAAAAAAAAAAAAAAAAACTCCTGACATATAATTCTCCTGCAAGAATTTTTTAAAATATCTGTCACCGTTCGCAAGTTACTGGATTTTAAAATAAGTCATTCCATTTTTGGACACCCAGTATGTAACGTGTGGCGATGGAATAGTAATTTATTCATCGTTGTTTCGTTTTACAGTGCTGTCTGTTTGCTGGCCGGTGATGTTGCCCAATATAGATTATAGTGAGAAAATACCGAGCTCAGAAATAGGCCGGGTTAGCTCAGTGGTTAGAGCATCAGCACGTTACTCTGTACACCCAGGTTCGAATCCTGGCACCGGCTAATTTTTCATTCGTGTTAGATTTATAGTATTAATTCATATGTATATGTGAATCAATATATTCTTTAATTAATTGCACCAATAATGAATTAGAATTAACTAAATTAAAAGATAAAGATTAGCAAATACTTACTTGATGTTTGATTTTTGAAAAAGTAAAGCTGCAGTCTTTCTTTCACGTTGTTTTCATTAACATAAAATTCCACTCGAACTCTGAAAGAAAAAAGAAAGTAGATAAATATAAGGAAAAATAACACGAAAAATCTAAAAAAAAATGCCATTACAAGATTAATTCAATGTTTTTTACACTACTTTCTGAGGGGAAAATAATTATTTTAAGTGGAAAGAGCACATACACAAAATGCTAGCGATAAAACATTACATTATTATTGTTTTATAAGTGATTTTGGAATAACGATCCACTTTTTTCGTATTTATTTAAGAAAAAAACTGCCATTGATTACTTATTATGAAGACTGTAATACTAATATCGTTGATGTTACACATGTGATAATTTGTGTACTATTAAGGACTTAAATATAATTAAATATCAAAAGCGCAAGTGTATAATATAATTAAATATACAACGAAGTATTTTGTTTTCGTTCAAAAATTTTAAATTAAATAATAGTCAAAGTTTTGAAAAAAAAATTAATATAGTATACATACATTTTTGTAAAATTTAAGATTTGCACGTTTTTATTTCTTTTGTACTGATATTTTTAACGATGAAAAGCGTAAAATCTGACAAAAGTATGAGTTAAAAAAATAATATTTATTTCAAAACACGTACCTCAGTATATTTTTAATCGTTTGATTGGTTTATCTCCAAAAAACATAACATTTTGAAAAAGCATTTTCGTGAAAGCTGGTTGAGAATTATGTATGTTGTAAAAAGTTCATTCGCAGGTTTCATACAATTATCGATATTTCCGTATCACTTCAGAAAATTGTTTTGAAAAACTATCTTACATTAAAACCTGTAAGACACTGAGAGATATGTATCTCAATAAATGTTTTATATATAGTGGTTTTAATGTGGAGGCAAATTTAAATAGCTTATTTAATTAAGATGATATACAGGATGCCCCCCCAAAACATTGACCTTGGCTTTTATTCCTTAAATATTGATCGTAGACATCCTAATAATATTATAAATCCGATTGTGTGTAAATGTCAGGCTGAAGCCAGCGTCAAAATGGAGAAATTAATGGCCCTGTATCTTTGCATATAAGTGGATTATAACCCGGAAATGAACATAGACTGGTTTTTGTTTATTTTATTCAAATACTTTTCTTAATTCAAAATTTGAATATTTTCATAGAGAATCAATGGACATTTTTAGATAAAATTTAACCATTTTACTTTATCGTTGCTAGGGCTTTGATCGTTGCCAATAAATAAAAATGCGGAAAAATAATTTTTCCTCAACAATTAAGTTTCAATTGAGCGAATTTCACGTAAAAAATGAAAATAATTCAAAAGAAGATGAATTTCTGTGTTATTTGAAACAACAATATGGAGTATTTGTTATTATACATGAAGTATGAATATCGGTTACATTAAAAAGATCTTTTTCTGTCAAAAACTGTGCTGTAATTAGAAAGAAGAATTAACAATAATTATATTATTAAGAAAAAGATTTCGCTTGAACCATGGAACTATGAAAAGGATCCTTCTTGGCTTGAACAAATATGACGTCATAAATAAAACATGTATTTTCAAATATTCGTAATATTACAAAGAGCATGACTATCAGTGTATAATAAAAGTATATACATAATGGACATCATATTTAAGATGAATAACTGAAATATTTTTTGATACTGATTAATAATAAGCTTGAATATCACAATACCATGATGAATATCAATGTTACAAACAAATGTGAGTTTTCTGCTAAAATTCACGTCATTATTGCCAGGAAAAGAAAATTAACAAGAATTATATCATTGAAAAGAGATTTCTCTGGGGTAAAAGTGACATCATAATAAAACGGGATTTTTTAAATATGTTTCAAATGGAGCGTGTATCAATTTCATACATTAATAATCACTGAGTACAGTGAAAGAATAGAGAGGTAATGAACCGTAAAATCGGCTTGCAAGATGAAGCCGGTTATCGCTCAAATCATTCAGCCCAAGTGCTGACTTCATTGGATGGAGAGAGGCTGCACGTGGAACAATGACTGGATTCATTGGACAGGGAGAAGTTTTCAAAGGAAGTCGCCAGTTGTTTGGGCCGACTGTAGGGTTGCATTTTCAGCATCATGCCAAACATGAACATTTCATCTCTATTTACTCTCTGAACTCTGTGATTAATAATACAAGCATCAGTAAGATTATTAGGAAAAGAAAATTCAACACAAGTCTATTAAGTTAAAATCTGACTGTGTGTATTTCGCAAGTACGCCTCGTAATGCAACGCAATTTACTTAACACCGGTTATCATTAATTCGAGGATGTCATATAAACTCTGAGAATTTAAAATTTTTAATTAGATTCCGAGATATTAATATTTTTTTTGTAAATTTTAACGAAATTTCTCTAAAAACGGTACTTAAATTACTCCATTTTTGTAGATAAAAAAAGGAGAAATAAAACGGATTAATATATTTTTGTGCCATTTTCTCATTAAAACTGAAAAAAATTATTTTATTTTCAATTTGAATAGTTGGTGAAAAAAAAATCTTGATTACAATAAAATTTCCGAAAAATAAAAACATATTTCCACATATTCAAACTTTATGAATCAATTTATTCTGCAGAGCAAAAATCGCCTGTCAGCATATTGTCAAGAAATCAAGAATTGTTTCAGCTATAGATTAAACCAAGGACACAAATTTGCTGTTACATGCAAACGTAACTCTTGCAATTGCAAAGCTTTTTGCAACCCCAAATTACATGCAAACGTAACATTTACAGGTAATTTACACCCAAATTAATTTTAATTTGAACCGCAATAAATGTTAATTTGTAATGAAAATTACATGCAAAAGTAATCTTTGCATATAATTTTGGGTTGCAAAAAGCTTTGCAATTTAAGTGTTAAGTTTGCATGTAATTTTGGGCTCCAAAAGGTTTGCAATTGAAGCTCCTTGCATTTAGGTGTAGAATTATTCCTTCCTATTCACAAGAATTGAATTTAAAGAAACAGCATATACTATTTCCAATGAATTATTTTTAAATGATGGCTGTTAAAACGTTTCTTAAAGTTGTTAAAAGTAATGTGGTTTATCAGGTAAAATTGACATTTCTTTTTACCCAATTCGTCGATTTACACGATTTTATTTGGCCGTCCTTTTTCCATTGGTTGCAGTTTCCTTTTCGCAGTTATTTGGCACAAAATTTTACCTTTTTTAAACCGTTTTATGTCAAGGCCCCTATAACAAAGAAATATCGTATTTTCTTCTATGAAATGTGATAAAGAGTTAGTTCATTATTTACGTTTTTAATTATCGGGAGTGAAATATTTTGCTTGATTAGTACATTTATTTTTCTTTTAATATTACGTGAACAAAGTCACGGGTAACAGCTAGTATGTTATAAATTACAAAGGTACGTAAAAAAAGGTACCGAATCTATATATATATTTGTCTTACGTGGCGCGAAAAAAGGGCTGAATTTGTAACTTATGATTTGGCAACAACTGTAGTTTCCAGAGCTCAGACCAATGAACAGACTAGATTGTGTTAGATCAGCTCCGCCTCCGTCCAATATGGCGGTCAGTGTGAGAGAGGTGAAACCATAGAATGAAACTCAAACTTACAATTATTAAAAATAAAATAACATGTACGTAATCCAAAGCGTCTGAGATGATTCCTCATTTTAATTATGAACAATATCGTTAATTTCAAATGAATTCTCAACTCTGATTTAGAATTCATTTACGAATTTCAATCACTCAAAAGACGGAGAAAAAAAAATCAACTGTCTAGATATCACCTGCCGCCATCTGTTGGTGTATTGATGAAATAAAACAAACTATTTTCCTATAACGTAGTTTTTTTTTCTAATGAATTTAAGTCGTGTTGTACAAAAAATCCTTTTTTCATAGTATTTAAATGATTTATATCCCCATTGGTAGCGCCAAATAAATGCATTTTCAGTTGTGTTTTCAATGGAGAATTACTTGTTTATATTAAAATAAATTGTCAATTGCATATGTTCAAATGTTTTATGGTAGAACTTATTCCGGCTAGAATTGCTGAAAAAAAGGGGCGAGCGAGCGAAGCGAGCTGTGACCGCGAAGCGGTCTCAATGTGAAATGCTTCGCAATCCACAGGGGGTTGGCGAGCGTTAGCGAGTAGGGGGCTGAGCCCCCTAGTTTTATGAAATCGATCAAAATTTTCAGGGGATGAAAGTTGAATAAATACAAAAATAAAATTTTTATACGGACCACATACAAAAAAATTCCCAATTAGTAAAATGCACCCCATACACTAGTTAGGTCATGTACAAAATTTCAGCATTTTGTCATAAAAAGTCGCAGAGATATGAAATCGCATAAATGCTGATTTAACCCTTTTTCTATATTTGGAAATGAGTTCCCAAAAGGGAAAAATCATGTCGTATGATAGAGTTTCAGGGATCGTACATAATTTACAAAAGTAGAGAATTATTGCATAAATAAATAATAATTGTGCTATGTATTGGTACAAAAGTATCTAAACTGTGTAGAAATAATAATTTTACATTTTAAGTTATGATTAACACCTCACCAACTTTGTTTAACCAAGTTTTGCAATAAAATTCTGAAATTTCGTGCATGACCTTATTAGTGTGTATGGAGCACATTTTACTAAATGGAAATTTTTTTTTTGTACGGGGGCAGTATAAAAATTTATTTTTTCAGATTTAATCCCCGGAAAATTTTAATCGATTTCATAAAATTTTGTACCATCTTTTGCGTAACTTTGTAATTTATAACATAGGTGTCTACGATCAATATTGAAGAAGTAAAAGCTGAGGTCATTGTTTTGGGACATTTTTGTATATTTATATGAAAGGTAATATATTAAATGACTGATAAAAAAGAAAGGGCAAGTCAAACCTACGGAAAAAAATAAAACTCACGTAGGAACCCACGGTCTCAAGACACCTATTTTTTCAAAAATGCAGTGCATCTCATTTAAAGTTGAATCAGAATTTTCGTTCTGAATGTTAAAGACAGTAAAGCCATTGCAACCATATTTTCTGTAGATTTTCTTAGCATTGTACAAAACGTAAGGACTCGATACATTAAAAATTCAATTCTATTTTCGATATTTTAAATAGACAGTGTCCACTTCAAGATTATTAATAAGCATAAAATCACCAATCTGCCGCGGGTGGGAAAGAGATTTTTAAATATGCATTTGAAACATGCGTTATAGCAAAATTATTATCTACAGAATGAATCAGATCTCATGGTACAAACGTTAAGGGGTGCTAGAACACATCTAAACAAACATTTTTTTTTTAATGAAAATATAATCACTGTCCATTTATTTAGTCACATATACATACAGTGTGTCTCACTCCGATCTGAACTCAGATTTTTGTCAGTAACTTTTAACAATATTGAAGATAGTTTGATAAAATTTCGATCAGACTTTTTTTACTTTGCATGAAATGCGAAAACATTACGAAAAATGAAGTTATTTGGTAAGTGACACTACATGTAAAGTGAACTACTTCTTGAACATTACTCATCTACTTCAACTCTGTTTGGATGCGAAGTGTGGCCACTTCGACCACTTCTTGGGATATTGAAGCATTTTACAACAATTAGAGCTAAGTCAACTGCAAATTTCGTTATAATATCGGCCATTGTTTGTTATAGAAGGCCTTGGCCTTTAAAAACTCGGGTTTAAGAAAGTGAGATTTGTTGCCAAATGGCATTAACAGTTATGAAAAACAAATTGATGAACAATTATGCTGCTTTATGTATATATTAAAAAAACTGCTTTTGATTACATTTATTAGATAAATTAATTCTTTTTGTATATAATGATAGATAAATAGCTTCAGTATATTAAATGTATAAATATTAAAGAAAAATTACATGTATTTATGAAACTGTGATTGGATTGTCAGAAAAGATGTGTGAAAAATTCCATTTTCTTCACAAAGCCTTTTTTTCTATCTCACCAATGCCCCTATAGCTAAGAAGTGCCACAATATCTTCATTTTTAACACTTTTCAACATAGTTCAAAACTGTTTATGAATTCGTCTTTCTGTCTGTGCTGTAACTCGCTTAAATATACTCGGATTGTCATGCAATTGATATATGTTAACGTGCTTTACTATGGCATGCTTGATATTGAGACTATAGTACATAGAATTTATAGCTCATGTACAGGGATACTCAAAAGAATTCCGCGTTACATTACGGTCTATGGGGAAAATCGTTTGCGGTAAATTTTAATGATGTTGCAAACATATTTAAATTGATATATATCACTGAGGTACTCGACAAGAGGCTCACTATAGAATATGGCGTGCATAGCATTCATATGCAAATCTATAGATGATACATATGCAAATCTATAGATGATACATATGCAAATCAATAGATGTACATATGCAAATCTATAGATGATACATATGCAAATCAATAGATGTACATATGCAAATCTATAGATGATACATATGCAAATCAATAGATGATACATATGCAAATCAATAGATGTACATATGCAAATCTATAGATGATATATAAAACAGTACAAAATAATTCGGATATTTTTTCGACTATTGATGGAAATTCCTGAAATTGGGTTTTCAAATGTGTTATGCGATTCCCAAATTGTTTACTTAGACATCATCGCCCACCTTATTAAACGGCGAGGTTTTGTTGATGTATTATGTAATGATGGAGAGTGTTTCATAATTTATGTTTGACGCATGTATTTAATACTTTCCAACCAAGTTGAAAAGTGTTTATGACTTCGGTTTGTCTGGCCGTCTGCCGTCTGCCGCCTGGCCGTGCTTTAACTCCGGTAAATATGCTCGGATTGCCTTGCAATTTTTATATGTTATTGTCGTTATCTATAGCATGTTCCCTATTTCAACTGAAGTGTGTAGCACTTATAGTTTTTTTTACAGGGACACTCAAAAGAATTCCGTTGCATTATGGTCTATGGGGAAAAATCATTTGCGGTTTATTTTAATGATGTTACACAATTTCAAACACATTGTAATTGATATATATCACGAAGGTGCTATACAAGAAGCTTAATATGGAATAGGGTGTTCATAGCACTTATAGTTACTTTACAGGGACAATCAAAAGAATTCCGTTACATTACGTCTATGCACCCAGAAAAAGGAATTGATTAAAACTACAAAACATGTTTTGTTGAGTACATTTTGATTGTTTTAGCAAAATTCAAGTAAAATTGAACCATTTTACTTGAATTAACAAAACATTTTTTGCTGACGATACAAAAATTTTTTTTAGAATTGCAAAAAAAAAAAAAAAAAAAAAAAAAAAAAAAAAATTGTAGATTCAAACAACCTATATATTTAAACAAAAAGTTTTGTTGGGTCAACCAAATTTTTGTTGATTCAACAAAACTTTTTTCTGGGTGTGGAAAAAAATCGTTTGCGGTTTAATTAAATAATGTTTCACTATTTTAAACGCATTGAAATTTGTATATATCACTAAGGTGCATTACAAGAGGCTTACTACAGAATATTGTGTGTATAGCAGTCATCGTTTCTTTACAGGGACACACAAAAGAATTCTCTACTGTCTGTTAACAATAATTCCTGGAAGTGCGTTTTAAGTTGCTGAACGCGATTTTAAATTTAACTACTTTTTGTCTATTACTTAGTGTGTATAAATTCTGTATTTCATATACAGGGCAGCAGAAAAGTTCGCGAACACATTTCCGTTTATGGACAGAAACTCCAGAAGGAGAATTTTAAACTGTGCTACGCGTTACCTAACTAAAATTTAGCATCCTATGTAGTACATATACAAATCTATAGATCATATACCGGGCTGAATAAAAGTATTCGGATATTTTTCCGAATATTGTATATGTTGGAAATATATGTTGGAAATTCCTGAAATTACGTTTTTAAATATGTTATGCGTTTTCCAAATTGTTTACTTAGATGTTGTCTTTCAGCTTATTAAACGGTAATGATTTGTAAAATTATTTTTGAAGCGTTGGAAAGTGTTACATAATTTATGCTTGACGCATGATTTTTCGTTCTTGTTTAGTTCTTGTTTTCAATTGTGAAAGATTATATTTGTTTAGATTGATTGAGATAACCTCTTTTATTGATTTATTAATTAGATTGTAACCCTATTTCTCTAAACAAAAATTGTTTGTAATAGTGTGCTCTGCCACCGTAAGTTTTTACCATGGATTCTGAATCACTCTGTTTATTTAACTTAACTTGGTTCATGTATACAAAGATGTGATTTTGTAATTGATTTTTCGTACACTTCCTGATATGTTAGAAGTTTAAAAATTATGTACACAGACATGCTTCCAATGAAAATACAACATTTTATTATTTTTAGAACATAATTATAAAGTAATAATTAATTGAATACATGGTTACGTTAACCGGGTGCATGTGATAAATGACCAAATATGTATACCTTGTTACAATAAAAATAGAGTTACTGATGCGTAAACCACGCTCGCTAAAATATGCCAACTGACTGTGAAACTGCAATAATGAAGGATTAGAAACAATAAATGTAGAAAATAAAACGTAATTAAAAAAATTAAGATTCTAAGAATGTTTTAAAGAAATATTCTTTTACATTTAACAGTTTAATTAAATTTTGATAATACGTTGAGGAAACGTAAATTATGCCTTTTTTAGGGTTTCGTTCATATCACGAAACCCTATTGCTCCCGCTTCGTTGTCTGTCTGTCACAGAGCCATTCTCGAAAATTATGTAACTTACAGAGTTGAAACTTTGTGTATAAATCAGAATATCAGCTGTGAAGAGCTGAAAATATTAAAATTTGAAAAATTCGTATTATTTTAATAAATAGAGATAAAAAACCAAAATTCTAACAGCCTTTTCCTTTTAAATTTAAACATTTTTCATTATAGCAGATGCCAGAAATTAAAAATCCCCGATGAAAATCTTTCCACAATAATTAATTTTCTATCAGACGATTTCCACGTGAAAAAGGAAAATAAAATAAAAAGTTTCACCAATTGAAAAAAAGATAAATATGAAATAAAATTGATTGACGTCATAGTCGTAATAAAACGGAAAATGTCTAAGATTTCTCAATAATACAAGGAGTATGTGTATGAGTAAGTAAACAAAGCAGATTAATATTACGTCATTAGAGAATTAAAAAGAAAATCTGACGTCCTATGGGAAGTTTAACTAATTTTTCAGATGTTTGAGAATAATACAAAGCGAGTATCAATATAAATAACAGAGAATGGTAAATATATGAGTTTGAGAAACATATTGAATCGTGATAAAAATCCGATTATGGAAATATTCGCATATTTTAACATTTTGAAGGTATACAATTTGTTTAATTTTGAAATTATTTTTTAAATTATTGCATTTAGTCTGTATGACGGATATTATTATGACAGAATATAATAGCGGGCTTGGCCCGCTATCTGGCTGGTTTAGATATTCGAAAAAACGAAAAAATAGACCGGTAAATTTTTACTTTATAAAAAACATGACTTTTTTTTTTCGTTGTTGCTAAATGAAATTTGTTTGAATTTATTAAAGAAAGGATAAAGTGTTTTGAAAGGAATATTAAACAAAACCCTTTGAGAGATCTTTGATCACACTTACCCACTTGTTTTCTTTCTTGTTGCCTTATTTTTAAAATGAAATCACGCAAAAACTTACAAGTAATAAATTTATTAGTTCGTGCTTTCTACCAAGCGTAAATAAAAGCGATGAATTTTCCATAATTGGGGTCCATGCTACTTTTTTGAACAGCATGAATTGCTGTCAGGTAATTAGGCAGAATTTTGAAGATGAACATTGAATGCTTTTATAAAGGAATGTTTAAAAAAAATCTATTCTTACTTTTATAGTTTTATAGCTTAAAATAGTTTAAAGAAATTTAATGTTGCAAATAAATTATTTCTCTGTTCTAAAGATATTTACGTCCTCCGTCGTAGCAAAAGTTTAAAATTAACGCTTTCAGCTCTTTCACTGTATTAATTTATCTTCTGTTTTCTTTCTGCATCACAAAGTGCATTTACCAGTTTATTACAAACTAAAATATATACTTACAATCCATTAATCTCAGATTACGAGACATGTTATCATATCCAAAATTCCGAATAAAGAATCCGTTTACTACACTTTTTAAAGGATTTGTTCACGCACAATGAAGTTTATCAGAAAACGCATGGTAATATCGATTTTGAGTTAGGAAAGTTTGAGAGGCACAAAATAAAATAAATACTATATAATATAATACCTTATAATTTGAGTTGAACGTTTGTCACGGTGCAAATTTCTAGAGTAATTCCACGTGAAATTTTTAACTTTTCTATATTTTCGCAAATTTTGCAAAAAGCGAAATTTTCTTGAAAATTGTTTAAAATTTCGATATTTTCTAATTTTTTTGTCTATAATGTGTGTTTTTCAATATATTTATGCAAGCGAAGTAAAAATAAATAATTTTGAAACATAGTTTTCAAACACAATGGGGTGCTTTTTTTAGAGTGGTGGTCCAGGGCTTGTAAAAACAGATCATGGGTTGAGATATACACTCACATTATCAGATACACCCGTTCTATTTTCCATAAGGCTGGTCCTGAAAAACAGCACATTTATTGCTAAAATTGCCTCTTGCACGCACTGTTGTTGCCAGATTTTTATCTTAAAAAACGGAAGATTTTTATTGAAACTAGTTTGTTTTTGTTTTATCAAACTATTGTCATTTTCTATATCATACTGAACTACGTTGAATGGGGCAATAATGTATTCTTTAAATATTTATTTTAAACATACCATTAACTAATTGTTATAATTGTTATTTTTAAACTGTATTTGTGTTACAATGTTCTAATAACACTGTTTAATTAATTTTGCAGTTCATTTTGTGGTTAAAAATGCATCCAAAGTGAATTCGTTTT
The DNA here is from genome assembly GCA_963931845.1 of Maratus michaelseni. Lineage (NCBI taxonomy): Eukaryota > Metazoa > Arthropoda > Arachnida > Araneae > Salticidae > Maratus > Maratus michaelseni. The sequence goes on along the minus strand of OZ007597.1, from coordinate 91,861,012 downwards.
AGAAAATTGGAAATGTAAACTGATAAAAACTCTTGAAATAATAAAAGCCAGGTATGTTTAAAAAAATAAACTGAAGAAATTGTGAACATATCTATTGATCTCAGTTTATGAGAACTTCCAAAAACAAAGTACCCATTTGTTATGCAAATATATAGGCGGCGTTATCTATTCTAAAGTATAAACTTGTGTAGTAAATGCCATCAGAAAAGTCATCAGGATATTGATTTTATGTTACTTGAAATATGAATTTGGCTGGAAGATATACATATTTATTTTTAAACACATAGTTTATTTTAAATTTTCCTTAAAAAAGAGTTATTCCACCATTCCGAAACTAGTTCTTTATATTTAGAAACCTCAGAAATTAATATAGTTTCGAGGTTTGAAGAAGCATTTGCAGAAACAAAATTTTGTTGCTGCCATTGATTTTAGGAATTGTTTTCAAGTATAGTTTTTAGCTCACAGGCTATCAAAGTCTGATAGCTAATGTTCTCTCAGGCTCTGTATGTACGTACGTATGTATGTACATATGTATGTACGTAACGCGATAACTCTTGATAGAAATATCCGATTTGCTTAAAATTTTGTATATAGGTTCATTCTGATAAGGCGCTTCTCTGATTAGTTTTGGGGGTTCATTGGTTAAGTATAAAGAGGGGCGGGGGCTAAGACCCCCCTTAATTTAGATAAATGGGTTTTCATGCAGAAGTATCTGATTTGCTTCAAATTTGGTATATAGGTTTATTGTCGCTTTATTTTTCGAGGTGTTCTTTGATATATATACAATTAGTGTGAATAGCCTGACAGCTCAATGCCACCAGTTTAACTGGGCACTTTTCTTTTTACTATTGGATTAATCAGTTTTTTTTTTAACCTCGAATATAGGTTGAGAATATAGGATGTTATCTATTCGCTATTAAATGTTATCAGGTGCAACAAACATATGTTACAGGCAACTATGCTAAATTAACAGTATTTACATTAACATTAAATTAATATTATTTTGTTACTCTTGTATCCTGATTAAACAACTTCAGTTACGCAGCTGAAAATGTTTAATTGATCATTGATAGCATCCTAAGAACCGAAAATCCGTTTAAAAAACTGATTAATACATTATAAAAACTACTCGGAAAAGTTTCCGAAAATTAGTGTCAGCAAAAAAAAAAAATCTTTATAAATTATTCTTTAAATATTGAAACTATATTGGTTTATGATGTTTCTAAATAATGTAGAACGCTTTTCGGAATTGCATGGTAAGTCCAAAATGGTTATTGTATATTTTCGTTCTTGTTATAGTACATATTCGCAGATTAAGAAACATTTGTCTTTACGCGTAGTATACAGTCCAAGCACGGTACTGAAAATATATATAATTTGCTTTCTTAACAAAATTTTGACTTTAATACTTTCGATTCTTTAAGCAATATTTATTTATCTCCTAATTTTTTCTGCATCAAAAATACTGTACGTTATAAGTTACATTTATCAATTTATAGTAACATAAGTATGTACTTTGCATATCTCAGTTTATGAGAACTTCCAAAATAAGAACCTCTGTGTTATGCAAATATATAGACAGCGTTATCTATTCTAAAGAATAATTTACGCATAATGAAACTTGTGTAGTAAATGCCATCAGAAAAGTCATCAGGATATTGATTTTGACTTTGGAAGGCGTATAACAACGTAAGTATTCCAGGACAAAATTCTGTACACTGCATATTGATTAAGCAATTTTCTGTTCTTATTATTCATTGAATAGAGCTATTAACGTCGTTGAGTGGGCAAATTGATAAATCTGGAAAGACGGACTAAGAAATTTATAAATATGAAAGAATATAAAGGTATCTGATGTTTTATCTACATTATCTTATCTATTATAATGTTGCGCACTGCAAATACAATAAGTAATTTTCTGTTTTGGATTTCTCAATGAATACAGCTATTGATAACATTGAATGGACAAAGTGATAAATCTGGAAAGAAGTTTTAGAAATTTTATAAACATAAAAGAATATAAAAATATTTGATGTTTTATTTTCACTATATTTTTTGATGTAATGCTGTATAATGCAAATATAATAAGAAATTTTTTACTGCGTATTTCTCAATGAATATAGCTGTTGTTAACATTGAATGACCAAATTGATAAATCTGGAAATAAGTATTAAAAAATGTATAGAAATAAAAGTATACAAAAGCATCTGATGTTTTATTTTTACTCTATTTTCTGACATAATGCCGTGTAATAAGTTTTTTGTTGTTCTTCTTCTTTTGGATTTCTCAATGAACAGAGCTGCTGGAAACATTGAATGGGCCGAATTTTAAATCTGGAAAGTAGAACCAAAATTTTATGCATATAAAAGAATAAAGAAGTATCTGATGGTTTTTTCACACTATTTTTTCTGATATAATGATGCCGTATGGAGCTGCAAAGAATAAGTAATTTTCTGTTCTGGATTTCTCAATGGATACAGCTACTGTTAATACTGAATGGACAAAGTGATAAATCTGGAAAGTATTAAAAATTTCCTAAACATAAAAATAATACAAAATATTTGATGTTTTTTTTTTTACTGTATTTTCTGATAAATGCCGTGTACTGAAAAAGAATAACTAATTTTCTGTTCTGGATTTCTCAATGATTAGAGCTATTGGTAACATTGAATGCACAAATTGATAAATCTGGAAGGAAGTATTAAAAATTTATAAAAATAAAAGAATACAAAAGTATCCGATTTTTTTTACTATCTTTTCTGGCATAATGTCGTGTACTGCAAATAGAATAAGTATTTTTTTGTTCTGGATTTCTCAATGAATAGAGCTTCTGGTAACATTGACCAGGTAAATTTATAAATATGGAACCAAATGTACCAAAAATTTTCTAAACGTAAACTAATACAAAGTATTGTATGTTTTATTTACACTATCTTTTCTGATATAGTGTCGTGTACAGCAAAGAATAAGTATTGTTCTGTTCTAGATTTTTCCATGAATAGAGCTGTTGGCAACATTTAATGGGCAAATTTATAAATCTGGAAAGCAGTAGCGAAAATTTATAAATGTAGGCGAAATTAAATGTATTTCTTATTTTAATTTCACTATTCGTGGTGTTGTCTGAGTTCTGTAGTTATACATTCTTATTGATATACGTGGTAATAATCCTGCATAGTATTATTGAGAAATATGGCGATATAACGACTGACTAGTGTTTTATTAAATCTAACTTTTCGCAAACGTTAACAAGTTTTGAAGATTTCAAAATAATTATTAGTTTGGTTCTATGACGTTTCATTAATGTTTTGTCTGTTCTACCAGCATAAATATATACTTTTCATGTGTATTGACCTGCGTTTACGATAGATGTTATTTTCAAAATTCCGCAAAGAAAGTCTCTTTATAGGCAAATAGTTTGAGATTATTAGGTTTTTAAAAAGTCATTCACGCATAATAAAGCGTCAAGCTATCAATATAAAGCACAAGCTATCAGGATATGCATAGCGATATGACTTAAGACACTATCTAATAAAGTAAGTAAGATATCTAATAAAATAAGTAAGATATCTAATAAAATAAGTAAGATATCTAATAAAATAAGTAAGATATCTAATAAAATAAATGTTCCACGACATTATACTGCATACTGCATATAAAATCTAGTTTTTAAAGTACGAAATGTACCCTAAAAAGCTCTATCATGTAATCCGGATTCGCATGAATAATAATCCTTAAAAATAAGAACTTTTCTTTAAAGTATAAAGTGCTTTCTGCTTTAAAGTAAAAGAGTATTTAAAAAAAATATATATTACTCTTCATTTTTTATTTATATTTTATTTTCTTCTTGTTAGTGTTTAAAATATCCCATTGTTGCAGTTTCACATCTAGTTGTCATAGTTTAGTAAGCGTAGTTAAGGGCATAATTAACACCATTTCTCTTTGTAACTCGTAGACAGTTGTAACCATTAAGAATATTTGGATAGGTATAACCTGCATCCGGCTATCAGAAAATTTTCTTAAAATTAATTTATTATTTTACAATTAAGTTCTAAAAATATTAAAATTTTATAATGGCATTTAAAACATACCCGTGTACATAATTTTTATAATCCTAGTATGAAGATGGCTTCTTATTGGGGTCGGAAACTATTGTAAAATAAGATAACATTAATTCAAAAGCGCTATTTCTCTGTACATTTACATCGTGATATTCACATAATACCAGGGTTCGTACGGGTCCTGGAATTTTAAGACCAGGAAATTATTCAGTACCAGTATTTTCTTATAGATAATCTCTTCTTAAATAAGATGAAATTTTGCACGTTTGAACGCAAAGCGATTTATGATGTTTTAAGCACAAAAATTGGATATGATCTGATTACATTTTCATATCTGTTACATTACCACGATAAATTTGAGATCGAGCCAAGGTGATGAGTTATTCACAGCCGTTAGAAAGACGGTTATGTTAATTTCGAATGGCAGACATGCCAAGGGTATACCATAATTGGCAAATTATCAAAATAAGTGAAATAAAACGACAATCCTGCCACCATCTGCGAGTGCGCTGGGAATTGTGATTTTGCAATTGTATACTGTATTTATTTTCAAGTTAGGAAAAAAGCAGATGTTAAATTATATAGGAGTGTATTTTGATCTAATTTAAAACAAGGCATAAAGGATCTTGGTACAAGCTAAGTTCAGCAATAAAACCACAAAATGGATTGGATACATCTACTGTGATATATCTATTAAAGAAAGCTTTTAGCAAGGATAACATATTTAAGTTAGCAGAAAAAAAATAATTTGGACGAACGAATAAATAATATAGAAGATAACTTAGAACAAAATAATTTAATTTAAAAATTTAAAAAGACATTAATATTTAAATAAGTTAGACGAACTATATATAAGCATCTTCATACCTAGCATATTAGGAAGTGACTGAAAAATTGATTATAAAATACCACATTTACATGCATGAACGAAGTTAAGATAAATAAAAGAGTGTAAAATACTTTAAATGACAAATCTTAACTTTTAAATAACAGTTATAGAAATAGAATTTTGTTTGCGTTTTTATATTTTAAAATATTTTGCGAAACTTAATTTTATAAATATATTCTTCTTCAAATTATTTAATTTTTATCTCATAATTTATCATATACATTTTCTTCACAAAACTTGTACATTACCATTTTCTATTGCTTCAGCATTATATACCGTTTATTCTGCATCACAAAACTTCATTTGTTAGTTTATAGCAACACAACAATATATATTATTTAAGATCTTCTTTCATAGTCAAAATTCCGAAAAAATAACCCCTTTGTTATGCAAATAACTTGAGAGCATTACCCTTTCTAAAGAATCATTTGTGCATAATGAAGCTTACATAATAAATGCTGCCAAAAAGCATGCCGTGATATCAATTTTGACTGCGAAAAATTTGGAGGGAAGGCGAATATAAGAAAGAATACATTTTTTTACATAATACCAGGGCTCGAAATGGAAAAATTCACGAACCGGAATTCTATTTCAAAATTATTCTTGCCTAAAATCAGTTTTACTGCTTGCTGCAGTTTTTAGCCAATTTTTTTTAAATTGTTAATTTTACTTAGAGTAGGCATATTTTACTATGAAACCCGGCATCTCCCTTTGGCATTGTAAAAATATTTTTTTTATTGCGATATTTAAAATAATAGGCAAATTAAGTATCTAACATGGTGATAAAAATGACTAAAGTATTTTTAATAAACAAAATACAACATCCTCTCGCGGATAAACAAAGGACATCACGGACACATTTTTGTATATTTTCGAGTTCAGATAAGGATTTTCATTCAATAAGTTAATTTTATTAAATGGGGTTCGATCCAGACAAACATTGGGGCTTAATTTTGGATTCTTTCACAAAATTGTTTCATGAAAACAGGATCCTTTAGAAAATGTCCCTTATTAGGAAAGGATCCCTTCACAAAATTTCATTCCATAAAAGCAAAATTATTTTTAATTTTATTTATTACTAATTATTTATTAATTATATTCATTACTAGTTATTATACTATTAATTATTATTAATTATTATTAATATATAAAAATTATTAATACTATTAATTAACTATTATACTATTATACTATAATACTATTAATTATTATTAATTAATTACGTATCATTACTAATTATTTTTTATTTTTAGGATTTGAAATGTAAAATTTACAAACAAAAGAAGTTCCCCAAAAAGAAAATCGTTAGCAGGAAAACTTAGAAAATTTAATATTAATAAATTTCTGATTCGAAATTAAGTAACTGGATTTGATCTTTTATTACAATATTTTATTTTTCACAAAAGTATAATAAAAATTTAAAATAAATAATTTTTTTTGATTCAGAAAATACTGCATCATCCCCTATTAAATGAATGTTGAAAAGTTCTCTATGTATTTTTTCCATTTAAATAATTAATGTTTACCACACATTTCTTTTACAAAGGCTTAATTTATTTTATTCGTACAAAAAATTCAATGTCACTTCTGTTGTGTTACGAATTAAAAATTATCAATAATATTTGTTCAAACAAACAATAAAGTAAACGGTAAAAGGGCATTTCTAATTATGTAATGTTTGTGAATTGGACATTTTTGTTTTGGTAACCATATGATTGCCCTTTAAACTTTATCGAACTTACCTTTTTATTTTAACTAATATTTCAAAAACTTTAAACCAAAAACATCGTCAACAAGATGCTTAATACCAAATATGTTATTATAATTTTATGTATTTTGCACTTTGCTTAGTATTAATTGCAATTTAAAAAAAAAATCCGCCTACTTTTTAATTGATTTGAGTTATTTCTGCACGATTTTTTTCACATTTTTATGAGGAATACTTAACAAATTTTTCGTGTTTTTGTTGATCTTACATAATTTTTTTTTGTTTTAAAGAGGCTGAAATTAAACATTTGTGAGGAAATTAAAAATAATCTGTAGTTTTTATAAATACAAAATATAAATCCGTAAAAATTGTAGCAACTTCGTCATATTTGAAACAAAAAATCGAATTTGGAAATATCTATGCTACACTATCCCATTGAAGGAACTTGTTTTGCCATAATTTTCTCTCCAAAATCTACGGAAATTTGGATTTTTGGGTGGACCGCTGTATTCAGTGTAACAGAACAGAGAGCAATCCTTAACCCCTTGGGGACGAGCGACACGTATACGTGACGCATAAGATGCTCAGAATCCTCGATTATTCCCACCAGTTACTTTTTATTGTAAGCTTTGCCTTATTTAATGACAGCGTTTCGGCGATTCAATTAGGCGAAAATTTCTGTTTTGAAAAACCGGTGGTAAAAGATTAAAAATTGTGTAAAGGACGCTCGTCGCGAAGGGATTAAGGTAATTCTGAATGCTGTATAATAAGTTATTTATCCTGTAACCTGGATAAATTAAAATGGATTTAGTTTTACGTTTTAATAAAAGTTTATTATAAAAATTAATATGAATTTTGTTTTTAAAATATGACATCCTATTTTTATTTTGAAGACATAAAATGAAATATTTACATATATCATAAACTTCTGCATTAACATACATTAGAAAGAGAATGAAAAATATCTGGTGGCTTTTGTTTCTTTTTTGAAGCCTGTTAAAAATGCACACTATTAAAGGAATGATTAAATGATAATGTTTGAATTATAGAGGGTGACCGAAAAATCTTTCCCTGATTTCAAAATTTATTCACATATATCCGGTATATATAAAATAGACATGAGAGATTGGTGCAAAAATGTTGGAAAAGTCACAAAGTTTTTTTTTAATTATTAATTCAGGTTTCTCTAACGTGGCTGTAGTGTAGCAATATCAGTGTCCAGGAAACCGAATAGCGTACCGAGAACTGGCTAACCATCAACCTGAAACCAACCATCAAGCTGAAAGTGTGGAAGATATGAGATAGTCTTCTGTGCAAAATCACAAACAGTCAGAGTCCACGGCCTCACATGAATTACAGATGTCAAAAGGGTCTCGTGATACCAGAGATTTTTCCTGATTTGTTAACATTTCGGTTTTCTGGACACTGACACTGACACTGTTACACTACAGCGACGTTACGGAAACCTGAAAAAAAAAAACCTTGATTAGTTTTTCAACATTTTGGCAACATTTTAACATGTCTATCTTATATACAGAGGATATGATTGAATTTTTAATTTTTAATCAGAGAAAGAATTTTTGGGCAGACTATATACAGAGATAGCAATTGAAATTAATAGAGTATCTACATTTTTATATTCTCGGACATATATACGAAAAATAATAATTCTTCTGAAAGTATTCGATTTTCAGCAAGTTCTTATAACGTGTTTTCAAAAACCTCATCCTACGTATTCCAGTACTACAGAGTAAAAGCAAATTCATGCCTTTTAAAGTTTAACGGGGATAAATGTATATTTTTTGTTAAAATCACATAAACACAGATACTTTAAAAAAAGGGTTTCTAATGCATCGTAGTTTTTAACGTGAATAAATATTTAATGTATGGTAGAATGAGACAAACACATCTAAAAGAAACAAAAGATATATAACTTCATATATATCAATATGTGCAAGGAAAAACGAAACGCAAAATAATGCATCTTACAAAAATATAAATTGATTTTAAGAGAGACATGGAGATATATATATGCACTGTAATATATATATATATATATATATATATATATATCTGTCGATTTTACAGAAAAAAAAATTGTTTCCCAGGACGCCAGTAAAAAGCTGTTTACAGATCTCTATTTATTGCGAACTTTATGTTACTTTAACAGATTTTTCCAGTAGGTTCGCAATAAATACATATTATTTCCATAAAATTAAAATTTTTTACTGGTTTCATGGCTGCCAGTTCATTTTCTATAACATCAAAGTTTTTTTTTTTTTTTTTACAGTGCAGAGAGTTATATGCATTACGATTGTCGCGTATCCCATTTTAAAAAGTAATAAATATTCACTTTAACTGAAAATCAAACTTAAAACAACAGAAGATTTAAAATTCTAGATTTATCAGTTGTGCAATCGGAAAATCCCAAAATAGTATTCCTTAAGAAAAATTAATTGATTTTAAACAAGAAAGAGATAGAAAGAGAATCGTCTAATGCTTCTTTTTCAAAGTACTATCCTAAATAAACTACTTTCATAAATTACCCGCATAACTTCTGAAAACGTTTATTTTCAACTTTTGAATTAAAAAAGTTTCCCATTCGGATGTTAACTTAGTACCAGGAAAGTAAACAGAAGTAAAGGATAGAATTAATCATGTGGAAAATGAAAAAGTGGAAGTTCAATCTTTCCATATTTCAGACATAACTGAATGACTTTATTTTCATTATTCTTCTCTCACTGTAAAAAAAGACAAATAATTCTTAATCTATGAAAATATAATATAACCACATACGAAAATATATAATAACGTCTTCCAAGTTACCCAAGATTCTGAAGAACGTTCTTTATCTTTAGGAACATCAGAAACCAATATATTTTCCAGATTCAGGGAACCATTTATAAAAACAAAGTTTCTTTTTCTGCCACTGATTTTCGGAAACATTTCCGAGTACTTTTTACAGGACAAGGTAGTTATAATATAAGTATCTTATTTGGAGCTGTCTGTAGCTAAAAAAAAAATAAACCGAATGAAACCAAAATCGGTACAGTTACTATTCGAGAAGGGGGAAGAAGCATGAAAAAGTAAAAATTAATAATTGCAATAATAACCGACAGATGGCGCTACTGAGTGTGAAATATAATGTGTAATGCAAGAACAAAGAATTAGTGCGTAAAACCCGATAGCATACCTAATTTATTCGAAAATGGCACAGTAAATGTGGTTACGTTTTCGCATAGCGGTGCCGATCAGGTTGAGGTTTTACATGGGCATTGTGCTGGAGGACACAATCCAGGCTGTGCACGACTGCTCGTGCTCAACTGTGGAATGTAACACATCAGGAGCGATGTTTCGCACATGTTGAAATATGCGGTAAAGTCATTGAGGTTTGCGACACCTCCACGGTACACAATATTACACATTACATTTCACACTCAAAGGAGCCATCTCTCGGCGATTATTGCAATTATTTTTTTTATTTTTCCATTCTTCTTCACCCTTCTCGAATAGTAAGTGTACCAATTTTGGTTTCATTCCGGTTATTCCTTCAAGCTACAGACAGCTCCAAATAGAGATACTTATATTATAACCACCCGGTATATTAATCAGTTTTTTCAAAGTGCAATATCAATTTTTAGATGCTATTAATCCCCAATTAAACATTTTTAGCTGCGTAATTCAATTTATACATACAAGAGTAACAAAGTAACATTAATTTGTTACAACATGTTTGTTGAACACAAAAATGTTTACTTGAGAATTGATAGCATCCGAAACACCTGCGGTGTGCATTCCCGAGTGAGAAACTAATTTATACACTATAAAAACCATGAGGAAACGTTTTTGAGAATCAGTGGCAGTAAAAAAACTTGTGTTTATAATAAATTTTTTTTTCAAAAACATATTGGTTTCTAAAGATACACAACGCTTTTCGGAATCGTGGATGATTCGGAAAAGATTATTGTGTATGTGGTTATATTACATTTTCCCAGCTTAAGTAACATCTGTATTTTTCCATATTTTGCTTATACAGGTATTGCACTCGTGGCTTTCTTTTGACTAAAAAATAAATATAAAATAATTTAATGAAATAATGTAAAATAATTTAATGAAACTGAATAGTGATGAAGATAGAAGTTTTATTAATTGATTAATTTGTTTAAAATTATTTTTGCTCATTTTCCTGAAGTAAAATCTTTATATAGGATCGAAATTTCTAGCCCAAAAGAACTTTCTGGAGTTAATCTGATAATAATTTACCAAACAGGAGGAGCATCAAACACCTGCATTTAATAGAACGAACATTAGACGTAAAAAAATAAGCAAAATATATTATTTATACGGTCATACTTATTTTCCAGTTTCTAGAAGTGCAGTTATGATTTTTTACAATTCCCGACATAATTGAAAAATGTTTATGAATTACCGTATATACTCGTGTATAAGTCGGAGAATTTTAGACGAAATTTGGTACTTGAAAATCGGGGTTCGACTTATATATGAGTTAGTAGAATATATTATATATTATAACTTATCAAAATGTAAGTTATTGTTCAAAATCAGAATATTCATACAGCTCAGTTAATTGGGAATCCGATGTTTCATTGTACACATCCTCAGATTCAACGACTCATCGAAATGTGAAAACAAAATTCTGAATAGATAATGATTTTCAATAGATTTTTCAAAAACATTTAAGTATCATTAAATCGATGTGAATAGGTTTCAAAATAGTTCAAGCTGCTTCCGTTTTACATAATTATAAAGTTTTAAAAACGTTGAATTAAAAAAAAATGTCTGATTAAAAACTTTTAAAAAAAATTTTTACTAATTTAACGAAAATTTATTAATTTTTTTTTTATCTTCGATTATAAATCATTTTTCAACGTACTACCAGAAGTGTGGTTCGACATATACAGGAAAATTCAATATTTTTTTTCAAAATTTTGCGTAAGAATTGGAGGGTTCGACTTATACACGAGTATTAGGTTTGTCTGGCTGTATGTGTATCTGGCCGTTCTCTAAGTCTCTTAAATATACTCGGATTGCCGTGCAATTGATATAGGTTATTGAGGTTAATCAAGCCCTGTTTGGTATTCACAATAGGTGTGTAGCATTTATAATTCGTTTATAGAGGCAGTCAAAATAATTCCATTACAAAATGGTGTATAGGGGAAAAATTGTTTGCAGTGTACTTTAATGATGTTATACTATTTCAAACATGTTGAAATTTATATACATCACTAAGGTGCACTATAAGATGCTTAATATAGAATATGGTGTGCATAGCATTTATCGTCTATTTACATGGATACACAAAATAGTTAGGTTACAGTGCCGTTTATCAGAAATAATTGCTGGCAGTACGTTTTCAATTGTGGTATGCGTTTTTTAAATTTAACTACTTTTTTGCGTATTATTTGGTGTGTATAAATTCTATAGATCAACAAATGATGTTATGTATAAATTCTATAGATCATATACAGTGCTGCACAAAAGAATTGAAGTACATTTCTGCTTACTGACAGAAATTGCTGAAGGGAAATTTTGAATTGTGTTATGCGTTTCTTGATGCAGATCTATAGCTCATATACAGAGCTGCATAAAAAAAAATCAGATACTTTTCCGACTGTAGATGGTAATTGTTGAAGTCGGGTTTTAAAAGTATTATGCACTTTCCAAATTGTTTACATGGATATCATGTTTCACCTTATTAAACGGCGAAGATTTGTTTCAGTATTCTGAATGTGTTGGAAAGTGTTTCGTAATCTATGCTACACGAAATTTTTTTCTTTCTTGTCTTTTTTTCTTTATTTTTCTTTATTTTTTTCTTTGTTTAATCCACTGTACAATCCACCAATGAAAAAATAAAAAAAGATAAAAAGAAAGGAAAGAAACAAGTATGACTTTAATCGCATAATTATCGCAGAGAGACTTTAATAATATTGGATTGGAAATTGTATTTTCTTTAAATCCATGTATAGAAAAGAAGTTTTATATTGAAACATATTTTTTTAGCTCTGCAAGTCAATGGAAGTTTACAAAATCCGAAGTATCATGTTCGGTAAGATTTGTCGCAGGACAATGGGATTCTTTTATTTGATTTTTGTCTATTTTACTTGTCAGAGCTTGGTCTTTATATTGAAACATATTTTTTAGCTCCGGAAATCGCTGGAAGTTTACAAAATTCGAAGTATCATGTTCGGTAAGATTTGTCGCAGAACAATGGGATTTTTTTGTTTGATTTTTGTCTATTTGGCATGTCAGAGCATGGAAAATGTTTTTTTCTAAATGTGACTTACAGGATCCAGGGACCACATAAAAATGGAAATTTAGTAAGTTTAAAAAAAAAAAATTATTGACGAAAATTTCTTTTACGGATAACAACATTTGCGATAGAGAACAACATTTGAAACATCTTTGCAGTTTGAAATCTACCTCTAAAACTAACAATTTAAGAATTAGGTTTTGGCAGCGATAAACAGTTTACACCTGTATAATATAGACTTTTATTAAAAATAAAGCGTTTATGGTCTAAAACTTGCAACAAATACGCTTACATAAATACACAATTCTTCAAAGACATAAAATTGTCAAAAGTGTGATAAAATTGATAAAAATATATTTTCACTTTGTTAGTATTTATTAACTTGAAGCAATTTATAAGATACGAAAAATTATTTTGAAAGACATTTCGAAAAAATATCTGTTAAATGGGAAGATGAAAATCAACAGTCATTTTTGTTCAAATGCCTAAAATAAAAGTAATAGAAAAAGGAATATATTAAATATTATTTTTCAGAAAATGTTACAGAATTCTAAAGAAAACAATACACTGCCCTTTAAGAAGAAAGCTTGAATGAATAAATGAATAAGAATTTTAGACATATTTTACTACAAACACGCTTACATAAATCATTTCCTCAAAGAGCTTGCGAACTTTTATAAAAATTGTTTTCTAATGTGTAGAAAATCCAAATAATCAACTATTTATTTTCACAAATAGTTTGAAATAAAATTGAAATAACTCTAACTATATCAGTAACTTCTAGCAAATTTATACTACGAAAAGAAATTTTACATGATAATTGTACAGTAACTCTTTAAATCCATTATCTCAATAATTACTTTAAAATAAATATATTTCGAGATTTGCTACAAATACGATTCCATAAATCATCCCCCATCAAAAGCTTCAGTAAAGCAACAAAAATATTTTTCAATGTTTTTAACATTTTATTAACTTGTACCTGTTTATAACATTTGGAAAGATATTTTGTGTAAATATTTGTTGAATGAAAAGAAAAAAGTCCTTCCGGCCTGTACCGAGAGGAAAAGGTAGCTTTCATAGTCCATGTTTTTTTAAAAACATTCAACTCATTTTACTCAAACACCCGAAGCTAAAATGCTTGGAATCCGATTATAGAAGATTCAATCCCGGTTTTCGTTAATACTGAATTTGAATGCGAATTTTAGCAGGAGAGTTACAGCACCACAAAAATCAGAATGTTTCGAAATATCAAGCTCCCTAGAATTTCAAATTGCGATAACTCAGCCATTTTTTAAGAAAAAGCCGAAACAAAAAAAATGTTGCGGAATCCTTGTATCACGTTCTAACACATAACGGAAACAATTTTTTCAATTTATAATTTTTTGTACATCTTTTTGAATTTTTAAAATTTTAAAGAAATTTAACTGGCCACCATTTTGAAACAACACTGTAAAAAAAAATTGTAAATTCACGGGCATTCTCCGTGAATTGCTGCCGTAATTTTACGGAAAATGCCCCTTTTTCAAGGTAAACGGTCAATTTCCGTAAATTTACGGGCAAAAACCGTTTATGTAAGAGCAAAGTCCGTTTATATAGGGACAAAACCCGTTTTCTTACGGACATTGTCTGGAATCTCTGCTGCAGTAATTCTACTGCAGAAATTTTTTAGAGTGAAGATGGTGGATGAAGCTGGCCAACGAACTCGGTTGATACGTTTGTATGTCCTATACACATACACAGTCACATCCGAATCGGTTCATAAATAAGAGAGTTACAGCATGACATATGTCATATATATATATATATATATATATATCAACATTTGAACGGAGGGTGGTTTGGGGGGTCTGAGGGTCATGATTGGTGAAAATATAACAAGTTTTTACGGAATTGTTTTCCTCCGAACGGGTGCAATAGATAGCTTTTTGTAATTAAAGCAACCTAAAAATCAGATCCCCTTTTAGTACAATTCCTAAAATAAAATTAGAAATCACCGGTATATTTTAAATCCGGTATTCGTCGATACGTGTGCTATATAATCCTGTGATATTATTGCACTAATTGAAACATACATAGAATGCAAAAAACTGGAAAGTATCCACAGCCAACTTTTTCATATACTCAGTATACATAAATAGAGAATTAATAATGTACATGGATATTGTTTTTTGATGTATGTGTGCATGTGCATATATTGTCTGTACATGTAATGTACATATAATGTACTTTCGTAATTTTATATATACGTAGCACTTATAGTCGTCGTCTGATCCGTCCATCTGTCCGCATATAACAGTGCAACAAATACCCAACCGAATGCTTTAAAATGTAATATGTATAATCATTGCAGAATTTTGTCGAGTCATTTCATATTTTATAAAAATCGAATCAATACTTAAAAAATATCTAATTAACCACCGCAGAATTCGCGGAGCGCGGCGCTTCGCGTGATGGTCCTTTGCTACGTCCCTTTTATACCGATACACTTGCGGAAGCCAGGTAGAAAGGAAAAAAAATATATATCTGAAAATTGAAACTGGACAGATTTAAAAGGAAAATCTGGTCCGCTAGGAAGCACATATTATAGTTTGATTTGAAACTTTAAAAAAGTTTATCTCATTTTCACGAATTTCCATTAACAGAAATATGTAGGCTAACTTAATAAGTATTAACAATCGAGAAACATTGAAAAGTGAATTTTAGTATTAATTCTGTATCATTATAATTCTTTAGATTATTTACGTTACCTTACTTATACTATTAGACTATTTTTTTTAAAATTATATATTTTGATTTAAAATTTATTGTGATATAATTTGATTGCTTCAAACCAGTGTTGAATTCAGACACTTTTCTCCGGGAGGGATTTCTGGGGGGGGGGGACAAAAAATTTCAAAATGGGGGGGGGACATTGTAGAGTTCCGGGGGGGGGGAAATTGCATTTTTTAACCTTTAAAAGCATAAAATCTCAAATCTTCCGGGGGAGAAGGACTTTCAATGCTCCGGGGGGAATCTCCCCTTCCTGTCTACCTCATAAATTCAACACTGCTTCAAACTTACATACACTTTAGTGTATTTAAGCAAAATTTTATCAATTGGCAATTGAACAGTTTTCTTTTTAGGTGCGTCCATAATTATATAAATACGTAGCACCTATAGTCGTCGTCTGGTCCGTCCGTCTGTCCGCATATAACAGCGCAAAAACTACCCAAACGAATGGTTTAAAATTTAATATGCATAATCGATGCAGGATTTTTTGTCGAGTCATTTAAAATTTTATGAAAATCGATTCAAAACTTAAAAGGATATTAATAAAAGTTTTCTTCTTTCTATTAAATCCTATGATACGTAATTAATTCAATGATATCACGTGATAGGTAATGATTCTAGGATTCTATGATGATTGCGTCCTATTTAAGATGGAGTCAAATTATTACCGTATTACTGAATTGAAAAACTGAATTTGTATACTAAAATTGTTTAATTATAGCAATCCTATAATCTATCGACAGATTTTTGTACAGATGTTTTCGGAGAAATAGATATTAAATGAAAAAAGTCCTTCCGGCCTGTACCGGGAGGAAAAGATAGCTTTCCTATATCTTCGTTTTAAAATTTTAGCTAATGTTACACGAAAACAGCAAGCTAAAATGAAAAGAAACGTTTACAAAAGATTCGTTAATACTGAATTTGAATAAGAAATTCGCCAAATTAATGAGCAATAGCCAAATTGGCTTCATTTATGAAGACTTATTTTGATCGCCAAATTTGGCGATATTTCGCCAAATGTCGCCAATTTTGTTAATTTTGTCGCCAATGTCGCCAATTTTGGCGTTAACGGATATGAATATATAGTTTTATGCGTATGATTGGGAAAATTATTACAACAATGAAAGAAAATAATTTGCGAGTAATCGCGTTAAAGTGCTGTTTTGTTTCAAAATGTCAGCCACCCTAGAATTTCAAACTGCTCTATCTCAGCCATTTTTTAAGATAGAGGTAAACCAAAAAAAGCTCTGGAATCCTTGTATCAAGGCCTAACACGTAATTAAAAAATAAATTTGAATTTTAAAATTTTTTGTATATTTATTTTAGATTTTAAGTTATTTTACATCTTTAAATGGCCGCCATCTTGAAACAAGATGGCGGACCAAGCTGGCCAACGAACTCGGTCGAGACATTAGTGACCTTAATACACACAATTAGTTTAATCAAAATCGATTCATAATTACGGGCGTTACCGTATGACATAGGTCAGATATATATATATATATATATATATGGATATATCTATATATATAAATCAACATTTGGACGGAGGGTGGTTTTGGGGTCTGGGGGTCATGATCGGTGAAAATATATCGAAATTTTCCGGAACTGCTTTCCTCCGAACGGCTGCAATAGGTAGCTTTATACTTTTTTGTATTGAAAGCTACCTAAAAAGAGTCTAAATATGGATTTGAAGTTCTGAAATTTTCGAAGCTAGGCTTAAGTTTCCCTTTGAAATTTTATGTAAATGTAAACAAAAGATAAAATGTTGCCAACTTAAGTATTTATTTTATTACGAAAATTAATCATACCATAATAACAGAAGATATATATCATTTTTTTCAGTGAAATAATAACAATGATTATTTTACATTGTCTTGTATTGGATATTTGCGCATAGTATAGTTTTAATGTAACAGAATTGTAAATAGTTGTTTGTAAAAGTGTATTGAAACTTAATTTCCTAAAGTAAAATTAATATCTATAATATTAAAATCTGGACATCAAATAAATTTTGTATTCATGAATTTTTGCATAAGAGTGCAACATCTATTGCACCAAGATATGAATATTTATAAAACTAGCTATAGTACGAACGCACCTCATTTGTCACGTTTGACGTATAATTTCCAATTTGTTTAATCTATATTTAGGGAATGATAATTAAATAATTTATAGGTGAAGCAACGATCATATGAAACCTTAAGCAGGGTTCAGAGACATTGTTCAAGCATGTTTCTTCGATACTGAAAGATAGCTACTAAGTTCAGAGTCATGCCTTTAGAAGTATCGTACTGTAATCAATGGTAGCTTGATCCACTCTGCAGGATAATATTTTCAGTGTGGATTTGGCATCACTGTTTCCAATTTGAATGCTTTTTGAACGCACCTTTAAGTATTATTACGCTGAAATTAGTTATTGCACCTAGATCTGAATATTTCTAATACTAGTTGAGGTACAAACGCACTTCATTTGTCATGTTTGACGTTCAATTTACAACTTTTTTTTTTAAATACATCTTGTAGCAATAATACAAAATTTAATTTTCTAATCGTTGGTGCACTTGCATACTTTCAATGTCTGGGCATATATCTATCAAATGCTGTTTGAGGGATTTTAAGTTTTGAAAAGTTTCTCAGAATTCTTTAAATGTTACTTCTTTTTTCGGAATTTTCTGAAATTGTCAGTTTTAAAAATTTGACACCCCCTTGCGGGGAAGAAAAGGAACATCCATATCGTGTTTTGTGCAATAATCGAAATTTTGCCCGCAGTAATCGAGATATCATCTAAAAGGAAAAAAAAAAACAATGGCACTCCGGGATGCCGACAGAAGTGAAAACTTGAACAAAACTTTCGTGAACTATTTCATTATTTTCATTTTTTTATATTACTTCCGTCTATTTTTCTCGTGCTCGTTGAATTATAATATTTTCCGTGTTTTGTTATTTCATTTTCATCTTTTGATTTGATCTCGCGAGTTGAGTCACTTTTATCTGTTTTCACCGCGCGTGCTAAATTTATCTTGAAATTATTTTCTGAATTATTTTTATTCATAATACCAATCATTTCGCTTTCTGCACGTGAACTATTTCCTTTTGATACTTTCGCTTCATTGGATGAATTAGCAACATATACAGTGGTGTCGGTAACAGGGTCGCGAATTCAATAGTTTTTTCCCATCTCAAAAAATGCCCAACGCGCCTAAAGAAGTTTTCACTTTAAAAAAATACCACATTAACTGAAAATCGCACTAACTGAAACTGCACTCAACGAGAGATATATGTATTATATTATATGGATTGTTAAAGATTCTTGGATTAAAGATATTTGGATGACGCTTACGTTAAGAAATTTATATTACATAATGTGTTTCCTTTAATCCCTGACCAATAACCACTTTCTAAACCGCTGGTTTTAGAGCTATTCAATTGCAAAATATTGTTTCATATGTTCTTCATCATCACATTAAAAGCCGTTTATGTCAAAAATATACTTTTTTTAAAGTTACTAACTTTAATTTTTTTTATCATAACTTACACGCTTCTGGTATTCTGAGTACCACTATTTTCATATCGAAGTATGAAATTTGCTATTAAATAAAACGAAGATTCGGAAATAGTAGTATTTAAAACACTGGAGATTTGAAAGTACAGAGGGTTTTCACACATTTTTGTAACGGATTTGTCTTTCTCTAGGATTTAAATTTGACGTTTGGTGGACATTGGGTGGTCATAGGATGGACTATGGAAGATTGTGGTCAAGGAATGGAACATAGCAAGCCTTGATATTTTAAGAAAATCTCTTTTATATTCGAAATCAAGATGCAATATGATAGTGCAACAAAAGGGCTATCAGACTGCACAGTATTAGAAAATGAAATTCTCATCTTTGTTTACATATTTATTTTCCAAAATCATTACAAAAATGTGTGAACACCTTGTGTATATTATATGATCATACTGGTCTTATATACAGGGTGTTTTTTTCTTTTTTAACTGACGCTATTCAGAGCCGCCTGTAGCTCGTTCTAATAACTGGATTGACACAAAATTTTGTGAATTGACTAAGAAAACCATGGGAAAAAAGATTCCAACAACAAAAAAAAAATTAGTTCCAATTACCGCCGATAAGGGGAAATCTGGCGCTGTACATTGAAAAAAAAAACATCAGAAACAGACAAAATTAATAATTTGGATAAAATGCCATGTTTTATTCATCATTTACACTTTCCCTTTCGTTGATCGCAGTTGAAACATTCATTATCACCTTTTTCTGCCACCAGTTTACGTCCTCTGCCTGACCGAACTGCTAGCGAGGCTGTTTCTTCGAATTTCAGAATCATTGCTTTCAATACATTAACGGATAAAGGTCCTTTGCGCAGTTTATGGCGTGTTCTAAGTAAACGAAGAGGGCTGGTGCATTGCACTGGTTACAATAATAGAACTTCACAAGTAACGCGCGCTGCGGTAACGTGAGCTTCATTTTTTGAAGTTCATTTTTTGAGCTTCATTTCATCAAAATTTTGTGTCAATCCAGTTATTAGAACGAGCTACCGGCGGCTCTGAATAGCGTCAGTTAAAAAAAAAACACCCTGTATTACATTCAGGAAAACATTTCCCGTGCTCTAAGAAAAAAAAGAAAAAAAGTGTCATTCTTTTATGATATTTTTTTTTTCAATTTATGATACTTTAAACTTTATGAATTTTCATCGCTTTGCAGTACTAAGCATGCGTCTTTTCGTCTTAAACAATGTATCCCATTAAAAGCTTGATGAAATTATCAAACAAATTTTTACTTTGTTAGCATAAAACAACTGATAGAATATAGAAAATCATTAAAAAAATAAATAAATAATTGAGGAAGTAATTATTAAATGGGAA
Source organism: Maratus michaelseni (assembly GCA_963931845.1). NCBI lineage: Eukaryota > Metazoa > Arthropoda > Arachnida > Araneae > Salticidae > Maratus > Maratus michaelseni. Next base: position 91,840,433 of record OZ007597.1, on the reverse strand, counting down.
GATAAATGCCAATAGACTGTTTTAGTAAAACTCTTAAAATAAAATCAGAAGACATCAAAATATTTTAAATATTATATTTAATAAAATGTTACAGATTTCAACAGTTAAAAAATATATACATCTGTGTCGAGCTTTCAAAAGCAAGCTTGCTTTTCATTATATTAGTTTTTACTAATAAATAACGTACTGTCAGTCAAAAATAGAAAGAAAAGATCCGATGCATTTTAATCTCAAATTTACCTGCACTTATAGGTGTTACATTCCTGATCTTTGAATTATTTTTTATAAGCTACTTGCTACTCATTGCTGAGTTCATTTTTGCTCCTAAGCGCATGAAATTAGCATGTGCATTCAAAAACTATCAAGTTGAAAAGCATTTTTATTTTTCGATAAAATCAGACGTTCTTTAAAATAATGCTATAAAATTTGGAATTTTGAACCAAATTTCCGGACGCGATAGTACGATAAATATTGTCATCAATCGCTTATAACTCAAGATCTATTTTTTTTTAATCGAAAAATGAAAAAAATAAACATTTGATTTAAATCATTCTAATAGGTAAATAACTTGAAAGTTCCTTTAGAAATATGGTTTTATTTTTTAATTAGCTGCTTTTAAAATAATTAAGTATTGAAAATTTTATGAATTACTATATTGTGTAAGCGATTTCTATAGATATAAGACGATAGATTGTGTTATCAGTCCAGTCTACTTAACCAATGAAGTGGAATAATTTTAAGCTTTTAATTTACATCTTATTATACTTGAATTAATTTAGCAAGAATTTAACTAAAAATATCAAATGAATGATTTGTTTTTACTTACTACAGTCTCAAAATAAAAAAAATATATACATCAATATTTAGTATTTTCTAATTTTTTTAATTACATGACCTTTAAAATTTTTCATTAATTTTATTTTTATCAGCCTAAAAATTCATTTTACACATTTCACAGAATCATTATTAAAATGAATTATTGCCAATGAAATAAGAAAAATCATTCTCTCCGGAGTGGGTTTCGAACCGACACGATGATCGGAACAGAGAAGCACCACGCCTTATACCACTCGGCCATCCCTTTCTCGATGGATTCTACTGTAAAACTGGTTAGCTTCTAGATTTAATTTTACGCATGCGCAAATGGGTCATTTTCATGTGAAAAGTGGATTTGACGAAAATCCCTTTTCGTTTTAATATATAAGATTATTGTTATTATTTTCGTGCAGTTGACTTATTCGATAGGCGTTATGTTTGAAATCTGCGATATCTGTTGACAAATGTGTATGATTTCGGTTTGTCTGTCTACTGTCTGTCTGTCCGTGATCTAACTCTCATAAATATAATCTGATTGCCAAGTAATTGATATATGCTATTTATGTTTAGTATGGCATGTTCTCGATAGAAAATGAATTGTGTAACATGTATAGTTCGTTTACAATGACATTCAAAATAATTCCGTTGCATTATGGTGTATGAGGAAAATCGTTTACAATGTATTTTAATGATGTTACAATATTTCAAACATAATGAACTTGATATCAATTTGTAATACATACCTGATGTGCACGATCCACGGCAAAAGGGAACGTGACAACCTCTGTAGGTTGCCCACACCCCTCGAGCTGTGGTAAAGCAAGAGCCGTTGTGGTAGCTCGACATATGACCTAGCGACCGTCTCCCCCTATGGGGTCTCGCGAACGAAGTCGTCGGGGGTTCCATGGCGGTTCATCAAGGTTCCGTCTCTGCGGAAGTTTCCTCCGAGATGTGGGGTTACTGCCGCGACGGCCTATGTCACCATACCTTGGTAAAATGACCTGGGGGTCCGCAGTGGGGAGCGGCCTCAGGCCGATCGCAGCGCCGGGCGAGACAAAGCCCTGGTGCGTTAAAAGCCCTTCAGAGGCTTGGGTGCGATGGTCGTTTACGCGCGTCGGCGACCCCCGTGGGCGCCTAACGGCGCAGGATAGTTTTGTACCTGATGTGCACAAGAAGATGCTTACTGGAGAATATGGTATGCAAAACATTTATCGTATGTTTACAGGGACACACAAAAGAATTCGATTATAGTACTGTCTAAGAGCGGTAATTGCTGGAAGTGCATCTTCACTTGTGTTTCGCGTTTTAAATTTTAACTAATTTTTTTGTCATAGAACTTTTTGTGTATAAATTTTACAGATCATATGCATAGCTCTCCAAAAGATTTCACGTAACTATTCCGTCTATTGTTTATCAGGAAATTGCTGAAGGGGAATTTTCATCTGTGTTATGTATTTCCACTCTGAACTAATCTTTGCATATTTTGTAGTATATATACAAATATATACATGATATACAGAGCTGCACAAAAGTTTTCGGGTGCTTTTCCGACTATAGATCGTAATTGCTGAAAACGTATTTTTATATGTGCTATACGTTTTTCAAATTGTCTACTCGGATGTCAACTTTTACCTTCTTAAACTGTTTAGTTTTGGTACATTATTGTGAAAGTGTTGGAAAGATATAATGTTAGTTTTTACTTTTTTGATTTTAATTACAGATTTTTTATAAGTAAACATTTTCAATTTCAGAATCGGTTGGAACCGGTTCTGAAAGGGAAAGTACCCTTATATATATAAAAAAAAAAAATTGGAGCCAAAATCGAAAAAGTAAAAACTAACAACGTTGGAGATTGACCTCAGCTATCCTGTGCAAAAAAACCATTTAAAAATGTTAAAATGCGAGCGAGAAATCGCGCTAGAGCCTTCCCATAGACTTAACATTAGCTTGAGTGTTTCTTCCCGTGACTAGTGTAGGCTCTTAATAAGAATATTAGTATTTCTTAATAATTAAGAACTTTTCTAACTTTTATCAACAAAAGTTAAGTCACTCTTAATAATACTTCGCTAAAAATAAACCAATATGTATTAATTTTATGGTTATAATTTAATGTAGTATTTTAAGATTTACCTTGTCCGTGCAGCTCATCAAACATTCCTGCACTTCACCGCTATTTACTGTATCCAAATTTGTTTCCAAATATTTATATTATATCTAAATCATCCAAATTTTCATTATTAACGATACTTTCACAAAACAGACGAATGTATATTAATTTTTAGGTTTAAAATGAATAAATTACAATATTTACCTTGTCTTAGCTTTAGCACGCCGATTCTTCCTCCTCTTCATGGGATACATCGGTCTACTATATCCACATTTGCTCGCAAATATTTCTGCTATATCCAAATAGCCATTCCCAACAATTCCTCGATAAAACAAAACAATGTATTTATTTTGAGGTAAAAAATTAATCTATTTTAATATTTATTCCATCCGAGCTTTAGCACGACGACCATTCCTTCTCTTCATGAGATAAATCGGTCTACTATATCCACATTTGTTTTAGAATCTTTACAGTTGAGTGTCCAGATCAATATATAAGACGACCTTGGGTATATTCAATACATAATCGCAAAATTGAGTGTTTTCACCTAATGGAAATTTTTATGTGACATGTGAGGTATGTGAAGCATTTTTTTCGTTTGATTATAGGTTATATATTCCGTTGTTGTCGTTAGTCGGAGTAATTCTGTTCAGTTTGACATTCAAGAATTTTAATATTGGAACGAAAAAGGGACTATTTTTTTATCACTCTGTTAAATTAGATATGATGCAAAAGTTCAATTCAATGAAATGTTTTATTCTAGTATAGTTATAAAGTTTTCCTAAACTGTGAAAAATATTGAAAACTTTTTGATGAAAAAAAGTTTTGGTTTATTTAACGAATAATTACTTTCATATCTAATTGTAAATTTTTTTGACAGAAATGAATGGGGAACTTAAAACTTTTTATTGATAAAACAAACAAATTCAGATTACAGTTCTGTATTTATATCTTAACGCTGAAAGTATACGAATAATAATAACTTTTTTAATGCTGATATTGACAGTTTATTTTGATGTTTTAATAGACAATTTTAATTTATAATAACAGACACGTTTCAGTACACTCTAAAAACGACATTCTCAAAACTGAGCAAAAAAAATACTCAGATCTGAGTATGTCGCATAGTCAAAATGGCTCCGAATCAAAATTACTCAAGTTTGAAACAGGTATATACTCATTTTTGAAACCATGCACACACGCAAGAATAAAACATCATGTGCTCATATTTAAGTATGTCCATGTTTCAAAAATAAGTATGAACTTACTTCTATGTGCTCATTTTTGAGTATGTCCATGTTTCAAAAATGAGTTTGAACTGATCCTAATCCTTTTTGAGTATGTCCATGTTTCAATATTCTGAATATTTCTGAATTGAAAGCATTGGGTCGACATATTTGAAACAAAAAGTTTCATAACAAAATGAAAACATCGATTTACTGAGATTTGAATGTGTCATTTTTCTCAGTGTAATTGATGCCTATGTAGTGATATAAGTGTCGGTGCTAATGAAACATATCAGGGCCTATCTTCACTTACGGCGCCTGGTGCTGGAGCATCCCTCGCACCACCTTTGCAGCGGCTCTGCGTTTCAGCATTCTTTTCGATATGATGTAATCTTAAAGTAACTGGATAAAATGTGGCATTTTTACACAGCGATTCAAAATCCGACAGCTGAATAGATATTTCAATCACCAATTGATAATCTGACTTGTAAAAGTCACAATGCAGTTTATACTTTCATTTATAATCCAGACTAAAGTGAAAAAAATCACAAATTAAAATGAATTCCAGTCCCTAAAACTTGAATTTGAAATTCTTGAAAGACAATTCTACACCATGTATATAGTACAAAAGCAGAAAAATACAAAATTATCAGAAACATTTTCTCATAAATATTTTTTCATAATTTTTGTTTGTTTCTTTTTTTCTTTTTCTTTTCAGCGCAAATAAAAAGTAATGTTTTTCGAAAACGTGTCAAAAATTTTTACACGCAACATGTTGACCTATTTCGTCTAAAATGCGATTGTTGTTTGTTTGAATACGGAAAATATGCAAATATAGTTTTTATATAAACTGAGTTGTTAAACAAATATTTTTTAATTTAACATTCGGAAAAGCGAAATGAATTTAAAAACATAAAATTTTAAGTATTTATTATGAGACTGTAATAATACATAATCTAACAATTGTTTCCATAAAAAAAAAAAACAGAGTGTTATCTAAATCAGCCATTTTCTTTATAAATTAATTATATTAAGTAATAACTAGCTCTGATTTTCTGTTAACTTCTATAATCTAGTTTGAATATCACATTCCAGATTCTTTAATCTCATTGCACACTATAAAAAAAAAAAATGTTTATTAAGCTAAGAAAATTGGATATAACCACGAAAATGCACAATAACCTTACGAGTTACAGATGATGTTCTTTATCTTTAGAAATCTCAAAACTAACATATTTTGTAGACTTAAAAAATCCTTTATAAAAATAAAGTTCTTTTTGCTGTAACTGATTTTCGAAAACATGTTCGAGTAGTTTTTATAGTGTATTAATCAGCTTTCTCAACCCGGAATATAGATTTTTCGAATATTTTGAATTCCTAAATAAATATTTTCATGTTCGACAAACATGTTTTATAAACAAGCATGACAAATTAACAGCATTAACATTAACATTAAATATATATATATATATATATATATATATATATTACTCTTGCATGTATAAATTCGATTAGGCAGTTGAAAATGTTTCATTGAGAATGAATAACAACCTAAAAATCGATTTTCCAGTTTGATAAAACAGATTAATATAATATAAAAACTACTCGGAAACGTGTCCAAAAATCAGTGGTAGCAAAAGAAAGTTTGTTTTTAAAAATGTTTCTTTAAGCATTAAAATATATCAGTTTTTAATTTTTCTAATGATAATGGACAACTCTTAAGGAGACCACCTTTATTAGATCAAAAATCTCCCCAAAAATCTAAATTTATTTTTATGTGTATTATTATTTTTCAGTTTGTACTGAACCATTTGAGAAAAACTTCATGCAGCTGCGATAATTTTTCGCATAGTTACAAGCGTTTGAATTATGTACACAATGAATTTTTCGGTGCTTTAGTAAACTTTATACATGTTTTTTTTTTCAATACAGATTTTACACGTTCTTTAGATTTTTGAAATGCTCCATGCGTCTTAATTTTGGTTCAAAATTCATGAAATTGATAAGGATGAATCCCGATACTGTTTAAAAAGAAACTGTGTAGGCATTTTATAATTAGACTTCGTTAAGATAATTAAATTTGATTTATAACTTATTAAAATGCTAAATTTTGATGAAAATCGGAATGGAATTTAGAAAAAAATCTCTCAAAAATTAACTATTCGGGGGATTAAAAAACTGATACACAGATTTGTTTGCAATTTAGTGTTAAGTGATCCAAATGCTAAATCGGGGAAATATCTTAAAAATAAAGACGCAAGGAACATGTTAAAATTTGGTTTATAAATTTAAAAATGTTTAAAAAATCTTAAAATTATATTAAGATTAGGAAATTTCCTTAAGATAATCTATATACTTATGTTGAAATCTATATATGGACAAAATTTCATATATCTATGATGAAAAATAAAATAATTCAATTTTAACGTCCACCGTCCCCTTAAGAGATTATTGTTGTCCATGTTTCAAAAATAAGTAAGAACTGACTTCTATGTGCTCTTTTTTGAGTATATCCATTTTTCAAAAATGAGTATGAACTGACTTCTATGTGCTCATTTTTGAGTATGTCCATGTTTCAAAAATGAGTATGAGCTGACTTCTATGTGCTCATTTTTGAGTATGTCCATGTTTCAAAAATGAGTGACTTTTTCTAATCATTTTCGAGTATGTCCATGTTTAAAAAATGAGTATGAACTGACCTCTATGTGCTCAGTTTTGAGTATGTCTCTGTTTCAATATTCTGAATATTTCCGGTATTTCAGAATTGAAAACATTGGATTGTCATATTTGAAACAAAAAGTTTCATAACAAAATGAAAACGTCAAAATTGAAAGTGTCATTTTTCTCAGTGTAGATTAAGAAACATTCGTCTTTTTTTCCAGTGTATTTCAAATCTCAGGTCTCTGGTTCTTTCACCTTATTACATACACGAAATGAAAAGACGTCGAAAGATAGGTCAATTTGAAACAGTGACAGTAATTTTATCTATTCAAGAATTTAAATTCATCTTTCCTCCTTAGAATGATGATTTTCATTCACAGTAACTTTTCGTAAATACCCAGAATAGTGTACTTGTTATGTCATATTGTAATTAAGTTTAGAGTATTTTTTACCCAAATATTAAGAAAATAATCAACATGAAGTGTATGATAACCTCAAGAAATCCCTGTAAATTATCCACGTAAAAGAATTGAAACAACGAAATGTATACCAAATTTACCGCATATTAAATGAATAGATACTTCTTACTTACAATTGTTTCTTATATCTTATAGATATCAATACTAGTTATTCTTTCAAAAACCCTGTTTTTGATAAATTTTTAATGAATCAAAAATCAATATTTTAAATGAATATCTTATAGATATCATTACTAGTTATTCATTTCAAAAACTTTGTTTTTGATAATTTTTTCATGAATCAGAAATAAATATTCTAAATTAAAATCTTATTCTTACGTTTAATACGCAAATATTCTAATTTGGACTTAGAAGTCTATATTTTCAATAAAAGGAAAATCGAGGAGTGATGTTCGTTTTTTAATATTACTAATATATCATAACTTAAGTTCATTCTTTAAATATTAATTTTCTCGTTATTCAACTTTACTTTTTCAAAACTAAAAAAATTCACAATTGTCTCTCTTTTGTAAAGATATATATATATATATATATATATATATATATATTCAGATACTACTAAACTATCTGAAAAATGCACATTTTATTTTAATATTTACAGAAAATATTTCAGTATGCATCAGTTACTAAAAATTTCGAGAGCAGTTCTCAAAATATTTTCGCAATCTAAATCAGTACACCTTAGATATACTTTTCAGTGGAATAAATTTTTCGTCTCCTATCATATTGAAATAGGTATCTAAAATTATTGACTAGTTGAAATAAACGTATAATACTAAATAAATATTAAAACAGTTTTCTCGGTTTGAGTTATGCCGTATCACTTCAGACGCAAAACGTTTCCTATCTCATTCTATTTATTAAAGCACTTTCCACTGAGGAACTTTATAATCTCCTGTATTTCAATTTAAAAGTTTATTTTCCTACATTGTAAAAATAAATATTTCTTAATCTACGAAAATATAATATAACTACGAACGAAAATATACAATAACCTTTTCCGAGTTACCTATACGATTCCGAAATCGATATTTATTTTTAGAAATCTCAGAAGCCAATATATTTTCGAGATTTAAATAAGCATTTATCAATATAACATTTTTTTGCCGCCACTGATTTTCGGAAACATTTCCGAATAGTTTTTATAGTGTATTACACTGTAAACTGAAATGTCTGAAATTCAGACATATAAGTTTCTGAAACGGATGGTTAAAAAAGAGACACTTTAAAGTGTCTTAATTTTTAAGACACTTGTAAGTGTCTGAATTTCAGACATTTGAAATGTCTGAAATATCGTCATTATTTTTACACGGATAAACAGCTAGAAAACAATTGCAAAAAAGGGCTAGTGCTGCCATCTATGGAAACATCTCTAATTTCAATTATGGGAGGATAGTCTAAATTTACATTTTTCTAAATTTAAAGAACGCTTTTAGGAATCGTGGGTAACTTGAAAGCGATTATTGTATATTTTTTGTTCGTGGTTATATTATATTTTCCTAGTTTAAGAAACATTGTCTTTTTTTACAGTGTACAATATGAATTGAATTTCAAGGATTTTAATCTAAACTTATATATTAAAATGTTTTCTGGTACTGTTGAAATTAAAATAATCTTAATATATATTTAAATACTTTTAAATATTAAGATATTTTTCTTAAAGAACAATGTTCTAATATTGCTTTAGAAAGACATTTCTATTATTATAAAACTGAACATAAACAGGACTTTTATAATTTTTTCTAGCTTTGAAAACATACACAAATATTTGTTATTTTTTCCCTTTCGGAAGAAAAGAAATACGTAACACCTTTTTCAGATATTTTGAAATTATTCGCAAATCAAAAATCTATTTGATTGCATTAAATATATTTTTTTTTATGAATTTCAAAATGCATCTACTACTGGTAAATGCATGAAGAATTATCAACATGTATTCACAATCTAAAACAATGTATTTCCGATATATACTCTCAGTGGCATAAATTCCCTTTCTTGTTTCGCATTAAAATATTTATTACATACAACGCAAATGATCAATTATTAAACAGATAGAATAAAGCATCGCCTTCGAAACGAATTTTAAAATAGTTTTTTGTCTGTGCGACTTTTCCATATAATTTCATTTGGCATACATTTGATTTCCTGTTTCTATTTCACAGTCCAATTTCGTCTAAAATTTTGTATTTCCTTTATTTCTTTTTATTAGCATAATAACTGTTCAGCTCTATACTAGAATTGAATTCTGTGTTTTGTGTTTGAAATTATTCATAAAAGGGTCTATTGCGGCTGTTGTAATAAAAGTTAAAGTCTAAATCTGTAAAATTTTTATAATGCTAAATATTCATGAAATAATTTGAATTGTTTATAATCATATCTTCAGTCTTTCATTTATTTAATATTTTTAGGTATGGTAGTAATTATTTAAATACGTCGCACCTATACTCGTCGTCTGGTCCGTCCGTCTGTACGTTTGTCCGCATATAAGAGCATAAAAACTACCTAATCGAGTGGTTTGAAAATTAATATACAGGGTGTAAGTGAAATGCTTCAACAAACTTTGAGGGATGATAGTACTCATGAAGACGAACAAAAAATGCAATGGAACATGGGTCGCAAATGACGTTTAACCCCTTCAGGGGCAGTGGTATGTTTATGAAAGCGCTTAATTTTAATTCCAAAATGCCATAATGGCACCAGAATTTTGCTAAAATCTTTTCCATTTAATATGTATGTGAAATATAGCCTTTTTCTTATTTACAAACAAATTTTTTTATAAATTCCGGTGCCAGTCATTTATTTCAACATTTTAGTACTAAAAGTAGTTTGCCCCTAAAAGGCTTAAAGGATAAAAATAGAGAAAATGCGTCTGAAAATGGACTGGCACCGGAATTTACAAAAAAAATTGTTTGTAAATAAGAAAAAGGCTATATTTCACATAAATATTAAATGGAAAAGATTTTAGCAAAATTCTGGTGCCATTGTGGCGTTTTGGAATTAAAATTAAGTGGTTTTTTATACATACCACTGTCCCTGAAAGGGTTAAATGTCATTTGCGACCCCGTGTTCTATTGCATTTTTTGTTCGTCTTCATGAGTACTATCATCCCTCAAAGTTTGTTGAAGCATTTCAGTTACACCCTGTATATAATCGCTACAGAATTATGTCGAGTCATTTCCAATTTTATGAAAATCGAATCAAAACTTTCAAAAAGATATTCATAAAAGTTTTGTTCAATCTGTCATGTCTCTTCCGTATGTGTGGGCGTTCTAAAGGAAACAGGCCGTTCTAATTACGAACACAAGTTTAATTCTTGACATAACGATGACATAAAGTTGACATAAAAATGACGAAGACAGGTACATCACACAACATTAAATGAACATAACAAATTATTCATATTTTTTCAAGATTCATGACCGGTAACATTTACTCACGGCCATTTTCATAACCAATTCTGGTTTCTCATATTACAAACGACGTTCTTCGCCGCTGACGTTCTGAGTTCTACTGCCGCGCGCTTTCGTTTCTCCAGAAGGGGGCGCTACTAGAGCAAGAAGAGGCATGCGCGATCCTCACACCTCCCCCTTTCGAGAATTTGATTTAGTCTTTTGAGACAAATCAATATCTGGTAAATATCTAAATAAACAAGTAAAACATATTAATACTAAAATTCAAACATTTAAAGAACAGCAAAGAAAATAAACAAATAGAATACACTATAACACTAATACTAATATTTTAAAGTTCGAGGATAAAGTTAAAGTTTTTAAAGTTAAAGTTCAGACTTGTAACACAGAAGAAATGTTCAAAGAATGTTCAAAGTTTTTAAGTCTTTAAGTCCAATGTGAGGCATGTAGCCTACTTAGAGAGTCAGCATTCGCGTGGAGTTTCCCACGTCGGTACGTTATTTGGGCTTGAAAGCGCTGAAGTGCAAGGGCCCATCTTTGAAGGCGCGCACTTTGAGGTGCACAGTCCGTGAGAAATTTCAAAGGATTATGGTCGCTCACCACAGTTACGTGCGAACCATAAATATAGTGTTCGAACTTTTTCAGGGCGAAGATAACAGCATAAGCTTCCTTTTCGATGGTAGCATAACCCTCTTGGCATTTGGAGAGCTTTTTACTTGTAAAAGCAATGGGGTGCTCTTGTTCATTTTCATCTTTTTGAGATAGACAAGCGCCTATCGCATACGAAGAAGCATCTGCATGTATAATAAATGGTTTCTGAAAGTTCGGGGAATAACAGATGGGTGATTTACTGATCGCCTGTTTCAACTAAAAAAAGGCTTTGTCACAATCCTCAGACCAAGTAACTTCATTAGGGGCACGTTTCTTCGTAAGTTCAATCAATGGACGAGCTATGTCGGAGAATGAAGGAACATAGGATCGGTAGTAAGATAGAAGACCTAATATGCTTCTGACATCTTTCTTTGACTTGGGAACTTCTAAATTTTGTATCGCCGATACTTTGTCGGGATCGGGTGCATGTATACCGGATCCTACCACATGACCTAGAAATTTTATTTTTCCTCGTTTTCGTCGTCTTCCTGTACTAAATGTATTGTTCATTTGACGAAAGCCATCACGTGTATACTGTTTCTTCCTTACAGTTTCCTTTATTTTCACTTTAACATAATTTTTAGAAAGTTCAGTTTCATTTTTATTTTCGTCGATCGTCACTTCCTTGGTCGCTGTAAACTCATCAATCTTCTCATATCTCTTCTGGCGTTTTTCTAATATCATGTTGTCAGGATGATTTAACTTAAGGAATACATCGGGTTCTTTGTTTGCTATTTCATGTGATTTCACACAACCATTGACTATAATGTAGTCGGAATTTTCATCGTAAACAAGAGGTTGTTTCTCGCTGAACTCAATCGTGTTGGATTCGGAACTTCCATCAAGTGTTTCTGGCATTGTATTCTTGAAAACAGAGTAAGATTCTTCTGTTGTCGTGACATCAACTTTTGAATCTTTATTTTCAAAAATTTTGTTTCGTCTTATATTTTCTTCCTTCATGTCTTCTGATGCAATCAAATATTTATCCGAAGCACTTGCATTCTTTTTAGCATAAATTGCGGTTTCGTATTCGGTTTCTTCATCAGGTGTGACTGCGTAGTTTGAGGGTTCGAAAATTGAATTTACATTGTTAACTATGGGAGTATTCTTCATAATATTGTGTTCACTCTGTAAATAATTTTGAACTTTTAAATCTTTTGAATTATGTAAAATTTCTTCTGCTTGCCTAATTTGGGGATCTTCTTCCTTATAATGAATTTCCGTTTCAATTTGATCTCCACTCTCTATTACGATTAAATCGGTAACATTACATATGTCATTTTCATTATTATTAGTTTCTTTCGTGTTCGATTGTGCAATACTAGTACGCGGGTGAGGGTTATTTTTTGTCTCATCGAATAATTTATCCAAGTGATATAAGAAATTCTCAGGAACGGAAAAGCTATTAAATTCATTTTTGTTAGCTGTCGAACACTGATTTAACGAAGGATCGTTTTTCTGTTTCCATTTAAATTTTTCTGAATCATTTATAAAAGTATCAGGGTCGTCGCCAGGTGCGTGGTCAATGTTCTCGTTTGCATTCGCATTTTCAACTGACACATGGTCTAAAATTGAAGCAGACAGATCTACAGTGTTGGTTTCTTTCGTATTGTCACTTATCGCGTCAACATTACAATTTAATGCCTTTTCAGTTTCATTATATTTATTCAAATCATTCAATTCATTATATGTATCAAGAGAAAGTAATAAATCATTAATTAAATTATCAACCACAGCACATGTTATCATAATATTAGGATATATCTTGGGGTGTAATTTATCAACTGCAATACTCAATGGGATATTTATTAAAGGAGCTTTCAATTGGTGACTGAATGCAGATTGCAATATTATAGTACCACAAGGATTTTTAAAGTATTCGGGTACACAATTAGCCTTTATTATAGAAATTTGAGTTCCACTATCGACTACGCCATGTAATATTTTATTATCACATTCGATATCTACTGTCGGTAATGTTTCAATTAATTTCGTTTCTTTTCGCGGTGTTCTCAAATTAAAAATCTCATCCGATTTGACTCTAGCAGTGAGTGCTTTTTCATTTAAATTCGAATTATCTTCCCTATCAAATTTATTAGCATTGCCAAATGAATAACTACATATTGTAACATTATGGTATCTGCCGCAATTCGTGCATTCTTTATTTTCTATGGTACAATCTTTAGCGACGTGTTTACCTCTCTTCAAGCATAAAAAACAGCGCCCTTGTGCTTTTAATTTAGCTATTTTCTTATCAACGGGAAATTTATTGCACTCCTCAGTCGAATGACTATTACAAGAACAAAATATACAAAAGGTTTCCGCGGTAATATGAGATACTTCAGAATTAATTCTATCACTAGCGAACATTTGTTTACGAAATGCAGTGGAATCATTATTATACGACTGCTTTAACCTTGGGTTATCTAAATTGCCAGTTAAATAATTTTGTTTTTCTCTCGACTCTATTTCGGTACGAATAAATAATAACAAATCATCAATGTTTGGTTGCGAGTCACTAGAATTTTTTATACATTGTTTATTATATTCTAACGAAAGATTATATGGCAAGGATTTAAGAATTATTGGTGTCAACAGGTTATCAAATCCATTTGATTCAATGTCTAAAGACCTGAGACTTCTTATTTGGCATTGAATCGTATCAAACAATTTCCGTAGAGCGGTTACATCATTTGTTTTCAGTACTGGTTTTAAAGATAATAAAGTATTTATGTGTGACGTGACAATGAGGTCCTTTCGGCCAAATTGTTGTTTCAGAATTTGGACAGCTTCCAAATAATTTTTATCTGATAACGCAAACCCGGAAATAGAATTATATGCACTACCACCTAAATAACTTTGTAAATAGCTCATTTTTTCAATATTTGACAGTGAATCATTATCATGAACTGCTATTTTGAATGAGTTCCAAAAGTTTTGAAACTTACTTATATCGCCGTAAAATTTCTCAATCGTTAATGTAGGGAGTTTAACAGATTGCGCAACTAATTCTGCGTGCTTATTATCGGCGTGAGACACGGGGGAAATTTGGCTTTTGCTATTATTTTTCAATTTCTTATTAACTCTAAATCGCCATAAAGTTATTTTTTCATGATATTCAATAGAGGTCCTCGCGTCTCTTTCGATTTCATTTTCATCATTAATTAACGCTAAAATTTGTTCATCTTCCCGTTTAAGGTCGATACCTTTCTGTTCTAGCTGAGCTAGATTTTCTTCTAATTCCACCAAATTCGGCGATTCTAAAACCCATGTATCTTCGATCTTTTTAACAATAGAGGTAATAGATGCTTTTATTACCCCCCTAGTTTTTTTAAGTTTAGTTAGTTGATCGGCCATACTTAAATAATAAAATTTACCTTACCTCTCTCTGTATAGGTTATCCAAAAATTTTCTTCACTATAATATTTCACTATAATATTTCACTATAATATTTCACTATAATATTTCAGTATAATGTTTCACTATAATATTTCAGTATAATATTTCACTATAATGTTTCAGTCAGTAATCAAAATTTACAGCCTGTTTTCATCCATTAGTTCTGACACCAGTGTCATGTCTCTTCCGTATGTGTGGGCGTTCTAAAGGAAACAGGCCGTTCTAATTACGAACACAAGTTTAATTCTTGACATAACGATGACATAAAGTTGACATAAAAATGACGAAGACAGGTACATCACACAACATTAAATGAACATAACAAATTATTCATATTTTTTCAAGATTCATGACCGGTAACATTTACTCACGGCCATTTTCATAACCAATTCTGGTTTCTCATATTACAAACGACGTTCTTCGCCGCTGACGTTCTGAGTTCTACTGCCGCGCGCTTTCGTTTCTCCAGAAGGGGGCGCTACTAGAGCAAGAAGAGGCATGCGCGATCCTCACACAATCTATTAAATCCTATCATACGTAATTAATTCAATGATATCTCATGATAGGTAAAGATTCTAGATTGCCATGAAGATTACATCATATTTAAGATAGAGTCATATTATTTCCGTATTACGGAATTTAAAAGCCGAATTTTTATACTAAATTTGCTTAATTATAGCAATCCTATAATCTACCGACAGTTTTTTTAGATAGATGTTTCCAGAGAAATAGATATTAAATGGAAACAAGAACGAAAAATCATGCTTCAAGCATAGATTATGTAGCACTTTTCAACGCTTACAAAATAATTTTACAAATCATACCTTTTAATAAGCTGAAAGATAGCGTCTAAATAAATAATGTGGAAAACGCATAACATATTTAAAAACATAATTTCAGGAATTTGCAACCTATACAGCATTCGGAAAAATATCCGAATACTTTTATTCAGCCCTGTATATGATCTATAAATTTGTATATATACTACATAGGATGCTAAATTTTAGTTCAGTTAGGAAAAGCGTAGTACAGTTTAAAATTCTCCTTCTGGAGTTTGTCAATAAACGGAAATGTGTTCGCGAATTTTTGTGCTTCCCTGTATATGATCTACAGAATTTATACACACCACGTAAATACACAAAAAGTGGGTTAAATTTAAAATCGCGTTCAGTAACTTATAAAATGCACTTCCAGGAATTATTGTAAACAGACAGTAGAGAATTCTTTTGTGTCTCCCTGTAAATGAACGATGACTGCTATACACACAATATTCTATAGTAAGCCTCTTGTAATGCACCTTAGTGATATATATAAATTTCAATGTGTTTAAAATAATGAAACATTATTTAAATAAACCGCAGACGATTTTTCTCCATAGATGTAATGTAACGGAATTCTTTTGACTGTTCCTGTAAAGTTACTATAAGTGCTATGCACACCCTATTCCATATTAAGCTTCTTGTAATGCACCTTAGTGATATATATCAATTACAATGAGTTTGAAATTGAGTAACATCATTAAAATAAACCGCAAATGATTTTTCCCCATAGATCGCAATGTAACGAAATTCTTTTGAGTGTCCCTGTAAAAAAAACTATAAGTGCTACACACTTCCGTTGAAATAGGGAACATGCTATGGAGTACTACAATAACATATAAAAATTGCAGAGCAATTCGAGCATATTCACGGGAGTTAGAGCACGGCCAGACGGCCAGACGGCCACCAGGCCAGACAAACCGAAGTCATAAACACTTTTCAACTAGGTTGGAAAGTGTTAAAAAGAGTCTAAACATAGATTTCAAGTTTTGAAATGTTCAAAGCTAGGGTTAAGTTTCCCATTGGAATTTTCAGTCAATGTCAACAAAAGATAAAATGTTGCCAACTTAAAATGTACTTATTTTATTATGAAAATTAATCCTGTCATAATAACAGACGATATAATTAATTTTTTCAGTGAAATAATAACGATGAGTTTTTTATAATTATAGTATAATTGTAATGTAACAGAATTGTAATGGTTTGTAAAAGTGTTTTGAAAATTAATTTCATAAAAAATTTAATATCTATAATATGAAAATCTGCACATAAAATAAATTTTGTATTCATACATTTTTGCATAAGAGTGCAACAGCTATTGTACCAAGACCAAAATATATATAAAACTAGTTATAGTACGAACGAACCCCATTTGTCACACTTAACGTACAATTTCCAACTTGTTTAATCTATATTTAGTGAATAATAAATAAATATCTTATAGGTGAAATAACGATCATATGAAACCTTAAGCAGGGTTCAGAGACATTGTTCAAGCATGTTTCTTCGATATTGACATATAACTACTGAGTTCAGAGTCATGAATTTAGAAGTATCATACCGTAATCGATGTTAGCTTGAGCAACTTTGTATGATAATATTTTCAGTGTTGATTTGGCATCACTGTTTCCAATTTGAATGCTTTTTGAACGCTCCTTTAAGTGTTGTTACGCTCAAATAATTTGCTTATGCCATTTCACGATTTGTGGGAATTGCAGGTAAGGTCAAATATTTGTCCATTTCATCAAGTTTTCACTTTTACCTTTTACAACTTTAGCTTTAACTATTAATTATATTCAATGGATTTTGACAATATAATTATATAATTATATTTATATATAATTATTATATATGATAAGTATTATTTAAAACTTAATAACGTTTGATACAATTTATAGATCAGATCTATCAAATAAATACATCTTTTATACTGTTTATTTTGAAATTACAATTAGGTTATAAACACTATCTTCCTCTAAAAATCAAGTGTTTTGCAGTGAGTAATTTTTATATAATAGTAAGTAACAATACATTAAAATTCTTTGTATAAAAATCAATAAATAAGTTAATAGAGATTACGCAGTTTTGTCTTGCTGTAATAATATTTATAACTAATTGGACAAATGAAAATAATATAGACTTGATTTTCACTTAATGTATTTACTTCATAATTATTTATATTTTAAACAGTTTTATTTAACATATTGCATGTTGATACATTTTATAAAGTTTTTAATAACTGATGAGCGTATTCATAATAAATTTTATAATTAGACTAAACATTATCTGATGAAAAATCCTTAATGATAGTAAAATAATTTTCAGTTAATGCGCCAGAGTCTTTATCGATTTTTACTGCTGATCTTAATACTGCGATAAGCATTATCTTAGCCAATCACGAATTTTAATTTAATGGTTAGCAAGTTACTTTAGATTAGTACTTTAGTTTACTTTAGATTAGCAATTTACTTAATGACTTGATTAAAGTTTTACAAAACAATGTAGTGTCGTAAAACTCAAATTATAAAACATTTCAGAACTAGTTGAAAAATAGTCATATGAATATTAACAATTGGTAAATACAATGTTTAGTAAAACTACTACTTTAATGTTAATTATCTGTTTATTAAATGTTAATAACCATGTTTTATTAATCCAAATTAAATTCACGGAGCTTAAAATCATGTTTGCTAAAAGTAAAATAAAACAGAGAGTTTCTTAAAAAATACTCTATGTCATTTTTTTAAGACAATGTCTGTTTTATTTTCGTCATTTTCTTTAAACCTCTACAGTAGCATTTAAACTAGTCGTTGGGGCCACCGTCATAACTACCCATCATGGATAAGCATAATATAAAATATAAAAATAAAACATGTGTAAACTATTTATAAAATGCATTGCAATTCGAATAAAATCGTGGCTTGATGACGTCATAAACTTTAAATGCTCTGTTACTGAATTGCATAAAAGAAACATCCTTATAACTCAAAAAATGATAATCATATTAACTAACGGTTTACTGCGTCGGATTATGCGTCTCATTTCGAATTAAAATATATCTTTGAATAGAAATTTGAATGAAATACAGCGTCATGAAAAATCGAAGAGTGTGCAAATTGGGATTACAAATATCTCGGCAAATAATTACTCGATTTATTTCATTCTTTATGCAAAATTTATGTTTGTTTTATTTTCTTTTATATTCACTTTTTAAAATAAACAATTTCGAAATTTTTTATATACCTTTTATCAGAACGAACATTTCCAGAGTCCGAAAAAAATATTTCCGGCTAATCGAGGTTACTGAAACTCATTAAGCTTCTTTTCATTATTGCATATTAAGTGCATACCAAATTTCAAGTCTTTATCTCAATTTGTTCAGAGATAGAGCATTTACAGACACACAGACCAAAGCCATTAAATAATAAGCCCAGTCAGATAGTGTTAAATTTGTTAGCGACACACTAGCGCCAAACCTCTGCTGCGGAAGGAGGACAAAACAGAAGTGGGTCGCAGAGAAAATATACCATTTATTTATATCGATATTTTATACGATTTTTATCGATGTTTTGTTTTTGCACCTCCTTTAAAAGCTTGCTAGTTATTGGGACCTTTTACATTAAAGCTAAAACTATAATGAAAAAAAAATGTGGAAATTTACTGGATTAATATTTCTATATAAATATAGTGGTGGCGAAGAAGTTGATTTATTTATTAAAAGTTAAAGAAAAAGTGATGGAAATTTACATCACTATGCAATTAACCCTTTCCGGCACAGACAAATTATGTTCGTAAAATGTGAAATTACTGACTGACACCGGAATTTACAAACGACTTTCTTAGAAAATATGAACTCCTTATTTTAAGCTTTAATTTTAGAAGCAAAATTTTATTAAAATTTTCTTGGTGCCGAATGCAGCACTCCCAACCGCTAGATGGCGCTATTTTCAACTTGCGAAAAGTTTCCCATTTATCTGACTGGGCTTATTATTTAATGGCTTTGACACGGACGGACGGCACATTTTTTAAAACCTAAAAATACTTTTTTCGGAATCTTCAGTGTCTGAAACGTGTAAATCCGTCAATTTGTTTTTCGAATTCTAAAACGATCACAAGACTTACCCTACACTACGTATGATGGGTAAGTAAAAAACATGAACAAACTTTGAAGGGTGTTAAATACCAAAGTTAGGCAAATTTGTAAATGCAATTATCTGCAATGCAATTAGAATTTAATTGTTTGTAATTAATTATAGTTACAATTACATACCGTAAAAAATTCTTGCAGCGCTGTTGCCGGAAATCGCCTCCCTCCCATTATTTGACGATATGTATGTACTTGAATGGGGGTAAGTATAATCAATTACATACAATTAAATTGGAATTACATTACAGATAATTGTCATTAAAAATTTGCCCAACTCTGTAAGTAACTATAGTCACATAAGAAATCATGAGCATAAACTTATAGGACACTCTTTACGGATATGTTTGGATACACGTTGCATGATCCCCACATTACATAATTTTAATTACAGAAACTTTCTTCAAATCCACAAAATTCAAGGCATATTTACGAGTATAAAACTTAAAACAAATGATGACAATTGATTAAGAATAAACAATCTTATAATACCCTACTTCATAGGCGTAACCAGGGGGGGTGCCCTGGGTGCCTGGGCACCCCCCCCCCGCTCACGCAGATACACGCAGGAATTTTAAATAGAATTTAAATAATCAAAATTCATAAAAAAAATTAAAGCAAGGTTACAATATATATATATACAGTGGCAGACAAAAAAACTGCATCACCTAGAAAAATTAACATTTTGTAATGTTAATGAGTTATTTCATTCAAATAAATTAATCTTAGTTGCTGCAAAGCAAGATAAGATATCATTCTACATTACTATTGGGTAATATACCCCTTACGAAGTATTGCGTCATCAAAATTGTAAAAATGGTGCGGCAAAAGGGAAAAACGTTCATTTGTCTTGTTCTTTAAGTGGTCAAATAATGGTTTCGTATGTTCAATTGACGCAAGAAAAAAAATGTGTGATACTTGCTTTAGTTAAAGAAGGATATTCGACACGTGTGATCGCTAAAAAAATTGGTTGCAATCAATCGACAGTTTGGAGGACGATTAAATTAGAACGTGAAACGGGTATTGTTGAGAGAAAGGCTGGATCGGGCCGAAAGAGAGTGACCACAAATTCTGGTGATCGATATCTGAAACGGATGTCTCTAAGTAATCGTCATGCAAGTGTTCCTGACTTAAAAGTCGAATTTGAGAAAGTCTGTGGTGTTAATTTAAGCGCAAGAACTATCCAAAGACTCCTTGTGGAATGCTGTTTGCATGCGTATCGCCCAAAGAAAAAGTCTTTACATACAAAAAAATTGATGCAGAAACGACTTTCTTGGGCAAAAGAGCATGTCTAAGGGACAAAGGCTCAGTGGGATTCAGTAATTTTTTCGGACGAATCTAAGATCAACCTACATGGATCAGACGGTAAGCGGTATGTTCCGAGACGTAAAAGTGAAGCTTATCATCCAGACTGCATATCGCCTACTGGACAATTCCCAGTCATCCAAATGATCTGGGGATGTATATCCAGCAAAGGAGTTGGACGTCTGAAACTTATTACTGGAACTGTGAATGCATCCGTTTGTACCGAGATTTTGGAGGAGTGTTTAAAACCAGCTATTAAGGATCATTTTAAAGGTACTAGAAATTGTATTTTTCAACTGGACTCTGCACCCTGCCATACAGCGAAATCAGTAAGTACAATCTAACTCATTCATGAATTATTTTGTTGCCTAATTTACACGTTTTAATCTCCATAACATTAAGGATATTGGATAAGTAATTTTCACCCAATTTCCTCCCTTTAGGTGACGGCCTATCTGACAAAATCTGGCATTAATGTTTTGGAATGACCTGGGAATAGTTCTGACCTGAATCTCATTGAAAATTGTTGGCATATAATGGGTACAAAAATTGCTTCTCAGAAGCCTGCTACTGAGATAAAACTGCTGGAAGGCATTATTAGGGTCTGGTTGCATGAAATTGGCCAGGATTACATTCAGAAATTGATCTATTCTATGCCGGACCGCTGCAAGGCTGTGATCGCTGCTCGTGATGGATCTACTAAATACTGAAGTGATCCTTATGCATGTATAAGCATCTAAGTATATATAATATGACTACAGTTGTGTATAATTTACATAACTACAGAATTTGTGCATCTATTACTTTATTCTAAGTTTTTTTAAATAGTGCGTTTTTCACCTTTTTCCATTTTTTCAAATAATTATGTATAAATAATTTATAAATCCCAAAAAATTTAATTGAGATTAATCCCACAACTATATTTTATCGTAAAAATATCATCCTTCCATAATACCTGTACTTGAAAAACATTATTGGCAGCGTTATCCCCTTTTTCGCAGGTGATGCAGTTTTTATGTCCGCCACTGTATATATATATATATATATATATAGTTTTTTTTCATATATAATCACTTCTGTAGAACACAATCATTTCTCAAGTATCATGATACAATAACTGATAATTGATATTTTTCGCATTACATTTGTGCTCATTCAGCAATATTTTACAAAGTAAAATATTTTAGGATGTGAAATATTCCGTATGCAGGCGCCAGACACTACTGGCGCGTCCTTTTGGTAACGTTTGCAAGGCGTCAGTCTCATTAGATGTTCACACTGACAATAGACTTTTTTTCTTTTTCCCACTGAGAGTATTTGCGGAAAACAGAAACATTTCCATTTTCATATGGAAGCTATGCTTAATTATTTTTTTATCTTTTAAATAAAAGAAAAAAAAAAGACGCAACAAAGTGGCAAATTATAAAGCCAATCATTTGAGGGTTTTCGAGAAGAGAAAATTCTGCTGTTTTGTTCAGTTTTAGTTTTTCATTCTGTTGTGCTTGTATGATTCCGAAATAGGCCAAGTGAAAATTATATTTAATTTATAAATATACTTCACACTTTATCATGTGGATTTAAAAAACATGGGACGGCCTGAAAAGAGAAAACAAACGTCAGAAAAATCTGCAAAAAAGTGCAAGACAATTGAGGATGTTTTAAAACAGAAAATAATTGTCGAACATGACGTCAAATCTTCAGAAGCCCCATTCTCCAAAGAAAGTAAGTTTATACTCTCTTAAAGCTGTTGTCAAATTTCCTGTTCAACAAATGCGAAACTTTCTGACACATTTTATGACTTATTTCTAAACGTAAAGACACAAAATTGGTAGGCCTGTCTATTCAAGCGATTTGGAATCGAATTACGTTTTCCATTTTTTGATAAATAAAATACTTATCGACTTATAAGTGACTTTAGTCATGTGACGGCAGATTTTGCTCCTTTCTCGCGCTGTCACGTCCGGAAATTTGGTTCAAAACACCTACTTTGACAGTATTTTCTAAAAATTGTGTTTACCAATCAATCAAAAACGTCTTTCGATTACAACATTTCTGAATAGCAACACCTGCCAGTTTTATGCATTTTCGAACAAAAAAGAATTAAAAGAACGTGTCAATGCATTTTCCAATAAAAAATAATTAAAAAATATGTCAGAGCCCTTTGGATTTGTTTTGGATTTATGAATAAATAGTCTATGAATTCTGGGAAAAAAATTGAATTTTTTTTTAATTCAATAATTTTTTGTTAAGGTGGTCTGAGATAAATTTGTATATATGTATATGTTATTTATAAGTATGTTTCCTTATTATTTTTTTAAAAATCTACATATTCAAATATTTTCCGAATGTAAATTTAAAAAAATTAAAATAAAATTTTTAAAAACGAATTTTTACCGTATTTAAAATTGATTTAGGGTAGATGTGCCAGTAATGAACGCCCTTCCAGTATTGATGACCCCCCCCCCTCCGAATGTTTTTAGATTATAAAAAAATAACCAATAAAAAATTGCTTTTCTTTATTTTTTCATAACTCCCCCTTTATATGTTTTATAATCTGGGTTATTGTTGACACTCTTAATCAAATCAATTGGAAAGCAGATAATACTGCTTCACAGTTCCACTGTTTTTCTGTGAAAATCTTAATGAACATGCTAAGAGCTCACTTCACTTAATTTATATCTTCCTTATTTTTTTTTCAAAAATTGCATGTTTTTGTTTGGAAGTAATATAAAACTTTGAATTTCATATATAAACTAGGGGGCTCAGCCCCCTACTCGCTATCGCTCGCCAACCCCCCGTGAATTGCGAAGCAGTTCATATTGAGACCGCTACGCAGTCACAGCTCACTTCGCTCGCTCGCCCCTTTTTATTTTTGCAGTAATTCTAGCCGAAATAAGTACTACCATAAATCATTTGAACATATGAAATTGACAATTTTTTTAATGTAAAAAAGTAATTGAACTCCGTTGAAAACACAACTAAAAATGCATTTAGTTGGAGCTACTAATGAGCATATAAATCATTTAAATACTATGAATAAAGGATCTTGGAAACATAATTTGTTTAAAACTTATTGCACCTATAATATTGTACAGCACGGCTTATTCATTAAAAAAAAAAAAAAAAAAAAAAAAAAAAAAAACTTTTACGTAATAGGAAGATAGTTTATCATCAATGATTGTTTAAATTTCGTTCGATATTTTACTATTCTTAGATTTCTGCAACATGTGCAACCTAGACAGTTGATATTTTTACTTCTCTCCGATTTTTCATGTGAGTGAAACTCATAAATAAATTCTAAATAAGAGTTGAGAATTCATTTGAAATTAGCAATATTACTCATAATAAAAATGAGGAATAATCTTAGACGCTTTGGATTACGTACATGTTATTTTATGTTTAATAATTGCTAGCTTGATTTTCACTGCTCTTGTGGTAACTTGTTTATTGTAATTAATAATAGCCGAAGCTTAGAACACGGAAGACGACATTTATTGACATAAACAACGAACAATTACGATACAAACGATTACGATTAATATAAGGATGATATAACTACAGTTACAGTTATTACATCTCCCTTCTTTAGAAAGTTAAGCTCGTATCTATCATCCTGTGTTCACTTTAGAGATCAAGTCTCTTTACAGGTTTGATGACTCTGCCGGATCTTGTGGTGACAGTGGCGGGATGGCGTTTAGCATCATGTGTGACAGAACTGGACGAGTCAGGTGTGGGAGAAGGATTGGGTGGTTTATCTGGTAGTGTTGAGTTTCCTGCATCCATTGGTAGACTCCTCTTCCTTTCTATGTTGAATTTAATTTCAGTTGGCTTTATGTGACTAGAGTTGCGTCTTAATGTGCCAGATGGAGTAACTACGTTATAAGATCTGGGTGCAGTTTGAGAATCTATCTTAGCAGGGATCCAATTTCTGTGTGCTTTTCGAAGCATGACATTTTGATTAGGCTGGAGCGGCAAGCTTTGTGTTGGTTTCGCATGAGCATCATGATAATACTTTTGCTTCAAACGAGCTTCAGCAAGATGTTCAGATGTATTTTGTATGAGCATAGGTTTTAGGAGATCTTCGCTTATAGGAGTTGTGGTTCTCGTTCTTCTGCCAAACAATCTTTGGGCAGGTGATCCGAGGTTATCTCTGGGTGTGTTTCGGAAGTTCAAGAGAGCCATGTTGATATCTTGACCAGAGAGTTTGCATTTTCGGAGGAGATTCTTTGCTGTCTGGACTGCACGTTCAGCTAAACCGTTTCCTTTAGGATATAAAGGGCTAGATGTTTGATGGTGGAACATCCACTGTTGAGAAAATGCTTCAAACTCCCAAGATTTGTAATTGCCGCAGTTGTCAGTCTCTAGAATTCTCGGTATTCCATGTACACTAAACCAGTCCTTCAGAATTTCGATAGTGGATTTACTTGTCATGTCCTTTAAGGGTTTAAAGTCTATATAGCCTGAGTAGCTATCAGTAATGAGTAGATAATCTGTACTTTGAAATGTGAAGACATCGGACGCGAGAATTTCCCAAGGCAGTTTTGGAATTTCCTTTGGAATTAGAGGTTCGGCTGGTGGAGCTCTCTGAGTTCTTTGACAGGTTTCACAGTTTTCTATCATGGAAATTATGTCTTGCGACATGCCGTGCCAAAACATGCATTCGCGAGCTCTTTTCAGACAACTCGATATACCTAAGTGTCCTTCGTGGAGATTCCTTAGTGCTGTGGATTTGTATTTTTCTGGAATGATGATTCTTAGTCCCTTCAAAACTAGATCTTTTTGAACGGATAGTTCATCGACAAACGGAAGGTATTTCTTGCATGAATTTGGTACACAATCTTTATTTTGAGGCCACCCAGTTGAAATAAAATGCTTTACTAAAGTCAATTCTGGATCTGTATTTGTGAATTCTTGAAGAGCTTTTAAACCTTTATTGGTAGTTGGAATTGCAAATAAGATTTGAAGATTGCTTTCTTCTAAAGAATCTTGGTAGTGGCAATCTCTACTTAGCAAATCTGCTATATATAATTCTTTACCACATTTGTATTTGACTTTAGGTCCGTACTGCTGAACTTCTAAGAATAACTTTTGGAGTCTTGGGGGAATTCGATCGATGGTCTTGTTAAAAATAGATTCTAGAGGCTTGTGATCTGTTTCGATGACCACATCTTTTCCGTAGATGTACAAGTGAAATTTCTGGCACCCGAATTTCATGGCTAGGGCCTCTTTTTCGATTTGTGGATATGCCTGTTGTGATGAATTTAGTGCTGTGGATGAATAAGCGATGGGTCTGCCTTCTTGTAGTAAAACAGCGCCGAGAGCGTAAGAGCTGGCATCTACAGAGATTGTAAAACTTTTGTTCGGATCAAAGTATGTAAGAGTAGGAGATGCTTTCAACAAATTTTTAATTTCACAGAGGTCTTGGTCTAATTGTTTATCCCAAACCCAAGCGGTATTTTTCTTCAACAGCAGCCTCATGTTGTGGGTTTTATCTGACAAGTTAGGTATGAATTTCTGAAGATATTGTATCATTCCAAGTAGTCTTTGCAAATCTTTCTTACTGGACGGAGTTTTGATTCGATCAATAGCTGCGACTTTATCAGGATCAATCGTAATACCTTCAGGAGTAAGCACGTGACCAAGAAATTGCACTTTTTGCACTTCAAACTCACACTTGTCTCGATTCAACTTTGCTCCTGCATCTTTGAGTGCTTCAAAAACTGTTCTAGTTCTAGACCGGAGGGTATTTATGTCTGGTGCATGGATTAGAATGTCATCCATCGAGTTTTCTACACCTAGAATGCCTTGAAGAATTTTAGTCATATGGTTTTGAAATATTTCAGGAGCTGTCTTTATGCCAAATGGGACTCTCAGAAAAGAATATCTTCCCCAGGGTGTTGTGAACGTGAAAAAAGGTTGTGTGGCGGGTGAAACTCTTAGTTGCCAGAAGCCTTTCTTCAGATCTAATTTTGTGAAGTATTTGGAGCCTTTCACATTAGCAGTGACTTCTTCAAGCGTTTTTAAAGGATAATGCCTTCGCAGCAGAATTTTATTAACTTCTGACGGATCAATACAAATCCTTATTTTTCCTTTTTGCTTTACTATGACCATTGGACTAGCTATGGGTGTTGGTTCCTCTACTTTCTTTATAATTTTATCCTGGACCATTTTGTCAAGTTCTTTCTTTACTAATGGTCGAAGAGAAAATGGAATTCTCCTAGGGGGTTTAATGTCAGTTTGGGGACATTCTGTGGAAAAATCTGCTGTATATTCAAAATTTTTGATGCAGCCGATTCCATGAAAAAGTTCTTGAAATTCTTCTTCTAGTGTTTTTACTAAATCTATTCTCTGAATCAGGCCTGCTTCTGTGCATGTTTTGCGACTTAACACTGGGCTTATACCGCCATGTGCGATAATTATACGTAACTGCACTTCTTTATTTTTAATTTTGCAGGGAACTATCGATTCTCCCGCAACATTTATGGCATGGCCAGAATAGGTAAGAAGTTTGCGGACAGTTGAGGGATTTATTTGCAACCCCAGTTCTTTAGCTATTTTATACGGCATAGCGTTACACTGCGCACCTGTATCTAATTCCATGGGAATGGATTTATTTTTAATAACAACTGTTTCAAACCAATCGTCATTATTATTTGCGTCTACTGCTCCAATGACATAGTTGTCTTCATCTCTCTCAGCCATTGTTTCAATTTTTTCTATTTCTTGGACTTTATATTTTTGCTTTGATCTGCATTTTTTAGCAAAATGGTTAAGTTTTTGACATATGTTGCATTTTTTGCCAAAAGCCGGGCATTCATTCAATTTATGGGAAGAGCCACAATTTCTACACTCATTAATATATTTGGCGATTTTCGGGTTTAACTTATTTTTCGAATGATTGTTTTTCTGCCCTTTCGCGAATTTACTGGAAATACTTGAAATTAATGAATCGGGTTTGCTATCACTAACAATATTTTTTAGTTGCAGGGAAGCACTTTCAGCAGCGAGACAGATTTGTACTGCTTTATCTAGGTTCAGTTCTGGATCACTTAACAGTTTCTCGCGAACATCGTTATTGTCGATTCCAACTACTATTCGGTCGCGAAGTAATTCTTCTTCCATAGTGCCCAATTTACAGCGAGATGCTTGTATTTTAAGACGAGTTAAAAAATCTTTAAAGCACTCACCTGACTTCTGATGTATCTGGTTGAATTTATACCGCTCGAATGTATAATTTACTTTTGGCGTAAAGTATCCTTGAAATTTATCTTTGATGACCTGTAAATCTTCTTTTTCGTCATCTTCTAAGGTGAAGGTTTTGAATATTTGTTGAGCATCACGGCCTATACATGCCATAAAAGTAGCTACTTGCACTTTCTTACCTTTCGAACTAAGCGAAACTGCTTCCGCGTACCATTCGAAGCTTTGGAGCCAATCTTCCCATTGTTCTCTTGTATCCGCAGTAATTTGCAATGGCTTTGGAGGACGAAGTCCGCCATCCGACATGATCGAATGCAATTTATATTCGTATTCGTAATTAAAACAAGTTAAAATATTAGTCTGACACCATGTGGTAACTTGTTTATTGTAATTAATAATAGCCGAAGCTTAGAACACGGAAGACGACATTTATTGACATAAACAACGAACAATTACGATACAAACGATTACGATTAATATAAGGATGATATAACTACAGTTACAGTTATTACAGCTCTGACACTGACCGCCATATTGGAGGCGGAGCTGATCCATCTAACACAATCTCGTCTTTTCATTGGTCTGAGCTCTGGAAACTACGGTTGTTGCCAACAATAAGCTAGAAATTCAGCCCTATTTCCGCGCCACGTAAGACAAATATATATAGATGGCCATTTACAAAATTTCATTTATTGTTAAGATTTTAGGACCGGTGTTCATTGCTGGAATGCTTAATTAGTCTCTTTCCAATAATAGCACCCCATGTGGCCAATACTAAAAGTGTAATTTCAGTAGTGCATAAAATCTTTTTATTTATCTGAAAAGCTAATTAATCAAATTTAACTTTTAAATTTTACTTAATAGAATGTAATAATAAGCACTTTTCTTTCTTTCTTTTTTTTTTTTTTTTTTTTTAATAAATAGTTATTCCATGCCAAATCAACCAAAAAATTTCAATATTCAACCTGACCATTTCAGATTTTAATGATACTGTCAGGAATGATATAAACGATATACCTCCCTGATGATATAAATGAGAATATATCTTTATTTTATTTTTTTTTCATTAGATTTACAAACAATTTTTTATATTTCGAAAAATCGTCGTTTTTTGGCTTGCATAAACGTTTTCATGTTTGATTTTCTCAGATTCTATCAGGCTTAGGGAGTTGTTTGACCACTCATTTAACTTAAACCATCAATGGTACGCCTATACGACGTGGTACCTGGTTAAGACACACTAGCGGCAATACCTTTATTTCGGCACTGAATCTGAGTTTATAGTGAGGTTTTACTATAAAACCTGACTCTAATACAGTAACTTTTTTATTTAATGTAACATTTATTATTGCATTCGATTACAGTACTTTTTTCTATTATAGATAGAAGAAAGTATTGTAATCGAAAAAATTTTCGACTTCCGGTTTTCGACGGATTTACACGTTTTAGGGGTCAGATATTCCGAAAAACATGTTCTTACAAAATGTCTGTCTGTCCGTCTGTCCAACCTCATTGTATCATCGAAAAGTGTATGAAGTTCTACTTCAAATTGAACCACATTTTTTTTCTATGTTTTTGGCTATGGCAAGCAGGTTCTACTAGAATTTGGGAATATTTCGACGAAAAGGGGGCGATAGCCATTTAAAAATTTCAAATTCAAAAAGATGTACAAAAAAATTAGAAATCCTAAAAGTTCTTCTTCATTAAATGTTCGGCCTTTATCTGGAGAATCCGGAACAATTTTTGTTTTCCTCTATCTTAAAAAATGACTGAAATATAGCGGTTTGAAATTTTAGGGTGGTTGACATTTTCAAACAAGACAGCAGAATTCATCCATAAACGGGTTTAATTTATGAGTTTTAGTTAATATGGTTTAGGCAAATTTTCTTTTATTGTTGCAAACTTTGTCCGTATTATATGCTTATCACTATATATTTATATTCGCCAACGTCAAATTCTCACCAAACTTGGTGACAGTTGGCGAAATATCTCTAAATTTGGCGACCAAAATAGGTTATCATAAATGAAGCCAACTTGGCTATAGAGGATTAATTTGGCGATATTCTCATTCAAAATCAATGTTGACGAGAACTGGGATTGAATCTTATTTAATTAGGTTCCACGCATTTTACCTATGTGTTTTCCAGTAACATTAGCTAAAATCGTAAAACCAAGGAATTGGGAGGCTACCTGTTTCTGTCGGTTCAGGCCAGAAGGACTTTTCGTAGTTTAGTATACATCAGTTGATCGCATCCCGTTAAGCCGACGATTTGCAAGCAGCTGACGTACAACTGAATTGCGAAAAATATTGATTTTATTCGCGATGTGATAGCGAATTTTGAAGTATTAACATGACTGAGATAGAAGAAAGTTTTGGGATTGGCACATCCGATTAGTTATTATTGTGTTCATAATTATTATATTGCTGGTTTGTGCATTCATGTATACACACACACACACACATGTATGTATGTGTCTGTTTTCAGTTCCGTTATCTGTTTCAAATAAAAATCCTTGCACCCCCCCCCCCCCACGTAATAAGCTGGTTACGCCTATGCTCAGAGATGCCAAGTTCTCATTAATCTCCAGTAATATGTGATTTAATCTGACCCAGTTTAACAACGCTTCAAACCAGAAAAGTTATTGGATGAATCTTTATTTATTTAATTTCAGGTTTTTACGTAGAATTTATTTAATTACATTTCTTAACAAAATTTCTGGTACGAAACGTATTAAACCTGGGTCAAGTTATCCTAAATATTACGGAAGATTAATGAGAGCTTGGCACCTATATGCCTACTGTTACCAAACAAGTCCAATTTATACATGGATCAACTCTATGTGCAATGAATAAGAAACACAGAAACACAATTTTTAATTTAAATATTTGCTTACATATAGAGAGTACATGACGAATGTTAGACTTCTCATATTTTATTGAATGAAATAAAATTTTATGCAACGTTTCGCAAAATATTTACCTCTTAAACCCATCTCAAATTATTAAATATTTATTATCTGGAAAAATCTACTAAATCGAAGCAGTCTGCGTTTTGGGAAGAATATTTCCCTAACTGTTAATGCCCATATTTCTTTAGTATAAAATTGGTAAACCCTTTGGTTAAAATTTACCTATCACTTACTTTAAACCCTGTGACCGCCTGGGGATGTTTGTGTATATTCATAAAAATTCTTGTAAAAGTGCTTGGAAAAGTATATATTTTATAATCGTGGTTTGAATTTATAATATCTTTCATATCCTTTCATTCAATATACTTTTTAAAACATAATTCTGTTAAAAATATTTTTGTCTATAGCCATTTTAATATGATTTCTGGAAATGGAACAACCTCAGAGTAAGCATATGCTTACTCTGAGGGAACAACACAGGCGAACCGGTTATAGGTTTAGGCATAATACATCTTTTCCAATTTTTTCAAAAGAAGAGAGTAATATAAATAGTATTTGCCTTTTTAGTGAGAAATTTAACTAGAATTTAATTAATTAATTATTTTAAAATTCATAAGCATTGTTTTCTCTAATAATTAACCCTCTTACTGATACGCCCGTGTTAATACGTTCACTAAGCTCCAGGTTTCACTGCAATACAAGCATTATTAAAATTAATATAACTCTATGTGTATAGTGAAATTTTATTATATTGGGTTATGATTAATACTCTTAAGAATTATATTTATATATGTAATTAAGTTTTTGGTATAATGTTGGAAAAATCATCTATTTTTAGAATTTAAATAAACTACAGAGAAAACAACATTACAATTTTGCCCTTTTGCTGCACAGTCAGAGGGTTTTAAATACAAATACTGCGTTAAAAATTTAAATCACGTTTATATTTTAATTTTAGAACTAAATTTTGTACATTGGGTTTTCAGATATATTGATTAAGAGTTGAATGGTAAAGGTTTTGATGAATTGTATACTTGTAACTGCACATAAAGTTTATAGATTATTTACAAGGTTTAGTAAAGATGCTCATTTTTGAATACCACTATTTCAGAATAGTAATCGTCGTCTTATTTAAATGCAGAATTCTTCAATTTAATTAGGAAAATGTTACTATTGGTGCATAATGGTGGTCAAATATAAGCGCTTCTGTGCATCGGGCTGAACTCCAGCAGGCTCTATTGATATTTGTTTTCGTGTAATTTTGTATTTTAATTCATTTTCTAACAATAGAAGAACTTTTTGTTAACTTTTAAACTCATTTGGCTTTTTACATTTTGCTTATATTTATAGTTTAAATTATTTTTCTTATAATATAAAGTTGTCAGGCAAAATCTGACATTTAATTTTCTTTGTTTGATTTAGTGCTTGAAATGTCTTTATGTTGAACATTACATTAGACGTATCAAATTAAATCATGTAATCTGCAATATTTTAAAATTTCTCTTTAAAATAAATCAATAAAAGATAGTATATGCGATTATATGAAATCCTTTTTATATTGTTGCATATGGTTGTAGCTAAAATTATTTTTCCAAAAATTAATACTTTCAGCCAGAATCTGGTGCTTTAATTTCGCGATTTATTTTATTGTTTCAAATTTCATCTAATTAAATTAATGAATCACAAGTACAGAGGCGCCGACGTTTAAAAATTTCAGGATTGGAGGAGGGGGGGCTGAACAGTCGATCATGGATGTTAAAAAAGTCAATCAAAGAGATAAAAGGACAGACCTCTGGTTTTTAATTTCACATTTTCAAAAGCAGGGACAACGCCCCTTCAGAAAAATTTCAGAGCCGGCAACCTTTGTAAAGAACACTGGATCGAAGAAATTTTTGGGGACACTAAGATTTTGTCAAAAGTAGAATAGTATGCTATGGCCATCACAAAACATTTTTTTTTCTAATTTACATAGAGTTAATATTCGACAACATTGGCCACTTAATTATTAAAAACGATACTGACAAAAGTGATCGATGTAAAGTATGTGAAAACAAGACAGTATATTTATGTGAAAAATGTCGGGATCATCTGCATCCAGAGTGTTTTAAAGCTTATCACTCAAGCTAGTGGATCGGACCAGAGAATTGTATACGACACCTAATATATTTTGATTAAAACCCTTTTCGTTCTGGTGGGTGAATTTCTTCCCACTTAATTGTAATCCCCAAGTGTCACAATGGCACCGGAATTTTCAGTCGAATTTATTTGAAAATAAGTAAATGCATTTGTCCGTGTACATAATAAAGCGAAAATTTTGTTTCGAAATTCCGGTGACATTGTGACATTTGGGGATTAAAATTTAGAGGGAAGAAATTCACCCACCAGAGCGAAAAGGATTAATATCGATTGAAATTCACAAAAATCTTGAATGTACTCATAAAGATATGGCAAATAAAAAGTATCTAAGCAAAAATTGAGACTTTAATTTATTTTTCTGACCTTGTCTTCAAACTGGTAAAGGCGATAATTTGTTACATTACAAGCAAAAGGCATTAACTTAAATAAAACAAAACAAAAAGCCAGTTATAAAATATTGAAATGGCACCGGATCTTCGATCTTGAAAATAAGTAAATGCATTTAACCATGTACATAATAAAGCGAAAATTTTGTTTCGAAATTCCGGTGACATTGTGACATTTGGGGATTAAAATTTAGAGGGAAGAAATTCACCCATCACAGCGAAAAAGGTTAATATCGACTATAATTTACAAAAATCTTGAATGTACTCATAAGGATATGGCAAATAAAAAGTTGCTAAGCAAAAATTGAGATTTAAATTTTTTTTCTGACCTTGTCCTCAAATGGGTAAAGACGATAAATTTGTTACACTGCAAACAAAAAGCATTAACTTAAATAAAACAAAACAAAAAGCCACTTTTTTCTCAACTTGCGAGGCGAAAACTCTTACTTTACAAGTTCACTTATATGTTAAATTTAACTGTCAGTATGATAATGTGACAATTTTAATTAAACAATCTTTAACCTTTTGTATGACCGCCTTGGATATCTAGAACACTCCCAAAACTGAAAGTTACTTATACAGTGAGCATTAAAAGACGATTTAATTTTTTACTGCTATCTTCCAACACAGCAGTTAACATAAAGTTCATAGAATCCTCAATAGACGGCGATACTGAGTTAAATTTTCATGATAAAGTTTTCTTTATCATTTGAGCAGTTTCACATCGTTATTGCAAAATGAACTTCGTAAATTTTGTAAAATTAAAAAGGCTGAGGGCATCCAAAAATAATTCTTTTTACAAAGGTTATACTGAACATCTTTGTATTAGAAAATTGACAATATTTTCGAGAAGTATATAATTTTCTGTTTATTGCAGATGTAAAAAAGTACCTTTAAGTCAATATATTTTTTAATTTTTAAGCTCTAAAATTTTTTAATTATTTTTTACATAATTAAAACGACGTATTCTAACATCTGAGTAAATATTTTTCAAATCAGAGTTGTTGATTCACAAAGGTTTAAAATAAAACATTATGCATTAAAATAAAACATTATGAATTCTTCAATTTCCCCTTCTGTAAGAAACTCTTTATTGTTGGAAAAAAAAAATAGATGAAACCGATGTTCCTTTTGAGTTGGATTCGCGTAATAAAATGCATGAGAAATAATGCATCTTGTATTGAAACTGGTAAGGTAAAACTTAAGTATGGACAGCCTGTTAAAAAGTTAAAAGTTAAAAGTTATTTCTCGGAATGCATTTATTCAGGCTTATATAAATGGATGCCTTGAATTGTATCCAATAAATATTTCAGTTTAGTAATACACGAAAAATTTATTCCTCTGATAAGGGATAGCTCAGAAACATCGCTTTTAAGGTTGGTCTTTTTCCTAAAAGTGGTATTTTTGCCAGGACAATGGGAAAAGCAAGAAAAATTTGGTAAAAACTGGCAAAACTGACAAAAACTGAAAAAAAGGCTGTTTTAAAAATGGATACGAGAAATATAGCTTTTTGCATAATACGATTATAACTGAGGATTAAATCACAATATTAAATTGGTATTTTAACTATATTAATTCGATTTATTAAAACAATTTGAGATAATTTTAATTGATGATAACTTTTGAAGTAGAAGTAAAAACATCTACTTTGCAAATAAATACATAAGTTTGAAATTAACCTATGAAATGAATTATGTTGAATTGTAAGAATTAAATTCAATAGCTAAATTCCATACCAAGCGTTGTCTTACAGATTGAAAGTCCTAAAGCTATACGATACTATTACGAGTAACTGTAAAGTGGAAAATAATAATAAAAAAAAGATATCGAATTCTGATGTGCATGAAAAAATGTAAATCAAGAAGTGAATTAATTTCTAGATAAGTATAATATCAAACGCTTTTGGGTGGATATGCTTGGGTAGATATAGATTAATGTGAAAATATCCATTCCATATTCGAACGTTGATATTTAAACTTCTAAAATCGTGAAACTTCTTATTCTATATGTTGATTATCACAAAAATAAGTAAATAAATAAATAAGAAAAACGCGTTGCAAAAATTTCCAAATTTATTCAGAAAAGAAATTTTTCATTAAAGAGGAAAAATCGGTTACTTTTTTTTTTTTTAATAATTCGAAGAATACTTGAAAAAAAAAGTTTTTGCTGTGATATTTCTAGTAGAAAGACTAATTGTATAAACAATATAGTACAATTAGTATGAATAATATTGTTTGTACGGGTTATATCTTAATCAAAATTGGCTACAATTTGGCCTTTCTTGCCTACATTATGTCCAAGCTTGACTATATTGATACGAAAAATTGCCTCAACAGTGGGGTGTGCTTACATTTTGTCATTATTAAACAAATATTAACAAGAAATATGTATCTATTTCATTGCCAATATTTCACCAATTTTGGCGTTACATTACAAATGGTTCCAATGTAAAGGAAATATTTAACAGATATTATTATTATTCATTGGATGTATTTTCAGTGATTGCAATATTGGGACAATACTGAACTAATAAAATTTTCAAAGCTCTTTTTTTTTTCAAACTTTTTTTTCTGTAATTTATTTTTATTCATAAATGTATCAATGATTCTGTAAAAAAAAATTCTGTCAGAAAAATCGACTAATTTATGTTTGTAGAAAATATTTTTTAGTTTCAAATGTACTTCTTTTATTTTTTTCTGTCCTTGTAATTCTTGTATACTTCTCTTTATATTCACTTAGCTATTTCAACATTTGGAAGTGACATATTTTTATGTTAATAGTAAATTTCATTATTCTATAATCATTCAATGAAACCTTTTATTGCTTTTGTTTAGTGCTAAACAAATTTAAATTAGATGTAGTATTTAATGAGGTCATTGATGATTAAATGATCCTCAAATGTCTTATTTAAAATACTAGATTTAACATAAACTACTTTTTAGATATGCCACCAATACAAACTAATATTCTTGACTCGGGTTCTTTAGTCAAAGTCAATTACTTGGATATTTAAAAATAAATGATGAACACTAATATGCAATAAATATAGTATAACTTTTCTTGGTGCTTTCTTGCAGTGAAAACGTGACACATATGTTCAAATATGTTTTTGAGCGAAAAAATTCTTTTGAACTCTTCTACTTTTACAAAATGCTTCTTTTTGCAATTTGTAATTTATTCATCCATAGTGGAAACAACGATTTTTAAAAGTTTCGATTTTCTCTATTTTTTCTTTATAGGAAGAAATATTTTTTTCCCTTCAAAATATCTGACAAATTCAAGTGAAGTTTCCGAAAGTGTCGCATTTTATTTTTTCCTTACTTGGGATTCTTTTAGAATTTTCTTTAAATCCACTCAGCTCTTTTGGCAAAAGTGAGAAAGTCTTATGTCAATAGAATCCTTGATTCTTTTGCATTCATTAAATGGAGTTTGAAGATATTTCTTTATTTCTTTCCTCTAACGTCAAACAGATTCTTCCGTATTTGTTGAATGAAGTTTGGTGACATTTCCTTCTTTTATTTTCTCTAACGTCAAAGAGATGCCATGCAGCATTTAAGAAGTCATTGTTTACTAAATGAATCACAAATGCCCTGTCTGAAATGGTTGATTTAAAGTATCCCACCACTTTTAACATATACATTCAAATTTATTTTTTGTTTATGTGTTAGGCTTTGATACAAGAATTCCGGAGCATTTTTTGTTTTGCGTCTATCTTAAAAAATGGCTGAGATACAGCAGTTTGAAATTCTAGGGTGGCTGACATTTTGAAACAAGACAGCAGATTACAAAAAATCAGTGATTAATTTATGAGTTTTAGTGACCGTGATTTCTCGCAAATTATTATTTTTCATTCTTCTAATCATTTTCCCAGTCATACGCATAAAACTATACTCATATCTGCTAGCGTCAAATTCTTGCAAATCATGGCGACACTTGGCGAAATATCACAAATTTGGCGACTAAAATAAGCCCCCATAAATGAAGACAACTTGGCTATAGCACAATAATTTGGCGAATTTCTTGTTCAAATTCAGCATTAACGAATCTTCTGCAATCGGATTCTTTGCATTTTAGCTTACTACTTTCGAGTAACATTAGCTAAAATTTTAAACCGAATATATAGGAAAGCTTCCTTTACCTCCCCGTACAGGACGAAAGGACTTTTTTAGAAATATTTTGACAACTAACAAAAAAAGAGAGGCATTCAAAGAAGTGTACACTTAAAAAATAAGTTTAAAATATTTATTTTCTGAGGAGATGTTTTGAAAATAGGAGTGCACTCCATTCCCATAGGTTTTACATTAGCGAGAGGAATTTGAGATCTGACTGATCAACAACCTAAATAAAACAATTTGAATTTAAATAAAATACCTATTCATCTTTTGAACATGCTTCTGAAATACTATTTGCTATTAATTAATATTTAGACTGATTAAGGCAAATATTTTCACAAGTCAACATTTTCTTATATATAAACGCATTACAATTTCTGCGCCACGAAGATATCTCTGCTATTGATTCCCTTAACAATTATTAGAGATATGTGAATTGTATACTAAGATATCATATAGCTGATGTGTATTTATACATGCGTAATATTTGTTGATTTCAGGCAGATTTGCGATATTGACAGTAATATAAATCTTCCAATTTGTATATGACATTTTCAACAAATTTTTAAATTTAATAATATAAACATTTAGGATTAGATGCCTAAATTGTTTTCTTCGATTTGCATTTATTAGTGTCAGTCTGCCAAAATCAGACCAAGAATTTTAAAAGTAACGAAAAAAAAAAGACCATATTCAGAAAACAAAAAACAGAATAACATTATTACAATAGAGTAAATTGAAAATATTCCATGATGTCATTAAATAATGTGGTTTTAATTGAATAAAAGTATAACTAAATGTTCAAAGTTTTTTTTTAATAAAGTATATTTTTAGTAGGTAAATATAAAAATCATTATATATATTTTTAAATCTTTCTTATGATACCTGCAAGTACCATATTTTAACTGTTAAATCAACAAGTGTCTGTTCTATCCGTACTATATCAGCAAGTATAATGAATACTAAGTGAATAGCTTCATAAATATGCATTACAATTTCTGTATCTCGAGAATGACTCTGCTATTGATCTGATTTGTCAATTATTAGATATAGGAGAACTGTAAACCCATCTATCACACAGCCGGTGTCTATTAAAGCATGTGTGATATTAGTTAATCCCAGGCAGCTGTGGGATATTGACAAGGATATAAATCTTCCGGTTTTGATGTAACATAACTTAATTGTCTAAATTTTATACTGCAATAAAATTTAGATACAAATACCTAAGTTATTCTATTTGATGTGCATTATTAATGTAGGTGATGTTTCAGTAACAGACCACGTGTTTTCAAAGTTAAAAAATAACTCTCATTATCATGTTTCAAAGAAAAAAACAACAACATCGTTACGAAACGTAATGCTGAAAATAATCTAGTATTTTACTAGAATTTTTTAAAATTAGAGACACGAGACTAAATATCTTATGTTTAATATGTTCATTGCGGCTTAAATTACCTGTATTACCAATACTACCAGTACTACCACGGAATTTTCCCCCTTTTCGTGGTTACCCCACTTCGTAGCAACACGCCGATGGGTTCGTTGGATTCAGTATTGAACAAACTTTGGAACTTGCGCTTGAACCGACAGTTAGCTATTTTTGTTCCTTATAAATCAAAGTTTATTTAATTTTCTTATTTTAAAAAAATTATAATTTTGATGATTAAAGAAAAAATTAAGCTATTTTGCTATTTTTTGGTAAAATAAATGATAACGTTAAAGAAAATACAAATAATAATAATAATAATAATAATATAATAATAATAATAATAAATGCGCCAAGGAAGAAGAACGTGAATAATTAGTAAACACAACGAAACTGTTAAAGTTTTTCTTGAATGAAAATTTACGCACAGTAGTTAAATATAAGACATTTGTAGTCATTATTTTAAATTGTCTCCTACATTACATACTTATTAAACATGTATCCCACAAATACCTTCACACGTTCAGATATATACGTGCGTTTCATAAATATGCTCACTTTTCAAAAATTCATTAAAATTCCAAATTGTCATTTTTGAAAGAGGCTTGCACTCCGAAGTTTCTTTGAACTTTTTTCTCCCACAAAATATGTGACCGCTTGTTATGTCTTATGGTTCAAACCGCACTCCGATACACGGCTACTTGTTAATTTGTTATGGATATTTGAAATATGAAAGGACTTGTAAGATACCCATATCTTTTCTGCCTCACAAGAATAACAATAGATAATCTAATAAAACTTTTGGTATTTAAGAAATATAAGCAAGGTATTATCGCATATTTACCAACATATAATTAATATTAATTATGCACAGGAGACAAAATACCAGATGTTTTAAGTTTTTCTTATGTAAATTTGTATACATAGTAGGTAAATATGAGACATTTGTAGTCATTGTTTTAAATTGTCTCTTACATTACATACTTATTACAACTTGTATCCCACTTTCTCACGTTCAAAAATATATGGGCGTCTCATAAATATGTTTCACTTTTCAAAAATTCATTAAAAATACCAAATTATCATATCAGAGAGCCGGTTTGCACTCCGAAGTTTCTTTAAACATTTTTCTCCCATGAAACTTGTTGCCGTTTATAAAGTCTTATGGTTCAAACTGCACTCCGATACGACAACTTGTTGATATGTTTAGGAATATTTGAAATGTGGACGGACTGGTAAGATACCCAATATATTAAATTTTCTGCCTCACAAGAATATAGATAATCTAACCAAAACTTTCGGTATTTAAGAAATGTAAGCAAGATTTTATCGCACATTTACCAACGTATTACAATTAATAATAATTATGTACTTATTAATACTAGGGGATCCAACCTGGGCTTTCCGGGTTACAGAAAAAAGATGAAGACCATTTTTTAAATTGAAAACTCTAACAGATATTTTACATTTGATATATATTTTTTAGATTGTTCCCTAATGACACCAAAAAGCATTTTATATGAAAAATATCAATAATGTGTTAAAATAAAGTTTCGGAATTTATTGAGAGCGATATTTTTGTATTAGCCGTAAGCCAGGAGTAAATAGTCGATGAAATCGCCATTTTAATTGCGTACAGCAGCCATTTTCTTCTCGAAAATTTCACCAGTTTAAGCATCTAGTTCGATTGCATGTCCTTATGGACTTTGAATGTATCCGAATTTCTCAAATTTATCCTCTGAAAATTAAACATTTTACCTTCATTTTTACTTTCTTCTAGAAAGTATTTTGATCGAAAATTTTTACAACTTCCGGTTTTCGACGGATTTACATATTTTAAGGGTCAAAAATCCCGAAAAAAAATGTTTTTACAAAATGTCTGCCTGTCCGTGTGTCTGTCCTTATTGAATCAGCGAAAAGTGTATGATGCTATACATAGAATTGAACCAAATTTTATTTATAGGTTTTTGATTATGATCAACATGTCCGCTTTGAATTTGGAGATATTTCGCCGGAAGGGGGCGCTGTGATAGCAATGTTTGTGCCATTTCCATTATTATACTATCGAAAAGTGCATGAAGTTATGATAGTACTAAACCAAATTCCTTTTATATGTTTTTCCCTACGGCCAGCAGGAACCACGAATTTGGAGATATTCCAACGGAAGGAAGCTCTGTGATAGCGATTATCGTGCCATTTTCTCAATTTTTCGTAGTTTTGTTATACATTGGCTGCCCGTGCAGCAAAGTGTAGGGTGCTTCGCATCTAGATAACCGGCGCTTGGCAAGCAGCAAACGTACAACAGAATAACGAAAAATATTGATTTTATTGGTGCTGTAATAGCAAATTTAGTAGTAATAACATGTAT
The DNA here is from genome assembly GCA_963931845.1 of Maratus michaelseni. Taxonomy (NCBI): domain Eukaryota; kingdom Metazoa; phylum Arthropoda; class Arachnida; order Araneae; family Salticidae; genus Maratus; species Maratus michaelseni. The sequence goes on along the minus strand of OZ007597.1, from coordinate 91,798,879 downwards.
GAGATAGAAGAAAGTTTTGAGATTGGCACATCCGACTATTGTCATGTTGTTCTTGAAGGAACTTTTTTTCCTTAATATTTGACAAAGTTTTTCTCAAATGTAATTTTTTTAAAGCAGTTAGCATATTTACAATGTGTGAAACCGATTTACAAATTGTTGCAAGGATAAAATATTAGAAAATATGACCGAAAATAACACAACAACGTTATCTCGCCAATGACCGCCATATATATAGTAATGCTTAACTGAGAATAATCTGCCGTTATTCCACAAGGAATTTAACTTAGAAATAATTTTATATGAAAAAATAGAGTTATTGCATTTTATAAATTAAAAAATAAATAAATTTACGATGAACAGGGTTAGGTTCTAAAATTTCAATTTATTATATACACATTAAATTTACCTTTTACTTAAACAGTTTAAAGGAAAATCCTTCAACAGAGAACTTAAAAAAATTATCATTCAATTTCATCTTCTTTTTACAAAAATAAAAAATAAAGGAGTCTAAAAGGAATTGTTATCAAGATTTTTGAATGGAAATAATAAAGAAGAAATAAAAACAGATATTGCATCTAAATTTGAACTTATATACAATAAAAAATTTTAACATTTGTTTCGAAGTATACATTTATTCCATTCGATTTAACAATCTATATCTTGAAATGTATCCAATAATTGTTTTTGTATGATATGTGAAGAGGAATTTAGTTTACTAAAATTTGATCCCATGCGTATTACAATTGTATTTTGAGCACTACTGTTATATTTTCTAGTTGATATATGTTGAAATTAGATTAAAGGAATATTTATTTAATGCAGACTAGTGTATAATTTGTTTTCAAACATTTTCATATTATTTCCATAACGTATTAAGATGAAAATGTATAAAAGTTCCCGGAGTTTTAAGGCCATAAGTGAACGATGGTAAGAATAATTACACGTTGAAGTATTGGGTGTTCACTAATTAGTTACACAAGCTCTGCACGATTCTGGAATTCGAGTACGACTTTTGTCGAAAATTATAAATTGGCCTTACTTAATGACAGAAATTCTGAGATTAAATAACGCAAATATTACAATTCAAAATTATAGTACTTACATTCAAAGATCGTACGAAGCTTGTGTAAATATCCTGTGAAGCATCCGGTATACAGTGTGTCCCAAGAAGTTTAAAACACTCTTTAATATTTTACCTTTTGTAGGTAAGTAAGAAATCTAAGTTTCTAAAATGTTCAAAATAGTGTAGGAAATAGTATTATGTTAATGGAACGATCTTCAAATGGAAAATATTTTGAAAAAAGTTACACTTTTTAAATTTTTATACGTCCTCCTGAGACAAAATTGTTCAGGTGTAATTTTTTTCCTTTTTCTGCAAAAATATCATTACAAAAAGCTGCGTATGTCTAATCTTTAAAATTAACTGAATTATAAAGAAGAAAAAAAGTTGATTTATACCGCTTTATATACCATTTAAAATGGTATTTCATCAGTGAAAATAGGGACCATATACAAAATGCCGAGGAGTTTTTAAATATAAAAAATAGGTTAAAACATTGTGAAAAAATTCCATCACAAATGCATCTAAATAAAGTATTATAAGGTAAAGATAATGTAAAGATGTAATTGCGTTTTAAATCTTAGAAATATGTTGAAAAAGAGCAATTCAAAATGCGAAGTGCTTTTCTTCAAACTCCAATATATATTCAATTTTTTCTAATTATTTTTCTGTAAATATTTTGGAGTTCTTTGCCTCTAATATTGCTTGAAAGCAATAAACCTGCACCCAGAAAAAAGGAATTGATTAAAACAACAAAACATGCTTTGTTGAGTACATTTTGGTTGTTTCAAGCAAAATTATTAGCTGAAGTAAAAAGTTGGTTTTGTTGCATTGAGAAAAAAATATTGTTACCACTCCTACGAAATTTCAACAAAATTTCAGCAATTTTACTTGAATTAACAAAACCTGTTTTTTTAATTTTACCATAATTTTGTAATTTCTAATTCCAGCAAAATTTTGTTGCTTTTACAAAATTTAAATTGTTGTGTAGTAGCCATAACTCTCTCACGTAACTTGGTTTATTTGACTTATAGCTGTATAATTAAAGGATTAACATATTTTTTGGATAATGAAAACTTTTTTAATTGGGACGGATCAAGGTAGTTTTAAAAATCCCCCTATCCCATTTATTACTTTCTTCTATCTTTACAAGAAGAAAATATTGGAGTCATGAAAATTTTTGACTTCCGGTTTCGGACGGATTTTAGAAGGTCCTGAACACGATTTGACAGTTTTTAGGAAAATGACTGTCTATGACTCTGTCTGTCTGTATGTGACAAAAATTTTGAGGGCACTCTATTTCAAGAACTAATGCACGGAATTTAATAAAACTTTATATTCAGTTACTTCCTGATATAAATTGGCGCTGATTAGTTTTTGGCGTAAATCGCGCAACAAGTGGCTCTACTATGTTGCAATTTTCACGATTTCTGCAATAGATTCACGATTTCTCAATAACTAATGCACTGGTTTACATCAAAATACAGATTAAGTTAGACTTTGACATAAATAGAAGCTGATTATGTTTTGGCGTAAATAGCCCAATAGGTGGCGCTGCTATATTATTTGTTTCATGATTTTCACTATAACTAAATATCAAGAACTGATGCACGGATTAATTTTTAAATCATTTTCAGCAGTGATTTACGCCTGTAATTCTTAAATAATAACCAGTGAATTTTTATCCTGCTTTTTTTCAAGCGTAAACCGACAGAGTGAAAAATGTCCCAAGCCGGGAATCGTACCCGGGTCCTCAGAATAGCGCTCTGAGGCCTCAGTATACGGCAACACAGTTAATTTTTAATTAATTTTCTGCAGTGAATTACGCCTGTAATCCTTGAATAATAACCAGTGAATTTTTATCCTGCTTTTTACAGGCGTAATTCACTGCTGAAAATGAATTAAAAATTAACTATATGTTGCCGTATGCAGGGCTTTGTATTTTTGTCTCATGTTTGCCGCAGAAATTTGCATGCTCATGCAGGGCCTGTTTACCGAATAGTCCCCAGGAAGCCCGTGCTTACCCAAAGAAATACAGAGGTGCCTCCAAATTTACTTTTCAGAATAACTTTTTACAAAAAAAAAAAAAAAAAAAAAAAAAAAAAAAAAATCAATCAGGGTAAAAAATGCAGTTTTTCCTTACGAAATTTTTATATAAGAAGCTCGCTCTTTCTAAATTGTTGTTTACTCGAAATCTTGATGTAAAATTTCAAATTGTTGCAGCATACCAAAAATGGATTTATTAAATAACAAAGCAATTCGTAGAGGGGGTCCACAGAGTAACGTCGGGTTTCCCCTACTTTTATGTCTTAAGCAGGCTCTGTGCTCATGATGACTTTTCCATCATGTGCTGCGGTTGCAGCCGGTCCGACATATATAAGAGTGAGAAATTTCGAGTTTGGATTGCGTTCCTTCTGGCTCGGTGGTTAGAGTCTCAGATCGTTATTCTGAGGACCCGGTTTCGATTCCCATCTTGGGACATTGTTCAATCTGTAGGTTTACGCTTGAAAAAAAGCAGGATAAAAATTCACTTGTTATCGTTCAAGAATTACAGGCGTAATTCACTTCTGAAAATGAATTAAAAGTTACCTAAAAAATAGTTAAGTTTAGATTTGTTCTAATACAAAAAATAATTTTAAAGTAAATATTATAATTGTTTATGTGACAAAAACCTTTTGTTGTTAAAACAAAGAAAATTCTTAAAATTACACTAAAAAGTTGTTTTTTAAACAAAAGTTTTTGTTGCCGAAACTGAAAAGAACTCTTTAAGTAACAGATAATTCTATTTATTTTGAGAAAACTTTCAACAAAAGAATTTTGTTAATTCAAGTAAAATTGAAACATTTTTACTTGAATTAATAGAACATTTTTTTGCTGACGATACAAATGTTTTTGTTGGAATTGCAAAAAAAAAAATCAACAATATTTTTCTTGTTGATTCAAACAAATTTTCCATTGACCCATATTTAAACGGAAAGTTTTGCTGGGCCAATCAAATTTTTGTTGATTCAACAAAACTTTTATCTGGGTGTGTGAATTTTTACCTTGCTAACTAAGTGTAAGCCGACAGAGTGAAAAATGCCCAAGCCGGAATCGAATCCGCACACTTGGAATAACGCTCCAATGTTCTACGATACCCAGCTCGGCATCTCTAACTTATATATGTCGATAGGCCTGCAATCGCAGAACAAGATGGAAATGTCTTCATAAGCGCACAAATTTTGCAGAAAACGTGAGACGACTTAGAAAGTCCAGCATATGACAATCCATAAATAATTTAGACAAAATCATTGAACAAGAAACCTGTGAATTTTTACCTTGCTAATTAAGCGTAAGTCGACAGAAATTACTTATGTGTTGTCGCATGCTGGTCTTTGTATGTCGTCTCACGTTGGCCACAAAATTTGCGCGCTCCTGGTGACATTTCCATCTTGTGCTGTAGTTGCAGCCTTACCGACATATATAAGTGAGAGATGCCAAGCTGGGTAATATAGAGCATTTGAGCGTTATTCCAAGAGTCCGGGTTCGATTCCCGGCTAAGGCATTTTTCACTCTGTCGGCTTACGTTTTGTTAGCAAGGTAAAAATTCGCATACTTATTGTTCATTGATTTCGCGCGAATTTCACTGCTGAAAATTAATTGAAAAAATTAATTAAATTACTTAATTGGTGAAAGCATCTGTTACCGTTTGTTTAGGGTATCTCTGTGTTTCTCAGCTGTGAATTTCACTACTGAAAATTAATTGAAGTAAATTAATTAAAAATTGCTTAATTGTTGAAAACATCGGTTATCTTTTGTTTAAGGTGGGTTAAGGAAATCCTCTGGGTTTCCCATTTTTCTTGCAATACCTCCAGATTTGCATTTCTAAATTGATATATGATCCCCATTCTCAATAGTTAATTTTCATGTAAGCAAAACTCCTTAAATTTCAAGATACAGGCATGGAGTTTTTTGTAATGATGCTATTGAAACATAAATATTTTTTTTCTAACTGACAAATTTTGTCTATGGTAATCGTATAAATATTTAAATAGTGTAACTCATTGAAAAATATTGGGAGAACTAATTCACTAAAGCTCCTTCCTCATTGTCAGACCACAAATTTCCCTCTCTAATGTTAAAGCTATACGGAAGCATTCACTGGGAATGCATCCGTAATTTTCAAATTGCTCTTCTGAAAAGTAAATTTTTTACGTTCTTTTTCCTTTATGCTTTTCTTGAAGGATGTTTCTTTCTTTTTTGATTGATAAAATGTTTCGAAAATATGTACTTAATTTTATATTTTAATTTATTTGTTACAATATATTGGAAGCAGACGAGTTGTAAATAAGATCTTAATACTTGAAACAAAGCTAACTATATACTGTTAGAAATATTTTGTCAAATAAAAAAGTGAGAACTATCCTTTAGGAAGAGTATACAGAATAAGTATAATGGCCTTTTTTTTTTTTATAAAAATTACATGCTTTCTTATTTTATTTATTTATTTTTTGTCTTATGGCACTTTATAGAAAATAGTAGGCTATGACAATGGAAGAAGATTACGGAATATTAATGGATTTAAATGGGAATTACGAAAATTAACCAGCTATCGCCAAGTTGGCTTCATATTTGCCAGCTTATTTTTGTTGCCGAATTTGGCGATGTTTCGCTGTGCTGGCCAAAAGTCGCCATTATTGTGGTAACCCTGTCAATAGTACTTTTCAAGAATTACTCATTGTATTCATATGTATTCATCAATATATACATTATATTTTATATGCAGTGGCGCGGACGGTTAAGCTCGGTTCTCGTAAGATCACCGAAAGCGAGCAACATCGACCAAGGTCAGTGTTTGGGAGGGTGACAACCTCTCTCGACTGCCGCTGCTGTGGGACCGTATACGTTAATGGGAGCTGGTGTACGTAAAATCTGTTCGTGACTCCAATGTCCTCCATGTTTATAAGCGTTACCTCTGGGGGTGCCAATCCAGGTGCAGGTCTCTCATCTGGAATTGGTTCAAAATTAGGAGACCAGCTCTAGAAGTCCAACCTCTCTTGAGGCTCTGGCATCCCTTCTTTCAGAGAAGCGCCTTGGCACTTTCTCTGACACGCCAACAACAACAACAACAACAACAACAACAAATGCTGACGTCGTAATAATGCGGGCAACCATGTGTTTAAAATGGATAAATGTTGCAGCAATGTAGCTATTTCCTTTTCAATTAATATTAAACAAACGCAACGTTATTTATATGGGGAAAATACAAGTTTTGGGCCGACGTTGCCCCCCTTTGAGATCCAATTTAATAAAATCAATGTCCATTTCCTAAAATTTAATCTTCCCAACAGAAATTTGAAAAATACGAATGCATTCCAAGCCATTACGTTTAACGTTAGAGAGGAGGATTTGCGGTCTCACTGGTAACAAGGCTTAACGTAAAAATCACACGATAGCTTCCCATCTAAAGCTGCATTTTCGTCAAATCACAAGGGTGTTCCGCCAACATGCTGCGTGTACTTTTTTACGTTTTGTGACGAAAATTTTTATGAGAGTGCAGATCAATAGTTGAAAGGTAAAACTCTCATAATCACTTCAGGAAGAAAAACAGAACTACACGTCATTACAATCAATAAACTTAAAAATGTTCCATGATTTTATCTGGAAAGTGTTTTTAATTGGAAAAAGAAGAACTAAAAATCGTACATGAGGCAATGATTATGAAACACTTTCCAACATTAACAGAATATTATAAAGAAATTTTATTTTTTCTTACAATGAAATGAGATATCTAAATAAGAAATTTAAATAAAAGACACCACAAACGATTTTTCTCCATAGACCATGTTGTAACGGAATTATTTTCTGTGTCCTGTAAAGGAATTATAAATGTTACACACTTCATTTTTAATAGCGAACATTCTACAGGGAACCTCATTCATGTAGTATATAAAATTTACATGTCATTTCGAGAATATTTACGCGAGTTAGAAACATGGCTATACATGTAGATAGACAAACCGATTTCATAGACACATTTCAATTATGTCGGAAAGTCAGAGGTGCCAAGCTTTCATTAATCTTCCGTAATTTGTGGGTTGATTTGACCCAGGTTTAACACGTTTCGCACCAGAAATTTTTTTTAAGAAATAAAATTAAATAAATTCCACGTAGAAAACTGAAATTAAATAAATAAAGATTCATCCAATAATTTTTCTGGTATGAAACGTTGTTAAACTGGGTCCGATTAAACTACATATTACGGAAGATTAGTGGGATCTTGGCACCTCTGGAAAGTGTTAATAAGACGAAGTATCACAAGTTCAAAATTATATTTGAAGAAAAAAAATCCCATTAGCTAGGTATAAATTTATTTTTGGATATTTTAATATTCCTCCTACGACATCAGAAAGTACTTTATTTTTGCTACTCTAACAAAAAGTATCCGCACTATTAACCTTTTTCCAGCAAATATCAATCATATACCTTCATAAGAGAACAACTTCATTTATATTCATTATACTTTCTGCGTCACCAGGATGACTTTTCTATCGATACGCTTAATAAATTATTCGATATATGAGAAATGTAAACCAAGCCATCATACAGCAGGTGTCTATTAATCCATGTGTAATATTAGATGACCTGAGGCAACTATACATAATTAATAGGAATATAAATATTGTAATTGTGATGTAAGATATCTGTATTGCTTGTTTGTTCTCGGTATGTATTTATTAGGCTAAATGTACCAATAGCCGATCAAAAATTTGACAAAAACATTATGAATAATAGATAGAAGGTATCTGGAAATTTTCTTTTTCATACGCTCTCATAAATATATAACCGATATTGACAAAAAAGAGAATGCTGGTAAATCAACTTTAAAATTTCGTTATAAGACGTTTTTCAAAATGTTGAAACTTTATAATATAATAACAGTTAGGCATAAATACCTAAATCTTTCTGTTTTAGTTGCAATATTAGTATAAATGTATCAATAGCAGGCGAAGAATTTTTAAAGTGGATACGATAACCTCTCTTGATGATTTAAAGAAAAACAGAATGACAATTATCAGTTAGTAAGTACAAGATTTTTCAAAGTGGAAAAGAAAACCTTTCAAGATCATTTTAAAGAAAACAGAAAGACCTAGTTGCATTAAGTAAAACTGAAAATATTCCATAATTTTATAGGACACAATTTTTTAATTAGAAAAAAAGAGACTAAATACCACATATTCAAAGTCTTAATTGAATAACATAAATTATCATTAACCAAGTATAAGATGTTTCAAAGTGGGGAAAAAACCTCTCAAGGTCATTATAAAGAAAAACGTAACGACTTCGTTGTATTCTATAAAATTGAAAATATTCCATGATTTTATAAAACAGAAGTTTTAACTTAGAATAATGAGACTAAATATCACATATTTAAAGTTTTAATTGAATAATAAAAATTATCATCTAGTAACTACATTATTTTATTATGTATATTTTATTATCTCTTTTACGACATCAGAAAGTACTCTACTTTAATTACTATATAAACAAATATCCGTACTGTTGAACTATGTCAGTAAATATCAGTCGAATGCATTCATAACTTTCACACACATTACGAGCAAATGCCTTCAAGCGAACATTATAATAAATATGCATTACAATTTCTGAAAATAGAAGGATGACTCTGCAGTCGATCCTCTTAATGAACGACTGTTAGACTTATGAGAAATGTAAACCAATCTATCATATAACGGATATCTATTAAATCATGTATAATATAGTATGGAGACCCGAGGCAGCTATACGATATTGACAGGAATATAATTTCTATATAAAATATTTATATTGCCCAAATATTTGTATTCGATATATATTAGAGTGAGTGTACTGTTAGTAGTTCAAGATTTTGTAATAAGTTTTAAAAAGCAAGGTGAAGTAGACTTGTAATTGCCCTTTTCTATTAGTTAACGATAATTGGACATTAAAAATTATTTTGAAGTAAGTGAAAGAAGTAAAAGGCGATTTCATATGACTCTTTCAACGTTTTATTGCAGGGATGAGGGTGCTATGTGATAAAATATAATATATGGCAAAGTTAAAAGACAAATATTCCAAATATTCTTGAAGATAAGAATCATTATTTCTAACATTTTATAGTTTTGTTAAAGATATTAATATTTTTTTATGTTTAATAATTAAAGGTAAACAACTTTCTCTGAACGAGTTTAGTTAATACTTGTTATTATTTAGATATATGCTGCCAAGAAAATTGTAAAAAAAAAATGTTTCAAAAAGCTGTTTCTAAAATTTTCGCGAAATTTAATTTTTGTTACACAACATTTTCTTCCTATAGATATAGAATATAATTAGATTCAAACATAGATATGTAGTAGTGTAATTACATTAAGCCATAGATATATAGAAATGTAATTAGATTAAGCCATATATAGAGTAATGTAATTAGAATAAGCCATATATAGATATAGTAATATAACTAAAATAAGCCATAAATACAGTAATATAATTTTCTATTCCTATATATGTGCACTGTAAAAAGTGCAAATGTTTCTTAATCTATGAAAATATAATGAAACCACGAACGAAAATATACAACAAAATCATCCGAGTTACCTACGATTCCGAAAAGAGTTCTTTATCTGTAGAAACCTCAGAAACCAATATATTTTCGAGATTTATTTAAGTTTCTTTTGCTACCATTGATTTTCGGAAACGTTGCCGAGTAGTTTTTATGGTGTATTAATCAATTTTTTGAAACCAGAATATCGATTTTTAATCAATTGTTATCTATACATATTCAGTTGCGTAATTAATTTTATACATACAAAACTAAAAATTAATGTTCAATTTAATGTTAATGTTAATGCTTTTATTTTGTGATGTATGTCTATAAAACATGTTTGTTGAACTTGAAAATGTTTACTTGAAAATTGATATCATACCTATATTATGGGTTGAGAAAACTGATTAATACACTATAAAACCTACTCGGAGACGTTTACGAATATCATTGGCAGCAAATTAATTTTGTTTTATAATTTTCTTATTAAAAATATCAAAAATATATTGGTGTCTGGAGTTTCTAATAAAAATTATCACTTTTCGGAATCTTTGGTAACTGGGAAGAGGCTACTTTCTTCATGGTTATAATACATTTTCCCAGATTAAGAAAAATATGTCATATTTTACAGTATAATTTTCATGATTTATGTCCATGAATAAGGTTAAATAATGCTAAATCATTTTAATGTTCAATACCATTCTACAAATTACACTACTATACTAACTTTAGCGCGACTATGAAATGGGATTCAAAATCGATGCCTGAATATGGATGATTTCCCGAAAGATTAAATATAATCTTTGTCTGCGAGCAACGTGCATTAGAAGGCATTTTACGAAGATATATTAGAGCATACAGTTTAATGATTAATATGTTGTAATAAAATCTGTTACTCCTCAATAAAACATATTTAATTGCGTAATTGAATTTTTATATATACAAGAGAAACACAATAATAATAATGCTGTTAATTTTTTCATGTTTGTCTGTAAAACATGTTTGTTGAACATGAAAATGTTTGCTTGATAATGAATAGCCAAAAAAAAAATATTCCGGGTTGTGAAAACTGATTACAAACCACTCGGAAACGTTTTCGAAAATTAGCGGCAGCTAAAGAACTTCGTTTTATAAATGCTTCGTTAAATATCGAAAATAAATTGGTTGTTGAGGTTTCTAAAGATAAAGCACGATTTTCGGAATCATGGGTAACTCAGAAGAGGCTAATGTATATTTTCGCTTGCGGTTATATTATATTTTCCTAGATTAACTAACATCGGCCTTTTTTTACAGTGCTCTTGTATCTTCAATTATAATGAATTTTGCAGCCACGTTAAAATATTTCTCTCGGAAAAGTTTTCGAAAATTAGTAGCAGCAAAAGAACTTCATTTTTATAAATGCTTCTTTAAATATCAAAAATATATTGGTATCTGAGGTTTCTAAAGATAAAGCATGATTTTCGGAATCGTTGGTAACTCAGAAGAGGTTAATGCATATTGTGGTTATATTATATTTTCCTAGATTAAGTAACATCGGCCTTTTTTCACAGTGTACCCGTGTCTTTAATTAGAATGTATTTTGTAGACATGCTTTAAAATATTTAACTCGGAAACGTTTTCGAAAATTAGTAGCAGCGAAAGAACTTCGTTTTTATAAAAGCTTTAAATATCGAAAATACATTGGTTTCTGAGGTTTCTAAAGATAAAGGACGATATTCGGAAACGTGGGAAACTCGGAAGAGGTTAACCCATTCGGGACCATGGGTGCATATATGCACCTTCAAAGAGCATACAGATTTTGTTTTAGGCACCAGTAAAAAATAAAATTAATATTTGGTTTCTCTAATTAGAGCTCTTGTGATAGTTTAAGTAAAGGTAGCTTTCTTTAAAAAAGTGGTGCCAACCGAATAAAATTTGTGTAAAACCGCCGGTCCCGAAGGGGTTAATGTATATTTTCATTTGTGGTTACATTATATTTTCCTAGATTAAGTACCATCTGACTTTTTTTACAGCGCACTCATGTCTACAATTATAATGTATTTTGTAGACATGTTAAAATATTTCTCTAGTTTCATAGAAATGTTAAATATATTTTATGAATTTTTACCAGCTATTTATTTGCTTATGATAATTTAGCTATCACCATATATGAGAAACGCAACTTTATTGATTTCTACTCCTTTTGAAAAGTCTTTTTTAGAAAGATTCCATTTAAATTTATTCTTTCAAAAAATATTTGAAATTTTCAAATGAACCTACCTACAAATGCCATGTTCTTTTTCTGGCTCTTTTTAAGACTTTTTATTAGATTCGTGTCAAGTATTTTGGTACATAAAAAAAGAAATGTCGATGTCCGAGGAATTTTTATTATCTGTATCTATCAAGGAATTTTAGCGGTTTTCCTTTATTTCTTTCGTTTAAAATAAAATAAGTTCTATACTGCATTTAAGCAATTTGCTGATTTCTAATGTGAATATATAAATAAAACATAGCTAAAAATGTGTAACAATTGAAACTAATTTACATAAAGGACCAATTCTTGGTAATTTTAAAATTTAAGTAGCGAATGTATTTATCTAACATGTTAAAATTAACTGTAAAACCTTTAAAGTCGTATGTTAATCATATTACATTTTATGTATTATGTACCATCATTAACATTTTCAAGAATATACGTGAAATATAACTTTATCTATTTCTACTTTCTTGTAAAATATTTTTTAGAAAGACTGCATTTAAATTTACTCTTTCAGAAAATATTTGAAATTTTCAAATGAACCTTCCTACAAATGTCATGTTCTTTTTCCCTGCTGGCTCTTTTAAAGACTTTTCATTTGATTCGTGTCAAGTATTTTGGCACATAAAAAATAAATGTCGATGTCCGAGGAATTTTTACTATCTGTATCTATCAAGGAATTTTAGCGATTTTCCTTTATTTCTTTCGTTTAAAATAAAACAACTTCTATACTGTTTTTAAACAATTTGCTGATTTCTAAAGTGAATATATAAATAAAACCTAGCTAAAAATGTGTAACAATTGAAACTAATTTACATAAAGAACCAATTCTTGGTAATTTTAAAATTTAAGTATCAAATGTATTTATCTAACATGTTAAAATTTCAAAAGTAAAACCTTTAAAATCTTATGTTAGTCATATTACATTAAACCTGTCCTTTATGTATTGTCCCATCATTAACATTTTCAAGAATATGAGAAACGTAACTTTATCTATTTCTAACTCTCTTTGAAAAGTCTTTTTTTAGAAATACAACATTGAAATTTATTCTTTCAAAAAATATTTGAAATTTTCAAATGAACCTTCCTACAAATGTCATGTTCTTTTTCCCTGCTGACTCTTTTTAAGACTTTTCATTAGATTCTTGTCAAGTATTTTGGCACATAAAAAAGAAATGTCGATGTCCGAGAAATTTTTATTATCTGTATCTATCAAGGAATTTTAGCGATTTTCTTTTATTTCTTTCGTTTAAAATAAAACAACTTCTATACTGTTTTTAAACAATTTGCTGATTTCTAAAGTGAATATATAAATAAAACCTAGCTAAAAATGTGTAACAATTGAAACTAATTTACATAAAGGACCAATTCTTGGTAATTTTAAAATTTAACTAGCGAATGTATTTATCTAACATGCTAAAATTTCAAAAGTAAACCTTTAAAATCATGTTAGTCATATTACATTAAACCTGTCCTTTATGTATTGTTCCATCATTAACATTTTCAAGAATATGAGAAACGTAACTTTATCGATTTCTAACTCTCTTTGAAAAGTCTTTTTTAGAAATACAACATTTAAATTTATTCTTTCAAAAAATATTTGAAATTTTCAAATGAACCTTCCTACAAATGTCATGTTCTTTTTCCTTGCTGCTCTTTTTAAGACTTTTCATTAGATTCGTGTCAAGTATTTTGGGGCAGAAAAAAGAAATGTCGATGTCCGAGGAATTTTTATTATCTGTATCTATCAAGGAATTTTAGCGATTTCCCTTTATTTCTTTCGTTTAAAATAAAATAAGTTCTATCCTGTATTTAAACAATTTGCTGATTTTTAAGTGAAGTTATAAATAAAACTTGGCTAAAAATGTGTAACAATTTAAACTAATTTACATAAAGGATCAATTCTTGGTAATTTTAAAATTTAAGTAGCGAATGTATTTATCAAACATGTTAAAATTTCAAAAGCAAAACCTTTAAAATCGTATGTAGTTAAATTATATTAAACCTGTTCTTTATTTATTGTACCATCATTAACATTTTCAGGCATACGTTTTTCCGGTTCATCAAGGACCGTTGGAGCGTTGTTTATTTCTTATTTTCTATTTTTTTCTTTTCTTTTGACAGTGATTTTTTTGTGTGCAAATTTTGAACTGCAGCACCATTTTTAAATGTCAAAAATGGTCCTAAAGTATTGCCAATAGAAAACACTAATTCTCTCATAAACCTCAGGTACAAAATACACTATGTGTATATTGTGTGTCGGGAGGGACATCTATGCTCTACAGATCTGGTTTCCCAGCCTGAGCAGTCCCTCTTAGGCATTGAAATATACACTATGTGGCCAAAAGTCACCGGACAATTTCAAATTTAGTCTATCAACTTCTCAAGTATATAGAGAAATACCTGACGCATTCTTATGGAACTTTAGGAATATAAATAACATGATTGACCTCATAGTTTTCAGTGACGGTTTGATCATTAAGGCAATTAGGGGATCAGCAACAAATTCAGAAAAAGAATATTATTTCCAATTACCCAGTAAAAAAAAAAAAAAAAAAAAAAAAAAAAATCGAAATTATCTGTACGGGTAATGCGTTACTTTATGGATCTTATGCAAAATTTGGGTTGATTTCCGTAACAGTAGCACGTAAATTCATGGAGATATAAAGGTTTCTTTAAAAAAATTGAAGAAATTTCCGTACGTACTTTGCTTATAGCATGCAGGGGTTTTAACCAAATTTAAAGTCACTGTCACAAAACTTGGCAAAGTACAGTAGAATCAACATACTTACAAATAGAATATAAATATAATGAATGTTTATTGCAGTATGAATATTTGTATGAAATGATTTTTAAATGCGCATTCGCTAAAGATAAAAGAAGAGTATTTTACATAATTTAGCAGTCAACTACATAGGACATCCCATATAAAAATACTGTGAAATATCCATTCGAATATTGTGAAAATTATGAAAGATATCGATGATATAGTGCGCTGAATTTCAGTAGCTTTCTAAGAAGAGTTGGATAGTAAGGGATTTTCCACAAATTATCTTTTTTTTTTCATTTTCTATTGATTTTTAAAGTCTTCTTGTAAAACCATCAAAACGAGTAATTCCATTAAAAAAAAAAAAAAGAATTATCGAAAACGAGGCATTCTTTCCAAAGCTACGAGTTGACATCTGTTAAATACTAACTCCTTTGTTGGAAATCAGTTTATACAAAATTACAATTTGTAGAAAATCCATCATCAGGCTGCTTTTCTAAATCAACTGAAATTAAGCTCACTATGCGGCCGGTATCACTTGAATTTTCATAATATTCGAATGTCTTTTTTATATGAGTTGCACTATGTAGTTGACTACTAAATTACGCAAACAAAGTTCTGTTATCTTTTGTGCATGCGCAATTAAACATTATTTCATACAAATGCTCATATTTCGTTAAATATTTAAGATGTTTATATTATAAATGTAGCATGTTGTTACTACTGAACTTTGTCAAATTTTCTGGCAGTGGCTTTAATTTCGTTTGAAAACCTTACAAGCTATAAGCAAAAAACTTGTGCACATTTCTGGAATTTTTTAAAGAAACCTTTATATTTTCATGAATATACCTGCTACCCTTACAAAAATGAACACAAATGTTGCATAAGTTTCCTATAGTCACGTTCTACTGGTACAGATCATTTCAAACATTTTTATTTTATAGAGTGATCGAAAATATAATTTTATTTTATTCAATTTGTTGTTGGTTCTCCAATTGCTGTAGTGATTGAACCTTCGCTGAAAATATGAGAATAAACACGTTCTTTAACCCTTCTTTGCATGAGTTTTTCTTTTACAATTGTGTTTTTTTATACATATATTAAATATTAGACACCAGGAATTTTAAGATAAATTTTTAACTTTGCTCAGCTCAGCAACATAGTTCATGAGAAATTTACTGGATTAATATTTTTATATAAATATAGTGGTGGCGAAGAAGTTGATTTATTTATTAAAAGTTAAATAAACAGTGATGGAAATTTACATCACTATGCAATTAAGGGTTAAATTCCTCAAATTCTAGAAGAATTTGCTGAGTATATATCTGGATAATTAGACGAAACATATAATTTCAAAAGTGTGCAGTGACTATTTGCAATTTAGTGTATATATATAGGATCAGTTCGGGTAAAATGGATAATTAAAACATATGGCTTATAATTTCATAATTTATTTTTATGTTTATTAGACTTTTTTTATGGAATATAATATTGTGATGTCTTAACTTTATTTCTCTTAACAGGTTTAATTTTCTTTATATGAGTGGCAATAACTGCTCTCATATTTCAAGAGGTGAAAGAATGCTAAATGCTGTAGCTATAAAATTCTAGTTGCAAATCCTGATTTTTAAATAAAATCTTATATTGTTGCAATATACAGATTCATTGCACATTTTTGAAACCTTGCCACTTTACGCGAAAGAAAAAGAAAATTCTTAAATTTTCTGAATGGGGCAAAATGTGTTTAAAGCTAGGTTTACCATTTCGAAGTTTTTTGATGTCATGATATGTTTTCTTATCCTGAAAATTCTTTTTCATGTCAAATTAAAATATTTAGTTTAAAATTAATTTGCTCATCCTTACTCATTTAACATTTTTAAGTTTCTTAATTTTAAATTTAGAAAATAGTTTTAGAGAATACGCAAACAGATAAATGTGTGTACAGTCGGCGTCAAAAAAAGAAATACAATACACCCAATACATTTTAATCTCGAAATTGTAGTCGGGAAAACCGAAAACCGAAAATAGCCATTCGATTGGAAAATTTACCTTCTTTCTATTCAGATTTTTAGGTAGCTGTCAGTACAAAAAGCTATCTATTGCAGCCGTTCGGAGGAGAGCAATTCCAAAAAAACATTGGTATATATTCACCGATCATGACCCCCCAGACCCTTAAACCACCGTTCATATGTTGCTTGATCAGTATCATGCTGTAACTCTCTTATTTATGAACCGATTTGGATGTGACTGAGTATGGGTATAGGACGTACCAAGGTCTCGATCGAGTTCGTTGGCCAGCTTCATCCGCCATCTTGTTTCAAAATGGCGGCCAGTTAAAAAAATTTAAATTTTAAAAAATTCAAAAAAGATGTACAAAAAAAATTATAAATTGAAAAATTGTTTTGTTAAGTGTTAGAGCGTAATACAAGGATTCCGGAACATTTTTTGTTTTGGCTTTACCTTAAAAAATGACATAGATATGGCAGTTTGAAATTCAAGGGTGACTGACATTTTGAAACAATCTGATATTTCCTATGCTGTAACTCTCATGCTGAAATTCACATTCAAATTCAGTATTAATGAAAACCGGAATTGAATCTTCTATAATCGGGTTCAAAGCAATTTAGCTTCGGGTGATTGAGTAAAACGAGTTGAATTTTTAAAAACCTCAACTATGAAAGCTACCTTTTCCTCCCGGCTCAGGCCGGAAGGACTTTTCTTAATAAAAAGGATATACGCTTAGAAAGTAGTTTCCATATTGAAATTGTAACAAACTTTAAACATTTTCAATCGAATACCCAATTTTGACACCATATTTAGATTCTTCGGAAAATTGTACTTTCAGATACGAAATGGGAAGTCATTCAGTGATGTAGTTTAGAAATTATGTACATGTAAAATTCGAAACTCTTAAGAGGCTTTGAAATCTTTCCATCGCCAGTGAAAAGTGATGTGGTTTCGAGGTCTCATAAGTTTTTAAATACCGATTGAAATTACATAAACCTCTGTAATATATTTAATCCATATTTCAGGCTTTATAAAATGTAAATATAAACACTTATAACAAAAAAATTCGAAAAGCGAATTAAATGTGGAATCAAAGAGTCATCTTGTAGTTAAAATCGATAAAATACACATGAAAAACATGCTTAAAAGGTGCCGAAAAAAGATGTTAAAAACATATATATTTACTTCCGAGATCTTTCGAACGCAAACGCGTTCATCATTAAGGGAAACTGCTGAGTCAGCCTGTTCACCTTTTAATGTGTATTTTATCGATTTTAAACACTAATAATATAATATAATAAAAAATACAGTTCAATTAATATTGCAAAAATGTTTCACATCGTATGTCACCATCCGCGCAATAACTTAACTTAGAATGGATATATGGACACAAATGTTACGTTAACCTTTAAACTGTATTCAGACAGGTAGACAAACCGACGCGACGTCATAAACGCTTTTCAACTTTGTTGGAAGTTGTTTAAAAGACTCATTTTTCAATACGAAATCCAATGCAGCATTCAACTTATGTGGCCAATTAAATTTATGCAACATCTAATTTATGTTTTACTATAAATATTTTATCAACATTACATGTATGCAGCATATTCAAATTTAATTTTCATCTGAAATAAAGGAATTTGTGTACAATATTATGTATGTTTTTAAATACCGATTGAAATGATATAAACTTCTGTAATATATTTAAGCCATATTTCAGGCTTTATAAAGTATAAAAATAAACAGTTATAATATAATATAATAAAAAAAATTAGTTCAATTAATATTGCAAAAAGGTTTCATATCGTATGTCAGAATCAGCGCAAGGACTTAACTAAGAATGGATATATGGACGTAGAAGTTATGCAAAAATGAGTTTTTAACTATATTCAGACAGGTAGACAAACCGAAGTCGTAAACACTTTTCAACTATGTTGGAAATCGTTAAAAAGACTCACTTTTCAATACAAAAACCAATGCAATATTCAACTTATGCGGCCAATTAAATTTATGCAACATCTAATATCAACATTAAATTTATGCGGCCTATTCAAATTTTGATCTGAAATAAAGGAATTTGTGTTTAATAGTATAAAATTAGTTCTTTGAAATTCTCCAATGCTAGAAAATATCCAGGTGTATGAACTAAATATAATAAATTAAGTTCTTAACAATTAAATTAATTTTAAACATTCCAAAATTTAAAAAAGTTTTAAAACATAAAGATTTTTCTAATTACCTTAATCTTGCAAATTTTATATCAATATATGTATTCATTATTTTATTACAATTTGACCATGTTATTTCATTATTTAATATAAATTTTTTATAAAGCTATTTACATATAGTTAAGTCTGGCAAAGGGAAATGTTCTTGAAATTATCAAAGATAATTCTTGTATAATAGCTCTGTTTAAACCTAAACTAAACCTTATATTTTTCAAAAAAATCCATTCATTAGCGATTCATTATTCTTTCCTTTTCAGAGAAAAATTCCCTTTAATTATGAATTCAGGAGTAAAATTCCTCTTAGAAAATCTGTGACTCATAAAATTTTCACAAATATAATAACACATTTCCTAAAGAGGTTAGTGGATCTTATTTTTTATATTATTAGATATTAGCCCTTGCATCAAATTTTATTAAAGTCACGTAGTTGGGAAGACTGCCAAAGCAGCATATAGTGACGGTTAATTTTCTTTTACATATAAACATGTTTAATGATAAGATTTTCTGGAAGTAGTTTTTGGTTAATTAACACACACATAGCCACCACTAAGAAAAAAACGACAATTTATTATAATTAAGGTGTAATAAAAGTAAAAAAATATGATTAATGAAATAGAATATTTCTCACAAAACCCACAAGAGTGCAGAAAAAGCAGCACGATAAAGGAATTTAAGTAGAAAATTATAAAATTAGTTCTTTGAATTTCTCCAACGCTAGAAAACATCCAGGTGTATGAACTCAATATAACAAATTAAGTTCTTATCAATTAAATTAATTTTAAACATTCTAAAATTTGAAAAAGCTTTAAAACGTAAAGATTTTTATATTTATCTCAATCTTGCAATTCTTATATCAATATATGCATTCATTATTTTATTACAATTTGGCCATGTTATTTCATTATTTAATTTGAATTATTTAGAAAACTATTTACATGTAGTTAAGTCTGGCAAAGCGAAATGCTCTTGAAATTATTAAAGATAATTCTTGTATAATGACTCTGTTTAAACCTAAACTAAATCTTATATATTTCAAAGAAATCCATTCATTAGCGATTCATTATTCTTTCCTTTTAGTTATGAATTCAGCAGCAAAATTCCTCTTAGAAAATCTGTGACTCATAATTTTTTCACAAATATAATAACACATTTCCTAAAGAGGTTAGTGGATCTTATTTTTTTGATATTATTAGATGTTAGCCCTTGCATCAAACTTTATTAAAGCCACGTAGTTGGGAAAACTGCCAAAGCACCATACATGACGGTTACATTTCTTTAAATATAAACATGTTTAATGATAAGATTTTCTGGGAGTAGTTTTTGGTTAATTAACACACACGTAGCCACTATTATGAAAAAATTGATAATTTATTATAATTAAGGTGTAATAAAATGTAACAAAAAAAGTTCTTCCGGCCTGTACCGGGAGGAAAAGGTAGCTTTCCTATATCTTCGTTTTAAAATTTTAGCTAAGGTTCCACGAAAACAGCAAGTTAAAATGCAAAGAAACGGTTACAAAAAATTCGTTAATACTGAATTTGAATAAGAAATTCGCCAAATTATTGAGCAATAGCCAAATTGGCTTCATTTATGAAGACTTATTTTGGTCGCCAAATTTGGCGATATTTTTCCAAATGTCGCCAAGTTTGGCGAGATTTTGGCGCTAACGGATGTGAATATATAGATTTATGCGTATGATTAAGAAAATTATTACAACAATGAAAGAAAATAATTTGCGAGTAATCGCGTTAATGTGCTGTTTTGTTTCAAAATGTCAGCCACCCTAGAATTTCAAACTGCTCTATCTCAGCCATTTTTTAAGATAGAGGTAAACCAAAATATGCTCTGGAATCCTCGTATCAAGGCCTAACACTTAATTAAAAAATAATGTGAATTTTTAACTTTTTTGTATATCTATTTTAGTTTTAAATTTTTAAGTGGCCGCCATCTTGAAACAAAATGGCGGACCAAGCTGGCCAACGAACTCGGTCGAGACATTGGTGAGCTTAATACACACAATTAGTTTCATCAAAATTGATTTATAAATACGAGTGTTATCGTATGACATAGGTCAGACATATATATATATATATATATATATGGATATATATATATATGGATATATATATATATATATATATATATATATGGATATATATATATATATATATATATATATATATATATATATATATGGATATATATATATATATATATATATATATATATATATATATATATATAAATCAACATTTGAACGGAGGGTGGTTTTGTGGTCTGGGGTTCATGATCGGTGAAAATATATCGAAATTTTCCGGAACTGCTTTCCTCCGAACGGCTGCAATAGGTAGCTTTATACTTTTTTATATTGAAAGCTACCTAATATGCTTAATGAAATAGAATATTCCTTAAAAAACCCATGCAGAAAAAGCCGCACGATTTGAAATTTGGTTAAGCCAAATTCTGTAGGAAATTATATAGGTATTTCGTTTATAACCATTTTTATTACTCATCGTAAAATATATTTTTTAAACATAAATTTATTCAAGCGTATTATTAACGAATGTAATAATGAACTTTTTTCTGGAAAAAGTTCCTTTTAATTATGAATTCAGCTGTAAAATTCCACCGTGAAAATTTGTGACTTATAGACATTTCACAGACGTTATTATACACTTCCAAGATAAGTTCTTACTTTTGCATATTCTTGTATGTTAGTCGTTATATTAAATGTTATAATTGTCACGTAGTTGGGAACACAGCCAAACTATTATAATGTGTCGTTTTTGCTTCTTTAAAAATAAAAAATGATAAATGATAAGATGTTTTTAGAGTATGTTTTCTAGTTAACTTAAGCACACGTTTTAACTATTCGATAGATTATTTTGTGAAAAAAAAAAAAACTGTACAGGAAAGGTAAAAAAGTGCGCCTGATAAAATATAACATTTATATATATATATAAAAACATAAATGTAAAAAAATGGAATCCATTTTGAAGTTAGAGGATACTAATATTAAATCCACGTGGCAAACTTTAATTTATATCTTACCAAAATAACATGTGATCGAAATGTTTCTTTTTTTTTTTAAATCTGAGATACAATGAACAGACCCTAGCTTATTACAGTATTTTTTTATATTCCGAAATATATTTTTAACTGTGAAAATTAATAATAAATTCATGTTAAAAATGTGAATTACGACCTACGTTATTTTTTATATAAACAGAACAAGTATAGTCCATAACATAGCTATGTGCATCTACAACTCATTTCTATCATTAGTTTGTTTGTGAGATATAGGGAAATTTTACTTTTTTGAAGGTGGAAGAGGACCCTCTCCTCTAACCGATGTATAGAATTGAATTCTTTTAACTTTTTTTCCTCATTAAGTAAAGGTTATAATCTCCTCAGGATCCACTAAACTCTCCTTCAACCAAAAGAGTCGATTTCCCAGAAAATTCTCTATCACACTCTCATAAATTCCATTAATTCTACTTCAAAACTCTGGATCTGACATTACAGAAATCGTAACTCTCTGAGCTCTTCAGATTTTGACGTTCTGTTCCACAGCGTGTATGCAATAACTCCCAGAGAACACCAAGTCCATATGCGCCAATTAAAAACCTCTTAGAAGCCGCCTGTGCTTAAAAACTTCTGCATGAGGCCAGATTAGGGACTCTGAATTTAGAAGCTGAAGAAAACAGTCTTCTGATTTTCGCTGGCTCAGACCGAAAGATTGTCCAGGCCAAATGGACATTTTTGCGTCAGAGTTTAACTCTCTTGATGGACACCAAACTTGGTCAACTTCAAGTCCAGTTACCCCCCATGAGTATTTCTAAGCTACTGACAGATTAAATGTTTAGTCTTTATGCAAAGTTTTCTGTAACAATTTTAATCCAGTTTCTATTTGTTTTGTGTCTGTGTTTCTGAATAAAAAACTGTTTAAAAGATCTTCGTCATCCTGAAAGTTATTCACATGACGTCACACCGTGCACCCGCAGAGAAGACAATCTTAGAAAGTACTTAAAAAATCGTATGGAGTTTTCTTTAATATAAAGGAAGTTGTATTTATACTTGAGGTAACTAGTTCAGTTATGACATAAATTAAGTGAAATGAAATAAAATGTGTGGAATTTAAATTGCAAAATGAATAAATGGTAATTGCTGAAAGCGACAATTGCTGGAGGTACGTCTTCAGTTGCGGTATACATTTTTAAATTTTTTTATTTTTAATGTTACTTGGTGCGTATAAATTCCATAGATAATATACAGGACTGCACAAAAGATTTCGAGTATATTTCCCTTATTGACGATAATTGCTTGGGAATTTGTCAACTAGTTTATGCGTTTACTAACTGAATTAAATTTTAGCATACTATGTAGTCTATATACAAATCTATAGATCATGTACAGGACATAACAAAATAATTGGAATATGTTTCCTAGAATAGATGGTAAATGCTGAAATTGTGTTTACAAATGTTTTATGCGTTCCAAAATTTATTTGTTTACTTAAATATCATTTTTCACCTTTTTAAAAGGCGAAGTTTTGTTACAGTATTCTATGTGTTGGAAAGTATTTGATAATCTATGCTTGATACATGAATATATTTCTTGTTTAAATGTGAAACAGTTTCATGAATTCATTTTGTTAGAATTCGATAAATATGTTTTGTGAATTTTTACTTTGTTTTAATTAAGAAGAAATACTATAAGTAACAGAAAAGGTTTTTCCAAATAAACTGATGAGTTTTTAATCTATTGACTCATTAAAGAAAATTTTGCGAAATTATATTGGTCATATTTCAACAAGCTGTATTTTTGTAAAAAATTTGCATTCCAATGTTTAAGCAACTTTCATCCACTTTAAAATATTAAACGACTTCATAAATGCAGTTTTTTAAAAATCGATTAATATTTTTGTAACATCTTTCCATTTTTTCACCTAATAAGAAATACCATACAAAAAAGGAGTATTTTTTCCAATACAATAATGAGTGTTCCACTTATGAAATCATTAATAAAAGAAATATTTGTTATAGAAAAGCAAACAAATAAAAATATTTCATTCTTCACTTTCTTTCTGAGACATTTGTTACTTTTTAAATGCATCTTATAAATATTTAAAGATGTTTTGTTTAAGAAATGTGAATTAGTTACACATTTAAAGTTTTTAATAGCTTTCATCCTCTTTAAAATTGAAAACGGTTTAATAAATATAATTGTTAGAATTTGATCAATATAAGTTTGTGAAACTGTTCCTTGTTCTTTCTTAATAAGAAATATTATAAATAATAAGAAAAAATAGGTTCTTTTCCCAATAAACTGGTGAGAATTCGATATATTGACTCATTAAAGAAGAATATTGATCACAGAAAAACACACAGATAAAAAGGTGTCTTTTTCCCCTTTTTCCAATTATTTTATTTTCAATCATTTCCCCTTTTTCCTATTATTTTTAATGACATCTTATATAGGTTTTGATATGTTTTCATAAAATAAAATTAATTTTTAATAACGATTTAAAACATCCCTAATAAAGAATGTAAACAGACTAAGTACTCTTATTAACTTCATAAATATAGTTTGTAAGAATTCTGTAAATTTATGTAGTAACATTCCTGTTTCTTTCTCCTAATAAAAATTAGCATACAAAATTTAATTAAAAAAAAAGATTATTTTTCCAATAAGCTAATGAAGATTCGATCGAGTGAGTCAATAAGAAGTATATTGATTATATAAAAGGAATGGATAAGAAGGTGTCTTTTCCCCTTTTTCCAATTATTTTTAAACGTATTTCGTTTGTTTACGTTCTTCAATAGGGATGGTTTAACTTTTTATTAAAAGATGATTTTTTTTAATGAAAATATCTCAAAACCTGTATAAGATGTCATTAATGACTTCATAAACATTGTGCGAATTCTATAAATTTGTGTCGCAACACTCTTGTTTTGTTCTGGTAATAAAAATTACCGTACAAAGTAAAAAAAAAAAAAAAAAAAAAAAAAAAAAAAAAAAAAAAGATTGTTTTTTTCAATAATTTAATGAAGATTTGATCTATTGAGTCAATAAGTAGTATATTGATTAGATAAAAGTAAACGAATAAAAAGATTACTTTATTTTCCACAGTTACCAATAACTGGGATATGTTTAATATTGAGTTATTCGGAAAGTTCCATCCGTTTGGGAAAATCAATTCGTACCTGAAAATTCTGCCGTCAATTATTAGACATTAGATATCGGAATTAATGTCTGGTAATTAAATGATAGAATTTTCCGGTACAAAACAACTTTCACAAACAGAAAGAACTATCAAAAAGATTACTTTATTTTCCACAGTTACCAATAACTTGGATATGTTTAATATTTAGTTAATCGGAAAGTTCCATCCGTTTGGGAAAACCAATTCGTACACGAAAATTCTGCCGTCAATTATTAGATATTAGATATCGGAATTAATGTCTGATAATTAAATGATAGAATTTTCCGGTACAAAACAACTTTCACAAACAGAAAAAACTTTCAAAAATATTACTTTATTTTCCACAGTTACCAATAACTTGGATATGTTTAATATTGAGTTATTCGGTAAGTTCCATCTGTTTGGGAAAACCAATTCGTACCGGAAAATTCTACCCGTCAATTATTAGACATTAGATATCGGAATTAATGTCTAATAATTAAATGATAGAATTTTCCGGTACAAAACAACTTTCACAAACAGAAAGAACTTTCCGAACAACCCAATAATATTTCAGAAAGGTTTTAAGATATTTCCTTTAAAATATATATGAACAATCGACCAATAAGAAAAAAAAAGAGAGAGAGAATACACGCAACATATTTATCATCCAAATTGCCACAGAAGAAACTGGAAATAGCGATTCAAATGGAAATTATAATCGTTATCTAAATTTATATAATAAAAACAATTTAGGAGGTTCATCTCCGTAGTAAAATTGTACGAAATTCTGAAACTTTCAATACAAACACTTAATTTTTACATAATATTTGTCTTTTTCGGCAAATTTTTCCTTACGATACCAAACGGGAAATCAGTCGGTAAGTAAAACAATTTAGGAGGTTCATCTCCGTAGTAAAAATGTACGAAACTCTGAAATTTTCAATACAAACACTTAATTTTTACATCATATTTGTCTTTTTCGGTAAATTTTTCCTTATGATACCAAACGGGAAATCAGTCGGTAAGTAAAACAATTTAGGAGGTTCATCTCCGTAGTAAAAATGTACGAAACTCTGAAATTTTCAATACAAACACTTAATTTTTACATCATATTTGTCTTTTTCGGTAAATTTTTCTTTACGATACCAAACGGGAAATCAGTCGGTAAGTAAAACAATTTAGGAGGTTCATCTCCGTAGTAAAAATGTACGAAACTCTGAAATTTTCAATACAAACACTTAATTTTTACATAATATTTGTCTGTTTCGGTAAATTTTTCCTTACGATACCATACGGGAAATCAGTCGGTAAGTAAAACAATTTAGGAGGTTCATCTCCGTAGTAAAATTGTACGAAACTTTGACATTTTCAATACAAACACTTAATTTTTACATCATATTTGTATTTTTCGGTAAATTTTTCCTTACGATACCAAACGGGAAATCAGTCGGTAAGTAAAACAATTTAGGAAGTTCATCTCCGTAGTAAAATTGTACGAAACTTTGACATTTTCAATACAAACACTTAATTTTTACATCATATTTGTATTTTTCGGTAAATTTTTCCTTACGATACCAAACGGGAAATCAGTCGGTAAGTAAAACAATTTAGGAGGTTCATCTCCGTAGTAAAATTGTACGAAACTCTGAAATTTTCAATGCAAACTCCTAATTTTTACATCATATTTTTATTTTTCCGTAAATTTTTCCTTACGATATCAAACGGGAAATCAATCGGTAAGTAGAAAAGTAGAAAAAAAAAAAGAATTAGTTTGTTCTTAAAAAATATATACTTCTTTAATGACTCACTATATCGAATCTTCATTAGTTATTGGTAAACAACCTTTTTAAAAAAATTGTACAGTAACTCTTTTTAAGTAAAAGAAAATAAAAGTATCAGAATAAAAATTTACAGAAAGCATCAGGATCCATAAGCCTTGTATTTGGCCTATATGAAATAAGACAAAAATTCGATTTTGTTGTACTGACTTAATTATTTCCCTTTTTAATATTAGAAGGTTTATCCTGTACGATTTAAACAATAGTTTTTGCATTTTGTTCGGATTTATATAACTTACACAAGCTCAAAGTTCGTATTATGCGTAGTTTTTTATGAAAAATATACTGACGGTATAATTTTTAAATATAAAATCATAAAAAATGTCATTTTTTTTTTACTTTTCGAATTTTTAAAAGTCTTAAATTCCCTTAAAAATTAACAGTCTACATAATTAAACCTGAAGTATACTTAACACTCTAAGCGGTTTACCCCTATTTTTCTGTTACCCAAAAAACAACTTAAATTGGCTGTAGACAAAAATATTTTTAATAAAGAATTGTATTTTAAGATGTATGTAAAGTAAAGAGATATGAAACGTATTTTAAAAACAAACAAAGAAAGAAAATTTTAATTAACATTAGTTTTACGAACAGTTTTATGAAAATTCAGGAAAGCCCTCAGAAAGATAATAAATAAAGAATGTATATCAACAAGAAAAAAAAAATCAACTTGTGAAATATAAATAAGTTGATTTATTGAAGTCTCAGCTGCGATTCGCAGTCCTTGCGTGATAAGAAAAATTAAGCTGCTTCGAAGATTTATTTTGCTTCTAACTAAACGGAAAGAATATATATCAGTAGTATCTATTATCTTTTAATTGTGTTTGGGAGAAAGGGTGTTATTTTATCTGAAGTAAAAGATTTTGATTCATATAAATGGACATTACCGATTTCTTTTTTATTAGAAATAACAGCGTGGAAAATCAATGAAAGATTTCTTTGCCGTTCAAGGAAGAAAAAAAAACATTTTTTTGTTACTTTTTTCGAATCTTTATAGTGTGTAGAATAATCCCATAGAACAGCGGTTCCCAACATGGGTACGTGGTGGGATAGTTTGGGGTACATGAAAATTACATTGATAATGGCGGATAACACAAAAAATTATAATGAAAAAAGATAAATAAAACTCTAAATTTGTCGTTTAAAAAGAGAAACTAGAGTAAAAGTACAATAGGCTAATCGCATAAAATGAAGGAAAATACCTCTTAGACTACCATCTTAGACTTAGTAATTGGTTGACCATTAGTTGCCTATAACATCTTAAGATCCGAAGTTAAAATAATAGTACAAATACTCATTCTTTGCTTTTAAACAAACAATATGACATCATAGATGACGAAAAATATATACTTTTGAAATCTATTGTTTTTGGTGGCTTGTAATTTAGGTTCACAAATATGAACATCCCCCCAAAAAAAAAAAAAAATAATAATTTAATTATCAATAACCTAAAATTACACAATAAAAAATAGCAGCTTTAAATGAGTGAATAATCTGCAAATTCTTAATTTTTTTTATTATAAAGTTTTAAAGTTAAATAATTGTGAAAATTACCCACTTTCTTGGATGCACTGTTTCGAAAGCATTTTCTAAAAAAAGGTTAAAATAACATTTATTTTATAAGGCAATTGACATCAGTGCTGTCATTTATTGGTTTCATTTTAAAGCAAAAGCATTCAACTTTATAGAAGTGAAGTTAAAATGTAAAAATATCAATCCTTTTGCTCATAAAAACTAAAATGATTGATATTTTTACATTTTAACTTCACTTCTATAAAGTTGAATGCTTTTGCTGTAAAATGAAACCAATAAATGGCAGCACTGATGTCAATTGCCTTATAAAATAAATGTTATTTTAACCTTCTTTTAGAAAATGCTTTCGAAACAGTGCATCCAAGAAAGTGGGTAATTTTCACCCATTTGGGTACCTAAGACTCAAGAGATTATCGCTGGCCACTCATAATAATATCTTGCGATTTCGTATTTGTTCCTCCTTTTCTATTGTTGTTCTTTTTTTTTCTAATAATTCTAGAAATATCTAGAAAAAAACATGAATCGCATCGGGGCTTCTAGTTTCGAGGGCTTCATTTAAAAACTACTTGAAAGTATGTCATCATTTTAGTGTTCGACTGGTCAGCATTAGCATAAACTCATTAACGTGTATTAATGGAGGTAGCTTCATTCCTTCGTTGTGACGCCTAATTTAAAATCGTTAGCTAATACTTAGTGTTTTGGGTGACTTTATGTGGTTCAAAATGGATGTGTTTCAAAATTGGAATTCTTAGGAGAACTGCATCTAACATTGGTAACTAGCATAAGAATATTACAAATGAACGCAAACAAAATATTTGGATCGGGTTTATGTGAGAAGGGGTACACATAAATGGAAAGTCTAATATCCTGTTCACATCGGACATTTAAGACATCTCAGACCGCCATTTTTGAGGTGGTACCTTCCCGGAATTGAATACCTGTCCACACCGCAAAACTCATCTAAGATAACTCACTAAACATCCTCCTGTCCGAGATCTGAACAAACATAGAATGTGCGCATGCGTATATGATAAAGGCAACTTCAACAGCCAATCGGCCACCAGAACCAATCAGAGTAAGTGGTACTGGCTGTATCTAGCAATAGGAAGTTCGAACTCACTAAATGAGTTTCTGGAACTATCTCAGTGAGTTTTTCGGTCTAAGATATCTTAACCCCTTAATCGTCGCGCCCTTTATGTGTAGGCTACTTTTTAAAAATTCATATTGCTTGATTACCACCAGTTTTTTAAGTAGAAATGTTCGTCTTATTTAATAGACAGATAAAATAATGCAAGAATAAAGCCAATAACACTATTTTAAGAAACTGGTGGGAATCAAACAATGTGAATAAAACAGGCGTAACCTACGCTGCCCGTGAATGTCTCGGGCACGACGATTAAGGGGTTAACTATCGGATCTGAACGTAGTATAAGCAAGGGATACGTGAGAGAAAAAAAGGTTGGAAATCGCTGCGATAGAACCCCAAGGAGAAATTCAACATATTTAAGAGGTTACGATGAATTGGAAGCGAGAGTGGGCCAGCTGAAAAACAGGTGTAAGATACCCGGCCGGACACAGCAGCACGCGTATTGAATTTTTTGCATAGTTGGTATAAATGCAGGACTCGCGGACTAACTGTAAGTTACAAAATATAACGGTTGACTAAAAAAAAATTATACAATTTTTCTTTAGTAAAACCTTAAACACTTTTTTTTTTCCTTGAAACGATATATTTTCAGCGTGTTGTGTAAAGTAGCGTTTAAATGAATCAGCCAATCGTATTTTATTCTTGGAAATTAAAGATTATTTATTTTGTAGGAGACATGACATTCTTTCATACGTAAAATACTACTAATAATAATATTTTACAAGCTACGTTGAAGTTAAAGAAAAAAAAAGCGAAATAATGACACTTTTTTCAAACGACTGCCATTTTGCCAAATTTCGTCCAATTTCACTTAAATAGGTTCATTCCACCACTAAATTCAATTTTCTGTAAAATAAAATTTTTTTTTGGTTCAGACGACTTTGACAAGCTGTTCATTACTCGGAACAAGGTGGTTCGGGCACAGTATACTCATATTCAACTGGCAATATCTCCATCAATTTTAATAATTATTGTGTAATAAAAATATTTTTGTATAGCAAAAAACTATGAATGATAAGTAGGTGATTACAGTTTTTGTACTACTTTATTCTATCTATGAAAAAGAAATCCCGAAGTTTACCTACTTTTAGAGCCTATGAACGATAACCTCCCCTTAATTAAACAGACGTTTATTCAAAATGATAACTTCTTTTAATTTTTCTGAAGTATTTATTACGTTTTCATTAAACATTAATGATGTACATGAAAAGATATTCATACGAAATTCATTTATAATAATTAAATATTTTTAAAGTATATGTTTTGTATTAGCATTTTAATGATTATAGTACAAGATAATTTTAATGACAATCGATTTCACTTATACAGGGTGTCATAAAGTGCTCTGAACGTTTTAGAAATTAAATAACAAGTAAACGGTGATAACTGTTGAAAAGTATTTGTTTTAGAGAATAATGTGAGAAGTCAGAAATTTCTTTTGTAGGCTCCCTTTGTATTATGTTAAATTATCTCCGAGAGATGGCACTGAACTGCCTCAAACTGTGATACTCCTCAAAATAATCCTCCAATTTCAAAACGCAAACCATTTTGTCGTTTCGATAGTCACGTGTAGCGTAGTGTGTAGCTACTCTTGTATGAAGGTAGTCAATGATTGAGTAGTTTTGAAACTTTGCGTGCAATTAGGTATCCTGAATTCTAACATTTGTGAGTGAATAATCTACCTATTCTGCCATTCCTTTAAGTTTCCCAAAATGTATTTGAATCTCTACGAATCTGATTTTCAGGGTTATTTTGTGCAATGATATGATAATTAGGCAGCTGTGGTTGTATAACTACTATATATAGTGCTGTAAGAGATAGATTCGATGGATTTTAGACGCATCTTGCCCATAGTTGTAATCTAGTCTTGCTTTGCTTCGCCGCCTGCTTTGAACGTCAAAGTTTCCACGTGCTGACTAGCCGGTGAAATTTCCATTAACTGTTTTTGGAGTAGAATCTTTGACTGAGACTTCCGCCACCGTGTTAAGGAGTTAAATTTTGGTATTTCAAATAAAAGACTGTTGGAATCCCCGGAATTATCTTTAATAGTGTTATCAAAGTGTTTAGAGTGAAATTTCCATACTTATATTTCAGTCATGCAAGTAATATTTTACAGGAAGTTATGCCTTAGGTTTCCGCAGAACTATCAGCGAGACCACTTTGATTCGACCAAAGAGTTTTGAATTTGGTGAATATCTGGGAAAGCATCCCCTCCACCTCAGTTTCCTGTTTATATTTTGATCATTTAGTTAACATTGTCCACACGGCCCGATTAACCTCTGAATCTAGGGGAAGCACGGTATCATTTTGGGGACCCCTTTCATTTGGCAAACGTTTTCTGAATTCTACATTCCTGAAAACTCGCCAATGATACTAATATTATTCCCGAGAGTATCTTAGTCGAAGTCACACATATTTCATTAAACAGCTTTTTTATGTTCCCCGTATATACTTCAGATATATTTAGTACATACAGCTGTATGCTCGAGTGGTTTCTAACAGGTACATCAGGATGATATTTGCTTAATTAACATCCTATTGATGATATTCATATTCCCCTGTTATCAATCATTTTTATATGAAGTAGTGCGTGGATTTTCTCTTGGATTAAGCAAAATTTCTTTTCCAAAAAAAGTTTAACCCTCTGAGCGTTTTGAAAAGGGGTAAAATTGTAATGTTGTTTTCTTGGCATTTTGTTTTAAATGCTAAAAAAATATGATTCTTTCAGCATTATAAATAAAATTTAATTACAAATATGAATGTAACCCTTGAGAGTATTAATCATTCTTCAATGTTTTGAAAATTCATTAAATCTATAGAATTATATTATCTTAAACATTGCCTATATTGCAGTGAAACCTGGAGCTTAGTGAACGGAATATTACGTTCTACACGCTTAGAGGGTTAAAATACAATGTAAAAAAAATTAAAATGGGAATAAGAGGTACCTCTTGACAGTCATTTTGGGGGTCCTTTTAAATTTTAGAGGGGAAGCATGTGCTTCATGTGTCTTTTGGATAATCAGGCCCTGATTGTCCACTCCACTGCATAATGCTATTATTATTGTTTTAAATTAAATATTGTTATTTTCGGAATCATGGTTAACTCGGGAGGCGTTATTGTATATTTTCGTTCGTGGTTATATTATAAAACCATGTCTGCACTTAAACCTGCGCGTGCATATATCAGTTATATACGCACTTATTGATTTTAATTTATGCAGGGTATACCAGCAAAATGCGCTTTAATTTTATGACATTTCTAATACGAAGTTTAAACTTTTCGAACTCAGACTCTCAAACTCTTCAAACTCATAGTTTCTGATTTGTATAAATGTCTGTAATGTCGCAGTGCTCTGGTATGTAGCAATCAGAGATTAGAATAAAGAATAATAGATTTATATTTTAACAGACAGATTAAAAAAATTTTAAACTCAATGCGGAAATTATATCGATTTTTTTATTTTGGTTTTAAACTATCAGGATTTTATCAACATAATTCTATTTTAAGATATTATTCTCAGAACTTGTAACAAACCAATTAAAGCTAATAAATTTTCAGAATTACGTAAAAGTGATGTTATTTGTTTAAAGAGGTGCACTAAATAATAATGTATAATGCTGTCTTGACAGTGGTAATGCTGCTTTATGTAAATTTTATTTCCCAACATCTTTTTTTCACAATCGTATGCAGTAAACAGTAACAATGTATGACAACAATATACGCAAACATAAAAACAAAGCAGGAAAAATAATTTTAAATTGCTTCTTTATCAACTAACATTTAGATAATTCTAAATATAATATTTTAATAGTTTTTTTTCGTTTCACTGGTTTTTGATATAATATTAAAGAATAATTTTAATTTCACATATAAAACAAGTTAGGAATGCTTAAATTTATTTTTGTCAAATTAAAATAAAAAGTGCATACAAAAACATGTGATTCTATTACCTAAAAAGTGATTAAAACTTTAATTAGATTTTAAATTTTAAAATGTTTTAATGTTTTAAAATTTAAAATCCAATTAAAGTTTTAATCAGTTTTTAGGTAATGGAATCACAAGTTTTTGTCTGCATTTTTTATTTTAATAATTTTTTTATTTCATCTCAACTACAGAATATCTTTCATTTAGAAATCAACTTCTTTGTATTAAACTGGATAAAAAAAATGTTTAAATGTCCTTTTCCCCGTCATTTTTTTCGTTCCTCATGACGTATTTCACGAAACAAATCACATTTAGAAAAATCAGTAGACTATCAAATTCACTTTCCGGATATAAAAACAAAATTATGTAATTTTTTTACTGTCTATTATTTTCATATATTGCTGGATAGTAACCATTATACGAAATATTGTTATAGTCACGTAATTCGAAATGTCTTCTAACATTATGTAACATAAAAAAAATATCCATAAGTATTGTTTTTGGAATTTTTTTAAAGAGGAATATTTATAGTTGCAATTTAGAGTTTATTTCACTTAAAAAGACAATTGAATAAACTATAGTTGAAATATCCCGTTATTTAGAGTAATTTTTTTATCGTGACATAAATTCGTGAAGCAGATTTTATTTTGAGAAATGGCGAAGCTATTGAAATATTTTTTCGATTGTTACTAGAAAATCACAAAATACGGTACTCTCTATCATTTTCATATTTTGATGTAATTAAACTGTTATACAAAATATCCTTATAGTCATGTAATTTGAAATTTTGTCAAATATTATACACTGTTAAAAATTTGCAGCAAACTGTCCCGTAATTTGACAGTTTTTATAGAAAATAGTTACGTAACTGTAATTTAACACTGTTCTGACCAATAAAAGGGCAATAATATGGTCAGAATAGAGTTAAATTACGTTTATGTAACCGTTTTCTATAAAAACGGTTGAATGACAGGACAGTTTTATTTTTAACAGTGCATAACAGCGAAGAAAAAAGAAAAAAAAAAGATTCATAAATATTGTTTCTGGGATTGATTTAAAGGTATTAGTTAAAAGATGCAATTTAGAATTTATTTCACTTAAAAAACAATTGAATAAACGACTATTGGAATAGTTCTTTATTTAGAATAATTTTTTGGTCAATACATAAGTTCAAGAAACAGATTTTATTTAGAGAAGTCAATGAACGACCGCAGACATTTTTTTATTGTTACATGAAAATCTCAAAATACGCTAAGTCTATCATTTTCATATATCGCTGGATATTAACTATTATGTAAAATATCATTATAGTCACGTCATTCGGAATGCCGTGAAACACTATGTAACAGTATAAAAATTATGCATAAATATTATTTCTAAAATCCGTCTCGAATGATAAATTTGCATGTTT
The DNA here is from genome assembly GCA_963931845.1 of Maratus michaelseni. Lineage (NCBI taxonomy): Eukaryota > Metazoa > Arthropoda > Arachnida > Araneae > Salticidae > Maratus > Maratus michaelseni. The sequence goes on along the minus strand of OZ007597.1, from coordinate 91,763,978 downwards.
AAAGTTAGAAAAGTTATTTTCACTTAAAGATAAAATTGAATAAGCCATTGTTGAAATACTTGCTTACATATGCTACATCCATTAGTAAATGTGAGTCTGTCGTATAATGCTGTACTTTTGCACGCGATTAGTGCGTATTTAAGTCAATGACTGGCATATCGAAAAACTTACATTTCAAGGTTTCTAATAAAGTTATTTTTCATGTAAGACACATTAAATCGAAGACTTTCTGCACTTTTGTAATTGACTTCATTTCCCTATTTCTCATAGTTTTCAAAATAAGGTTGGCAATGTTCAATTTCCGCCGCTAGGCGTGCTAAAGTGCTCTCATATGATAACGTATACTTGTTTTTCTAATAGATAGACACATGTTCTACAGTTCTAACTTTATCCATTCCAAAGTGATTTCAATGCTTCATGACTTTTGTTTATAATCTCTATCCTTCCCTTACATATATATTTAGATTCACTCATCTTATATAGTTGAATACATATTATAACACTTGCAGATATTTACACGCAACATCTTTCAATACATACAATAGATAAAAACATCTTTTTAAAGAATGAAAGTAACAGTGTAGCTGTGAGTAACTTCCATAAACGCAACAGTCGAAACTGCAGTGACCTTTTTTTTATGATCGACAATGCCTGTTCGTGGGTAGTCATTGCAGAAATGCAACACCTTCTATTTGTATTCACTATTATCGATAACATCGAATATAACGAATCACTTTCTCTTTAATTCATTACTTATACTTGTACAATGTATTTACTCTTGTACAATCGGCAAAATTGAAAAAAGAACACCCTATACAATTTAATCTCTAAATTGTCACAAACATAAAAAACATGAAAAAAACATAAATATCCAATCAACTGAAAATTATGTACTTTTTTCAATTTATGTTTTAAAAAAACTTATGAGGTCGTCTTCATACTGAAATTGTACCATACTGTTTAATTATAGTTATATTATAATTAATAATAACTGTGACATTTTCAATAAGAACACCTACTTTTGACATCATATTTGGCTTTTTCGGTAAATTTTACTTTATGATATTACTAAACGTGAAGTCATTCCATCAAGTAGTTTAAGAATTATGAAGGTTACATTTCGAAACTCCTAATGTTACAGTCATTTGTAATCGTTACAAAACAGGGATGAACAGGGATGATCACAACGGGAACTCAGCTTACGCTTTAGAGTGATAGTGCAATCCAGAGGGACAGACCAAATCCACTAGCAGCTTGTGTTACAAATGACATTTTCAATGTCTATACTATAATTTTACAATTTCACATAAACATCCATGATTTGTTAAGGAATTAAACAGGTTTTTAGTCAATTCAGGTTACAATTAAGTTATTACAGAACAGCACTTCATTAAACCATATTTATGAAGTTTATACTGAATTGATAATTATTTAAGTTTGTCAGCAATATATAACCACATAAAACACAATACAATAAAGACAACGTCAAATTACGATAATATACACTTATACAGGGTGTCCCAGGATTATTGGGACAAACTTTAAGGGGAGGTAGGGGACTTCACAAGGATTCAGATTTGCATAGAAACCCATGGTCGGAAACTTCATGGGAAAGTAGTATGACAGGTACAAGAAACGAAGAGACACAAGACTGAGATCATCTGAAATAATTTATTGGTCAAAAATATTACATGTGCTGTGGTAGATGATATGTGACAACGTCACAAAAGATGTTCAAAGTTTCCACCATTGCTAGCGATGCATTCAATACACCGTTGGACCATGGATTTGCGGACTCGCTCAAATACACCTGGATTTTGTTGGATATCCCCAGCAACACAGACGAATCTTGCAACCAGATCCATATCGGAATCCAGAGGTGTTGCGTACACAGCACTTTTCAGTGCAACCCAAACAAAGAAATCTGTGCTGCTTAAATCAGGAGAGTCCACCACGGCCAATCCATCGGTGACCAAACACCTGATTCACATGTTCACGAACACATCTGCATTAATGGGGAGATGCCCCATCATATTGATACCACATATGGCGTCTGACATGTTGTGGCATAGTGTCAAGTAAGTTGTAGCACTTCTTGCAAAAAGATGCGATGATCTGCAGATGTTAGAGATGCTCCAATGCTCTTGTGAACAACACCACCTAACGGCGAACGAAGCCGTTTCTAACCATGGGTTGCTATGCAAATCTGGATCCTTGTTATGTCCTCTACCTCCCCTTAAAGTTTGTCCCAATAATCCTGGGACACCCTGTATAAAATGTTACAATACAATGATAATACACAAAGGATAGCACAGATCTTTTTTTATAACTTAAACTATAAAAAAGCCGTGGACAAGACCTTAAAAAAGAAAGCTCCATTTAAACCAATTCGGTTCTCGTGGTGGCCTTCAGAACTTCGTATAAAAATAAATAAAGTGGCAGACCTGTACTACAGAGCTAAAAACAACAATCTCGACCCACAGATATATCAGATCTACATAAACGATAGAGCAATGTACCAAAAAGCAATATTACAACAGAAAAAAAATGCGTGGATTGAACTATGTCAAAAAGAAACGAATCCTTATGGAGTAACTAAAAAAGTGGCCTTCCAGCAGTTCCAGTTTTTACATGTTAGTTACATCCCTGACTTATCGTAATCCGACTTCCAGATCGTCCTCACTGTTTAAACTAACCGAAAAAGTTTTTAGCATGTCTACTTCCCAACCTTTCTCTCAAACATAGGCACCAATTCATGAACAACCAAATTTTACGGATAGGAAGCTACATCATGCAATTTATACCTTGCGCGAAACCCCCGATCCAGATAATATTGATCACAGAATGATTAGAAATATCTATACTACCTGTTCACACCTATTACTGGATATGTGTAATTGTCTGTTACTTAAATTTTTTTCCAGACGATTGAAAGTTGGTCTACTTCAGAAAGGAGTGTTCACATACTTCTTTCAGGCCTATTAGATTGTTACCAATTTTGGACAAAATTCTGGAAAAACTAATCTTAAAAATAATCCACTATGCAATGTCACAAACAACCTGCTATCAGGCAAACAACATGATTCCACACAAAACAAATCTACAGAAACAGCCTTACAAAAAGTATTATCTTACATAGACCTGAATAAATTGAATCATAAATACAATTCTCTGGTGTCACTGGACTTCAGGGGGGCTTTTGACAATCTCCCTGGGATCTGATACTTGCACTTGAAAAATTACAAATTCCTCCTCAATTAATTAATTTAATTAATTCTCTTCACTCAAGCGCAGATAGAGATTATTTCATAGAACTACTCATATTTCATCCAGAATCTTAAAACCCATTCAGCAACAGATTGTTTTATCCATTTTTATTTTTTACATCGTCATATATTATTATGTTTGTTTCATATGATGTGAACAATGCCCTTTTCTCCTTGCACACCTCCCACTTCAATATTATACATGACGTACGAGTAATACGTATGGTAAGAGTGTACGATGAAATCGTGAGGTACGCAGTGCACGTCTGGTGTGAAGGGGTTGATATATTTATATGCAAAATGCAATACGTTGTTTATACTGTGCACTGTTAAGAATCTTCAGCATTTTCTGCATAATCACCCAACCGCTTTTATAGGATATATCTATTTTGACCAATGAAAATTCTCCATAATATAGTAAAGTAACCGTTTTATCTAAAAGCGGTGGAGTGTGTCTGCAGCAAAAGCTGAAGATTTTGAACAGTGTACTTCATCAAGTTTCCTGAAAGTGGCGATAAATTTGGTTCAAAAACCTCTATGCTATAAACAAAAACCAGACAGACATTTCTTGAATTTTGATCTTGACATTTCTTGATCTCCATTCATATAGTATGTGCTTTCTTACACAATTATTCACAAGTGTTTTACAAGACACACGTAACTGTGTGCTATAGCTCTAGATCATTTCAAGAATTCCATTTTACAGGGGAATCACAGATATTATTACTTTATTCAATTTTTTGTTGGCTTACTAATTGCCAATGTGATCATACATCCATTGAAAAATATTATGTGGAAAATGTTCTTTACAATTCCAAAGTTTCAGAAGAATTTGTGAAGTATTTCTCTAGATATTTGACTAAACTTACAAAATCGAAAGTGTTCGGTGGCCACATAGTACTATATGCCAACGATTCAACTATTTAATTAAACCTTTCTTCTTATGATTATTTCTGTGATTAAGCGTGTAGTTCTGTTGCATATTTGATAGAATTCTGCTTTATTTTTTTATTTATTTATCAATGAAGTTTTAATTCCGTTATTAAATATTATTCGAAAACAAATTCTGAACTATTTATATTGTTTTAAGTGCAAATGGGTTAATCTTTCATAATCGAGATGCACTCAATAAGAATAGTAATACAAAAAATCGTTATTGAAAAATAGTTTACAAACCATAAATATATATATATAAAAAAAAGAGATAGATTTCAAACTTATTGCATTTGAAAATATTTTTTTTCCATTTCATAAGGTATAAAAGTTGAAATTGTGCGATGTTTAGAAGTTTTGTTTTAAAAGCAAAATTGATTGCACACGTAGTTCCCTCTATTTATTATGACGTCAGTGTTACTCACAGATATGTTTTTGCTTTAAAATATTGTTTGTGTTCCTATAAAATCCGTTATTGAATGCAAAAGTTATTTGAAATCTTTAGCTCTCTAAGCTAAAAATGGGAATATAAAAATTCGGAGAATTTAATATTTTGTTTTTCCAGAAATACATATTTCATTATGTCATCTGACATTTGTAATTCTTATTGGTTTTCACAATAGGATTTGAAAATATGAAAAATTCTTTGCCTAATTTATTGTCAGGGATATAAATAATTTTATTTTTTATCTTCTGGTTATGGAATGTATAAAGACTTTTCAGGATGAAATTTTCTTGAGGCTAAATCTTTTATTTATATAGTTTTTATTCCGAAAAAACTAGTCTTTGGGGGGAACCTTAATACTGACCCATCAGAGATATGCATAATATAAAATCTGAAAATAAAACATGTGTAAACTACTTATAAAATGCATTGCAATTCGAATAAAATCGTGGCTTGATGCCGTCATAAACTTTAAATTACTGAAATGCGTAAAAGAAACATCTTTACAACTCCAAAAATGTTAATCATATTAACTAACGGTTTATTGCGTCGGATTAAGCGTCTCATTTCCAATTAAAATGTAGCTTTGAATTGAAAATATGACTACAAATACCCGGCAACTAATAATCCGATCAACTTTATTTCTTACGCAAAATTTACGTTTTTCTTTGTCGTTTATATTCATTCCTTAAAATAAACAATTTCGAAAATTTTTATATACCTTTTATCAGAACGAATATTTCGAGAGTCCAAAAAAAATAGTTCTGGATAATCGAGGTTACTGAAATTCAATAAGCTTCTTCGCATTATTACTTACTAAGTACATACCAAATTTCAAGTCTCTATCTCAATTTGTTCGGAAGATAGAGCGTTTACAGATACACACACAGACAGACGGACGGCAATTTTTTTTTTCTAAAAATATGTTTTTCGGAATCTCCAGTGTCTGAAATGTGTAAATCCGTATTTTTTTTTTTCGATTTTCTAAACGATAACAAGACTTACTCTATACTAGGTATGATGGGTAAGTAATGTAAGGAGGTTACTGTAATTATAATGTGTGTGTGTGTATGTGTGAATACGATAGCTTCTAAACGATACTTCGGATTAAGCTCCCATTTGGCAAATATATTATAGACCACTGTCGCAAGAACAATACAGATTTTCGTATAAATCGGCTGACAGATCAGATATTTAATCCTTTATAAATCATTTCCGAACTATTTTGAGACCAATTCTATATGTAAAATCATCAAGGACAGCGTGTAAGTGATAAATATTGCTGCTATGTAGTAGAGGATTAGTGGCGCAGAGGTAACGTCTGCAATTTCAAATCAGTAGGTTCCGGTTCGAATCCAGCCGATTCCAATGTGTCATAAATTAATAAATATTTCCTTTTTTTTTCCTTGGACACATACAGCAGGGTTCGGAAAGTCAAGTGGAAACACCCAGATTTTTTTTTAATATTATTAAATGGATCAATATATCTTTATGTAAAACATATCATCAAATATTTGAATGTTTATTTTCTAATTATAATATATTGTTTCCACTGTACTTTGTCAAGTTTCCTCAACATAGTTTTAATTTGGTGGAAAATTTACCTACTGTAATAAAAAAAAAAAAAAAAAAAAAAAAAAAAAAAAATATTCTTTAAAAATTTCTTTTAAAAAAAATCTTAATTTATTTATTTTTATTTTTTACATTTTTTAAAGAAACCTTTATATTTCCATGAATACACTTGCTATTCTTATACAAATCAACACAAATGTTTTACGAGATCCACCTAGTTATGTGCTACACCTACAGTTTATTTCGAGTACTTTATTTTACAGGGTGATTGCAAATATTACTGAGTTTGAGCAAATATTATTGAGCAAATATCATTGGCATTGCACGTCAATGCTCGGCCACTGAGCTACCTGGATGATATCGAGCCATGTACTCTTCAATCTTATAAGTTGGAACCCTGCAACCACGTAGTACAAGAATAGATATAACTCCTGCTACAGATTACATATGATATTCATCGATTCTGAATTAATTGACAATTTTTGTGTCTCATGTTTGTCGCAGGAGTTGTGGTTCATGAATACATTCCATCCAGTGCTGCGAGATTGATATCTGCCAACGTATAAGAGTGAAGAATTCCAGGCAGATATCGTCCAGATAGCTCAGTGGTAGAGCATTGGCGTGCAATGCCACAATGACCCTGGTTCGAATCCAGACTTGGACACATTTTCACTCTGTTTCACGCCTGATTTATAAACTTATAAATTTCAATTTATATAACAATCTTTTCTTTTCCAAGAACGTAATCACGACTACTGAGAAATCACTCATAATCGTAATTCAGTACACAACAATCGTTATTACAATGGGTATTTTCGTGATCAGTTCAATTTTATTAGAAATAGGACTACGCTTAAGCAATAAGTATACTTGTTGCTTAAAAAATAGAATCAAAGTTAAAACGCTGCATTGTTTGCTTGTATCTGCAAATGCTTTCAAAATTTGCATTATTGAAAAAAAAATGAATTCAAAGTAGTTTTATGTAGATTATACTGCACCAAATTTACTTTTGAAAATTTTTGAATAATGTAAGCTAAGAAATTGAAATACAAATATTCTGAGAATATAAAATTCTGTTTGGTGGGAAATACACGTCTCATCCGATCATGTCATATTTGTAATTCTTAATGGTTTTCAGAATAGGATCTGAAAATAAGAAAAATTCTTTTCAAACTTTAATGCCTGGAAGATAAACAATCTTTATTTTTATGTTTGCGATTCTTTTTATTTTCTTGTAGCGATATAAAGCCTTTTTAGATAAAATTCTCCAGGTTAAATCTGATTTTTTTTTAATGCATTAGTATATCTGATTTTACTGCAATGGGTAGGGTTATAGTTTAGTTTATTAAAAAAGAAGCATACCTATATTGAAAAAAAATGCTTTATTGGAAGAAATGAATACTTTATTGACGCACTGTAGCATCGAATACACTAAGTGGAAGCAGTGTCCCGCATCGGGTCGGGTAACCCAATCTTACTCGAACTCGACATGCCCACGGTTCGGGCAAATTTTTTTTTTTATCACGCATTGAGTTGATTTTAAATGTTTCGGGTTACTTTTTGACTCTTTCGGATCGGGTTGGGTTGGACTGATTTCTCAAAAAATAAATTTTTGAATAGTTTTTAAATAAAAAAAAATGAATATTAATTTGAATTTTATACAAAAAAAGATAAAATTGATATGACATTGTAAGATATTTCCCTCGTTTTGCTGAGAAAAGTAAAAGGTCACGTTTTTCTCAGGCTATCCCGAATTATCCCTCTATAAGAGTGAAATTTCTGCAAATAACTTTTTATTCGCAGGCCGTAAAATGTTTTTGAATGTTGGGTCAAACTCAATTTTGACAAGTTGATGTACCATAATTTTATGAAAAATTGGAAAATCTGAAGGCTCTCCTGACATGGGAATGTAATAATTCTCTACATGCCTGAGACCATATGGTAAGTATTCAACCTCCACGTGAAATACAATGGTAGAGCCTGGACATATACACGGCTGAAAAGAGGCCGAAAGAGGACTTGAACGATAGAGAATGAGCTAGATGCAACTCTAATTTGTTTTCTTTGTCACTAGTGAGGCGAGCAGCAAAAGCGGGAACTTCGTACAATCATGCAAAGTGTACGAAGCCTGAGGCTCATTTTTACCGGGAGAATAGACTATCCCCGGAAAAGGTTAAAAACATTTCTAAGAACATTAGCGAGGCCAAACCCATGGGCAGAATACAATTCTGTCGACAGGTTTATTTAATGTAGTCTAGTTGTTATTTTCTAAAACATTATTTCTGTCTAGTTGTTTAGTACATTGTGCTGTCCTGTAGCTGAGTGCAATAAAAACCTCTATAAAAGCCATCCTGACTCAGTTCATTGCTCGTGACGCTACAACATATATTGGAGACTATTTTTTCAAAATTGTATTGAAATATGGACTAATTTTCTTTCAGGTTCGGGTTGAAGTGTGTCGGGTTGGGGTCGGGTTTCGAGTTAATGAAAATGTTTTTTTCGGGTTTTGGTCGGGTTGATTATTAAGAGAAATTTCGGGCTCTGGTAGGTTGCAACCCGTCTTGTGCAGGACGCTAAGAGGAAGCCAGATGTGATTATTTCTGATGATATGAGTTGTGAATATGCTTGTCATAGAGAAATGGTGCAATGCATAAACAACACGTTTTGTTATAAATTGGGGAAAACACTGACAATGATTCGTGCTATGTTGGTGCAAGTGTAAAGAAGAAAACCTGAGATCAAAACCACTAATCCTAAAAAGAGTCTTTAAGATTAGCTACACCCAAAAAAAGGAATTGATTAAAACTACAAAACATGTTTTGTTGAGTACATTTTGGTTGTTTTAGCAAAATTCAAGTAAAATTGAACCATTTTACTTGAATTAACAAAACATTTTTTGCTGACGATACAAAAATTTTTTTTGGAATTGCAAAAAAAAAAAAAAAAAAATTTGTTGATTCAAACAAAATTTCTATTGACCTATATTTAAACAAAAAGTTTTGTTGGGTCAACCAAATTTTTGTTGATTCAACAAAACTTTTTTCTGGGTGTAAATTATTTTGCGATAGAAAGGAAATTTATTTTAAATGCTAAAAGGTATAAATTAACAATATGATAAATACATAGTAAAATAACTTTTATTAGGTTGTTTCAAAAGTTTCGGCTCGCTCTAAAGCCATTTTCAAAAACAAATGCGAGTATTCCATAAACGCACGGTCTTTGAAGTTATTATTTAAAATGTTATCATTTAATTTTCATGTACTTTTTTAAAAATTACGCACGTTATCTTTTATTTTTACTTGGTTGTTCATTTTCATATCAGTAACCATGGAGTAACTCGAGCCACAATCTCGACCACAATTACTCCATAGTTACAGATATGAAAATAAACAACCAAGCAAAAAATAAAGATAACGTGCGTAAATTTTTAAAAAGTACAAGATAATTAAATGGCAGCGTTTTAAATAATAACTTCAAAGACTGCGTAATTATGGAATATTCTCACTTGTTTTTGAAAATAGCTCGGAATGAACCGAAACTTGTCAAACAACCTAATAAAAGTTATTTTACTATGTATTTATTATGTTGTTAATTTACACCTTTTAGCATTTAAAAGAAATATATTATCACAAGTTGTTATAAGTTATTATATTGCTATAGAAAGGAAGTTTTTATAGATGAGACACCTTCAGGGTCAACCGCCAACAAGCAAAACGCCAAACAACATCAACCAAATACAATAAATGCTGCCATGCGATAAGCGACTGTCTTTGAGAATACTTCCGGAAGGAGTTTGAAATTGTACGTCAAACGTGAGGAATGAGGTGCGTTCTTACTGTTATTATTTCAGTGAAATGAATGATATCGTCTGTTATTATGATATGATTAATTTCCGTAACAAAAAAGTACATTTTAAGTTGACAACATTGTATCTTTTGTTGATATTTACTGAAAATTCCAATGGGAAACTTAAACCTAGCTTTGAAATGTTTAGAACCTGAAATCTATATTTAGACTATTTTTCCATTTAATATCTATTTCTCCGGAAACATCTATCCAACAAACTGTCGGTAGATTATGTGATTGCTAACATATAATTAAACAATTTTAGTATACAAATTCGGTTTTTAAATTCAGTAATACGAAAATAATAGGACTCCATCTGCACTGATTCCAACTGACATCCAGTGCACTTGAAAGTGCTAAAAACATAAAAACACTCTATTTTTTATAGTCAATCTTAGGTAAGAATTTTAATATCATAACATTCAACCTCTGCCACTACCTCTCCCGCGTAGGTTCGCCATTAGAATCGAACTTCCGTCCAGTCACAATGGACGATTATTGATTTTCCATTTAATAATAATGAAAAGGAAGAAGAAAAAATATCCAGCTTTATTTTTCTGTTTCTTTGAGAATTTCCTGATTCAACAAATATGTTTAAGAAGAGCGTTATTTTCTTGCTACTATTTTCTTAAATTAGAACTTAGTACATTGTTTTTCTTTCATAGTTAGTCTTCCGTTATTGACTTATAAATCGCTATTTCAATGAAATATTTTTAAAATATATTTTTTTTTGTTTTGTATTTAATATGCTTTTGAAGATGGAGTAAAATAAAAATATATCAATGATACATAAATAAATAAAAGATTATATGTTTTACTAATAAAGATAATAATAATGTGTTTTTAATAAATAGATAACGGAGATATGGCTGTTAAATTAGCTTTAGTTTGGAAAGAATTTTCTTTAATAAATATAATTTCATACACATCAGAGATTCTTTTGCAAAAACAGATCGAAGAGTACGCTGCCGAAGCAGTGGCGGCAGCAACAATAGGTTTGTTTGGATAGATTTTCGTTTAAAAATATAATATCATACAAATTCGAAGGTGTACGCTGCCGAAGACAGTTGGGCTGCCAACATTAAATCCCCACGGAGAAAAATGTCTGAATTCAATACTTTATTTTAAGGTATATTTAAGGTCTATCTCGAGCACGGGAAACACTGCGTCGGGAGGTTCAGCTAGTAAATAAATGAAACAGAGTTTAGAACTCCCCAAAAAGTTATCAATTAGTATCGGTTTCTGTAACATTTTGTGTACCATCATGAATGACAAAGGTAAATAAAACAACGTTTACAGAGCCAAACAAGAACGAAAAATCATGTGTCAAGCATAGATTATGTAACACTTTCCAACGCTTCCAAAATAATTTTACAAATCATTACCATTTAATAAACTGAAAGATAACATCTAAGTAAACAATTTGGAAAACGCATAACATATTTAAAAACATAATTTCAGGAATTTCCAACATATACAATATTCGGAAAAATATCCGAATACTTTTATTCAGCCCTGTATATCTATAGATTTGTATATATACTACATAGGATGCTAAATTTTAGTTCAGTTAGGAAACGCGTAGCACAGATTAAAATTCTCCTTCTGGAGTTTCTGTCAATAAACGGAAACGTGCTCGCGAACTTTTGTGCTGCCCTGTATATGATATACAGAATTTATACACCCCAAGTAATAGACAAAAAGTGTGTTAAATTTAAAATCGCGTTCAGCAACTTAAGACGCACTTCCAGGAATTATTGTTAACAGACAGTAGAGAATTCTTTTGTGTGTCCCTGTTAATTAACGATGACGGCTATACACACGATATCCTGTAGTAAGCCTCTTGTAATGCACCTTAGTGATATATATAATTTTCAATGCTTTTAAACTAGCGAAACATTATTTAATTAAACCACAAACGATTTTTCTCCATAGACGTAATGTAATGAAATTCTTTTGACTGTCCCTGTAAAGTAACTATAAGTGCTATGCACACCATATTCCATATTAAGCTTCTTGTAATGCACCTTAGTGATATTTATCATTTACAATGTGTTTGAAATTGTGTAACATCATTAAAATAAACCGCAAATGATTTTTCCCCATAGACCGTAATCTAACGGAATTCTTTTGAGTGTCCCTGTAAAAACTATAAGTGCTACACGCTTCCGTTGAAATAGGGAACATGCTATAAATAACGACAATAACATATAAAAATTGCAGGGCAATCCAAGCATATTTACGGGAGTTAGAGCACGGCCAGACGGCAGACGGCCAGACGGCCAGACGGCCAGACGGCAGACAAACCGAAATTATAAACACTTTTCAACTAGGTTGGAAAGTGTTAAAAAATATATCAAATTGGTAATACTGGTTTCGGGCGCCATCAGCACTGATGCATTCCTGCATTCTTGCACTGATGCAAGACTCATGCGGTAGCATTGATACATGACTCATGCGATAGTTTTGATACATGACTCATGCGGTAGCATTGATAGTGGTACGCTGAATGTCACCGAAACCATTATGCAAATTTTAATAAATATTTTGGTGCTTTAAACGTTGTTTTATAGGATTTTTTGGCACTGCTCTTGGTATGTTAAATGTCATCCGTGTACATATTTTCATTAATTTTTAGTGCTGTTTTATTTACGTAAACTATATCTATAATTTTAGGCGCAGAAATACTTCCTGTAAAAACTGACCTACTTAACTACATTATAATGTTCTTAAAACCCCAATTGTAACATTTAATAACTATTATATCATTAGTATTTTGTGGTGCGCATTCTTTAACGTGTAATTTGTACTATGCATGTATCTTTACTCCTTCCTCTGATAGCTACAATATCGTGAGAATATTTTAAATTGTATGCAAGTGTATGATTTGAGCGTTAATATTTTATCCAGACCACTTAATGGTAACTTACATTATATCTTCTACTCAATTTGTCAAGGACAGCAAACTTCAAGAGGTTTAGATTGTAAATAAATAATGTGTGACCTTGGCATTGTGCCTAAACACTGGCTTCAAAAAACTTTGAAGCAGTTTTCTAGACGTATTGTAGAAAATGTAAAGATATCACGTTTCAGACATTTATTTGTTAATTAATCATAGTTATTTTTTCTAAAACTACGCAAAAAAAAAAAAAAAAAACAGGAACTTTTTAAATAATTTATGCATCTTTCATTCGAAAATTATTTTTCTTCATTACTTTTTGTTCATAAAGTGATACAGGACACAGAATTATAATTTTTTTATTTATAATATTTTTGACTCATTTTTTTTAAATATGCGCTTATATATCTGCCCTATATATATAAAATCCTCATGTAACGATTTTATGAAACGGATATGTGTAACGTTTATGAAATGAATTTATAAAAAGGATTTTTTTTTAAACGCCCAAATTTGGTGTTTGTAAAACGCTGAAGGTAATGTAATTTTAGTTTGTTGTTACTGTCATCTCCAGAATATTTTTTCTAGAAGAAAGTGTATATAATATGGCATAACTAAGTGTAATATAGTTATGCCATGACCTATACATCTTCAAAAAACAAACGTAAACATGTCCATCGTCGTATTCAAGTTCTAAAAACTTTTTTCCTTTTATCTTAAGTCGCTCCAGGGAAAATTGAAACACTTTCCTTTACGGAGCACAAAACCAAAAGAGTACGATTAAATGAGAGCAGCTATAATCACAACAATAATATTAACCTTAAGTGAAACAAAACAGCGACCAGATACCCATCAATGGGAAGCAATTGTAGATTTTGAAAAATCTTGATTAGTTACATATTAACGGTGCTCACTTAATCTGTAGTTCAGAGCTCTCTTAGTTTAGCCTATCTAACCAAGATTGTAAAAACAATAGATGAAATAAACACCACACCAGCTCTCAATAGTAACAGGATATTTAAGACAAAAGTTAATTTAATTTTTTGTCCTTTTGCACTCCACTGACACATATACGGTGACATACTAAGTTTAACCACAAATCCACTGTGACACCTATACGGTGACATACTAAATTTAACCCTCAACTTTACTGACACCTCTATGGTGACATACTAAGTTTAACCACAAATCCACTGTGACACCTATACGGGGACATACTAAGTTTAACTCTCAACTGCCGTTAGTGGTCTCACTGATTCTTCAATTTTCACAGTTGAAACTTAGTATGTCACCGTATAGTTAGATGTCAGAGTATTTGTGGTTAAACTTAGTATGTCACCGTATAGTTAGATGTCAGAGTATTTGTGGTTAAACTTAGTATGTCGCCGTATAGTTAGATGTCAGAGTATTTGTGGTTAAACTTAGTATGTCACCGTATAGGTGTCAGTGGAGTGCAAAAGGTTAACAAAGACTTTGAATTTGAAGTCAATTTGAAATTATATTAGAGATTTTGAGGCAGAATGGAGAATAGAAAGGTAAAATAACAGAAATAGTTTTTGAAGTAGCATTTGAGACGGATGGACCGCGTTTCGGATTATTGAATTTATTAACAGTGTTATCTATAATAAGAATTTACGTATTTTACAAACAATGTATAATTCAGAAAATGCAAAGGTATAAAATTGAGTCCATTACTTCTTAATCGACCTATATAATTCTTACTACAGGAAAATCATTCAAATATATATCATTCACATTCAAATATGCTGCATTACTTTCCGATAATTATTAATATTCCAACAGTGAATTTTACCACCTATTTCTGCTGCAAAATCTCAGAGCAGCTACGTGTTATTACAATGTGAAAGCAGACAGATACGCTGCATTATTAATCAATATGCATTCTAAAGATGAAATTTTGAATCTCTAAGGTAACATAAATCTGTGCACCTACTAGATGTTTCACAAGGTTATAATGAACTTTGATTATATATTTGAAGTTATGAATGTTAAATAGGGAAATACACTTGGCTTTGAGCCCAAAACCAACAGGATTCAAAAGTTGGATTATTTATACGAATTTTTGACTGATTTCAAATATAGTAATAGAGATAAATTTATGACAGATTTAGGTATTTAGTTGTCAATATAGCACATTGATAAATATGGTAACTAAATCTATGTAATAAAATAAAAATTTATCTGTTATTTAGTCTAAATTTTAGCGTTAAGTGTGATTAAAACCTATTCAAAATTCTATTTATCTTCTGTATGATCTTTTAAATTGCTTTATTCTAAAAATACCGTTCGAAATAATTAAATTTATTAATACCGTATATTCTGGCGTATAACACATTCCATCCAGTGTATAACGCGCGCTTAAACTTCCATACTTCATTTTTCTATTTTAAATATAAGGTATCTGATGATAATTTGGCTAACAACTCAATAATGTTATTAATTTCAGTGGAATCCCAAGGATAGCGCTTAAATCTACTCGCTGGAAATCAGAAAAACACAGTTTAGTACCGGGTTGCCTACAATCCTTGATGCACGGGAGGGCAGTCATTGTTGGTTCGTTGTTAGTTGCGTTTGCATATTAAAATTTGTCTCTGGTAAGTTTGTTACTTTTCTTATTTAAACAAAGTATTGTATTTACTGTTATGCATAATATTTTAGCTGGTTTAATGCTCTTTTTAACTGTATAAACGAATTTCAATATCGGAGTGCGCAGACAGAATTACGAACACTTTTATAATACTGGTTTTTGTTGGCAATATGGCCAAATGGGCGAAAAAACTGTAGATATGAGATTATGTTTGTCGTAATTAAGTGCATGATAAATGTGTCGGCCTTACCAGTTATGATACAAAAGTTTTCATTTGCTCTACGCGTTATAAAACAAATTAAAAACACTTTTTTCCGTAAATTTATTTTAATTTTTTTAATTTTTTGTCTAAATTTACTTTATATTAATTTTTTTACTATTTTTGTAAATTTTCAAAATATAATTTTTTTGACTATTTGGTGTTTTTTCTACGCTAAATATAGACCTTTCCACTTTATGACACCTATGGGCATATTACCTGCATATGTGCATATTACCTTCATCAACTAGCATTTTTTTTTAACAAACTGCAACGAGTGTAAGTTTTGCCTAACTTAAATTTAAAAATATTTTTCCAGTACTAAAAAGGGCCTACTTTCTTAGTCAATTATTATTATTATTTAATATCAGTTATTACTACTGTTTAAAAATATCTAACCTTATTGGTGGCCATATTACCTGCAGATACCTTATTCGCCGTATAACACGTACCTCCTTTTTTGAAAAGAAACATTCATGAAATACATTGCAAAAAATGAAATATAGATAATTGTAAAGTATAATATTATTATTACTTACCCATCATAAGTAGTATAGGGTAAGTCTAGTAATCGTTTTGAAAATCGAATTTTTTTTTGACGGATTTACACGTTTCAGACACTGGAGCTTCCGAAAAACATATTTTTAGAAAAAAAAATTGCAGTCCGTCTGTGTATATGTGTGTCTGTGCGTCTGTAAACGCTCTATCTCCCGAAACAATTGAGATAGAGACTTGCAATTTGGTGTGTACTTAGTATGTAATAATGGGAAGAAGCCTTTTGAATTTCAATAACCTCGATTAACCGGAACTATTTTTTTCGGACTCTCAAAATATTCGTTCTGATATTTTCGAAATTGTTTATTTTAAGAAATGAATATAAAAGACAATAAAAAAACATAAATTTTGCATAAAGCATGAAGTCGATCGGATAATGAGATGCCGAGATATTTGGAATCCTATTTTTCACACTCTTCGATTTTTCATGACCCTGTATTTCATCCAAATTTCAATTCAAAGATATATTTTAATTGGAAATTTGACGCTTAATCAGATGCAATAAACCGCTAGTTAATAGGATTATTATTTTTGGAGTTATAAGGAGGTTTCTTTCAAGCAATTCAGTAATCGAGCCTTTAAAGTTTATGACGTCATCAAGCCACGATTTTATTTGAATCGCGATGCATTTTATAAGTAGTTTACACATTTTAATTTTAATATTTTACATTATGCATATCAATGATGGGTAAGTATTACGGTGGCCCCCAACGACTAGTTTTTTTATGTAATATGATAGCAAAAATTATTTTCTGATATTAAAAGCGCATTTCTTTGTTTTACTTGTTAAAGAATGCAAAGAGCTTTTCTATATATATTACTTGTAGGACCAAAGAACCAGATAAAAAATTACATTTCGCAACTGTTTAAAAAATAGCTATTTCCAAATAAAAAGCTTTTTGTATAATGAAGAACAACTTTTGAAACATTTTTGCAACTGGAACTATACCTCTGAAACTAACGTTTTATGAATTAACTATTTGTTAACGATAAAAAAAGGAACATTGTATAAAGAAGCTATATCTAGCCTGATAATAAAATGATATGATTTTTTTAAAAATAAGTTTAGGTTGAAATTTTTTTATTTGTAAACCTTTGAATTACAAGTTTAAAAAATAAAATTTTATTATAGTGATAAATTGTGTCAAATGTCATACTCTGAGTTTAAACTAATTGACTCTTGAAGACTTTTATTCTACGTAGGTAAGTCTCAATTCTCAAATAATATTAACATATTTTATCAAAGATGAATGTTGTATAGGTGTTCTTAAAAACTTAGTCTATAAGTAGTATTAAATATGTACCCGTTAGGCTCCATAGTTTTCTTGCAGTGAAAGAAAATGTTATGCTTCCAGAATATGATAAAATTTTTGAAAATTATTTAGTGCCATATTATATGTTATGCGAAATTTCTACTTATAAATTTAACAATGCTTGCAAGCTATAGAGAACTTATAACACGACAAATTTGGTTTTTAAGCAGTTGTCTCTTTAAAGCATTGTCATTAAAACACAAGCATTTCAAAAAGTAACAAGAACAAAAAATCATGCGTCAAGCATAGATTATGTAACACTTTCCAACACTTCAAAAATAATTTTACAAATCTTTACCGTTTAATAAGGTGAAAGGTGATATCTAAGTAAACAATTTTGAAAACGCATAACATATTTAAAAATCCAATTTCAGGAATTACCAACAATATTCAGAAAAATATCCGAGCTCTTTTGTTTAGCCCTGTATATGATATATAGATTTTTATATGTACTAATTAGAATTCTAAATTTTAGTTCAGTTAGGAAACGCGTAGCACAGTTTTAAATTCCTTCCTGCAATTTCCGACAATAAACGGAAATGTACTCGAGAACTTTTGTACTGCACTGTATACAATCTACACAATTTATACACACCAAGTAATAGACAAAAAATGAGTTAAATTTAAAAACGCGTTCAGCAACTGAAAAAGCATTCCCAGCAATTATTATTAATAAGCAGTACTTTAACCGAATTCTTTTGTGTGTCCCTGTAAATGAACGATGAAAGCTATACGCGCCACATTATATAATTAGTCTCTTGTAGTGCAGCTCAGTGATATTTATCAATTTCAATATGTTTGAAATTGTGTAACATCATTAAAATAAACCACAAATGATTTTTCTCCCATAGACCTCAACGTAATGGAATTCTTTTGAGTGTCCCAGTAAAAAAACTATAAGGACTACACACTTCATTTCCAATACTGAACATGCCACAGTAAGCCTCAATAACATATATCAAATGAATGACGATCCGAGCATATTTACGCGAGTTAGAGCATGGACAGACAGACAGACGGCAGACAGACAGACAAACCGAATTAATAAACACTTTTCAACTATGTTGGAAAATGTTAAAAACCGATTTTAAATAATCTATGTCCAACATACCCTTACCTGTTATATTTAAGTCATAAGCTTGTATATTGCAGCCATATTGCAATAACATTGCATAGAAAGATTACGGATCAGACTCTTGATCTAATTTCTTAAGCAATAATGTACAAAAAAGTATAAGATTCGAATGTACATCGAAAAAAAATATATTTTTTGCTATTACTTATGTAAAAAATAATGCTGTTATTTTGATCTTTCTCAAAAGGTAATCTGTTGTTTTCTATTTGGACAGTACATTCTAAAATTGTGCCAATCAGACTTATTTTAAGGAAGTAATAACGCGAAATAGACATACCACGTTTCACAAAATAGATTTGCAAAAATATTTTTAAAAATTTATACATACATGTCTTTTATGAAATCACACAGTAGCACTTTGTTATATCTCGCATGTAAGGAAGGTCCAAAAATGTCCAATATATTCTATTATATTAAAATATAAAAAGAAAAATTTTGGTAATCTACAAGTAAATGCTGTATATTTATCTCCAAACTAAAATTAACGATAGGGTGTTATTTATTATTATAAAAGAAATAACTTCATAAAACGATGGCTACCACATTGAGAGTATGAGCAAGATTTATTTTTATATTTATTTACTTTCATTTTAGTTATTTTATTCCCTTTCCATTTATTTCTATCTTTTTGCTTCAAGTGATTCAAATTTCTCCTTTTTACTATACTGGCCATGTCAATTTCTGATTGGTTGTATGTCTGCTGGCTTTCAATTTGTTGTTTCCCCATTTCTTCCTGTCTAATGTCTGTTATATTTCCTTTCAGTCTTGAGAGATGCCTTTTTGCACCGAATAATAATAAAAAAACTCTTTGGAAACGCGTTGTGATTTTATTTTTTTATGATGCATTTAAGCAGTTTATTTTTATTGTATTCGTTTACCACCAGTGTATACAAGGTGTTCTAGTACACTGCGTGAGATATCTGCAGATATGGATAGAGACGATCATTTTGGGTGTTCAACATGGGGATGGGGGTCTCTGAATAAAACTTCCTAGTTTAATGACGTTCGAAAGATACTGAGTTGAAAATATTTAAGAAAAATAGAGAATTTAAATAAAAAGTTGTATTTAATATAAGAGATTTTCAAAATCATTTCTGCTCGAAGAAATGACACCACGAAATATAAATTCAAAGCTATGAATTGTTTTTCCCGATATATCTTATCCAATGCCTCACATCAGCCGCTATTTTCAAGTCGACCAATGTTGAGGGCTGTGTGCAAAAAACTTTATCTTTTAAATGCCGTCATTAAAAGAAGTCGCACCGGGTTCAGATCTAGGTAATAAGGTGGTCAATCTATATAACAAGTTATATACTTAGAGCTATTGTATATATTTTATTTTTATTTTTAGCGAGCCATGATAATTCCAACATAAGATCAATCAGCAATCGTAACAGTTCCGTCTTACATCAAACGAGCGAAGAAGATTTTTCTTATTTCTTTTAGTCATTTTCTAGAAGGTTTTCAATTGATTAATTTCAGAGAAAGAAAACGTATTTATATAAAAATACGATGAACCAGAAAAATCTCTCGAGCAAAAAGATTCATTGAATAGTATTCCTTATATCAATAAATACGTATTATACAAAGGAAATTTCCTTTATTCCATGAGCTTATAAATCCACGTCCCTATTAATCATCATTTAATTCATACATTCGGAAATGAAATAAAATAATCAAAGAATCAGGAAATTTTTCCTATAACATTTAATTGTATCTTCCATTCTTTATACTTCTATCACGATTTTATATGAATTTCAGATTAATGGGATTCCGCATGTTTTTATTTCTTTTGAAATGAAACAAAACTATTAATTAAAGAAAATGTTTAATTGCTAGGTTTTATTTCGATCCAGAGTATTTAAGAAAATACATAAATACTTTTTAACACTTTCCAAGAAAAGTTGAAAAGTGTTTATGAATTCGGTTTGTCTGTCTGGCTGTCCGTGCTCCAACTCTCGTCAATATAGTCGGATTGCTATATAATTGATATATGTTACCGAGATTTATTATAGCCTGTTCACTATTAAAATGGATAATGTAGTATTTATAGTTTGTTTACAAGAACACTCAAATGAATTTCGCTTCATTATAGTCTACTAGGGCATCCAACCCGGGCTTCCCGGGGTAGAGAATATATGCGAAGACCATTTATTTTTTATATTCAAAACTCTAATAGATTTTTTACATTTATTTATTTTTTTAGATTATCCCCTAACAACAACAAAGAGCATTTTTATATGAAATATGTCAATTATAGGGGAGATGGGGAATGAATGGGATAAGGGATGGATGGGACGTTCTCACTATTTCAGGCAATAAACTTTTTTGTTGTTGCTTCCTATCCTCATAGATTTCACTACCATAGTGTGCTTCAGAACCAAAAGCAAGAGCACATGGCTGTTTTCAGTTTTCTTCAAATTTGCATTTCCTGAAAACTCTGCTTAAAAGTAATTTTTTTTTTACATTTGAAGTTACTTAAATATCTTATGCAATATAACCAATTAAGATATATGTTGTAGTTTTTGATTTCAAGGCTTAATGGTAATTAAAAGGAATGAATATTAACCATTGTGACAAAATAATTTTTAGACAAAATGGCTGACAATTGAATATATGCATAATGGGGATGATTGGGACATTTTAAATGGGATGAATGGGATTGTCTCATTCATCCCTATAGGATGCTGAAAAATATATTTAGTAGCTAAATAATATTATATAGTTTGATAAATTAATAATTTATGGTAATTATTCTTTTAACATTTTATCCTCATTGTAGTCATCGCCTTCAGCCATTGAATGCTTCCGTTTAGGGCTCTTTTAAGGTAAAGCTGAGATGAGTCCAATATGATTGGCTAACAAATAATTCTGGAGATCATATTACAATTTACAATCTCTCAGCTTTTGCCCAGAAGACATTTTATTTCAGCTTTTAGTCCTTAACATTGAATAAAGGGAGGAAAATATTTGTGTCCCATTCATCACTGCTATGGGGATGATTGGGACATAGAAGAATTGTTTTTTCATTTCATGATATATTTCTGTATAATAATAATCTTGAATAAATATTGTGCATAAGATGTAGCCAAACATTTAATGTATGAAATGTGATATATAATATTGATAATAACTTACATAAAATATTTAAAATAAACATTTTTGTAAAAATGTCCCATTCATCCCCCATCTCCTCTATATTCAAATAAAATTTTGAAATTTATTAAAAGCATTAATTTCGTATTGGCCTCTTGACAGAAGTTTATAGCCCTTAAAAATTTCGTGATCTAGAGCAGTTTTTTTAATTCTGACATTTTCAGCGGTTTTAAGCGCTTAATTCAATTACATGTCTGCTCAATTTGTGTTTTATTTATACTATTTTATTGATAACACAATAAAGTTTTAATTTCGTTATTGAATATTAGCTGGAAACAAATGCTGAATTTTTTATATTGCTTAAAATGCAAACGGATTAATATTTTGTAATCGTCTGCAAGAAATAGAGATAGATTTAAAAAAAAAATCATGCTTGAAATTTAATTTAAATGCTATAATAGATAAGTAAATTGAGATACACTTTTCAAACAAAGTGCATTTGAAAGCAGATTTTTTTCCCTATTTAACAGTGTAAAAATTAAAAATGTGCGATGTTTAGAAATTAAAAAATTGCAGTAGTAAAAACCGGAAAACCTATATTTCATCGTCAAGTGTTGCCATTCGCAAAATGACGTCAGCGTTACGCACGGACGCGTTTGTCCTTTATAATATAGATAAGAAAAAATCGTTTACGGTGTATTTTATTGATGTTATGATATTTCCAAAGTAATGAAATTGATAGTCATCACTTAGGTAGACTAGGACATGCTTTCGTAGGAGTATTGAATATGTAGAATTTATAGTTCGTTTACAGCGATACACCAAAAAATCGCATAATTTAAGTACACTATGATCTATGAGGAAAATCGGTTGCTGTGCATTTTAATGATTTTATGATACATTAAACAAAAAGAAATTAAAAAGGGTCACTGAAGTGCACTGCAACATATTTTCTATAGATTATGGTATGCATTTTTCGGTCATTTGTATAGACGCACAAAATAATCCGGTTACAGGACTAATTATGTTTGCTGGGAGCACGTTTTCCGCTGTGGTATGCATTTTTAAACATCTAATTTTTAGTGTATTACGTGGTGTGTATAAATTCTATAGATGATATACAAGATTGTACGACAGAATTCGCACACATTACAGTATATGGATTCCTGCCATATACGTCTTCATGAGGTATAGACGTTCATGAAATTAGATTTTTAATGAGTTATGAGTTTTTTAAATGGCTTATTTAGATATCTCATTCCACTGTATTATAAAAATGAAATTTCGTAATAATATTCTGTTACTGTTGGAAAGTATTTCATAATCTATGCCTGATGCACAATTTTTCGTTCTTGTTTATTTTTAAAGTATCTTCATTTAAAGTATTCTTCAAAATCCTTTCTTCTTCGATAGGAGAAGGTTGGGATAATAAACAAAATCGTATTACTATTATTATTATTATTATTTTGGGATTGTTATAATGAAAAAAGGGTTTTGCCAACCAGTTACAATTCATAATTTGGATAAAGCTTTATTTTTATTTTTTTACCAATTTTACCAAAATTGTCTGTTTCTTATTACCTGCTGCGGGGTAATAAGAGAATTGTCTTACAATATTCACACACTGCGTTTCAAAATGATAAGAACATCCAGTAACTTTGCGATATCATAAAAAATATATAAATAATTATCAGAAAACGCCATTCTGGAGGACAAGTACAATAATCTTACATAATACGTAACGACCAAATGAAAATGAAACTTTAAATTCATTGGAAATATGAATTGTCTAAAGAACAATGATGTTGCAAAATGGTTTGAATACTGTCCGAAATTACCATTTACTCAACAGATTTCTAAACTGTATAGGGTACCACTAATACCACTTTGTGAAGAAGAAACTGAAATTTAGTATATAAAAACACTTTGAAGGCTTGGAAATTTTAAAACTTGACCACAAGGTGAGTTGTAAGAGTATGAGTAAGAGTAGTAAAAGTGCTTTCGGTAAAGGAAAAATTGTGGCTTTTAAGTATCGAGAACTTTCAGAAAAAGTTATCGCAAAAACAAAAAAGAAAAAAGAAAAGATATCCAGGTGTAATATTGAATTTTCGTTTATTAGAAGACGATTATGGAACAATGGAATGTCCACGACGTCCGCCAAAGCTGCTCAAAAGGACAAAAAGGGCCATTATAAAGATCTCAGAAATAGGAAAAAAACTTTAAGCGAGCTGGCAAGAGATTCCATGATAGTGATTTCAAAAGTACTTTTTCAAGAGTAGCCAGTTGCTCTAAGATACTGAAATACAAAAAAAGAAAACCCCAACCACGCATGATTAAAAGCATAAGCATAATCACCTGTATTGAGCGAAAGATCACATCTCCTGGAAGGTCGAATATGGCAGATATTTCATATTCGACATTACATGATTCAGATATTATATAATATACCATCAAAGAAATCAATTTGGATGGTTCTGGTGGTTGGTCCTGTTATTGAAAAGATCTGCGCAAGGTACCTTAAATATTTTTAGAACGACAGCAGGGGGAAGACTCACTCATGGGTTGGGTTGCATTTGGACGTAAAATGTCAACGTTGAGATTCCTTCTAGCCGAATGAATGCAATAAACTACCAAAATGAACTTGAAGATAAATTTTTGCCTTTTGCTGAGGCAATTATTGGACATTTGTGAATGTTCCAGCAGGACAATGTATTCATGCACACGACAAATAGAACAAGGGGCTGGTTCGACTAACGGTGTGCATCTGATGCCATGGTCATCTGCTTATCCTTATTTAAACCCATTGGAAAACATTTGAGGTCTATAAGATAGAGCAGTTAATTCAAATGAAAAACAATATGCCACAATGTTAGTAGTAAAAACAGGTGTCATCTTCCACGGGGAAGAAATAGATAAAAATACATTAAGAGGCTTGGTCCGCTCCATACCTGATTGTGTTTTTGCATTAATTAAAAAATGTGGTCAATATACTGGTTACTAAGCTTTTATTTTTTTCTGTGTTCATATCATTATGCAATTCTTCAAAATGGAGATATGCAGATTCCTTCATCTAAAAATTATAGTTTCAATTATATTTTGTTATGAAACATAAATATTTGTTCTATTTATAAAATTTCTTAAGTTTCTTTTGTAGCATTTTCCTTCTTTTTTATGCTTGAAAAACTCGGTTTCCATATTGTGATATGGTGTCACATATATTTTTCTTAAATTAATCCTTTTCTTTAATTTTCAGTTTAAACTATCTTTTAATTACTTAGTTATTTTATCCTAACTTTTATTTCAGCTCCCGCCGTAATTTTCCTCCATTAAAAGAAAATATCTTTAACATATGCCCTTTATCAATAAAACTTTCTCACATAGATAGAATTCATTTAAACGATTAATCACCATCACTAGATATCCAAAAAAGAAAAAGAAAAGAGATAAATATTGACTTTGTATTCGGTTTGCATTTTATTTCTCATTCCGTCCAACGTTCGGTAGAAATGTCTGTGTCTGCTTAATTTTTGAGTTTAGCCTTTTCGGTAAAATCCTAAACATTTTCCAGTACATGAGAATTGTTTTGTCTACTTCAGCTAGATTCCCAAAACTTTGCTCTCAACGTACATTTGGCATTCACATTCTTGTTGGCTCACTTTTTAGGACTGCTATTCTGGTACCCCTGTCCTGTAATTCAAAAATTCTCCTAATTGCCTAATGCGTAACTGATAATTTTTAGCTTATATGACATCATTCATTTTCATATGCTCTTTCGCCAATTTCATGTTGCCAATATGTGTATGGCATGAAAATCGACATGTGCCGGAGGGCTCATTCTCTCTCTAGCACGGCCTCTGATAAGAAGTTAATAATGTAAGCTCACGTTAGTTAAAATGCTCTCAGGCACCATCCCATCCCTTCATGTACGTACTTTGTAATCGTACGCTTATAACTCGAAGTTTAATAAACAAATATCGTAAAGAATCTTTTCAGAGCATTTAATTCTACAGCCTACTGCCTTTTTATGTTACTTTCAATGGATGCATATCACCTGGATTATTTTTCACGCAATGTACTTTTAAACACGTAGAATCCGACACCATAAATCTTGGTGCCTGTACAGGGCATTCGCTGAATTTTTCATTAACTTCATGGGATGGTGCCTGCCTGTTAGTTTGCCTGCCTTTTTTTTGAAAGACCTGTTTATACGGATTCAATATTTCTACACTCCTGCCGGATCCCTAGATGTTTCTTTTACTGGACTAAGGATTTCTGTTCTCCTGTCAGATGATTGCTTGTCTGCCGGATGATTGTGTGTCTGCCGGATCCTTAAATGTTGCATTTACTGGACTAACAACGATTTCTGTTATCCTGCCGGATGATTGCTTGTCTGCCAGATGATTGCTTGTCTCCCAGATGATTGCTTGTCTCCCAGATGATTGCTTGTCTGCCGGATCTCTTGTCTGTTTTCCAAATTTCATGAGTTCAAGATTTCTACACTGCAGCCGATTTATACCAACTGAGGCGGTTTATTCTTTCGAAAACAAAAAAAAAGATGAAATCCCGATGTTCGCCTGCCGTCGGTCGCTCCCGCTGGACTCTATCACTTCGAGGTAGGCCTAAGAAGCTGCGATATGGACGATTTCTGACTTCAAGTTCGCCTCGCATAGCGTTAATGGGTGCTCTACGATCATCGATATTGTGTGGTTTTTTTTTCTAATTCTGCTGGCCCTTCAAATCTCGTGCTTTAAAAGTGAAGTATGTTTTTTTTTTTAAATATGCGAATGAGCATGCATTCATACGTCGTACCTACAAAGAAAGTTCGATTTCTTCCCTAATAGTGTGAATCATTTTTATAAAAAGTGCCGGTACATCTACAATGATGAAAAATACATTCGTCAGTTTTGATTTTTGGTGTCACCACATGACATTGAAAACTTTCACTTTACAGTACATTTTCTACACTAGTACTGTTTATAGTAGCTAAAAAGCAGTTTAGTGAACAAAACAAAAAACATATACAAAAAAAAGAAAAAATATTTTTCATTTATAGTATAGAGTTTCAGAAAGTAAAGAACTACAGGAAAGAAATTTATATATATTAACACGAATGGTTCGAAAAGTGAGTATGAGAAAAGAAATATTAAATGATGTTGTATTTTTATAATTATTATTAGCTTTTTATTTTGACTGCATATGAGTTTTAAATTAATAACGTAAAATAATCTCTAAATATTTTTCTTGTTTAAATATTTTTGTTTTCTCATGCTCACATCTGTTTTCTTTGAATAATAACATTCGAAAATAGTTTTGGATTGCTTAGAAAGATCTCGCGATACTTTTTTACCAATGCTATTTAAGAACTCAAATGAAAAGCTAACGATAATATTATGAAATAAGATTTTTCATATTACTAAAATACTTACTGACTGTTCACCATATTTGCTGGAATATGTTCATATATTTCCAAAAAAAATCAAGATAATCTAGTGACAAAGGATCCAATTCAGGATAAGTATTGAATTAATCTCATTCTTTTGCATTGTTGTGTGTGTTAAAAAAAGAAAAGAAATGAAGAACACGTTATATATATATATATAGATTGATATGAGTACTTGTGGAAAATATAAAACCCTATAGGTATATAATATTTTATACTTTGAACCGCATCTCATATTTTTATGTCGTAATTTGAAATGCTTAATTTATAATTTAATTATCTGAGTGATATTAAAAAAATCTAGCAATACAATTTACATTTTTACTGTAATAATTTGAAAATTTCTGAATTTTCAGGTAAGTTATGTTTTATTATTTTTATTGTATTCGCATTATTCAGACATTGCATTTTTCTATGTGTTTTTTAAATACCCATGTTCTTATTTGCATAATTAAGTCTGACTAGTTAATGAATAACTTTAAGGTGGATTATCCATCCATTATCTATTAATGCATAACTAGTTCTTACAGTTCGTATACTATAGAGCGAACATGAAATATGTTGTCTTATCATTTTATCATGTTGGAAAAAAAATTTTTTTTTTACTTTAAAATATTTTTAATTTAAATGTACTGCATTCAAGATTAATTTCCACCTATGATTATTATCTTGTGATAGTTTGAAATTTTAGGTTATTGAATAAAGAAAAAGGGGTAAGTTTTTTTTGGTGCATTCTGGTATTTCTTATTCATTTAGTTAAGAATTTGCACGAGAATGCTTGCAAAAAAATAATAAATAAATAAATAAATAAAAAGAAAAAAAATATTTTCAGGTTCAACATTAATTTTCGTTAAATGCTTATTAATTTTCTAAAATTTGTGTTGATAATAATGTGTTTTGAAGAAAACCCATATTTCATTAACGATGTGTCAGGTTTTGCAGATATAAAAGTAAATGCATCAAGTCATATTTTAATTTACGATTTAAAGGTTTTCAAATATTTCTGCAAGTAGTGACTTCTCTATTTTTTATTTTTGACATCAATTGTTTAGTGTAAGTGTTTTAATGTGCTTATTTTTAGATTATTATCGGTAATATTTAAATGACATTTCTGATAAATGTATATTGTTTCTATATCCAAATATTATAGAGAAATTAACAACTTACATTTGGATGTGTTTCTGCTGGTTTGAAACTGCCATAAGATACATGCAATTTTATAATATTGCACTTTTCAGATAAATTATGATTACATTTATTTTTATAGTTCAGGGATTTAGTACTCCCCTCCCCCCTCTTCTCCTATTTCAAAATGTTAAAATATATATATATATATATACAACATTTACTATTCTTCTTCTTCATTTTACATGTATATTTTTTTCATCTATAATTTCACTTTGATAAACACATTAGTCAAGTGTAAATAAATAAACACATAATTAAAAATAAAATATAATACTTTTTCATTAAATAATACTTGTTTGCTGATGCAAAATAAGTGGTGCATTACTGAATCACGCCTTAATGGTACTTATATTATTTTTAATATTGCGATTCTTAGAGATCTACTCAGATTTCTGTTCAATGCACTCATTTCATGAAACTTTCATGAGTAACGCATCAAGTATTTCATCCTGTTAATTTACACAACTTCTTACACATACTTCTATCATCTATACTTAATGCACTCCATTTTATCATTTACAGTTTTTTTTACTAATCAATGATATACACTACTAGTTAATGCCTTAAATATTACCAGTTAATTAATATTACACAAATTACTAATCAATCATGTATTACCAGTTAATGTATTAACACAGTCATTTAATGTGACATTCTTTCTTTTCTCATTCACACATTTTAAAATTCATTGTTCTTTCACATTAGATGCATTTGATAATTTCAACGGTATTTGTAAGTTCTAGTTACACCATATACTATTAAACCTTAGGTGATATACAACTGGACTTATTTACCTTTTGCACTCGCAATAATGTTGATATTATTTATTTGCTGATTAATAATAACATTCTATCGTAAAATTATAAGCAGCATTTTCTTTTCCTTGTTTTTTTTGCACATACACTTTAACATCCATTTATTCCAGTTAGAGATACAAAGGTACAGTAATTTAATTTTTTTTAGAAAAAAAAAAAAAAAAAAAAAAAAAAAAAAAAAAACCTTTTTCATTAAATTAAATTTGTTTACAGTTGAAATATAGATCTGTGCATTACTGAATCTGCCCTAGTGGTTTAAGGATATTATTTTTATAATATTAGGATTTACTAAAAATCTATTTTGATTTTTTGTAATGCACATGGCTTCATGAACCTTCATGATAAAAGTATCAAATATTTCATTCTGTGGACTTACACGAATATCTTACACGTTTCACTTACTTATAACACTACATTCCATCAGTCACATTTTTATATATCATTTAAAAATTTCTGTCACTGGTTCTACTTGTTGATTTTTATTCTTGACTTATTAAATGGTAACATATTTTAGTACAAATAATAGATAACTTTTCACTGTACATGTCCTAATATAATTTCTTTTTCTTTTTTCGATTTATTTATTTTCTTCTATAGAGTATGTGTCGCACCTCAATTACACCCCTTGTCTTGCCCACTCAGTGCTCGCGAATTTATCTTTTTAAAGTTCATTCAATATAGGTAATTTTTAAAGACATACATTTTTTTCTCGAATTTTTTTTTCATACACTACACTTGTTTCTAGAAGTATATTTATTCACAGTTGTTATGTTATCGCAAAATTTTGGTCTTTATACCAGCTGTATGTTCTCTCGAAGTTACATATATGGGTTTGCATACATTGATTTCTCACACATCTTTCACATACTTACTGATTTTACATTTTCTACACTTTATTAAATGTATTCTAACCACCAGTCATTTTTTTTTCAATCTAAGCATATTTATAGGTGATAGGGAATGTAAGCAAACGAAAAACAAAATTACGTTTTGATACACATAATCAATTGTTACATTATGGAGTTGAGTGACTTATGGCAGTGTTTCAAACATTTTTTTTTTCTTCACATACAGAAATTCAAATATTTCTGAATCCTCATCTCTATCATAACTTTGTTTTAAATTCATGTTGTGAGTTTAAAAATAAAATTAGAAACGCATAAATTTCCAAATTATACCTTTATTCATTATTTTGGGGATTAATACAGAATCCTTGGTTATTTATGCTGTATTTCTGTTTATTTGTATATTATATATGTTATATATATATCATATTACTCCAGTATTTTATAATGATTATAGTATTGATCAGTACCCATATTTAGCCACATTTAATGCTTATTATAATGCAAGCATATTTTTAAATTAATGCCAGCTGGTAACTGACCTGTAAACATAGGCCTAATGTTTGTTTTATTTGTATGTGCACAATTTGATACAGGTCAACGTCTGACTAAGACACATTGAAAAAGTGATCACGAATTTTATTAAAATTGCTGCAGCTGTTTCTAAATAGAAACAATATATGATGTCACCTGTATGACAAATTTATGGTACCAATATAATTATATCATGATATACTTTTATTTTAGGATGGATGCCTGCTAAGAGAGATCTTCCATTGCTGTTTGCTTTTTTTGTCATGTTTAGTTTTATTTACATGTATCTGCTATAACTGATGTAGTCGTAAGAGCATATGAAGATTTTTTTCGTCCTCAATTCAAATTTTTTCGTCGGTTTAAGGGGAGATATATGTGATGTGGTATCACATATATTTTTCTTAAATTAATCCTTTTCTTTAATTTTCAGTTTAAACTATCTTTTAATTACTTAGTTATTTTATCCTAACTTTTATTTCAGCTCCCGCCGTAATTTTCCTCCATTAAAAGAAAATATCTTTAACATATGCCCTTTATCAATAAAACTTTCTCACATAGATAGAATTCATTTAAACGATTAATCACCATCACTAGATATCCAAAAAAGAAAAAGAAAAGAGATAAATATTGACTTTGTATTCGGTTTGCATTTTATTTCTCATTCCGTCCAACGTTCGGTAGAAATGTCTGTGTCTGCTTAATTTTTGAGTTTAGCCTTTTCGGTAAAATCCTAAACATTTTCCAGTACATGAGAATTGTTTTGTCTACTTCAGCTAGATTCCCAAAACTTTGCTCTCAACGTACATTTGGCATTCACATTCTTGTTGGCTCACTTTTTAGGACTGCTATTCTGGTACCCCTGTCCTGTAATTCAAAAATTCTCCTAATTGCCTAATGCGTAACTGATAATTTTTAGCTTATATGACATCATTCATTTTCATATGCTCTTTCGCCAATTTCATGTTGCCAATATGTGTATGGCATGAAAATCGACATGTGCCGGAGGGCTCATTCTCTCTCTAGCACGGCCTCTGATAAGAAGTTAATAATGTAAGCTCACGTTGGTTAAAATGCTCTCAGGCACCATCCCATCTCTTCATGTACGTACTTTGTAATCGTACGCTTATAACTCGAAGTTTAATAAACAAATATCGTAAAGAATCTTTTCAGAGCATTTAATTCTACAGCCTACTGCCTTTTTATGTTACTTTCAGTGGATGCATATCACCTGGATTATTTTTCACGCAATGTACTTTTAAACACGTAGAATCCGACACCATACATATCATTTTGAAACGCAGCATATAAAAACTATATTAAAGTGAATAAATTTATAGGAAGAACATTAAAAAAACTCTTTTAACATAGCTTGTAAGAATTAACAGAAATAAAATTTTGTTTTTTAGTTACAAAGTCTAAAAAATAGACTATTTGAATTACAAAACAAAATCCCTGTATTTGTCTAGAAATTAATATACATTTCTAGATACATGATTAATGCAAAATATGAAAGTACACATTTTAAGCTTAGACTGAAATAAGAGACTAAATCGGAAACTTACATAGACAGATATTGCGAGATTCTAAGAGATTCTTGTCTCTTTTCACCCATGAAAAAATAAACAAAAGGGGTAGCAAGACATTGTTAAAACTACGTACCTAAAACAAACTTTTCACAATTTACAATGTAGAACATGAATTAACATTTTATTAGTCAAAAACTGACATATCAGTTAGATCTTAAATTTAACTCACTTTACGATATAAAATTTTATTGTGAAAAAATTTTCAATCATTATAGGTAGCATTAAAGAAAGGAGTTGTTCAAATACAAAAAATCATGCATACAAATAATGCTATTTATTTACTTATTCATTTATTTTGGTAAGGTAGGGAGTAGGCAATAGTAAGGTGAAAGTACGAACTACATTTTAGAATATTTTGTATATTGTTAAATAAATATTAAGGGTGGATTTCTTTGCCCTCCTCTTAATACTCCATTTTCCCTTACATATGTTGCAAAACATACCAATTATTCTAATCCCATGATATGGGCTATGTAGTTGAATCTTGTCGTTAATATGTCTGTCACCGTCAGTTATTGGTGGATAAATTGAGCTATTTGGATGATATTCGTCACAAATATCTTATAAATTCCACTTTTCTACTATTCATCATTTAATTCATACATTCAGCAAAGAAATGAAATAGTGCAATAATCGGGATAATTTTCGTGTAACATTTGATTGTATCTTCCGTTCTTTACACTTCTGTCACGATTTTATGTAAATTTAAGATAAATGTTGGTAGGCATATTATATACATTAAGGGTGGGTTTTTTGCTCGTTTCTTATTACTCCTGTCATTGAATACCCCCACCGTCTCCTACCTAAGTTACAAAAAACTATTCTCTAAATCTCTTGATTTTAGGTAATGTACTTGAGACTGTGCATTAATATGTTTTCATCATCAGTTCTTGATTGTTCAGCTGAATGATTTGCATGATATGCATACCAAATATCTTATAAATTCCCCTTTATTAATCATCAGTTAATTAATACAATCTGAAGTGAAGTTAACAAATATCAGTCGCAAATATTGCTGTGCATCATACAAAAACATAATCGAAAAAATATCAAACAACCAATACAAGTACCGTTGAAACTCGATTAGTTGAATTTACATTATAATTTATGAACCATTTCTATTACGGAATTTAAAAACACTGTAAAACAGAGAAATGTTCTTTGATATAGCAAGAAGGATTCTGAAATTATAATATAACCTCTTTCGAGTTACAAGATTCCGAAAATCGTTCTTATATCTTCAGAAACCAATAGATTTGCGAGATTTAAAGGAGCATTTCTAAACAAAAGTTTCTTTTACTGCCCGTAATTTTTAGGAACGTTTTCGAGTATTTTGTAATGTATAGTGTATTTACCAGTTTTTCCAATCCGGTATCAAAACGAAATATCGATTTTTCGGATGCTATAATTCTCAACTAAATATTTTCAGCTGCTAGCAGACTTTCTACATACAAGAGTAACAAAATAATGTTTATTTTACGCTATTCATTTAACATGTTTGTTGAACATGAAGATTTTTACCTGAGATCCAATGAAATAATGACCCAATGATTATATGAAAATCCAATATTTCGTACTGATACTAGATTGAGAAAACTGTGTGGCTACTTCGTAACTGTACTGTATGGCCACACGGAAAACATACCAGCAGTAGTCCATTTGACCACAGACATTGTGAATATATTGTGCCTGACTACTTTTGACTACTTTCTGTAGGGATATTCCTTCTCTACCTATAAAAATGGATTAACCGAAGTGTATACAGAATTCACCGGAGTGTATAGAGAATTCAAAGACTTCAGTGAACATTAGAACATGCTTCACACTATCCGCCGCAAAATAGACTGATTGATTTCAAAGATGTTTTGCGCATGACTAAAACAAGCAACATGTAACAGTTACACAGGGTGTCCCAAAAGTCCTTGACACTTTTTAAAATTCAGTAAAATATCAAGCAATTGGCGTAGGAGAGTGTGATTTGCACGAAAATGTTTCTTATTATCTGAAATTCTGTTTAAGCAAATAAAAAAAAAATTGTTCCAAAAATTGCTCATAGATGACACTGCTTCTGGAAAATTATCGAATAGGTAGAATGTCTTTATACATAACAATGGCGAAAGACGCACAATGCGTATGCACAGTTTTTGTTCAAGCTATGGCAACCCACATTCCAGAAGTTAACAATACACGTCTATTCATCCTCACTCATCTAATCGAACTCACAGAAGGACGAGTATTGTTAAGGTATTCTACGTATTCGATAATTTTCCAGAATCAGCGCCATTTATGAGAAAATTTTGGAACTTATTTTTTTACTTGCTTAAACAAAATTTCATATCATAAGAAACATTTCATCCAAATCGCACTCTCGTACGCCAATTTCTCGATCTTATACTGAATTTTAAAATGTGTTAAGGACTTTGGAACACCCTGTATAGTCAGCAAAACTTTGAGCTTCTTTATGTAATATGTTCTGTAATATGCATTTTTTTCAATCATTATTTACAACAAAGTTATTGTCATCTGTAACCAGATCAGTCATTTTAACTCAACCTTTATTTGAATTCAAAATAAATGTAGTAATATTTACATTATAAAATTCATTTTTACAATAAAAACACAAAAATTGTCAGTAACGTATTTGATATTTTATACATAAAAGATAAAACCCTTTGAATATTTTACTTTTGTAGCTTGTTTTTAATCAAGCTCCGAAAAATGTTTTAAAATCGTTTTACGCTCGATAATGTACATGAGATAAGATATGCAACGGTATATAACAAATGATTTGTAAATAAAGTTTAGGACGAAGTTTAGTGCATTCATTTTTCATTCTGAAATAAACTTTACTATCTGCGTTGCGAAAGTTGGAAGGTATTCAATGTTTACTGTAATGATAAAGTAATGTATTTATGATGTAGTGAAGTGAAAATACGTTAAAATATATTAAGAAATAAACACATAAAATTTAGTTCTTATCAGAATAACTCGTTTTGTTTCAAGCTCACTGTAAATTTGTAACAAAGTTGTACTAAAAGTATAAAATATAAAAGTATGCACTTATGATGATAAATTTCAAAGCAGTTAAGCAGAGATTTTATGAAGGTATATAAGGTGATTTTTGGTGATAATGATGCATATATTTCTTTTTTATATATTTTAAATGCTATTAACTCAACGATGGATGATAATTGTATTATTTAAGGGGAAATTCGCCTTTTTACTGCTTAATGCAGAATAATTATTTCTAGTAACATATACACTACTTTTTCTGATTAATCTGCAAGAAACCCTCTGCTTTATTTATCAAAATGCTTGTATTAATAAAATTATTAAAACAACGTTAAACGCTCGTAAGACATTTAAAAACGTTTAAAAAAAGTGTCAGTTGTAACACAGTCAGATTACAGTTGTGATTGCGTTTTAAAAACAAACAAGTCATTAATGTGAGATAAAACTTTTAATTAGTTAGTAAATAAAATTAAGAAATTCGAGAATCAATATTTTTTTTCTTTAATTCATTACGTATTAAATTTATTTCCTTCTAAGATTTCAGTATTCAAAACACTTGAAATAAGATGTTTACTTTACTTAAGCTACACTTTTAAACGCAATACATAACTATACATTGTAAGTAAAAGTAAAAGACACTGTACTTATAAATTTGGTGTTAAAATTTTCAAACCTGGTTTGTGCAGAACATGATAAAACTAATTCACAGAAATCCTTAAAGAGACTTACCTAGAAGAAGAAAGAAAGAAAAGTTCATTAAGAAAAATATAAATATATGATAATTACAAACAAAAGCATAAATAGTGGCATGCCATTCAATACAATGGAACATGTAAGAAAAAAACATAATAACAAGAGGGGAAAATTCTGCTATAAGGCAGAATATAGATTGCCACACACGGCTTTTATTTAAAAAATAAATAAACTAGCTGTAACTCAGAATAAAAACGCAATGACAACAAACAATTTTAAAATATCTAAATAACAAATAAAAATTCCCCTGTTAAAGTGTTGAGTTGTTCATGTTCAATAACCATTCGATTTAGAAAATATTTTTCTACCACTGAGCAATTTTTTTAAATGAAATTTAAATCATGTTGCTATGGTAGCAGACGATAAAACGATATCTTTGGAATAAGGGAATAAATAGAAGAAAAAATTTTGTTGATGTTTGTGATAAAATGTTTTTCTTTATTTTTTAAAAATGTATATACATAATTCACTTTTATATTTTAACAGAATAATAAGTTTATAATAATTGGTTACTCATGCTATGGCCAGTATACACGATACACGTCGAGCCACAATGCCTTTATCATTATCTTTTTACGTGTAAAAGTTTCGCTACGGTACTCCATTGTGAAGTTTTGTAATTTTTGAAATCTAATATTTGAAAAACGACTTAATCATTAGATTTGAAATTTATATAAAGAAAAATACAATTTTTTACCATTCTAACGCAGTTTGTAAAACAATTTTGTGACAAATACTTTTCGAGTTATTAATTTTTTAAGTAACTTCAAATGTTTCATTTTCCGAGATTAATCTGTGGCAACGATGAATTGCTGTGACTTTTCAGAAACATGAAAAATGATAGAGATTGAAAGAATAAGCCACCCTGTGTGTGGCTAAAAAGAAAAGTACCCAGTTAAACTGATGACATTGAGCTTACAGTTTATTCACACTAATAGTATATTATACTCTTATTTCAAAGAATAATGCCCATCGAAAAATAAAGAAATCGACAATAAATTAAGAGGGGGGGGTATTAATCCCCCGTTTCAATTTTATAATTAACGAATGAATCCCCAAAACTAACCAGGGAAGCGCCTAAGCACAATGAACCTATATACAAAATTTGAAGCAAATCGGATAATTCTGCATGAAGAACCCATTTATCTAAATTAAGAAAGGATTAGCCCCTGTCCCTCCCTTTTGTGTTTAACCAACGAACTCCCAAAACTAATCAGGAAAGCGACTTATCACAATGAACCAATATACAAAATTTGAAGCAAATGGGATAATTCTGCATGAAAAACCTATTTATCTGAATTAGAGAGAGGATTATCACCCCGTTCCCCCCCCATTTATTCTTAACCAATGAACCTACAAAACCAATCAGGGAAGCGCCTTATCACAATGAACCTATATGGAAAATCTGAAGGAAATCGGATATTTCTAAAAAGATTTATCGCGTTACGTACGTACATGCAGGACCAGAGGGCACATTAGTTCTCAGGCTTTGATAGCCTGTGAGCTAAATTGAGAAATATCACATATAAATATCACAAGAAAGGGAAGACAATATGTTGCCTATAATCAGACCATCAGATTGTTTGTAAAATCTTTAATTGACTTCAGCATTATAATATCTCAAATAAACATTTTCAGCTGCATAACGTAATTCAAACATCCAATAGTAACAAAATAATGTTAATTTTAAAGTTAAGGTTAATGCTGTTAATTTATTATGTTAGTCTGTAAAATTTGTTAGTTGAACATGAAAATGTTTACTTGAGAATTGATTGAACCACAAAAACAGATATTTAGTGTTAAGAAAACTGATTAATGCACTTTAAAAACTACTTGAGAACGAATTCATTTTTGAAACGAGCAGCAAAAGAAACTTTTGTTTGAAAAACGCTACATTAAATCTCGAATATTTTTTGGATCTTAAAGCTTTCTGAGGATAAAGGAATGCTTTTACGGAATCGTGAATAAGTTTCACTAGATCCAGAAACATTTCTCCCCCCCTTTTTTTTCTTTACAGCGTGTAGAATGATTTCACAAAGATTGTATAAGAGAACTGCATGAATGTACAAGTATGCAGTAGAGAATGGAAAAATGGAAATGAAAAATGACTGCATGTAAACGTATAGTATTATTTTTAGCATTAAAATGTCTTTACAAATAATCAATTTGGCAGAGTCATTACATGACGTGATATGAGGTTAAATTACATGATGTAAATTAAACATGATTTAATTCAGCACAGTTTTTAAAAAATCTACCCGTGTTAAAAGAAATGTACATTCTATAGATAAAAAAAATATTAAGAATAAAATCCTCGTGTAAAATATCAAACCTTATAGAAATACAAAGAAATCTGAAATCTTTGGACTTATTTTGAAAACTTGAGGTTCTAATATGCTGAAAAAATATGAATGCACATATATTAATAAAAAGAAATCCTGTGCAAAATATTAAAAGGCATGTTTGTACATAAAAGTTATGAATAACTGTAAGTCAAAATTTTAAAAGTAATTTGTAGTAGCTCTGTTTTAGTCATTTTTTTCTGTATTATCAATTTCCATAATTTGTATAATAAATAAAACATCTTTTTTAAAAAAAACTGCGTAAAGATGTTTTTCAAAAAAATTACTACTAAAGACTTGTAAAGTTTCAGCTCTTCAAATTCCCTGGCCTCAGATGCTCTGCGTGTATACTAAAAAAAATTCTTTTGGTTTTACAGTAAAAAAAAAAAACTGTTATCCAGGTCGAGAGTAAAAAACTGTTTATTTTAAGAAAATAATATGTATTTTTACTATCAATTTTCTGTTATTGTAACAGATTTTGCTCGTAAATTCCAATAAATGCAGATCATTTCCGTAAAATAAACGATTTTGTAGTGACGTCTTGACTGACAGTTTAAAAAAAAAATTAAATCACCTGATTATTTCTTACAGTGTAAACCACAATTAAGCAAGCTAAACAGTTTCATTCGCCCAATTCCAGTCAAATATGAAATTTAAGAGATTTATGGGAAAGCAAAAACTTAACTTTAATATTTCTAGGCATAACTTAAACGTAAAATCCAATTGTTTACAATTTGTAAAGTTTTCGTACATGTTTCTATACATTAAATGATGTTTCAAAGTGTTATTATACAAAAGATTTTTATGTGTTTGAGAGACAATCTTAAGAAAATATTTTCTTTTTACAGGGTGTTTCACAAAGGACCCCTAACTTTAAAAATCAATAACTCGGAAACGGTGATAGATATAAACATGAAACCAGTGGTATGTTTATTAAAAAAAACGTAAGAATCTTATACGCAAAACTCAAAATTTAGTTAAAAATAGCACCGATAGATGGCGCTGAGAGCATTAAGAATCCTTCTAAACATAATTCAAAAGCATAGAAAGACGCTAGTCGTCGAAGATTTCGTCATTGAAATCTGGCCGCTATAAGCGTATAATGAAAATAATTCCGAAAGTGGTGTATACCGTGGAGGAACATGTGTTTATTGTGTTGGAGTACCACCGATTAAATCAGTGTTCTACTGCCTTAAGCAGAAGTTTTCAAACACGATCTCAAGTCGCAAAAGGCCCAGGGGGAAAAACAATTCGTGAGCTTTTCAAAAAAATTCAACAGACAGGCAACGTGGCCGATGCAAATTATTTTCACTATACGAAAATAGCGGTCAGATTTCAATGGCGAAATTTTCTACGGCTAGTCTTTCTATGCCACTGAGCTCTCTTTAGAAGGATTCTTAACGCTCTCAGCGCCATCTATCGGTGCTATTTTAAACTAAATTTTGAGATTTACGTATAAGATTCTTACGATTTTTTTAATAAACATACCACTGGTTTCATGTTTATATCTATCACCGTTTCCGAGTTATTGATTTTTAAAGTTAGGGGTCCTTTGTGAAACACCCTGTATAACTTATGTTGTTATTCATTGTTCTTCCTACTCGAGCAGGTTATTTTGTTCGGATAAAATATCCGCCCATTGACAATGGGAGATGATTGATTTCCTATTCGTTTATACTGAATAGAAACCAAAATTTGACCAGTGTCATTTTATTCTTTTATATTTTATTAAAGAAATATTTTAAGAAAATAATAGTTATTTTGTCGTAATTATACATGGTGTAAAAAATTACGACAAGAAAAGAAAGGTTAAAATGAAAGTTGGCCATCTTATTTACAATTATTCTATTACATTGTAAAAATATATAAATAAATAAATAAATAAATAAATAAAAATCTGTTGATTTTACAGAAAAAACTGTCAGCCAGGACATCAGTAAATACTGTTTACTTTACGTAAGAAATCTGAATTTCTTATCAACTTTCTGTTATTTTAACAGATTTTGCCCGTAAGTTCATAATAAATACAGATTCTGTGAAAAAAAAAACAGTTTTTTAGTGACGTTCTGGATAACATTTTTTTCTGAAAAATTAACAGATTTTTTTTTTTTTTTTTTTTTTTTTTTTGCAGTGTAAACCACAATTAAGCAAACTAGCCGTTTCATTCGGCCAATTTCAGTAAAACATGAAAGTTAAGAGATTTTTGGGAAAGAAAACTGCATCTTTAATATTTCTACTAGTACCCTAAACGTAAAATCCAATCGTTCACAATTTGGAAAGTTTTCGTACATTTTTCTGTAGATTAAATGATATTTCCAAGTGTTACTATACAAAATATTTGTATGTGTTTGCGAGTCAATCTTAAGAAAATATTTTCTTTTTATAACTTATGTTGTTATTCATTGTTCTTCTTACTCGAGCAGGTTCTTTTGTTCAAATAAAATATCCACCCATTGACAATGGGAGATGATTATAATATTATCGATTCAAATATCGATTCGATATTAAATATCGATTCCGATTTCCGATTCATTTATACTGAATGGAAAGCAAAATTTGATTAGTGCCATTTTATTCTTTTTTTGAGAATTATTTTATTAAAAAAATACTTAAAGAAAGTAGTAAATATTTTGCAATGATTCTACATAGTAAAAGATTACGACGAGAAAAAAAAAAGGGTTAAAATAATTGTTGGCCGATCTTATTTACAATTATTATGTTACACTGTAAAATAAATAAATAAATAAATAATATAAAATACGTTGATTTTACAGAAAAAAACTGTCAGCCAGGATGCCAGTAAAAACTGTTTATTTCACGGAAATAATCTGTATTTATTATGTATCTTCTGTTATTTTAACAGATTTTGCCCGTAAGTTCATAATAAATACAGATTATTTCGGTAAAATAAACAGTTTTGTAGTGATGTCTTGGCTAACACTTTTTTCTAAAAAATAAACAGATTTTATTTTTTATTTTTTTTTAAGAGTGTAAACCAGAAGTAAGCAAGCTAATCCTTTCATTCGGCCAATTCCAGTCAAACAAGAAAGTTAAGAGATTTTTGTTAAAGAAAAAATCGCAACTTTAATATTTCTAGGCATAAATTAAACGTAAAATGCAATCGTTCAGAATTTGCAGAGTTTTCGTACATGTTTTTATACATTAAATATTTTCAAATGTTATTATATAAAAGATTTTTATGTGTTTGAGAGTCAAGCTTAAGAAAGTATTTTCTTTTTATAACTTATGTTATTATTCATTGTTCTTCCTACTTGAGCAGGTTCTTTTGTTCGAATAAAATATCCGCCCATTGACAATGGGAGATGATTGATTTCCTATTCATTTACGCTGAATAGAAAGCAAAATTTGACCAGTGTCATTTTATTCTTTTATTGAGAATTATTTTATTAAAGAAATATTTTAAGAAAATAGTTATTTTGTCATAATCATACATGCTGCAAAAATTACGACAAGAAAATAAAGGTTAAAGTAAAAGTTGGCCGATCTTATTTTCATTTATTTTCTTTACTGTAAAAAAAAAAAAAAAAAAAAAAAAAAAAAAAAAAAAAAAAAAATCTGTTGATTTTACAGAAAAAACTGTCAGTCAGGACATCAGTAAAAACTGTTTATTTTACGGAAGTAATCTGTATTTCTTATGAACTTTCTGTTATTTTAACAGATTTTGCCAGCAAGTTCGTAATAAATACAGATTATTTCCGTAAAACAAATAATTTTTTAGTGATGTCCTGGCTGACTGTTATTTTCTTTACTAAAATAACCAGATTTTTATTTTTATTTATTTATTTTATTTTATTTTTTTTTACAGTGCAAACTACAATTAAGCAAGCTAATCGTTTCATTTGGCCGATTCCAGTAAAACATGAAAGTTAAGAGTTTTTTGGTAAAGAAAAATGCAACTTTAATATTTCTAGGAGTAACCTAAACGACAAATCCAATCGTTCACAATTGACAAATTTTCATACATGTTTCTGTACGTAAGATGATGTTTCCAAGTGTTATTATACAAAAGATTTTTTGTGTTTCAGAGTCAAATTTAAGAAAGTATTTACTTTTGATAACTTTTTCTGACATTCATTGTTCTTCTACTCGATCAGGTACTTTTATTGGAATAAAATATTCGCCTCGTCACAGTGAGAGATGATTTATTTATACTAATAAGAAAGCAACATTTTGGCAGTGTCATTTTATTCTTTTATTGAGAATTATTTGATTAAAGAAACATTTAAAGAAAATACTAGCTATTTAACAGTAATTCGACATGGTGAAAAAATTAAGACAAGAAAGGAAAGGTTAAAATAAAAGTTGGCCGTTCTTATTTACATTTATTCTAATACACTGTAAAAAAAAAAAAATCTGTTGATTTTACAGGAAAAACTCTTAAACAGGATATCTGTAAAAAACTGTTGATTTTACTGAAGTAATTTGTATCACTTATGGACTTTCTGTTATTAAAAAAAGTTTTGCTAATTCCTCATAAATACAGATTATTTCCCTAAAATTAAAATAAATAGTTTTTATTGGTGTCCTGACTGACTTTCTTTTCTGTAAAATCAACAGACTTTTTAAAAGTGTAATAAGGCAATGCAGACAAATATTAAGCAAGCTAAACCGTTTATTTTAGACAATTACAGTCGAACATGAAAGTGAAGATTTATGGGGAAGAAAAAACGCACTTGTAATATTTCTACGACTAACCTAAACGTAAAATCAAATCGTTCACACTTTGCAAAGTTTTCATACATACTTTTATACATTACATGATATTTCCAAATGTTATTATACAAAAGATTTTTAAGTTTCAGAGTCAGTCTTAAGAAAATATTTTCCTTTGAGAACTTCTCCTGTGATCCCTTGTTCTTCCTACTCGAGCAGGTACTTTTGTTGGAATAAAACTACATTTGTTGAGCTTTTGTTGTCCTAGCCACAATGGCAGATGATTGATTTCCTTTCCATTTATAATGAAAAGAAAGCAAAATTTGGTCAGTGTCATTTTCCTCTTATGAGAATTGTTTGATTAAACAAATATTTTAAGAAAATATAGTTATTTTGTAATAACTCTACTTAATGAAACAATTACGACAAGAAAAGAGAGATTAAAATAAATGTTACAGATATAATTTACATTTAGTCTCCTAATAGCACAAACATTTGATGCAATGTGACAGTAACGGCACAATCGTTACAATAGGTTAAGTCACAACTGTGATCCAAATGTAACTTCTTTATTTTGTCATATGGCGCTCAGGTAACCGTCATATCCTGACTTCTCTGTGAAGTCAGCTTGACAGATTTTTGAGTCATTTGTCAAAATAATTGACAAACAAAGTTTAATGTATTTAAGCTTTTCATTTTAATTTAAATTTAGATTTATACTCTGAAAATATTGTTTAATTTCAGAAAACAAATCATTTTAAATTGAAAAAGTTTCCGATATATATTCACTAATTTTCTATAAAATTAATCCTTCGTGCCCACGAAATTTTCAAAGCTTGAAATTTTCAATTTTTATGAAAATTACAGAGTAAAAAGTAAAAAAAGACAAAAGGCAAGAAAATGGACAAGCAGACAAATATACCATTTTCGGGTTCTGATGAAATTTATGATGTGACCACCACCAAAAGAAGCCCTTTATGAGGAATAAAAAATTAAAATCGGATCATCCATTCAAAAGTTATGAGTAAGATACATAAAAAAAAGTACGAACGAGGTGTATTACCTCCTTTGATGGAAATAGATTTCCAAAAGTACAATTAACTATGGACTTAATAAACTTTCAGTTTTATTGAAGAAAAATCCTACTTAATTATTATATAACTCTTTTAATGTATCCTCAAATATTAAGGGGGACAATTTAATGACCTGGAATTCTTCCTTAATTTGTAACGGGACATTGGCTTAGATGGCTTGATAATTATAAACTTTTTTTAAAACATGCAACGT
Source organism: Maratus michaelseni (assembly GCA_963931845.1). Taxonomy (NCBI): domain Eukaryota; kingdom Metazoa; phylum Arthropoda; class Arachnida; order Araneae; family Salticidae; genus Maratus; species Maratus michaelseni. Next base: position 91,719,575 of record OZ007597.1, on the reverse strand, counting down.
TCAAAATTTAAATTAAATTCCAGAATTATTTTTCTAACTTTAAAATCTAAATCTCAAAACTAAAGTTGCCCTTGATCTGTTTTTTTTTTCTCAGCCCATAATTTATTACTTCCGAACTTCAAATTATAACTAGACTTTATAAAGAACATTGCTGAAGTAAACGCACCTCTTTCTTTTTCTGTGGTCAGATCTGCAAAGGCTATTCCCGGTAAATTCTGCGCGGATTTGTCCAGATATCAATCAAAATGTCCTAATCCAATCAGTAATAACGTAAGGAATATTCTCCACCCTAGTCCCTACTGAGAAAAATTACAAGTACTTTGATAAAAACGTACTGTGCGAGTGAGAAAGCGCACTTTTCCTAATCCAATCAGTAATAACGTAACGAATATTCTCCACCCTAGTCCCTACTGAGAAAAATTACAATTACTTTGATAAAAACGTACTGCGCGAGTGAGAAAGCGCACTTTTCCTAATCCAATCAGTAATAACGTAACGAATATTCTCCACCCTAGTCCCTACTGAGAAAAATTACAAGTAGTTTGATAAAAACGTACTGCGCGTGTGAGAAAGCGCACTTTTCCTAATCCAATCAGTAATAACGTAACGAATATTCTCCACCCTAGTCCCTACTGAGAAAAATTACAAGTACTTTGATAAAAACGTACTGCGCGAGTGAGAAAGCGCACTTTTCAGTAAAAATGATATTATAAATTGACGGGAATTTCCCGAGCAACGGGCTCGGCTAAAAATGATCACCTTGTAGCAGAAGACCTAACGGACGTTAGGACCCAAATAGAACTTTGTCTTAATCCTTGTCTCGCGACCACGACTACCAATTAATTCTTTCTAAGTGGAAGACGCTCGATATGCTCTTATATATATGTGTGTATTTCCGGTTCAAAATTTATACTCGAACTTTAACGCAGTTTTGATTATCTGATCGAGCTGAAATTTTGCATACCTATTAAAGTAGATCCGATGGCAGTGCAATATTATCATCAACTAAGGTGCATAGTATTTATGCTTATTTTATAGGACCACACAAAAGATTTCGGATATATTACCACCTACAAGCAGAAATTTTAATTCAAATTAAAAAAAAATTATGTAGGTTATTGAGATACACAACAGCAGTTTTCCAATTAAAAAAAAAGTGCGTAGCTTTTGTTTTTCTTTCATTGGGCCACACAAAAAGAATTCGGTTTCATTATGCCTATGGGCAGGAATTTTAATTAAAATTCGACAAAATTTATATAGGTTACTGAGGCACACAACAGCCTTTTAACAATTAAAAATAATGTACATAGCATTTATATATATTTTACAGGAAACTTAAAGTAAAGTGAAGTGGCTTGGTAACAATTTAATTAAAATGTTTCAAGTGTTACAGCTTGGTAATAATTTATGTAAAAATGCTTCAAATTGTTAAAAAATATATAAACACTTCCTTTGTATATTACAGTCAATATTAAACAAAAACTTTATTTTGATGGCACATTTTTATTCATTGCTCTTCGCTAACGATAAGGTTCATTGTTAGAATGAAAATTCCGGTCGTTTATTATGGACGATTATTGATTTCCTATTCATTAATAATGACAAGGTAAAAGCATTTGGTCGGTGTGATTCTTTCCTTTGATTGAGATTTTTCCGAACCAGAAAATAGCTTAAGGAGAAAATTATTTTCTACTATAGTTTGCTAAAATTAGAATATAGTTCTCTTTAATTTTCATTTTTTTACTTTCATGTTTCTATTTAGAGACAATGTTCAATATAATATTTTCAGGGATGCACATTTGTGGTCTTTATTCAGTAGTTAAAGTATTTTTTAAGGTTCGATAAACAACATACGGATTGTAGATAAAGAAAAGCCTGTGCTTTTCTAGTATGATCTCATAAAAAAAATACACATCTATTTAAGATTTATGGAGTATTTTCCGAGAAATCTGATATTATATAAAACATATATGATACACCAAAATTACATTTTTGTAAGAAAATCTTTATTTTTTAATTCTTTAAAAGCAATATAAGCTGTTTACTTTGTGGCAGAATGCCTAGACACTTTTTATAAAAGCACTGTAGTGGACGAGTGCGTTTTGAGATTTCCCGTGCGATCATGGTGTGCTTTCTAACATTTTTGCGTGAATGAAACCTATTCTGTCATTTTTTACATTTAGCAAAGTACATATGGATTTCCGGAAATTTGATTGAAACGATTATTTTTGCAATGATATGTTAATTAGGTAAATGTGGATGTGCAGTGGCTCTATTTAGAGTGCGAGAGGAGGCGGATTCAGTGGATTTAGAATGCAACTCGCACTTGGCTTGTGAGTTCTCTCGTGAAATTGGACCGTGTGTTGAATTCAAATAGTTTCCGATTTGCAGTTCGGATAGAGTCTTCGGTTGCGAGTTTTCGCCAATTTGGTAAAAAGTTTAGCTTTCGATTTGAATAAATATTCACCGGAATCCACGGGATGTCATTTTGAGTTATATTATCGGCTAAATGAAAATTCTCAGGTTTCTATAGAACGAACAGTGAAGTATTTTGAAGACGAGTTAAGTGAGTTAAATTTAATAAGTTTTGGGAAAGTATTTTCCCCCCTCTCAAACTTTCATAAAACTGAGTTTCTTTTGTTCGTCTTCATTGAAATCTACCCGCTCTACTGCTAATTGCCTGTTTACTGTTAGAAATAAATTGACTGTTGTGTTTTGTTAAAGCTGTGTTATGGCTTCATTTCAAGTGAACAACCCGGAAGGGTAAGTCACACCTAGTGTTGTAAGGTGACCAAATTTTCAGGGATTCTAAGACCCGACCCGCGGAATCACTGCGCCGGACACTAAAGTCCCGATTTTTCATGATACACAAATTCTCTTAAATTTCTTTTCGCACCACGCTATTCGTTAGTCTGTATCGAGACGTACTTAACACAATAAAACCACAATTACCTGTGTAACCACAGTAAAACAAAACCTGTCTATAAAAGAAAATTTTCATGGTCCTGCGGAAATGAATATCGTAAACTTTACCTGATAAGATGGATAACTGACAAAAAAACTAAGTATTTTGCAAAGACATTATGTTTTTACACGTTTAATGTTCGTGGTTTAGTAAAACCAAATCCTCCTGTAAACATAAAAATTTCACAGTCCATACGGAGGAATGCATACAATTATAACTGCTCCTTCGGAAACTTCTCCAAAGCTGAATTTTGTTTCGGTCCCTAGTGATTCCGCTTTCACAGATTTTCGTATGCAACATTATTCTTATTATATTTATTTATAGCACAGTAAAACTTATTAAGAGAAAATCTCAAATGTCGGTAAAAAGATTCCGTTTTGGACAAGTTTTCATCTTAGCAGGTATATATTTATGATATTTGTTTCACAGGGAGTATGAATTTTTTACGTTTAAGTTAGTACTCCGTAATAGACAGGTTCTGTTTTTATAGGATTTACTATATTTTTATGTCCCGATTTAGAAGCCGATGTCTCACTTTTTTCTCCCAGTCCCGCTTTTAATGAAAATGAAACTGGCAACATCAGTCACAGGTTTAACAAAGAAACTAATATAGTAATGTCAATATTGTGCATGCCATTGAATTTCAAGTAATGAAAGGAAATAAAAGGAGGAATTCATTTTTGCTTTGCCTTGCTTACAATGAAAGTTTTAAAGGAGATGATACCTAAAATTTTATGTCATACCCTTGTTAAAATCTACAGAAGCAATGAAAAATCTGCATTCTACAATCTCGATTAGAAATACAACCGATTTATTTGATTTTTACCTTTATTACTGTTCCTATTAAATGTTGTCCCTTAAAATTTTTCAAGTATTTCAATTTATTTTTAGAAAACCATCTCCAAATAGTATTCACACGTTAATATTATTAAAGTATTAATGCCTTTAAAAGTTTGAATATTTCAAGCTTTTTTATTCTTTAAAAATTTGCGCTTGATATTGTCTCAGCGATGCAATTCCATCTAAAGGTCTTCTTTAAATTATAAGTCCAAAACTAAGTTTTTCAACATCTAATCAAGTTATTGAACATATTGCAAAAAACTAAACATAAATAAACATAAATTTATTTTACTTGGTCGTCTGTTTGCAAATCTGCAATTTTTGTAGGAAGCTAGTCGTAGTTATTCCACAAAGTAAAAATAGATCAATGCGTCTTAATGTACAAAAATATACAGTAACAACTTCCGAGTTACCAATGATTCCGAAAAGCGTTCTTTATCTTTAGAAACCTTAGAAACCAATATATTTTCAAGATTTAAAGTATTATTTATAAAAGGAAAGTTTCTTTTGATGCCACTGGAACTTCGTAACCGTTTTCGAGTAGTTTTATAGTGTATTAATCAATTTTCACAAACCGGAATATCGGGTTTTAAGATGCTACCATTTTTCAATTAAATATTTTCAGCTGCATTACTGAATTTATACATGCAAGAGTAACAAACTATTATTAATTTTAGCGTTATTGTTAATGTTTTTAATTTAACATGTTTGTCTGTAAAACATGCCTGTTGAACATGAAAATGCTTACTTGAGAGTTGATAGTATACGAAAAATCTATATTCCATGTTGAGAAATCTGATTAATACACTTTAAAAACTACTACAATCTGCAATTTGTCGCATTCCGATATCTAAAATAGTTTTTTAGAAAACAAGATAAAAACTGGGAGAATCACACAATCAAATGATCTACCACCACTCAAAAAATCAATGATCAATTTTAAGAAATCTTACGGCGAATGAAAAGTCTAATTAAGATTTATAAATGATAATTTTGATTACAATATACAGTTTGCGTCATTCCGATATTTAAAACAATTTTTGAAAAAAAAAAAAAACAGTGTATAAAACGGGAGAATCAATCAATCAACCAATCTTTCAATACTCCAAAACTCGAGAGTAAAATGATCAGTTTTAATTAATCTTACAGCGATTGAATAGTTTAATTAATATTTATCAATTATATTTCTGGCTATAATCTGTGTTTTGTCGCATTCCGATATCTAAAACAGTTTTTGAGAAAACAAGGAAAACACTGGAGAATCAATCAATCAACCAACCATTTAATACTCAAAAACTCGGGCCGTAAGTAATTAATTTTAAGGATTCTTACGGAGATTTAAAAATCTAATTAAAATCTATAAGTGATAATCCTGGCTACAATTTGCAGTTTATCGCATTCCGATATCTAAAATAGTTTCTAAGAAAATAGAAAAAACCGAAACAATCAATTAATGAAACAATTTTTGGTACTTTTCCATTAAACGTACACCAGTCATAATTTTGCGAAAAAGTGCCAAAGATGGTAAACTGCTTATTTCACATTTACAAGTGTATTAACCCTATTATTAAACCCACATAGAAATTTTTTTTTCTTTCAAGGTATGCTTTTTCGATGATTTTATTTTTCGTAAAAGATTTTATATGGGCTAATTATTTTGCCAATTGTTAAATAATGAATGATATTAAATTATTCCACAGTATTATCCATATTGTGAGATTTATTCATAAAAGTGTGTGATAAAATGATGTATTCATGATTTCGAGGCATTAAAATGACGCTGTGGTTAAAGAATGAGGTTATACACACCAAAACTTGATTTCGAAATTCCCGAATTCCTTTGACAACTATTGTTATTTATATACTTTTGGTGTACATCCATACATTTCTGTGAATAGTCTGTTAATTTACACTTAATTGAATTTATGTAAGCACCATTCTCATGAAAAAAAAATATTGGATATTTTCAGCAGTTCCAAAGAAAATCATCAATTTTATGTCTGCAAATTTTTCAGTATTTTGTATATTTAATAAAATAGTTATACTTTTAATTAAACTATACACGTATGCCAATAGGATTACCTTTCCTATCCTGTACTTAAGTTAGATTTCACAAACGCTTTTCGTAATTAATTGTGAATGACATCTTTCTTAACTTTTGTGCCAACATTTGCATTTGGCACGAAGTGGTGTTCGTCTAACGGAAAAGTACCCAATATTTCTATTCTCAAAAACTCGAGAACTAATTGATCAAATTTAAAGACTCATTCGGCAATTTAAAGGTCTAATTAATATTTATAAAAAATAATAATTACATTTTTAGCTTATAACTTATACATTTTAATTTATAAAATGGATTGGTATAAGGAAAGGACCCAGTTTTCCATAATATCATAAATATTTTTTAATGTGGAATAAAATTTTCTTTCTTTTTTCCCAAAAAACTCACTTTTAAAATACAAATGCAATACTTCAAGTTGCTATGTAGCTAGTATTAAAATAAAAATACATTTCAGCCATGTTAAAAATGTAAAGAAATATCCTGTAAAAGAAATATTCTAATCTCTCAAACTCTATCACTTTTCTTTAAAAGTTGCCGTATCTTTTTATAAACTAATATTTTTCTTAAAATTTTAATGTGTATATACGTAACAAATAATTTGCTAAATATTTTACTGCGTCTTTTAGTATCTATAACAACATAAGAAATTTTTAAATAGCCTGCAAATACGTGTCTTGAAAGATAATATTTTATATGCATCCAGTTTGTGATAATTTTCCTTCAAATTTTCCCTTATTTCCTTGCTCTCAAGGACAACAAATTTTAAGAAATTAATATTGTAAATAAATAATGAGTCACCTTGGCATTGTGCCTAAACACGGGTTTTATAAAACTCTCAAGCACGCACATTCAAGAGTGGTCTAAGAAACAATATATATATCACGTTTGTGACATTTGATAGTACTTTTTTTTACTCAAATTGTGTAAATCAAGACACGAACTTCGGAAATATTTTATGTATATTTATGTAGAAAATTCTTATTTTTATCCATTAGTTGTTTTTTCTCGTAAATTTGTACATTATCTTGCTATTATTTCATGCTTATTTGATAAATTATAAATATTGAGCTTTTGTAAATTAATGAATAAATAACGTTACATAACTCATTTGTCTATGATACGTTCTCTTAATTAAAACAAAAATTAAATATTTTCTGAGTATTTTCAATTTTAAACTTAATTAAAAGAAATCCTATCCTGGAATTAAACAATTATTTCAGAATGTAATTCTAGATTGAAATTGAAATGAAAATCTAAAATATATATTAATGTACAAAGTGTTCAGAATCAAGTGGATCAAGTATATAAAATATTATCCAGAGATATTTGGAGATGGCGTTATTATGCCGCCTGTATTTTATTCAGGATAATAGGAGGCTAGAGCTATTTATTGCTCAAAATTTAATTTAGGTCTTAGTTTTTGTTGCTGTACCGAACAAAATTTTTCCTACAAAACAAGAATTCTTCTCAAACTCGATTAAATAAAAAACTCACTTGATCCATCTTGATTATGAATGCAAATTTTAGATATAGATTATTTTTATATGTATTTTATTTTTTTATAAGTAATGAATCACAGTATACAATTTACAGCCGACTCCAATTGAATCGGTCATTTCAAAAATCACATAAGCCACAGAATCAGAACTTTTAAGAAATAATTTTAAAAAAACTGTATTATTCACAAGTAAATGAATTTTTATGGGTTTGTTTGGGCTGATTATCGAATTTGCACTTCAAAGTTTGTAACTATCGAATATGTTTTATAATTTATGAATAATAAAAAGAAGAATTACAGAAAAACTGTTCCTGACTTATGTTGTTTTAGCAAGAAACAATATTAGGTGGTATTTAATTTGAACAAAACAGTCATATTAAACATATTTTTAGTCAAAATTAATGAAGATAGTACTTATATAGGAAAATTTTTATGTTTTAACATGGTATTGCATGCAAATGGTAATATGGTAATGTAATATGGTATCTGCGCGTAATCTGGTATTGCATACAAAAACTACTCATATCGCTGACTTTATGTCGCTTAAGTAATGAACGAAAATTAGAAAGTATTGTTTGAAGAGGAAAAAATACACTGACTTATGTAGTTATTACTTACATCATGGTTCTGCCTTTAAGGAAGCATTTGCGACAGAAAAAAGTATATTTGGAAAAAACTTGACTAATGTGGTTTTTGAAATAACCGATTCAATTATAAGATGCTAAACAGAATTATCATCTGTACTCTGTAAGTTTTAAATTTATATTGTAAAATAATGTCTGTATGTTATTTTTCAAATATTTCGCCGAGTATAAACACATAACCTTAGTAATATAAAATGAAAAACGTTGAGATACCAAAAAGATTTATTGAAAATTGTAGATCGGTTCATTTATCCTTAACCTTACCGTCGTTAACCCAAGAGTATTAACGGAGTTTTAACTCGTGCATATGATGTAGCTAGCAGATTGGACACATTTATATCGACAAATAGAATTGCAGTAAAAGACAGAGATTTATCCAATTGAATTGCAGGGAAATAAATGAGACTGCGAAAACGAAGTTAGAATTGTGAAAATTACGAAAAAGAAGACAATATTACAATTTGATAAATACGGAACAGAAAAAACACTACATAAAATTTTACAAAACACACAATTTCATAATTTTTGTAGATGTTAAAAGCTTATATAATATCTGAATTACGTGTGAAAGGGGATTTGCGGATTATTTTAATAGAATTAAAACTAAAGCTATTCTATTGTGGCACACACTATCACAGCAGTGAGGCCATATATATTGCCGCACACGTCCCAACGATGCTTTGTACTTTACGACAATGCAAAGCATTGCTGGTGGCAGGTGAGATATGAACCACACCCTCGGCACTAAATCACACCTCATTTTTCAAATTATTCATAACATATAACGTAATTTAGCTTACTAGAGTTCTAAAAAAATGCTTTCATTTTTAAATGAATGTTTATTTTATCATGTTATTCTCATATAGAAGGTGTGTTTTTTGGAGGTTTTTTCGGAAGCAGATTTAAAATAAGGTAAAGCTAGGATGGTCTGCGCACAATTCAAAATAATAACAATAAAAAATCTAAATATTAATTTTTTGCTAAACTATTCATGAATAATTTTTACTTCATTTGTTTTTTATGCATTTACAATGCTATTTTGTTGTTATGTTGCAATTTAATATAACAGCTGTAATAAAACCAAAAAAGTTATTTTGCGCAATCTGTCCTTACAGGGTTGGTGTGATTGCGCACATGGGTAGGAGAGAGTGTTACTAATATTAACTACATATAAATTGTTAACAATAATAATTACACTTACATGACATTGTTGTAAGGTTTTTGTGGACAAATATTATTGTATCAGGAGTGAATATTTCAACCTAATTATTAAAGAATAGAAAAAAAGGGATAATTTAAAAAACGATTAAAAAATTTTAATTAAAGGGGGAAAAATTAAAGAATCAGATAAAGCCAGTCCAGATAAGATTACAAAATAACATTAAGTAGCTTGATAACACGTTTAACTTAAAATTAGTCCATTTTCATTTTTCATTTTTTAATGCAAATTTACCAATAAGCTGCGTAATCTCTTCTAGCATGGAAACTAAGGGATTCAATGCGCTATCTTTCCTAAGTAGCAGATGCGCAAACTCTCCAATTTCGGTAGGAGAGATTGCGCGGCCTTTTATTTAAACATGGCCGCTACTAAAACGAACCGTTGATGTTCACATTGTTAGTCTAGATTAGTAGCTTATGAGAAATCGTTTAAGTTAAAAATATTTTGTACTACTGACATTGTATAGAAATTCTGATGAATAGCTATGAAAATTCAAGCACTTACTTTGGGAAAACAAAACATAATAGCAATGTTTTATCTTATACGCTCAAAACAATCAACGTGTACTTTCAAGTAGACACCCCACTACTGCTGCTGTACAACTACCTGGAGTTGCTGCGCGCTCACTCTACTCTTTCCTCCCGAACATCTATGTGCGCAATCTCTCCGACCGCGCCATCTCTCCTGGCTTTACCTTATATTATCTTAATTTCGTACTTTCTAGCTTGCGAAATCAAGCATAAATTTGTGAAATAAAATAGGAATTTTTAAATATTTTTTTTTAATTACTGTAAAAGAAATATTCTGATTGCAGTAGCATCATTCATATTTGATGTACTTTTTCAAAGCAATATGTAATTATCTGAATTTCATATTTTTTAGCTTAAGAAGACAAACATAAAGATGCAAAAAAATAGAGATTTTCCTCGCATAAATTGCTTGTTAAAAAAGTAAATACTATATTTGAAATGACGCATCACCGCATTTTCTCAGATAAAAAATAATTTGAAAAATGGGACAAAATAGAAAATTTACACAAGGTACAATGAAGTAAAGAAAATGGAAATATATATTTTCCATTTCATCTAACATATCATTGTTAAAAGAAATTTTTTCTGTTTAAATGTATCATTCCTAATCCCTTGGTTAAATCGAAAAGGTAAGAAAACAGTTTCCTGATTTCTGTCGTTCATTTATCTAGAAGATTTTTGGCTGGTTATTTTCCAACAAAAGAAAAATATATACGCTGAAAAAAATATATCTTCTATTTATAGAGAAAATGCTTCGCATGAAATTGACAGGTGAAATCGTTTCTTTAAATGGATTTCCATTACTCGAGTTTTAACACGAATTAAAACTCGGCGTACAGAAGCAAAATTAGGAGATTATAGCAAGATGTTATTTTATGTATTTGGTTGATTCATAAATTCTATTTCTTAAGCGTGTGTAGCAACATCGCAATGTTAGGAGTTTATTTATTGTTTATCGTCTGTCACGCATTATTAGGTGCGTTCGTAATTATATAAATACGTAGCACCTAGAATCATCGTCTGGTCCACCCGTCTGTCTGTTCGTCTGTGCGTCTGTCCGCATATAAGAGCGCAAAAACTACCCAACCGAATGGTTTGAAATTTAATATATATTATCGTTATAGAATTTTGTCGACTCATTTCAAATTTTATGAAAATCGAATCAAAACTTAAAAATATATTTATAAAAGTTTTCTTTATTCTATTACATAGAATAAAAGCGCAAGTCATGTGACTGAGGAAAACAAATACGGGAAACCACTTCTTTTTTCATATGCCAGGCGGCCATTTTTATTCAAAATTATTTTTTCGAATAAAATTGCATAAAAGTTACATTTTTAGAAAGATCGTTGAAAAAAAATTGTTTGTTTGAGAGATTTTGTTACATTAAAAAATGTATAGATTCTGAGATAACTTCAATGGAAAATACGTTAACAGCCGAATATCTAAATCCATTAGAGTCAATAAACACAGGAGATTCGTTCATTATGAGTCATAAAAATATTAAATCATGGACGTAATTATTCGCAAAGCAAGATCTCCATGGTGAATTTTACTGTGCTGTCTGGTGTAGAAAAACAAATCGCATTTGTAAACGTGGCATACGTAATAAGAAAAAAAAAAGGCATGCTCATTTCTCTCATAGCAGACGATATAATTCATTTCACTAAAATAATAAGGATGATTTTTTTTTACATTGTGAAAATAGTTATAAAACGAACGCACCTCCTATGTCACGTTTAACGTACAATTTCCAGCTTGTTTGAAATATTGTGCTTGTAAATGAATCATTTTCTCATAAACGTATATTTTCATTACTAAATTTTTCGAAAATAAAATGTACACATTCAGGGTATAAAAAATATTTTTATATTGTTTCGGAGTTATCTAACACCAGGTATCGTACGTGTGCTTGCTTTTGTATACCACCATTTCCAAAAAGTAATTTTTACTTTATTTAATTGCAAGATTCTGTTATTAAATTCAACGAAAACTTCTTTTAGAAAAGTATGGTATTCAAAAGTAAGCACTCATATGAATCCTGTAAGTTTTTGCCAGTGTTTACCAGGAAAATGAAAATAGATTTATCAAAACTGATTTTTTTCGGCATCTAGATTCTATGTCCATAACTATGATACCTCACAGGTGTGATTTATAAATTATATGTATGCAATATTAGGCGATTAAATTCAGCAAAGACTTTACTTTTAGAAAAGTGTGATATTCAAAAGTAAGCACTCGTATGAACCCTGTAAATTCTCGCCAGTATTTATCAAGATCGTAAAAAAATATTTATTAAAACAGCGTTGTTTCATTATCTAGTTTCTGTGGCCATAACTACGATATCTCACAGGTATGGTTTATAAATTATCTGCAACCCATTAAAATTTAGACGACTAAATTAAATGATGCTGTCGAATTAAGTTTTGTGCAATTAATATATGCTATTGTATTTGATATTACCATTTTATACTTCTTATTTGTCTTCGTCTTGATCTCGAAACTGATGGTGTGATATTTACGTTTACGATTTCTTTACAGTATCTCGAAAGATCTAGAAGCTTATACACAGACTGGACTTGCAATTTATTGCTACATTTAAAATGGATAACAGGCTTCTTTATCACACTGAAGTGTTCAACTGATGCATTATTTTAGCTATTTAGAAACTATTTATTTTCAGCCATTACAAAAACATTTTTGAGTGAGAAACCAGGGCTACTTACTCATTCAAAAATGCAGAATGTCTGGTTTCAAGCCGAACTTGGAATTTTGTCTCTAATTTTAACAATAATGGCTATTGTAAGGATGTTTTCAGTGATACCTCCTTCAGTGATACCTCCTTCATATACTCCTTCAGTGTGCCACCGGCTAAATTACAGTGCGCTTTCAACATTTCTTCTGATGTTATCATATTCCATGCAAAGTTAATCTGTTGAAAATCTCTCAAAAATCTCTTCATTGTTATTAAAGTTGTGAAGAAAAATTCGATTCATCTTGTAGCGAGACATGCTCTATTTTTGACTGAATAAGTCGATTGCGACTCTGATATACTACACAAAAATTGTTTGTCTTCACTTATGTTATCACCCTTAAATCATTTTTTATTAGATTAGAAACATTCTGTACTATTGATATTACATACACAGTGTGAGCCTCAAATAGCTGGTGAACAGAGTTACCTATAGCCATGAACGTGATGTCTAGTTATCGTAAAATGGGTATGCATTACACGATAAGGTACTTTGCAGCATCTCCTAGTGGCAAACTGTGGATATAGCGTTCCTATCTCAAACACTGTACGAAATGCTGGAAAAAGTCAATTACAAAGTTATAGAGCGTCTTCCATTTAGTGTAAAAGGATGTCTTACATGTAAAAATGACTTTATTAGAACTTTATTAGATTTTAACATTTTTATTGATTCTTCTTCTTGAAAATAACCACCAGAACGAGACTTCACCAAAAAAAAAAAAAAAAAAGATAATTATCAATATTGAAGCATTCGTTCCAAAGCTACTCGTTGACATTCGTTAAATACTAACTCCTTTGTTGGACGTCAGGTAATAAAAAATTACAATTAATGGAAAATCCTTTATCATTCGGCTATTTTTCGAAAGCAATCGAAATTCATCTGACTAATATCACCGATGTTGTGAAGAATTTTCAAGATATTCGATTGGCCTTTTTGTATTAGTTGCTCTACAGAGTTGACTTCCAAGTCATGAAACAAAATCTTTGATATAATTCGGTATACGCAGTTAAAAATTATTTCATACAACTGCTCATATCTCATTAAATATTTAATATACTATTTAGATTTCAATTGTACTATGTTGTTTCTACTATATTCTTCCATAATTTCCGAAACTGACGATAAATTTTGTTGAAAACCCTGGATGCTATAGACAAAAAACATGTACAAATTTCTTGAATTTTAGTAAAGAAATTGGGTACTTCTCTATTAACCCGTCGACTACTTTTCATAACAAAAAACTATCGCTAAACTGTAAGATTAAACGCCAAAAATGCACTCCCATTTACTTGATGTCAGATGCATTATACGTGTTTGTTATGTCATCAAGTGGTTTTTATTTCGACATTTGCATGTATTTTTTATTATGTTTTACTGATTTATTAGTTATTGCATTAATTAAAAATAACAATTGTGTCCTTAAATTCTTATATTTTATTTTTATTTATTTATTTTGATATTCCAAAGGCAACGTTCTTCCGTTTATTTGGCGTTACAGTTTGGCGATAGTTTTTTGTTATGAAAAGTGGTCGACGGGATAATAGAGAAGTACCAGAAATTGTCATATTTCCATGAATATACCCGCTATTCTTAGACAAATAAACAAAAATGTTCTAAAATATCTCCATTGTCATGTGCTACATTTACAAATCATATTACTTTACAGGGTGATCCCAAGTATTATTTTTTTCCTTGAATTTATTGCCCTCGTGATCAAACCTTCACTGAAATATCTGAAATTGAACATTTCCTTTGCATTCCCGAAGTTGCTAAAGAATTCGTCAAGTATTTCGCGAGGTATTCGACAAAATGTGTAAAATCGAAAGTATCCGCTGATTTTTGACAATATAGCGTAACTGTAGAGTCACTAAAACCAAATAAAACTAGGGTTTTTTTTGTTTTTTTCACATGTTGATTAACATTAGGAATGTTTTAGTAGTTTTGAAAATAAATGTGAATACGAGCCAGATATCATTAAAAAAAAAATTTAACGTATTTACTACTAGCAGATGTCTCTGTGTATAAGTGTAATTCAATTAATTCCAGCCAAAATTGACTAAAACTTATCTAAAGTGAACAAATCAAATAAAAATGGTATTTGCACAACTAGTATCATATTACTAAAGCTAGCTTCTTAAATGTATTGTAAATATGCAGGAAATGCGCAAAAGGTTTTCGGTGTACTAAATATGCTCAAATACAGCCTGGGTCAGCGAAGCATTATCATAAATAAAATCCTCTGAAATGTTTATGAAAAAAAATGAATGCAAAGAATCGGACAATAAATTGTACAACAAACTACGCGGAGTTGCGAATTTGCGTATTTTGGAATAGAAGTTTACAGTATTAGGAGAAAAAGAAGAACCTTAACTACAAACTTCGTTAGGTCTCTTTTTTTCAAATATTGAACAAGCTGCATCATACACAAGACCTGATGAAAACCCAAAGAATTGCTTTTCAATAAAAACATATAAAAATATATTTTAATGTACTTTTAATCTAAATTATATTATATTTTGGTTATTATTCATAGACAAAAAGTCTATAAATTAATTGAAATATATTTCTAATCCGATTAATTTACAGTCAAATATATTTTATTCAAATTCAAGTTTTCTCGTTTATTTTTCTTTGGTTACCATAGTATTCTAACAGTTGAGATTGCAACATCTAATTCATACTCTGAACAGCTATTGAGTTATCGTAATAAACTGAAAACTCAGAGATATGCTGCATTATAGCAAAACCATACCTCACTAAGTTTAATATTCACAATGAAAAATTATAACATATGAATATTTTACAAAACTATAATAAACCCCGATTACATAGTTTAGTTAGAAGTTGTGAATTTTAAACAAGGTATTTGGCAATGTCCCAAAACTTACTTCGCTGTGAAACGATAATTTATACAAGTTTTTGAATTGTAATTTGCAAAAGCAAAGATAATTTTACGACAATTTAGATATTTTAATGGAGAAAGTACAATATACGTCAACAGAACAATATAAAATGATACAAAAAAAAAATAATAATAATAGTTGATTTTTTTTACACATTTGTTATACACACTGTGTTTTAAGAGCTACACAATTTGTATTCTGAATGTCATTATTTACAACAATAAGTATAAAAGTTTAAAAAAAACTTTCTTTTATAAGCATTCAATGTTTATCTTTAAAATCACGCCTGATTTTATGACTGCAATTCGTGTTTTTTCCCTCCAAAAACTCCGTTACCATAAATTAATTTGGCGTGGGCGCCGACCACTGCTTTTTTACGCTTGATAGAAAACGCAAGTAAATGAATTTATTAATAAAAAATACATAACTTTTGCTTTGTTTATTTTTTAAAATATGACAACAGAAAAAAATGAAAAAATATTTAAACTATCTTTTTTGGATTTCTAAATTGATTTCTCAATGTATAATTGTTAATTAAAATTGAACTATTAATTGATAAAAGTGTATTTTCTTTTTAAATATTACACACTTTTTTATTTATAATCTAATTCTACTTTTCAGTCTTTAAAATGTTTGATTGTTGCAGTTTCATAGCCATTCGGCATATTTTGGCGAGCGTAAATTGGCGCTAAATTAAATCCATTGTTGTTGTAACACGTATACAATTGTACGAGTTACATATTTGGCCCTGTGGAGTGCTAATAGAAAATTTCTTAAAATTAATATTTATAATTAAACTCTAAAAATACGAAAA
Source organism: Maratus michaelseni (assembly GCA_963931845.1). Taxonomy (NCBI): domain Eukaryota; kingdom Metazoa; phylum Arthropoda; class Arachnida; order Araneae; family Salticidae; genus Maratus; species Maratus michaelseni. The sequence continues at coordinate 91,703,347 of OZ007597.1, read as the reverse complement.
TGTTGTACTGTCATCGGAGACACACATGTGAACGTAATTATTTATTATTCTAGCAAAAAAAAGTGACTGAAAAATCGATTACAAAATTCCATTTTTACATAAGGTAGGTGACCCAAAGATGGCCATAGTTAAGCTCTGGGGATTTTTTATTATTTTCTGTTTGGGTGTGTGTGGCTGAATTTTTGTTTGTAAAATCTTACACTTATCATTAACACATATCAAGCATACTTTTCTTTGTAAAATAAAATTTAATTAATTTTATAATACAATTTCAAAATTGTAGCTTGTGAGCCACCTTTGGCACATAGTCTTCCAAAGGTAGTCCATGTATTGAGATCACTTTTAAAATGAGAAAAAATACTCGGCGAACTATTATGCTCTGGTGTTCATTTCTCTCTTTTGATATCTTTCGAGTTTTTCTTCTTAATCTTCTTATCTTAATAACACGAAAAGACCTTGAAGCACTTTTTGTGTACGGTAGTTCAGGATTTTCTTCTCGGAGTTACTGAGTTCTTTTGAGTGATCTTTGATGGTAATAATAAATGGTAATAAGTTTTTCAGACATTTATGTAGAAATTTTGAAAAATCACCCTTACTACACTGATTTCTACATTTGTTTTCTAAGGTGGCCACCTTGGGAACATGCGTATGGTCGCCATTTGCACGACGTAAAAATATTAATCTGTTAAATTTCTTAGACTTGAAGTAAATGTAATTGTATGACTAATGTTGTTTGCAGATATTTTTATCCTCAATTTTTCTTTAGAAGTTAAGATCTGCATCTGAAAAATATTAGTTATGGCAAAGAATATTAGACTGCAGTGCGAAATCCTTGCAAGATTCCACTGTTATTTGTATATGATTTCGGAACAATTAAAAAAAATCATGTCATTGGCTTCATTTAAAGAAAAAGTAAAGCAATTATCAATAATTTTTAATTATTAAAAGTACATATTTAATGCGCCAAAAGAAAAAAATATAATTGAATACTAGAGATAGGTAAAATTTTGAAATATTGATAACCAATTTTTATGAAGTTTTAATTTATTTAATGTGTTTCCCACATTAACAATAATCCCGATTTAACGATTATTTTTAAGAGACCCTATTTGCAATTGTTAAATTGAGATTTGATTGTAATTTAAAATCTACAAGAGACCTCAACAAATAATTAAGCAAAGAAAAGGGATTTTATAGTATATCCTGTCTCATTTAAGAATAGTTAAAAACATTTTCTTGTCTAAGATTAAAGTTGTGAAGCACGCTAATATCGTTTTGACAAATGACCTCATTACGTTTATTATACTTTTATAATTAACAGTACTAAATAATTGTCGTTAAATTGCAGTCGTAATTTAAATATGAGACAGTGTATATATAATATAATGACATCAAGGAAAAGACATGTTCATAACCATTAGAAATACACTGATTACTTAAAAACAGAAGTTGTGACATAAATTTATGAACCTATGAATATTTCGCAAAATTACGATAAACAATGGTTATGTAATTTAGTTTGAAGTTATAAATTTTAAACAGAGAAGTGTCGTACTTGGCTGTGTTCCTAAAACTTACTTTGAAAACGATAAATTATGTATGTTTTTGAATTGTAATTTACACACGCAAAGATAATTTTATGACAGGTTTACCATTTTGATGCAAACATTAGAACATGCTTTATTAGCATAGTACAAAATGACATGACGCAACAAATAATGGTCGATTTTTTTTATGCATTTGATATGGCATGCTATGGTTAAAGAGTGAGCAGATTTATATTCCTGAATGCAGTTATTTTTATTTTTAACAGTAGTAACTAAAACTTTAGAGAGAGAAAAAAAATGTAAAAAAAAATGGGTTTTATTTATAACATACTCTGTTTTTTTCTAAAAACATTTTTCAGTTAAATACCGTCTGAACTAAAAGTTCGTTAAATTTTTTTTAATTCATAAAAAAGGAAGAAATTATGATAAAGAAATGCGGTTTGCTAGAAAGGGCTCACAAGGTAGTCGGATCTTTTTTTAGCCTCAAAAAATATTTAGTTAAAATAGTCACCTGTAGATGGCGCAAACATGCGAGAGAGTCAGCAGAATTATGCAAATTAATCCTGCAATAAAAGACCGGGATACACGAAGATTTCTCATTCGCTTTCAGAATGTTATCATTACCTGATCGAGCGTTGTTTGTGAAGTTGTTCTATTTGAACGGAGAGTTTCAGCAATTTATTCCGACATGTTGCATTCAGCTGTAACGGGTGTTGTGAGTCGCCTTAGTTGTGTCGTACAATGTTCTGGAGGTTATGTTGAAGAATTGTTCTTGCAAGAATAAATGGATAGAGCGTACTGTTGTTTTATTCGTTGTATTTCGGGTCGTCAGCGCCCTCTACTAGTGACATTTTTAACTTTTTTTTTTTTTTTTTTTTGCTGCTAAAAATAATCTGACTACCTTGTGAGCCCTTTCTGCACTTCTTAATCATAATTTCTTCCTTTTTTACGAATTTTTAAATTTTTAACGAACTTTTGTTCCACCCAGTATATAAATTGTGGGGTGTGCTAATGTTGTTTTAACAAATTATTTTATTATTTTTATTTTATAACAAAAATAAATTCAAAGCGACTAAGTAAATAGTAGAATTTTTTCAACTGAGTGAATTGTGCACAAGCGGAAAGTTGAACACACAACTTTTTTCTTTAATTGAAAATGCTTTTCCAATTCAGCTACCTGGACAACATCCCAGCTAACAGAATGCACTCAGACAAACATTTGGAAATGACATCTGGTCTGTTATTTAAAACAGACCGACAGAATAAACCACAGGCAAAAAAACGCTAATGAACTATGGCTACGTACCTAAACATTTTTTTAATTATTATTTTAACGCAATAATATACAATAATTGGTAACTAGTAGTAAATTTTCCAACTGTAGGAAAAATTACAGCTATTTACCAATCAGTTTTATTGTGTTAAAATAATTTAAAAAGTGTAATTAGACAACCATAGTTTATTGAAGTTTCTTTTCTACGGTTTATTTTGTCGAACTGTTAATAATATACAATAATTGGTAATAATATACAATAATAGGTAAATAGTAGTAACTTTTCCAACTGTTGGAAAATTACTATTATTTACCCTTCAGTTTTATTGTGTTAAAATATTTAAAAAAGAAAAAAAGATTTAAAAAAAGACAGTTGTTGTTAAATTACATTTGTAATTTAAAAATTGAGACATTACGTGCAATTAAATTATCTTAAAGAAGATACCTGTGTATGAGTTCATCAGTTATATATTAATAATTTAAAACAGAAAGATTATTAGTAATGTAAAATCATCCAGTATTGGATATTATTTAGTGCAAAATAAGTAAAAAAAAAAAATCCACGACGACTCGGCACAGGTAGATTTCGAAGACACTGCCCATGGGGCGCCTGTTTATTGGAATTAAAGAAGAAATGACCTTTTTGTCATGATGCGGCAGTTGGGACCGCCCACTTCGAAATCTACCTGTATCTGAAAGCGGAGCCGGCAGAGATTTATTATTTTTTTTTTGCTGTAAAGATTGGTAAAAAAAAAAAAAAAAAAAAAAACTTGTCAGTATAAAAGTTGTAGATAATATTAAGAGGATTTATAATAAATTTAAGCAAATTTGATATGTTATGATTTTTTTTTCTTCTTAAACCCCCATTTCCCCCCCCCCCCCCCTTGAGCCCATTTTTAATGATACCAACAATCTGTCATACATAAATTTTCGACCCTTTTCCTAGAAGTAATAATAACTTTAAACGGATTTGATACGTATCATAATTAGAAGTTATGGGGGGGGGGGGGTTTCTGTTTCACAAAAAGACCCCCATCCCCCCCTCTTGTTCGATTTTGCCCATTAACGAACTTGACCGCGATTTTATGCCCCTTGATTTTATGTATCAGTTTGGAAGAGATTTGTGCAGAATTATTGAAGTTATCGTGTCCATAAAAAAGTGATATAGATAGATAGATAGATAGATAGATAGATAGATAAAGTTTTGAACTGGGGGTAGTTTTGGGTTCTGGGAGTCATGATCGGCGTAGATCTGCAAATTTTTTTCAGAAATTCCAACATCGGGTAGAATGTAATAGGTAGTATTTCTTACGAAATCTACCTAAAAGAAAGGGGAAAATATCTGTTAATTTTCTATAAAAAAAAATACTAGCACCTTCATTGACAATAAAAAATGTCTATTTTACTGACAAAAATCTTTTTTTTTAAGATCTTTCTCTTGTTTTAACAGTAAACCACTGTGTTTTTCAAATGTTGCGTTAAAATTTTGTGTAAAATTCAATTTTAGAATTGGAAGACTGTGTTGCACATGTGTATTTTAGAGTAAGGGCTGCATTACATTTCGTAAAGTAGAGTTATTACCAAAAATTTTGCAAAATTAAATTTAACAAATCTCATAAACTTGGCTTTTCTTTTTATGCGATATGCTAATATTAAGAGGTTATTTAATTTAATTAATAGTGGCATCATTTGCTCTTCTTCTGATATTTAAACAAGCGAAGACAATTTGTATTTTTAAATTCTTTGAGTCAGTGATCCAGAAGGTTTACGATTGGGTAAACTTAGAAAGATATAACGTGTTGGTGAATATACTATGCTGATAATAACAGGTTAGTAGAAGAAAGATTTACGTTAATATTATACGAAAACTTGAACATTAGAAAGGGAAAAGTGTAAGATTTATCTGCAGATTATAGTCCAGAACATATATAGTTGTAAAAAAATCTAAAAATATATTGATTATCTGATTTGGAAAATTTTAATCTTATATATAATTTATTTTTCCGCCTTAAGAGAATGTCTATCTCTAACCGAATATCTTTGCAGTAATCGTGAAAACATTTTGTTTTATCCTATAAGGGAAATAATTTATTTTCCTTTATTATTTGAGTCATTGATCTAGAAGATTTTCGGTTGGTTAAACGCATAGAAAGATAATTCTTTGATGAATATACTACCAGATAATAATAATAATAATAATAATAATAATAACAATAAAATCTTGAGATAAAGCTTACTTTTCATAATTTCCTTAAATCTATATAGTAATATCTTATACTTTCGCTTAAAACTTCCGTTAATATCCTATATGATAGTTAACTTACTTGTTAAGTTTTACATTATTTATTGAAACAAAGTTAAGAGATAAACAGTTTAAACAACAACAAATACAGCTAATCTCCTCGAGAAGTAATTATATACGCGATATTTGGTTTATTTCCCATTCTTGACGTTTTTATTGTGATTTAACCCAGTTTTAACGCTGTTAGACCATTGTTTAAGGCACTGACTATTAGACAAAAGGTGCTGCGTTCGAATCGAGGGGATGGATGTTTGTTGTAGGTCGAATTCCACTTTAAACAGAGGTCCTGGTCTGTTTAGCCCTCGCGTGAAAAAAAAAACCGTATCACTCATAATCAACTAAGCAACTCAGTTTTAACTCTTAGTTATGTTTTTAATAAAATTGAAAGTGATTATCGTTTACAAAATTAGATTGATAATTAGAATAAGAAAGGGGTAAGAAATAATGGATAGCAACTGATTGATTTTCATGCTACATATTGCAAAGATATATGCAGAAACTATGCAGTTGTGTATATTTTTATGTAAAAGTAGCGACATACTCCCAGGCCCCCAGAAGTTTTATAAAAAAATGTGCAACCTTCATTACAGAAATTGACGATACTCGTTTGAACGAGTTCGCTTAGACGAGATAGTCGAATAAATAAGCATTAGCTTAGCAATAACATCAGGCTCACCGGGTCTGCTTTTGATGTCATATCGCGCCGTTCTTGCCGATATCGAAATCGGTGTGGACGTCATTGTTTAATGTCGTTATGCTTTGTGGCTGAATTTTGAGACTGTTCGGTATCGATGATTGCTTTCTAGTCTAGTAACGAAATCGTTTCAGCCGCCGCTTACGAGCGTTTCTTTTTCTTTGACCGAGGCTAACGAAAAAGACAGGCTACCGCGGTGCACTCCACTTATCCTTTTTTACAGACCACTCGAGGCTAACGAAAAAGAAAGGCTACCGTAGTGCTTTACCAAGGCAACACTAGATACCGGGCTTGCTCATTCACTCACAAAACGTCACAAATGGTGGCTGACCGCGACCAGTGATTGGTCCAAAGAAACGCGCCCATCGTTTTGTGCCAATCGCTGTATGTCTTTCCTCCTAGTCAGCCACCTTTTGTGACGTCATCATAATGAATGAGCAAGCCCGGTATGTAGTGTAGCCCTGGCTTTACTCGTATCTTTTTTTCCAGACCGCGGGAGTCACGTGATGCTCAAATTCACCAATGTAGGTGTACGAAAAGAGCATCACGTCACTCTGGCGGTTTGTAAAAAAAGATAAGTGGAATGTACCCACGACCTACGTTATACACGGCCAGTGTATGACGTCTAAAACGTCACATAGAGTGGATCTTGTTTACACGGTGATTGGTGCAAAGCGACGCGCCCCCCGTTTTGCACCATTCGCTGTGTAAAAATGATCCACTCCATGTGACGTTTTAAACGTCATGCTCCGGCCGTGTATAACGCAGGTCGCGATGACCCGTGACACAGCGATTGGTGCAAAACAGTGGGAGCGCCGCTTTGCACCAATCACCGTGTAAAAATGATCCACTTCATGTGACGTTTTAAACGTCATGCACCGGCCGTGTATAACGTAGGCCGCGGATGACCGCGGTAGCCCGCGACCTATGTTATACATGGCCGGAGCATGACGATTTAAACGTCACATGGAGTGGATCATTTTTACACGGTGATTGGTGCAAAGCGACGCGCCCCCCGTTTTGCACCAATCGTCGTTTAAAAATGATCCACTACATGTGACGTTTTAAACGTCATGCACTGGCCGTGTATAACGCAGGTCGCGGGTAGCCTGTATTTTTCGTTAGCCGCGCACACCGCTAGAGTGACATGATGCTCTTTTCGTACTCCTGCATTGGTGCATTCGAGCAGCACGTGACTACGGCGGTCTGTACAAAAAGATACGCGTAAAGTACCGCGGTAGACTTTCTTTTTCATTAGCCTCGTTCTTTGACGGTATGACGTCATACTTTTACGAATTCCATGCATCTGGAGATGAATGACTGTATCTCTGTTTCAGTATTGTGTCATCGTGCCGATGACGTACACTAGAACTCCTATAATCGCGACCTACGTTATAGCAAGGCAACACTAGATACCGGGCTTGCTCATTCACTCACAAAACGTCACAAATGGTGGCTGACCGCGACCAGTGATTGGTCCAAAGAAACGCGCCCATCGTTTTGTGCCAATCGCTGTATGTCTTTCCTCCTAGTCAGCCACCTTTTGTGACGTCATCATAATGAATGAGCAAGCCCGGTATGTAGTGTAGCCCTGGTTATACACGGCCGGTGCATGACGTTTAAAACGTCACATGGAATGGATCATTTTTACACAGTGATTGGTGCAAAGCGGCGCTCCCACCGTTTTGCACCAATCACTGTGTAAAAATGATCCACTGCATGTGACGTTTTAAACGTCATGCACCGGCCGTGTATAACGTAGGTCGTGCTATAATAGGCTGACGCATCCTCGCAGATTTGGCACCCGAATTGGAGTCCAGTCGAAAAACCAAGCTAATCAGAACCGGTTCAGCCAATCAGAACCGAGTCTTAGGAAACCCCTACTCCGGCTGCGGTAGATTGATGCTGAACTGGATACCAATAATTCGAAACAAAATGGATATGCGTCAGCTCCTATTATAGGAGTCTTAACGTACACTAGTTCCTGACTGGTTGGTTTGTATAACTGCATGTTTCACTGTTACAGAGTTGATCTTGAATTGACAAGAGGGTATATATTGGAGCGACTTTATGTTTGATTGGCTCGTTTTGTTACATGTGCTTAGAATACGTAAAGGCTCATTTAATGAGCCATTTAAGTTGTTGGCCGAAGTTATGGCCTTAATTTATTACATTAAATTTCTTCAATAATGTTTTTAATTGTTTTTAATAAAGTTATGTTTAAAGTTATATTCTGACTTCTTTCTGCATGTGTGTAGACACTAATCCTTGCAAACTCTGCTTTAAGTAGTTGTGGCTTCTAGGCTTATATGAATTTTTGCTCTAGCAGCCTGTTAGCTTTGGTTTTTAATTATTTCACCCAATCAAATTTCAACCCAATCGTGTGTCACACCTCTGATATGTAAAAGTAGTTATTCAGCATACTTGCACAAACTGACATTTTAATCTTGCGTAGCACAAATGAAATTGCCATGAATAAGTTTCGTTATAAGTAACTTGTTTCTCGACGTTAATTCTATAAAATAGAACTTGAGATGTATTGGAAAAATTAAACTAATACATTAATTTAAGCAGTTTAGTTACACCATAACTATAATGAATATGAAGTGTAGAGCATTTCTTTGAACTTAAAATGGAATTATAGTAATCACTTTCAAAATAAGAGAAGATCTAGTATAATTTGGCCATCACAAAACATTTTACATTATTCTAATATATTAATTTTAAATAGCGCTGTTATACACCAACAATTACGAAGCAGAATGCATTTCTTTAAGTTTAAGTTTGAGCTACAGTAATCAGTAAACAACAACAACAAAACTCAGTTCAAAATCGCTTTCTGTTTGGTATTGGTACAAAATTGGAAAAACAAAATATATTTCTTTAAATACTAATTTCCAATATAAATTTTTGTGCATTTCTACTCAATAGAACCTGGGATACCACTGTAAAGTCTATCGTCAAAATATAGAATAGTAGTTAAGTGACACAGTCAAAATTGAATCAACGTAATTTTTAATAAATATCTACCCTATTAAAATCCGTGCGCGTATCTATGTAACCTCACACTGTTAAAAATTTGCAGCAAACTGTCCAGTTATTCGACCGTTTTTATAGAAAACGGTTAGATAACCATAATTTACCTCTATTCTGACCATATTATGATCAGAATAGACTTAAATTACGGTGATGTAACAGTTTTCTATGAAAACGGTTGAATGACTGGACAGTTTGCTGCAAATTTTTAACAGTGCAAAAACTCGGAAACCATCGGGCGCAGGGCTACTAAATTTGGCACACAGTTGCTGGTAGGGAGCCCATGAATGATTGGGGCAAAAAATTCGAAAATTTTAAATAGATTTTTTTTATTTTATGTTTTTGACGAATTTTTGCTCTTTTTTTTATGTTTAACCCGTAATCGCGCGAGTTCTAACCAGTTCTAAATGTTTACTGAAATGTTAGATATTATACATATTACGTGCGCCATGCTGCAATACTAAGAAGCTATAGTGGGTATTACGATAATTCTTTTACCTCGCAAAAAAATAATTAGAGACTATTTATTTTCGCTTAATTATTACCTTTTTTTAAGAAAAAAAATCATTTTATCACAAACATCAACAAAACGTTTCATTCTATTTATTCCTTTTTTTCGAAATATATTGTTTTATCGTCTGCTGCCATAGCAACATGATAAATTAAATTTCATTAAAAAAAATGCACAGTAGTAGAAAAATGTTTTTCTACATAATGCATAAATATATTTGGTTGTACTGATTTTTATTTTTAATTTGGTTTTAGAATTAAATCCATAAACTCCCGTGCGTACAATGAGTTAAACAGCTAGTCTTACCTATTAAATATGTTGAAGTTTTATCCCACAGATGCTCTGATATAGCAATCACAGAACAATGCACAGGATAGAAGCATTACCTGTTCTGGTAGGGACAGCCGAACATAATTAGTATCAATTTATGTCTAGGCTTACTATCTGAATACGAAATTTTATTTTTCATCCGATAGACACCGATATATGGTTACAGCGCCTAGAATACATAGTGTGGAAACCGGCTACAAAATAGTACTAAAAAATTGTATCCAATAAATGTACAACGTTGCTGAAAATATTAGGAGGGGTTCGCAGCGCCATCTGCTAGCTCTGGACATTGTATTAGAATGTTTCGGCTGGTGGTAAGTATTTTAAATACTTAAATTATATAATTTTCTCCTCTGACTTAGTGATTTTTATAAGTTTTTTTTTTAAATTATGAAAGCATGGCTAAAAAACGTGATACGCACTTTTTTTGAAACATTATCGTAGGCTTCGTAGGAGCACCGTTGCACATTTATAGGCTACAACTTTTTAGCACTTTTTAAAGCATTACACCATTTGCCGGTTTCCACACTATGTATTCTAGGCGCTGTAATATGGCTATAACGGAAATTGTGAATATCGGAGCATAACAGCGCCATCTTTTGGGATATATACACCAACATCTTATATGCACCTATATATTCCAAAATCTAACTAGATATGAAATTCCACCTCATAGATGCTTATATATAGTTATCGCGAAAAATACAGGATAGCAGCGCTACCTGTTAAGCAATATACAAGCAAACCTAATCAGCACACGTTTCTGTCTAGGTTTAACAGAATATGAAGTTTGATGAAATCCTATGTTTTAGTTCTTCACATAGAGTTCCCACAAAATTTATGTCACATACATATTGATGCAGAGAGACAGACATTTAAAACTAGTAACTTATCGCCATAACACAACTGTTTTCTTTATAAATGAAATCAATTAAATAATTAAATAATAAAAGAAATTACATTGATTTAGCAAATAGGTTACACACACATATATATATATAAACGCATAATACTGTTACGGAATCCTGGACAATGAAGAATGTTATTGCAGGAAAAACAAATTTATTTGCGTGCATTTAAACTAGAGATATAAGCATCAAATTTTTCGAACAAATCCTTGAATTTCGGCACACCCTCTTAGACAACCACAACGAAAATACTTATCGCGGAAATCGCAAAAAATACAGGATAGCAGCGCCACCTGTTGATAAATATACAAGCAAACCTAATTAGCACAAGTTTCTGTCTAGGTCTAACAGAATATGAAGTCTCACGAAATCCTATGTTTTAGTCCTTGACATAGAGCGCCCACAAAATTTATGTCATATCCATATTTATGCAGACCGCAACTAAAATGGAATGGCAATCTATTCACATCACGAAGATTATAATTTGATGTTTCGTTGAATATCTGCGCACATAAACTGGAGATATAAGCATCATATAAATCGAGCAAATCATCGGTTTGCCGTAACCCTCTTGGGGGATTTTGCCAACAACAGGTCACATAACGGTAGAACTTCATATGAAAATTCATCCTATTATACGAAGTAATTAGTGAGTTAAAGCATCCACAAAATTTGTTTCTCATACATACAGACAGAAACAGACGCACGGACAGACATTTTCTAAAAAAAGGTAAATCGTGTCCAGAACCTTGTAACACGTATAAATCCGTCGAAAACAGGATGTCGAATTTTTTCACGAATCTTTCTTGTATAGATAGAAGAAAATAAAAATTGTCAAATCGTGTTCAGGATTACGCAAAACGTGTAAATCCATAAATAAACGGAAGTTAAAATGTTTCATGATTCCAATACTTTTTTCTTATGTATATAAAATAAATAAATTAAATAAATAAATATATATATATATAGCTCAACAACGCTCTATCTTGGGTATTCAAAACCAAAATTGTAGTAACATATATAGGGTGTCTGAAAACGGTCGAATAACTCGCAAAATATAGGTTGGATTGAAAAATGCATGTTCAATATTTAAAAAAAATCTATTTAGGGATATCAAAGTTGCCACTTCAACTCTGCCCCCTGGGGGGAAAGGGGGAAACTTTGAAATTTTAAATAATAACTTCCTTTTTTATTGCAGATTCGGATTCTACGGGAAAAATACATAACTTTCGCATTGAACATTTTCTTCGGACAATCGTAGATGGCGCTATAATCTAGTACAATGCAGTGAGAATTATTTTCATTGAAAAGTCTGGAAACGGTCCAATAACTCTAGAAATATACATCGGATTGAAAAAACAGAAAACTGCATGTTCAATACTTTTGAAAAATCTATTTAGAGATACCAAAGTTGCCCCCCAAAACTCGGCAACTTTGAAATCTTAAATGATAACCCCCCAACCCTTTTTTTTTATTGCAGACTAGCTAACCCGCCCAGCGTTGCACGGGCCAAAATATTAATAATCTGTTCTATACGAAATTTAAACCAAACCCCGTCGTAATCGGGTCCATAGTTCCACCTTCCACCACCAGGGGGCGCAGTCTGTTCTGGAAGAGGCCTTTTCAGAACACTCGACACAACCAAATTTCCTAGTAGAATTGAAATTTAACCACGGGTAAACATTGCCAAAATAGCGGAAATCGCGAAAGTTGGTTACGTAATCGATTGGTTTCTAACGGGTTAATGTAGATATTTTTTAAAACCCAATCATGCGTTTTGAAGAAAATGAACTCGTCTATGATCTGGAGTCTACTGTTTGTCCGTACTCACATTTCCTGAGTCGATGCTGATTTTTAAACCTGGACCGAAAAACGAAAATCGCGTGAGTGAGTTTTGGAAAGGATTTTTTTTGGAGGGTTAAAATTAAAAATTTTCAAAACGGATACCAGATTTTAAAAAACAAAGGGATGTAGATTAGTTGAGGTATTTTTAGTTTTTCTTATCTTGTTTATAAACGCCAATTCGGATTTTTAAAGATAGGGGAAATAGTTTAAAAAGCGAAATTGACTTACGGTAAAAAACGTTTTCGAAAGGGTTAACGTGATTTTATTTTTAAACTAAAGGTTTCTGCCTAAATCCGGCAGAACGTAGATGTCTTTAGGTGTGTTTGATTTTTGTTTGGTTATTTTAGAAAGCCGATTCCAGATTTTATATATCATAGAAAATCGGAATTCGCAAAAGAGAGTCCTGCGCACGAATTTTTTTTGAAGGGTTAATATTTGTATTTTTCAAAAACAAATACAGATGTCGAAAAAGAAATAAATGTAGATATTGTCTGGTATTTTTAGTCTTTCGTACCTTTCTGTGAATCGCCGATGCGAATTTTTAAAAATTGCCAAAATCGCAAAAATCACAAAACGGCATACAGAAAATATACTTTTTAGAAGGGTTAATTTTTGTATTTTTTAAAACCAAAGGGAGCTTTGGAAAGGGCAAAGTCAGTTCTTTAATTTGGTGACCTTCGTTTTTCCGTATTTTTTGTATTTCGGTGGATGCAAGGCTCGGAAAACGGGAAAAAATAAAAAACATGAATTCGATGCTTTTTGATTATTTTTTTTCGAAAGGGTTAAATGTAATTTTTTTTCAAACCAACCAGATCGTTTGAGACGTAAAAGTATTTTCTTTCAGAATATGTAGACGGTTTTTCCGTATTTCAAACCGTTTGCTCATGGCGAATTTAGAAAAACTTAAAACAAAAACGGGATGTGTTGTGCTTTCTTTCTTCTATTCCGGAAGATACGGATATTGGTTTCTGTACATGCGCCAGCTAGCTTTTGAATAATGACGTTTTTATTTGTGATCTTTGATAAGTTTTTAATTAATAACTACTTTAATATTCAAAATATTAAAATTCTGACGTAATGGTGCACCAGGAGAGGGTTTGGACTACCTATATCTAAATTTGCAGCCTTCTAGGTGGGCTGGATTTTCCTAGCCATCGCCAACAGACACACACACAGAGCGAAACTTTCTTTTATTAGTATAGATTGGGATTCTACGAGAAAAAATACGTAACTTTTGTATTTAACATTTTCTTCGAAACATTGTAGATGGCGCTGTAATCGAGTAAAATGCAGTGAGAATGGTTACCATTGCAATGTTTGGAAACGCTCAAATAACTCGAGAAATATACATCGGATTGAAAAACGGAAAAATATGTGTTCAATAGTTTAGAAAACTGGCAACTTTTATATCCCTAAATAGATTTTTCTAAACTATTGAACACGTATTTTTCCGTTTTTCAATCCGATGTATATTTCTCGATTTATTCGACCGTTTCCAGACTTTTGAATGGAAATGAGTTTCACCACATTTGTACTTGATTACAACGCCATATACGATTTTCCGAAGAAAATGTTAAATACGAAAGTTACGCATTTTTTCCCACAGAATCCGAATCCGCAATAAAAAATAGGGGTTATCATTTAATATTTCAAAGTTTCCCCCTTTCCCCCCAGAGGGGGGGGCAACTTTGATATCCCTAAGTAGATTTTTCAAAAATATTGAACATGCATTTTTCCGTTTTTCAATCCAATGTATATTTTTCGAGTTTTTCGACCGTTTCCAGACTTTTCGGACACCCTGTATATATACGTATATATGTTTATTAAAAACCTCAAATACAACGTTTGGTGCATTTCTATACAATAAAAACTACAATGTTCATCGCAAGCATACGTGTTGAGTGACCAAAACAAATGCTATATAAACATATTTTTTTATAATAAGCATCTTACATATTACGTTTGGTGTAGCCAATAGGTGTTAAATTATGACGCAAATTGTGAAAACAAATGCATAACATAATGTGTCAAAAGCTTACTAAATGTTATGTTACATTGAATTTGGTGTATTAGTTCTTTAATTAGAGCGCTGCAAAATTTATATGTAACACACAGAGAGACCTGATATACATGTTAGATATAGATAGACATATATCAATAATAGAAAAGCGAAATCATACTCTGAACTTAATAAGTATTAAAGACGAAATACGTAAATCATTAATATGCAACTATCCTAGCTCGACTTTTTTAATATGCAAACTAAGAATTATTTATTAATGTAATGTGTTGTTCAATTTTAAACTTACATTTATCCCAAGATTACAACCAATAATAATTTACGTTTGACAAAATATATTAAAGCATGTTTCTTGAAGAAATATATTTTAATTGAAAACATTTTCTTTTTGTAATGATCAGTGTTCAACTCTTAACTTGCTTTGCTTTTCCTACTTAGAAAAATCCAGCATCTATACAATTCTAAGAATGATGAAGTATACAGCATATTAATCATTAACATATCTTATCTCGCAAAATACCTTTTAATATATTTTACTGGAAGACAGAGATAACCTTTAACCCTTTTGACTTTATCTCATTTAAAAAACCTTATTTTTTATTTATGTTTTGAATAAACATTGATATTCATTTCCATTAGATAATATGCATTCTAAAACTCTAGAGCACTTGAATAGTATTCCGAAAAGTTTTATAACTGAAATAAACTCAATATAGTGTTGAGATTATACATTAATCATAAAATTGATTGCAATGTTCTTTTTTAAAAAACTTTGTAAAATGTTTTTTCTCCTTCAAACAATGTTAACATTTATGCTTATGCAATCTTCTATATTTTTCAATACTCTTCTATATTCAAACAACAAAATTTATATATATTTTTCAGTTATATAACCAAAGAAGTAATAATTAATATAACGTGCATGCATCTAAAAGATACGCAAAAAGGAGTTAACTATTACTTTTTATAAACTATTACTTTTATGGCAGGATTGCGTACGTTATAATCCGAGAAAAAGCGTCACATTTTGGCAACCAATTTTAGTGTAGGGAATTTTGTTATATGATAGATTAGAGGTACAGATAACGAAACTGCCAGTAAGCTGATGCACTAGATAGCAACATCGCACAATTTGCTATAATGTGACGTGAATGGCAACCCGATTATTAATGTTATCCCGACTCAGGGACATCATAAGTAATAGGGTTGCCATTCATTTCACATTGCAGCGGAGTGTGCGATGTTGCTATAGCCCCCCCCCCCGCCCCTTCTTTTTTTTATACCGCTAACCAGGCCCCTACCTGCCCGGCATGAATGCCTAGCTTAACGTGTTAGTACCTGGGTGCGGGGCGGAAATCGCCTGATCACAGCATGGCTGTGATCCACCTGACAATAGATTTGTTCACATCGCTGCTATGCTTGCTCTCTTGTGATTTGCTACCGTTATCTTTGTTTGCCGGTTCAAGGTTTCTGTTTAACTTTGTTGAATTGACAGATTTAATAGGTCTCGTAATTTAGAACCTTGATCAGGTGACGAGACCCTCACCTGACTAGGCACCCCCAGAGGTATAATTCACAGGTAACTTGGAGGGCTTTGCACCCACGACGGATTTTACATGCAACAGGTGCCATTAGCGTACATAGATTTACATATTTACCATGTCTGTTGGCTTGTGACGTTCATGGTGGGTTGTCGCTGTAGTGCTTATCGCCTCTTTTATGGGCTGATTTCACTTATTGTTGTATTTGTCTCTGTCAAGGCTTTTTGGCGTTTTTATAGGCTCGCCCCTGCTGTGGGTTGTTTTTTGTCTATCATTCATTGTTTTTTTGTCTCTTTCTTGATATATTTTTACCTCTAGCTTGTGCTAGAGCTGGTTTTCACATTTTGAATCTTAGTCTTCTTTCGAGAGTTTCGCTGGTTATTATGTCACTATCGTGGGTTTTGTCACGTTGTAACTTTTGTTACTGGTGGTTGTCACCTCCCCCCCGCCCCTTCACTGGTGCTCTAGCTGACTGGCAGTTTCGTTATTTGTACAATATAATCTATCATATATACCAAAATCATCGAAGCTAAAATTGATTGTCAAAAGTGACGTTGCCCCTCGGACTATTAATATTTACATATAGAAAAATGTATTAAAGTATATTTTTTAAGTTTTTTTTTTTCTTTTAAGGATCCATGTTTAATCTTTATCTTGCATTTCCTTTCCTGCTTATCAAGGCTCAGCATTTACCCAATTATACGTATAATAAAGTTAAAACATAAAGTGTATATCGATTTTATTTTTTATAACATCATATTAATCATTGAACTGTCTGTTCTACTATATATTATTTCGTAAAATACCTTATAATACACGTTGCTGGCAGACAAAGATTATCTTTAATCTTTTGTGCAATCATCCAATATTCAAGCATCGATCTGGAATCACATTTCATAGTCGTACTAAAGATAGAATAGTAGTGTAATTTGTAGAATGGTATAGACCAGCGTTTCTTAAATTTTGTGATCTCGCGGACCCCCTTTTGATGTGATACGCATTTCGGGGACCCCCAACAATATTTTTCTTAATATAAGATAAGAAATTATTTTAACGTATACACCTTATTTGTTTTTCATTACACATATTCTATATTTAGTCTACGGTGTTAGTAAAGTCAGCTACATTAATACAAGAAAAATAATAATAGCAATATATAGAGGAAAAATAATAAGAAAAATAATTATAATTTACATTTTAAGACTGTTAAAATACACATAGTACTATTTGCTATGGGTTTGCTAATGCTTACGTAAGACTGGTTCAACATGCCGTCGAGTTCAACAGTTGTTCTTCATAATTTTCTTGTATGAAACTGTTTAAGCATGTTAATAGCGCTGCATTTGTGTTGTAAGTTGGAAAGGATTTGCAAAACAAAAAATCGTCACATATCTTACCACCAAATTCATAATGAAAGAAAACTCACAAATTTACAGTATTAGAGATATCTAAACGCTCATCTAGTTGCAATGCGTAATAAAGGCTGATTATTCACATGTAGAATCAATCGGTTCTTAATATTTTCACACATAAGAAATTATAGATATAAGAATATTCCACCTTCAGAGCATTGAAAAGTCTCCCCCAAAGCATTTGGAGTTTTATGCTTACTAATGATCTAGACTTACTTGCAAATCTTGGAGCTACAAAAATTTCTCCAGAAGAAAATAAAATCTAAATTCAACATTCGGCTTGAGGACCCCCGGCTGTAAGCTCACGGACCCCCTGGGGTCCGCGGACCACAGTTTAAGTAACGCTGGTATAGACAATTACAGTGATTTAGCCTTATTTATCCCTACTAGCTGAGCCACCCGGCATTGCCCGGGCAGACTGTCATTGAAAAATATGACAGTGGAGTGGACTGAATAATATTTATTTATACTAAAAACTTGTAAAAAATTAAATAAAAGCTAAAATTTCAAAAGTATAGCAATTACGTTTAAAAAATGAAACGGCCAGGGAAAATTATTACACTTACTTTTCCCTGTTTACAAAAAATCCCTTTTTAAAAATCATTGCCTTGTTTACATTTTAAATTTTATATTGCTAATTGTATTTTTTAAATTATAAATATTAAATGCTTACAAAAATCAATATTTCAAATGAAAATGTATAAAAATATATTTATTTAATTATTAATGTTGACAAATTATAATTACAATTTAAAATCATTGTTTGTTTCACTTTTATTCCAGTAGATGGCAGCACCTAACCAATGAGATGCGTTTCATTCTGGTGTTGCCATTAAACGATTAACAAATAATTGCGATTTCTGTGCCTTCAACCAAACAAAGGTATGTTGTTTATATTTTAATTTGATTTTTCTTATATAGATATACTCATTTTTGCTAAACATAAGATGTAATGCACGTTTCATTCTGGTGTTGCCATTAAACAATTAACAAATAATCGCGATTTCTGTGCCACGTACGATAGCGTAATATATATATAGATTGCTGCACATTAATCATGTAAACAACACTGTAAAAAATGGCAAATGTTTCTTAATCTAGGAAACTATATAATAACCATGAACGAAAATATTCAATAGCCTCTTCCGACTCACCAACGATTTCAGAAAGCGTTATGTTTCTATGGAAATCTCAGAAACCAATGTATTTTCGAGGTTTAATGAAACATTTATAAAAACAAAGTTTTTTTTTGCTTCTGCCACTCATTTTAGGAAACGATTCCGAGTGGTTTTTAATATATTGAATCAGTTTTTCTCAACCCGGAATATAGGTTTTTCGGATGCTATCAATTCTCAAGTAAACATTTTCCTGTTTAACAAACATGTTTTATGGACAAACATGATAAATTAGCCGCATTAATATCAACATTAAAATTAGCATTACTTTGTTACTTTTGCATGTATAATTTCAGTTATGCAGCAGAAAATGTTTAATTGAGAATTAATAGCACTCTAAAAATCGATACCCCGTTTTGAGGAAACAGATAATTACACTATAAAAACAACTCGGAAACGTTTCTGAAAATCAGTGACAGCAAAAGAAACTAGGTTTTAACAAACGTGTTTTATGGACAAACATAATAAATTAGCCGCATTAATGTCAACATTAAAATTAGCATTACTTTGTTACTTTTGCATGTATAATTTCATATAAAAATCGATACCCCGTTTTGAGAAAACAGAT
This sequence comes from Maratus michaelseni, assembly GCA_963931845.1. Classification (NCBI taxonomy): domain Eukaryota; kingdom Metazoa; phylum Arthropoda; class Arachnida; order Araneae; family Salticidae; genus Maratus; species Maratus michaelseni. The sequence continues at coordinate 91,684,185 of OZ007597.1, read as the reverse complement.
AATTACACTATAAAAACAACTCGAAAACGTTTCTGAAAATCAGTAGCAGCAAAAGAAACTAGGTTTTAACAAACATGTTTTATGAACAAACATGATAAATTAGCCACATTAATATCAACATTAAAATTAGCATTACTTTGTTACTTTTGCATGTATAATTTCATATAAAAATCGATACCCCGTTTTGAGAAAACAGATAATTACACTATAAAAACAACTCGGAAACGTTTCTGAAAATCAGTGGCAGCAAAAGAAACTAGGTTTTAACAAACATGTTTTATGAACAAACAATGATAAATTAGCCGCATTAATATCAACATTAAAATTAGCATTACTTTGTTACTTTTGCATGTATAATTTCAGTTACGCAGCTGAAAATGTTTAATTGAGAATTAATAGCACTCTAAAAATCGATACCCCGTTTTGAGAAAACAGATAATTACACTATAAAAACAATTCGGAAAAGTTTCTGAAAATTAGCGGCAGCAAAAGAAACTAGGTGTTTACAAATGCTTCTTTAAATCTTGAAAATATATTGGTTTCTGAAAACTTTCTACAGATAAAAAAAGATTTTCGAAGTAACTCGGAAGAGGTTATTGTATATTTTCGTTAGCGGTTATTTTATATTTTCGTAGATTAAGAAACATTTCTATTTTTTTTGTTACAGTGTATATACTGTTATTTTATCAACGTAAACGGCACAACTTCAAAAATGTATTAGAAAAATAAAATAATAGGCCTACAGCAAAAATAATTACAACAGTACATAGAGTAACTTAAAAAGTATAATCAAATCCTTTAAGTATAATCAAATAACTTTTCTTTTATATCAATTTTGATTCATAACACTCGCGTCACTTTTTAGCAAAGAATAAAAGTATTTCCTATTTACGGTTTTCGTAACCATTGGTATTAAAAAATACAGGGTGTCCCAAAAGTCTCCGTACAACTTCAAAAATGTATTACAAAAAAATAATAGGCCTACAGCAAAAATAATTACAACAGTACATAGAGTAACTTCAAAAGTTTTTTCTATTACCTTAGTATACTTGTACATGAGATCCTTTCGTTGCACGAAGAATATCAAGTCGACATTCCAATTCCATTCACGTGCGTTTCAGCATGCTAACATCAACAGTAGTTACAACTGTTTGAAGAAATCTGAACAAAAGTTAATAGTCTCATGGAATTGAAACAAAATATCCAAACAGCAGCAGCTACTGTTGATGTTAGCATGAAAAACGTTCGTGGATCGAATTGGAATATCGTCTTGATATTCTTCGTGCTACGGAAGGATCTCATGTTGAAGGCAGTAGAAAAAACTTTTTAAGTTACTCTATGCACTGTTGTAATTATTTTTGCTGTAGGCCTATTATTTTTTTTGTAATAAATTTTTGAAGTTGTACGGAGATTTTTGGGACACCCTGTATATTTACAACAGATAATATATATTCTAAAACTCTAGCGCCATTGTGTTAAGTTTTCTATAAACATATAACTGGAAGAAACGCAATATAGCGTTGAAACTGCACATTAGTTGCAACCAGAGTAATATTTTTAAAAGTTTATTCTTTTTACTCTAGTAGATAATGATTACGTTTATGCTTTAGATAATAATCAATACGTACACACAACGATCTTCCATTGCATTTTTCTGGTGCATAATGATTAATGTAACACGCACCTGAAAGATACGTAGAATGAAATTGTACAAATTTAAAATAACACATTTATCATAAGATTACACACAATAATATTTTACGCTTGACAAAATATATTAAAGTACAGAATGGGAAATAATCTTTTAAAAAATTTTTAAACGTTTTAAAATAAAGAACAAATCGAGTTACCAGTGGCGCACGGCTAACATAAAAGTACAAAAAGCAGAACAAATAATGAACGCATGTGTATTTTGCACTGTAAAACGTGTCAAAGAGTCCTGATTTTTGTGACAAAACACAAAATGATTCAAATTTTCATGAATAGGTGGCGCTATTAAGCTCCATGTCATTAAAATTCATAAAAAAATATTGAGAGTACACAACAGATATTTGTTTGCAATTGGTAATTTGAAACCATGATGGTTGAACTACTAACTTGCATTACATCTTATGCTTAGTAAAAATGAGTATATCTATATAAGATAAATCAAATTAAAATATAAATAGCGTACCTTTGTTTGCTTTTGATACAACTTATTAATTATTGAATTGTTTGCTGTAACATATCTAATTTCGTAAAATACCTTCTAATCTATTTTGCTGCAAGACAAAGGTTATTCAAAAAATTAATCAGATCAGATATGGAAAACTTTAATTATCAACAGACATCAGGGATATACAAAATTAATTTCAAAGATAACGAAGGAAAATATAATTCATATATAGGCATGACAAAAAGAAAAATTCAAGAGAGAATGAAAGAACACAGAAGAGACATAAACTTAAGTAAATCAACCACTGCAATAGCCAGATTAAACAATAAATCCCCAATTTCAATAGACTTTAATAATGTTAATAAATCAGCCAATTACAATAATCTAAATTACGCATTACAGAGAGAAGCAATAGAAATATACACATCAAATTCAGAAACTTGCAATGACATAGCTCACGCCAAAATTGATACCAGATGGCGCCAGATGTTGTTAAGAAAAGACAGAATGGGAGTTTCAAACAAATAGGATTGACAGAGCAGAAAGCCATAACATCAGTATTGAAGATGCCTGGAACAACAGGTAAAAATATTTTACTTTTGTGAAACTTTTAACGTGTGGACTGGTTTTATGTGATTTTAGAGGTTTTTAAGACTTTTGAAAAATGTTCAATGCATATCTATATGTTGAAAAATTAAAATGATGTCTGTAAAAATAGGTAGTTCGAAGAATTATTAAATTATGAAGAATTATTAAGACAAAGGTTATTTTTAATATTTATTGTAATCATCGATATCCCTGCATTGATTTGGTTTATATTTCACAAATGTGCTAAAGTTAGAACAGTAATGTAATTTGCAAAATGGTATTGAAAAATTACATTGATATATAGTGTTATTATTTATTCGTATTGCTGCATATTAATTATTTAAACTATGTAGAGTTATTTGTCATTGCATAGTTCAAATTTATTTAATCTCATATATGATACATAAGACTCACTGCACTTTTAACATTTAAAAAACTGTAATTTCTATTTATCTATTGCTTAAAAATTCATATTCAAAAATATATTTTCAATATATAATAAGTATTCTAAAACTCTAAAAAATTGTGTAAGAAAAATATAAAATAGAAAGAAACGGATTATAGTATTGAAACAGAGGTGCCAAGTTCCCACTAATCTTCCGTAATATGTGGTTTAATCTGACCCAGTTTAACAACGCTTTAAACAAGAAACATTATTGGATGAATCTTCATTTATTTAATTTCAGGTTTCTACGTGGAATTTATTTTATTTCATTTCTTAAAAAAAAATTTCTGGTGCGAAACATGTTAAACATGGGTCAAATTAACCCACATATTACGGAAGATTAATGACAGCTTGGCACCTCTGCATTGAAACAACAGATTCATCATACAATAGCTACATTAATATATAATATATATTTTTTTTAAGTTAAACATATTTTGGCTCTTGCAGATAATGTTTGCGTTTATGTTTTGCGTAATCATTGGTTTCCAAAAATATATTTGCAATAGATAATATGTATTCTAAATCTCTAGAGAAATTGTGTGAGAAAAATATAAAACATAAAGAAACGCGATATAGCGTTGAAAATACACATCAATCATAAAATAATCGCAGTAATATTTTTCGTTTGAAAAAGTGTAAAAAAAAAATTGCTCTAGCAGATAATGTTTGCGTTTACGTTCTGCATAATAATTTATGTTCAAACAACCAATATTTTCTGCTACATAAACAGAAGATTAGATGTTAATGCAACATGCATATGAAAGATGAGAAGAATGAATTTGTTCAAATTTAAAACAACACATTTATCACATCATTACCTACAATAATATTTTACATTTGCCAAAATATATTAAAATACATTTGTTTCGTGCAATCATCAATGTTTTACCACTAAACTGCATTGCATCAAATTCATCGCAAAGCTTAATATCTACATAATTACTATTTAAATAAAACTTTTATTTCATCGCAGATTCGTTGCATAACTCTGGTGGTACTTTTTCTCATTTGTTTCAAATGTTTATTTAACTTATGTTTAATCATTCGTATATATTTCAATTAGATAATATGTATGATAAACCATGAAGAACAATTGCGTAATATTCCGAAAATTATCTAACTGAAAGAAACGCAATGTAGCGTTGAAATTAAATATTAATCATAAAATTGACCACATTAATGGTTTTCTGAAAATAAGGCTTTCTAAAATGTTTTTTTCTCCGGCAGATGATATTTGTGATTATGTTACGCGCAATAATCGATATTTAAACAACCAAGCTCCTTTATACACTTTTAAAAAAATTGCAGTAAAATTATGGGCAGAGGCCGACAGTAGAGATTCCAGTCATACGCCGTAAAAAAAAAAAATCCATGCCCATCATTTTGTGCAGCCCGCAATTTTCCGGGGCAAAGTAATATAGCATTATAATGCACAGGATATAATGCACTTTAAAACACAATAACACTTTGCTTACTGTTCCGTAGCATGTAGCACGTTAGATAATCATCACAGAATCGCTATTTTGGCGGGTTAAAATTTTCGAAACACGAGTAAAATGAAGGGCTACACCCTAGCGGAGGACCATGTATGAGGTCGTACCGTATTTTTGCTAACATATGGACTAGAACTGTAAGAATATGTGGATTGCTCTTAATTTTCTAAGTATCTAAGCGATAAGGCCGCTTATTTAGTGGATCAGACCGTTTTTCATCAAATAAGGCTGTTGCCCGTGAAAATTGAAGGGCAAACGCTCATAAATTTACAGTTTTTTCTGAGAGTATACGTTTCAAATATATAAGCTAAGAAATAGTCATTAATGTAATATGTAACTGTCTAAAAGTTACACAGAAAAGCGTTGTTTAACTTTAAACTAGAACACAGAATTCTTAATAATTTACATTTGGCAAAATATAATGAAGTATATTAGTCTTTAAGAATGTTAACACGTTTCGTGCAAGAGCTTACACTCAACACTAGCTTTCGTCGCATCTCAAATGTATTAAAACTGAAATCGTTGCACTTTTTTGCGTCGTAGTATGTGTATTATGAAGTAATAGTGTACGGTAATGGTTTCTGGTGTCGATAAATATATTAAAATAATGCCACTAATGAGCGAAAAGTACACATAGAAAAAATCTTCATTTTATGGTATCTATACATATATTATAAAGCAAAAACATATCCGTGAGTAACGCTGGACTTCACGCTTGACGATGAGCACCCCTGACCAATAAATTTCGCTTTTACTGCATTTTTAGGACTTAATTCATCTCACGAAACCCTATTACTCCCGCTGCGTTGTCTGTCTGTCACAGAGCCGTTCTCAGAACCTATGTAACTTACAGAGTTGAAACTTAGTGTACATAGCTGAATACCAGCTATAAAGAGCTCAAAATATTAATATTCGAAAAATTCGTATTATTTTAATAAATAGAGATAAAAAACCAAAATTCTAACAGCCTTTTACTATTAAATTAAAACATTTTTCGTTATAGCAGATGTCAAAAAATAAAAATCCACGATGAAATTCTTTCTACAATAATTAATTTTCTATCGGACGATTTCCACGTGAAAAATGAAATTGAAATAAAAAGTTTCACCAATTGAAAAAAAGATTAATATGAAATAAAAATGATTGACGTCATAGTGGTAATTAAACGGAAATTTTCAAAGATTTCTCAATAATACAAGGAGTATGAGTATGTGTATGTACACAAATCAGATTAATATCACGTCATTAGAGAATTAAAAAGAAAAGCTGACGTCTTATCGGAAGTTTAACGGATTTCTCAAATGTTTGAGAATAATACAAAGCGAGTGTCAATATGAGTAACAGAGAATACTAAATATACGAGTTTGAGGAACGTATTGAATCATAATAAAAATCCGATTATTGAAATATTCGCATATTTTAACATTTTGAAAGTGTACAACATGTTTAATTTTGATTTTTTTTTTTTTTTTGAAATATCGCATTTAGTCCGCGTGACAGATATTATTATGACAGAATATAATAGCCGGCTTCGCCCGCTATCGGGATGGTTTAGATATTCGAAAAAACGAAAAAAATAGATCGATAAATTTTTACTTTATAAAAAAACATGACTTTTTTTTGGTTGCTAAATGAAATTTATTTGGATTTATTAAAGCAATGATAAAGTGTTTTGAAAGGAATATTAAACGAAACCTTTTGAGCGATCTTCGATCACACTTACCCACTTGTTTTAAACTTCTAAACATCGTATATTTTCCAATTTTACATCACCGAATAGGGAAAGAAGTGTTACTTTAAATGTAATATGTTTGAAGACTGTATCTCAATTTGCTGATTTTCTAATAATTTTTAAAATATTTTTTCAGCATGGATTTGTTTTTTAATCGATTTCTATCTCATACATCCCGGTTCTGGTAAATTATTCCGTTTGCACGCATAACAATGTAAATAGTTCAGCATTTGTTTTCGGCTAATATTCCATAACGACATTAAAACTTCATGCATAAATAAATAAAATAACATAAATTAAACACAAACTTAACAGACCAAATATAATGAAGTATATTACTCTTCAAGAATGTTAACACGTTTCGTGCAAAAGCTTGTATTCAACACTAGCTTTCGTCGCATCTCATATGTATTAAAACTGAAATCATCGCACTTTTTTGCGTCGTAGTATGTGTATTATGAAGTTTGGCACAGTTTTCTGGTGATTTTATACTATCTATATTACAAAACAAAACAATGGCCGTGAGTAACGCTGACGTCATTTTAACGGTGGCAAACCCTGACCAATAAATTTCGCTTTTACTGCAATTTATTTAAACTTCTAAATATCGTACATTTTTCAATGTTACATCACTAAATAGGAAAAAAAGTGTTACTCTAAATGCAATATGTTTGAAAACTATATCTCAATTTGCTGATTCTCTAATAGTTTTTAAAATAATTTTCAAGCATGAATTTTTTATTTAAATCGATATCTATTGCGTACTTCCCTGTTACGGCAGATTAATCCGTTTGCACGCCTAAAAATGTAAATAGTTCAGTATTTATTTTCGGCTATTATCCCATAACAAAATTAAAACTACATGCATAAATAAATAATGTAATATAAATTAAACACAAATTTAACAGACATGTAATCGAACTACGCGCTTAAACCACTGAAATTATCAGAATAAAAAAAGGCTGCTGTAAGTAGCGAAATCTTCAGTAATTTATCCGTCTATTAACTCCTGACCTACAGCTAATACACAAATATCACTTTTAATAAATTTCAAAAATTTATTTAAATGCATAATTTGTATTTTTTTACATAAAAATGGTTTTCGGTGTTGGTCAATCTTAAATATATATAAATATATGTATTAAATGTACAAAAATCTATTAGAGTTTTCAGTAAAAAAAAGTAGTTTATAAAAATTCGAATCACATAGTTGTTTTCTTTTCGTACAACATATATTAATGATTGAATTTCCTATTCTAATATATCTTATTTAATAGTTACCTAGAAAAATTTATAAAAGCTTTATTAGACAACAGTTCATATTCGGTTGATTTTCAAGAGAATATCTTCTATAGAATGGCAAAAAATATATGTATATTTATATGCATGAATTCTTGTTATGTAAGAGGAAGATACTATATATTTACACAAAATTCTTACTTGAACCACACAAACAAGCCAGAAAATTTCGTCTTCATGTTTTTCATGTGGTAGCATGAGCATAAAAAAAGCTAATATGCTTATGTTATGGCTTAGTTATGCTATGCCATATATATATATATACAGTGAAACTTCCATTTAACGAAGTCTCATCGTTACACTTAAAAACTTCGTTATGAAGAAAATTCGTTAAATAGAAATCAACTTAAATTCATGAAATTTTTTCTTGAGATATGACAAACAGGTATTGGATTCAGAAGCATTTGATTCAGTTTTAATTATGAAGTCGTCTTTTACAAAACAGTTGTGTACGGTCGATGAAATCACGTCACATTCCCAAGCTTTCATCAGCTCTGATACACAGAATCTCAAACTAATGTTTTCACTACATCGGATTTTTTCTGTCTTTTTCGATAATGTATTCGATAATGCAAGATTTTTTATTTTTCCTTAGACTAATGATTGAAGTTTAGCTGTATTGGCAGGAACAAAAATAACTTTGATGTTTTTCGATTTGTATTTTGAAGCACGTTCTTTTGGATGTACAAAGCAATTGTCTATCAGCAATGGAAGGTCAGAATGGTACCTGTCCGACTCTAATAGATATTTTTTGTTTCAATGCATCTGACGCAATTGCGACACCTCATCTTCTATATCATTGAAGGTAAAAAGGGGATTTTGACTTCCCCCAACTGTCAGCGCTGGAGTCTCAGAATGGGAGAATAGTGATAACAAGTGTTTTCCTTAGTGAAAAAATTGTTTTATTTAGCACCAAGCAGAATGGAAATTATTTAAATGCGTTCATTTTCATACAATCGAATCCGCTGAAATAAATTTGCATATCCTTCGAACAGCAATCGCTTAGTTTGAATTATGTACACGTACAAAAGTGGAATAAACTTCGTTATATAGAATATATTTTTCGTAATATGGAGATTAATTTACATGCTAATGGTGTTCAAAGTCAAAGTTCTGCAGAAAATTTCGTTAAGTAGAAAACTTCGTTAAATAGGGACTTCGTTAAAGGGAAGTTCCACTGTATATATATATATATATATATATTAATATGTTATGTTATATATAGCTTAGTTATGCTTATGTTCATTAAAAAAGCATGCTAGCCGATGAGGGATTTTAAGCACATCGTAATCACGCTCCATTTTAATTATGTATTGATTTCATTTATCTGAAATAATTACTTATACAGCTGAAGTAAGTAAAAGAAATAATATTTTTTTATTTAAAAGAATAAATGTTTCATTTCTCATAAAATATTATTTTATTTTAATTTTTAAAAAAATTCACAAAGCAAATATATTTAAAAAATCTGTATCTTATTATTTTACGATGTGTGACATTATTACACTTATGTAATAGTCCAAAGTGGTGCAACGGTTTCTTACTTAAATTAAATTTTGACCGTTTTCCTGTAATTCAAACTTACAAAAAAAAAAAAAAAAAAAAAAGTTTAATAATGTTTAACTGTATTTCGTGAGGATTCATTACTTATTAGTGGAAAATTTGTATTTCTTGGAATCCTGTTTTGTTACACATACTTTTTCGAGACATACATACTGACAGACAGACACTTTAACCCTTTTTATCCTGACGGTACTTATAAGTACCATTTTAACTCCTTCGCGACGAGCGTCCTTTACAAAATCTTTAATCTTTTGCCACCGGTTTTTCAAAAAAGAAATTTTCGCCTAATTGAATCTCAGAAATGCTGTCATTAAATAAGGCAAAGTTTACAATAAAAAGTTACTGGTGGTAATAATCGAGGATTCTGAGCACGTTATGCGTCACGTATACGTGTCGCTCGTCCCCAAGGGGTTAATAAAACACCTATATATTCGTAATATGACCGTTTTTTCTAACGGTATTCACGACGGCACAAAGAGTGTATTTCTGACAGCAGGCAGGAGATAGCAAATTCAAGCACATATCCCCTTTCTTTGCATTGTAGGGATTTTACATTTGCCACGCTACATTCGAAATCCATTTTGCAATAGAATTGACATGCATGTTGTTCTTCATTTGAGTAATTTTAGTGGTTTATTACCGGTTATTTAGTACTATTATTTTCTATTGTTTTCTATACTCTACAGGTGAACATTTCCTATATTTTATTTGAAGTTTACTATTTGAAATTTACTATTTTATTTTATATCACAGGGTAAAATATTTATGGTGCTTACAGTTGCATAATTAACCACTAAAACACTATAAAAATTATTTTCCTCTTTCCTATGTTTATTCTGCACCAAAACTTATCCAAGGATGCAAAAATACAATTAAAAAGTACCTGGAAAATTAATTCAGGATATAAAGGGTTAAAACTTCCGCCTTTCCACAGTGAGTCTAAACGTGACGTTCCTGTAACTATCAGTATATTGCCTGTTATTTCACAGAATATGTAGTATTACCAGTGTCGAAAGATTGTGTCCCTACAAACGTATAGTCTTATTCTGTAGTTATATACTTTTAATATGTAATATATACTTTTTAACGTTTTCGAATTTATCTAGTGGAACATCAGTATTGTCTATTTGTTTCAAGAAATATTGCAATTTATCAGAATTTTCCAAGCATTTCAGTACAAATTCAATTTGCCGAGTCTAAAACAAATATTTTGTAGGAATATTGAAAGAAAAATCTGTTGTAGATATTTCGTTTTTATACCTATAAAAAAGTGAAAGTAATATTTTCCTTTAAGCTTTTACCATGTAGCTTCTTTTTAAACAAGCAAGTTAAAATGTATAGCCGGCGGCAGCTCGATAATGTAAACTGACTAAAAAATGCAAACGGGTGTAAAAAGCGATTTATTAATGCACTTTGTGCTGTATTTTAAAAATAAGGCTTACATTTCCCCTTGCAAGCAATTTTCCTATCCGCATTTTGAAAGCTGGAACGCATCCAATATTTTAAAGATTATTTTAATTTAATAAAAAGAACAATTTATTTATATATATTTACAGGGAAGTTTTTGAATTCCTAATGTTAAATTCATTATCAATAGTTTCAAATCAAATTTCAATGCGTAAAGTTTTTAACCATAACTCAAAAACTACTTGGCGGAATTATCTGTAATTTTAGATTTGCATATTTGAAGCTTCTAGAAATTGATTTTTGTTCAAATTTTTGTTTAACGATTATTAAAATTATTGTGAAATTAATATTTGTTTTGAATAATAATTTTATAGTTTATATAATTTTTTATTAATATTTTTAAAAATGTGCATTGTAACGTGTACAAATTTTTACAGAAATCAATGTCTAGTAACTATAAATATGCGAATGCAAATTTACAGCTTATTCCGGCAAGAAATTTTTGAGTTATGCATAAAAAAATACCCGCATTGAAATCTGTTTTACAACGATTAAAGATGGATTTTATATACGGAATTCCAAATTTCAAACTTGAATAATTTCTAAACTACTTGACCGATGGACTATTCGTTCGGTATCCGAGAGTAAAATTTACTGAAGCATCCAAATATGAGGTCAATATTAGGGGTAATTTATCAAAAAAAAAAAAAAAAAATGTGGCAATTTCTATATGTAGACGACTTCCTAAGCGAAATTTAAACAAAGCATTATTTAATAAAAAAATATCTGGATATATTTTTCTGAGATTAAATAGACCCCACACTGCGTTAGCAAGATTAGCACAAACTGAACCTATAAAAGTAGATTTCAATGGATCCAAAATTATATTCCGCACAAATAATTACCAGGAAGCTATCATAAGAAAGTATCTAGAAATAATATCTAAAAAAGAAATAGTCTGTAACGATGTATTATCATATGATATCCACGCAGTCTGGAATGAATTAATACATCATTGATTACCTTTCCCATCCCACCTTATATTCCAAATCCTTGAAGTAAAATAGTTTATTCCGGGCAAGCAAGAAAACGCGAAGAGACAACAACTCAACTCAACAAATAATTTTTCACTGATGATGACCGAGTAGTTCGGTTGAAAACGTTTTGCATTTTTTAAAAGGACTTTAATGTGCTTTTAAGTGTTTTATGTATGTTTATACGCACCTTCAAGCAATATATTTACATTTAGTTGTATCTTTATGAATTAAAGCATTACTTAGTTGACTTTATTACTAATCGATTGGCACCAGTGACATTTTTATATCATATCATACATTCTAATATGAGCAAATCGTGTGTGTGTGTGGTTATATAGGCAAAATTTATCTTAAAAACGGCTCTAACGATTTGGACGAAATTTTGTATCCTACCGTTTTGGGGCACCAGAAAAACATTAGGCTAGATCGTATGTCCGAGAAAATTCGATGAGTGGGTCATTTTGAGTCATCATGGGTCAGGGTCAAGCTAATTGTATCTAAAAAACGATTCAAACGATTTTGACTAAATTTTGTATCCTACCATTTTCGGGCACGAGAAGACTATTGGGCTGGGTCACATTTTCGAGAACTTTCGATTAGTGGACCATTTTTCGGTCAACGCGGGTCAAGTTAATTTTATTTAAAAGACGGCTCTAACGATTTTCATTAAATTTTGTATTCTACGAGTTTCGGGAACGAGAAAATCATTGGGATAGGTCACATGTCCGAGAAAATTCGATTAGTGGGCCATTTTTGGGTCACTGTGGGTCAATCTAATTTTATCTAAAAAACGGCTCAGACTATTTCGACTAAATTTTGCATCCTATGGTTTTCGGGAACAAGAAGACAATTGGGCTAGGTCACATGTTCGAGAAAATTTGATTAGTGGGTTATTTTGGTCATGGGTCATTATGGGTCAAGCTTTTTTTATCTTAAAAACGGCTCAGACGATTTGAACTAAATTTTGCATCCTTCAGTTTTAGGGAACAAGAAGACTATTGATCTAAGTCACATGTTCGAGAATTTTCGATTAATGGGTCATTTTGGTCATGGGTCATGATATTTGAACTCAAAGCTAATTTTGACCGAGCATAGCTCGGCCTTTCCTGTTCGTGTTGAGTTGATTTGAGAAAGTAGGGGGTTAATGGCATTTGTTTCCAGACCTGTACAATATTATAAGGCTTAGTTTATATGCAATAAATAGAACAAGAAAGAAAAATATATGCATGAAACCTAGATTATGAAACATTTTCCAACACATTCATAATATTGTAACAAAACTTCACGGTTTAATATGGAGAAAAATTATATCTAAGTATACAATTTCTAAAGCTCATAATACATTTGAAAACCCAATTTCAGGAATTATTAGCTATAGTCGAAAAAATTTCGAATTATTTTGTGTAGCCCTGTTATTATCCATACTTTCGTATATACATATGCTACATAGTATGCTAAAATTTAGTTCAGTTACGAAACACATAACACAGTTGAAAATTTCCCTTCAAAAAGTTTCGTGGATACATGGAAATGTTTTCAAATTATTTTGTGTATGATCTATGAAATTTATAAACACCAAGTAATATGCAAAACAATTATTTAAATTTAAAAACGCACACAAAAATTTAAAATGCAATTCCAAGAATTATTGCTCACAGAACCTGTAAGCGATTTCTTTAGTGTGTCCATGTAAATGAACGATAAATTCAATGAACACCATATTCTATATTAAAAATCTTGTAAGAAACCTCAATAAGGATCTATTTAAATATGTTTGAAAAAGCGTAGCATCATTAAAATAAGCTACAAATTATCTGTCCCCATTGACAATAATGCAACAAAATACTTTTGAGTGCCCCTGTAAACGAACGATAACTGCTACATACTTCATTTTCATTACCGAACTTGCCACAGTAAAACTCAATAACTTTATCAATGGCACTCAGAGTATATTTCCGCAAGTTACAGCATGGTCAGACAGACGGCCAGACAAACCGAATTCATAAACTCTTTTCAATGGTTGATGGAAGTGTTAAAACGAATTAAGTAACATGTGAGGTAGCGTACAAATTTTGAATTCAGTAGTTTGAAAAACTGTAAACATTTCAAAACAGATTGCGCTGTGGTGCCTCAACCTGTAAAACACTCAAACTAATGAATAAAGCTGGATCACTCTTAATTAAATAATGAAACCTTGTCTGAATCACCATAAAAACAAAAGAACATACAGGACGCGTTTCGGGATGGAAATTTTTAACAGTCGGTCATAAGCCAAATTAAACACGTGTCCGTATGGGGACATGGTCACAAATGAATGGAAGGGTAAATAAAAGAGCTTACAACGAATGTGACAGGTGGCGCTAGCTGAAAGGGAAAAAAACAATCAAAAAGGAGCGCATAGAGAGGAAATTATAGCCAAAATCATTGTGAAGGTTAAAAAAGAGAGAGAGAAAATGAATAAATACACCAAAAGAAGTAAATTAAAATATATAAAAATAAATAAAATAAAAGAATAAAATAAAAATAAAAATAAATGAATAAATAAATAAAATTAAGGAGATAAGGAAAAAAAATACAAAAGCAATTTCCAAGCTGAAGACAGAAAAGGAGATGATGAGAGATCATTGACAAGATTACCGGAATTTTTAAAAATAAAAAATCGTTCGCAAAAATCCAAGTGAGTAGGAGAGAGCCGAAGCAATTATTCTTACCATGGAGAAATTGAAACGTGACTTGACCTCATTAATTGAATAAAAAATGAACAAATTTTAAAATTCATATATGCACGTATATATGCTATTCCTGTATGCAAAATTTATGTGCTTTCTTAAACACATGCAAATTATTTTATATCTTTATTTATTAAAGTTCTGGTACACCTTGTATCATTATTATCATTTCTAATAATATATCTTATCTTCTGCCTGCTTTAGTCACAAGAACCCTTCTCATATTTTCATCCAATAAATATAACGTAGAAAACTATTAAAACAATATTAAACGCTCAAGAAGACAAGGTATTATGATAAATTTTTAGAAAAGCGCGTATGAATTTCTTACATTTGCTTTAAAAACACACCATTAGCTTTAGATTTAATTAAGTTATACTTATCTTTGTATTTAACTTAAGAATTTTTAAGTTATTACATCACTAAAAAAAATCCTGGATTTTCAAATTTAGTTAAAAGTTTCATATTTCAAGGAAAAAAAAGAAGAATGGAATATGATTGACATTATGATATATATGATGAATAATTGATATATTGGTGAATAATAATTATGATTTTTCATCATTTTGGTGACTCTTTTCTTTAAAAGAAGTAAAAAATATGGCGCAGGTAAAATTGATTTACTTACAGATTTACTGGGTCGAAGCACGATATATCAACACTAATTCATAGAAAATATAAGACTTACCTAAAAAGAGAAAAAAAATATTGTTAGAAAATGCCTAGTCCTTTAATAAAACAAAAAGTTTATCAAATAAATTAAACAGTCAATGCTGGAAACTTTTGCACCAAGATATTTAAAAATTAGCCTTATCCTAACTTTATTATACAACATTCAAACATATTTTTGAAACAAGGCATTGTTTTGAATTCAAATTCCATTCAAACCTTTATGGTTGTTTTAATGCGTTTCTTATTTTGTTAACAAACAAATAATCAATCAAGTGTCAATTAATGCAATCAATAATTGTATATAAGAGACACAAAAAGGAAACTGAATAGGAAATGCACTATAAAAAAAGAAAAAAGTTTTTTTTAAGTACGAAGATATTTAGGCGACAATGATAGAGCCGGAGCATTCGGCTTACCCCTTCTGCTATCATAATCCAAATAGGTTTTTATAGAAAAGTAGGACTTAGATAACATTTTTAGGTAGCTTTCAATAGAAAAAAGTATAAAGCTACTTATTGCAGCCGTTCGGAGGAAAGCAATTCCGGAAAATTTTGGTATATTTTCACCGATCGTGACCCTCAGACCCCAAAACCACCCTCCGTTCAAATATTGATTTATATATATATATATATATATATATGTCTGATCTATGTCATACCATAACACTCGTATTTCAAAATCAATTTGGATGAAACCAATTGTGTGTATTAAGCCCATCAATGCCTCAACCGAGCTCGTTGGCCAGCTTGGTCCGTCATCTTGTTTCCAAATGGCGGCCACTGAAAGATTTAAAACTAAATAAATATACAAAAAAGTTAAAAATTCAAATTTATTTTTTGATTAAGTGTTAGGCCTTGATACACGGATTCCGAAGCATTTTTTGTTTTACCTCTATCTTAAAAAATGGCTGAGATAGAGCAGTTTGAACTTCTATGGTGGCTGGCATTTTGAAACAAGATAACACATTACAAAAAAACAACGATTAATTTATGAGTTTTAGTGAACGCGATTTCTCGCAAATTATTATCTTTCATTGTTGTCCCAATCATATGAATAAAACTATATATTCATATAAGTTAGCGCCAAATTTTCGTCAAACTTTGCGACATTTGGCGAAATATCGCCAAATTTGGCGTCCAAAATAAGTCTTCATGAATGAAGCCAACTCGGCTATAGCTCAATAATTTGGCGAATTTCTTATTCAAATTCAGTATTAACGAATCTTCTGTAATCGGGTACTTTGCATTTTAGCTTGCTGTTTTCGAGTGACATTAGCTAAAATTTTAAAACGAAGATATAGGAAATCTACCTTTTCCTCCCGGTACAGGCCGGAAGGAAAAGGTATCAGTCACTCAATTTTGATTTTCACTTGTTTTTCCTACTTTTCTTGTAGATTTCCTTTTAAAAACGAGACTAGACGGTAGTTACATAAGGAAAAAATAAACCGGTCAAGTACGAGTATAACTCGCGCTCAAAAGGTTCCGTACATTAAATTTATCAATTACTATTTGTTAATTAATAACCTCCTACTACCCCTAATTTGTTCATGATTTTAGTTTCAGTATAATCACAAATAGGAGGGGAAAACATATTTTTCCAGTATATTTTCAAAGATATCTCTGAAAATATGATATCTAAAATTAAAACAAATATATTTTTGTGTTCGATGTTACGAGATCTTTCGAATGATACCCTACGCGATATATAAAAAGAAAAGTTATTTTTAAAGTAACTTAATTAATATCTCGGCTAATTACCGACAATTTTTTCTAAAATCATTATCAAATATCCTTGGATGTTTCTGAGTCGATAGATACGTTGAGCGCCCGTCAAATCCCCCCCGCTGACTGCCCGAAAAGTAAAGTTCATGTATAACAGAAAAATGCGTTTTTCTCAAAAACTATAATATGTAGGTAAATCACTATACTTTTCCAGCAAGGTTTAAATAAACTCTTACTACCCCTAATTTTTGCGTAATTTTAGTTTTAGTAGATTCGAAAACAGAGGGAGGGAGCATATTTGTGCAGTGCATTTTCGACGATATCTCTTAAAATATAATACCTAAAATTATAATAAATATATTTGTGAGTTCGATATTACGAGATCTTTCACAGGATACCTCACATGATATACAAAAAGAAAACTTCTTTTTTTAAGTGACTTAATTAGCTCCTAAATTTTTCCTAAGCATGATTGTGAATGGCTAATAATCTGAATATATGTGTTGTAAAAAGGCTTTATAACTTTCCCAAGTTTGAACTTTCCAACGTCTCATAGTTTACGAGAAAAATGGCTCTGACAGACGGACAGACCGACACAGGAGTGATATTATAACGGTTCCGTTTTTACTTTTTAAGTACGGAACCCTAAAAACATGTATGGTTTCTCGTGCTGTGGGACTGATAGAACAACTCTACATAATTCAGAAACTTTGGGAAAATACACACAATTTTCACCCTGGAAATTCGTTGTTTCAGCACACTGTGCGACATGCTGTAATAATTTTTCAACCTATATTGTTTCATATCCCGTGCGTGACTATTTCTGCCGTTCATTTAAGAGCCTACGCAGTCACGCGAAGAACTGCTTGAAGCTAATGTTAAGTCTATGGGAAGGTTCTTGCGCAATTTCTCGCTCGCATTTTAATATTTTTAAATGATTTTTTTGCATAGGATAGCTGATGTCGATCTCTAACTTTGTCAGTTTTTACTTTTTTGATTTTGGTTGCAGTTTTTTTTTATAAGCGGACATTTTGAATTTGGGAATCGGTTTGAACCGGTTCTGAAAGTGAAAGTACTCTTATATAAAAAACTGGAACCAAAATCAAAAAAGTAAAAACTAACATCGTTAGAGATCAACATAAACTATCCTAGGCAAAAAAAAACATTCAAAAATATTAAAATGCGAGCGAGAAATCGCGCAAAAACCTTCCCATAGACTTAACATTAGCTTGAGCGTTTCTTCGCGTGACTAGCGTAGGCTGTTAACGGATAATATAGAAGCACATATTTTTCACACACATAACTCATCAGTCAGCACAGTATAGCGTTAAATAATATAGCAGGCACATTCCAATTCGACCAAACGACAACATACGAAACTAATGTGTGCTGCAGTCAGTTTCTAGACGATCCGTTTTCTTCGGATAGAATTTTTGCAGCTCCCTTGGTGGGATTATATTTTCAGAGACTTAATAAATAGAAAATCTGAAAACTTTCGTGGGATACTTTAATGCTCCGAGTTAGGGAGGAAGAGGTGATATTTTCCTTTCCCGGAAAAACTCCAAAATTCATCACTGCAGTCAGATTTCATAAAAACTATTTAAAATTCCTCAGTAACTGTAAGTCTAAGATAAAAAAGAATTTAAAATATTTACTTCATTTTCCTTTTCTAAGTAAGTTTGAACTTTGAAAAAAATCATCATATCAGATCGCCAAAAGCAATGAATATCCTCTAGATCAGGGGTTCTCAAACTATAGTACACGTACCAGTACTGGTACGCGAAGCTCTGGCTACTGGTACGCAGAAGTCCGATACTGGTACGTGGAATAAAATACAAAAATCAGCATATTATTATGGAAACGAAAACGGCTTATCTTTATTAACTTGGAAATTTTCAAAAAAATTTCGAACGTGATTTAGGATCTGTAAACGTTTTTTTTTTTCTATTTTCTTGTTGCGAGAAATGTTTGCTACAGCAGACTTGCTGAAATTCGCACTCAACGTTTATGATACAATCAGTTTTCCAGAATTAAAAACACAATTACTAGATTTATATAGATAAAAATTGTATTTTTAATAAAGACCTAATTTTAAAATTAATGAATGAATGAAGTACTTTTAATTAGCAGAACAACTGTTTTTAAACATGCTTTACAAATTGAATTATCTGAAGGTAAAGTCTGAATGCTTGGAAGTAGGAGGAGCGTGTGTGAGTAGGAGGAGTTAAAACAAAACAACATTCCAAGTGTAATTTATAAATTACACTTGAAATACTGTTTTATTACCCATTGTTCTTTTTATACTAGTAGAGCGTCTAGGAGGTGTTGAAATAAAAGTCTTATTTCAAACCTAATTCATAAATTGATTCATTGTGTTATTTGAAATATTTTTCTTCTCTTGTACAAAAAGTGTTATAGTTTCCTCCTATTTCATGGAAATCAGTTTTTAAGAGACTAAGGTTATTTAAAATGGTCAAGAGAGTAAGATTATTCAAATCAAACAAAAACTGTGGTCATATGCAGTGGTATATATATAAATGTATAAGAAACTTGCAAGTGTTTCCCTACTGAGCGACATTACTGTCGCATTTAAAGGTATCCAGATTATTAATACGGTTGTATTGAGCCTATGTTAAATGCGCTAACTAAAAAAATTCGCAGGACCTGATTAATGCAGATGCCGACTAGGCCATGGCGTATGACCCACCACTGATGGAGGGCTCCAAAATAAATGAAATTGGTTACAAAAAGTTTATTAAAAATGCAGTTTTTTCCAATTATTTCTCCCAAAACCAAAAAAGATTTTGATTAACTTGGTAACCATATCATAATATCTAAGGATAAGCACCGAATACTCCCTCCAAAAATATATAGGTATTATCTTGGTTTGAAACTGTCTCCGAAAAGGTACTGTGTCTTGAGCTCCACATGACCTTAATCGGGCTCTGGAAATTCGTTTCTCATTTGAGACACCCTGTCTCTGTATCTCACCAGAGAGAAAAGAAATGAACTTATTCAGCTCTCCTCTCCTGTGACGGATTACTGGAGTCCACTTTCAAAAGGATGAATGTAACAGAATTTTCGCTGACGAGAATATCAGAGTACCGTCTTATATCGTCAAAGTCTGTTTGTGTTTAGCACAACATATCTCTGTGAATATGCTGCCCCCCCCCCCCTTTATCATATGAAAAACAAATACAAGAATAAACTAAACATCGAATCTGACTTACAACTAAAATTTCCTAATATTGAGCCAGACATGAGGAAGTTGTGCTTGATAAAACAAGTCCACCCTTTTCACATACTGCCTACTACAACAGTATGTGAATCAGTGTGCGCCAATATGTCATTAAGTATTGTGGCTTTTTTACTACACCAAAATACTGTATTTTGATATTGTATGCATTTTTAAAATTTAATGATGATACTACTTTATACTTGAATGTTATTACAAAGCAGTCAATTTAGTAATATAATCATCTATTTTTAAATGCAATAAAACCTGTTATGACGGAAATACAAAAGGCCGGAGAGATATTTCGTTTTAGACAGGTTTTTCGATGTTAGCTTTACGTTTATTACCAGGTGGTACGCGGAAGTATGAACTTCGATTTAGTGGTACGTCGGTCTAAAAGTTTGAGAACCCCTGCTCTAGATAATAATGTTGTTAGAAATTCGTCAAAATTTGATTGGTTGAAATATGTTGAATTTACCGTGATCATCGACTTTAAACACATAATTTTGCAGTACCCGGGGTGGAAGAAGGGATTATACTTTCAGAGAATTTTTAATGCTCCGTGTTAGGGGGGGGAGAGGAGGGGAGATTTTCCTTTCCCGGACAACCCCAAAATTCCTCACTGCATTTAGCAGTCATAAAAACCATTTTTAATTCCGCAGTAATTGGAAGATTATGATAAAAAATAATTTAAAATATTTACTTCATTACCTTTTCCAAAAAAGTTTGAACTTTGAAAAAAATCATCATATCAGATCGCCAATAGCAACTATTACTCTCTAGATAATAGTGTTATTAAAATTGGTCAACATTTGTAGAAGATTGGTTAAGATTTGTTGGAGTTACAGGGATCACTGACTTTAAACATATAGTTTCGAGACAATCACGTTTAAAGATTCAAGTAATGATTTATGTATCATAGAACAAAGTAAATTAAATCGGTACAACTTTCTTAATTTTTATCAGATCGACTAGGAAATGTAACCGAATATTTTTTACTAATTGTAATTTCAGAAAATGCATTGAAAAAAATGTATTTTTTGAAAATTTGTATACAGTTAATACTTTGAAAATTTGTATACAGTTGAAAATTTGTATACAGTTATTAATTTTGCTAACTCTTTAGAAAAACACATTCACATACGAACTAACGAAAGTATTCGGTAAATCGTTGTCCTGAAAGTTTCCTGGCGTGGAGGAGGGTATTATACTTTCAGAAAATTAATAGAAATTTAATAAAAGGGAAATCTGAAAACTTTCGTGGGGCACTTTAATGCGGCGAGTTGGGGAATGGGGAATGGGAATTTCTACTCCCGGCAACCCCAGAATTCCCCACCGCGTTTAGCTTCAATATTACTATTTTAAATTTCGCAGTAATTGTAAGGCCCAGATAAAAAATAATTAAAAATATTTACTCAATTTCTTTTTCCTTAAAATTTTCATCTTCGTTCATTCCTATTTTTGGAGCAGTAATCCTCGTTTCCCATGGTTCCAACTTGATACTTGAACGAGAATCTTTCTTTTCCAGAGATATGCTAAAACAGGTATTCAACTTAGATTGCTTCATATCCTGTGTTTGAACATTTGAAGGCATATCCTTGTTAATATGGGAGAAACATAATTTTGCTAACTATTAACAAAAACTCAGTCACACATACTATAATACAATATAATACAGTAAACGCGTTTCACTACTGCCAAAGTATAATCTATGAAAGTCTCTTGTGCTACCCGTCTGTTGCTAAACGTTCCTTTTATTCCAGTGCGCATGTCCACCGGCAATGCCCTCTGGTGAATATTCTTGCATCAGCGTATTATGTAAGTTTTTATTTATTATTAATTCATTCAAGAATATAAAAAAAAAATATGCAAAAATAAAAAAAGCTGTCTTCTAGTGCTAATTACGGCATCAATAATTGAACGTAAGAAAAATAAAAAGGAAAGTGAATAGAGAATACATTGAAAGCAGCAATCAAGTAGAAGTACCAAATTAAATAAAGTAATTACGAAATAGTTTGACACTTAAGATAGAATCAATAACTTTATCAATAGAACCACTTCTGCATTCATGCTCTTGAGCACCCTAGATTTAATTTCTGTTCAAACAGGTAACTATATATATGATTTATAGCATAAGGCGATAATTTCATTGATTGAAGCGATTTTGTTTTTGTAATAGTGTATGTTTTCTTTTTGGTACGCAATATTTTATAACCAGAAGAAAGAAAACGTAAAAAAATTTTTCTAAAAATACATTGATTCTGAAAAAATAATATTAAACATTTTGTGTATATGAAATCAGATGCATTTTTATCTTTTCCATCTGCAAAATTTCTTTTAAAAAATTCAGTTACAAATTTTAACAGATATTTATCTTAGAACATTATACCACATTTATCGTCTTTCAAATGTAAAAGAAAATTTTTTGACAGTTGTTATATTAAACTGGATCTAACTTTGAAACTGAAGCCAACAATGTAATATTATTAGAAAAGACGTGAACACTTTTCTTTGACGAGTTGTGCTGTGCTCATGCATTTTCTTTTCTTTTCTTTTTTTGTAATTGTGTATGCTTTATTTTTGGTACGCAATATTTTATGATCAGAAAAAAGAAAACATAAAAAAAATCCTGTAAAAAGTCATTGATTCTAAAAATAATAATAAAAATAAACATTTTGTGTATATGAAATCAGATGCATTCTTACCTTTTCCCTCTGCAAAATTTCTTTAAAAAAATTTAGTTAAAAACTTTTAACAGATATTTATCTTGGAACATTACACCCCATTTATCGTCTTTCAAATGTAAAAGAATAATTGTTGACAGTTGTTAAGGTAAACTGGGTCTCACTTTGAAACTGAAGCCAACAATGTAATATTAGAGAAGAAATGAACACTTTTATTTGACGAATTGTGCTGTGCTCATTCTTCAAATTTCTTTGTTAGACAGTTTAACTGTCAGAGAAATACTAACCAAAAGTCTTTTGTCTTGTATAACTCCAAATATTGTAAAAATACATAAAGAAAAAAAAATTGAAAATTTACTACTTTTTTTAAGATCATTCTCTTGCAACATAAGATATTCGCAAGCTAATGTTAAACCAATGGAAACGTTATCTACAAATGTCTAGTTTTAATTTGAATATTTTTAAGTAATTCTTTTTGCATAACATATCCGGTGTCGAAGGCTGTTACTGAAGTTCATAAAAAAATTCCGATTTCGGCGGTATGAATTTTGAGAGACTATAAAACAAACAATACCATGATCCTTGCAGGTTAAGAAACCTACCTTTTAACTATCAGAAAAACATGAACTAAAACCCTTTTATCTTAAATACTCCAAATATTTTAAAAATAGATAAAGAAAAATTTTAAATATTTACTCCATTTCTGTTTTCTTCCGACCATTCTGCAGCAGCATAACATTTTGAACAA
The DNA here is from genome assembly GCA_963931845.1 of Maratus michaelseni. Classification (NCBI taxonomy): domain Eukaryota; kingdom Metazoa; phylum Arthropoda; class Arachnida; order Araneae; family Salticidae; genus Maratus; species Maratus michaelseni. The sequence goes on along the minus strand of OZ007597.1, from coordinate 91,660,674 downwards.
AACTTTTTCTAAAAATATTTTTACACCAGAAACATACGCAATTGTCTTATACTCTTGTCTTCAGATGATTATTTTTACCCCCAATGCGCATGTCCATCACCTACGCCTCATGGTGAGAGACCAAAGACCAATTCTTGCATCGTCAGCTTGATTTCGCGTTTGAGTATACAAAGCATGTAAACTGACAGCATTCGTAAAATCAGAATTAAATATACGTCTTAGGTTCATATTAAATTACAACTAATCTTAACGACAGATTTGTTTTAACGTGCTTTTAATTCATCCAAACACAAAACATCAGAGCAAGTAAAATTTGGCAATACTAAAGTCAAATAATAATAATAACTAGGCTTAACATCGATGGTTCTTTTACAGTGTAAACAAATTAATTCCGATACATTATGATATATTAGTCGAAGCATCTTTTAATGATGAGAAACTATTTCAAAAATAGGAAAATGGATGAATGTTATAATAGTTGCATACAATTTCCAGAAGTTAACAAAAGTAAGTATCCTTGCATGATCTAGCAAATTTTCATGCATCATGAGTAGATCGAGTGATTTTCAAACAAGCTATACCAGAGACATATACACATGATGGAAAGTATAGAAGTTGCATCGTCATTTAATTTGTGAAATAATGTACCTGTAACTACAAAAGAGATGTCTACACATAAGAAAGTGAGAACTAGCTCGTAGCGCCTCTAGCGGTAAGATGCGACAGGAGGTTTAATGGGACAGAGCTATTTATAATTGCTATGGTCATATAAAGAGACTGTGTTGTTGCTACAACATGGATCTCTGTGGTTACGGTATTGTAATGACTTTTTTCGCTTTCCACTAGCAAAAATGAAGTTCGTCAGAGAGACATTCTATAACCACAAACTGGGATATAATGGTATTGTTGAGTGGCATCTCTTGTTACCTGATCTTAATTCTTTGGGTTTTTCCATCCGGAGCTACTTAAAAGAACAAGTATATCAGAACGAACCGACTAAATCTGAAACAACGAATTGTTTGCGCATGTTCAAGAATTACATGTTCCACGCTGCAGAATATTCAACGTGAATTTCTATCCAGATTTAAATGATTATTGCAGCTGATGGCGAATAATTTGAGCATACACAAAGTTTTATTTCTACTGTCTAGATCATGTTTTTTTATTGCAATTCCCATTCATTTTTCCGGTACTATTCTTGTCTGTAACTGAAACAACACTATTGCTACAACATCGATCTCTGTTGTTACGGTATGGCAATGACTCTTTTCACTTTTCACTAGCAATAAGAAAATTTGTCAGAGACATTCTGTAACCACAAACTGGGTTATAATGATATTGTTGAGTGGCCTCTCTGGTTACCTGATCTTAATTCTTTGTATTTTTCCATCCGTAGCTACTTAAAAGAACAAGTATATCAGACCGAACCGACCGAATCTGAAACAACGAATTGTTCATGCATGTTCAAGAATTACATGTTCCACGCTGCGGAATATTCACCGTGAAGTTTTATCCAGATTCAATTGAGTATTGCAGTTGATGACGAACAATTTGAGCGTACACAAAGTTTTGTTTCTACTGTCTATATCATTTTGTTTGATTGCAATTCCCATACATTTTCCCGTTACTATTCTAGTCTGTAACTGAAACAATGCTGTAGTGTTGACGGGAAGCGCACAAACATAAACTCGCACTTCCCGTTTTCTGTTTAATCTATTCATAAACATTGACTGTCATTTCCAAATAAACCGACAACGCTGAACTACATTCTACACTGTAGAAAACATAAGTGTTTCTTGATCTACGAAAATATAATATAAACACCAATGAAAAGTTACAATTACTTCTTCCGAGTTACACACGATTCCGAAAAACGTTCATTATCATTAGAAACATCAAAAAACAATATATTTTTGAGATCTACAGAAGCATTTATAAAAACAAAGTTTCATTTGCTGCCAGCATTCGAGTAGTTTTTATGGTGTATTAATCAGTTTCCTCAAATTAGAATATCAATTTTTAGGATACTATCAACTCTCAAGTAAGCATTCTCAGTTGCATAACAAAATGTGTACATGCAAGAGTAACAAAATAATATTAATTTTAATGTTAATGTTAATGCTGTTAATTTATCATGTTTTTCTATAAAAATGTTTGTTGAACATGAAAATGTTTACTTAAGAATTGATAAAATACGAGAGATATATTTTCCAAGTTGACAAAACTTATTCATACATTATAAAAAACTACTCGGAAACGTTTCCGAAAATTAGTGGCAGCAAAATAAACTTTGTGTTTTATAAATACTTCTTTAAATCTCGTAAATATGTTGGTTTCTGGGGTTTCTAATGAAAAAGAACGCTTTTCGGAATCGTGGGTATCACGTTGAAGGTTAGTGTATATTTTCGTCTGTTGTTATATTATATTTCCTACAATAAGAAACAATTTTCTTTTTTTTTTTTTACAATGCAATAAAATTTTTACACACATCTCTAATAGGTTTCGAGACAAGTGGTTAGAAAAAGTGTTAAAAGAGAAACGCAGTGGAATTAACAATAAATACGTTGCCAATCTAATTCAATCAATTGGTTAAGTACAAACACAAATTAATGCATAATTAATTCAGATTAAGAGAAAGAACCCAAATCGTGAAAAGGTAACGTAAAGAAATAGACAATGACAATCAAAGTCGGTGGTTTGGTTAGAGAAAGAAAACTTCGTCACTTGAATTAGAATCAATTACTTTATCAATAGCAGCCCGTTTCTATTCATGCCTTCGAATAACCTGGATTTAATTGAAAAAAGAAACAGAATGAATAATTTAGATTTTGGGAGTACGGGCGTTAATTTCTCATAGAATGTCACTATTTCATACTTCTTTTAAAATATTTTATGGACACACATACGAAAAAAAAATTTTTGACTGTCACTCATAAATTAACAAATACACTGTAAAAAATGACGAATGTTTCTGAATCTACGATAATATAATATAATGACGAATAAATTTATAATATAAACTCATCCTTGTTAACCATAATTCGGAACAGTGTTTATTTATCCTTAGAAACCTCAGACATAAATGGTATTTCGAGATTTAAAGAATCATTTAGAAAAACAAAATTTTTCTAGCTGCCCGTAATTTTCGGAAACGTTTACAAGTAGCTTTTAAAGTGTATTAATCAGTTTTCTGAGCCCGGAATATAGTTTTTTCCGATGCTATCCATTCTCAAGTAAACATTTTCATGTTCAACAAATATGTTTAACAGACTAAGATGCAAAATTAACAGCGTTAACATTAACATTAAAATTATGATTATTTCATTACTCTTTCATGTATAAATTAACTTCTGCAGCTGAAAACGTGTACTTGAGAATACATGACATTTGATAAATAGGTATTCCGGGCTGAGGAAACTGTTTAATACAGAACACACTATAAAAAACTATTCGGAAACGTTTCTAAAAAATACGGGCAGCCTGAGAAATCTTGTTTTTATAAATAATTCTTTAAATTTTGGAAATGTATTGGGTTCTGTGGATTCAAAAGACAATGAAACACGCTTTTCGAAATTTCGGATAACTCAGAAGATTATACTATATTTTCGTTCGTGGTTATCGTATATTCTCATAAAATAAGAAACATTGATCATTTTTTACAGTGTACGGGCGATAATTTCTCATAGAATGTCACTATTTCATACTTCTTTTAAAATATTTTAAGGACACACATACGAAAAAAAAAAATTTGACTGTCACTCACAAATTAACAATATTTTGATATGAATTTTGATATACAGTTAAAAATTAAAGTAATTAACACACAGGTGTGATATAATAAAGCAAAAAAATTCTTAAGGTGGTTCTCAAATGATCTGCTCAACAACGCGAAACTTTCTGGCACAATTTCTGACGCATTTTTAAACGCAAAGGCATCACATTTGCAGGCCCGACTATTAAAGCGATTTGGAATCGAAATGAGTTTTCATTTCTTGATAAATAAATCGCTTATCGAGTTATAAGCGATTCGCGTCACGTGACGACGCTCTTTATCTCGCTGTCACGTCCGGATCAAAACGCCCACTTTGACAGTGTTTTTTGAAAGATCTTTTGCGTTTACATAAAAATGGAAAACGTGCTTCGATTACATAGTTTCTGATTAAGAACAGGTGTCAATTTCATGCTTTTCCGAGTAAAAATGAATTTAAAAATGTATTAGAAAGTAGCTCCTTTAGATTTGAGAGCAGCCTTAATAATATCATATATTTAATAGATGCGGAAGGCCTTTCGAAATAACTCTGTCTTTCTTCATCAAGCTCAAAACACGTGCTACCACTTGAAAGACGCAAGCAAGACTGAAAGAAAATGGGACAAAAAGGGGGCTAAGTTAGAAGAAACAGCCAATAGGAATGCAGGAGGCATCAGCCGATCATAAGAGAGCTATACCCAAACAGGAGAACACAGACTATAGGGAGAATTATGAAGCAAATTAAATAAACAGAGTCAGAAAAGATAAAGGAAATTACATGCAAATATGAAATATGTATACAATAATAAATAAATAAAAGAAATACACAAATTAAAGAATTAAAAACAAACTCCATGAAATAAAAATAATAAATAAAATATATACCAAAATAGAGATTAAAAATTAATAATATATACCAATATATATATTTAAAAAAATACATAGTTGAACTGAACAAGTTTTTCCAAGCCGCAGAAAGCATAGTGGAATCGGATTTTCCATTAACTATAACTTCACGATTAAGATAAATAACTAAATTTTCGAGAAAGTCCAATTCTGAGGAGTGTTATTAAGAAGCTTGTTTGTTTTAATATAAAGTTGAACTTCTATTTAATGAACATCTATTTTAAGAAATTCTCTATTTAACGAAATTTTTTCTGGAATTTCGTTTTTGACCAGAAATAACATAGCAAAAATTTCTAAATTGCGAATAAGAATTTTTATGTCTTTTTCAGAATAAAATTTTAAAGACATAATCGTGTTAAACCTACAAGGGAAAATTTTCAGAAAAGGAACTGAGTAGGTAAGTCTCGTTTTTGGCCCCACAATAGGGCCAATTTTCTTTTTCTAAAATATTTTGAGTATTTTAATATTGTTTAAGGTCAATAATTACTATTCCCTATTTAAATTTTGTTTTGAAGATTGTTCAAGTGTGTTAATTTTAATTGTTGTCAGAAACATAATTTTATTCAGAAAATTTTACTGTATTTCAATTATATCAATTTAATATTTTCTTTCGGTATAAAGCACTTTTTACACCATCGTAGTTTTTTTTTATATGTTAATATATGCATCAAAAAGTAAAACATATAAAAACAAGAAAGAAAAATCACGCATTAGACACATACTATGAAACACTTTTCAACACTAATAGAATATTATTAAGAAATTTCATTTATTAATGCAACGAAATGATATATCTAAAAAACCAATTTAAACTATTCGTTGGGGCCATCGTAATACTTACCCATCATGGATATGCATAATGTAAAATATGAAAATAAAAAATGTGTAAACTACTTATAAAATGCATTGCAATTCGAATAAAATCGTGGCTTGATGACGTCATAAACTTTAAAGCGAGGCTAACGAAAAAGACAGACTACCGCGGTGCATTCCACTTAAACTTTTTTTACAGACCGCTAGAGTCACGTCAAGCTCTTTTCGTACACCTGCATTGGTGCATTCGATCATCACGTGATTCCCGCGGTCTGTAAAAAAAGATTCACGTAAAGCACCGCGGTAGCCTTTCTTTTTCGTTAGCCTCGCTTTAAAGGCTCGATTACAGAATTGCTTAAAAGAAACATCCTTATAACTTCAAAAACAATAATCCTATTTACTAGCGGTTTATTGCGTCTGATTAAGCGTCTCATTTCCAATTGAAATATATCTTTGAATTGAAATTTGGATGAAATACAGGGTCATGAAAAATCGAAGAGTGTGGAGAATAGGATTACAAATATCTCCGCAACTCATTATCCGATCGACTTCATACTTTATGCAAAATTTATGTTTTTTATTTTATTTTATATGCATTCCTTAAAATAAACAATTTCGAAAATTTTTATATACCTTTTATCAGAACGAGAGATATTTCGAGAGACCGAGAAAAATAGTTCCGGATAATCGAGGTTACTGAAATTCAATAAGCTTCTTCCCATTATTACATACTAAGTACATACCAAATTTCAAGTCTGTATCTCAATTTTTTCGGGAGATAGAGCGTTTACAGACACACAGACGGACGGCAAATATTTCTTTTTTCTAAAAATATTTTTTTCGAATCTCCAGTGTCTAAAACGTGTAAATCCGTCAAAAAAATGTTTCGATTTTCAAAACGATTACAAGACTTACCCTATACTACGTATGATGGGTAAGTAAAAACACATAACTCAGTCAAAATCAATCGTCAGCAATTGCTTTCCATATCGTTCATAATCAGTCCTGTAACTGAATTTTTTTATGCGTCGCTGTAAATGAGCAATAAATGCTGCGCACTCTATAATCTATAGAAAATATGTTGTAGTGCACCTCAGCTTTCCTTTTTTCTTTTCTTATGTTTGAAGTATCACAACATCATTAGAATGCACCGAAAACGACATTTCCCCATCGATCATACACTGTAAAAAATGACCAGTATTTCTTATTTTATGAAAATATACTATAACCACGAACAAAAATATAACATAAATAGCGTGTTCCATTGTCTTTTGAATCCCCAGAAACCAATACATTTCCAAAATTTAAAGAATTATTTATAAAAACAAAGTATTTTTCGCTGCCCGAATTTTTCAGAAACGTTTCCGAAGGATTTTTATTGTGTATTAATTAGTGTCCTCTGCCTGGAATACCTGTTTTTAAAATGCTATCAATTCTCAAGTAAACATTTTCATGCTCAAAAAATATGTTTAACAGACAAACATGCAAAATTAACAGCGTTGACAATAACGAGTTGTAATTTTCCAACTGGACGAAAAATGTCTGGGCCAGGATTCGAACCTGGGATCTCTTGGCTGAAGCCGCCACGCTCTACCAACTGAGCCATCCCCGTCGAATCTGGAGGGCATAATTCATCCAGTTAACCTTATTGATCATAGCATCTGTCTGATATTTTAATCAGCTCAACAGAATAGATCGCAGGTAATGGAACGTCAGTAAACGCTGGATACGTGATTACACTACATAACGTGTTAACAATAACAATAAAATTAAGATTATTTCTGTACTCTTTTATGTATAAATTAACTTATGCGGCTGAAAACGTTTACTTGATGGATGACATTCAAAAAACAGGTATTCCAGGCTGAGGACACTAATTAATACACTATAAAAACCCTTCGGAAACGTTTCTGAAAAATTCGGACAACGAAAATTACTTTGTTTAAATAAATAATTCTTTAAATTTTGGAAATGTATTGGTTTCTGGGGATTCAAAAGACAATGGAACACGCTATTCGGAATTTCGGATAACTCAGAAGATTATATTACATTTTTTTCGTGGTTATAGTGTATTTTCATAAAATAAGAAGCATTGGTCATTTTTACAGTGTATAATGTAACGGAATTCTTGTGTGTGTCTCTGTAATTGAGCTACTAGTGCTACTAATTGTATACTCCGGTAAAAGCATGCTGTAGTCCAGCTCAGTAATGTATATTAATTTCATTATATTTGAAATATTGTAACATCAATAAAATTCACAGCAAGTGATTTTTCACCATGTGACGGAATTATTTTGTGTATCCCTGTAAATGAATAATACATGCTACACATTTCAGTTTCAATAGAAAACATTCTATAGTGAACCTCATTAACATATTAAAATTATATGGCAATCCGAGTTAGAGCACAGACAGGCAAATCCAACCGATAAACACTTTTCAACTATCTTGGCAAGTGTTAAAAAATTACGATGGTATAAGCGTTTCATATAGAAAAAATATCTAATAGATATAACTGAAACATATTATAATTTGGCAAATAAACCTATATTTCTGATCTGTATAATACATTTAAATAATCTTTGCAAAAAAAATCAACAAGAGAGATAATAACTACAGATTATATATGATAATAAAAATGTCAAACCATCTTGGAATAAGGTATAAAAAATATACTGACCCTATCAAGAGGCCATAAATGAACCTCTCTTTTAGACCGTTGACCAGGCCCCTACCTGCCAAGCTTTTGTCCACTTAACGGGTTGATGCATGGCAACGGGGTGAGGATTCCCCTGCGGAAGATGTGTTTGATAAAACAATAGGCCGACTTGGCTTCAGTGCGTCTTGTTGCTTTAATTGTTTTTTCTTCGTTGGCCGATTGCTAATTGATTTTGGATGAGACGGTTCAGCACTGCACAGTGTAGAGAAGTCAAGCCGGACGGATGTGAGATACTGGGATATCCACTCCCCTTTTAGGTAGCTTTCAATACAAAAAAGTATAAAGCTACCTATTGCAGCCGTTCGGAGGAAAGCAGTTCCGGAAAATTTCGATATATTTTCACCGATCATGACCCCCAGACCCCTAAACCACCCTCCGTTCAAATGTTGATTTATATATATAGATATATCCATATATATATATATATATATATCTGACCTATGTCATACGATAACGCTCGTATTTATAAATCGATTTTGATGAAACTAATTGTGTGTATTAAGGTCACCAATGTCTCGACCGAGTTCGTTGGCCAGCTTGGTCCGCCATTTTGTTTCAAGATGGCGGCCATTTAAAAATTTAAAACTAAAATAAATATACAAAAAAGTTTAAAATTCAAATTTTTTAATTACGTGTTAGGCCTTGATACAAGGATTCCAGAGCATTTTTTGGTTTACCTCTATCTTAAAAAATGGCTGAGATAGAGCAGTTTGAAATTCTAGGGTAGCTGACATTTTGAAAGAAAACAGCACATTAACGCGAGTACTCGCAAATTATTTTCTTTCACTGTTGTAATAATTTTCCTAATCATACGCATAAAACTATATATTCATATCCGTTAGCGCCAAATTCTCGCCAAAATTGGGGAAATATCGCCAAATTTGGCGACCAAAATAAGTCTTCATAAATAAAGCCAATTTGGCTATTGCTCAATAATTTTTCGAATTTCTTATTCAAATTCAGTATTAACGAATCTTTTGTAAACGTTTCTTTGCATTTTAACTTGCTGTTTTCTTGTAACATTAACTAAAATTTTAAAACGAAGATATAGGAGAGCTACCTTTTCCTCCCGGTACAGGCCGGAAGGACTTTTTTCTTTCATTTTCTTTTAGAACACACAAATTCACGGCTTCAATTCTCTTTATTTTACCATACAAATCTTCAAGATACACTATAGAAACATAATTCTTCAAAGAGTATTTTTATTCATAGAAAATGGCATGGATGATATATGTAAAAGCATCAGTTTAAAAATTGCCATATCTGATCTATTAAAAGCTCGGGAATATGGTGTGACTTCCGCAACCATTTATAACTGTATTTTGTAAAAGCTGAAAATCCTACAAATTGTGATATAAATATTACTGAAGCAATATTAAAGAAGAAATGATGGAGAAAATGAGAAAATAGCACCTGAATTCCTATCTCAAAGAGATATGATTAAAGAATTTAAAACAACACGACAGGGATTACAGTTCTTAGAAAATGTTCCGAAGAGTGTGTTTCAAGCATTTGTGTCAAGCATGTCCCAAATAGCAAAAAATGGTTGGGCCAACGTTGGCTTATTGATGGCTAATTGTCGTTTAATGTTAGCCCACAGTAAGAAATGTCCATCTTGTCATACAATTTGACAACGAACCATTTGCCAACAAAGGCCCAACAGTGCTCCAACCGTTCGCTGGATTTGTGCTGACCGACCTGGATATACAGGGTGATTTTTTTTTTAAAGTTGTGAAAGTAAAACCCTATAACAAAAGAACCACTGATCCAAATGACCTGAAATTTCACTAGTGTGCTCCCAAAGCAATGGGCTTTTTTTAGACGTGGTTAAAAAAATAACTTAAAATACCACCGACGCATGGCGCTGTATATACATTAAAGTCGGGAGACGAGCTTGTACATGACACACGCACAGTGGCGATAAAAACGTGACGCACGCATACCTCATGTTCATTATTCTACGGGTATCCTCGCAGTGACTGTGCCATTGACGGACCGTGCGTTGTTAGTGAAACTGCATTATCAGAATACTGACAGCGCAGCAACTGCTCTTAGGAGATTTAGGACACTTAAGAATTTTAAAAAAGGTCCTATAATGACACAAGATCTACGGAAGATGGTTTTGACATCTGAAACGATTGGTTCACTGGGCCTAAAACCCGATAGAGGAAAAAAAACAGTTGATGTTAACTTACAGCGCCATTTGCCGGTTTTAAAGATTTTTAAAACTGTGCCTAAAAAATACCCATTGCTTTGGAAGCAGACTGGTGAAATTTCAGGTCATTTGGATCAATGGTTCTTTTGTTATAGGGTTTTATTTTCACAACTTAAAAAATAATCACCCTGTATATTGACCAAGCTCTACGAGCAAGAAGTCTGTTCTAGGTGTCCTCTGCTCAGGTAAGCTCCAAATTAGTGGAATCTCTGCACCTATCATTTGCAAACCCTATCATTCCCAATCCTACCATTTCCCAATGGTTTCCATAAACTGACAACAAACTGTACTACTTGGGTGTGTTCAAAGTAAAATTATTTTAATGCTAATACCATGAAGTTTGAAAAACAAAATTTGAACGATAAAGCCACTTATTTTTTATCCGATGAAAAAACTAAATAAACACACGTAAACTATATAAAAACTAGCAAAATATCGCTTTAAAATAGAGTAGTTAAACCAGAACTAAAATCGATGTGCAAATTTTCTACTTCGAAAACTATCTATCTATATTATAAAGGACAAACGTGTCCGTGCGTAACGCTGACGTCATTTTGCGAATGGCAACACTTCACGATGAAATTTTGGTTTTGCGATGTTTGCTACTGCAATTTTTTTAATTTCTAAACGTCGCATATTTTTAATTTTTACACCGTTATATTGGGGAAAAAATCTACTTTCAAATGCAATTTGTTTGAAAACTATCTCAATTTACTTATTTATTATGGTATTTAATTTAAATTTCAAGCAAGATTTTAAAAACAAATCTATCTCCGTTGCTTGCAGACGGTTACAAAATATTAATCTGTTTGCACTTTAAGCGATATAAAAACTCCAGCATTTGTTTCCATCCAATATTCAATAACGAAATTAAAACTTCATTAAGCAGTAAATAAAATAGTATGAACAAAACCCAAATTTAACAGACATGTAATTGAAAAAAGCGCTTAAAACCGTTGAAATCATCAGAATAATAATAAAAAAAACTTCTGTAGATAACGAAATGTTTAGTGATTTCTTCGGCTATTAACTTCTCGCACGAGACAAATACGAAATTACCGCTTTTAATAAATTTCAAAATTTTATTTGAATATATAATTGACATATTTCATATAAAAATGCTCTTTGTTGTTGTTAGGGGATAATCTAAAAAAATATTAAATGTAAAAAATCTATTAGAGTTTTCAATAGAAAAAGAAATTGGTTTTCACATATATTCTCTATCCCGGGAAGCCCGGGTTCGATACCCTAGTATCTGTAAATTTACATTTAACGAAATTTCCAAATTACGAATTAGTTTGCAGGAACAATTAAATTTGTTAAATAGAAATTCAAGTACTTTTTTTTAAAAAAATTTAACTATTTATTATGTAATAAATATTACTTTTTTTCATTTTTCAGCATTTTTAAATGTGTATTACGACTTCTTTATTTTCTTCAGAGCCTACAATAGTCACGCGAAGAAACGCTCACGCTAATGTTAAGTCTATGGGAAGGTTATCGCGCGTTTTCTCGCTCGCATTTTAATATTTTTAAATAATTTTTTTTTCATAGGATAGCTGAGACCAATCTACAACGTTGTTAGTTTTTACTTTTTCGATTTCTGTTTTAGTTTATTTCTGAGGACCAACTCAATAGTTGGATCCGGTAAAAATCGAGTTGTTGTGTCTTTTAAACTCTTATAAAATCGATACCAGCAAAATTAAAAAAAAAAATTAAGAACTAAGAACGATAGATCAGGGTTTAAGCTTTCCAAAAATATGCTTTTTATAATTCTACTGCAATTACAGCGAGTATAATCACGGGATAACTTTGAGAAAAATTGAGAAAAAAATCTGAATTAATTATATGCGGACTGCCTCCAATCGGGTACGCCCACGGGTATTCTGTGATTGGACAAAGCATTCTCTGAACTCTGTAGATACGCCCCTCGGAAAAACCTCACCGCGATAATGGCTATATGTTTTTCTGATATATATATTTTTTTCTGTATGTATATCCACGCAAAACTTTAGAAGGGATACTCAAAATTTAATACTTTTTTTTTTCTTTTGATGGAAAAGTATATCTTTCCAGTTGACTGTAAGCAATAAGTTTATTTTTCTGAATATTTACATTGCTTTTTTCTTTACTTTATAAATTTTAACGTTCGTAACAATTGACTAATAGCCCCAGAGCGGACTTGGGGAGACTCCAGGGGAGGGGGGGGGGGAGTGTTCATTGGTTAAGTATAAAAGGGGGAGGGTTAGCCCCCCCCCCTTGAATTTGATAAATGAGTTTTTCATGCAGAATTATCCAATTTTCTTCAAATTTTGTACATAGGTTCATCGTGATAAGGTACTTTTCTGATTAGATTTAGGAGTTTATTGGTTAAGTATAAAGGGGGGAACGGGGGCTAACACCCCTTACTTTAGATAAGTGGGTTTTTCATGCAGAATTATCCAATTTTCTTCAAATTTTGTATATAGGTTCATTCTGATAAAGCGCTTTTCTGATTAGTTTTGGGGGTTCACTGGTTAACTATAAGGGGGGAGGGGTATGATTCTCCCCTTAATATATTGTCGATTTCTTTATTTTTCGAGGGGCTTATTTCAAATTCTTTGAAATAAGAGTATAATATACAATTAGTGTGAATAGCCTGTGAGCTCAATGCCCTCAGTTTAACTGGGCAGTTTTCCTTTTGTATTTCTTTCATTTACAGTGCCACACAAAAGTATTCTTTTACATGATGATCTACGGGGGAAAACTATTTGCAGCATATTTTAATTATGTTACGCCATTTCAAATATAATGAAATGGATATACATTATTGAGGTTTACAAGAAGGCACTTGTTGTGCGAAAAGCATTTATCATTCTTTTACAGGGACACACAAAATATTTCGGGTATAATACTGTGTCCGAAATATTGCTTAAAAGCCATAATTGGAAGTAGGACTTTAGTTAGGTATGCGTTTAACTAAATTTTTGAATGCTATGAGTTATTTATAAATGCTACAGATCATATACAGGGCTAAACAAAAAAATTTGTAAGCATTACGGTGCAGCAGCGTAAATTGATTAAAATGGGTTTTTAATCGAGTTATGAATTTTGAACGTGAAATATATTTAGTATATCAAGGAAGGCTTGTGGAATATAAATAAAATCATATACAGGACCACGCAAAGAACTGAATACATGGCTGACTATGTATGATAATTTCTGGAAGTGTGATTTCAGCGTATATATATTTTTTTCTGTATGTATATCCGCGCAAAACTTTAGAAGGGATACTCCAATTTTAATGCTTTTTTTTTTCTTTTGATGAAGAAGTATATCTTTCCAGTAGACTGTAAGCAATAAGTTTATTTTTCTGAATATTTACATTGCTTTTTTCTTTACTTTATAAATTTTAACGTTCGTAACAATTGACTAATAGCCCCAGAGCGGACTTGGGGAGACTCCAAGGGAGGGGGGGGGAGTGTTCATTGGTTAAGTATAAAAGGGGGAGGGTTAGCCCCCCCCTTGAATTTGATAAATGAGTTTTTCATGCAGAATTATCCAATTTTCTTCAAATTTTGTACATAGGTTCATCGTGATAAGGTACTTTTCTGATTAGATTTAAGAGTTCATTGGTTAAGTATAAAGGGGTGGAACGGGGGCTAACACCCCTTAATTTAGATAAGTGGGTTTTTCATGCAGAATTATCCAATTTTCTTCAAATTTTGTATATAGGTTCATTCTGATAAAGTGCTTTTCTGATTAGTTTTGGGGGTTCACTGGTTAACTATAAGGGGGGAGGGGTATGATTCTCCCCTTAATATATTGTCTATTTCTTTATTTTCGAGGGGCTTATTTCAAATTCTTTGAAATAAGAGTATAATATACAATTAGTGTGAATAGCCTGTGAGCTCAATGCCCTCAGTTTAACTGGGCAGTTTTCCTTTTGTATTTCTTTCATTTACAGTGCCACACAAAAGTATTCTTTTACATGATGATCTACGTTGGAAAACTATTTGCAGCATATTTTAATTATGTTACGCCATTTCAAATATAATGAAATGGATATACATTATTGAGGTTTACAAGAAGACACTTGTTATGCGAAAAGCATTTATCATTCTTTTACAGGGACACACAAAATATTTCGGGTATAATACTGTGTCCGAAATATTGCTTAAAAGCCATAATTGGAAGTAGGACTTTAGTTAGGTATGCGTTTAACTAAATTTTTGAATGCTATGAGTTATGTATAAATGCTACAGATCATATACAGGGCTATACAAAAAAATTTGTAAGCATTACGGTGCAGCAGCGTAAATTGATTAAAATGGGTTTTTAATCGAGTTATGAATTTTGAACGTGAAATATATTTAGTATACCAAGGAAGGCTTGTGGAATATAAATAAAATCATATACAGGACCACGCAAAGAACTGAATACATGGCTGACTATGTATGATAATTTCTGGAAGTGTGATTTCAGCGTATATATATGTTTTTCTGTATGTATATCCGCGCAAAACTTTAGAAGGGATTCTCCAATTTTAATACTTTTTTTTTCTTTTGATGGAGAAGTATATCTTTCCAGTAGACTGTAAGCAATAAGTTTATCTTTCTAAATATTTACGTGCTTTTTTTTTACTTTATAAATTTTAACGTTCGTAATAATTGACTAATAGCCCCAGAGCGGACTTGGAGAGACTCCAGGGGAAGGGGGGGGGAGGGTTCATTGGTTAAGTATAAAAGGGGGAGGGTTACCCCCCCCCCCTTGAATTTGATAAATGAGTTTTTCATGCAGAATTATCCAATTTTCTTCAAATTTTGTAGATAAATTAATCGTGATAAGGTACTTTTCTGATTAGTTTTGGGGGTTCATTGGTTATGTATAAAGGGAGAGAATGGGTGCTAACTTCCCTTAATTCAGATAAATGGGTTTTTCCTGCAGAATTATCAAATTTTCTTCAAATTTTGTACATAGGTTCATCGTGATAAAACGCTTTTCTGATTAGTTTTGGGGGTTCATTGGTTAAGTATAAAAGGGGTAAAGAGGGGGGGGGCTAATCCTTCCCCCCTTAATTTAGATAAATGGGTTTTTCATGCGGAATTATCCAATTTTCTTCAAATTTTGTATATAGGTTCATTCTGATCAAGCGCTTTTCTGATTAGTTTTGGGGGTTCACTGGTTAACTGTAAGGGGGGAGGGATATGATTCTCCCCTTAATATATTGTCGATTTCTTTATTTTTCGAGGGGCTTATTTCAAATTCTTTGAAATAAGAATATAATATACAATTAGTGTGAATAAGCTGTGAGCTCAATGCCCTCAGTTTAACTGGGCAGTTTTCCTTTTGTATTTCTTTCATTTACAGTGCCACACAAAAGTATTCTTTTAGATGATGATCTACGGGGGAAAAACTATTTGCAGCATATTTTAATTATGTTACGCCATTTCAAATATAATGAAATGGATATACATTATTGAGGTTTACTACAAGACATTTGTTATGCGAAAAGGATTTATCATTCTTTTACAGGGACATATAAATATTTCAGATATAGTACTGTGTCCGAAGTATTGCTTATAAGCCATAATTGGAAGTAGGATTTTAGTTAGGTATGGGTTTGACTAAATTTTTGAATGCTATGTGTTATGTATAAATGCTAGAGATCATATACAGGGCTAAACAAAAAAATTTGTAAGCATTACGGTTCAGCAGCGTAAATTGATTAAAATGGGTTTTTAATCGAGTTATGAATTTTGAACGTGAAATATATTTAGTATACCAAGGAAGGTTTGTGGAATATAAATAAAATCATATACAGGACCACGTAAAGAACTGAATACATGGCTGACTATGTATGCGATAATTCCTGGAAGTGTGATTTCAGCGTGTATTTGCCTGAATGAAACTATAGCTTAATATGTCGCGTGTACAAAAAGCTTATGTTATATACAGGGCTGTACAAAATAATTCAAGTATGTGTCCATCTATTGGTAGAAACTGTTGAAGATGAATTTCCAACTGTGTTTTTTTTGTTTTATTGCTAAACTAAACTGCAGCATACTATAGGGTATATACAAATATATAAATTATATACAGGGCTGCAGAAAAGAATTGGAGTACTTTTCCGGCTGTGGATGGTAATTGTTGAAACCTGGTTTTCAAAGTTGTTTTGTGTTTTTCTGAAATGTTTACTTAGATAGCTTATTTACCTTATTAAACAGCGATGGTTTGTTAAAGTATTCTGTTAGTGTTGGAAAGTGTTTCATAATCTATGCTTGGTACAGGATTTTACTAATTTTACTAATGAACAAAATTTTAGATAAATAATTAAGATATAGATTGGAAATTGTGGATGAGAAGGGATGTCATCTGCCGACACGACTAGCGTAGTGTCTTCGTTATATTCTGATTATAAAAAAAAATAATTTTTTTAATGATCACGTTAATGTATGCGAAGGTGGTTTTCTTGAACATATTATATTGCGGGTATGGGGAGGGAGGGGGTTAACGCCTTGCTCTGATTTTCACAAAACAAATTCTCAAGAAATTTAATATTTTTAGCTTCTAACGTAGCGTTTTTTAAATGTTATGTATAGAGAATACGGGAAATTTTAAATAACGATTTTCATAAATGTTTAATTTATGTTCCTAATAAAAGTACACAACCCGTATATGCCTGATGGTTACCAACAATCAAAGTAAATGAATTGTTGTTAAGCACTTAACCGAGTGCCCTACAAGCAATCCTACGAGTTTTTTTTATCTAACTGTGCATTCTTATCTCGGGTTCTACGGATTCCCAATCACAACGGCCTTTAGATGATTCGACTTTGTTTTCGTTCGTGATACAGATTTTAGTTCCACCTTCCACCGCCAAGGGCGGCATTATTTTTTAGAGTTCTGTGGGCCTGATTTCGACGGGCATTGGTTCATTCAACTCCTTTAAGCAACGCGTACCCGTGTTGGAGGTTCGTATGGGACAAATTGCGCCCCCTGGCGTTGGAATGCGGTACTAAAGGATTATGAGCGCGTGTGCAGCACGCTTGCTATTCGATGCTGGAGGCAGCGGGAACACAATTTGGAGTTTTATTCCGAAGGTGGTTTCTTTAGAACAGGGTGCGTCCCCTAGCGGCGGGAGGTGGAACTAAAAAAGTTTGCAGCGCGTGCGCTGCATGCATACTATACGGTCCGGCAGGCAGTGGGAACACGTGTCGGTGGTTCGTTTTAACAGAATGCGCCCGTAATTGCGGAAAGTGGAGATACAGGATTTTCAGTCGACGTGCAAAGCACTTTTAAATAAATAATTTAATACAAAATCAGGTTAAAGATATAAAATCATACAAACTTTAGTTTTGTTTAATTTTATTATCATGGGTCCGAGCAACGCCGGGCGGGTCAGCTAGTATATATATATATATATATATATATATAATTATAATATCTATGAATTTCAAAATACATATCAAGTTCTTATATCATTCTACTTTAATCTATAAAGAGATAAATAATGATATTGTGTAAACAGAATACCACATATCTAATAATTAACATGTGCAAACATAATTTTACCATAGCATGTGCTTCAATGGTAATTGGTCAAATTTACTCATACCTGAATAATATTTAAAAAAGAAAGAGAGAGAAAGGGGAAAAAAATTATAGATTGGAGTTGCTATTAAGTAAACACAAATGGATTAATAAATCAAATATGAACATTATACAATGGAAAACTGGACCACAAGAGAACAAACAAGAATTGGATATGAAAAAACACATGTAGATGTACTCGTCAGCTTGGTTGCACCCAGATGTGTTTTAAAAAATAATTCAGTATTTCATAATTCTACTGGCATGATGCTAAGAACAGTAGAATCAAAACCAAGTATACTGAATTATTACCAGATAACAATTGGAAAAAATAAGATTGGAAATATTTAAATTGGAAATAAAAAACCATTAAGAATATATAATATAATTCACTTACATCGATTATCCTAAAAACATTATAAATCACCTCACTAAATTACCACTAGATATCATTTTTGAAATAATATTGGAAATTAGAACCTTTAAATTGTAAATAAAATAATATAGAAACTTCTGCATAATATCCACGTCCACATGGCATATATATATATATATATATATATATATATATATATATATATATATATATATACCGGGTTCGTCATAAATTCGTGCAAACTTTAAATATTCATAATAAAAGAAGTAATGCTCAGAAAAATTTTCGGTTTGCGCGAGTATGATCAGAAGGTTTTTGGATTTTTTTCCATGTATAATAAAAAATTATTCCAAAAGTAACCGATAGAGGGCACTCACACGTCATACTGAGGCGTTTTATGCAAATCAGGCAAACACAAATAGACAGTAAAACAAATCACAATAATATGACACTGTGCATTTATTTTAAAGTAAAAGATGATCAACATGACCTCTATCACCAGGTATTAGGGAAGTGAGGCGCGTCAATACACCTGTTACAGCTGAATGTAGCATGTCGGCATCGATGCCACCGACGGTCCGTCGAATGGCATCTTTCAGTTCCACCAAAGTTTCTGGGGAACCCCGGTGTACACGACACTTTAAGTATCCCCACACCCAAATATCTGCCGGAGTCATGTCTGGAGATCGTGCGGGCCACTCAAACTTACATCCTCAACTTATTACTCGGTCTTCAGTGAAAGTGTTCAACAGGAACGTCTTGACTTCACGTGCAACCTGGGGCGGGGTACCATCCTGCATGCAGGCAAAACGTGGTCACGCAAAAGCGTAAAATACCGTTCTGCAGTGACGGTACAGGTTTTCCAGCCGAATTTAGGACAAGACTCTTCAAAAAAGAAAGGACCCAGAACCAGGGACCGACTTAGACTATCTGGGGCCCGGGGCAAGCATCATTCTGGAAGGCCCCCTTCTATCTATCCATGAAAATTGTTCGGGAATTATGTTGAAGTCACTAGTATTAAACTCTCTCTCTCTCTCTCTCTCTCTCTCCATACCTATTTTATGTATACATAAATTTCGAACCAAGTGCTATTTACATCTTATACATATACAGTGTATTACAAGAAAGGGTCACAACTTTAACAAATGACAGAACACTGTTTTTTGGAATAGGAATTTAATGACGGATGTGAACGTTTGAAGTGTAAATGCAGATCTTTCAATCACTCTTGGTTATTTGTTATAATGTAAAATTTTCTATTATATTATAAAATTTAATATTTGTTGTGCATCAGCATGTATTTGGCCGATTCTATAATATGGAAAGATAAGTGCAGGCATGCCCTGATACTAATAGCAACAAATTTCAACACTTGTTACGTTGTTACTTCATTCCCCATGCTCAAAAATACCTTTATATAAATTTTTATAACATTAGTTTTCTGATGTTGTTGATTGTTCTTTTTAGGGGAGGAGGGGACTTGGGGCACAGGAAGCAGAGGGTGGAAGTGGAGGGCTACACTCCTTTCCTAAATCTTGAAAATGTAATAATTTTTGTCATTATTGGCCAATTTAAACCATTTTGCATCCGTTTAACAAAAATCCTAATTAAGAGCAGAGGGGAGGGAGGGGGGCTCTCAGATTGGGGGCCTGGGGCAGCTGCCCCAAAAGGCCCCTGCATAAGTTGGGAACTGCTCAGAACAAAAGACGCGGTGAAACCACACCAAACAGTCAAATGAGGAGCATGCAGTGGCTTGGTCAGGTACTCACGAGGGTTTGACGTTGTTCAAAATACGACTGCGTATTGACGATTTCATTGATTTTATTGATTTTGCGTATTGACGTCATCATGCAATGAAAAATGTGCTTCATCCGTCCAGTTGACGGTCAGCAACCATTGTGGGTCCCTCTCCGATTTTGCCAGCGTCCATGTAGCAAACTTTAGTCTTTTATCTGTATCTGCCAGTAATAACTGATGAATTGCCTGTATCTTGTACGGATACAGATCCAAGATTCCGTTCAGAATATGTCGAATCGACGATTACGGAATCCCCGTTATTCTCCCAGCTTCACGAGCACTGCTACTCCCCATTGATGTCTCGGCTTCCAATTCTTCCATGACACTTTTTACAACTTTGACGCGATCCGTGCTCGAGGATGGTCTGCCACTACGTGGACGATCCTCCAAACTCCCCGTTTTCTCAAAATGTCGTACTAAATTGAATATCCCTTTCAATGAAATAGGTTTTTTTTGCGCCTGAAGTTCTTTCTCCGTGCGAAACTTTCGCAATGCAATAGTTCTCGATTCACCATTCTTGTAAAAAAGTTTAACCACCAGCGCTCGATCTGGTAACGATAGCATGCTGTCGAGATCAAATGACGAATCCATTTCCAGGCAGGTGTTTTATTGCGAGCCTGATTTGCATAAAACGCCTCAGTTTTACGTATGAGAGCCCTCTATTGGTTACTTTTGGAATCATTTTTTTCTTATACTACATGGAAAAAAATCCAAAATCCTTCTGATCATACTCGCTTAAAACGAAAAATTTTCCGAGCATTACCTCTTTTATTATGATTTTTTTAAGTTTGCACGAATTTATGACGCAACCGGTCTATATATATGTGTGTGTGTGTGTGTGTGTGTGTAATATAAAATTATATATAACACGTTATCAGTATGATCAGGCCTGAATCCTGTTTTAACTGCAGCATTGGTTAAGAGATCAATGAAAGTTTTTTCAAGACAAGCGCTGACTGTGTCACAAAGTTAACTAAATGGCTGATATAATTCACACTCTTAGTGTAAGCAGCAGTTGAAATATTTAGAGTATTTGCAGTCGTACAATCGAGCTGAGTAGTGGCAACAGTTCCGAAAGTTGTTTCTCCAAAGCATTTAGGAGACTGGGTTTGAGACAAACAGTTTATTCCATACTAAATTATACTAATGCACAACTCCACATAAACACAACTTCAATAGAAGCTTCAGACCCAATTAGATCTATTAAAATTTATTGATGAAAATCTATCGACGCGTAGAGGAAGGACTTCTCAAGTGACGAGGTTATTTGGACCCTTCGGCATGCGTAAAAATTTGCCTTCCAAGTCAGTGTATGCGGTATAAGTATAAAAAAAAACTAAAATCTAAGTTACATTGTGCTCTCTAAGAAACCAACGAAATCTGTGTTAGGAGAAAAAATGGGTAGTAAGAGGTGGAGCGCTTGCTAATGATTGAAAAAGTGGGCCAAAATGGGGTGCCATTGACATCGTGTCGTAACTCTTTCTTTTAGAGCAGAATTTTAAAAAAGTGAATAGTTTATGCGGGAGTTGAAAGGAATCATGGGATATGGAATGATAATTTAAAAAAAAATGGTGTTAAAAAATGTTCCAAAGAAATAAAAATTCAATGTCTTAAAGTATCAAGAAATAAAACAAGTGTGTTTTACAAGAAGTGTTGCATTTAATAGAATAATGTTTTTAGATTAAGAATTAAAAGAAGATGTTGATTTAAAGTTACGGAATTAAAATATGAATGGTACTTAAGATATTGTTAAACGAAAGGAAAAAAAGTAGAATTGTAAGAATTTGGATTAAATTAATTAAACTAAAATAGCGAAAATTTTTTGTTATTACATATATATATATATATATATATATATATATATATATATATTAGTTAAATTAGGTAAAAAAAATCGATTTTACTCAAAAAAGAAACTAAAATAATGCTTTAGAATTTAAAAGAAATATATGTAACAAATAACTTTCCCATTCCTTTAAAATTATGCACAATTTATTTTTTAAAGTTATAAAAAACACTCGCGCAGAAAATATATTCTAAACGAACACATTTAAAAATAATTAATAGTTGAAAAAAATCGATTTTTTCAAGAAAGGAAACATTTTTTACCGAATTTTATTCTAAATATAATATTCATATTTTACATCTAACAATCCAATTAAGAATATATATAATTCATGTTTTATCCTCTAGTAATACTAAATTTTGAAACCTTCACCACTTTCTCACTACGCAATCTCCCCGCATTTAACTTAAAAATAACCAAGTTTCTAAGTCCTAAGCCGCGATTTGAAGAAATCCAGTATCATCATTCAAAATCCTATTCTAGAAAGGGCCCAATGGTCTTACATGTAAAACACTAAGGCTGAAGGCACTGAGGTCCCTAGTTCGAGTCAAAGGTCAGCCATAAAATATTCTTGAGGTATATCAAATAATAAATATCTACAGATGGCTGCACAAAGAGAGATGTAATTTTTTTTATAACCGAGGTTATTCATAACGGAAAATTTTCCTTCCCGACAGTAATGCCAGGAATATTTCTGTGATTCGAAGAATTTCTGAGAGAGTAACGGAAAGTAACCGCTTCTTCAAACGGAGTTTTTCCTTTTTTTATCTCTTAAAATGAAAAATCTATTATCGGAATGGAAAAAGTCCGGCAATTTTGCTGCCAGTAATTTTACCGTGAATTAATGGATTTATTTTAACAGTGCAGGGTAACTTATAACCATGTCAGGACTCTCGTCCGTTCTAGAACGACACAATACTCCCCACATTAAAGAAGGTGACAAAAGGGCAGCCGTTCCAGAATGTGATCGGAACGCACTTGGATGCGATGTTAAATGTTGTCGCCAAGCATACAGAGGTACCAGTGGGTAGAGAGAGACAGGGTGAGCTCACATCTCAGTAACATATCGCTTATGACTCAATGGAGGAATTGCACATTGTAATAAAATTCCCAAAGGAACAACGAACCCTTTGGAAATAGAGCTATAGGATAGAACGTTACAACACTAGTAATAGTAAAATGGTTGTTCGGATTTTTTTTAGAATTATCTTATACTACAGTATGACGATATATATACAAAGCATTCATAGAAAATATTTTTAGAGGAAATGTCTATATCAGGACACATTGGGAGATACCTTCTCGAAGTCGTATAAAGGCGCAATCTTTTGAAGGGCAATAATACTCTTCAGTTTACTACTAGTGACAATTTTAAGCTTTAATTACTCTCCAGTATTCAGAATTAAGCCAAAATATTAACTAGATATAAGACTGTTTGTTTCTTTATAGCTAAGAATTTCGACGGGCTCCTCCGGAGATTTCGACTCGAGCCCTTCAGTGAGAAAGACGACCGGGAGCCCAACACAGCGAGATGTTTGACACGACGGGGGCAGGACACGGTTGCACCGCCACCTCCATGTGGTGCGCCGGTGATAGAGGTGAAGCAGGACACTGAGTTTGGGTGTACCCTTCATAAGGTTAGGTTTTCTGCAGCGTGAAGACTCGGTCAATGTTGGAAGTCTCCTCCCTAGGTGGTAGAAGGATGCCTCGTAGGCATATCTCAGTTGCTCTAGCCGGACCCTCGCCCTGCGTCGAGGAAGGTGACGCTGAGCAACGACTATCTAACAGCGGTCATATCGTTTCAAAATCTTTATCTAGAGCCGTTACGGAGGCAAGATCGAACTCCGAATAGCACGGTGCATGGTGGCTGTGCAGTGACGCTTGGTTACTGGGTGAGGCGGCTTGAAGCAACACTCTGTACTAGCACCTCCTCCACTAGGATTCGATGATCAGAAAATGCTGTACAATAAGCGTCGTTGGGGTAGTCCGGCATAAGGCCTATTACCCGGTTCGCTCTTTTGGGTTCCAGCTACGAAGCTGTCGGAGGACTTCAGTGTCCCCCCAAGTGTTTTGTGGTGGTGTCCTCGATGTGTGGGCTACACTGCATATCGACTTTTGTCGTCAATCTCTTGGGTTAAAAGGAGTGGTCAGCAGGTGGTGGCGCTGCTACCGGCACGCAGCACTTACAGGAGGACCCTCCTGGTCTAGTGCGTTAAAGTCCCCCAAGACATGGGCGCGGCGGTTGACGTGCGTCATTTTATAACTAAGATTATTTGTAATTCGGTAAACAATTTTTTAAACATATTAAAGGAACATACATTCAGTACCTATGATACGTTGGCTGAAATAAGCATAAAACCCCATAAAATTAGCTTAGATATGTTGTTTAGCTGTCTACATGGGTCGAAATTTCCAGGCCCGGAATTTCAACGCCCTGCACAAAAAAATTTAATGGCTCAACTGATATAAAAGCTAAAAGTTCGGCCCAGATCGACCCGGCCCGTACAAATATATATATATATTGGCCTGGTACGATATAAAAGCTAAAAGTTTTACCCGAGGTCGGCTCAGCCCGTACAAAAGCTTAATTGAGACGGGCTGGCACGACTTAATTTCTAAAAACATGCCAGAGGGAGGCATTAAAAACTCTACCTCGAAGAGTCGCCTTAATCAGGTATTCAGGGTCAACCCAATAAAAAAAGAAGACTGGCCCAAACAAACCTGCAAATGTAGGACAGACAAAGTAAGGCCCGGGCTTGGCTCAAACCTGAAAGAGCGAAGACCATGTCCGGTCCCAGTAAAGTGAAT
The DNA here is from genome assembly GCA_963931845.1 of Maratus michaelseni. Lineage (NCBI taxonomy): Eukaryota > Metazoa > Arthropoda > Arachnida > Araneae > Salticidae > Maratus > Maratus michaelseni. The sequence goes on along the minus strand of OZ007597.1, from coordinate 91,635,874 downwards.
GGAAACCGGACCAGGTTCGAAACAAACCCGTTCCCAGACCCAAACATCTTTCTTCCCTAATACCCTAATTTCTTCCCTAATAAATAATAATTCTAGTTTTTTTAAAACGAATGATAACAAAAAGGAACTCATTTTCCAGAAAACAAAACTATCCGAATATAGCTAATTATAATACTTATAATATATACTTATTGAAATTACTTCAGTAGTTCTAGAGAAAAAAGAAGGGTCGAAAATTTTCACAAATCCAATACTTTCTTTCTTGTGTAGATAGAAGAAAACTTGTCGGATGTGCCACTCCAAAAACTTTATTTTATCTCATACATGTTTCACATACACCAAAAACACAAAAGTCACATACACAAAAGTCGAACTGAATCTAAAGTTTTATTAAATTCCATGCTTTAGTTCATGAGATATGACTGTCGCAAAAATCGTGTAAATCCTGAAAAATACAGCCTAGCAGCGCAACGTGTTGAGAAATTTACATCAAAACCTAATAAGCAACAATTTATGTCAACATCTAATTGAATTTGAAGTTTGATGAAATTCTGTGCATTAGTTTTTCAGATATAGCTATCGTGAAAATAGAGAAAAATGTAGCATAGTTTACAACTTAGCCTACTATATTTTAACGACTACAGTATAGCCACCTGTTGAAAGATTTGCACAAAAAACTAATCAGCACTAATATATATGCAGGTCTAACATAATATAAAGTTTTAATAAATTCCGTGCATTAATTATTGAGATATAGCTATCTTGAAAATCATGAATGACCAGCATACAGTGCCATCTGTTGGGCGGTATACACCTAAACATAATCATCAACAACTTATGTCCACGTCCAACTGAATTTGAAGTTTGATCAAAATTTTTGCATTTGCTCAGGAGAAAGTTTTTGCGAAAATCCTGAAAAATGCAGCGCCACCTCTTGCGCGATTTTCACCAAAATCTAACAAGTAAAACATTTGTCAACGTTTAACTAAATCTGAAATTTAATGAAAATCCCTGCAATAGTCCTTGAGATATTGCTATATTCAAAATCGTGAATAATGTAGCATAGCACCACCACCCAGTGGGCGGTATGCACCAAAACTTAATCAGCAACAATCTATGCCAATGTCTAACTGAATCTGAATTTTGTTGGTAATCCCTGCATTAGTTTTTGAGAAAGAGCTATTGAGGAATTCGAGAAAAATACAGCACAGCAACGCGATTTACACCAAAAACGGATCAGCACCAATTTATATCAAAGTCTAACTGGATAGTTTTATTAAATTCCATCCATTAATAAGACTATCGCTAAAATCGTGTGAATCCTGAAAATATGCTGCATAAGTCACCTGTTTGGAAATTTAAACGAAACCGTAATAAGCAACAATTTATGCCAACGTCTAACTGAATCTGTAATGTAATGAAAATCCGTGCATTAGTCCTTCAGATAGATTTATCTTGAAAATCGTGAATAACGCAGCATACCAGCGCTACCGGTTGGGCGCTATACACCAATACTTAATCAGCAACAACTTATGACCACGTCTAAATGAATCTGAAGTTTGACGAAATTCTGTGCATTAGTGTTTTAGATTTAGCTTTCGTGAAAATCATAAAAAAGTAGCATAGCAATGTCATCTTTTGGGCTATTTACACCAAAGCATGTAATCATCGTCTATTTATATCACGATCAAACAGAATCTGAAATTTTATGAAATTCTGTGCATTAGTTCTTGAAATATAGCAAACTTGAAAATCGTGAAAAATGTAGCATAGCAGCGCCACCAGGTGAGCGATTTAAACCAAAAACTAATCAGCCTAATCAGCACCAACTTATATGAAGGTCATTACTGAATACAAATATTTATTAAATTTCGTGCATTATTTCTTGAGACGGAGCTATCTTGAAAATCGTGAATAATGCATTATACAGCGCCACCGGTTGCGAGATATACAACAAAGTATAACAAGCAACAACTTATATCCACGTTTACCAGAATCTGAAGTTTGATGAAAATCTGTGCATTAGTTCTTGAGATAGAGCTATCTTGAAAATCATGAATAATGCAGCATAGCAGTGTCACCTGTTGGGCGGTATACACCAAAATTTAATCAAAGACTTATGTCCACTTCCAACTAAATCTGATGTTTGATGAAAATCTGTGTATTAGTTCTTGAGATAGAGCTAGTGTGCAAATCCTGTAAAATGCAGTATAGCTGCGCCACCTGTTTGGCGATTTACATCAAAAAATAATCAGTACACATTTATCAAAGTCTAACTGAATCTAAAATTTTATTAAATTCCGTGCATTAGTTCTTGAGATATGACTATCACTAAAATCGTGTAAAATCCTGAAACATGCATTATGGAAGCGCCACTTGTTGGACGATTTACACCAAAACCAATTAAGCAACAACTTATTTCAATGTCTATCTAAACCTGTACTGTAATGAAAATCCGTGCATTAGTCCTTGAGATAGAGTTATCTTGAAATTCATGAATACTGCAGTTTAGCAGCGCTACATATTGGGCGGTATACACCAAAACCTAATCAACAACTTACGTCCACTTCTAACTAAATCTGATGTTTGAAGAAAATCTGTATATTAGTTCTTGAGATAGAGCTAGTGCGCGAATCCTGAAAAATGCAGCATAACTGCGCCACCTGTTTGGCGATTTACATAAAAAAATAATCAGTACACATTTATCAAATTCTAACTGAATCTAAAATTTTATTAAATTCCGTGCATTAGTTCTTGAGATATGACTATCGCTAAAATCGTGTAAATCCTGAAAAATGTAACTTATAGCAACACCACCTGTTCGTCGGTATACACGAAAACTTAATAAGCAAAAACTTATGTCCACATGTAACGGAATTTGAAGTTTAATGAAAATCTGTGCATTAGTTCTTGAGATAGAGCTATGGAGCAAATCCTGAAAAAGTGCAGCATAGCAGCGCCACTTGTTGGGTGATTTACACCAAAACCTAAAAAGCAACAACTTATGTCAACGTCTAACGGAATCTGTAATTTAATGAAAATCCGTGCATTATTTCTTCAGATATAACTATATAATATCATGAATAATGCAGCGTACATTTTGGGCGGTATACATTAAAACTTAATCAGCAACAACCTAAGTCAATGTCTAACTGAATCTGAAATTTGTTGAAACTCCCTGCGTTACTTCTTGAAATGGAGCTATTACGGAAATCGAGAAAAATACAGTATACGTCTAACTGAATCTGAAGGTAGATGAAAATCTGTGCATTAGTTTTGATATACAGCTGTTGCAGAAATCCTGAAAAATGCAGCATACCAACGCCACCATACCAAACCCTAATAAGTGACATCTTATGTCAACGTCTAACTGTATCTTAAATTTAATGAAAATCTGTGCTTTAATTCTTGAGATATAGCTATCTTGAAAATCGTGAATAATGCAGCAGAGCAACACCACCTTTTGGGCGGTATGCACCGAAACCTTATCAGCAACAACTTTTGTGAATGTCAAACTCAAACTGAAATTTATTGTAAATTCATGCATTAGTTTTTGTGATAAAGCTATTGTGGAGATCCTGAAAAATGCAGCGTATAAGCGCAACCTGTTGGGCGGTATACACCAAAACCTAATCAGCAACATCTTATGTCGACGTTTATCTGAATCTCAAGGTATATGAAAATCTGTGCATTAGTTCTTGAGGTACAGCTATTGTGGGAATCCTGAAAATTTCAGCACAGCAGCGCCATGTTTTGGGCAATTTACACCAAAACATACTAAGTAGCAACTTATGTCAGCGTCTTACTGAATGTAAAATTTGAAAAAAATTCGTGCATTTGTCCTTGAGATATAGCTTTCTTGAAAATCCTGAATAATGCAGCTTCGCAGCTCCACCTGTTGGGCGGTATACAGCTAAACCTAATCAGAAACTTCTTATGTCCACATCTATCCGAATCTGAAGGTAGATGTAAATTTGTGCATTAGTCCTTGAAATACAGCTTATGCGGAAATCGTGAAAAATGCAGCATAGCAGCGCCACCTTTTGGCGATATTCACCAAAAACTAATCATCACCATTTTATATCAAGGCATAACTGAATCTAAACTTTTATTAAATTCCATGCATTAGTTCTTGAGATGTGACTATCATTAAAATCGTATAAATCCTGATAAATGCAGCATAGCACCGCCACCTGTTGGGCAATTTACACGAAAACCTAATAAACAACATCTTATGTCAACGTCTTACTGAATCTAAAATTTGATGAAAATTCGAGCATTATTCCTTGAGATATAACTTTCTTGAAAATCCTGAATAATGCAGCTTCGCAGCGCCACCTCTTGGGTGGTATAGAGCTAAACCTAATCAGAAATTTCTTATGTCCACTCTAATTGAATCTGAAGGTAGATGAAAATCTGTGCATTAGTCCTTGAAATACAGCTAATGCGGAAATCGTGAAAAATGCAGCATAGCAGCGCCACTTTTTGGGCGATATTCACCGAAACTAATCAGCACAAATTTACATCAATACCTAACTGAATCTAAAGTTTTATTAAATTCCATGCATTAGTTTCTCGAAATATGACTATCACTAAAATAGTGTAAATCCTGAAAAATGGAGCATAGCAGCGCCACCTGTTGGGTAGTTAACACCAAAACCAAATAAGCAACAACTTATATCAACGTAATAACTGAATCTGAAATTTAATGAAAATTCATTCATTAGTTCTTGAGATATGAAAATCGTGAATAATGCAGCATGGCAGTTTGGGCGGTTTACACCAAAACCTAATCAGCAACAACTTATATCCACGCCTAGCTGAATCGGAAGGTAGGTGAACATCTGTGTATTAGTTCTTGAGAGAGAGCTATTGCGGAAATCGTGAAAAAAGCAGCATAAATGGTTCGCACCAAAAACTAATCAGCACCAATTTATATCAAGGTCTAAATGAATCTAAAATTTTATTAAATTCTGTGTTTTAGTCCTTGAGATAGACCGCCCCAAAATTTTTTTGTCATATACATACAGACAGACATTTTCTAAAAACAGTCATAGCGTATTCAGGTCTTCTAAAACGTATAAATCCGTTTAAAATCGGAAGTCGAAAATTTTTACGAATCCAATATTTTCTTCTTGTAAAGATAGAAACTCCGGAGCCCAATGCAATAACGCTTCCGAAAAACGAATCCTAAATTACCCTTTCCTTTTCCTCCCATCTCCAATCTTTTGCCTTCTTTTGTATCAAAACACTAATAAATGACGTAAAGTGTCGCTCACGTAAGAAATGGAGATGAAACTGGCTCGGTTTTTATATCACTCTTGGGGTTTCGGCAGACTCCAGCTCAATCTGTTTTTAAATTTCAAATTTTAATTTTTTTCCATTTCAAATCATTTTAACGCTATTTTGATCAGAATAAAAAGTAAAGTCTTTTTCTATTCTTCATAGCTGCGAACTATTCATTTTTTGTGTTAACACAATTTCCGAATCATAATTCTGAGCTTATTTAATCGCAGAATTATGCGATTAACTAACACTAAAATTCGGCAAAGATTTATATTTGGAAGTAATAATGACTAAAAAGTAGAATAGTTGATAGCTAAGTGTGCGCAGAGAGATGCATTTAAATTTTTTATTATGTGAAAAAATAATAATAATATAAAAATACTTCAAATTTTGAAAATAATATATGAAATATAAATATGCAGACTGGAGTGACGGCGGAGGGGAACGGTACGCTACCGTTGTTAATACTACGGAATATTAGGGCTCCGGTAATTTTTTTTTTTTTTTTTAGAAATTAAGCCCTGAGTGGGGGCAAATTTCTAAAAAAATCTAATTTTCTAAACTTTAAATTTTCCAAAAAATGGGGATCGGCCCATCGCTCTCTCTTTTCACTTAGATTTAATTTCCCCTTTCCCCTAGTACAAAATACACAATGTTTTAAATCTGTATATCTGTTTAACATTTTTCTTTTCTAATTCCATGCAAAGATAAGATGCAAAATCCTTTCTTTTTGTAGACTTAAAATCTTGGCAACTACCCAAGAGTGACAGAAATGTCAGTTATCTTTTGTTGAATTCATTCTTTTTCTCAATTGGAGGAGTTGTCTTGTCAATCATTTGAAGTTAGACCATACTCTTATTTGTTTCTCAACGCCAGCGGCCATCTTGAACCGAAAATTTCTGTGACTAGCGTAGCCTCTTAAGAACAAAACAGAAAAAAAAATACAAAACATTTATTGCATCTATTCATACATGAAAAACGAAAACTTGACTACATAAAAAGATTTAATTATTCAGTTATTTAATTTTAGTTTAATTATTTATGGTAAGTGTACAAGTAATTATCCATATTACCTATAATGGGCCACCTGCTAACAGAAATGAAAAAAAAAAATGTGCTTGTATCACACTCACAACTAAAAGAATATGTGATTATTTTGTACACTTGTATTCACTTTTCTCCGTTAAGTACACTGTAGTAAAAAAAAGTTCCGTATACAGTATGCCCTCTAAAGTCCCTTGCCACCCTCTTAACTTCGGAACGGTTGCTGCTATATTCATAAAAATAGTGTCTAGGTATAGTAAAGTAGCCATGCGCTATTCAATGAAACCACCTGCGGCGCCACCTGGTGGACTGCTGTGTTGTTAACATTCCTATCCCGAAAACGGAAAGAGATAGAGAAAAAAAGTGATTTACAAAGTAGTAGAGCATCATCGATTTAGCACGAAAAGACACCTTGTGGACATTAATGCGAAGAATAGAACGGTTAAAACGCTTATTTGTTTTTTCACGATTTCTTACAGTGTGACATGACAAAACGATCTTAGAAAGAGAAAAAAACAACTAGTTATAATAATATACCTTTATTTTAGATGTTCAAACTTCTCACCGTCATCTGCAATGCATATTTGGATCCTTGTTTGAACTTCACGTTGCACATGTTGGAGCATAGATTGTGGCACGTTGGCACAAGCGTCCGTAATGCGTCGTTTAAAGTCCTGTAATGTTTGTGGAGGGGTTGCATACACCTGCTCTTTCATAACTGGTTGTCTCATTTTTTCTAAGATCGTTTTGTCACACCACAGTGAATGAAGTCACGAAAAAACAAATGCGCGTTTTAACCATTCTATTATTCGCATTAATGTCTACAAGGTGTTTTTTGTACTAAATCGATGATGCTCTACAACTTTGTAAATCACTTGTTTTCGCTATCTCTTTCCGTTTTCGAGATAGGAATGCTAACACCGCAGTTTTCCACCAGGTGGTGCCGTAGATGGTTTTATTCAGTAGCGTATGGCTACTTTACTATACTTAGGCATCACTTTTATGAATATAGCCGCAGCCGTTCCGAAGTTAAGAGGGTGGCAAGGGACTTTAGTGGGCATACTGTATATACGGATGATTATAAGTGAAATTTCTGACTTTTAACGAAAACATTTTATTTTGAGTGGAAATCGGACACTTTTCCGGAATAAACGGAAATTTCCTTTTTATCCTGACTCGTTGAGTCTTAAAAACAAAAATTTTCGTTCCAAAACTGTCAAACGAAAAACGGAAAATATCCGTAAAATTTATGTAATTGACATTTTGGCCAATAACCAAGTTGGTGGATGTGGCTAGCTGGTGAAGGAGACAGACCATTCATCCTCGAATAGAGAATACTGAGGGTCAAATCCTGGGGAAAGCAAGGCGATAAAAATTGGGCGTGGGATAATATGCAACACAAATACTAGTTCCGTATAAGTGTGCGTCAGTATATATAATTATTATTTCGATTTTTTGTCATATTTCGCTAATGATCATATTTATTTCTAAAAACAGATATTTCTGTCTTGAAAAGTGGAAAATTTCCATCTTGAAAATAGGGTATACCAAAACAAAAGTTTTGTAAAAAAACGAAGAATAGACATTGCTCTCAGGGCATTTTTCGTTTCTTTACCAATTTCTTTCTTTTTTTTTCAGTGTATAGAGTTGCCAAGTCTCCGTCTTTTCGAACACCAGTATTTCAGTACAGAAATTTTTTTTTATATAATCGGAGAATTCTTCAATTTAAAAGAATGAAGTTTTCTATAAGAAAATACTGGTATACAAAATGTCGAAGACTTGGCAACTCCGAGTTTAGTATTATTTAAAATAGCAGGCTTCACCCTCTACGCTGGTCGGTTTCTCTAAACGAATCTTGAATCAAACGAAATATATCTGCGAATTCGACTTTGTGTTTTAAAGCAATATGTATCGTTATTTGGAATGTTCTTCTGCATTTCTGAAAACGATACAAACGTCATAATGCTATTATATTTTCTAATATGTCAGAAAAAATTTGGAATGTTAAAGACCAGCACTTTTAATTGATCACTTAGAGCAGGATTTGATAAAGAACGATAGACTTACATGTTATCTACTAACAAGGCGAGGACCAAACATGGTTATGACAGTTTTTGATTATTTTTATATATGTTTTAGGGTAGAACTAGTCTCAGGTACAATGGACTTTATACAACGATCCTTAGTTCTCGAAAAATGGGGGGGGGTCTAATATTTTAACACAACTTAAATACAGTAGAACTCCAATTATTCGAACTCCAACTATCCGAATTGCTGATTATCCGAATCGCTTTCAGAATGTCAGAAAAAACAAATGAAGACGGAAACGTACTGCAATTCCCAAAATAATAATTCGGTCTACGCGCGCTACTGTATTTCCCGCCGCGAAGACCCTAGGTTTCCAATTCTAAATGATGATGAACTCATTTAAAGTGTCGAGGAAGAAGATGACCATAATGTCAAAGTTGAAGCATACACGGGACCATCAGCTAGTGAAGCATTTTCCGGCCTTGAAACTGCGTTGAAGTGGATGGAGCGTCAGCCCGAGTGTAACCACATGCAACTTCTGACTGTCAAGCGGATGCGCGACTTGGCTCCCCGAAAACGGATGAAGACTCTCAAACAGCTTACTTTGACCGAGCTGTTCAGCAAGTAATGACTTTCATTTACAGTACGGTACGTACATACTGTACTAATGTACAGCACTTGTAAGTACGCTTAACATGTAATAGTGTTGCCTTTTCATATAATTAATTAAAAGATATTTTTCTTTAAAAATAATTTTTTCTCCCATTTTCAACATACATACAGTAATTCATTAAAATATACCCCCTTTTTTTAGAAAAAATCTAATTATCTGAATTTTTAATTATCCGAATAGGGTCCGCTCCCAATTGATTCGGATAATTGGAGTTGTATTGTACTTACTTTGTAACGATATTATTTCGTTGATTGTAGCTCAGTTGTTATGGCGTCCTCTCGTTGATCCGCGAGCCCGGGTTAGAGACCATGACGGGGTACGTTTGTTTTTCTCATTTTCTATTTTATAAATATATACTTGTAGTTATAATTTAATAATCTCAATTAAAAATTTTATTATCGTACATTAATTATAATGTTAACATATTTAAATTTTAATTTAAGTTATTTGATTTTTAATCCATTATTAAACATTATTTCTCATCATTTAAAGAGATTTTTTTAAAAAATAGATCCATTATTTACTAGTAAAAATTCAACAATCGTTACAAAATCGTACTTTATTTTATTAATTATAAATTATTTCGAAGCACTGACGAAAATACGTATTACAAATTAAAAAATTTTAATATGCAAATAAATATGTTGTAATTTAGTTTTTATGCTAAATTTTAATATAATTATGCTTCATACTTTAAAAACAGAGTAGTATTATCATCGCATTGACTTCCATTGTTAAAGCAATATATAAATGATGTTTCTTTAAAATCACGATTAGACACAATTGTTCAATATCATTGCATCGATCGATAAAGCATATATGAACTACTTTTTAAAAGTGATTAAAAAAAATTAACTGTTTATGATGTTTTATACAACGGTTTAGTTACAAATAAAATATAAATAGGTTAACAGAAAATACTTAATGCACAATGTTATAATTTTTAGTTAGGATTATTAAATGATAATTACAAGTATATTTATAAAACAAACAATGAGAAAAACAAACGTCCCGGTCTCGAACCCGGGCCCGCGGATCAACGGGCAGACGCCATAACAACCGAGCTACGACGAACGTAGTAATTTCCTTACAAAGTAATTATTTAAGTTGTGTTAAAATATTAGACCCCTATATCTCGAGAACTAAGGAGCGTTGTATGAAATCCGTTGAACCTGAGACTAAAGGCCCTACAGCATATATAAAAATAATTAAAATCTGTGATTACCAAGCTTGATCCTCTCCTTGCAAAATTTTATCTATTAGCAATGTATATCTCATCAAAATTTGTCCAGTAGAACTTTTTAAAAAGGCTAATCTTTCATAATCAGGTTCGCCTGATTCTAGAATTTCCCCTCATAAATTAGAGATTGCAAGTTAACAAAAGCAACATAAAACAATATGAAATATACTAAAACCTTTCCTGAAAAATTGTCTAACTGCCAATGCAAATCTCATAAAAATCTATTCAGCAGAACGCAAGTTATAATCGGCCGGAATGGAATTCCCATTTGCATTTTATATACAGTATGCCCACTAAAGTCCCTTGCCAAACTCTTAACTTCGGAACGTCCGCTACTATATTCATAAAAGTGGTGTCTTGGTATAGTAAAGTAGCCATGCGCTAATGAAATCACCTACGGCTTCACCTGGTGGAAGACTGCGGAGTTAACATTCCTATCACGAAAACGGAAAGAGATGGGGGGAAAAGGGATTTACAACGTTGTAGGGCATCATCGATTTAGTACAAAAAGACACCTTGGGGATATAAATGCTAAAACTAGAACCGTTAAAACACGCACTTGTTTTTTTGTGATTCCCTACACTGTGACGTGACAAAACGATCTTAGAAAGAAAAAACAACTAGTTGAAGCAATATACCTTTATTTGAAATGTTCAAACTTCTCACCGTCAGCTGAAATGCACAGTTGGATTCTTGTTTGAATTTCAAGTTGCACACGTTGGAGCATAGAGGGTGACACGTTGACACAAGAGTCCGTAATGCGTCATTTTGATTGGGAATCACAAGCGATACCACTGTGCCACAATGCACTGTCCTGTTTTGTCCGAAAGATAAACATTTCTCTTTCCGTTCAAGTTTCTTGACGTCACAGTGTAGGAAATAACGAAAAATCAAATGCGCGTTTTAACCGCTCTATTCTTTGCATTAATGTCCACAAACTGTCTTTTCGTACAAAATCTATGATGCTCTACAACTTTGTAAATCACTTTTTTCCCCTTTTCCACATAAAAAAACCGGCTTCACTGAGAACATCGGTGTGGTTTCATCATGTCCTTAGTACTCCAAACTTAAAACAAAAAATCATAGAATGTGTACACCTATTGGAAAAAAACCAACAACTTTTTCAGATGCCTCCAGCGCATTTATTAGGAAACATCCAGTCCTCAGATGACGAAGAATAAAAATGATTATAACAGTGCTCACAAAAATCAGTGAAAAACTATAAACTCAAAGCTCAAAATACTTCAATTAATCTAGAAACGTTGTAGACTAATAATCACCGAACATTTCAATACATAGACTATGCCTACACCATAAAAAGACTTAAAATCATCTGTAAAAACTTTTAAAATATATTTATAGACTATGTCCGCATCATACAAAGACTTAAAATCATTTGTAAAAACTTTTAAAACATATCTGAATTGTATATATATCATTGTAAACTTTCAATTCAGTACTATGTAAAAGCCTAATGGCCTATTGGCCTCACTTGTATTTTTTTTTTTTTTTTTTAATAAACTTGCCAAGCAGGGCTTGTAGAGCTTAAGCCGCATGGTAGGCCACCCTGCTTGGTTGAATCTGAATCTGAATCTGAATCTGTCACTTTCCGTTTTCGGAATAGGAATGCTAACTTGGCAGTTTTCTACCAGGTGGCGCTGTAGGCGGTTTCATTCAGTAGCACTTTATTATACATAGACACCACTTTTATGAATAGAGCAGCAGCCACTCCGAAGTTAAGAGGGTGGCAAGGGACTTTAGTGGACATACTGTATATAGTAGATGATAACACGTTTTGAGTTTTAATGAAATTTTAAATTTATTTTAACACAGCTCATATTAGGATATTTTTATTTAAAAACAGAAAAGCAGCCCTTAATTATTAATTAATGACCCAATAACTAAACAAATCAAACAAAAATGGAAAGTTTAAAGGAAATGCAGTGAAAGCAGCAATCAAAATCTACAAATTCCATGAACATATTTGAAAATCGTTTGATACTTCAGGTGGAATCGATTACTTTATCAATAGATCTAATTTTGTATTCCTGCATTCAAGTACGGTAAATTTATTCTAAGGATAAACAAAATGAAGAAATTGGGTTAACGTAGCACAAGCGATAGTTACATCGATTTATTTGATTTCTTCCTAAAACGTGCTACCTACAAAGTCTACGTGTGTCGAAGTATTTTATCGTTACATAAAATATATATATATATATATATATATTGGTGAGTCTCCGGCTAGTACAAATATATATATATATATATATATATATATATATATATATATATATATATATATATATATATATATATGAATTTTTATACATTTTATCATATATTTTTCTAAACTCTACAATCTTTATCCTCTCTAACTTATAATAGAAAAATTTACAGAAATAAAAACTATTTCTTCTACAATATTTGAAATAACGAAATTTCATTTTGTAAATGAAAAAAATCACGAAGGTGAATTTATAGTTTTAATACATTATGCATTGTATTTGTGTCATTATTTCTTAATTTTATTTAATGTAATTCAGTATATATATTTTTTTGATAGAATTTATTCAAAGTGTCTTTTTAACACTTTCCAACCTAGTTGAAAAGTGTTTATGACTTCGGTTTGTCTGGCCGTCTGGCCGTCTGGCCGTCTGGCCGTCTGCCGTCTGGCCGTCTGGCCGTCTGCCGTCTGCCGTCTGCCGTCTGTCCGTGCTCTAACTCCCGTAAATATGCTCGGATTGCCCTGCAAATTTTATATGTTATAATCGTTATCTATAGCATGTTCCCTATTTCAACGGAAGTGTGTAGCACTTATAGTTTTTTTACAGGGACACTCAAAAGAATTCCGTTACATTGCGGTCTATGGGGAAAAATCATTTGCGGTTTATTTAAATAATGTTTCAATACTTTAAACGCATTGAAATTTATATATATCACTAAGGTGCATTAGAAGAAGCTTAATATGGAATAGGGTGTGCATAGCACTTATACTTATTTTACAGGGACAGTCAAAAGAATTCCGTTACATTACGTCTATGGAGAAAAATCGTCTGCGGTTTATTTAAATAATGTTTCACTATTTTAAACGCATTGAAATTTATATAAGGTTCATTACAAGAGACTTACTACAGAATATTGTGTGTATAGCAGTTATCGTTCATTTACAGGGACACACAAAAGAATTCTCTACTGTATGTTAACAATAATTCCTGGAAGTGCGTTTTAAGTTACTGAATGCGATTTTAATTTTAAATCGCTTTTTGTATATTACGTGGTGTGTATAAATTCTGTAGATCCTATACAGGGAAGTACAAAAGTTCGGGAACACATTTCCGTATTATTTAACTCCAGACGGAGAATTTTAAACTGTGCTACGTGTTTCCTAACTGAACTAAAATTTAGCATCCTATGTAGTATATATACAAATCTATAGATCCTATACAGGGCTGAATAAAGTATTCGGATTACTTAGATGTTATCTTTTAGCTTATAAAAGAGTATGATTCGTAAAATTATTTTGGAAGCGTTGGAAAGTGTTACATAATCTATGCTTGACGCATGATTTTTCGTTCTTGTTAATGTTATTTTCACATTCTTTTTGGCAAAATATTTTCTAATATATTAATTTATAAGTTTATAAAAATGTAAGCTTTTTTTAAGGCATTTCATAACAAAATTATTTCTATTCAAAAACAAACTGTCTCTGTTTTAGGTCTAATTATTTTACCAATAATTATACAAAAAGAAAAAAAGATGGGAAGTTAAAAGAAAATGTATTAAAAGCAACAAAAATTCAAAGTAAACTAATTGATACGACGAGCTAATTAGGAAGTCATTTGATACTTTAGAGGGAATAGATTATTTTATCGATAAGTCTTGTTCATTATTTATACATTGAGTATAATAAATTTAATATTATGTTAAACATAACGTACACAGCAAAAAAAAAAAAAAAAAAAAAAAAAAAAATGTTGATTTTACAGTATAATACTAGCACCCCAGCTGCCAGTATTATACTGTAAAATCAACAATTTTTTTTTTGCTGTGTAGAAATTTGAATACGGGAACAAAAGTGATAGTTCCATTGATTTAATCAATTTCTTCTCAGAATAACTTATACACTGTTATCCAAATATCACAATAAAAATTATTTAATCAATTTCTTCTCAAAATAGCTTATGGGCTCAAAATAACTTTATCCAAATATCACAATAAAAATATATATTCAATATTTCGAAAAGTTTAAACAGTAGCACGACGCAGTTTTCATATAAATATACAGAAAGGCATGGAACTTTTTGATAACCAAAAATATTCGTGCTTCAATACCTGTATATACGACAGATATTTACCACTGCAATCGTAACAAATGTTGCTGTCTGTCACTATTTGAGGGTTCTGCGTCAATTCGTCGCGCAGAATTCATCGCGGAACAATTCATCGTGCACAATTCATCGCAGCGTCTATTCGTCGCAGCGTCAACTTGTCGCGATGTCAATTCGTCGCAAGGAAAATGCTTCTAAAGGCTAGGATGATAAAAGTAAAGATAATTTACGCGACGACTTGGCACCACGACGAATTGACGCCGTGACGAATTGACGCCGCGATGAATTGACGCCGTGACGAATTGACGCCGCGATGAATTGACGCTGCGATGAGTTGTTGCTGCGACAAATTGACACTGCGATGAATTGTTCCGCGATGAATTGTGCGCGACAAATTGACGCGACACCATATTGGAGCTATCATGTGACAGTAGCACGACACGGTTTTTACATAAATACACGAGAAATGCATGGGAGTTTTTGATAGAAAAAATCATTAGTGCCTGAATAGCTGCATTTGTGATCGGCATTTAGCACTGTAATGGTTGGAAAAGTTGCTATATGTCGCTATTTGAGCAATCATGTGATGCACAGTAGCATAATATAACGATACTGTTTTCACATAAATACACAGAAACACAAGGGACATTTAGATGGCATAAAACATTAATGGCTAAATAGCTGCATTTGTGACTAGCATTTACAAATTTAATCGTCGCAAAGTTGTTGTCTGTCGTTATTTGAGCTATCATATCATAGACAGTATAGCGCGGCTGGGTTTTAAGAGTCTACGCTAGTCATCCGAAGAAATTCGGACGCTATGTTAAATCTATGGGAAGGTTCTTTGCAGATTTCTCGCTCGCAATGTAATATTTTTAAGACTTTTTTTCATACGATAGCCGAGGTTGATCTCTAACGTTGTTAGCTTTTACTTTTTCGATTTTGGTTCCAGTTTTTTTATATAAGGGTACTTTCCCTTTTAGAACCGGTTCCAATCGGTTCCAAAATAAATGTCCGCTTATAAATTAAAGTTGCGTGATGTGTAGAAGTTAATAAATTAAAAAAAAAACAGTATTGATTACTTAACTCGATGTCATCGTCAATATGACGTCAGCATTATTCACGTACATGTTTTTGTTTTATAATACACAGGTTTCGTACTAACCCGAAGCTTGGCACATTAAAAAAAATCAATGTATAATTCAAATACACATTTTTCATTTTAAATAGGCATTAAGATCATGTAATAATGTTCTCTACTTGTTCATTTTATATGGATTCGGATTTTTTGTTTCTTAAAAAATTTGAAATTTATGTAAAATTTATGCCCTACAGAATATACCGAGGCAAGTTCTACATTTTTCTACGAGTGAATATTAAAGAAAAATTGTATCGTCTTATAACAATAAACAAAAACGCAGCGATATTCAAAAGCAGGAATCTTTAATATAGCCTTTAAAGTCTGTCGGATAATATTAAATTATGTGCCAAAAATAGACATAATATGATGTAAAGAGTATTCCTCTATCGGAAAATAGAAATATTGTTGTCATTTAAAAACGTTCCTCTTTTTTTGTTGTGTTTTAGTGATACATGAGATTAAAATTTCTCCTGCACTCTGCAAAATTCTAAACTTTTCATACAGGAAATTGAAATTTTTTGTAAAGTTACCTTCAGAAAGCTTTTTAGATTTTTTTTATTTTTTTAATGGCAACAAAGCCAAAACTGTATAATATTTCGTTAAGCGAAATAGCTGGCGAATAATGTTACACTCCAGTACCGTTAATAATAATTTAAATTGGGGGTGAAAGTATCAGACAAAGCAAATTTTTATTCATTTATTCATAATAAAAATTAGTTACATTATAATATTTTAAATAAAGTCGTATTCTTAATTTTTAATACGTAGAGCAAAATTTTATGGTAAAAAGATGCTATCGCCTGATACAGCATACGAAATGTTCATATTCTAACACATTTTAATCAAAAGAGTTATTTTGAAACCTGTGCGCATGAGCGCAGTAAATGACGTACCATATTTTCACAGTTTTAACATCGTGTATGGTAAACAAAAGTACATAAAAGGACCAAAATATTGTTCATTCAGTTAATTTTCTTAAAATATATATAATTAAATTTTGAGCAGAGCTGAACTTACGCAGGAAATTAATGAATACAAAGAATGTGAATTATCACTTTACTACACAGCGCACAACCAACGTCAGCCATGAAGTTGTGCTCATGATTGACGTTCCATCATGATACACTAATTAATTTTTCAGCAGAGCTGAAATTACGGTGTAAATTAATGAAATACAAAGGATGTGAATTATCAATTTACTAAACAGCGTACAACCATAGAGTGAAAAAATGTCCAGACCAAGGTTCGATCCCGGATCCCTTGGTTTAGCGCACCAAGTGCTTAACCAATTAAGCTATCCAGACGACATCCAGTCTAGCATTCTCTCACTTTTATATGGCAAGGCTACAACCACGCAGCACAAGATGGAAAGTCAATCATGAGCACAGCACCATTCGCATGCATGAGACAAATTAAACCCGTGGTATAATTAAACCCGTTCTATGGGTGTACGCTGTTTAGTAAATTGATAATTCACATCCTTTGCATTTCTGTCATTTACAGCGTAATTTCAGCTCTGCTGAAAAATTAATTAGTGTATTAATATTCACCGATACTGGGTTTAATTTGTCTCATGCATGCCAACGGTGTTGTGCTCATGATTGACTTTCCATCTTGTGCTGCGTGGTTGTAGCCTTGCCATATAAGAGTGAGAGAATGCTAGACTGGATGTCGTCTGGATAGCTTAATTGGTTAAGCACTTAGTGCGCTAAACCAAGGGATCCGGGATCGAACCCCGGTCTGGACATTTATTCACTAAATGGTTGTACGCTGTTTAGTAAATTGATAATTCACATCCTTTGTGTTCCATCTTGTGCTACAGAAGTTGTAGCCTTACCATGTAAGAGTGAGAGAATGCAAGACTGGATATCGTCCTGGTGGCTTAAATGTTAAAGCACTTGGTGCGCTATAGCAGTTTAATCCCCGGTCTGGACATTTTTTCACTCTGTTATTTGTGCGCTGTGTAGTAAAGTGATAATTCACATCCTTTGTATTCTTAAAGTATACTATTTGCTTTT
Organism: Maratus michaelseni; assembly: GCA_963931845.1. Taxonomy (NCBI): domain Eukaryota; kingdom Metazoa; phylum Arthropoda; class Arachnida; order Araneae; family Salticidae; genus Maratus; species Maratus michaelseni. Next base: position 91,618,113 of record OZ007597.1, on the reverse strand, counting down.
TGTTTTTAAGACGTTTTCAAATTTCAGCGTTTTAAGAAGTATTTCTGATTTTTCTGAAATAAATTATCGAAAATGTCGAAAATGAACCTTTTTTTCTATAGTAGTTAGTAGTAGAAAAATGGGGAAACCATTTCCCTACTACTGTAGGTCATTTTAATTAGACATTATTTGTCTAAGTAATAAGCAACAAGTGGGTAAGTGTGATCGAAGATCGCACAAAGGAATTCGTTTAATATTCCTTTCAAAAGACTTTATCCTTTCTTTAATAAATTCAAATAAATTTCATTAAAAAAATGTTATGTTTTTTATAAAGTAAAAATTTACCGGTCTTCTTTTCTCTCTCTCTCTCTCTCTCTCTCTCTCTCTCTCTCTTTTTTTTTTTTTTCGAATATCTGAACCGGTCCGATAGCGAGTGAAGCCCATTTTTATACTCTGTCATAATAATATCTGTGATGTGGACTAAATGCGATATTAAAATAAAAATCAATTTCAAAATTAAACATGTTGTATACCTTCAAAATGTTAAAATATGCCAATATTTCCATAATCGGGTTTTTATCATGATTCAATACGTTCCTCAAACTTATATATTTACTATTCTCTATTACTCATATTGATACTCTCTTTGTATTATTCTCAAACACTTGAAAAATCCGTTATGACGTCAGATTAATTTTCTTTTCTTTTTAATTCTCTAATGACGTCCTATTAAGCCGATTTCTGTATTTACACATGCTCATACCCTTTGTATTATTGAGAAATGTTTGAAAATCTCCGTTTTATTACCAATATGGCGTCATATATTTTTTTTCCAATTGGTGAAACTTTTTATTTCATTTTCATTTTTCACGTGTAAATCTTTCAATAGAAAATTAATTATTGTAGAAGGAATTTTATTGTGGATTTTTAATTGTTGGCAACTGCTATAACGAAAAATGTTTAAATTTAATAGGAAAAGGCTGTTAGATTTTTCGTTTTTTATCTCTATATTTTAAAATAATACGATTTTTTCAAATTTTATGATTTTGAGCTTCATAGCAGATATTCAACTATAAGTACACAAAATTTTATGCCTGTAAGTTAAGTAGTTACTGAGAAGCGGCTCTGTGACGGACAGATAACGAAGCGGGAGCAATGTGGTTTCGTGAGATGAATGAAAACCCATGCAATTTAAGATACTTGGATTTATTTATGAAATAGAATTCGTAAAATTAAATATATTTAATTTCCTATAAAGCAAAATCCAAGTTTTGTTTAAATATTCTTTCATAATTTTATACGAATGGTCTTTTTTTAAGGTTTCGTTCATCTCACGAAACCCTATTACTCCCGCTCCGTTGTCAGTCCGTCACAGAGCCATTCTCAAAAACTATATAACTTATAGAGTTGAAATTTTGTGTATATAGATGAATATCAGCTGTGAAGAGCTCAAAGTATTAAAATTTGAAAAATTCGTATTATTTTAATAAATAGAGATAAAAAACCAAAATTCTAACAGCCTTTTCCTATTAAATTTAAACATTTTTCGTTAGAGCAGATGCCAAAAATTAAAAATCCACGATGAAATTCTTTCGACAATAATTAATTTTCTATCAGACGATTTCCACGTGAAAAATGAAAACGAAATAAAAAGTTTCACCAACTGAAAAAAAAAGATAAATATGAAATAAAATTGATTGACGTCATAGTGGTAATAAAACGGAAAATGGCTAAGATTTCTCAATTATACAAGGAGTATGAGTATGTTTAAGTACACAAAGCAGATTAATATCACGTCATTAGAGAATTAAAAAGAAAATCTGACGTCATATTGGAAGTTTAACGAATTTTCAGGATGTTTGAGAATAATACAAAGCAAGAATCAATATGAGTAATAGAGAATAGTAAATATATGAGTTTGAGAAACATACTGAATCGTGATAAAAATCCGATTATGGAAATATTCGCATATTTTAGCATTCTAAAGGTTTATTAGTTTTGAAATTATTTTTTTTAATATCGCATTTAGTCCGCATGACGTATATTATTTTGACAGAATATAATAGCGGGCTGGTTTAGATATTCGAAAAAACGAAAAAAAATAGACCGGTAAATTTTTACTTTATAAAAAACATGACTTTTTTTTGTTGTTGCTAAATGAATTTTATCTGAATTTATTAAAGAAAGGATAAAGTGTTTTGAAAGGAATATTAAACGAAACCCTTTGAGCGATCTTCGATCACACTTACCCACTTGTTTTTTCTTTTCCCCTAAGATAACGAATGTTTTGGCATTTCAAATTTATATGACCCCTTAATTTATTGTTTCGCATTTGTTGATTTCTATGGATTTCAACAATGAATAAGAATCAAATAACCATAAAATTAAAACGAATCAACAGGGAATTCCAAATCGGTATTTAAGTCATTATTTTCTGTTTAAGAATATATATATTCTATTTTCTATTTAAGAATATAACTATTCTTAGAAAAAATTATAAACATGGAGTAAAAAATATAATCCTTATGGAATTAATACAAATATATTTAAGAAATACTAAATCCCTTTTTCTTCTTTAAAGCCATAATTTATAAAATTTGTTCAAAAGTTACTCTCTCTCTATATATTTTTTTTTGCACTCTGAAAAAATATAACTTTACTTTATAAATTAATAAAACCATGAAGTTAAAATAAAAAACTTTTATTGTCGTTTATTTCTCAACAGCAGGAAAATGGAAATATATTTTTAACTTTGAACATTTTCGGTGTTTAAGCTAATAATAAACGAAAATTTCAATTCCTTACGTAATATAAATATTAATGACATGCGCATAAAATATCATATAAAATTAAATAATGCTTTTTTTTTTACCTTTTTAAACTATATATTTGCATTAATTGGCTTTTTAGCGTTTATATTTATTTAATGAATTCCATGAAGCTTAAAAAGAAAAACTTAACAAAACTTTATAGCTCTTTAAATTTTTATTAAAATTTATGTTTCGAAGAAAAGATTGTTACACCAAAGTACTTTTCTAAGTATGTTTTAAAGTTTTCTTTTGACAATTAATTGCATTATCTTTTTTTAATTCATGTATACATAAATATCTGCAATATATTTAAATTTTTAAATTTTTGTTCATCATGAGTTATTTAAAATACATATACATTTACAATTAAAAAATATTCATTAGTGGTATTAGAATTGTATAACTTTTTTTTTTTTTTTTTTTTTTTTTTTTTTTATGAGAAAAAAAATATATACTCGTGTATCCAGGAGAAAATAAGTATGTCCACAAATTCAGGAGGGGAGAGCACATTAAAAGATTAATATAGTGTATTAATTAACATATAAAGAACTAAGAATTATTTTAATTTTCATGATTAACATTTTGGTTTAATTAGTTCAGCTTCAAATGCTGAACTTTCTATATTAATTTTTACATACTTCACTCAAGAGAGACAAGAGAATACTGAAAACGTTCATGAAGGTTCATATTTAGAAAACAAATGACGTCATCAATCTAAAAATTGCAATATAATGTTCACGTAATATACTTATTGCCAATTATAAACATTAAATAATTATTTTTTAAACTTTTTTACCTATATTTTTAGTATTATATTCTTATACTTTAGTACTTGATTAATAATGAAACTTTAAGGTAAAAATGTTTAAAAATTTTGTAAGTTTTATTTCAGTTTTACATCTAGTATTTAATTATTTAAGTTTTAATGTTTGATGAACTTCGTTCGTTCATGGTGGTGGAGGATGTTTGGGTGTAATATCAGTTCTTTATGCATGCTATAATCATTTATTTGTTTACAATTTGAATCTCATCATAATCAAGCATAATATCTAAACAAAACAACCCAGCAGTTGTTTATAGTTTATTTACAGAAAATGATGGAATTTTTTTATTATGATGGGAGAAACCTGATGTAATTACATTCTGAACGCATAAGAGTTAATTTGTGGTCTTATAATGAGTTCCAGATAATTTTGGTCTATAATGATTTTCTTATAACTTATTGTTTATATTGAGATAATTTAACGTTTATAATTGGCAATAAGTATATTACGTGAACATTATGTTGCAATTTTTAGATTGGTGATATCATTTGTTTTTTTAAATATGAACCTTCATGAAAGTTTTCAGTCTTCTCCTGGTTTTCTTGAGTGAAAGATGTAAAAATGAATATGGAAAGTTCAGCACTTGAAGAAGAACTAATTAAAGCAAAATGATAATCATGAAAATTAAAATAATTCTTAATTCTTTATATGTTTAATAGAAAACTATATTAATCATCTAATGTTTTCTCCCCTCCTGACTTTGTGGACATACTTATTTTTCTCTTGGATACACGAGTACATACTTTTTTCTCATGCGTATGTGATCTATAGCATGTATACACACCACCTAACACACAGAATAAATAAGTTTAGAAATATATAACACAGCGAAAAACTCACTTCCAGCAATTATCGATTTTAGTCATTCCTGTAAGAGAATTCTTTTGTGTGTCTCTGTATATGAACGACAAATGCTATGCATTCCATAATCAATAGAAAACATGTAGCGCAATTCAGTGATTTCATTATGTTTGAAATATCAAAACATCATTAAAATGCACCACAAAAGATTTTCCCCCATAATGAAATGGGGAATAATCATAATGAAATGGAATTATTTTGCTCGTACCTGTAAACGTACTATAAATGCTACTTATTGTATACTAGTGAGAAAACAGGCTTTTGTCCATTTCAGAGATACATATCAATTCCAATATTTTTACAATCAATAAAATTCGTCGAAAACGTTTTTCCCCTTAGACCATAATGTAACGGAATTCTTTTGAGTATCCCTGTAAGTGAACTATAAATGCTACATACTTCATTTTCAATACCGAATATTCTATAGTAAACCTTAATAACATATATCAATTTCATGGCTATCCGAGTATATCTACGGGAGTTAAAGTACGTTGAGACAGAGGACAGATAGAACAAACCGAATTCATAAACGCTTTTCAGCTATTTTAGAAGGTGTTAAAAAAATACTCCAACTAGGGCCCGAGAATCAACGCATATATAACCACCTTATTTAATTTTATAATTCTAGTATGATATAGGAAATAGCACTTTTGAAATACAACGAAACTAACATGTGTAAGTTTGGACTATTTTGTAGAATCACATGATTTTTTTAGGAGAATACATTTGGTTTATAATTTAAATTACAAATGAAAAATTAAGTATTTTTCTTAAATTGAAAAAAAAAATAATAAAAGTTTTATTTAAAAAAATTGTATTGTGTTTCTTTGTAACGTATTCTTAATTGCATAAAAATGAGCTTTTTTTTTTTTTTTTTTTTTTTTTTTTTTTGTAGTTTTGAAAGTTTGGTGAAGCTTAACCTAGTTAAAAATGGAATTCTTTTACGCTGTATTTATGTTTCAATTATATGTAAATAACTAATATGTATTTAATATACAGGGTGATTAGAAAATGAGTATACATTTGAAAAATTAATAATTCGCGTAATAATGTAGGTACAGAGGTAAAAATTGACACACATGTTTGGAATGACATGGGGTTTTATTGTAACCACACAAAATAAGGTTTAAAAAAAAGGCTGACAGATGGCACTGAACAGCAAAACGTCAGTGCCTCTGCCTGAGATCGTGTATAAAAGGAGCTGTAATGAGAGAGAGAATCAGATGCACAAGCAATCGCAGCATGTTGACGTTACCAGAAAAGGCAATGTTAGTAAAGCTCTACTATCAAAATGGGGAATCTGCCGCGATCGACCGACATCAATAGGCATGCTAAAAGACAACATCCAACGCCAATTTCTCACCATAACTACAGATATGCTGCTCACAGTGCTGTGCACAACATTGTCCCTCGGCTACAGCTATTGTTGCGGGATGACGGTGGACATGTTGGGCATTCATTCTGAAGAACATCGTCTTTGCTTTGTCATAATTTGTTATGCTAATTATTGCTTTTCTTGCGCCATCTGTCGGCCATTTTATGAACTTTTTTGTGGATACAATAAAACCCCATGTCATTCCAAGCATGTGTGTCAATTTTTACCTCTCTACCTACATTATTCCGGGAATTATTATTTTTTCAAATGTATACTCATTTTCTGATCACCCTGTATATATATATATATATATATAATTTTACTGTTTTAAATGTAACAGTGATTAATTTGCCTTTCAGCATTTTTTAATCTTTTAAAATAAAATTATATTTATAAAGAAGTTTAAAAAAGAAAAACACATTTTTTAAGCTTTTCTAATCTTTATATATTTAATTCAAATTAAAAAAATATATAAAAAGTTGTTATATCAAAGTACTTTATGGAAGTATGTTTTAAAGTTTTCTAAAGTTAATTAATTGCATTATTTGATGATTTTTTTTTTTAAATACACCTTAGTGCATGTAATATTTTATGATTTTTTTCATTCTATTTTTTCAGAAGATTTTTAAATAAAATTATACATTTACAAGGTAACGAGCTAATTCGTAAGTTTTTATTAGAATCGCTTTTTTTTCTAGCTACTCGTAATTTTCAAAAGTACATTTAATTTCGTAACTCTTAAATGATCAGAAAACAGCACTTTTGTAACTAATATATATAAGATAGGTGAACCAAAGGGGGACGTAGTTAAGCTCTGAGGATTTTTTAAAATTTTCTGTTAAGTGTTTGTGGTTAATTTTTTTTTGAAAAATTTTACACTTATCTCTAATCAAGTATACTTTTCTTTGTAAAATAAAATTTAATTACTACTTTTATAATACAATTTCAAAATATTTAGTTGTGGGCCACCTTTGGCGCATAGTGTTCCAAAGGTGGCCCATGTATGGAAATCACATTTAAAATGTGAAAAAATACTCGGCAAACTATTTTGCTTACTATTATACTCTGGTGATCCTTTCTTTGTTTTGATATCTTTCGAGTTTTTCTTCTTAATCTTTTTAACTTATGACACGAAAATACCTTAAAATGCTTTTTGTGCACGGTAGTTCAAGGACTTTCTTCTGAGAGTTACTGACTTCTTTTGAGTGATATCTGGTGTTAACAATAAACAGTAATAAGTTTTTTTCAGATATTTAAGTAGAAATTTTGAAAATCAACCATACTACACTGACTTCCACATTTGTTTTCTGAAGTGGCCACTTTGGGAATGTGCGTATGGCCGCCGTTTTCATGACGTAAAATTATCAATCTGATAATTTTTTTAGAATTAAAGTTAATTCTAAAAAAGAAAAAGAAATAATCTTTCAGAAAACGTATCATAACTCCATGTTCTAAGAATTTAAACACGTGTAAATTAAAATATCTTCTTACCTGGAAATTAAAACGACTACGCCTCAAAAGTGAAATCACTGCATAAAATGTCGAAGGATCAAGGCGATCTCATTAAATTCAGCCACGTGCACTGCAGATACATGATTGACAATGCAGCAGCATCATTTTGTGATTACAAATTAAATTAATTCTACTTTTGAAGGGTGGGCTACCTTAGGAACAATGGCGACCTTTGGTTCGCTCACGTTATATATATATATATATATATATATATAACATAAAAAATTTAGACAATTTTATTGAATCGTTGGATTATTTTGAGGATTATATTCTTTCTTTCCGTTTAAATGATAAAATTTGATCAATAAAAAAAGCACATCCTTAAATAGATGATTAACATTTAAACCAGTCTTTTCTGATACAAGGCATTTTTCCTAAAAATACAAAGTAATTCAAAAAAGATTGAGGAAACTTTAAAAGATGGTAGTGTGCACCAAAATAAAAAAAAATTCGTTATTGAATGCATGGTTAAAATGACAAAATGTAAAGTCGCTAGCTCCTTCATCAAAAGTAAAACCGTCATTATTGTTGTTATTTTCTGATAGAAAACAGAAAACTATGTATGCAAATATCATTAATATTAAAAGAAGAAGAACCCTTATGCAAATTTCCTATGGGTAAGAAAAAACCGCCATTCGTTATTTTTACGGTGATTCTGTTTCGTGTAGCACGTGTTTATAATGGCTGCCTCAATTCAGAATTTGGCCAAATAAAGTACGTTCCGTCATACGTTTTCTCCATGCAAAATGTGAGCGTCCAGCAGATATTCACAAAGAAATTGTTTCCGTCTATGGGAACATTATCAATCGACAAAATGTAACAAAATGTTGGTACTCTTTCTCTGGAGGTAGGACCAATGTTCATGAAAAATCCAGAACAGGTGGGCCATCTGTGATCACTAATGCCCCCAGCGACTACCACTTATTCCTTTATCTGAAGAAACATCTTGCAGGGCAAAACTTCCACGACGATGGGGACATCAAAGTAGAAGTTGAAATGTGGTTTCGACAATAGGCGGTAAACATCTATGACTGTGGAATATAAAAGTTTGTGCCCAGACTTAACAAATCCTTAGACAACGACGACAAATATGTCGAAAAAAAGGCATATACCAGTAAGTAATTTGTAATGGACATTTTATCAATTAAAAGCTTTTTGAATGAGTATGCGGCATTGTATCTTTACTTTTCGAAACCTCTTCGTATTTTCGAAAGTTAGATCACTGACAGATAGGTAGCTAGACAGAACTAACCGAACTCATTAACACTTTTCCATTATGCTGGAAAGTATTAAAAATAACTCTTGCTTCCCCTTGTTTTTGATATTATACGCATTAATAATGTTTGATCTGGTCTCAAAATTGGAAAAGTTTGTCTTTAGAAATTTTTTTTTATTGTTTAATGATTGTTGCTAAGTTCTATATTTATTTTTTGTTTGAGGAAATAGCAATTCAATATTATTTTAAGGAATCGTATATTTTGATACCGAACAACAAAGATCAAATAGGAATGTAAGAAAAAAAAATATGTTAAGTGAAAAAATACATATATCGTTAAAAGAAATGTTTAATACAGGCTACTTCTCATACTTCTCATATTACTTGCATGCAAATGTTCTTATTTCGGTTCTGAAAGATGAAATACGTGTCTAATCATTATTCAGTGTCTTATAAACTTTATGTGTACTACAGTAATATCAATAATTATTTCTACCCCATATTGATTTATCTAAGCGAAAATTTTCAATAACAATCCTTATTTGCTGTAGTTAAGAATGAAATATTATACAAGAGATTCTATATTTGAAATTATTACAAAAATATGTTTATCATGAAATTAAAAATATCTCAAGTACTTAAAACTGAATAATTTGATTATCATATATATTATTCTCCTGTCAACATACCTTTTTTTCTGAAAATACGAAACGCAGAACGACGAATGAGATAGCATATGAAAGGATTTTGAAAATGCTTCTGACATAGCACACTTAACATTTCGTTAAAACATGTTTTCGATTAAAAATTGCTGATAATTAAAAAATAAATCGGCATTGTTTTCCTAAATGAAATGAAAGGTTTTCCTCAAAACATTGTTGCCAAAAAAAATAAAATACCACATTATATGATGCTCAGCAATTATTATAAAAAACACCGCACGGGTTAATTTTATATTTATGATTAAAAAGCGAAATTTAAATTGAAATGTTTAGATTTATATTTCTATGTCCCATGTTTTTCCCGAAGCGGATGACGTCATCCTCTAATGCAGTTAAAATACGATTGTTAAATTTTTTTTTCTCGCGCGTGCCTTTAGCAATCTTGGATCAGGTTTTACTCTAACTTTGATGGAATAAATTAGATGATATTCTGGATTGACTAACAACTAAATGTTGTTTACAGATATTTTTATCCTTGCTTTTTCTTTAGAAGTTTAAACCTGCATCTAAAAACTATTACATATTGATAAAAATGGTACTTCTCTTTTATCCTGTCGACCACTTTTCATAACAAAAAACTATCGCCAAATAAACGGGAGAACGTTGCCATTGGAATATCAAAATAAATAAATAAAATATAAGAATTTAAGGACACAATTGTTATTTTAATTAATGAAATAACTAATAAACCAGTAAAACATAATGAAAAATACACGCAAATGTCGAATTAAAAACCACTTGATGATTTAACAAACACGTATAATGCTTCTGACATCAAGTAAATGGGACTGCATTTTTGGCGTTTAATCTTACAATTTGGCGATAGTTTTTTGTTATGAAAAGTGGTCGACAGCATAATAGAGAAGTACCTAAAAAATATTAGATTTCAGTGCGAAATCCTCGCCCGGGCCCTCTGGTTGATTTATATTGTTGCTGTTAAAAAAAAATGTAGAAAGTCATATTTTTGAAGAAAAATAATGAACAATTAAAAAAAATTGCCAGTTTTCCAATACTTTATTAAATAATTAAAAAAAAAAAATCTTCTTTTCAAACTTGACAAATACATTTCCCTGTTCAACTGAAATTGAATTAAGTTTTGTGGTAAGTTATAAATTATGATATTATTATGGTAAGTATAACGTTAAATTAAATTTTGAATGAAGAATTCTGGTAGATATTTTTTTGTAATATTAATTTCAAAATATTTAATTTATGAGATTACTATTCGAGAAAAAAATACATTGAAGCCTATAAAAATGTACACAAAAATCGCTTTCCAGAAACTTTAATTATGCAAATACAATAGAATAGCCCATTCCGCCAAGTAGTTTTTAAGATATGTTTAAAAATTACAGCATTTCAGTTTATTGTGAAACTAATTAAAAAATACATTAATGTTAAGATTTCAAAACTTTAAATCTAAACTACTTCAACAAATGACTTTTCTTTTAGTATGTCTAGATAAAATGATCCGATGAATCAAAATATGACGTCAACATTGGGTGTTCGTATTGAAAATTTCAAAGTTTGTTCTAATTCCAATATGACAACACGCCACTGAGTTACATTATCTTTTGGTATGTCTAGGTAAATGACCCGATGAGTCCAAATATGATGTCAACATTGAGTATTCGTATTGAAAATCCCAAAGTTTGTTGCAATTCCAATATGACAACACGCCACTGAGTTAATTCCCTTTTGGTATGTCTAAGTAAATGATCCGATGAATCCAAATATGGTGTCAACATTGGCTGTTCGTATTGAAAATTTCAAGGATTGTTGCAATTCCAATATGACAACACGCCACTGAGTTAATTCCCTTTTGGTATGTCTAGGTAAATGATCCGATGAATCCAAATATGATGTCAACATTGGATGTTCGTATTGAAAGTTTCAAAGTTTGTTGTAATTCCAATATCACAACACGCCACTGAGTTAAATTCTCTTTTGGTATGTCTAGGTATATGATTCGATGAATCCCAATATGATGTCAACATTGGGTATTCGTATTATAAATTTGGATGTTCGTATTGAAAGTTTCAAAGTTTGTTGCAATTACAATATGATAACGCGCCAATGAGTTTTTTTTAAAGTTTTTAATTATTTTTTTAAAGTAATATATTGAAAGAAGACATAATTACCTATCGAATGATTATTTTCGCTTTTCTCTGAGATAATTTGGTAATTATAATACATAGTTTATTTATTTTTTATTTATTTATTTTTTTGGCATGCTCCTTTATTTATGATAGTTATCGATACTGTTACAAGCATCGCTTGTAACAAATACAAAAGATTAAAAAGTCATATTTTGGAAACAATAACTATGGTTATATAATAGTATTTTTTATAATTTTCGGGAATTTGTGTAGTAAAATTTTTGAGAAAATTTTCCTTGTAAACATAAAAATTATATTTTCTTTTAATAATAAATAATATTAAGTTTCATGTTAAGATAAAGAGTATGATCTGGTTTACTTAAAAATAAATATGCACTAAATATAAAAGATAATAATTTTAATAATTCTTAACATATACAGTTTTGCCTTGTGATGGAGAGTTTAAAAATATTCTTTAATTAAAAGCATATTAAGGCGTAAACGTTCGCTTTAATACTGACTTTTTCATGATTCTTTTTAAAATATCACGATATAAAGCAATTTTAAAACAATTTAATTATTATTCGTTGAGTAATTATCGTATATATTATTTCTGTTGTCAACATCCGTTTTCCTAAGCATATACAAAACACAGAAAGATAAATGAGATACCATATGAGAGGATTTTAAACTGGCTTCTGACAAAGTATACTTACATTTCGTTAAAACATGTTTTTTTGATGAAAAATTGCTGTTAATTAAAAATTAAATCAGGATTGTTTTCATAAATGAAATGATAAGTTTTTCTAAAATTAGTGTTCCACAAAAACAAAATACCGCATTATATCGTGCTCAACAATAATTATAAAAAAAATTGTTAAATAAAGATTGCTGCACGGGTTTATTTTATATTTATGATTAAAAGGCAAAATTTAAATTCAAATGCTTAATTTATTTTTCTTTGTCCAATGTTTGTTTGTTTTTTATTTTTTTTAATGAAACAGATGACTTTCTTCTTCTAATGCAGTTAAAATACGATATATATATATATATATATATATATATATATATATTTACCTTCGCTATCAGCGACAGCAAAGTATCAGATTTTTACTGTAACTCTAATGGGATAAATGAGATGATATTCTGGCTTGACTAATGTTGTTGGCAGATATTTTCAGTCCTTATCTTTTTTTATATAAATTGAAACTTGCATCTAAAAACTATTAAAATGCTGTGGGAAATCTTCGCACGGGTCCACTGGTAAAATTATGTTTCTTTAGTTTCAAATTACACTAAGGACTGCACCCGTTCTATATAAAGTTTATTCACAGAATCAATGTGAAATATATTATTACAAATGTATAACCATAAAACCTACTGCTTAATTGCCAGTTACTTAGTTTATCACGCTTTTACTTTCTTTTTTAATGCTAATATTATTTTACCTTACATAAAAATAAATATATAAATAAACGGTACTTCTCTATTATCCTGTCGACCACTTTTCATAACAAAAAAAACATCGCCAAACTGTAAGATTAAACGTCAAAAATGTAGTTCCATTTACTTGATGTCAGAAGCATTATACGTGTTTGTTATGTCATCAAGTGTTTTTAATTCGACATTTGCGTGTATTTTTCATTATGTTTTACAGATTTATTAGTTATTTCATTAATTAAAATAACAATTGTGTCCTTAAATTCTTACATTTTATTTATTTATTTATTTTGAGATTCCAATGGCAACGTTCTCCCGTTTATTTGGTGATAGTTTTTTGTTATGAAAAGTGGTCGACGGTATAATAGAGAAGTACCAAATAAACAAATAAAACGAAAGAGGCATATGATTGAAGAAAAATACTGAGAAAATCAATCAAAAAAATAAAACAAAATAAAATAAATAAAAGTCATACGTCAAGCACAGGTTATAAAACACTTTCAAACACTTTAAGAATATTATAACAACACTTCACCATTTAATAAGGCGAAAGATAATGTCTAAATAAATAATTATGAAAGCGCATAACACATTTGAAAACCCAATTTCAGTAATTCCCATATGAAGTCGGAAAAAATCCGAAGTCATTTGTACAGTCCTGTATTTGTTCTATAGATTTGTATATATGCTACATAGTATGCAAAAATTTTGTTCAGTTAGGAAACGCATAGCGCAGTTGAAAATGCTCTTTCAGCAATTTCCGTCAATAAGCGGGAATGTTACCCGAATACATCTGTGTAGCCCTGTATATGATCTAGAGAGTCTATACACGCCAAGTAATATTCAAAATATTAGTTAAACGCGCTCCTAGCAATTATCGTTCATAGACAGTGTAGCGTTTTTTTTTTTTTTTTTTTTTTTTTTTTTTTTTTTTTTTTTAGCATGGCACGGTAGTACACCTCAATTACATGGCAATTCGAGTATATTTACGAGAGTTAGAATTGGACAGGCAGACGGCTAGACCATAATTTATTAACAAAGAACGACCGAAGATTAAAACAAATTGAATTTATTAAACACTTTTCAACTAGGTTTGAAATTGTTGAAAATAATAATTTTTTCGAAGTTTTCAAGCCCTTAAGTTAATACATTTTAAATTTGTTGTTCTTTTTAAATTACAGAAATATGTTTAATGTATATATATATATATATATATATATATATATATTTAAATTTAGAATCTTCATAACTGTATAATATTACTTTGTAACGATTCCCACTAATTACTGCGTCAAAATGCATTTTCTGTCTGAGTAAAAAAAAAGTCTCTCGGACAGAAATTTAATTAATAGTATCTACCCTATTCTCATAAATCCGGAAAATCCTGGTATGTTAATTAGGAATTAAATACGAATTCATAATTAAAGCAGAGTTAATTAACGTAAACGGAGACATAAATTATGCATGTTTAATTGAATAAATAATATTTTTCATTAATATTATTCATTTTCATTCATTCAGTTTCTATTCAGTTCCACTACTTTTTGTAGCTTGCTGTTTAAGAACAGCAAGCCTTAAATTGATTTTGATTTTAGGGGGGGGGGGGGATTGCGATACTGTTTATTTCCAAAACAAAAAGACACTTTTTTAAACAGTGGAATTTTGGAAGAATTTTCTTTTTTAATACTTTCTAACATAGTTGAAAAGTGTTTATGAATTTGTTTTTGTCTGTCTGTGCTTTAGCTCGCATAAATATACTCGGATTGCCATGAAATTGATATATGTTATTGGGGATTACTATGGAATGTTTTATATTTAAAATGAAGAGTGTAGCACACATGGTTCTTATACAGAGACACTCAAAAGAATTCCGTTACATTACTGTCTTTGGGGTAAAATCGTTTGCGGCATATTTTAATGATGTTTCATTTTTAAACATATTCTTATTGATATATATTCCTGATATGCACTACAAGGCGCTTACTGTAGAATACTTCCGTTTATTGACGGAAGGGGCGGTTTGACTGAAGGGGAATTTTAAATTGTGCTATGTAAACTGAAGTAAATTTTATCATACTGTTTAGTATACTTACAAATCTATAGATCATATACAGGACTGCACAAAAGAATATTTTTTTTGGATTATTGATAGTAATTGCTGGAATTGGGTTTGTAAATGTGTTGGGCGTTTTCTAAATTGATCACTTATTAAACTGTTAAGGTGTCTTACAGTATTGTGAATGTGTTGGAAAATGTTTCATAATCTAAGCTTGACGCACGATTTTTCGGTCTTTTTTTTATTTTTCATTTTAGAAATTATAATCTAATAAATTTTCTAGGGGATATAATGGAATAATAATTTTTTTTGACTTTATCAACAAATATTTTAGTTAAAAGAATTCAAAACAAAAGAGTGCTTTTAAATTAGAAATGTTTTATATTTATACACGCCAAAAACTATATACATATTTATATCTATTGTATCTAATGGTTTTGCATAACTATAGAGAAAAATTATTTTCTTCCCTGAAGAACCTAATAACACTCAAACTGACCTAAATTTCCTTGATTTTCCGAAAGTTTAAAAAAGTATAATAAACCAAATTTTTAGCATACATATATAGCTTCTAATATAATGTATACTTTTCTAAAGTGTTAATATAATACATGTTTTAATTTTTATTAAACGTTCTATCCTTACCACTTATATTAAGTGTTTATAATTTTTTAACTTTGTATGAAGAAACATTATATGTTACTAATTCATTTCAATATTTAATTATTATTAATTTTAAATTCTTTGCATCTTAATTCAAATATTTAGTATTTTATTTTAATTTAATTTATGTGATGTTGCATTTTTGGCACAGCTATTTAATAGTTGATGTCATTTCATGGTACATATTTTTATGTTTCTTTAATTATTAATTTTTCCATCTTCCATCTTATTTTTAACATAGTATTATTCATTAATATATCCATTACTTTAATGTAATTAGATATTCTATTTATTAATTAATTTCATTTATTTATTATTTAACTAATTGCTATCATTTCAGATAGTAATTTGGTTTAATTATTAAACATTAATTTTCATCCAATACTCTTTTTATACAGAGTATATTCACTTTTTACCATTATAGATGGCAGCACTAATGTTCCTGTTTGCTTTACAATATTCATATTAGTCTAAAATATTTTCTGACAACATAGTAAATCATTTTCTAATTCTAAATTTGGCAACATGTAATGATTTTTTGCAATTCATTCCCTAGTTTTGGTTGGGTTCATGTGGTGCACAGGTATCTTTTTTAATAAAAATGGATTTTATACTTTCTGACTCTATTTCATGTTTTCTCTGTATATTATAGGTATGGCTTCTTTCCTTTTTAATATTGTATTTATTTTTTATTTTTTCACAGGTTTGATTCAATGTTTATGAGCAGGTAGTCCCAAAATCATATTATTTAGCAATGTTATGGCTAATATAATGATGAAACCTCTCATTTCATTTTATTTGTGGTATTTAGGCATTTGGGACTTGATAATTCTGTCTAAATTCCACAAATTTCATTTCATTTCATTCATTTAATTCCATTTATTCAATTGTTAATTTAATTTCTTATTCTTTTAATATGTTTTTGTATCCATATTCAGTGTGTTGGGGAATCTTTCATTGACAACTAATTATTACATACTTAATCATTATTTCATTGTTTAAGTTGGTGTTAAGGTAATGTTTCATTTATGGTTATATATATATATATATATATATATATATATTAATGTTAAATTGTGCACTTAAATAATTATACACAGTTAACTACACGAATAATTAAAAGTGGAGATTTTTAACACGTTTAATGATTTAAAAATTCTTAAAATGATTAATTTTTAAATGTGCTTAATAATTTAAAATTTTAATGAAATTTGCTGAGACTGTAAACTATTTCATATACAAAACGTATTATAAGTTGCTGAAATGTAGCTAAATTTAAAGTTTAAAACACAAATATATTTTTTATTCTTAGATTAAAACTACACTTTCTCTTTATCAGTCATAAACAAAAATATTAAGTAAATGTCGAATATCTTTCATCTAAGTTAGTTTGAAAAGTCTTACAATTTTGATAAAATCGCTGTAATTTATAATAATGTCGTATAATTCCGTGTTCTGTTATGTAATATAACCTTTTTGTTGTATAATAAATAATAAAACTAAGCCTTACCCGTGATGAGCCATATATTACTCTCCAAATATCGATTTATTACTCAATTGACAATATTTGGTTAATAGCACTTAAATATACGGAATTGATAATATGCAGTAAAAGAGATATTTTGAATTATGCTAGTGCACTCAAGTATCTACCTAATATCAAGTTATTGTGAGCTACATTTTGACAAATGACGTCAATTACTAAGGTATTATACATTTTGCAAGATATAACAAACATTTTCTACCAATATCTGCTGCGTAGTAATGAAATGCTAAAATAATTGTGGAGATATTTCAGATTAAATTCCTATATGACCGGCCTTAGAGCGAAAAGAAGTCGAGCGAGTACCCGGAGCGTAAAGATTAAAAGGCAGTAAATACTCAAAACACTTCATTTAAACTTAATAATTTATTTAAAAGATATCATTTGTATATATAGAAACCCTGAAAAAAATCTCGTCCAGGGAGCCGTGGCTACTAAAGCCGCCACTGAAGTCCAATATTAGAGAAATATTCGGATTCAGTGTAACATCATTCTAATAAAATGTCAAAACTTCAAAATTTTGGTATTACATTGTACAATTTTTCACTGTTTACAATATTTTCAGGAACGCATTATTATGTCAGTGACTTTTGGCGCATCCTAGGTATTGTATTTATGGCGTTTATGGTCCTTTTAGTAATTGTAAATTTCACCTTTTGCTCATTTACTACAACTTTTGTAATTAAATAAAAGTCTGATTAACTGTACATCTTTGAATCCTGCAAAATAACCATTCTAGATTTATACAGAGTGGGCGAAAAGTCCGTAGAAAATTTCAAAATTCATAAAAACTGGAAAAATAACCGAAATAAAAAACGGTTTGCAGGGCTGGCATCGCTGGGTCACGGGAATTGTTTTAAGACAGGAATAAAAAATCATTCATAAAACAGCTGATAGGTGGCGCTGATGTGCACAAGTCAAAGCAAATATGCGCAAATAACGAACAGAATGCCTCCAAATTGTTTATTACAGCTGTATATTTTCCACATGACATCCACCACAGAGGATAACACATTGCACGCGAGTCACAAATTCAGCAACGGCAGAGTGCAGCAGATCTGGATGTACACATGACACCTCTTAGCAGATCGCATCTTTCAGCTCCGACAGATATGATAGACCGGATAAATACATCCGGGATTTCAACTATCCCCATAACCAGAAGTCTGTCAGTGTCAAATCTGGAGATCGAGTAGTCCATGGGAACCTGCAACCCTAGCTAATGTTTTGTCTTCTCTGAACGTCTGTAACAGGAATGCCTTGACAAGAGTAGCAGTGTGACTATGTACTCCATCTTGCATAAACGTGACTATAGAAAGCTTATCTCTTTCATGCATCATGGCACAACCTTCTCATGCAAAAGCATTAAATAATGCTGTACATTCACCGTAGCCGTTTTCCACCCATTTACTGGGCACTGCGTTTCAAAGACGAAGGGTCCTATGATGAATGAGCCTGTGAACCCATACCCCATTGTCACGTTTGGAGAATTCAATGATTTCTGCGTGTACTCACGTAGATTAAACATCGGCCAGATTCGACAGTTATGGGTATTAACGTCGCCATGAAGCCAAAAATGAGCTTCATCTGTCCACAAGATGTTAAAGATAAAGGTGGGATTCTGTTCGATTTTGGAGAAAGCTCACCTCGCAAATGCTTCCCTCTGTATACGGTATCCGCTAATAAAAGTTCATAGCACAACTGCAATCTGATTGGGTACAGATCAAGGATTCCATGAAGAATATTGCGTACCAAGGATGCTGGTAAGCCCAAAGATGCTGGTAAGCCCAAGCATCTGGCATCTTCACGAGCACTGCTAGTCCTTGCAGTTGAATCGGACGGTATCGTTTCCATTTCGACTACAACACGTAACGAATGTGTCTTCTTTAAACATGGTTGTCTTGCACGATCCTCCAGCGTTCCAATTTCTTCAAACCGCCGAACTAGCTTTATGAGGTTCGTCGCTTTAAAGGCCTTTTTCAAGTCCTAACATTCTTCTAAACACTGAATTTACGCAAGGCAATGGTCGCTGATTCCTGGTTCACGTAAAAGAACTTCACCAACAAAGCATTATCCTTTGCACTCAACACCATTGTTCACGTACACGGTTTACAACGGTGAACTGGTTGTGGATTAGGACACGGCTAGCTATAATAGTATTATAGTTGCCGTGATTAGGAGCGCAAGTTCTTATAACCGTCTCATTTGCATATTTCCTCCAAAGACGCTCATACCAGCGCAATCTATCAGCTGTTTTTTGAGTTATTTTTTCCTTTCTTAAAAATATTCCTGTGACCTAGCAATGCTAACCCTGCAAATAGTTTTTTTATTTTGGTTATTTTTCCGGTTTTCATGAATTTTTAAAGTTTCTACGGAATTTTTGCCCACCCTGTATATTTCGTTCTCGTTTGGCAATTGAATCAAAATTTTCTTTAGAAGAAGTTTTTTATCTATGCCCTTAAAGCAAGTTTTATAGATTAAAGAAAAAATAAAAACATACCAGTAATGGATTACTGATGAGCTCGAATTATAGATTATGCATTCAAAATGTATAATACTTTTTTTTTAAAAGTAAGATCTTCAAAAAATTAGAAGTTCTAAATAAACACGTAAATTATTAAAAAAAAAAAAATAAATAAAAAAAACTTAAAAAACCAGGGGCGTAAAGTATGACCTTAATGAACTCTAATCCTATACCCTCCAGTGAAGAAATTCGTTAGAACCCGTAATAGAAACTTAAAAAAAAGCTTTAGATTGCTTTTTACATTACTTTTATCGTATATAAAATACAGCCTTATCTTCAGTATAATTTTTTATGAATAATATAAAATTTTCCACATCAATATTTAAGAATTTTAAGGGGTTTTAATACCTTGCAGTGTTTTGTGCGAAGTAAAGTTGTATAGTTAAAAAAATAAATATTTTTAAAAAAACGTAAAACACATTTTTTAGAACAATATGCTTGCTGGGCAGTTATGAAAACAATGCATATTTAGTTCAAGGCTGTTTTCAAATGCAAAGGAGCTATTTTCTCACACATTTATTTTTGCTCGGAAATGCAATAAATTTGCCCATGTTCTTATTCAGAAACTATGCAATCGAATGGTGCTTTCCACTTTTTGGTAAAGGTAGAAGATATTTCAGAAATTATTGTCAACATTGGCGCTTTGAACCAAATTTTCAGACGCGACGACGCGGGAAAAGTGAAAAACCTGTCGTCAAGTGATAATAATCGCTTAAAAATTGATAAGTAATTCATTTATCAAAAAATGAAAAACATCGTTCGATTCGAAATTGCTTTACTGGTCAAGCCTGCAATGCTATGCTTTTGCGTTTAAAAATGAGTCCGCAAATGTGCCAGAAAGTTCCGCGTTGTTCAGCGGGTGAAAACATTTTTTTGAGAACCACCTTAAATAATTGATTAAAAAAATCTTTTTAAAAATTTATACATTTGCGAATGAAAATCCTTTCATGAATATATCAGAAAGCTGATAATTGAGTATGAAAGTAGGTATGAAAAAACGTGAAAATCTCCGTCCCCCCCCCTTTTTTTAATGTTTTAGATTTATGACTGAATGTTGTCTTTAAATAGGCCACCATTTTCTCAGGCATTTTATTTTTTCGAGATTAGGCCCTCTGTCTCAATATTTGTGACATAAAAAATATTGTACATTACATCATTTAAAAAAATCGTGTCATTTGAGAATTTGGAATCCTATTTTTAGAATAGCGAAACGCTTTCATCAGTAAAAAGTACTGTCAAAAACTTGCATTTTATCACAATATTCAAAAATATTTTATAGTTGCGTCAAAGTGACTTAATTTTGAATTGACATTTTATAAAATTAGGAACCAGACTTGCACCTTTCTTCTGTAGTTTGGTGAGGGTAGAATTAGTAGTATTACCGCCCCCTGATGAGCGCTGACACAAAAATGGCGACTGTCGTAGCCGAATTTTTTCAAGAGTTTGTACAGTCCCCTAAATTTACACATCAGTAATTTCTAAAAAAATTCTTTGACTTATTTGATCTCAGAAAAATAAGGCAAAAAAAAAAAAAAACTTTTAGAAATTATCGATGTTCAAATTCGAGGGACCGTAGAAAGGCTGAAATGAATCCGCCTATGACAGCGGCAATTTTTGTTTTAGTACGCAGTCCTAGTAATTCAGGGGCGGTGGTAGTATATTAAAATGACGTCACTGTGGCGCAATTATAAAGAAAACAGTGTTTTAAATGTGTATATGAATAATTGCCTAATGCGCATATAAATTGCAAACGAATAAATGCAAATTGTCATGTATGTCAAGGAAAAAAATGACAAAAGTGCTAAACACTTCATTTTCAATATCGAACATGCCATAGTAAACCACAATAACATTTATCAATTGAATGCAATCCGAGTCTATTTACGTGAGTTAGAGCACGGACAGACAGGCGGACGGCAGGCAGACATACACATGAAATTCATAAACACTTTTCAACTTCGTTGGAAAGTTCGAAAATGAGCGTTTTCCAAAAATTCTTTTTACACTAAAAACCCGAAAGTACGACGAAGTAGGGACAGACCAAGAATAACTTGAAAAACTACTACTGAAGAGTCGTTGAAGTCTTATAATTTAACTGATGTTAGGATCTTAGATAGCGATAAATGGAATCCAATCATTTCACACTGTAGTTTGCTTTTAAAACATAATTTCTTTAACATAAATTCTTTTTACACTAAAAACCCGAAAGTACGACGAAGTAGGGACAGACCAAGAATAACTTGAAAAACTACTACTGAAGAGTCGTTGAAGTCTTATAATTTAACTGATGTTAGGATCTTAGATAGCGATAAATGGAAAAGAACTCTCAACAATATTTTTATTGGTCGAGGAAATCCACTGCTTAGTTGTAATTCCGAAGGATATAGATAAATTTGTAGAAGGTTTAACAAAGATATTTAAAGTTAATAAAATATACATTAAAACATGCTTAAAAGTGACAATTTTGTCACCTTTTAAGCATGTTTTAATGTATATTTTATTAACTTTAAATACAAGGTGAATATTTCATTCCACTTCAATTTCGGTTTTTTTTTTTCGAAAAATTTTCTGTTACAAAGATATTTAGTTGAGTTTTCGAATGGATTACCTATAAAAATCCTTTTTTAAAATAACCCTACTTTTTATTACATCCAATCATTTCACACTGTAGTTTGCTTCTAAAACATAACTTTTACTATATCATTATATAAAAAGCATCTTTCAAAATTTACAAAACAAAAATTTTATTAGCATTTTTTAAACATTAATTTTAAATATAAAACCAAATAACATACTTAAGGAATGAAACTTGCCAAAATAAACAAATCTATAAAAGAAAATAATGATGCAATAAAATACAGTAAGACCGTAAAAAAGCAAAAACGCAGCAATGTGGATTAAAAGTATTTACCCGAAGCGAAGAAGGAAAACACACATTAAACACAAATGGTTCAAAAACAGTTTTATTATCCGTATAATCACAGACATTAGGCGGCTGGTTTACCAAAATGGAATTTTCTATGCCCTAGTGGACTTCTTTTTAGATATTCCTGTTTTTGGATGCTCTTTGCCAATGACAAAATAAGTAATCGGAAAATTGCTCTTTAAAAACAAATTTTATTTTTTATTCCTCCTATTTTTCAATGCGGGAAGTATTCTTAACCCTTTTTCTACTGACGGTACTTATAAGTACCAGTAAAATAACTTGTTATAAAATTCATTTAATACATCGATAAGTAGTAATACAGTTTAGAATGAGTTATAGATGCATTCCTTTATCTTGTTCCAAACGCGTTATTGGTTACACAAAACAAAAATATTTTTAAAAGGATGATTTCTTTTGCCTTTGCTTTCAGCTTTCTTGCTATTGGGAGGGGGGGGGGGGATTTTCAATTCGGAAATATTTCTATATTTCTATTGAAAAAACATTATATTTGTACATTTCCTAAATCTACAAAATGCTAAAAAAAATTTAAAATAAAATATATGAGTGGGGTTATAAATATTGCAAAAATCCCTATAAATTCAAATTTAATTAATCCTTCTAAAATCAATCCAAAATTTATTAAATGATTATGGAAATCTTCTAATGTAGTTTCAAAAATTCACGAAATATGCTTTAGAAGATAAAATTTTCATGGATTCATAATTCAGTACATAAAGGGTTAAAACGTTTCAGCTTAATTATTTCCCCCCTCTCAATCAATTAAGGGAATTTTATATGTTAAACAAGTTGAAAATTATAAGTTAAACAAGACAAATGAGGTGCGTTCGTTTTATAACTAATTTCACAATGTAAAAAAATTATTCTCATTATTTCAGTGAAATAAATTACGTCGTCTGCTTGGAGCGAAATGAGCATGTTTCTTTTTTTTATTATTACGTATGCCACGTTTACAAATGCAATTTTTTTTTTCACTATGGAGATCTTGCTTTGTGAATGATTACCTCCATGGTTTAATATTTTTATCATTCATAATGAACGAATCTCCTGTGTTTATTACTATGGATTGAGATATTCGGTTAACCTAATTTCCACTGAAGTTATCTCATAATCTATACATTGTTGAATGTAACTCATCTCTGAAGCAAACAATTTTTTTGGATGATCTTTCTAAAAAATGTAACTTTTACGCAATTTTATTCGAAAAAATAATTTTGAATAAAAATGGCCGCTTGGCATATGAAAAAAAAATGTGATTAGCCCGTATTTGTTTTCCTCGGTCACATGACTTGTGCTTTTATTATATAGATTACGTATTATAGGATTTAACAGAATAAAGAAAACTTTCATTAACAACTTTTTAAGTTTTGATTCGATTTTTATAAAATTTGAAATGACACGAGAAAATTCTGAAACGATTTTATATATTAAATTTTAAATCATTCGGTTGGGTAGTTTTGCGCTGTTGTATGCGGACAGACTGACAGGTGGACGGACGAACAGACCAGACGACGACAATAGGTGCTACGTATTGATATAATTACGAGCTTGATGATATGATATTGCTGTTAAAACTCCTCAATCTGTCCATGTGAACTGATACCGAATATTGTCCCATTCACAAATGTGACCAAATTCCGACTTATTTAATGTCACGTAATGAATTTGAAGTGACTGTTTTTTGCCGACATCTATACTATTAAAATCCGTTCGTGTATCTATGCAACTTCAAAAACTCGGAAACCACAGGGCGCAGGCCTACGAAATTTTGCACACGTGTTGCTGGTAGGGGGCCCATGAACGATTGGGGCAAAGAATTCAAAAATTTTTATTAGATTTTTGATAGATTAAATACTAATTAAAATCCATCCGCAAAGAGATCTCATCAAAAATACGCTTTTTAATCTTCGGTTGGTTGATTGTATAAAATCTCCGCAGAAGTCATTAAATAAATCAAGATAGGGATCATTGCAACTGGAAGTCCAGCGTTTAAAATCCATGGATCAGAGATTATATGACATGTAGACAATCAACGTAATTATTAACAGCCGCCAAATGCTAAAAACTTAATTTTAAATGATTTTATCGACTTAATGAATGATAATTAAATGGGTTTAAGGGTGTTTTACATGACACATATTAGTATGACAGAGATTATTAATACAGAAAACTCTATTTAACATTTTGTTAAATTTGTGGGGATGGGGGAGGGGTGGGGATAAACGACTTTTTATTGAATATCACATTTATTTTACTTGACCGCGCGCCACCTGGCGGCGGCTTTTTCATTAATTGACCCTTCTTTTAATAAATCCAAATCTACTGCTCTGATTTCAACAGAACTAATTACATTTAACAAATTTAACATTTTTAGCTTCACCTGTAACGTTTAATCGCTGTTTTATATAGATAATACCGCTATTTTAGAATAACAGTTTTCGTAAAAATTAAATTTATGTTCAAACAACTAATTATGTTCTATTTATGTTTCATAACAAATTTTTATATTCATAAACTGGTTGTACTGATTTTTATTTTTTATTTTTGTTTTAGAATTAAATTCATGAAATTCCTGTGTGTAGAACGGGTTAAACAGCTAGCACTTTATAGATAATACAGCTATTTTAGAATAACAGTTTTCGTAAAAATTAAATTTATGTTCCTAATAAAAGTACAGAGCCCGTATTCAGTTGATGTTTACCAACAGTCAAAGTTAGTGATTTCTTGTTGAGCACTTGTGGATTCGTGCGCGTATCTATCTATGTAACATCAAAAACTCGGAAACCACAGGGCGCAGAGCTACGAAATTTGACACACGGATTACTGAAGCTCTTGAACGATTGGGGCAAAAAATTCAAAAATTTTAAATAGATTTTTTAAAAATGTTTTTCACGAATTTTTGCCTTTTTTATGTTCAACCCGTAATCGCGCGAGCTCTAACCAGTTCTACATGTTTATTGCAGTGTGAGATATCATATTACGTACGCCACGCTGCAATACTAAGTAGCTGTAGCGGGTATTACGAAATTACCTGGCATGCAAATAATTAAAGATTATTTAATTGTGCTTAGTTATTACCTTTTTTAAAAAATAAAGAAAAGCACTTTATCACAAACATTAACAAAACTTTTTATTCCTTTTATTCCCTTATTCCAAAGATGTCGTTTTATCGTCTGCTGCCATAGAAACATGATAAATTAAATTTCATTAAAAAGAATGCACAGTAGTAGAAAAAAAAAATTTCTAAATCGAATAGTTGAACAACTCAACACATTAACAGGAGAATTCTTATTTCTTATTTAGATATTTTAAATTTGTGTGTTGTCATTTTTATTTTTAATTTTGGTTTTAGAATTAAATTCATGAACTCCCGTGCGTAGAACGGGTTAAACATCTAGTTCATATTAATTCTTCGTGGCCGATATTTTAACTATTTCCAACATATCCCAAAATGAAAACTATCGGTTTCAGAGTGATTGTAATGTGACTCATTTCTATGTCCCGCAGTGGTAATAAGGGTTGCATTTTAGTCATTGTGCATTCACATTTAGGTCACGGTGCTATAAGGAATAATGCATAAAATAATAGTGGTAAATATTTAGTATTATTATAACATTTTAAAAACGCATACTATTTTTCTTAAATTAATATTCAATTTATTTTCCTAATTTTTCTTTCAAGCTTCCATAATTTCTTTTTTTTTAATGTTCTAAATTGACGCCAATTTCTTTCTTTTTTTAAAAAAGAAGGCATAATTAAACAAGTTGGAAATTGTATAATATCAAACGTGACAAATGAGATGCGTTCGTACTATAGATAGTTATATAAATATTTAGATCTTGATGACTTTTAATTCTGTGAAATGAATTATATCGTCTGCAGATTAATTTCTGTAAAAAATAAGTATCTCGATCGCTTGACGATTAAACCTCGGAAGCTCCTATAAGAAGAAAGCACTGTTTTTTTTTTAAAGAAAATTCAAATTTCTTAATAAATATTTTTATTAATATCTTCTAAAGTTTTGATTCGATTTTCATAAAATTTGAAATGTCTCGACAAAATTCTGCAAAGATAATATATCTTAAATTTCAAACCATTCGTTTGGGTAGTTTTTGCGTTGTTATATGCGGACGGACGGACAGACAGACGGACGGACCAGACGACGACAATATGTGCTACGTATTTATATAATTACGAACGCACCTAAAAAGATGACGTTGACCCGAGTGTAAAGTAATGGCAGCCCGTGATTAGAAAAACAGGTGAAAGGCAACAACATTAGAAGGAAAATATAATAAGAATTAAAGTCTATAAGAATTAAAAGTCTATAATGGCTGAAGAAGTACTCCCATTTGCTGCAAAAATTTGAGATATGATAAAAATATACTCACAGAAAGTGTATGATGAAAACATACTCACAGATCGTATATGAGATTGTGTATTTGTGTTCGTTTGTAACCCTGATGATGAGCATGTGTTTGCTCGAAAGCGCTCGGTTTTAAAGGAAAATACAGTTTTGTATATAAAATATAACCTTTTAAACACCTCCAGTAAATTTTTTAGAAAATGAATACATATTTTAGAATATTTATGTAGTTTTAGTTATTTATTAGTATTTCCCTGTTTAACATTTATTCTTATACTATAATGTTGCAGAAATTATTTTCCCAAATATATAAATACAATAACAATAAATACATTTTTACAGATGTAACAGTTGTTAGAAAACAATTTTAATACAAAGTATTTGTATAACAAAAATTTCTTTATAAATTAATAATTAATATCGAATATCAATTTATAAATTTTTCCACATTATAAATGTACAAAAATGTAAATTTTGCCGTCATAACAATAATTATTTTTCATTAGCATCAGTAAAACATTTTTCATGATTGAAATATTTACCCACAAAAGTCTTTCCTACGTTATTGAATTTCTAGAAAATGTTTTTATTTTTATTTTTTTAAGACGAGATCAATTTCATTACACGCGTACGCTTGAAGCTGGAAGTATTAAAATGTTCGAAACCAATTTGTAAACTTCTATGAAAAAATCTCCATTTCCATGAATCTATCACATCATTTGGGGTCATTATCATTTTGCGTCATGGTCTAGCTAATTGTATCTAAAAAACGGTTCAAACGATTTTGACGAAATTTTGTATCCGACCATTTTCGGGCACGAGAAGACTATTGGGCTGGGTCACATAATCGAGAACTTTCGATTAGTGGGTCATTTTTGGGTCATCGCGGGTCAAATTAATTTTATCTAAAAAACGGCTCTAACGATTTTGATTAAATTTTGTGTCTACGAGTTTCGAGCACGATAAATGTGATCCTTGATGTGATATATTTCTTAAATTAACACTTCAGAATACAATTAGTTTTGAGATTTTAAAACTAACGTTATTATATTTATCTCCCCCTTTTATTGTTACCATTAATAACAGTTATGTTCTTTTATGACGAAATGCATCCCTGTGTTTTTCTTTCTTCACCTTTTCAGCTATTAAATATTGCTTATAATAAATTAAGAATGTCATTAGAAGAATGTATTCTAAAATTTTTAATTCTTAAAATACAGATGATCAGGGCTTGACAGATGCAGTAGTCCTGTCGCCACTCGCAACCAAGTTTTTCTATCTGGCGACTAAGTTATTGAACCCGGCCTTTTTTTTTTCTTTTTTGTACAAAAATTCACCCAAGAAATGAGCATAAACGGCATTTCTATTTTCCTCCATCCCTACTCGCGCGTGGTAAGCAGTGATCTTTCTCTTCTGTCGTACTTTTAATGGAAGAAGTTTAAAAGGCATTTTTCATCTCATGCACAAAAATGCCATTGTTTCCCGCTCTGGTCAGCTAGCACGTCCCGTAAGTAGAATGTGGGGCAGGTGGGAGGTTTCAATAAAACAGTAAGAAGTAGTGTCAATTCAGCCTCTGTGGCATATAAAATTGAATGCAATGCAAAACATGCTCACTTTTTGTAAAGTTTCAAATCAGATTTTTGTGTTCAGAATTAAAACTGCTTGATCTACCACATTCATTTTTAAAAAGGACGGAGGAGGGGGGTAAATATATTTGCCGGCGACTTGAATTTTGGCTTGGTTACCAGATTTTGTCAAATTTGTGAAGCGCTGTATATGATAATAAATGCCGTATTTAAAGTTTACAGCAAACAATAAGTAAAAAAAGGGAAAATCAAGTTATTTTTCAGTATCAACTTGCATTTTCTTTCGAGTCATGACAACTTAAGAACTAGTCTGAAAATTCAGATACAATTATTTGCTTTGTCTGTAGGGCCTCTATTTCATTCATGTATTTAAGCATAGATTATTTAATAACATAGCAACCAGAAAAAAATGAATTTGTTTTCAATAAAGTAGAGGAAAATTCCAGATTAATTCAGAGTAATTGAATATCTCTCAGAGTAGGTCATAGTTGTTTTGACACTATTGAACGTTTCAGAAATGAAAAACAACGAGAAGAAAAACGCAAATGATAACGCAAGTGATATTCTTTCTGTTTTTAGTAGTATGCTTGTTTTTACTAATACATCCTGTTGTCATACGGCCCAAAATAGAAACTGCAAATTATGGATACGGAATATTTCGAAAATTCAGACAATTGTTTTGAATTACTCTGTCAATACAGCCTAGTAAAATTCACTCATTTAATATTGCAACATCAAAGGCATGATAAGAATACAGAATAAAGTGGATTTCAGAAATAATAATTGCAGAGCAGTATTTCATAAGTAATAATTCTAGATGAATTGTTTCCTGCTTAGTAACAATACTATTTTATTCACGTTTTTCACCGCCTTAGGAATGAAAAACAAATAACATAAAATATAGTTTAGAATATTATTGGAGTGCAAGTGAAACATATACACGATATGGCTAATGATGACCGGTCACTTGCGATTTTAGAGGTTTTGTTAAATATCTGGAAAGATACATGAGGAATTATCCTGAAACTTGAGGAGTGTAAACAATATGACAGACGTCATATATTTCAGTGAAGATTTTTTCCCGAAACCCCATAAGGGGCCGTCAATAAATTGAAGAAAAACGAATACCTTTTGGATAACCCTGTAAAAACTAATATGCAAAAGCGTTGAAACGGTAGCACATGCTTAGGAGGCTTCTTTTAATACACTATGTTCTTTTTTATGAGGATATCACGTATACTCGTGGAGAAATTAAGGTTTTTGTAAAAACAATCCCAAATTTCACCAAGTGTTTTGCTTATAATTTTCAGAGTTCTTAATATAAAATAATGTTATTTTCAGGAACGATGACACACAACATTATATACAATACTCTGCAATCAGAATTAAAAAATAATAAATATCGGATGAAAAATGAGCAGGTTCACTAAATATTGTTTCACTGCGCAAGCGCGAATTCAATAAAAATATACTGTGCATAATATATTAGCTAAATATTATATTAGCTAAATAATATATAGACCAACTTTTGTGAAAGTCTCAAATACATAGCTGAAAAATTCTGATAGTAATCGTCGATAGAACAAGCTCAAAATTCGCTGTTCCCAAACGGAAGCAAAAAGATGAGGGGTTGTATCCAAATATACTAGCTTATGAAAGTTGACATAATAAGAATGAAGTGTCTCTCATTGTATATTTGGATACCGCCCCTCATCTTTTTGCTTCCTTTTGGGAACAGCGAATTTCAAACTTATTCTATCGACTATCACTATCATAATTTTCAAGCTACGTTTTTGAAACGTTCACAAAAGTTGCTCTATACATTTAGCTAATATACTATGGACAGTACATTTTGATTGCGTTCGTGCATGTGCACTGAAACAACATTTAATGAACCTGCTCATTTTTCATCCAATATTTATTATTTTTTAATTCTGATTGCAGGGTATTGTGTATAATGTTGTTTGTCATCGGTCCTGAAAAGAACATTCTTTTATATTAAGAACTCTGAAAATTATAAGCAAAACACTTGGTGAAATTTGGGATTGTTTTTATAAAAACCTTAATTTGTTCACGAGTATACGTGCTATCCTCAAAAAAATGAACATAGTTTATTAAAAGAAGCCTCCTAAGCATGTGCTACCGTTTCAACGCTTTTGCGATATTAGTTTTTACAGGGTTATCCAAAAGATATTCGTTTTTCTTCATTTTATTGACGGCCCCCTATGGGTTTTGGGAAAAAATCTTCACCGAAATATATAACGTTGATTGTGCTGTTTACACGCCTGAAGTTTCAGGATAATTCCTTATGCATTTTTCTAGATATTTAACAAAACGTCTAAAATCGCAAGTGACTGGTCCTCATTGGCCATATAGTGTATTTACTATGTCTGATATTTTACTAGTCACATAATTATTTCTGTATCAAATTTCCGTTAACAAATCTAGTAAAGATATATTATAAAAAAAAAAGAAGAGTTTGTGTGTATAAGTATCTATAAATGTATGCATCTAGCTTACAGAAAACTTCAAAAGCTGACCTTCTTTAACATGATTTTAAGTATTTGTTACTACGACAATTAATAATGTCATTATCCTAAGAATATTAAGCTCTTCGGGACCATAAGTGCATATATGCTCCTTCAAAAATTGCGTATATGCACTCATGGATTTGTTTTTGGAAGCAGTAATAAAGTAATGTTTGCCTTGTTTAATTAGAACATATTCGTGATTATATAATTAAAGGTAACTGTTTACAAAAAGTGGTGCAATCGAATATGTCGTGTATGGCACGCGCCGGTTCCAAATGACTAATACATGAAGACAAATAAGAAATGGGAATATGCATAGAATTGGAAACAACAATGAAGAAAATCCCAGCACAAAATACGTCAATAAACTCGCCATTTCATTTTTATATTTAAACATGCAACATTTAATGTCAAGGAAAACAGAATGCATAAACTATAATAGATTTCAGAAATGACAGTTCCGGATAAATCTGTCCCTCTTTAGAAACCATCATATTTTACTCACGTCTTTCATCATCTTAGCAAAAAAGAACGAAAGAAAAAAAACATTCGCAGAAAGTTGTAAGAAAAGTGATTGAATTGCAAGCGATCATGTATTTTTTGTTTCTCTTTAATATTCCAGTCATATTTACTTTTCTGCCGGATTTACGAGGACAAAATAGTTAAAGAAACATTCTTTCTTTTTTGCACTCAAAAAAAAAAAGCTCGCTATAGGTGTTCAAATTCAGACATGTAATAATTACTAGATTTTCAAGAGTTCTTTGTCTTAAACTACAAAACTTTACATTATCACCAATTTCACCATTTTTTATCTTCATAATCATCAGCAGCACCGATATTGTTGACTATACCATATGAATAAACCATTAATCTCTTTAAAAACTATCTTGGAGGACATTGATGGCATTGATGAATTCAGGCACTTTTCTCCGGGAGGGATTTCTGTGGCTCCGGGGGGAGGGGGATTTCCACTTTAACTATTAAAAGCTTAAAACCTTAAATCTTCCGGCGGGGACATTTCAATGCTCCAGGGAGAATTCCCCATTCCCCTCGGGCACCCCTGAATTCAACACTGATTGATGAAATATTTATAAAAAATCACTTTAAGTTTTATCTTATCTTTCTATTGATTTTTGGTATAATATTCATGATTAGGAAATCAGGAATTTGGTATTCTGCGTTAAATGCCATTGAAATATCATGGAAGTTTTAACTATAAGTATATCTGCTTATCTGGCTCTTTAGAAGTCAGTTGTGCAGGATATAGAGTTATATAGCTATCATATATATATTTTTAATTTTTAAGCCTCATTAATTTTTTTATTTTAAAATCGGGACTTGAATTAATAGTAAATAATTCCTAAGAATGGCAATTATTAATTTGTTTCTCTTTTTCATATCCCCAGTGCTAAATTTAATGTTTTCCACATAATTGTTCCTTTCTTTAACGAATCATTTTCCAGGCATAGGGGAAAATGTGGCGTTGATAATAAGTAAACGAAATCATGTCGCCTGTTCTGTTTTAATCACTATCCTTAACTCTTTCTCAAACACCACTGGTGTAAATAAATAGCGTTTGTTATCTCTTTCTGAATATCTTTCAACAGTCGTAAATCTATTTTTATATCCAATTAATACAGATAGGTTTCTCTACACTGTTAAAATTTTGCAGTAAATTGTCCAGTCATTTAACCGTTTTTAAAGACAATGGTTACATAACTGTAATTTAACTCTATTCTGATCATAAAATTGGCAATAATATGGTCAGAATAGAGTTAAATTACGTTTATGTAATCGTTTTCTATAAAAACGGTCAAATGACTGGACAGTTTGCTCCAAAATTTTAACAGTGTAATATAAACAATCATAACGGCTACACTGTAAACAAAGAAAAACCTCAGAGAAAGACGGAAAATGCGTTCGCAGAAAGTTGCTGTCTATTCGCCGTATTTTCCCAAAATTTCCGTTTTGGTACTCCCCCGTTTTCAAGATAGAAATTTTCTGTTTTTTAAAAGTAAATGTCAGGAATAGTGCAATATTATAATAAAATATAAATAATGATTATATATACTGATGCATATTTACAAGGATTAGATATTTGTATTGGATATTATCACATCCGTTTTTTATTGTCTTTTCTTCTTGTGGCTTCGAACATTTGTACTCGCCATTAGAGGATGAATGCTATGTTCCCTACACCAACTGGGCACATACAACGACTTGGTTATAGGCCAAAACATCGTCAACGAAAATTTGCCTGGAATTTTTCCGTTTTCGCTCAAGTGAAAAGGAGTATTTCCATTTGTTTGTCTTGGAAGGAACATTTCCACTTTCGACATTCAACGAATCCAGATAAAAAGGAAATCTTCCGCTTAGTCCCAGAAAATTTACAATTTCCACTCAAAATAGAAATTTTCAGTTTGAAGACTATTCCCATAAAATCCCTCGTTTATGTACGGAATTATTTTATTATTATTATTTTTTTTTTTTTACAGTGTACACCCTTTCCAAGCACACTGTGACGGTGCCAGCATACTCTAGTAGTTTCCAAACTGACGTGTAATATGCGAACTTTCGCTTTAGTTTCCTGGATTGGAAATGGGTTCTTCTTTAGACTAGATAGATGACGTGATAGTATCGAAAAAACGTCGTGGCGAAAAGTAGTGAAGGAAGATGATGGTTCACTGTTCGTTCGACAGTGGATATGTTTTTTATGAAGTAGTGTTAATTATGAAAGTTTTTAAAGATGAGTTAGTTTAAATGTCATCTAATGTGAAAATAAATGTTTGATGTTAATTATTAGCTTATGTGCTAATTTTAAGTGTTAGACATGGACTTACACGAAATGACAAGTCACGTCGTTGATGCATCTTTCTTGGTGAAAACTGACCGCCATGTCATTTTCTCTCCCTCTCAAAAAACAAAATAAGGATTACAGTGATTTATGCCTAAATGATAGTCTTTTATTCTGTGCTCTATCCATTTTATGTAAATGATCTCGCAAAAATGCTGTTCGCGAACAATTATTGAAAAAGGAAAGGCATCATTCTCTCTGTGGTAAAAGTAGGACCTCCTAGTTTTGGGTCCTTTTCTGGTCCTTTTAGAAAATGTATTTATATACTGATGTTATGTCTTGACAGAAAATAAAAGAAAATTCAGTATGATTTTATGAAAACGTTTATTTTTCTTTTATCATGGCATCACGTATAAATATAAATTTTGTGTATACAACCTGGACTTCCATGGAGTTTATTCCATTCATAGCTAAATAAAAACTATATCATATGTAACTGGTTGCCATGTAGGCAATTTTTAATATGGTCAAATTTACAACTTAATTAGAGAAATACCCCTGTCTTTAATAACCTGTTTCAAGATTTAAGAAAAATAAATAAATAAAAATTCTCTTTGATTCGCCATTTAATTTTAATAGTAATTCCTTTATCTGTGATTTAAAGTAAATAAATCATGGTTATGATGAATTTTGTTACCCTTTATTTAAATCTATTTCACGATTCCAGCGACGTTATTTAACAAGAATTTATCCCTTCCAAAGATACCCAGGTCGAAATTCATGCTGGTACCAGCAACGAACATTGTCTAGTTATTGCTAAGTATTGCTTTGTCTGCTATATTTTCGTGCTGTTATATGATTTATAATGCTAGCCAGCATCAAATGCTATATAGTTAGCTTACACAGCAATAGCAAGACAAGCTATATACAAGCATTTTATGCTTATTTGATGTTTAAACTTCTTCCAAAGCATGGAGAGGTATGTACCTTAACAAGCTATTATATGCTTTTTTATGCTTTTACAAACAGGTGATGGTCTTGATTGCTACTAGGCCAGCAAGATATTCAAACAATACAGGCTGGATTATGTGATTATGTATGCTGGCCAAGCAGTAAAGTGGGTCAATACATACCATGACTTGGGAGTAATTCTGGTGGAACCAGCAGAGTTTATGGTAATTTATGCTATTTTACTTGCTGAGATACAGTATTTAATGCTAGTCTAGCACACAAATACCAGCATGAATTTTGACTTGGGTAATTACTCAAGCTCGAAACAACGTCATAGATAAAACTTTTTTATTTTATTTTTTAATATCTAGAAACATGCAGTTCACAATTTTATTCTCATCGTGTTATTTTTACCGCGTATAGGATTTCAGGGTGTTTCAGGAGATCTAAATCTTACAAGCTGTTTGATTAAACATAATTTCCTCCGATAATGTCCTATAGCTGTTTTTTTTTTTTTTTTTGTTATAACGCCTTGGATTAAAAATGAATTTTCTTTTGAAAGAAAGTTTTCCTCCGCAGCCGAAATACTTTGTTATTGCATCAAATTGATAATATAAAATCTATAAATAAGCTTTCGAAGTATTTTTATTTAGCAATATTACACCGTAAAAAAATTCTGTTGATTGCGAGTGGATTATTTCCGTATTTTTATGGATTTTTTTTTTCTGTTAAAAGTGACAAAATGTATGTATTTGAGAATATCTCTGACATATTATGCTAAATTTTCATTTTCTCTAAATCCGTGGTATGTATTTTAGGTAGCTTTCATTACAAAATCCAGCTATTGCAGCCGTTCGGAGGAAAGCGATTCCAAAAAAATTTGGTATATTTTCACCGATCATGACCCACAGACCCCCCAAACCACCGTCCGTTCAAATGTTGATATATATATATATATATATATATGGACATGTGTCATGCTGTAACTCACTTATTTATGAATTGATTTGGATGTGACTGAGTATGTGTATAAGACATACCAAAGTTTCGACCGAGTTAGTTGCCCAGCTTCATTAGCCCTCTTGTTTCAAAATGGCAGCCAGTTAAAAAAATTTAAAATTTTAAAAATTCAAAAAAATAAACAAAAATTTATAAATTCAAAAAAATGTTTCTGTTAAGTGTTAGAACGTGATACAAGGATTCTGGAACATTTTTTGTTTTGGCTATATCTTAAAAAACTTGCTGAGATATGGCAGTTTGAAATTCTAGGGTGGCTGAGATTTTGAAAAAATCTGATATTTGTTATGCTGTAACTCTCGTATTTATGAACCGATAAGAATGTGACTGATCATGCGTACAGAACATACCAAGGTCTCGACCGAGTTCGTTGGCCAGCTTCATGCGTCATCTTGTTTCGAAATGGTGGCAAATTTAATTTTTTTTTTATTTTTATAAAAATTCAAAAAGATGTATAAAAAATTATAATTTGAAAAAGTTGTTTCCGTAAATTTTAGATCGTGATACAAGGATTCCGGAACATTTTTTGTTTTGGCTTTGACTTGAAAAATGGCTAAGATATGGCAGTTTGAAATTCTAGGGTTCCTGACATTTTGAAACAATCTGATATTTGTTAAGCTGTAACTCTCATGCTGAAATTCGCATTCAAATTCAGTATTAACAAAAATCGGCATTGAGTCTTCTATAATCGGGTTACAAGCATTTTAGCTTCGGGTGTTTGAGTAAAATGAGTTGAATTTTAAAAAACATGGCCTATGAAAACTACCTTTTCCTGCCGGTACAGGCCAGAAGGACTTTTTGTTATTACATTGCAAAATATTGCAAAACAAAATCCGTAAAAAGCGGAAATTGTACTAGCAAAATACAGAAATCCTTTTAAGAGCATAAAAATATTAAAAAAATCCTAAAGCTTTAGCGAAAATGACAAGTTAACTAGACTTTTAGCACCATTATTTGTAAAGGATAATAGTACCAAAACCCTTAACTGTTTAAAAGTTTGTGACGCAGCACACGAACAGCTTATAGCTCTAAGAATTTTAAATATCGGTCTTAAAAATAATGATATTAAATTTTGAGTGAAAGTATGCTATTAATTATTTTTTTTTCACTATTTTCTTTTTTGTTCTATTTATATTCCCAGGTACAAGCATTATTTTCAACATGAAATGATACATAAAATTTATTCACTGAGGCTTTTTCATTATCATCTCTCATAAATTCAAAATATGGGTTTCGAAAGAAATGATATGGAAATTCGAATGATGCCTTGATGTGTCTTTAAAAAGTTTGTTTTAAACTTCAATTAAAGTTATTTTTGTTTTGTCTTGCAATGTTTACACATTTAAACAATACTTTTAATTTTCCAATGAACTGTTAAATATTTCGCTATAATATGATGCATTCACGAAATCATTTCATCGAAGGGAAAAAAAAATCTATAAAAATAAAGAAACTGTACTGTCAATAAAAGGATTTTTTTTGCAGTGTATATTTTTAAATTTTTATTACGATATTAATTCTCACGCGCAAATGCAAACGCAGTGTTCATCTACTATTCTCATTTAATTAATCATTATAAAAAAATAATTTGTCATAAAATCAATGTTTCACCTTTTAAAAATCCGAAAATTGATTAAGTGTTTCTCATCGTACAATTCTTTAAGGAATTCCAAATCAGTTTAATCTTTAGACTTTAACAGGGACAATTTTTCCTTCCTGATTTTAGAAAAAAAAATATGGAGAAATTAAAAGTAAGAGAAAATTTGTAAATATCGCTAATGGGCTATTAACGATCTTAAATCGTTATTACTATCCCGTTTTCACTTTCAGATGCAAACTATAACGTTTTTAAAATTGAAATTTTCAAGAAAGCATTTTATTTTAATGAATTTAAATCCTTTTGACAAAATTATTTGAGTTTCAAACTCGAAAGTAAATTGGATTACCATATAAGAAACTTTTAAAGCTTTCAAGATAATTATATCTGCAAGCTATTTAAAAGAGTAAATCAAACACCTATTCCTGAGGGTTATTTTCTTACTTCTATCAAACATTTTGTAATACTAGTATTAAAAAATGCTCTGAAGAGCACCAAAAAAGGTTAATATGTTTAAGTATGAAAAAGGGTTGGACAAGTGCTTCTAATTGAGTATGAGAAAGGAAAGGGGTTGCTTCTTGGCTGCAGCTCACTGTCAATGCCAACTTTTGAAAAAATCATATTCGCGCTTTTTCATATAAATGAAATTTGCGGTACTGTAGTAAAACTTTCCAACTTGCTTTATATGTCAACTGCACTGTTCTACTGTTGTACTGGGCGTACGTCTGCAATGCAACTTTGTACAGTGCACTGTGTACCATTATTGCTCTACAGACTATACTACACTGTACACTCCTATTATTCTTTTGAGCCTCAGTGCACGTCCGCACTGTTCTTTTGTACTGCCGTATTAAAGGTATATGCGCCTAATGTTCGTTTATAACTTACATATGCATTGCTGTACTGCATATTGCATTGTGGAGCCACAGCCACTTGCATATAATTTCAATCAATGAATGCTTTATACTGTAATGCGTGCATATGTGAAATTGTTCCTGTTCAGAATGCTGCAACACTCTGCACTGCAATACAAATCAATTTTCTGCGCAGTTCTACACTGCAGGCATGCTTGGTAGCACTGCATGAGTGTGATACGCTGCAGGAACTAAGATTTTTGGTACTATGTCGCCTTACATTCATGTCTAATCAAGCTGCGTCTTTAAACTATACAATTTTATCGTAACTGTGAGTGATTTCATTTATATGGAAAAAGCGCGAATATGATTTTTTCAAAAGTTGGCATTGACAGTGAGCTGCAGCCAAGAAGGAACCCCTTTCCTTTCTCATGCTCAATTAGAAGCACTTGTCCAACCCTTTTTCATACTTAAACATATTAATCTTTTTTGGTGCTCTTCAGAGCATTTTTTAATACTAGTCTTAAATTTTTTGATAAAAACTAAAGATTTTAATATCTTGAAAAGCAAAAAATTTTGCTATTGTCAAAATTTTATTGTTACACTGTTTTCACAACACTCGCCAAATCGTTGACTGTTCATCGCCAAAGTAGCATTTTTTCATGTCTACCTGATCTCTCAAATGTCAGGGGACCGTCACATCAATAATTAAACGGTGGTTTTCCATAGCTCATAAATAAACTGGATTCTACAATTGTCTCAGTCGTATCCATAAGAGGACCATGTCTCGGTCCATATAAGAAACTTTTAAAGCTTTCAAGATAATTATATCTGCAAGCTATTTAAAAGAGTAAATCAAACACCTATTCCTGAGGGTTATTTTCTTACTTCTATCAAACATTTTGTAATATTTTACATATATCGCCTTGTATCTTCTCATCAAGAACTTTCTCTGAATTGTTAATGCCTTGTCTAATTTTTAATAACAGAAAGCTGAAAAAAATGTAACTAGCAATCAGCAAAATTTTACTTAGAGTGAAAACTTAATTACTATTCTTAAAGCTAAAAACTTAATCAGTTAAAGGAAGGTACGTGTCATAATTTTCTACTTTTTATTTTTTGCATCTCTCAAGTGTGTAGATCAGATCTGTCCACACTTTAAGTAAGCAGGCGCACACTTCAACTAGTCGCAAACAATAAAGGGCGCCATTATTCACGTGATTCAAGTGATTCAAAATATGCAACATTATTATCTCACTAGCAGTAGTAGAGATACATACACGCCTTATCACTGTTACCCATTTATCGCGTTTTTTTTTTTTTTGTTAAATTTCTATTATTATTTTCGAATTGTAATCTTATTTTTATTTAATTACCAAATGTCTGAAATTAATCAAAACTAAAATTGTGATTCGGAAAGTAGTGATAGATTTTGAGCAAAAAACGCAATAAATTGGGAACACACTGCGCCTTATAAGGTTCAAATGCATCTCATTCCATTTCCTTGCAACAATAATTTACAGAAAAAAAATATGGATTCTAGTAAAACTAAAAGTATATATATATATATATATATATATGTATATATATATATTAGAGTAGACTAATATCAAATACTTTTTTAGGGGAACAAGCCAGAAATCTTAATTGCGCCTATAATAATAAACAAGTGGGTTCGGAGTGTGATCGGAGATCGCACAAAGGGTTTTGTTTAATATATCCAAATAAATTTCATTTTAAAAATAAATAAATAAATAAATAAATAAAATAAAAGTTATGTTTTTTACAAAGAAAAAATTACCGGTCTATTTTTCTTGTTTTTTCGAAAATCTGAACCGGTCCGATAGCAGATACTCTGTCATGTGGACTAAATGCGATATTAAAAAAAGCAGTTTCAAAATTAAACATGTTGTATAGAGACCTTCAAAATGTTAGACGTCAGATTAATTTTCTTTTTAATTCTCTAATGACCTCTTATTAAGATGCTTTCTGTATTTACATATACTCATACTCCTTGTATTATTGAGAAATGTTTGAAAATTTCCGTTTTATTACTATTATGACGTCATATTAATCTTTTTTTCAACTGGTGAAACTTTTTATTTCATTTTCATTTTTCACGTGGAAATCATTCAATAGAAAATTAATTATTGTAGAAATAATTTCATTGTGGATTTTTAATTGTTGGCAACTGCTATAACGAAAAATGCTTAAATTTAATAGAAAAAGGCTGTTAGATCTTTGGTTTTTTTTATCTCTCTTTTTTTCAAATTTTATGATTTTGAGCTTCATAGTAGATATTCAGCTATAAGTACACAAAATTTCATGATTGTAAGTTATATAGTTTCTGAGAACCGGCTCTGTGACAGACAGACAACGAAGCGTGACTAATAGGGTTTCGTGAGATGAACGAAATCCTAAAAACACCAACATCCGAATATAATTGATTGAAACCACCTTTCATAACAGAATTGTTTACCTTATTTAATCACAACGTTTTATCGATTAAATAAGTCAAAAAATTCTAATTAAAAAAAGGGATGCAGACAAATTAAAAGAAGTTTAAGAGCCGTAAAGGGGTGCATTAAAAATAGAATTATATTTTTAAGAAGGGCTAATAACAAAACATTATAAAGTACACCAAGAAAATCTGCAAAGGGTGTAATGGCGGAAGCGAGCACCGCGTTGGACAGCCCTGGTGTACATCGTTGTCCTAAAGCGGTTTTGCTGGAGCTTATGCCACCAAAAATTATAATTTTCATTGATTAATTATTTATAGAAAGGCGAAAAAAGTTACTTATTTGTTCAAATGACCACCATTATGTCAAAAATACACTTTTTAAACTAAACGTTGGTAAAAGCTCCAGAAAGTTCATTTTTCAGATTCTTGATTACTGGAGAAAACCTTTGGCTCGTTTGGAAGTTCACACTCACGCACCTGCAGGCACTTGCCGTCGCACAAGTCTTATTATTATTATTCTTTTATACACACAAAAAATAAATTCATAAACTAATTTTCAATAAATATAAAGCATAAAGTTGGAAAGTTGTACCTTTTTTCTTTGTAACCGAAAACAAATCATAAACATCACCTGAATTTTAGGCCAAATAAGTAATATCTCCCCTTAATCAATCTAGTCATAAAGTTTCTGAGTATATTAAAAATTTAATGTTTTGGCACTAAGTCATTACAATGAGATACAGTGTGACTCGAGGGAGTGCCGACTTCAAGCACTATAAAATTATTCATTCTGTAATTATGTTTCAAACAAGTTATAATTTTAGAAATAGAGGATACCGAGTTAAGTAAACAATTTAAAAATGTTAAAGTATGGTCTAAAATTTTAAAGTATAGCGTTAGATTTAAAAATTGATCAAGTTTTTATCAGATTGAAAATATTTTAAAAGCGATTAAGATAACATCGGGGAACAGTGCTTTTTCGGCATGGGGTAGGACAACGGATTTCGAGTGATTTTGGTGTGCTGAACACGAAACTAATAGCAAATTTTCTGGATTGGCTCTCGTTTTTGCAATAAAGCCAACATTAATGGCACAAGTACAAAAATGTAACTTTAAATATGTAAAGACTTATTTCTTTTAATTTAATTTTAAATATTTTGTAAGATTGTATTTTGAATGAGATAGGTATAGTAAAACAGAAATATAGATTTAACATTACAAGTTAAATCATTTCCCGTATGTTTTTCTATAATATTTCTCTCCAGAACAATCTCTTTCCAAGGTCCAACAGTAGTTAGCCATCATGTGGCAATCCCACCGTCATGGGTACCTTTGTTCCATTATTCTGATATGTTGGTGGAACCGTCCAACATGATCTTCATTGTAATCAAGTTTTCAGGAAATCTGTCAAAATGACTGTGTAAAAAATCCCCCTTAACGCTCATATTAGCTCTTAATATTTCAAACTTTTGCAAGAACCAGAGCCATTCCAACTTTACTACTTAATTTTTCATAATTATAAACTTTTGTATGTATCAAAATCATCAAAGAGATGTAATGGCGCAGATACAAATTTTTGTAACATTAAAAAAATACAGTTTTTTTTCTGTTTGTGCAACAGAAAAAAAAAGGTTTAAATGAATGACAGATTTCATAGAAAGTTACTGAGTTGTTAAAGTATTTTATATTTTAATAGCCGAAAGGCTGTAAAAATGTAACTAAGAATCATCCAAGTTTTAGCTATAGTGACAATTTAATTACTATTTCCAAAGCTAGCAATTTATCCAGTTAATCAATCTGGACATAAAGTTTCTGTGTGCATTAAAAATTAAAAATTTTGGCACTAAGCCATTACAATCAGATAAAATGTGACACGATGGAGTGCCTACTTCAAGTAATATAAAATTATTCAGTCTCTAATTATGTTTTAAACAATTCACCATTTTAGCGAAAAAGGATACCGAGTTAAGTGAACAACTTGGAAAAGTTAACGCATGGTATAAAATTTTAAAGTATAGCGTTAGATTTAAAAAATGATAAAATAAAATCACATTGAAAATATTTTAAAGGGGATTAAGGTAAATCTTTAATTTTTTTAAAATGAATAACAGTTTTTATAGAAAGCTAGAGTTCTTAATGTATTTTCTATTTTAATAGCAGAAATATGTAAAAATATTACTGAGAATAATCAAAGTTTTAACTACAGAGAAAATTTAATTACTATTTCCAAAGCTAGCAATTAATTCAGTTAATCAATCTGGACATAAAATTTCTGAGGGCATTAAAAATTAAATGTTTTTGGCACTAAGCCATTACAATCAGATAAAATGTGACTCGAGGGAGGGCCTACTTCAAGTAATATAAAATTATTCAGTCTGTAATTATGTTTTAAACAATTGATCATTTTAGCAAAAAAGGATACTGAGTTATGTAAACAACTTGGAAAAGTTAACGCATGGTATAAAATTTTAAAGTATAGTGTTAGATTTAAAAAATGATTAAAAAAAATTCAGATTGAAAATATTTTAAGGAGATTAAGATAAATCTTTAAATTATTTTTATGCATAACAGATTTCATAGAAAGTTACAGAGTTCTTAATGTAGTTTCTATTTTAATAGCAGAAAGATGTAAAAATATTACTGAGAATAATGAAAGTTTTAGATACAGAGAAAATTGAATTACTATTTCCAAAGCTAATAATTAATTCAGTTAATCAATCTGGACATAAAACTTCTGAGGGCATTAAAAATTAAATGTTTTTGGCACTAAGCCATTACAATCAGATAAAATGTGACTCGAGGGAGGGCCTACTTCAAGTGATATAAAATTATTCAGTCTGTAATTACGTTTCAAACAATTAATCATTTTAGCGAAAATGGATACTGAGTTAAGTAAACAACTTGGAAAAGTTAACGCATGGTATAAAATTTTAAAGTATAACGTTAGATTAAAAAATATATATAAAGTTTTTATCAGATTGAAAATATTTTAAATGGGATTAAGATAGTTCTTTAAAAAATTTTTAATGAATAACAGATTTCAAAGGAAGTAACAGAGTTGTTAATATATTTTCTGTTTTAATAGCAGAAAGCTGTATAAATATTACTAAGAATAATCCAAGTTTTAACTACAGTGAAAATTTAATTACTATTTCCAAAGCTAGCAATTTATTCAGTTAATCAATCATAAAGTTTCTGAGCGCATTAAAAACTGAATGTTTTTGGCACTAAGCCATTACAATCGTTATAATATGACT
The DNA here is from genome assembly GCA_963931845.1 of Maratus michaelseni. Lineage (NCBI taxonomy): Eukaryota > Metazoa > Arthropoda > Arachnida > Araneae > Salticidae > Maratus > Maratus michaelseni. Next base: position 91,574,131 of record OZ007597.1, on the reverse strand, counting down.
CAAGGGAATGCCTTGTAATATTTTAAGTATAGTTTCTTTATTAATTGCATTAAATTCGATTAATTGGATAATAAAAGAATTGCTTATATGGCCCCTTAAAGGTATCAAGTAATGAAGAGCGCCGTTTTTCAGATGCTACCTCATAAACTTTTTCAAGAGTCCATCTATATTACGTTATTGGTCTTTATTGACTTTATAAAAACTAAATATCACTAAAAGAATTTCAAATACTGACACTATTAAGACAGAAATTCATAAATTTAAAACAGGTGAGAGCAGCGCTGTTTTGATATGTACTTGAAATACCGTAGCTTCATATATACAATTCCCGGAGGCTTTTTTGAGATAGATGATTCTGAACTGCTAGAGAGCAGACGAGCTTGTATCTCTTGTTAGAGGGAAATGGTTACGGCAAAATTTTACCGAGAAAGAGATTTTGCCCCGGACGAACCCCGGTATCCTGATACAAACTTTAAAATAGAACTGTAATTAATTTTGTGTCACTTAATGTAATTTCCGTGTGCTGTGAAGTATTCGCTTAATAAATTAATGTTGTTTGCTAACAAGTCTTTTAATTTTAAGCAGTAAATAATTTAGTCTGTAATTATGCTTCAAACAATCGATCATTTTAGCAGAAAATGATACTGAGACTTAAGTAAACAACTTGGACAATTTAACTCATGGTATAAAATTTTAAAGTATAGCATTAGGTTTTGAAAAAATGATCAACTTTTTAGGAGATTGAAAATATTCTAAAGGAGATTAAGATAATTTTTCAAAAAAAAAAAAGTTTAAATGAATAACAGTTTTTATGAAAAGTTACTGAGTTGTTAATGTCTTATCTAATTTTTAATAGCAGAAAGCTGTAAAAATGTAACTAAGAATCATCAAAGTTTTAGCTGCGGTGAAGATTTAGATATTATTTCCAAAGCTATCAAATTAATCAGTTAATCAATCTTGACATAAAGTTTCTAAGTGCATTAAAAATTAAATGTTTTTTGTCACTAAACCATTACAATCAGTTACAATGTGGTTCAAGGGAATGCCTACTTCAAGCAATAAAATTTTTTTCAGTCTGTAATTATGTTTCAAACAAGTGATTACTTTTGCGAACAAGAATACTGAGTTAAGTAAACAACTTGAAAAAATTAACACATAGTATAAAATTTTAAAGTATAGCGTTATATTTAAGCAAGAACAAAAAATCACGCAAGGATTATGAAACACTTTCCAACATTAACAGAATATCATTAAGAAATTTCACATGTTCTTACAATGAAATCTGTGATAGTCCATCCTGTAACCGAATACTTTTGAACGTCTCTGTAAATGAAGATAAATGCTACGAATTACTAATCTCTAAAAAACATGTTATAGAGTACCTCAGTGATTCTTTATAATTTCATTATACAGGGTGATTCATAAGTAAGTATACAACTTCCAGATGTTGTAAAACAGGAATAGTTTAAGGCACGTTCCCCAAATGCAAGCCATAAGGTAGGTGTACTCATAAAGATTTTTCCCTCTGCTGTGCGGACATACGCGATAGCTAGCATGTCACGCGAATATCAGTAGAAATGGCTGCGACTGAAGTGGAGAAGGCATTTTGTGTTCTTGAATTGAGCAAACCGGAATCTGTCACCATTGTCCAATGGCATTTTCGAACACTATTTGGAAATGAATATCTAATCAGAAATTCCATTTATGATTGGTTTAAAAAATCACATGACACACTTCAAACCGGTTATCCGTTTCTGTCCACTTTGCACAAACAGCCCGTATAGTTTCGAAATTTTTAAACCAATCAGAAATAGATTTCTGTTTAAAAGTTCTTTTCCAAATCGTGCTCGAAAATGCCGTTGCACAATGATGGCATATTCCGGTTTGCTCAATTCAAGAACACAAAATTCCTTCTCCACTGTAGACGCAGCCATTTCTACTGATATTCGCGTGACGCTATCGCCTATGTCATTTAGCACAGCAGCGGGAAAAAAACTTTATGAGTGCACCTACCTTACGGCTTGCATTTGGGGAACGTGCATTAAACTGTTCCTGTTTCACAGCATCTGGAAGTTGTATAATTTACTTATGAATCACTCTGTATTTGAAGTATCATAACAACATTAAAATACATCTCAGACGATTTTCCCTCATATTATTATAATGTAAAGAAATTCTTTTTTGCGCCATTGTAAACGAACTATAGATGCTACTTATGCTATACTCCTGAAAAAGCCTGTTTTAGTACAACTCAGGGATGCATATAAATTTTATTGTGTTTGAAATATCGTAACGTTAACAAAATGCAGCGAAAACGATTTTACCCCGTATACCCATAATGTAACGGAAATCTTTTGTGTGTCCCTGTAAACGAGCTATAAATGCTAGACACTTCATTTTTCAATACCAAAAATTCTATAATAAACATAAATAACATATAAAGTTTTCATGGCAATCTGATTTAGAGCGCTTAAAGATAGCGGACGGCAGACAGACAGACCGAATTCATAAACACTTTATTCAACTATGCTGGAAAGTGTTAAAACTGATAGAAAAGTTTTCAGATTAAAAATATTAAGATGATTCTTCAAAAAAAATTAAATAAATAACAAATTTTTTAGAAAGTTATTACGTTAACTGAACAATCTGTATTGAGTTTTAAAACGTTAATGCGTAATGTAAGAAATGTATTAAAAGTACATAATTATATGAAAACAAATCAACAAGTTGCTAACCAACGTACATTTTATTACGTGATTTTAAACAAAGATGTAAAAATTAAAATATCAAAAATTTAAATTATTCTCGATGTTTCGGTTTATCTTTAAAACCATCATCCGGAATTAATTTTCTTAAATACAAAACGGCGAACAATTATTTACATGTTATATTACCGAAGCTATTTTCAAATAGTTTAGTAGATTCCATAACCTAACACGTAAGTAATTGTTCGCCGTTTTGTCCTGAAAAACTGTTGAATTTCCTGAAATTAACTCCTGATGATGGTTTTAAACAGAAACCGAAACGTCGAGAATAATTTTAATTTTTGTAATTTTAATTTTTACATCTTTATTTAAAACCTCATAATAAAATGTTCGTTGCTTTGCAACTTGTTGTTTTGTTTTCATATTTGAGTATACAGCATAAAGTCCTTCTTATTATAGTACAGAATTAGATTTAATTTTTGTTCGAACTTTTAGCAGACTCAGAATACTTTATAGTGGATTGGGATTATTTTTTATATGTAAAACATAAATAAAACGCTGATTTATTGGACATGTAGTACTTTTCATAAGCTCGTTGTTTACAGTTATTATCAGCACTAGCCGCCACTGGCGACCAGTTTGGTCGCCCTTAAATGTATGTTAAGCATTGTAACAAATTATTTTTATTCATAATTTATTTTTTTCCTTAATCCCTCGCATAACTGGAAAAATCTAATTGACAAATCAAGAACTTTTGCGATCGCGGTAGCATTTCGCATATTTTTTGTTGTTATGTATTTCATCTTTCTTGACAAAAACCGCTTAACCCACTTAAGCATTTATGCTTCATGTCCGTTTGCTTATCACTTGCAATATGTTCGCTAATGCGGAGATTCTTAAACATATTTGGCGCAAAACAAAAATCGCGCCAACCCCGGTGCGTCCGTGACAGCTGTTTCAATTTAAAATACATGACGTTCACATTTTTCATTTAAAATAGAAAAATAATAATTATCATAAATCAAAACATTTGATTTCAAATTAAAGTATCGTTTCTAATTTGCACGCGCAAAAAATAAAAGCTGACAATTCTTTTCGAAATTTGATCCATTAAATATTATTACATGAGTTCAACTTACGTCAAAAAAAGATCCGGAAGTTGAGTTGTATGGAACAGAATTAAGGTAAACTTTGACTGTCTCACTGGTGCGGATTATTTTTTTTACGCCAGGCAGCGATCCAAAAATTCATGGTTTAATATTTTAAACATTCGCAACGAATGAATCTTTTTTCTTTGTTTACTTTCATAGATAGAGAATTTTAACTGCGAACCTAATTTAAACTGAAGTTATTGCAGAATGTATACATAATTGAACGTAAGACATCTCTCAAATATTAATTTATTTTGAACGATCTTTCTAAAAATGTAACTTTTATGCAGTTTTATTTGCAAAAATAATTTTGAATAAAAATGGCCGCCTGGCATATGAAAAAGTGAAACGGACTTCCCGGAACTGTTGATGACAGTCACATGACTTACGGTTTTATTATAGAGATTCTACAAATCTTTGGGTATTATGACCAAGAAATTGTCCTAAATCGTTAATGCCTTTTTCTAATTTTTAATATCAGTAAGCTGTAAAACAAGCTAACGCTTGGTCTAAAATTTTAAAGTATAACATTAGCTTTCAAAAATGATGAAACTTTTATCAGATAAAATATTTTAAGGATAATTAAGATAATTATTCAGAAAAATAGAGTTTATATGAATAACAGATTTCTTCTTAGAAAGCTACTGAATTAACTGAACAAACTGCATTGAGTTTTAAAACGTTAACGCATAATGTAAGAAGTGTATTAAAAGTACAAAATTAGATTTAAATTTTGTTCAAACTTTTACCAAATTCAGAATTCTTTAAAGTGGATTGGGATTATTCTTCCTTTGTAAAAGTTAAATCAAATACTGATTTATTGGACTTATTTTTCTTTTTCACAAGTTTGTCGATTTTCCTTACTTTCAGCATTCTATAAACCTTTGAGCATTATTTTAGAACAAAGAATTTTTTCGAAATTCTTAATGTCTTTTTACTAATTTTAAATAACTGTAAGCTGATAAAATTTAACTATGAAGAGTTACTAAAATTTTAGCTAGGGTGAAAGCTTAATTACTACTTCTAAAGATAACAATTTCATCAGTTAATCAATCTTGGCATAAACATATTTTTGAATGCATTAAAAATTAAACGTTTTTGGAACTAAGCCATTACAATCAGTTACAATGTGCCTCGAGGGATTTCCAGCTATAAGCCTTTAATCAGGCTGTAATTATGTTTTGAAAAGTATTAAAATTATAAAGAAAAAACTATTTGATGCTATCTGTGTAGTGTTAAAATGAAGAAAATATTTTTTACAAATATTACATCAAAATTTTCAGTGAAAGTTTTGAATTTTATCATTCGTGTCATAAGTAACACATAAAGAATTAATTTGAAGCAGTGTGACAGATATGATACATGTCCTACTCTAGCTATAAAAGGTACAGATTGTAAGTGAAATATTATATATTTAACATATAATATTTCACTTTTTATGTTTAACCAGTTTTTAAAAAAGATTTTAATAAAAGTAGAAATAGTTTTATTTTTTAAGCACTCTTTTATAAGCATTCAATGTTTATTTTTAAAAAAATCCGTAACAATCCGTTAATTTCGTGTGTGCCCGATTAAGAAAAAAATCATTGCTCTTTCTAACGCTCATCGTAAAGAGAAGGTAGAAAGAGCAAGCAAGCGAATTTATTTAAAAAAAATTATAATTTTTTGCTCTGCTTCTTTTTTAAGATATGACAATAGGAAAGAAAAAAGAAGCATTATTTAAACTATTTATTTAGGATTTATAAATTGTTTTCTCAACGTTTAACAATTTTTTTATTAATATTAAACTATTGTGTTAAACTATTGTGTAATATTAAACTATAAGTGTTTTTTTGGTTCTTCGTTGTTATAGCGGCCTCCAAGGATTGATCGCCAAGTGACCAAAATGTATCGCCAAGTTGTGTGGACATGTATGACGTTATAGTCATATATAACGTATATGACATTTTATAACGCATATATCACATGTCATATAAGGAGTAACTATTACGTGAAATGTAATATATGATCTATGTATGATATATGGGACGTATATATGAAGTAAAAATAACATATATGCAGGGCTTAATTTACGCCGGACACCACCGGAGCTCACCTCCAGTACTTCTCTGTTTTCAGTAAATATTTAAATATTGGCCAGAATTCACCGGAGCTCATAAACACTGCGCTCCGGAGCCCAGTGCAACACCGCTTCCGAAAAACGAATCCTAAATTATCCTTTACTTTCCCTCCCATCTCCAATCTTTTGCCTTCTTTTGTATCAAAACACTTATAAGTGACGTAATGTGTCGCTCACGTTAGAGACGGAGATGAACCAGGCTCGATGTTCGGGTTTTGGTAGGCTCGAGCTCAATCAATCTTAAAATTCAAAATTTTATTTGTTTCCATTTCAAGTCATTTGAATGCTATTTTGATCAGCATAAAGAGTAAACAGAAATAGTCTTTTTCTTTTCTGCATGGCTGCGAACTATTCATTTTTTGTGTTAACACTAGTTTCGAATCATAATCCTAAGCTTATTTAATCGCAGAATTCTGGGATTAAATAACATTAAGATTAGGGAAAAGTTTCTATTTCGGAGTAGTAATAACTAAAAAATGGAACAGTTGATAGCTAAGTATACGCAGGTAAATGTATTTAAAATTCTTATTTTGCTAAATAAAACAAGTTGGAAATTGTACGTCAAACGTGACAAATGAGGTGCGTTCGTACTATAGCTAGTTATATAAATATTCAGATCTTTTCTGATTTTTAATTCTGTGAAATGAATTATATCGTCTGTAAATTAATTTCTGTCATAAAATAAGTATCTCGGTCGCTTGACGATTTAACATCCATCGGAAGCTCCTATAACAAGAAAACACCGATTTTTTTTCTTTTAATTCAAATTTCTTAATAAATATTTTTATTAATATCTCCTAAAGTTTTGATTCGATTTTAATAAAATTTGAAATGTCTCGACAAAATTCTGCAAAGATAATATACCTTAAATTACAAACCATTCGGTTGGGTAGTTTTTGCGTTGTTATATGCGGACAGACAGACAGACAGACGGACGGACAGACGGACGGACCAGACGACGACAATAGGTGCTACGTATTTATATAATTACGAACGCACCTAAAAACAATGCTTTAAATTTTGAATATAATGTATGAAATATAAATATGCAGATTGGAGTGACGGCGGAGGGGGTGGGGAGGTACGCTACGGGTGGTACTGCAGAATATTAGGGCTCCGGTACTTTTTTCTTAGAAATTAAGCACTGCATATATGCAGTTTATTGTGTATATATATGAGCGTTTGATGTATCTAATATATGGCGTATGGTGTACATATGTGGCGCATGTATGATTATATAGAAGCTTGGCGCCGAACTTTGCGAATTAGTTACTGCAAACTTAGCGTAACCATAACTGAGGGAGGGAGGGGCACTATAACAATGAAGTACTTTTTTTTTTTTAATATTACACTCTTTATTTTTTAGTTATGTTCTCTACTTTTTAGTGTTTAAAATATTACGTTGTTGCAATTCCGCAGTCATTTGTCCTATTTTCGTGAGAATAGTTCGGTGCATCATTAACTTCATTGTTGTAAACCGGACTATTTTTAAATCGTAAACAGTTGTAAGCATAAAGAATACCTGGTTTATTTATCACATGCTAGCTACGAAAAATGATACGGAAAAAATATATATTAATTTATTATGAAGTTCTAAAAAATATCAAAATGCTGTATTGCCATTCGAAACACACCTGTATACATAAGTTTTTAAAATTTTAACATATCGGGAAAAGGATGAAAAGTTGATTACAAAATTCCATCTGCACATATATGAACCAAGCTAAGTCAAATAAAAGAGTGTTATAAAAAAAAAATTTACAATATCTATCAATTCTCAATTAAACATTTTCAGCTGTTTAATGAAAGTTAAACGTTCAAGACTAACAAAATAATATTAATTTTAGTGTGAATATTAATATTGTTAATTTAGCATGTTTGTCACTAAAACATGTTTGTTGAACCACTACCTCCGTAATATATAAAGTTATATATTACGGAGGTAGTGGTTGAACATGACAATGTTTTCTTGAGAATTGATATCATCCGAAAAACCTGTATTTTGGTTTGAGAAAACTGATTGATACACTATAAAATTACTAGGAAACATTTCCGAAAATCAGTGGCATCAAAAGAAAGATTTTTTATAAACGTTTCTTCAAACATAGTTTCTTCAAAACTGTGAAATATATTAGCTTCTGTGATTTTCAATGCTAAAGAACGCTTTATCGAATCATTGGTAACTCGAAAGAGGTTATTCTATATTTTCGTTCATGGTTTTATTACATTTTTGTAGATTTAGAAATATTTGTGTTTTCATTCAGTGTACATTTTTTCAGTATCGTTAAACATGTTCTGGAAGATATTCCATTTATGTTCATTACTTAATTACGTTTACGACACATTCAGCATAACAGTACTTTACGTACTACTATGTTATCTTTAAATTATATAGTTACCTATAGAATGTTATCTTTAAATTCTTAGTTTTCATATTTTCTTTTCAATCAGTAGAAACTTAAACAAATTAAAAAATTTATTTTTCGCTTTCGTCCGCTTTATTTGTTTTAAAACCCTCTGACAGTCTTGCAAAAGGGCAAATTTGTAATGTTTTTCTCTTCATTTTGTTTTAAATACTAAGAAAAACTAATTTTTCAACATTGAATATAAAAACTTAATTACAAATATGAATAGAATTCTTGACAGTACTTGCTCAGCGCATTAAAAATGTATTAAATCAATAGAATTTCATTACTTTAAATAATGCTTATACTGCAGTGAAACTAGTTAACGTATTAACACGGGCTTGTCAGTGAGAGGTTAAAATAAAAATAATAATCAAAAATTTTTGAAAGATTGTATTTATTTAAACATTTATAATAAATAATCGTTAGCTAAACACATGAATCACAAAAACTATAGAAAATTTAAGCTTGTGAATTGTACAAAAGAATATTATAAAAACTCTCTTAAATTTATAATTTATATTTACCTAGTACTTTTGAGATATCTTTAAAAATATATATATTTTTTTATTTATAATCAAATTATTTTTTTCCTACAATCTTTTTTCGACAAGAATATATATATATATATATATATATATATATATATATATATATATTACATTGAAAGAAAATAAAAAATCCTATATTTTTTCTCAAATTAAATATTTTTATTATTTTAAGCACTGAAAAGGATGGAGCTAATGAAATAATTTTCAACAAAGTATTTATATGTAAATTGAAACTATGTAGATATCATGCAGCATGTTTATTTTGTCAAATTATATGCATCTTTGAATACATGAAATGCATTAAAATTGTCCGGTACTTTTTAATTGATCAAAAACATTTAAAGAAACCTGTTACTGAACAAAAAAGAAATGAATAATTCATTAATATTATTGTAATGAAATATCATTAGTTTGCAAATATATTAGTAAAATAAAAATAATTTATCTAATACTTTACGTTCAAAACGATCTTAAAATGTTCTTTAAGTTATCATGATACAGAAATTCAATTTTTGTGATTTTAGCTATTTGTTTATTCTAAGAATGAAAACAGTTAACCTAAAAAGTAAATTCAAATATTTATATTTACATAACAGTTTTAAAACAAATATGCCGTAAATTAAAAAAAGAAAAGAAAGAAGAGAAAAGGTTTCAATCGAATAACTTAAAATATCTCGTCCTGGAAAAATATTAAAACAACTATATATACATTTTTTAATTTATTATACACTTACTCACTCTGACCTCTTGGAAAATCTCTAGAATTTTCTTTTTATTATTCATAATCGAATTATGTTTAAAAAAGCCTTCAACATGTTTTCTATCTAAAAATCAATTCGTGTTTTTTCTCAGACGGGATTTTTTCCCCCGCATAATTTAAAGACATCTATTTTAACTATTTTGAACACAGAATAGGGTGAATACGTCGATGAAATTGTTTTCAACAGCGTTTGCATAGATAAATTGAAACCATACAAATGGTATGCATAAATTGTATATGTTTGGTTAAGATATATAATTTTGAATAAATGAAATAACGTTAAGTGGACTTGATACCCGTTTGAGCTATTTTTTTTAACTTTGAGTATCCTATAAGACTGTTTTGAGATATTATTAAATGATTTTCAGAAAAACAATTATTTAATGAGGAAAAAATGCAATTCTTGTGATACATTTTCTGAAATTTTTTATTATTCTTTTTAATTTAAGAAAAATTTTAATATTATATTTCTATTATAATTTTGAACTTTTTAAAAAATGTATGCATATTTTTCCCATAGGCGTGTTCTATAACGGTATGTATCAGATTTCGAAAAAGTTAAAAAAAATAAAAATAAAAATTTACATATACGTAAAACTACAGTAAAAACAAGTTGGAAATTATACGTCAAGCGTGACAAATGATTTAGTACTCGCACTATAACTAGTTTTATAAATATTTAGATCTTGGTGCAATAGCTGTTGCACTCTTACGCAAAAATGCATGAATACAAAATTTATTTTAAGTGCAGATTTTCATATTATAGATATTAATTTTATCTTATTAAATTAAGTTTCAATACACTTTTAAAAACAATTTATTACAATTATGTTACATTAAAATTATACTGTGCGCAAATATCCAATACAAGACAATGCAAAAAAAATCATCGTGATTATTTCGCTGAAAAAATAAATTATATCGTCTATTATTATGATACGATTAATTTCCGTAATAAAATAAGTACATTTTCAGTTGGCAATATTTTTCTCTTGTTGATATTTTTTGAAAAATCCAATGGGAAATTTAAGCCAAGCTTTGAAAATTTCAGAACTTGAAATCTATATTTAGACTCATTTTCCATTTAATATCTATTTCTCCGGAAACACCTATCCAAAAAACTGTCGGTAGATTATAGGATTGCTATAATTAAACAATTTTAGTACACAAATTCGGTTTTTAAATTCAGTAATACGGAAATAATACGATTCCATCTTAAATAGGACGTAATCACCATGGCAACCTAGACTCGTTATCAATCATGGAATATCATTGAATTAATTACGTATGATAGGATTTAATAGAATGAAGAAAACTTTTATTAATATCTTTTTAAGTTTTGCTCGATTTGCATAAAATTTGAAATGACTCGATAAAATTCTGCAACGATATATATATATATATATATATATATATATTAAATTTCAAACCATTCGGTTGGGTAGTTTTTGCGCTGTTATATGCGGATAGACGGACCAGACGACGACTATATACGTATTTATATAATTACGAACGCACCTAATGACTATTTATTAAACATTTTCATTCTTAAAAGATAAACAATTCATATTACTGAAAATACGATTCTTAATTTCAGGAAATGCACCTTTAGGATCGTCCAAAAAGAAAAGACAACCAATTGAAATGTATATGTTGAACTTTTAGAATTTTGATCATCATATTTCTGTTGTTAACATCCCTTTTTCTATAAATTTACAAAACGCACAGCAACGAACGAGGTGTCACTCGGAAGTTTTTTTAAGGGGTTTTCTGACATTGTACACTCACATTTCGTTAAAACATGTTTTTTGATTTAAAATTGCTGTTAATTAAAAATTAAATAGGCATTGTTTCCATAAATGAAATGAAAGGTTTTCCTCAAATTGGTGTTGCCACAAAAATGAAATGCCGCGATATGATGCTCAACAATGATTATAAAAAATAGGTAATACAAAAAATAAAAAGTAGTAAAAAGATAATGTATAATTTCTCCGCACGGGTTTATTTTATATTTATGGTTGAAAAACAACTTTGAAATTGAAATGTTATAGAAGAAAAACACACCTTCGATCGATCTAAGCAGTGGTATTTCACATGTAGAATGAAAGGTGTTCTTTGTTATATTAGATTAAATTGTACTTTTAATGCATTCAATTTATTTTTCTTTGTTTCAAGTTTTTCAAGAAACGTATGACGTCATCTTCGAAGGCAGTTAAAATGCGATTGTTAATTTTTTTACTCGTGCTGTCTTCGATCAGTTTTTACTGTAACTTTGGTGAAATAAATGAAACGATATTCCGTCTTAACTAATGTTGTTTGCAGATATTTCGATCCTTAATTTTCCTTTAGAAGTTTAAACCTGCTTCTAAAAATATTAGATATTGCTAAAAATTATTAGACTGCAGTGCGAAATCCTCGCACGGGTCCAGTGATACTGATATATTAAAGAAACTCAAAATGAGAAAAATAAATTTAAAGATTGCAATGCTGAATCTGTAGTTAACCTGTGAGAGATACAATAGCCCTTCGTTGTATCGCGCTTGTCGGGAAATAAACAAAATGCTCAATATATCGGGGGGGGGGGGGGGGTGAAATGTTAAAAATGTTACTATACTTTTATGAACATATGTACTTAAAGAAAATTAGCAGTGTAAGTAAAGTAATAATAATAGTAAGTAAAAGATAATAATAGTAAGTAAAGTAATAGTAAGTATAAAATATACTAATAATAAAGACAGAGAAGTTCCATTTACCTTTCTCATTTTATGTACGTTTATACATGTATATTCGCACTTTTCATTTTCTGCTAAAGATATCCAAAGTCATCTGCTTAGACTTTTCTGTAACAACTTGTTTTCCAGCAAATGTCAGAGAGCAAAAATTAATCAATTACATCTCACTTATATGAATGGAGCTGTATCTTTCAAATGCAATGTTGCTTTCTCAAGCATAACAACGGCTTCCTTCATGGAGACAGGAGTCGTTTATACTTCATCATCGCTGCCAGCAACTTTAGAGTCCTCGTCTGCTCGTACATCAGCTATGATCTGCTCATCTGAAAGAGTTTCACAAGTCTCTTCATCATCCTCTACATTAATCCAAGTTTTCATTTCATCTTCGTTCACATTCAAACTGAGTGACTTTTATTGTTGAACTAGAAGCTCTATAGAATCATCTCCTTTAGCATCGAGTTCGACATCGTTTAAAATTTTCGACCAGCATTTGGAAATGGTTTCGGACCTAACTTTGACCACGCTTTTTCAGAGATGTGCATGGCATCTTTTAAGCTCACATTTTTCATTGCCCCAGGCAGTGGCCGTTCTTCTAGGAACAAAAGGTTGTACAGTAACACTCGTCAGTATTTTTTTTTTTTTTTAACGTGGCGATTATTCGTTGGTTTAATGGTTGAAGAAGACTTGTATTTTCTGACAAGAACATATCTTTAATATTTGTATGACATACGTTCTTCTTCACCGGGATGAGCTCTGCATTTGTCTATTAGTAGCACAGCCTTATCTTCTAAACTCTTATCTCTGAGAAAAGACGAACTGATGGGATAAAATTATCGAAAAATCCTTTTTTAAATAAGGTTTCTGTCATCTAAGCATTTTTGGAACTTCTATTAATGACAGATTTTTTCTGATTTACATTCTTCAAAACTCTTGGATTTTTGCCTTACCCAGAAGGAACAGCTCAACTTACAGCTTCCGGCTTTATTTGCTGTGAAAAGGAGTGCCCCCATGTCCTTTTGTTTTTTGTATCTGTAATTCATCGAACTGCTCTTATAACCCTGTGTTCTATTTGTCAACAACTTCCCGTAAAGGGCAGCTTCATCGACATTGTATAGCTGTTCATCTTTTAAACGCGAATCATCCAGACTTTTCTTCAGTTCAACTGGCGATTTCAAAGCAGCTTCTTGATCAGTTTATCGCTTTTCTCCGTGAATTACGCTCTGTCCAAAGTCATGCCGTTTTTGTCACCGCCAAAATTAACCATCAATTGCTTCAAAATCTATTTCTTCATAAGGCTTTAGCTTTTTCGCCAAGGTTTTCGCCTTCTCTTTTATGATGGGACATGATAAAGGAACTCCGAGTGCACGCTATTGAGGTTTTTTGAACCATAAAACTAATGCCTTGTCCAGCTCATTGTCATTTGTCAATCGAACTTGTTTTCTTTTAGTACTTCAGTTTGATCCACGTTTTCCGCATTTTTTTTAAATTTAGGTTCTTCTTTTAGCCATCCTCTTGCCGTAGAAGCTCAATGCCTAGCACGTTAGCAATCGAAATTTGCGTTTGCACCTTTTTTAATTTTTGCTGAAGAGTCTACGAAAAAATGATATTAACTGCAATTTTGGAAGATAGCGGCATTCAATAAAATCGTCTTTTAAAACTCACTTTGGAAATAACATTGATTTTCAGCTATGTTGTTGATATGCAACAAGGTGATACAAAAGGTTTAAATGATAACTTATCAAAGGGTATTCCATTTCCTTGAACGGAAACTGTCGTTCAGGGCTCATATATTGGTATAAAAGTTTTATGACATCTCTGTATCAACGCGCTCAATAGCAGACTCTCTTTGAAGTCCCTTTAATAAACGCTGATAGTCATTAGTATTTATTTGATACTCTTTAACTGTAAAATAAGAAAAATGCATCACAGTTGAGTGTAAGTACAAAAACATAGAAAACTAATGGGTTATTTTTGTTACTTTCTATTTTTAAGTTTTTTTTTTTTTTTAATATAGTCGCTAGATTAAGTCAATTAATTACCTTATAATAACAATTCAGTAAAATAAACTAAATGATCGCGCTCATTAATGAACTATGTGCTTTTATAATAAATTCGAATCCTACTGTGTCTAAAATTTAATTAATGGTGATTATTCATTATACATCGACTGAATTCTTAACTAGGCTAATACGTTAATTGAGGAGAAGTCTTCATTAATGAATGAATACATTATGAAAGCTCACTTAATTAACCCATTGTTCTTAAAGATGGACCAAATTATTTTGCTCAAATAGGGAATATCACTTAGATTCAATTTAAAGAAAAGTATATTTTTTTAGAATATTTTACATTGAAAATTTATTATTTAATAAAGATATACTTTTAAACGTTTTTCAGCTGAATTTTTATATAATCTGTGATATCTAAATAATTGAGATGTTGAAAACAATTGTGTTTTTTTTATTTTATGTGTACGTTACAGATTTATCGTACATATCAAAGAACATTTAAAAATAAGGCTTCTTTAAAAATCAGATTTTTATAGTTTCTTATAAGGACTAATTAACGTGATTAAAATTATTATAATTTTAAGGATAAGGGAAGATGATAATTTACAAACCTAATATATTTTATATAGACACTTGTATTTTTAATGTGATGTTTAAAGCGTAAAATGATACCTTTGTGCCAAATAGTATTGTGTTTGAGGATTTTGTTCTCTTGTATTATCCACATATGGATAAAAAATAGATGTTACTTTCTGAGCTCCCTTAGGATCACCTATTAAAGACACAGACTTACGCTTGATACTCTATAAGGGATATATGATAAAGTAAAAACAGAATTGTAGTGGGAGGTATGTACTAAGTTATTTTAAATGTAAATTCAAAAAAATATATAGGGTAAGTCAAAATTAATATAGCAATTACAAACGGCTATAACTATTTAATGGAAAAGAGTTTATCGTTAAGATTAACACAGAATGTAGACGGAACTTCAAAATTTTTTATACATACGTCATAGATGTTCTATGTGACTTCCCTTGGTCACACGGACAACATCTAGGCGGTAGTCCATTTCACGCCATACATTCTGAAGCATTTGTTCAATCACCGACGCCAGCGCATTACAAATGCGTACTTTGAGATCTTCAATTGTTTTGGGCATGAGAGGCACATACACTTTGTCTTTCACATAACCCCATAGAAAAAAATCGCAGGATGTCAAGTCCGGAGATCTCGGTGGCCAAGAGCAGAACACATCGTCGGCTCCACTTCGAGCGATCTATGGGGCTATGTGGAAGACATAAGTGCCTCCCATGCCCAAAACAATTGAAATACTCAAAGTACGCATTTGTAATGTACTTACGTCGGTGACTGAAAAAATGCTCCAGAATGTATGGCGTGAAATGGACTACCGCCTAGATGTTGTCCGTGTGACCAAGGGAAGTCACACAGAACATCTATAACGTATGTATACAAAATTTTGAAGTTCCGTTTACATTCTGTGTTAATCTTATTGATAAATTATTTTCCATTAAATAGTTATAGCCGTTTGTAATCGCTATATTCATTTTGACCTACCCTGTATATATATATATATATATTTAACAAGACAGTCAAATAATTATAAAATGAATTTTTCCCAACATAACGTGATAAACATGTCAAAAGAAACAGGTGCTACATACCTTGCCAATGAAAATTTAGTTAGAGCTTAGTATTATGTAAAAATATGTTAAAGGCAAAGATATTTTCCAAAGGGTTTGTCGTAAGCAGCATGAAACGTACATAAAAATTCATTTTGAGAAAAATGATATTAAAGAATAAAAATTTCGATAAAATTTGAGATTTTGACATGGTATGTTTAATTAAAAGTTAACATACATGTAGAAAATATTCCATTGGTATGTTTTTACACTCTTTTTAAGACTCACAACATAGTTGAAAAGCGTTCGTGAATTCGGTTTGTCTATCCGTCTTTCTACTGTCCGTCTGTCAGCATTTTAACGCACGTAAATATTTTCGGATTGCCATGTAATTGATATACGTTATTAAGATTTACCAAGGCATGTTCTTATATTTAAATACATCACCTAGGTGCTCTACAATATGCCTATTATAGAATATGGTGTGCATAGAATTTAACGTTCATTTAACAGGGACTCACAAAACATTTCGGATACAATAATCTGTGATCGATGATTGCTGGAAGTTGCGTTTACGTTGGCGGTATGTGTTTTTAAATCTAACTAATTTATTACATATTACTTGATATGTTTAAATTCTGTAGATCATATACAGAGATGTCCAAAAGTTTTCGAGTACATTTCTGCTTATTGACGGAAATTTCTAAAAGGGAATTTTCAGCTGTGATATGAGTTTTGTCACTGAACGAAATTTTTGCATACTACCTAGTATATATACAAAGCTAAGATCAAATACTGGGATGTACAAAAGAACTCGAATATTTTGCTGACTGTAGATGATAATTTTTAAAATTGGATTTCCATGTTTTTTTTTTTTTTTTTTAATTGTTTATTTAGACATAATTTTTTACTTTATAAAACGGGAAAGTTTCGTTCATTGCATCCTGGAAGTGTTGTAATGTGTTCCATAATCTGTGTTTGATGCATTTTTTTGTCTTCTTTGTCTTTCCAGGTTCTTTTCTTGCTCTGGAAAATCGTTATTATTCCACATCCTCTTTCTTACCTTTAATATTTTTCATGGATTTCTTTTCTTACCTTTAATATTTTTCATGGTTGTTTATGGTCGCTTGTTTTCCTTTCAGCGTCTCAGTTCGAACAAAAAGAGAAAATGCATTTAAAACTAGT
Source organism: Maratus michaelseni (assembly GCA_963931845.1). NCBI lineage: Eukaryota > Metazoa > Arthropoda > Arachnida > Araneae > Salticidae > Maratus > Maratus michaelseni. Next base: position 91,556,874 of record OZ007597.1, on the reverse strand, counting down.
CTAATGTGCCAATCCCAAAAATTTTTTCTACCTCATACATGTTAATACTTCGAAATTCGCCATCACAGATACAATAAAATCACTATTTTGTGTTATTCTGTTGTACGTCAGCTGCTTGCGAAGCGCAGGGTTACCTGGATGCGAAACACTATTCGCTGCATGAGCAGCCGATGTACAACACATCTACAAAAAATAAAATAAATCCAACAAAAATTTTTTTCACTGCGCCCCGTTCCCCGATATAGCATCACATTCAACTGGGACCTACTGGCCATAGCTAAAAACCTAAAAATGAAATTTGGTTAAATTCTATACATAACTTCATACAATTTTCGGTGATACAATGAAGACAGACACACGGACAAGCAGACACACATACCAGGAACAGACGGATAGACAGACATTTTGTATAAACATGTTTTTCGGGATTTCTGATTCATAAAACGCGTAAATCCGTCTAAAACCGGAGCTCGAAAAAAATTTCGATTACAATACTTTTTTAATTATAAATAGAAGAAAATAAAAATAGAAGTTATACGGCATAATGTATTTAAAGTCAGTGCTTTTCTTTATTCTTTCTTAAAATTCTCGGTTGATTTAAAAAAAAAAATTATTAAAATCAAATAATTACTTAAAATTCGAAAATTTCAATGGCAGTATTAAATGCAAGTAGTAACTATTAAAAAAAAAAAAAAAAAAAAAAAAAAAAAAAAAAAAAAAAACTTTTTTTCGAAAATATTTAGAAAGTGATGCAAAATTCTTAATATTCGGAAAAAAAGTATTTGAAGAATATTTTATATTTTTTCGCATACAAAAAATTATATTTCCCATTTAACTAATGATTAAATGATTAGTTCATTAGCATTTTTTTATGATTTATTAAGTGTAAAATAAATAAATGTGCATCACACTTCAGTATAAATAAAAATCATCGAAAGCTAATGGCTACATCTTTTTACTTTATCATACTACATCGTTTCATTTTATATAAAAACGTCAGATTAAATACTTTATAATCACTTGTGCAGTAAACTAATCTAAATGATCTCCTTTGTTATTTAACTATGTGCTTTTGTTATAAATATGCAAATCCTGGTGTATCTAGAATTTAATTATTTTTTATTTATCGTTAAACATCGACTGAATCCTTAAAAAGTCTAATATGTTAATTCAAGAAAGTCTACAATAGTAAATACATTATGAAACGTACTCGATTAACGCAGCGAGGATTAACGCAGCGCATATGATTAATCTTAACGATTATTCAAATTATTTTGCATAAATAATTAAAACCACTTAAGAATGAATAAAATATGCCTCATTTTAATCCTCTTAAATTTGAAATTCATCATGTAAAAGAAAATAATTTTTATCTTTATCATTAGAATTTTTGGATAATTTATGATATCTAAATAGTTGTGGTTTTTATCAATTTTAAGATGAAATAACATTTATAAATAAAGGCTTATTTAAAAATCATATTTTGTAGTTTCTAATAACATCTAAGAAGGAGAGAGCCAAGCTTGGTAATCACAGATTTTGATTATGTTTATATATGTTGTAGGGTAGAAGTCCCTTAGTCTCAGGTTCAACGGATTTTATACAACGCCCCTTAGTTCTCGAGAAATAGGGGGTCTAATATTATAAAACAAGTTAAATAGTTACTTTGTAATGAAATTACTCTATAGGTCGTAGCTCAGTTGTTATGGCGTCTGCTCGTTAATCTGCGGGCCCGGGATCGAGAATAACTCGCTACGTTTGTTTTTCTCATTTTAGGTAGATTTCGTAAGAAATACTACATCTTACATTCTCCCCTAAGTTGGAATTTTTGAAAAAATTTTGCAGATCTACGCCGATCATGACTCCCAGAACCCAAAACCACCCTCAGTTCAAAACTTTATCCATCTATCTATCTATCTATCTATCTCTCTATCTATTTCCCTTTTTTATGGACACGAAAACTGCAATAATTCTGCTCAAATCTCTTCTAAACTGATACATAAAATCAAAGGGCATGAAATCTCGGGCAAGTTCGTTAAGGCTGCTCTTCATTAAACTTCCCGATTCCCCTCGCTAATGTTATTCCTATGGGCGTAGGATGCATTCGTATTTTTAAAATATCTCCTCAGAAAATTAATATTTTTAACTTCTGTTTTCTTTGTATTGTTCTTAAAGAATGTCTCTTTTTTTCTTAGCTATCAAAATATTTCTAAATTATGTGCTTAATTTACATTTTTTTGTTTTAAAATCTTAGCGAAACTGTATAAGATTTTAACGTTTCATATAAAATTAAGTATATACTTTAGAAAAAAATTGACAACTAAGAAAAAAAGAGACATTCTTTAAGAATAGTACAAAGAAAACAGAAGTTTAAAATATTAATTTTCCGAGGATATATTTTAAAAATACGAATGCATCCTACGCCCATAGGAATAACATTAGCGAGGGGGAATCGGGAAGTTTACTGAAGAGCAGCCTTAATGGGCAAAATCGAACCAGGGGGGTGTGGGAACGCCGGGGGGATGAATACAGAAAAACACCCATAACTTCTTAATTATGATACGTATCGAATCCGTTTAAAGTTATTATTACTTCTAGGAAAAGGGCCGAAAATTTATGTATGACAGATTTTTTATATCATTAAAAATGGCCCCAAGGGGGGTAAAAAAGAGAAGTTTCAGATGATAAAAATTCATAACTTCGCCAATTCACAAGATATCAAATCTGCTTAAATTTATTATAAATCTTTATAATGTTATTTACAACTTTTATAACGACAAGTTTTTTATAAGACCAACTCTTACAGGGAAAAAAAACATTTTCTTTAAAGTCACTTTTAAAATGTATTTCATTATATGCTTTATCGATAAAGTGGTATTGAACAATTGTGTCAATTTTTTATTTTAAAGAAATATCATTTATATATGCCTTAACAAGGAAAGTCAATGCGATGATAATACTACTGTTTTTAAAGTAAGAAGCATAATTATATTAGAAATTAGCATAAGAATCAAATTACAACATATTTTTTTGCAGATTAAAGATGGTAATTTATATGATGTTATTAATAAAATAAGGTATGATTTTGTAACGATTTTGGAATTTTTACTAGTTAATAATGAACCCAATTTTTAAAAAAATATATCTTTAAATGCTGAAATTTTTTTAATAATGGTTTAAAAATCAAAAATGCTAAATTAAATTTTAACTATGTTAACATTATAATTAATGTACGATATTAAAATTTTTAATTGTGGGATTATCAAATTATAATTACAAAAATTTTTATAAAACAAAAAAATCAGAAAAACCAACGTAGCGCATTCTGGTCTCGAACCCGGACCCACGGGCACACGCCATAGCAACTGAGCTACGACCAACGCAGTAATTTCATTACAAAGTAACTATTTAAGTTGTGTTATAATATTACATCCCCTATTTCTCGAGAACTAAGGGGCGTTGTAAAAAATCCGTTGAACCTGAGACTAAGGGACTTCTACCCTACAATTTAAATAAAAATAATGAAAATATGTGATTACCAAACTTGGCCCTCTCCTTGTAAGTTGAATAAAATAGTAACAGTTTTAAATATCAGTTGGATTCTTAAGGTATACTTCACTTTTCATTACTCTAGTCCAATCGGTACTTTTCGGTTAGCCGGGCGCCAGTGAAATGTATATATCTATATACATATATATGTATACATACACACATATATGTATGTGTATATATATGTATATATATATACATGCATATAGAAATGTGTGTATGTATATATATATATATATATATATATGTATGTATATGTATACATAGATATATAAATTTCACTGGCGCCCGGCTAACCGAAAAGTACCGTCCAATCAAAAGGAAAAAATAAAAGAATATCATTTTAAAACTACCTAAAAAAAACATGAACTGAATCCTTAAGTAGGTCAACATTTTAATTGAATAAATCAATAAAAAAAACCACTAAATAACTTAAAACGTTAATAGTAAAAATATAATCCCTTTAAATAACCTAAAAATACATGAACTGAATCCTAAACTTAATATTATAGAAAAAAATAATAAAAAATATGCCACTTTAAAAAATACATCGATTGAATTCTTGACAAAGCTAATTAAGAAGATTGTACATTAAAGAATATTTTACAGAAGAATATTTAATTAATTAAAGCTCTAAAAGGTTATTCAAATTGTTTTGCTTATAGAAAAAAATCACTTAGAATGAGTAAAGAAGGTCCTTTTTAAAAATATTTTTATAATGAAAACTCATTCTATAAAATTATTTAATGCCGTCTAAGAGACGAAAGAATTGAAATACACTATATTGCCAAAGGTGACCGGTCACTTACGATTTTAGACGTTTTGTTAACTATCTAGAAAAATACATGAGAAATTAACCTGAAACTGCAGGTGTGTAAACAGTATAGTATAGGTTATATATTTCCGTGAAGATTTTTTCACGAAACCCCATGGGGGATTGTCAACAAATTGAAAAATAACTAATATCTTTTGGATAACCCTGTAAAAATTAATGTAGCAAAGGCGTTCAAACTCGAGATTATTAATAAGTGGCTTATTGTAATATACTGTGTTCATTTTTATGAGGATAGCATGTATACTCGTAGAGAAATTAAAGTTTTTTTTAAAAACAGTCTCAAATTTCGCCTAGTTTTTTGCTTATAATCTGCAGAGTTCATAATATTAATTCAGAAAATATCACAAACAATATTGTACATAATACTCTGCAATCAGAATTAAAAAATAATAAAAATTGGTGGAAAAATGAGCAGGTTTACTAAAAACTGTTTCACTGCGCATGCGCTAATGCAATCAAAATATAATATGCATAATGTATTAGCTAAGTATATAGAGCAACTTTTGTGAAAGTCTCAAAATCATAGCTTGAAAATTCTGAAAATTATCGTCGATAGAATAAGCTCCATATCCGTTGTTCCCAAAAAGAAGGGGTTCCCTATGGGGTTTTGCGAAATAATCTTCGCGGAAATATGTAACCTATATACTATACTATTTACACACCTGCAGTTTCAGGTTAATTCCACGTGTATTTTTTTAGATAGTTAACAGAACGTCTAAAATCGCAACTGACCGGTCACCTTTGGCAATATAGTGTATCTCAATATTTGAAAAACTGTGTTATCTAATTAACTGTTGTGATCAATAAAATTGTAATTCAGTCACTTTCATTGGGATTTTTGGATAAAAACCTGTTGATAAATAGTATTTAATAATAAAGGTTTCCTTAAAAATGACATTTTATAGCTTGTAATATGGAGTAATGATGATAGTTAAAATTTAATTTAGTAAGTATTAAAATTTAAATTTTTAACCTGGCGTTCATCTACAGTGTGATTTGAGTCAGTCAATAACGAAAAGTTCAGTTAACAATAACAAGAAAGTTTATTAAAACAATCAAAGGGTTCAAAGTGAAGCAGACAAACAATTTCAATTATCTTTAGCTCTTTCGGGATCACGGATGCATATATGCATTTTCAAAAGATGCAAAAGGATTTGTTTTTAATACCAGTAATAAAGAAAGTAATATTTGCCTTTTTTATTAGGGCATTTCCGTGACTAAATATGTAAAGGTAACTGTGTAAAAAAGGTGGTGCCAACCGTGTGTGTGTAAAAGAAAGAAGAAAGTTACTAAACTGGAGAAGAAAACCTTTTTTGTGCTTGAATTATATGTACTATTCTGAAATTAAAAACATTTAATCACGGTAAAATAACATTTCTTTATACTATATATTCCCCACTTGATTCCATATCTCAGGAAAAAACAAAACACTATCTTTGACTTTCAAGGTAGCAAACGGTTGCTGTTTGCTATACGAGGCTAACGAAAAAGAAAGGCTACCGCGGTGCTTTACGCGTATCTTTTTTTACAGACCGCGAGAGTCACGTGATACTCGAATCCACCAATGCAGGTGTACGAAAAGATCATCACGTCGCACAGTGGGTCAAAGTATAGCAGATGTCGAACATAGGATTATCACAATAGTATAAGCCTATATATAAGATTTTTTTTGTTATATTTAGGTTTAAAGAAGTAAAATATATTATATTCAATAGATTTTCATGGTTTTTATGAGCAATTTAATCTTTTTTTGTTTAAAACAGGACTTTTAGAGGCATACTGGATAACTAAATTAAACTTGAAAATCAAAGAAAAAGAAAAAGCTTAGCAGACAATAATTTTATTACCAATCATGTTTTTACTTATATCCTAAGGACATTTGCAAAATATTCAAAATATTTGTTTAATTTTTAATTGGCAACATATGTAATGTTTAGATAACTTTTCAAAATCGTTCTACAAAACCGGAACATTCTTCTGCAACATTTTAGAGCCTATTTCAGTGCATATTTTTTATCATCGGGATTATAATAATAATCATAATAATATAATAATAATAATTTTATAAAATAATTTTGTAGTGATATTAATTTTAGTATATTTCTTTTTTATTTCAAGCAAGATTATTTCATTTTGCTTTTTTTTATATTCTTTTGAAAGATGATAACAGAGATTTGTTTCTGTATCTAAATAATTTAAATAATGGTTTTAGTTATGAAAAATCAATTCTTAGTTTTGTACGTGCTGTTCTACTGTGGACTAAGTGCTTCAGAAATTGATGAAGAAAATTTAAAGAAGCGTTTACGTAAGTTTTGTGTAGCTGTAAAAGATCGATGGCAGAAATCTCAACGAAAATTAGATCGTTTCAATACTAAAAACGATTCTTGGCTTCAGTGTTCCTTTAAAGTTGGTAATGAATTTAAACCATCTGAAGTTGAAAATTCGCAGAAATTAACGTCTCGGAAATCTTTTTCAGATGTAACCGAAACTCATAAAAGAAAACTAACTCAACGTTTAAGAGAGGATACTTCTGGAGAAGCTCTTTTGCATGCAGCAAACAAAAATTAGCATCTGAGGGTTTTAAAAGATCTTTTGATATAGCACATAAAAATATAACCATTGATCATGAAATGAATTTAACAATGATTGATAGAAAAATTATTACGGAAATTTCAAATACATCCTCCTGTTCAACATGTTATATTTGTGGTGCAAAGCCCTTCGGAAATGAATAACATTGATAAAATTGTTCAAAGAAGTGTAAACGCATCCACATACAGCTTTGGTGTATCTAGTCTACATGTAAAGATACGGTCTATGGAATATTTGCTTCATATTTCTTACAATTTATCATTTAAAGCTTTAAGTGCTAGAACTGAAGACCAAAAGAAGCAAAAAGAAGAATCAAAGAGAAAAATTCAATGCGAATTCAGAAAAGAATTATGTTTGCTAATTGATGTTGTTAAACAGGGGAGTGGTTTGACACACGATTTAAACACTGCAAGGACATTTTTTGCTGAGTTTGAAATTACAGCTGAGATCACTGGATTGGATAAAGAACTAATTAAACGTTTTGCAATTATAATGCAAGTTATCTCCTGTGACGAAGTAATTAATGCCGAAAAAATTGGCGAATTTGCACTGGAAACAGCTAAAGAATGTGTTTCGAAATACGGGTGGTATTATATGCCAGCTTCTATTCATAAGTTATTAATTCATGGAAAAAATATAATTACAAATTTTGCTGTTCCAATTGGCCAATTGGTTTATTATCGGAAGAAGCTGGCGAAGCTCGAAATAAAGAGTTTCGGAGGTACCGGGATTCCCATACGAGAAAAATAAGTCGAAGAGCATGTAACGAAGACTTGTTGCACCATTTACTTATAACATCTGAACCATTGATTTCCTGTATTAGACGCAAAGTAAGAAACGCTCAAAGGAACAAAAAATTTCCAGAAGCATTAGAACTTTTACTTTAAATAACATTTTAGCACTCACACATTATGCATCCATTTATTAGAGTAGATTTAACCCTCTGAGAGTCTTTGCTCTTTTCAGCATTTTCATGTAAATATTTATCTAACACAAGATACGTATATATTGAATTTAATTTTATAGTTTAATTTTAAATTATTTTTTTACATTATTTCATCTTAGAAAATTCTTACAGTATAATATTTATTAAAAAATATTTTTGTCTACAGACAATTTACTATGCTTTCCGTTAATGGAAAATTATGCGATAGCCACTTATAGAGTGTTTCAAATCCATTTATTTCAAAAATGCGCAGGTTTGCGCAAATATTGCCCTATACCACATTAAAATACAGGCTTTTAGGAACACAAAGATGTGTTTGAAATTTCAGGCAACTTCATGCAATTTAAGTTGCACAATTTTTAAGTTTCTGATACCGTTAATTTTATATGGGCTGTTCATAATGTAAAATGATACATAAAATTCAATCAAAATGCAATCAGTAGTGGTTTAAAATGTGTTTTAGGAAATTCATAATGATATTTTAAACGAGTTATTATTAGTGGTTACCTTGATTTCATTTCTGAGCACATTTAAAAATCACTAAAATTCGCAGAAAAATTCCTCTGCTGAAAGGTGTATATTCCGAGCAGTACAAATAAGATATAATTTTGTATAATTTAAAAGATAAACATATATTCGTATTTTGTAGACATTCTTTTAAAATATTTCATTGAAAAAATTTAATTATTTAATGATTATTTTTTGGCCCTATGTTCGCATTTTCTTAAGGATTGACCCACTGTGCGTCGCACTAGCGGTCTGTAAAAAAAGATAAGTGGAATGCACGGCGGTAGCCTGTCTTTTTCGTTAGCCTCGTTTGCTATACGTATGACGTCACAAAAAGAAGGGTTACATATTCTGTACGTAAATTTGGATTCAGTATATAGTATTAGAAAATAAAACTGTTCAATATGTACTTTTTAAAAAGTCATACATATAGAATTTTAAAATCATTATGCTAACAAATTTTAGAAAATAATCAGCGTCCACGGTGAAAATCCTTTCGGTCACCCATTTTCAGCTGATGAGGGGTCTCTGGAATTTCGTCAATTTAGACTATTTATGCACTATTTAGATTATTTATATCTTATATACACTATTTATACTATTTATTACCTATTTAAACTCACTTCAGCTGCACCAATAGCGATATTTATTATAAAATAAAATTGTTCTTTGATTTTTCTTTTAGAAATTTTTGCTTCGTGCAGACAACATCGCTGCATGAGAATCAGCTACAAGCAATTGTATGTTATCATTTTTATCAGTGTCTAGTGTGCTTATAACTAAATTAATAATTTAAGAATCAGACAAAAATTCTCAATTCCTGTCGAAACTGTGCATATGATTCCTATGGGTTCTTATTTTTTAATTCTACTGTGTCCGAAAATTAATCCTTGCCTTATTTAATCGTAGAATCCTGCAATTAAAAAGACGAAAATTACTTTTTGAAAATAGTTGTAAATAGGTACCAAAAGTAAGCACCCCTACTTAACTATCTATACTAATAAAAGAAAGTTTCGCTCCGTGTGTGTTTTTGTCTGTCCGTTTGTTTGTTTGTTTGTTTGTCTGCGATGGCTAGCAAAATCTAGCCCATCTATAAGCCTGAAAATTTAGATTTAGGTAGTCCAAACCCTCTTCAGGTGTACCTCAGCCTCAGAATTTTAATATTTTTAAAATTAGAGTAGTTACTAGTAAATCTGCAGATCGGGAGCCTCAATGTCAGCTCTAAAAGTCATTGTTTTTTAATCTCACTTTTCATATTATTTAGTACCTTACAATCCGCAATTTAATTTTTTTTAATATTACAATTATTTATAGGCATATAAAATACTTCGGAGGTTTCAGAAGTTAGAAGCGTTAAATTAAACACGATTTATGCAATGATATTCTGAAATTCCTATGAACTTCTTATTCATGTAACTTTTTAGATAAAAAAAAGAAACTTGTATTAAAATAAATTCTTTATTTATGTCGATAGAAAACAAAAATAATTTATTTTGATAATAAAATATTGCAGCAAAATAATGCGAGTTACTTGAATTTTATTTGTTTGATATTCTTTGAAATATGTTTGCTAAGCAACTAATAAATTAAAGAGCAATGTAAAAAGAAGTGCATTTTAAAATTTGTAAAAAATAGGAAAATAAAATGTTTTATATTTCCCGAACAGATGCAAAAGAAAATTCCAATAATTTAAACAATTAATTTCTAAATTCTGATGAATATATCGGCAAATTTTCAAAGGTATTGGATATATTTAAAACCTCTATATCGAAAATTTAGCATTAATAATTTTATGTTTAAATCCATTATTCAAATTTGCGATTTTTATTTCAGTAAAAAATGAAATTTGAAAATCGTCTGCATTCCCACGGGAAAGCATTAAGACATAAAAAGAAATGTTCTGTATTTTTCGAACAAATGAACCAAATGTGACTAAAAACTATACAGCTGATTCCGAGTACCTCACCAACATACCCACCAAAAATCAACCTAATGGGACGATTTTTACGATTTTATCGGGGAACAGACAGACAAACAGACAGACAGAAATCGAAAACTTTTCCTGTCTCCACAGTGAACCTCAACTGACGTTTCGGCAAATAATTTAAAACTGATCAATGATCACAAATAAAAAATCACTCTTCTGAAGTCCGCGCGCGAATGCTCAGAAGCTCTCCGTAAATAGAAGAAACAAAGCACGAGTCCACCCGTTTCTTTTGTAAGTTTTTCTAAATTTGCCATGGACGAACGGCTGAAAATACAGAAAAACTGTCTGCATATTCTGGAAGAACGTACTTTTACGTCTCGAACGATTCCGTTGGTTTGAAAAAAATTCATATTTAACCCTTTCAAAAAATAATCAATAAGCATCTAATTCATGTTTTTTTATTTTTCTCCCGTTTTCTGAGCCTTGCATCCACCGGACTATAAAATATGCGGAAATAAACAAGTCATCAAATTAAACAGCTAACTTTGCCATTTTCAAAGCCCCCTTTAGTTTTTAAAAAGACGAAAATTAACCCTTCAAAAAAGTATATTTTCTGTATACCGTTTTGTGATTTTTTCGATTTTGGTGATTTTTAAAAATTTGCATCAGCGGTTCAGAGCAAGATACGAAAAACTAAAAATACCAGACAATATTTATATTTATTTTTGTTTTAATATCTGTATTTGTTTATGAAAAATTAAAATATTAACCCTTCGAAAAAAAATTCGCGCGCAGGACTCACTTTTGCGAATTCCGATTTTCTGAAATATATAAAAAATTGCATCGGCTTTCTAAAATAACCAAACAAAAAACAAACACACCTAAAGACATCTACGTGCTATCGGGTTTAGGCAGATACCTTTATTTATTTTTTAAAAATACGTTAAACCCTTCGAAAATGTTTTTTACCGGAAATCAATTTCGCATTATTATCGATTTCTACTATATTTAAAAATTCGAATCGGCGTTTATAAACAAGATACGAAAAACTAAAAATATCTGCATTCTTTTGCTTTTTAAAATCTGGTATTAGTTTTGAAAAATTTTAATTTTAACTCTCCGATAAAAATCATTTCGAAAACTCATTCATGCACTTTTCTTTTTTAGGCCCAGGTTTAAAAATCGGCATCGACTCAGGAAATGGTAATACAGACAAACAGTAGACTCTATATTACACGTTCATTTACTTCAAAACGCACCGTTGGGTTTCAAAAAATATCTACGTTAATCCTTTCGAAACCGATTATTTGCGTAACTTTTTTTCACGATTTCCACTATTTTGGCAATGTTTGTGGTTAAATTTCAATTCTACTTGGAAATTTGGTTGGGTCGAGTGTCCTGAAAAGGACTCTTCCAGAACAGATTGTGCCCCATGGCGTTGGAAGGTGGAACTACAGGAGTATCTCTGGTTCTATATGGGCCCGATTATGACGGGGTTTCGCTCATTCGACTTTATTTCGACAGCCGTACAGGTTTCAGTCACATTTGTATAGAACAGATTGCTATTGTTTTAGTTAGTAAATTAATAAGTTAATTTTAAGCCTTTTTTTTCGTTAGCCGGCCGCACGTGATAAATCGCGAAATAATCTTTACGGTTACAACTGTTTACGATTTACAAAAACAATAGGGTTAATTATGCACCAAACCACTCTCGTCAAATTATGCCAACGGACTGTGAAACTGCAACAACGAAATATTTTAAACACTAAGAAGAAGAATATGTAAATATAAAATTATGAGTATAATTATTGTTTTTTAAATGCTCTTTTATTAATAATATTAATATTAATATTAATAGTAGAAGTAGTAATAGTAGAAGTAGTAGTATTAGTTGGTGGTGTTCTAGAAATAATCGAAGGAAGAGACGAAAATAGTCTTATTTAAACGGAAAAATTGCTTTAAGCTGAATGGCAACATAAAATACAACGAACTAATTAGCGAACTGACAAATTCGAATGAATAAATTATTTCATCAATAGAGTCGCTATTGTATTCCTGCGTTTAATCCTGCTAGATTCAGTGTCATGATAAACAGAATGAATAAATTATGATTCAGAAACTGAGGTGGCAGTTCCTGTTCAATCGATTTCTCCTTAGAAGCAGGGACCATATTTTATTCATATGTTTGTTTTACTGACTTTAGAAAGCAAAGCACAGCTAAAAATGTGGAATATATGGTGTTAATGTAAATTTGCTTCGCTTTATTAGTCTTGCCAGTTAGTTTCTACTTTATAGGACTCATTTAAAGAAAGTTCAAGAATAGGAGATGTTTGGGAAATTTTAGGAAGTATATGATTGTACTCTACAGGGTGTCCCGAAAACATTGACCCCGGCTTTTATTCCTTAAATATTGATCATATAAACATATATTATAAATTACAAAGTTACGTAAAAAAGGTACAGAATTTTATGAAATCGATTAAAATTTTCAGGGGGATTAAATTTGAAGATATATTGCCCCCGTACAAAAAATTTCCTAGTGACAAAAATGTACCCCACACACTAATAATGTCATATACAAAATTTCAGCATTTCATCGTAAGTTTTTAGTTTTTTTACAAAAATCAAGAAAGGCGTACTTTTTTAATAAATAGTGCTGATGTAATCATTATAACATCTGTACTATGTTTCAATTCAATTATATTTTGAATATTTATTATGAAATTATTCAATATATTTCTACTACTAATTTTACTATCATATTTTAGTGTGTGTCTAAATTTTTGAGACAGCAATATCGACAGTTCTATCACTATATTATCTCTACTACGTTTCAGTTCAATTACATTTTGAGTATTTATTACGAAATTATTCCATATATTTCTAAATTTTTTGTTAATGTCATGGTTTTAAAAATAAATCTTATCACAAAATGTTTCTTTTGTGTGTGTAAGTGCTTTACGAAACGACTTTTGCATTTCTGTAAAAGATGAAATTGCACTCCTGCTACACATACAAGAACATCTCCTCATGTTTTTCATTTTTACTCCTGCAGAACATTTTCTATCTGCTGGAGGTTCGTTGCAGAACCTTGCAAAATATTCTGCTTTGAGGTACATACTCTGGCTGGGCAAGCCATAAGTGGACTTAATTATTCCCAGTATGTATCGGGCGCAATTTGTTTTGAAAAAATAATGACGGTAATGAATTACAGCTAATGAAATTTTCTATTCTACTTTTTTATTATATAGCATCAAAAGTTATGATGTTTTAACCTTATTTTTGTTTTATTCTAAAGTACATTATTTTTTTCCAATTAAATTTCATTTGAATTTAATAGTCTTAGAGTCCAGTTATCATTAATGTTGCCATTCTGTATTCTATGATTTGTGACATATCGTAATCTGAAATATATGCTAAAGTTTTCCCAAGATAAAACTGTAATTTATAATGGATGATACAATGGTGGGGTGGTTGGTCTAAACCAATATGGTCTATATGTGGAGTTATATTGATAGTTCAAATCTACAGAGTAATCCAAAAGGTGTTTACATCAAAGTTGAAACTTAAGTTTATCAGACTATATATATATGATAGATTATTTTTAACACAATTATTTCAAATTGGTAAAGCAATCATACAGGTTGTAATTTTCCAACTGGACGAAAAATGTCCGGGCCAGGATTCGAACCTGGGATCTCTTGGCTGAAGCCGCCACGCTCTACCAACTGAGCTATCCCGGTCGAATCTGGAGGGCATAATTCATCCAGTTAACCTTATTGATCATAGCATCTGGTCTGATATTTTAATCAGCTCAACAGAATAGACCGCAGGTAATGGAACTCCAGTAAACGCTGGATACGTGATTACAATAGATTATTTTTAACACAATTATTTCAAATTGGTAAAGCAATCATACAGGTTGTAATTTATGATGTTGTAATTATGATCAATAAGGTTAACTGGATGAATTATGCCCTCCAGATTCGACCGGGATAGCTCAGTTGGTAGAGCGTGGCGGCTTCAGCCAAGAGATCCCAGGTTCGAATCCTGGCCCGGACATTTTTCGCCCAGTTGGAAAATTACAACCTGTATGATTGCTTTACCAATTTGAAATAATTGTGTTAAAAATAATCTATTGTAATCACGTATCCAACGTTTACTGGAGTTCCATTACCTGCGGTCTATTCTGTTGAGCTGATTAAAATATCAGACCAGATGCTATGATCAATAAGGTTAACTGGATGAATTATGCCCTCCAGATTCGACCGGGATAGCTCAGTTGGTAGAGCGTGGCGGCTTCAGCCAAGAGATCCCAGGTTCGAATCCTGGCCCGGACATTTTTCGTCCAGTTGGAAAATTACAACCTATATATATATATTCAAATGAAATTTCTTGCCACTAATTGACACTACTGGGCTATTGAGTTCTGTCATATATGCTAATTAATCCACTTTGTTCTGGCATTAAATATAAGAAAAATAATAAAGGGTTTATCAAGGACAAAAAGTTTTTCTTCATGAATGTTATTTTGTAGACGTTCTATGCACATGTTATTGAGGAGTTTAATATCTGTTATAATTTGATAATTACGAGATTAGTTTTTCACTCGATTATAGCTTGATGTATTTGCAAGAATGTTATTTTTTTAAAGGTGTGATACTATTAATATTTCTTTCTTTATTTTCAGAGCTTTTTTGGACATTAATCCTGAAAAAGGTTTGGAAGCAAAGAAAACTCCAAAATCGTGTAATATAAATAAAGTCAGGAAGTTGATGACAAAACAAGCAGCATTTAGATGGCGTACTGTTTAAAATCTGTCTTATGTAAACTATGTACAGAATAAATAATTTCAGACTTTTTGAATTAAAATGTTTATTTTTGTTGGCTGTCTGATTTTTTTTTAATTATTTAAATACATGCTTGTTCTTAATATACGTGATGACATCTTTTAAAGATTTTTCTCTAACAGTGCTTAGAAGATCATTCCTTGTTATATTAAATATTTTCCTGAAATTAGGATTTATTTAGAGTTTTTTTAGTTTGAAAATTGTTGTAATTTGTTGGTTATTTCAGAGTGTTCTGAACATTTATAAATTAGTTATGTAACAAAAGGAAATTGATAAAGCAGGATTCTATCCTCTGTCTTTCCCAAAACACGAAAATCTGTATACTTCCCAGAATGTAAACATTCATTATTTAAGTTTCACAAATAGTTTACCTTTCCACAAATAGTTACCCACAAATAGTTAGTCCACAAATAGTTATTATATTTACCTTTCCACAAATAGTTTATTCTTGCTGTTGTACATTCAACCAAGATTTTTTCCTCCAATGATCCCGAACAATTTCACATTTTTTCAGATAAATGAATGTTTTACACCACCGCCAAGTAAAATGTTAACACAAAACTGAAGTGCCTTTGTGATATTTTAACAAAGGCAGATATATACTCTATTCCTGTATTATTAGCTAAAACAAAATTAATCTCACTTGTTCATCCAAACTTGGGTTTGGGTAGAAACCAAAAGAACCCAGGAATCAACATTCAAAAGAATATGCAAGCAGATAAAAAACAAAATGATCCCTAAAAAGCTTAAAACGAAAGTAATATTGAGAAAATAGAAATAATTGTAACATTTTGATATATTCATTAAATCATGTCTGTGATCTATTATTATGCAGTACTTTATTATACATCACCTTCCTCATTAGACTAAAAAACATCATGAATAAATTTATGAATGTATGTTATTATATGTTATTATATGTATGTATTATATGTTACGAATACATAATCGTAAATATTCTGAGTATGATATTAAATAAGAGATAAGTACTAACAAATTATTTCTATCTCCTTTTTTTTTTCGATATTTTTCAAAGGTGTGCATTATTGAGCTAAGAATTATATTTGATTTAGTGTTATGGTTTGGACAAATTCAGCCTCTGATTTGTAACAAATTTGATAAGTGTTTGTTACTCTGCCTGGTTAATATTGCTTAACTGTCTGATAATTTTTATTGTACTTAGATGTTGGAGAAAATTACTACGCTTGTATATAAAGTTTTAATAAACTGTTTTTTTTTTCAGAAATATTACGAAACAATCATGGTGAATAAAACTTACACACATGTCATTTTTCAATGCTAAATATAATTTTATTTTGTAAGCCGCATACAGTGTTGTAAATAGAAAAAGTATTTAACTGAAAAAGTTGCTAATTGTTTTTAAAAAATTGTATGCAAACCACCATATTTATGGAGCGGTAAAATAATTTTAGAAATATTATCAAGTTATAAATATATAGGCTGTCCAAAAAAAAGTCGTACAGTTTATTTTTGTATCTACATGAGATGGATAAATAATGTAATCTGCAAAATGGGGATTGGTTTTAATCATCTCCAAACGTCTTGGAGTTGCAGAGAGTCAAACATTGTGACTTACTTCACTTCGCATGAAATTCGAAAAGCGAAATCTGTTCAAAATTGGGAAATGTCTACAAACTAAGATTTAATGTGCCATCAATTACATCAACACATTATTATTAATCAATACATTTAAATATTAGATTTGTGGACATTATTCTCCAATCTTGATCAGATTTCATGTTTCGAATTGCATGGCAAAGTGAGGTAAGTCTTGATTTTTGGTCGTATTGAAACCAAACCTATTGGGTATAAGTAAAGGTGCAACAGTGATTATTTTTCAAGTTCGCTACCTTTCTATGGAGATTTTTGCAATTTATACTATTCACCTCTTATAAGAAATAAACTGTTACATTTTTTGACATCCCATGTGTACACAGTTACTGTTGGATGTAATCATGCACATTCTTGAAATAGTTATTTTATGCTCATTTACAGTCCTGATAACTACTGTAATTTACAGCGATATATGTGAATGACTAGGAAGTTATGGTCATTTACGCTTATTTACAATCTTGATATTACGGCCATATACGGTAATTTATAATCCGTATATTACTGTGATTTACGGTAAGATACGTTCTTGAAAGTAACGGTTATTTACGATCAGATACATTTTTGAAAGTTACTGTGATTTACGGTCAGATACGCTCTTAAAAGTTACTATGGTTTACGTTCAGATACATTCTTGAAAGTTACGGTCTAATACAGTTTAAATAGATAAAGGTACAAACTGTAATATTACAGGAAAATGCAGGAGTCTGTGCTGCCAAGCTTTTCCCGTAATCCAACTGTGAAATTTTTATCAGTGTACTTCCAATTTTACGATCATATTTTAGTGTGTGCAACAATTTTTGAGACAGCAATATCCATAGTTCTATCATTATATTATCTCTATTATGTTTCAGTCAATTTCCATTTTGAGTATTTATTATGAAATATTCCATATATTTCTACTTCTAATTTTACTATCATATTTTAGTGTGTGCCTAAATTTTTGAGACAGAAATGTCAAAAGTTCTACGTAATTGACGAAAAGTCAGTTGAGGCTCACTGTGGAGACGGGAAAAGTTTTTGGTTTCCGTTTGTTTGTCTGTATGTTTGTGTGTCTGTTCCGCGATAACTGCCGTAAAAATTGTCCTATTAGGTTGATTTTTGGTGGCTATGTTGGTGAGGTACCCGGAATTAGCTGTATAGTTTTTAGTTACATTTGGTTCATTCGTTCGAAAAATACAGAACATTTCTTTTTAGGTCATACTGCTTTCCTATGGGAATGCAGACGATTTTTAAATTTCATTTTTAACTGAAATGAAAATCGCATATTTTAATAATGGATTTAAACATCATAAAATTACTAATGCTAAATTTTCGATATGGAGGTTTTAAATATTCCAATATCTTTGAAAATTTGCCGATACACTCATTAGAAAATAGAAATTAATTGTTTAAATGATTGGAAAAATTTTTGCATCTGTTCGGGAAATATAAAACATTTTATTTTCATATTTTTACAAATTCTAAAATGTATTTCTTTTTACTTTGCTCTTTAATTTATGAGTTGCTTAGCAACCCTATTTCAAAGAATATCAAAATAATAAAATTCAAGTAACTGACACTATTTTGCTATAAAAATAAATTGTTTTTGTATTCTATTGACATAAATGAAGAATTTAATACAAATTTGTTTTTCTATCTAAAAAGTTACATGAATAAGAAGTTCCTAAGAATTTCAGAATATCATTGCATAAACCATGTTTAAATTAACGCTTCTAATTTCTGAAACCTCTTAAGTATTTTCTATGACTATAAATATACATGTAATATAAAAAAAAAAAATTGTGATTGTAATATGCTAAGTAGTATGAAAAGTGAGATTAAAAAACAATGACTTTTAGAGTTGACGTTGAGGCTCTTGATCTGAAGATTTAATAGTATAATAATAATCAATGCATCATCTAATAAAAAAAAAACTGCTATTGCGACAATTCGTCCTTTTTTTTCAATGAAAGGATGGGAAATAAAAAATGAAAATATATTTTGAGCTGAATGATAACATAATATAGAACGAACTAATTAGAGAACTAACAAGTAAGGCTGGAAAACATATTTTATAAACAATGTGTTTCGATTGTATTTTTGCGCTAATGTGTTATGCCTGCCTGGTAGGTACAAAACAAAAGGTGTATTTTGGGGGATTTCTTTAACAGGAAAATGAAACAAGGTATTTCAAAAACACTTTTTGTATTTTGTTTATTACACTTTAAAGGAAATAAACTGAT
The DNA here is from genome assembly GCA_963931845.1 of Maratus michaelseni. NCBI lineage: Eukaryota > Metazoa > Arthropoda > Arachnida > Araneae > Salticidae > Maratus > Maratus michaelseni. The sequence goes on along the minus strand of OZ007597.1, from coordinate 91,537,811 downwards.
TTTTGTAATAAAGAAATAAAGTTAGGTGTCCCTAAATAGACCCGTTCCCCGGAAACGGGGTCGTCCTAGTGACCGTCTACGGTGATCACTGTAACTGTGTCAAAATGTTATCTGAAATTATAAAAACGCATAATGTCCTTACTCCAAACACTTAAAATTATAGAGTAATCGTTTAGAAAAAATAGAAAATTTCATCAGATCACCAAATAGAACGATTACACTCTGGATAATATTGTTGTAAAAAGTCGTCAAAATTTGAGGAATATGGGTCGAGTTATCGAGATCACCGACTTTAAAAAGATAGTTTTGAGATAATCACGTTTAACGATGCAAGTTATGAATTATGTATGATAGAACATAGTAAATTAAAGCGGTGTGACTTTCTTAATTTTTTTTCAGATCGACTAGAAAATGTAACTGAATATTCTTTACAACTTGTACTTTTGGAAAATTCAATTTAAAAAAAAAGCATTTTTTAAAAGTTTGCAGGTAGGTATAACTCCTTAATCATACTAGATTCAGTATCATGATAAACAGAATAAATAAATTAGGTTTCAAAATTTAGTTGACAGTTCACGATCAATCGATTTCTCCTTAGAAAAGAGCATATTTTATTCAAGCGTTTGACTGACATTGGGGAACAAAAAAAAGACCTATAAAGGCGGAATATTTGGCAAATAATACTGTTTGGCCTATATGTGATCATTTGATTTGTTTTGGCTTTTTTTTTAATCGCTTTGCAATTCTTGTCACATAGTTGCTACTTCATCGAATTCATATAAACAAAGTATAAAAAAGGGAGAGGCTTGTGACATTTTAAGAAGCATAATCGACGCTCATTAATTCGAACTCTCAGAGACCGAGATAAAAGTTCGACTAAAAAAGATTTCGTGCTATCTACAAAGATAAAATGCTTATCTAACACTGTTAAAAATTTGCAGCAAACTGTCCAGTCATTTGACCGTTTTTACAGGAAATGTTTAAATAACCGTAATTTAACTCTATTCTGACCATAATATGGTCAGAATAGAGTTAAATTACGGTTATGTACCCATTTTCTGTAAAAACGGTCAAATGACTGGACAGTTTGCTGCAAATGTTTAACAGTGTAATATTAGAAAAAGATACATTTTCTATAATCCAAAATGTTTACAACGTATTAAGGCATGTTATAACTTTTTTTAAAAATACCTAAAATTTCTCGACTTCTTGCAATTTTTTTAGCGCAATTACAGTAATAATAATGGGGTTCTTTTTTGCAAATGAAAGAGTATATCTTAAAGTTTTAAAAACAATTTTGTATTTGGAAAGTGGTTGAAAAATGGTCCTCTGGTGGCCTTTAATACAGGGGTGTGCAAAAATTGAAGCGTTCTACGGTACCAGATGAAACGCGGAATTTGCTTATCTGTAACAAAACCCAAAAAATAAACATTTAAAGTTACGATATTTTGTTGTCCTTCTCGGATGGGTTTATCGATTTTTCGATCCTGAAGAAAATGGCGGCCATTCAAATTTCTAGTTGTCGATTACAAACATTTTCGGATTTAATCCGCGCAAAAAAATACTTACAATTCGAATATTGAAAAACGCGTCCATGAGGGACTACAAAATAGGCAGTAGTAAAATAAGCAATATAGTAATAGTAAAATAAGTAATAGTAAAGCAATAGTAAAATAAGCAGTAATACACTGCCGCGCATGCGCGGTAGTGTATTACTGCTTATTTTACTGCTTATTACTGTTAATTTTGCGGTATAATACTGGCAGCTGGCGTGCCAGTATTATGCTGTAAAATCAACAATTTTTTTTTGCAGTTTTGTTATTTTGGTTTTCATTATCAATCCGAATTTTTTTTGGAGAAATAGGGCCGAAAATTAAAATTTTTAAAGTCGATTAAAATAACCAAATTAGTACCAAATTAGTACCAAATTTATTTGAATTTAAATAGGATTCGGAATAAATTGAAATCGTTTCGGATAATTCATCAAATGAAAGTTTAGAGCAATTCCCAATTTTCTACAGCTAACTTTACTTTCAAAAGATTGATTTATTCTGCTCTTTTATTGAATTTCTTATCTCATTAAAAAAATTCTTAAAAGTTAAAGTTATGTAAGTTTCCAAGCTTAACAGAAATTGTCTTTTAATGAGCTTTTTCTTTGCTTGGAGGCTTTTCAGTGAAAAGGGTGATTATTTTTTACTTTTTTAATAAAAGGTTGGTTATTTGTTACGGCCGATTATGTACACTAGGGATATAAGCCGGTTTTGTAATGAAAGTGCTAGTTAAATCCATATAAGTAGTTTGTTGATTATAAAACTTTAAGAACTTAAGAAGACAAATATAGTTTTAACTTTTAACTAGTCAGGAGTCTAAATAAAATAACTTATTAAAACATTTATCTTTTAACACAATAAGCTAATAAACAGTTTTATTCTATCAAAAATTTCTAAAATTTAAGAAAACAAATGTACACGTTGTTTGTGTCATATAATTCCCTAATTAAATGATAAAAATATTAAAAATATAGATATAGTATGAATTTAAAATTATTAAATAATATAAATGCTTTTTATGGGAAGAATATTAGCATCGTGTGTGATTTAATAACGCCAATAATCCTATTTACAAATCTCCAATTACAAATCTTCAAAAATTAAATTTATATAATATTTATAAGTTTCAAAATTTGCGATAAAACGAAATTGGTTGCTTTAGGCCTTTACCACTGTCGATTTGACATCAGCGCTACTTACGACATGTTTTTACTTTATAGTATGAATATAAATGCCATAAAATGAAACTTTCTGTAATGTGGTACTTATTTCTCATTAGAAGCATTATTTTAAAATATTTATCAACACCAGAAAACGGTACAGTATACTTAACCTCATAATACGCAAAGCAAGACACGAAATATAGCTGTGGTGAATAATCCGTCTATAATACGTACCCTACTTTGTAGGTTTATAATTCTGAAAAAAAAAATGCGCATTCTATAATAGTAATTAAGGTAATTAGAAATATTAAAAACAGACTCTCTAAAACTCTTTAACAAAAACGCAGTATCTATGAATTTATTCTTATGACTGTCATGCAACCAACATCCTTCCAACCCTTTTTTTAAAAGTAAACAGAAGTGAAGAGAAGACGGAAGGAATGGTGGTTCGTTCGGAAGAGTAGGATGTGGGAATGCATCCGAGTATATTTTGGTTGTATTAAGAAGTAATGTGGTTTGGTGGAATTTTTATGGATATTAGTGAAAATGTATAAAATGTAAATATTATTGTAAATACCAGCTTTCATATTTAATAAACTGTGTATTTAAATTTTAAAAAGAAGAATCGGTGCGTCATTCGGCTGTCATGATATTACAATGACTATATCTTAATCGTTTCACATTTAATTCCTATATTCATGTAAAAATAATCTATACTAATATTAAAAAGAAACAATGTTTGTTTGTATACTTGTTTGTATGGGGTAATCCCTGGAACCACCTGGATCGATTTAAAAAATAATTGTGGTAATATGTTGTTGACAAATTTGCTCCAACATGGGCTATATTTTGTGTGTGTATAACAATCCCCTAAAGGGGTGAAGAAGCAAAATAACTGTGTTGTTAGGGCTAGAAACTTGAAATTTGGTGTGATGGTTACTTTTGAGATATAAATGCTCTCTAAGAACGGTTTCTGAAAAAAAAAACGAAATAAAAAAGGCTGAAATGAGTAGAAAACGTTCTAAAAATGTTCTAAATTACAATTTATTTGGAACTGTTGGTGCTAGAAACTTGAAATTTGACATGATTGTTACTTTTAGGACATAAATGCTTTCACATAAGTGTTGTTGAAGAAAACGCAGTGTAAAAGGCTGCAGGAACAAAATAATGTTCTAAAATTGCGATTTGTGTAACACTGTTGCGACTAAAAACTTGAAATTTGGCATGGCAGTCTCTCTTAAGATGTAAATATTCCCAATGAACGGCTTCTAAAATATTCAATATTTAAAAGGGTGAAACGAGCGGAAAATGTTGTAAAACTGTTTTATATTGCAATTAATTTGGAACTGTTAAGACTAGAAACGTGAAACTTGACATAACTGTTACAATCAAAACGTAAATACTCGCAACAGAACAATTTCTAAAAAATGTAAAAGTGTGAAGAAACACAAATCAATCTAAAATAGCAATTTTTGTGGTACTGCTAGATCTTAAAAGTTGAATTTTTGCATGGCGGCTACTTTTGAGATATAAATGCTCTCTACGAATGGTTTCTAAAAAAATCGAAATTTAAAAATGTGAAATGAGTAGAAAACGTTCTAAAAACGTTCTAAATTACGATTTATTTATAACTCTTGGTGCTAGATACTTAAAATGTATAATAAATCTAGATTTCTTTTCCCCCAAAACAATCGAAAAGCCTCTTGAATTTTAAATGCAACACAACAGGTTTACACGTAGATAGTACTTAAAATTTTATTTAATCCCTGCAGTCTTCATGCATGTAGAAGTAAAACACAGAAACGTTGTGGCAAGTTGCTAAGAAGCATAATTTCCACACAATAGTTCTGTGACTTTAATTTAAAGAAAAAAAATCAAACAAGCTGTCGAAAAAAGTCACAGATATGCAAATTAATATTTTCAAAAAGACATATGTTCATTAAAAAGTAAAATAAATATAAAATTAATTTTAATGCTTGCTATTTATTGTTACGCGTCTAAGAATGGAAATAATGTGACTTAGCAATCTGAAAAAATACTGAGAAATAGCATAAATCATGGGTTCCCAAACTTTTAGACCGACGTACCACTAAATCGAAGTTAATACTTCCGGGTACTACCAGATTATCAAACGTAATGCTAATATAGGAAAAACTGTGAAAGTGGGGCTTCCCATATTTCTAAGTTTGATCGATTTCAAATCACCATTTTAAATAACTTTACTGTATTTAAAAAAAAAAAACTTATTTCTATGAAACAGAAAGAAACTTACAAATTCGGTACAGAAGAAGAGAAAAATTTGAATTGACAAACTTAAATAAATAATAAATTATGTTCCAAATAAAATTTCAACACAAAAAAACAAGAACGAAAAATCATGCGTCAAGCATAGATTATGTAGCACTTTCCAACGCTTCCAAAATAATTTTACAAAACATACTGTTTAATAAGCTAAAAGATAACATCTAAGTAAACAATTTGGAAAACGCATAACATATTTAAAAACATAATTTCAGGAATTTCCAACAGATACAATATTCGGAAAAATATCCGAATACTTTTATTCAGCCCTGTATATGATCTACAGATTTGTATATGCTAGGATGCTAAATTTTAGTTTAGTTAGGAAACGCGTAGCACAGTTTAAAATTATCTTTCTGGAGTTTCTGTCAATAAACGGAAATGTGTTCGCGAACTTTTGTGCTGCCCTGTATAGGATCTACAGAATTTATACACACCACGTAATAGACAGAAAGCGAGTTAAAATTAAAATCGCGTTTAGTAACTTAAAACGCACTTCCAGGAATTAGTGTTAACAGCCAGTGGAGAATTATTTTGTGTGTCCCTGTAAATGAACGATGACTGCTATACACACACTATTCTGTAGTAAGCCTCTTGTAATGCACCTTAGTGATATATATATAAATTTCAATGCGTTTAAAATAGTGAAACATTATTTAAATAAACCGCAGACGATTTTTCTCCATGGACGTCATGTAACGGAATTCTTTTGGCTGTCCCTGTAAAGTAAACTACTATAAGTGCTATGCACACCCTATTCCATATTAAGCTTCTTCTAATGCACCTTAGTGATATATATAAATTTCAATGCGTTTAAAATAGTGAAACATTATTTAAATAAACCGCAAATGATTTTTTCCCATAGACCGCAATGTAACGGAATTCTTTTGAGTGTCCCTGTAAAAAAACTATAACTGCTACACACTTCCGTTGAAATAGGGAACATGCTATAGATAACGACAATAACATATAAAAATTGCAGAGCAATCCGAGCATATTTACGGGAGTTAGAGCACGGCCAGACGGCCAGACGGCAGACGGCCATCCGGCCAGACAAACCGAAGTCATAAGCACTTTTCAACTAGGTTGGAAAGTGCTAAAAAGAAAAAAAAATGCTTTTTTTTTCTTATTTGAACAAGCTTCTCCTACTTTCACGGATTCAGACTTTACCTTCAGATAATACAATTTAAAAAACACGTTTCAAATACTTTTTCTGCTGATTAAAACTGTTTTATTGATAGTAAATTTTTTTATTAGGTCTTTATTTACAAATTAAAATTTTATTCCCGCAAAATTGTAATAATTATATGTGTTTAATTCTGGAAAACTTGCTGTATCATAAGCAGAGTGTGTGGATTTCAGATACTTTGCTATAACAAACATTTCTAGTAACAAAAACAACAACTAAAAGCGTTTACAGTTCCTAATTTTTCTTCGAAAATTTCCAAAGTGATAAATTGATGCCATTTTGATTTTATGATAATATTATGCTGGTATTTCATTTTACGTACCATCATCGCACTTTCCGTATCAGTAGCCAGAGCTTTATGTACCAGTACTGGTACGCGTACCATAATTTGAGAACCCCTGGCATAAATGAATAATTCTAATTATATTAAAAATAGTTCGTTCTGCAATTTTAGAACGCTTTTTGTTCCTTCATCCCTTTACATTTCACATTTTTATTATGCTATTTCATTTAATCCCTATGGTCTTCATACATGTAGAAGTATAGAATACAGAAACCTGGTCGTTGTGGCAAGTTTCCAAGAAGCAAAATTTTTATTAAATAATTCTGTGATTTTGATTTTTTTTTTTTAAAGGAAAGAAAATTCAAACAAGCTGCCGAATTGGACACAAAGACAAGTTATGCAAAAGACAAGATATGCAAATTAATCTTTTCAAAAAGATATATGATCATTTAGAAGTAAAAGACACATAAAATTAATTTTAATGCTTGCCATTTAATTGTTATGCATGTGGGAATGTAATTAATGCGACTTACACCCAGAAAAAGGAATTGATTAAAACAACAAAACATGTTTTGTTGAGTACATTTTGGTTGTTTTAGCAAAATTTTTAGTTGAAGTAAAAAAATTGGTTTTGTTGCTTGGACAAAAAAACATCGTTAACACTCTTAGAAAATTTTTAAAAAAATTCATCAATTTTACTTGAATTAACAAAATCTGTTTTTTTAATTTTACAATAATTTTGTAATTCCAGCAAAAAGTTTGTTGTTTTTGCAAAATTTAAATTGTCGAGTTGTAGCCATAACTCTCTCACGTATCTCGATTTATTTGACTTATATAGCTATATAATTAAAGGATTAACATAATTTTTGGATAATTAAAACTTTTTTTCATTGGGACGGACCAAGGTAGTTTTACAAATCCCCCCGTCCCATTTATTACTTTCTTCTATCTTTACAAGAAGAAAGTATTGGAATCATAAAAAATTTCAACTTCCGGTTTCCGACGGATTTTAGAAGGTCCTGATCACGATTTGACTGTTTTTAGAAAATGACTGTCAATAACTCTATCTGTCTGTATGTGACAAAAATTTTTAAGGGCGCTCTATCTCAAGAACTAATGCACGGAAATTAATAAAACTTTATATTCAGTTACTTCCTGATATAAATTGTTGCTGATTAGTTTTTGTGTAAATCGCGCAAGAGGTGGCGCTGCTATGTTGCATTTTTCGCGATTTCTGCAATAGCTCTATCTCATTTTCAGCAGTGAATTACGCCTGTGATCTTTGAATAATAACCAGTGAATTTTTATCCTGCTTTTTGTAGGCGTAATTCACTGCTGAAATTGAATTAAAAATTAACTATGTGTTGCCGTATGCTGGGCTTTGTATTGTCGTCTCATGTTTGCTGCAGAAATTTACGTGCTCCTGATGACATTTCCATGTTGTGCTGCGGTTTCAGCCGTTCCGACATATATAAGAGTGAGAAATGCCGAGCTCAGATATCGTTCCTTATAGCTCAGTGGTAGAGCCTCAGAGTGCTGTTTTGAGGTCCCGGGATCGGCTTGGCCACTTTCTCGGTTTGCACTTTTAAAAAAGCAGGATAAAAATTCACTTATTATTATTCAAGGTTTACAGGCGTAATTCACTGCTGAAAATGAATTAAAAATAGTTAAAATTGGTTCATTTAACAAATGTTTTTGTAGTATAAACAAAACAGGTTCGTAATATAACATATTTTATTATTTAAACAAACAAAATATATTTTGTTGAAAAAAGAAAATAGATTGTTAAAATAACACATAGCATATATCTATGTAACAAAAAGAATTTTGCTAATTCAAATAAAATTGAACTATCTTACTTAAATTAACAAAACATTTTTTTGCTTACGATACAAATTTTTTTTTTTGGAATTGCAAAAAAAATCAACAATGTTTTTTTTTTTGTTGATTCAAACAAAATTTCCACTGACCCATACTTAAACGAAAAGTTTTGTTGTGTCAACCAAATTTTTGTTGATTCAACAAAACTTTTTTCTGGGTGTAACCGTCAGAAAAAATACTCAGAAATAGCATTAACGAATAATTTAAACATATTTCACGTAACGTAACATTTTTCTGCCGGTCGCATAACATAAATAATTTTTATGATTGAGATATATATACATTAATATATATTTTATGCAACATATCATTTTTTTTAATTGATGAGATTTCTGTCTTTTTTCTTAGACTAATGTCTTATTGTCCAGTAAAGTAACGTAATAGAAGCTCGTAGTGTAATTGTTTTTCTATTTTTTACCATTTAAAAGATGTATTATTTGTCAGCATGAATTTTTAAGCTTTTTTTTTTTTACATTTTTCACAAAAATATAGTTTTCTTGCCTTAACAACGCGAAAGTTTCTAGCACATTCGCGGACTCATTTTTAAACGTACACTGCAAATCTTTATACACTTTTTAGAACACTTATTTTGTCACATTTTTTAGAACACTTTGAAGTGCACTTTTTGCAACAGTTTTTACATTACTTCTTTTGTTCAGCACACTTTCTTGTGCACTTTTTGAAAGTGATGATTTGACAAGTGTGCCCAAATGTGTTCCTAAGTTTAGATTTAGCAGAAATCCTGAGCAGAACACTTTCGGTATACTTTTAAAACACATTCTTTGTAGCGGAGCATATTCGGAACACATTAAAGGAACACATTCAGTACACATTAAGGTAATTGGAACACTTCTTTTTAATCAAAATATTCCAAATGCGTTCCCAATGTGTGATGGGAATTTGCAGTGTAAAAGCATGAAATCGCCAGTCATGGATACTGAATTGAGTTAACATTTTTCATTTTTCGATAAATATCTATTACATTTTGAGTTATAATCGGTTTCTATCAGAAACAAGTAATATATATATATATTTAAGTCAATTCCTACTTTTTAATCATAAATATATAAAATAAACCCGTGCAGCCTTAATGTACCACGTTATCTTTATTGAACATTATTTTATAATCATCGTTGTGGTATTTTATTTCTGTAGCATCACTCATTTGAGATAAATCTTTCATTTCATTTATGAAAACAATGGGAGGAATTTTTTTCTCCCATTTAAAACTAAAATTAATTAATTAAATTTAATGAATGAATTAATATTTGAAAAAACTGTATTAACATCAATTGTCATCCACAACAAGTTAAAATAAAATTATTTGAACTTGAGTGGATGAATAGAAAATAGTTTATTAACGATTGGAAATTTGAACAAGGTATATATAGAGAGAGTGTGCGCTAATAGTAGGAATTTAAAAAAAACAATCTCGTACTGCCGGTCTCAAAATATAGCTTAAAACGTCGATTTTGACAGTATATTTTCTGATAGATATATACTTTTACAGACTAAAACAGGAATGCCGTTTGATTTCTTAGTATCGGAATGAAGAAACTTCCAAATTGAATGAATTTTAGTGTAAAATGTTATGGCGGTAACGTTTAAGATGTAAATGCTATCTAAGAACGGTTTCTAAAAATTTAAAATTCTCGAAGTTTAAAAAGGTGAAATGAGCGGAAAACGGTCTAAATTACGACTAATTTGGAATTGTTAGGGATAGAAACTTGAAACGCATAATAAAACTAGATTTCTTCTCCCCCCCTCCCCAAACAATCGAAACACCTCATGTAATTTAAATGCAACACCACGGGTTGCCACAAAGGTAGTATTTAATATTTCATTTAATACCTACATGCAGAAGTAGATTACAGAAACCTCATCGTTGTGGCGAGTTGCCAAGAAACATAATTTTCAGTAATTATTACTTTGATTTTGATTAATTTTCAAACAAGCCGTCGAAAAAGTCAGAGATATGCAAATTAATCATTTCAAAAAGAAATATATTCATTTAGAATTGGAAACAAAATAAATTCCATTGCTTGCCATTTATTGTTATGCGTCTAAGAAAGTAAATAATATAACATAGGAATCCGAAAAACTACCAAGAGATAGCATAAATGAATAATTCTAATTATCATAATAATAATTCGTCCCGCAATTTTAGAACTTTTTTGTTCCCGCATCACTTTACATTTAGAATTTTTTATTATGCTATTTCATTTAATCCTTATAGTCTTCATGCATGTAAAAGTAAAGTACAGAAACCTCATCGTTGTGGCAAGTTGCCAAGAAACATAATTTTTACTAAATAATTCTGTGATTTTGATAAAAAATGAAATAATTTTCAAACAAGCCGTAGAAAAAAAGTTACAGATATGCAAATTAATCTTTTCAAAAAGACTTTTCAAAAGTTCATTTAAACGTAAAAGATACAAAATAAATTTTAATATTTGCTATTTATTGTTATGCGTCTAAGAATGTAATTAATGTGACCTAGCGAAATGATAAAATATTGAGAAATTGCATAAATTAATAATTTAAACATATTTCATGTAACACAACTATTTCCTTATTGTTGCATAATATAAATATTTTTTATGGTTGAGATATCATTTAGATATATTTTATGCAACATATCAACTTTTTATTGATGAGATTTCTGGCCATGTATCTCAGACAAGTATTTTATTCATTGCAAAGTATAATATCATCTCAAAGTGTAACTATTTTTTCCTACTTTTAAGTATTTAAAATATTTATTGTTTATCAAGATGAATTTTTAAGTTTTATTGAACTCTGTTTTCAAAATATAGTTTCTTTAGTTCGACAATGCGAAAGTTTCTACCAGATAATGTATATTTATTACACTTTGAGATATAACCAGTTGCTATCAGATGAAAACCAATCTCGGACTGTCAGGTCTCGGAACATGGCTTAAAACGCCGATTTTGACAGTATTTTTTCTGAAATATTTTATAGAAAAAAGAAAAACGCAATTTTATTTCTTTGTATCTGAATGAAGAAGCTTGGAAATTGAATGAATTTCAGTGTAAAAATGATTTCGTGAATGTGTCAGAAAATGAAGAGTTTCGATTTGAGAACAGTCTTAACTTGCCTTCTAAGACGCATTTCCGTCTTGCAATTGTTTTATACGTCCACGCATAACTTTTTGATGGATTTATAACCATCTCAGATATCATTAACTGATTTCAAAACAGGAAGCAATTCAAGGACACAAACATTTAAACACGTAAATAAATACATTAAGTGATAATAAATCATTCTATAATGAACAAACTTTTCTATTTTAGCCAAATCATCCTACTCAAGATAAACAATGATATTAATAAGTGAAATATGTTCGCGAAATTAGTTTTAATATCAACCCACGCATGCTGCGTCTGTCTGACGTCATCAAAAGAACTCTGACTCAAAAAACTATATTTATTATTAAGTTAGTTGCCCTTTTTATCTCAATAGAGAAATATGTAATAATTTTAATCTGTTGCTGCAAAAGGCAGCTGTATGTAAAATGTTAATTGAAAATATTAAGTCAAAATTTTAAATATAATTCTCCATTACAAAAATGATGAAGTCTCAAGTGTGGACTCAATATAAATAATATAATTCATTTAACCAACACTTTTATGTTTTTAACACTTTAGCTTTGTAATAAATGGATTACCCACCGCAGTTAACAAATGTATACCAAGCCGAAGTATGAGGAATACTGCTGCTGAAGAAAGATAAAGGTAAGAAATTACCTATATTATTATATTAATTGTGTTTTCATGGCCAGAATGATATCTATTTATTTATCTAAGTATTACCGCGCGTAACCTACAGCGCAGAGCTGAGGCGGCTTTTTTGCCAACATTTTGATTATGAGACTGAAAAAGTCTGATATTTTAGTAGATAAATAATACTTGTGAAAAGAAAAAAAACTACTGGCCATACATGTGTGCACATTAAAAAGAAATTGAAAGTTATTGAAAATATAGTTAGTTATTTGATGATGAAATAAATATTGTGCATTTTTTGTTGATATATATGAAATGTGAAACAATTGAAGAAAACTAGATATATATAAGAAGTTTTATATAAAATAATAAAAGAGCAATTCCTCTTTAACGACAAAACTTAAATAACTAGTAAAATGGCCGCATCACGTGAGATACAGCCTGTAGAAAAACTTAACGCAAGTAACTACAGTAATTGGAAATTTAAAACTGAAATGTTACTGATTAGAGAAGACTTATTCAATGTAATTACCGAAGATAGGCCCACGCCAGTCACAACTGACTGGGAAGAGAAAGACAGGAAGGCAAGAGCCATAATTAACCTATCAATTGACGATTCTCAAATCGTTCATGTTAACGGGCTTAACACAGCTAGAGACACTTGGAACGCACTTAAAACCATACACGAACGGGCGAACCTCTCTAGTAAATTATTTTTGTTAAGAAAGCTCTATGGAGCCAAGCTCCAAGAAAACGGGAACTTAATCAAACACATAACATACATTCTAGAATTAATTGACAAACTTTCAGCGATCGGGGAAACAATTAGCGACTCCCATCTTTCAGCTTTATTGCTGTGTTCGCTACCCCCTAGTTATAATACGTTAATTACTGCCCTTGAAACGCGAAATGAGGACGAGCTCACACCACAATTTATTAGAAGTAAATTAACAGATGAGTACAACAGAAGGGTTGAAAACACAGACCAGGGTGAAAATCCATCAAAAGCGTTTAAAACGCAGAAAAGATTTCCTAATGATAACTTTAAAAAAGATAAACAGTGCACGTATTGCAAATTGAGAAATCACACGTACAGAGAATGTTGGCATTTGAAAAATCGAAACAATCACCCAAATACACAAAAACAACAAACATACAAAAATAAATATTACTCATCATCGTAGTGTTATCAACAATCGGATAACCAGATAGGAAACACTGACCGCGAATCAGTAAACACGAGAAATTATAGAACGGAAACAAAACCAGATAAAGGCAGCGACGCAGCCTTTCTAATAGACAAAGCAGGAAAACAAACCTGGATTATTAATTCTGGTTCATCTTCACATATCCTAAACAATAAAAATGAGTTTACTAAGTTAAATGACACAGAAAAAACAGCCGTCATAATTGCCAACGGAAAAACTCTAAACTCGTTAGGTACCGGAGAAACTACATTCACGACAAAAACATCCGATGGAGGCATAAATAAAATTACGTTAAAAGAAGTGTTATATGTACCGGAGCTAGAATCTAATTTAATTTCAGTTAGTAGAGCCACAAAGAATGGATATAAATTATTATTTGATAAAGATAAATGCACGCTGTCACGAAATGGGAAAATCTATTTGGAGGGCAAAAATGAAAAATAACGTATACGAAGTTGAATTATTAGAAAATGCAAATAGGAATATAGTAAATATGGCACATGAATGCAAAAATAAAAACTGCCTGGAACTTTGGCACAAACGCCTAGTGCATAGAAATTATAATTCCATAAAGGAAATGGTTAAAGACGACTTAGCCTGTGGCATAAAACTAAATAATTGCAATCATGGAACAACATGCGAAACATGCATACAAACAAAAACAACCGATGCTCCCTATCCCAAAACAATGTCTAGGAACAAAACAGGTAGAGTACTCGATCTAGTGCACACGGACGTATGCACAGCGATAGGAACCCCCACAATAGGTGGTAAAACAATGTTTGTAACTTTCATTGACGACTACTCAAGATTTACTGTAATATACTTATTAAAAAATAAAGATGAAGTACAGGATAAACTAATCGACTATATAGCTATGGTTCGAAACCAGTTCGGGATATATCCGAAAGCAATAAGATCCGATAACGGGGGAGAGTACATAAATAGAGGGATAGAGGATTACTTAAGAAAAAGGGGCATTAAACATCAATTAACAGTGCCGTATTGTCCGAGCCAAAATGGCATTGCAGAAAGGAAAAATAGGTCGCTATTAGACATGACTAGAAGCCTACTGAGAGAAGCAGATCTGCCACAAAGATTTTGGGGAGAGGCAATTAACACCGCGAATCATTTACAAAATCGCTTACCAACAAGATCGACAAATAAGACCCCGTTTGAGCTATGGTTTAATCGCAAACCGAGTTTACACTATTTGCGAAGATTCGGGTGCAAAGCTTACGTATATGTGAATAAACAACATCGAGAAAAATTGGACGACAGGGCTCAGGAACGGATTTTTGTAGGATACGATAACAACTCAAAGGGATATCGCATATACACAAAACAAAATAAAATTGTAATTGGCAGAACAGTGAAATTCATGGAAAATAGTAAAATTAACCTAAAAGAAAGCAAAGAGACAGAAAACTCATATGACGACAAAAATTACATTGAGACAGAGCTAAACAACAAAACCGAAGAACCAACCGCGTCCAAACAACCGACCAATGAACCAAGAAGATCCGAAAGAATGAACAGGGGGGTACCACCAAACAGATATGTCTGTTATGTAAAAAATAATGATACAATAGAACCGAGTAGTTGGAACGAAATACTGGAAATAAATAATCCCAGAGAAAAAGAAAATTGGCTTAAAGCCACACAAGCGGAAATAAATTCGTTGAGAAAACACAACACATGGGAATTAGTGGATCCTCCACCTAACAAAAAGGTTATAGGTTGCAAATGGACATTCAAAAAGAAATTAGACAGTCCCGGAAACACTCAAAAGTACAAAGCACGTTTGGTAGCCAAAGGGTTTAGCCAAAAATACGAGGAAAACTATGACGAGACTTTCGCCCCAGTAGTGTCACAAACAACTGTGAGAACATTTTTGGCAGCAGCCGCATATAAGAAATTGAACGTGAGACACATAGATATAGATACAGCTTTTCTATACGGTGAGTTAGAAGATGAAGTCTACGTGAAGCAACCGGAGGGTTACATTGAGAAAAATAAAGAAAACAAAGTCTGCAAATTAAAAAAATCCATTTATGGACTAAAGCAGGCAGCGAGAACTTGGAATAAAAGAATAGAACAATCTTAAAAAAATTGAATTTCCAACAAAGCACAGCGGACTCATGTCTATACACACGAAAAGAAAACAACATCACAACATATATAATAGTCTATGTAGATGACATATTAATAGGCGGTGAAAACGAATCAATTGAAAAAATAATAAAAGCTTTAAAGCAAGAATATGAATTAAAAGACCTTGGGGAAGTATCCCACTATTTAGGCATGGAAATAAGAAAAACACAAAATGGATACAAATTAAATCAAAGGTTAAAAATAGAAGAACTCGCAAGAAAATTCAATTTAGAAAACGCAAAACCAATAAGCACTCCCATGGATGCCGGTTTTCACAAATTAGAGGACGACGAAAATTTAATGCCTAACAACACAAAATTCAGACAAGCGATAGGATCATTGTTATATATAGGAACCACTACACGTCCAGATATATCAGCTGCCGTTAACATCCTCAGCAGAAGATGTGAAACTCCACGTTTTAAAGATTGGAACGCTGCGAAACGGATAATTAGTTCTCTAAACATCACAAGAAACCTGAACCTCACATTGAATACAAATCAAGAACCACAACTCATCGGTTTTTCTGACGCTGATTGGGCAGGAGACACAAAAACCAGAAGATCGACTACTGGAAACCTTTTCATGCTGGGAAATAGTCCGATACAATGGTACTCGAAAAGGCAAAATTGCATTGCCTACTCATCGGCAGAAGATGAATTCGTTGCTGCAGCTAGTGCAGGACAGGAAATTGCATGGCTAATAAAACTATTAGCAGACCTGGACTTACAACAAAATTTACCAGTAAAACTGTACGAAGACAACCAGAGCTGCATCAAGATGGTGGAGAACGAAAAATTCTCAAAGCGAACCAAACACATAGACGTTCGCTATCACGCGATAAAAGAAATGAAAGAAGACGGTATACTAGATCTTCGTTACTACCCAGCACAAGACATGACAGCAGACGCCCTGACCAAGCCACTGGGCAAACCACAGTTTGTGAAACATCGAGAATCGATGCAACTATTACATGATGCATCTGAGATGGTTAAGGAAGGGTGATGGATTTATAACCATCTCAGATATCATTAACTGATTTCAAAACAGGAAGCAATTCAAGGACACAAACATTTAAACACGTAAATAAATACATTAAGTGATAATAAATCATTCTATAATGAACAAACTTTTCTATTTTAGCCAAATCATCCTACTCAAGATAAACAATGATATTAATATGTGAAATATGTTCGCGAAATTAGTTTTAATATCAACCCACGCATGCTGCGTCTGTCTGACGTCATCAAAAGAACTCTGACTCAAAAAACTCTTTTCATTATTAAGTTAGTTGCCCTTTTTATCTCAATAGAGAAAGATGTAATAATTTTAATCTGTTGCTGCAAAAGGCAGCTGTATGTAAAATGTTAATTGAAAATATTAAGTCAAAATTTTAAATATAATTCTCCATTACAAAAATGATGAAATCTCAAGTGTGGACTCAATATAAATAATATAATTCATTTAACAAACACTTTTATGTTTTTAACACTTTAGCTTTGTAATAAATGGATTACCCACCGCAGTTAACAAATGTATACCAAGCCGAAGTATGAGGAATACTGCTGCTGAAGAAAGATAAAGGTAAGAAATTACCTATATTTTTATATTAATTGTGTTTTCATGGCCAGAATGATATCTATTTATTTATCTAAGTATTAGCGCGCGTAACCTACAGCTCAGAGCAGAGGCGGCTTTTTTGCCAACACTTTTGACAAAACATAACTCCGATGTTTATTTGGGGGGCTCGGCCACGGCCTACTCCAGTTATCTGGGATACTGAAGTAGGCCTTGGCTCGGCCCCCCTGCTCGCTACACTCACCAACCCCCTGCGTAATCGCGCTCTAGCTAACCCCAGACGTAATCGTTTCGCCTTTCCATTCTTGATCGCCTTGTGATCCCTTATTATTCTCCCTCGTTTAACATATATGAAGAATCTGGAAAATCCCTTGCTCGTTTAATATATATGAATTTGGCGACAGTAATTTGGTCGACAGGATAACTAACAAGTACCAATTGTATGTATAGTGTTACGAATATTGTAAATAGTTAGTGTTTGTGCTTAAAAATAATGTAAATAGTTCAATTAAGCTCTATTCATAAGCTAATATTAATTTTTGTTGCATTGCAATATCTCAATTTGTTGATTTTTTGCAAGCGAGTAAACGCTATTGGATTTCAATGGGAGTCTGTGGAAATTTGGCGAAATACTGAAAATAGCGCCAAGTTGGCGCCACTTTTGGCAACTAATTTTGACCGCCAAATTTGGTGATGTATCGCCAAGTTGACGCCAAATTTTGGCGACAGACTCGGATCCCTTCCCCTTGGTAACCCCCTTAATAGCGCCCATCCTATCTAAATTCTCTACTTTCATGTTAATTCCCCCTACGAAAAGTCAGAAAACTCTGACCAATCAGATACGTTTCGTGATATCTACGCAGATTATCATTTGTCCATTTCCAAACCATTACTTTTTTTTATATATAGAAGGATTTTTTTAGAAAGAGCTTGTTTTGATGTAGGTTCAGTGTAAATATTATGAGGAATGGTGTGCTTCTCTGCGCTTGTTTGTTTCTGTGTCTTTATTTTATTTTTCTATTCTCTAACTTCCGTAAAAATTTGCCAATACCAAAGAGTTAAGATGCACAGAACTAGGGTGATTACAAACGGATATCCCAACTTTGAAGCGCTATATGTTCTGAACAATAAAAGGCAGTGTTTTATTTCACACATCGAACTGAGTGAAAAGTTATAAAGTTTCATTAATGTAAAGGTTCGTTTTTTTTTTTTCTGCGAGAGATGGTGAAACGAGCGGCGGGTTAAAGTGAACCGGCATGTTCCGTTGCGAATTCATTCAGTCAGTTGCCGCCGAGATATTTAAAATATAAGCTGTTTTTTCCGCCTCTTCCAACAGACACAGCTGAATTGAAAACGGGGATAACTCCAACTATTGCAACTGTAACATCTGACATGCTGAAAATCGTGTGAGACGACGAATTCTCCCACAGAGTGGTTGTCGTTCGTGTTTCTGCTGGTGGCGCAAACTGGCTCGGGTTTCTACATTTATGAAACTTCATAACATCTCACTCACTTCGATGTGTGAAATAGAACACTACCCTTTATTGTTCAGAAGGTATAGCAATTCAAAGTTGGGGTATTCATTTGTAATCCCCTTGTTCATTACGTTTTTAAAATAGTCATGACTTTCAATACCTCCACTGCTCATCAAATATGACCTATACTGGCAATAATGGGATTTAAAGTCTATGTGGGTAACTAGAAAAGGCTGCCAGAAAAACGCCTTTTTTTCCCTTAAATACGCCAAATCCCATGCAGTAAGTAAATATAAGGTCGCAAAATTTGGTCAATTGCTGCGAAATTTCAATATGTTGTTAAGTACACAGTACTGCTTTATGTTATTAAAATAGCCGTCGTATCGTATCTAGATTTTTATCGTATGTAGGCACGTCAAAATGTTAATATATGATCGCCATTTGTTCGTCAAAAATTCCGCTAACGGAAATAATGTGATTTGGATAGAATTCAGATGCCAATAAATCTTACAAAGCACTCTATCATACCAAACCTGTAAACTGACGCAAATTAGCGAAGTCAATTTTATATTTTATTAAAAAATATATACGAGTACACTGTTAAAAATTTAGTCCTAGTTTGAACCAACATTTGGTGCTGCAATAGCTGCAACCATAAGAGGGTGAAATTTCATACCAATATTTGGAGCTCCAGTTGAACAATAGCTCCAAATGTTGGAGCGAAACTGCACCATCTTATGGTTGCAGCTACGACAGAACCAAAAGTTGGTTCAAACCAAGACAAAATTTTTAATAGTGTAATTTTCTAATTTAATAACTATTATACTTACAATCTTAATAAAATGACTGATATTCAATAATAGAAATGTGGATATATGTGAAATATATCATTCTTTTCATCTTTGTTAAGTTTCTGTTCGCATTTTGCATAAAATGGATTGTTTCCTCTTCGAAATAGGTCTTGCTATTAATAATTCGTTGTTATAAAACTGTTAAAAATTTGCAGCAAACTGTCTAGTCATTTGACTGTTTTTACAGAAAAGGGTTAAATAACCCGTCTTTTAACTCTACTCTGACCATAATATGGGATATAATATGGTCAGAATAGAGTTAAATTACCGTTATGTACCAGTTTTCTATAAAAACGGTCAAATGACTGGACAGTTTGTTGCAAATTTTTAACAGCGTTGTATAGACTGGAAGTAAATATTATTTTACTTTTATTGAAAATATATCAAGAAGAAACCCTCCAAATAAATTTCAATGAAAGTAAAATAATTTTTCGCTCCAGTCTATACTATCCATTCATAATAAGAGAAACCGTAGAGATACTAATACGCAAAAATACGCAGTGAAGTTTATTTTTAAAAAAATGAATTGAAATTTTAAATGACAACTAGTTGGCCCACATGGCGTTGCCCGGGACCGTGATAATAAATTTTTAAAAAACATCAAGTTTTTGTTATTTTATATCTTTAACTTGATTTTGTATGAAATTATATTTTAAGATGAAAAATTCGTGAAAATATATTGATGTTTAGTGATAAAAGCGCTCATTTTCTTATTTTTTCACTTAGGGTAGATTCATAGTTTTAAAATAAAAAGTTATTTTCGTCCGAACTCTTTGAAATCTTTATTGGCTATTGTTATCTAGTTGTAAAAGAAATGTTTTCTTCTCGCTTTTTTTTGTTTGTTTGTTTTCGCGTCGGCTCCTTTAACATAGCGATAAAAATATAGTTATCGTCTTACGAACTCTCTGAAATTTCAATCGATTATAAATATAACTGTATCCAAGGCCTCTTTAAAATTTTGCAAAAAAATATGCATATTTAGTAGTGAAAACCTGAGTTCTTAGAAAAAGAAAAGCTTTCAACGCAATAGCCATATTACGTAATTTGTTTTCAATCAACCCTTTTCAATCCCCTTAGGCTAAACAGGTGAGGGCTAAACACGTTTCCCGTTTCTGAGGGGAGAAGCCTTAAAAAAAACGTTGAAGCATGCGCAATGAGACGATTTTCGACTGGAAAAGAGAATGTAAATTTAACATAATGAGCTTTTCGCTTTAACTATATAGATTAGTTTTTATAAACTTTTTGCAAATGTTAATTGAAATTTCAATTGATCTATGTTAAATAAAATCAAACACAACTATAGTCTGTCTCAAAAATTTAAGCACTCTGCAAATCTGGTTTAAAATAATTGAAGAAAATATTTTATGCTAATTTACAATAAATACTTGACATTTAATCAAAATAAATAAAAAAAGCCATATTGGGTGGTTAAAATAAAAAATATATTTATTTTTATTTAATTTTTCTTTTTTCTTGAAGAAACGCTGTCTCAAAAGTTTAAGCACTTTATGCAATTTTTTTTAGAAACACGGGATTGGTCGTGTGTAATGACGTTGTATGACATCATATTGCACTTTCATAAAACTATAAAAGATGGAGAAATTATTTCCTCTCGTTTTAAAAATGCCGAAGGGTAAACAATTCACAAAATATGAGATTTTGAAAGTTTTAAAATTGAAATCGCAAAATAAAACTGTTTCTGAAATTGCAAAAATTTTAAATCGATAAAAGCTAGGTATATCTCAAGTACTCTCTAGAAATGATAATTTTAAGCAGAAACCAAGATGTGGACGACCACGTATGACGACTGTTCAGACTGATCGAAGAATACGGAGATTGGTATCTAGACAAAATTTGTCCATACAGCAAATTAAAAATAATCTCAGTGTACATGTGTCCAAAGACACAGTACATAGACGTATTAAAGAGTGTGATTACATCATACTAAAGAAAATGGCTCGAAACAGTCTCTCAAATTACATCACAAACAGGCAAGAATGAACTGGGATAAAAAACACATGTCCTACGGAGACAAATGGCTTATTGTTTTATTCAGCGATGAGAAAAAGTGGAACTTAGATGGCCCTGATGGTTGGAACGCGTATTGACAGGATTTACGAAAGGAACCAAGGGCATTTTTCAGTAGGCCGCAAGGCGGTAAATCTGTTATGGTTTGGGGGGGGGGGGCATTTGGATTCAATGGACCTCTCTGGCTTTTCTAAAAGTAAGACAAGATTCAAAAAAGTATCAAGAGACGCTAAACCAACATTTGCTTCCATTTGGTGACATTTTGGGGGGTCCTGAATGGACTTTTCAACAAGACAATGCCTCAATCCACGTATCACATTCTACAAAACTTTGGCTTTCTCAGAAAAATGTTAAAGTTTTTGACTGGCCAGCTTTAAGTCCAGACTTAAACCCGATTGAGAATGTCTGGGGTATTTTAACCCGCCAGGTTTACGGCAATGGAAAGCAGTATGACTCTATTGAAGAACTCCAAGAGGCAATTGAGAAGGCATGGTACTCTTTGCCACCAGAAACCCTACAAAAACTAATAATTTCGATGGACGCACGTTTATTTGAACTAATCCGAAATCACGGAAAAATAATTTGTAATTAAAAGTTCTGTAAAAATTATAAATCTGGTTGTGTTTTGACATTGTGCATAAACTTTTGAGACAGTTTTTTTTAACATTGTTTTATATAATTTTTTTTTTTTTTTTTTTTTACTTTTGATATCATTTATTTAAATAATGTTGCGAAATCTGCAAATAAAAGAATGTTATCCATTCTAACTTTTTATAATTCTTTGAAAATCGACATTTTATGCTTGTGCTTAAACTTTTGAGACAGACCTTATTATAATGTTAATTCACTTTCTTGTGCTTTGATTTTTCACAAAAGAGATTTTATTATATTTTAATAACAGTATCAATTTTCAAAATAATTTAAATAATTATTACAAAATAAATTACTTACAAATTACTCAATTTCAGTAAGAAACACTTTCATGCATATTTGCAGATATCAATAAGAAAACTCACCTAAAAGAATAAATTTAAAAGTAAATAAAAAGATTATCAGAAAAGTAAGGACATATATATTTTACTTATAATACATTAAAATGTCCAAATATTAATTACATGTATGGAAAAAATCTTAATTTTCTACACTGAAAAAAAAAATGTTTATTTTACAGTATAATACTAGCATCCCAGCTGCTGGCAGTGTATTACTGCTTATTTTACTGTTTATTACTGTTAATTTTACGGTATAATACTTGCAGCTAGGATGCCAGTATTATATTGTAAAATCAATATATACATACATATATATATATATATATATATATATATATATATATATATATATATATAAAACTTTAAGTATAATTTAACCATTGAAACATAAGAAACTGACCACATACACTGAAATCCCGATACCAAAGAGCCCTGTCAATTTACAAATTAAAATTGTAGTCCTAATAAAAGTAACATTATTTATATATAAACTTATTGTAAAAATTAAACATTGAAACAGAAGCCATACTGACCATATACTATGAGATTACTATACCATATATCACTGTCAAATTACAAATTATAAAACATAGTCCTAATATATTAAGTATTATTCATTCAAAAGGTGAAACAAAAGTATAAACTCAAATGGAGGCTTATAATGTAATTCACTTTTTCAAGGGCAGGGAAACCACATTATAAGCAAAGAATGATTGTTTTCTGTAATTGACACCAGCTTAATGTCAAATCCTTGCCCAAACAATCATTGGAACAAGATTGAAAAACAAGGATACCATTGAAAATGGAACACTAGAAATAAAACCAACAATTTGATAAAGAGGGGAGAAAATAAATATAAATAATAAACCTTGATTACATAAATTTTAATTAATGTACAATATTTACATAGAAGAAGATAGTCTCACCATAACTGGTATAAAAATACCATAGTTCATGCATTTTAAAAATTTTAACTATATAATCCCATACAGAATAAACTATACAAATTATTCAAAATGCAAGATGACCATACTAGTTGGACATAAACAAAGACAATGCAACCGGCCAAATTAATTTGTTATTTCAATAGCAACATTACAAAAAGTTATTAATGCAGCAACATAAAATTATTTTGAAATACAAGATATATATATATATATATATATTTGGCAGTGGACAAATGTTTTTAAAGAAGAAAAACGTAAAACAAAACTGCTATTCGCAAACCTTATGTTTACATTAAACATATATGCATATTACCATATGTCATTTTTAATTAAAATAAATAAGCTTGGAAACATTTCAGTGTTAAAATTCTAACAGGATAGCAAGCATTTCGAAAATACTTTTCTACAAGACATCTCACGTCACAATTAATAAGTTATATTTGTGACATTGCCGTAACATCACCACGAAAGCGGTTTTAAATTTGTGTGAAATGCATCAAATATGCAGTAGCATTATAATTGTGACTGAAACATGTGTTTTATAATAATTGCTTAAAATGCAGCAATTTGATTTTCTAAATGAAATTGTAGAAATATTCGTAGTTTATTCGAATTGTATCGTAGCATAGTTTTGTATTCCGTTTAAATTAGTAAAATATGTTGTATGTTCAGTTAATTAATAATTCCTAAAAACAACAGCATTTTCGTTCATCACCACTTCGTTTTCCGACAAATAAATGATTTTCTTTTAGCCCTTTTCGTGGGTAGTTAATTGTGTTCTTGAAATGTTGAAATCATATCAGAATTTTCGATAAATTTCGTTTGGAATTAAATGAATGCAATTTTAAACAATGCAACAATGCAGTTAGCAAAATGTAATACCTAGTTGCGTACCAACTGAACTTCCAGGTTATAGGTAATCGACTTGCGAGAAAAATAGGGAGCCGTGAGAAATTTAACAAGTTGGAAATTGTACACCAA
Organism: Maratus michaelseni; assembly: GCA_963931845.1. NCBI lineage: Eukaryota > Metazoa > Arthropoda > Arachnida > Araneae > Salticidae > Maratus > Maratus michaelseni. The sequence continues at coordinate 91,513,487 of OZ007597.1, read as the reverse complement.
ACGTGACAAATGAGGTGCGTTCGTACTATAGCTAGCTATATAAATATTCAGATCTTGATTTTTAATTCTGTGAAATGAATTATACCGTCTGCAGATTAATTTCTGTAATAAAATAAGTATCTCGGTCGCTTGAAGATTAAACTTCGAAAGCTCCTGTAACAAGAAAGCACCGATTTAAAAAAAAAATCAAATTTCTTAATAAATGTTTTTATTAATATTTTCTAAAGTTTTAATTCAATTGTTATAAAATTTGAAATGTCTAGACAAAATTCTGCAAAGATAATATATTATTAATCTTAAATTTCAAACTATTCGGTTGGGTAGTTTTTGCGTTGTTATAAGCGGATGGACGGACAGACAGACAGACAGACGGACGGACCAGACGACGAGAATAGGTGCTACGTATTTATATAATTGCGAACGCACCTAAAAAGTTAAAAATTAAATAAAAATATTTTAAAATATAATAATGAAATAGAAGTTTAGCAATAAAAAAATAAAAAAGTAAATAAAATAGAAAAAAATTCCTTTAGATCCAAGAAAATGACAGACGAAACCTACTTAGGGTCGAACCCATCTCAAAAAGGAAAAAAAAAGATTATTTACAGAGATCATGCATTTAGTTTAAAAGTTACAAAATATTAAACTTTATTTATAAAAAGCCAGCACAAATACTTTTTTTTGGCATTTTTTTTAAATGCAGAAAACTCAATTATGATCATCAATTAATAAGGCATATTTAGAGCGTTTACAGTTATTGGGGTCGGAGACCTCATAATCTGGCAATTCTGCTATAATTTCGATAGGGATTTTGAAATAGTTTAAAATTTTTTTTTTTGGAAGTTGACATATTCATTTTTTTAAAGAGGTGCTGCAGAGATCTCAGCGGATAGTAGTGTTTCTTAGGTAACAGTGACCATTCCAAGATTTTTAGTATAGGCTCTATATAGATAATCCATATTGGTGTTACTGATTCACATTGATCCCCAGATTGGACAAGCATAAGTGAGGAGCAATTTTAAACATTTTTTTTCACACAAACGGTAAAAGCAAAATTTTATTCGAAATTTCTGGTACGAATTTTGATTAAAATTAAGTGGTGTAGTTACTATACCACCGTCCTTCAAGGAATTAACCCATTAACTGTCAAAACTAGTTGGGCGGAGTCTTCGATATTTTTACTGAAATTCGTTTCCCACCAAAAATTATGAAAGATAATATTTGGTAACTTTAATAGCAAAGTTTTTGTCAGTAAATAAAGTATTTTTTAACATATTAAAATAGTGATGGCTAGGCAGGTTTTTTTTTATCATACACTTTTATTTTGAATGTTGACTACCACGAGTATACTCGTGCGAATGGGGCGCAGCGAATGGGTTAATGGAGTAACAGAGGTTGTGAAATACCATAGAAAACAGCTAGCATTGATGTACCTTTTTAACGAGAATGACTGAAGCGATTTAAATTTTTTTTTTTTTTTTTAAGTGGACGTATCTGAACTATAAATTGATCGTTCGACAAGAAATAAAGATTTTTAAAAATACAGTAATTGCTCGTCTATAATTCTACGTTTTTTGTGTTAAAAATTAACTTTACTAAAACAGGTTTATTTTCTGGAAAATCAAAACAATCGGAATGCATGATAAATTCAATATTTAAAAATATGTCGAAATTTCTTCAATCGCCCTCAAGAAAAAGATACATCAATATCAGCTTCTTTACATAGTATTTCGCAACTGTTCTTTAAACACAAAATTTGCGAAATAGCTCAACGCTACGCAGAACGCTACACACAAGCTTGCACCTAGCAATGAGACCAGATGCGTTTTATAGTCCTATAGGTCTAAATTGAAGAACCGATAAAGTTTGCTTGCAAAAATTATTATTTGTTGATTTTACAGCAGCATAACTTTATGAAAATGCAATTTTTGAGACCACATGTCGGACTATTATATTAAAGTTTTTTGTTATTATTATTATACTTTAAAATACAATTTAGTTAATTATAAGTATAAAATATTGATAAAAGTTTAAAAATTCCTCCAAGAACTTACGAATTTCAGTTTGAAAAAAAATATAACATTATAATTGCATTTTTGGGGGCTCAAAATTGGCTTTATTCGTTACCGTAGAATTTTTACCGGCAACCCTGGTCAAATGTTATAATCATCTGCTGTGTGTGAGTAGTGGTTTGGATTCGTAGCACCATAGTTACAGACTTACTCGCTTTTGGCGTGAAATTAACAATTTAAAATTTCTTACTTTAAAATGAAATGCTTACAAAAACATATATAACAAAAACATACGATTTTTCTAGAGAAATTTTATCGGTTCTCTAAATTTGCCTACAGGGCTATAAAAAAACACAACGCTTCCCCCGTGTAGACTAAGAAAAATACCCCTAAAAAAGCATTAACGTAATATAAAAAGGCATTACTTAATCCGTGCATGAAGCAAACGTTTTCTTTCTTATTTTTATAGCTACTATTTAAAATGTATTTAAAAACTTTAACTATTCTTATTTTCTTTTCTAAGGATTTCATGATTTTTTTTTTATTATTATTATATTTTTTTAGAATTACATGCTTATTCGTAATATTTTAATAACAACAAAATAAATCTTACAGTGCATGTAAATAATCATACTTTAGTTTAAATATCTTTTATTATGGAAATTTATTTAGCGTTTATGAATCACAAAATCAAGTAATGTACACCAGAAATCGTACACGAAAATAATTATTAATAAGTTTGTAATGTACTAAATTATTTCCTTCTAAGACATTTTTATTGTAGCTTATTATACAGTAAAAAAGAAAATCTAATCTAATTTTTAAATATTTTGTCAGAAAAATTTAATAATCCTAAATAATTTAGTTAACTATCTAAAATAAGAACATTTCGGTCAGAAATTGAAATTCTTCCAAATATAAAATTTAATTAACAGTATTTTACTATTATAAATCGTCTGAATGTTGAATTAGCTTAAAATGTTAATTAGGTGAAAAACATAAAACAAAAAATTAATGCATTATTAAAGTTTAGTTAATTATGAAACTGATGTAGGAAAGGAAAATTATTTCTCTGTTAAACAAAAGCGAACTTAATTATAAAAGTTATTAGCTTATTTAAAAAAATATTTGTGTTGATTAAAAATCATTAAATTTTTAAAATCAAGAATATAAAATAACTGTTTTGGGAATGTATAACATTTTAAAAAGACCTGTGATAATTAATTATTTCTTTCTTCTATATACAAAGATTAAAGTTTTTTAATCGTAAAAATTTTTGACTTGCGTTTTTTGATGGATTTACATGTTTGGGGATGTCCTAAACATGATTTGTTAACTTTTGGAAAATGTCTGTCTGTCTGTCTGTCTGTTTGTGTATATGTGGCGCAAACTTCGTCGTATAACAAGAATTAAAGCATGGAATTTCATATAACTTCATATTCTTTAGAACTTAACATAAAATAGTGTGAATTAGGTTTGGTTGTATATCGCCCAACCAATGGTACTGCTGTACTGTGTTTTCACGAACTGCCTGATAGCTATATCTATGCCCATAGGACTTTCATGATTTTTAACTTAAATTAAAATGAATGGAAAGTTTAAAAGATGTGTAAATAGAGCGTTTAAAAGATAAGCTTTCAAAAGATTCTATTATTGAAACAAAACATTTTCTTACGTTCAACTGTGATTTCAACATTTTATAATTCATGTAAAGCACCAAATCATAGTGACACGTTTATTATCTTACGCTTGAAACTACTGCAACGCTAAAATTTGTTTCAATCTAGTATCTAATTTTTAAAAGTATTTGAGAACTCAAACGTTTGGATATTTTTCTATATTTATAAGGAAACCTTTAAATTAATTAGGTACTTACGTGTTATAGTGGCCCACAAAGATGAATCGCCAAGCTACCAAGATTTCACGCCAAATTATAAAGCATATACATAACATTACAATAACATATGATGTATATAACATTTCGCGACGCAAATGGCCAAGTTATAGTCATACATGACGCATATATGATGTATATATGACATATAAGACGTAAATAATATATATATAATTTACTTATATGGCACATATATGAGTGTTTTGCGTATATGTATGCGTATACATGATACATGTAAAGCTTTGCGATGATCTTGGCGAAAGCATATTTGCAACTTTGACGTAATCGTAATTGTGGGGGCCGCTATAACATGAAAGTACCAAAAATTGCAGTTGCCTATTGAACTATTGAGTTATTGTCTTTATTTGCCTCTCTTACGTTGTTACGATACTCTCAACCTCTTTTTTTAGGGTTTCGTTCATCTCACGAAACCCTATTGCTCCCGCTCCGTTGTCTGTCTGTCACAGAGCCATTCTCGAAAACTATGTAACTTACAGAGTTGAAACTTCATGTAAAATTAGAATATCAGCTGTGAAGAGCTGAAAATATTAAAATTTGAAAAATTCGTATTATTTTAATAAATAGAGATAAAAAACCAAAATTCTAATAGCCTTTTTCTATTAAATTTAAACATTTTTCGTTATAGCAGATGCCAAAAATTTAAAATCCACAATGAAATTCTTTCTACAATAATTAATTTTCTATCAGACGATTTTCACGTGAAAAATGAAAATGAAATAAAAAGTTTCACCAATTGAAAAAAAGATAAATATGAAATAAAATTGATTGACAACATAGTGGTAAATAAAACGGAAAATGTCTAAGATTTCTCAATAATACAAGGAGTATGAGCATGTGGATGTACACAAAGCAGATTAATATCACGTCATTAAAGAATTAAAAATAAAATCTGACGTCCTATTGGAAGTTTAACGAATTTTTCAGATGTTTAAGAATAATACAAAACGAGTATCAATATGAATAATAGAGAATAGTAAATATATGAGTTTGAGGAATGTATTGAATCATGATAAAAACCCGATTATGGAAATATTCGCATATTTTAACATTTTGATGACGTCCAACATGTTTAATTTTGAAATTATATATTTTTTAAATAACGCATTTAGTCCGTATGACGGATATTATTATGACAGAATATAATAGCGGGTTTCTCCCGCTATCCGGCTGGTTTAGATTTTCGGAAAAAAGAAAAAATAGACCGGTAAATTTTTACTTTATAAAAAACATGACTTTTTTTTGTTGTTGTTGCTAAATTATATTTATTTGATTTTATTAAAGAAAGGATAAAGTGTTTTGAAAGGAATATTAAGCGAAAACCTTTGTACGATCTTCAATCACACTTACCCACTTCTTTCTTTTTAAAGCTGTTTCTCCAGTATTTCTCCGTCTAATTTATGCACTTACAGAGGGTGTTTTGCACAGTTTTGTAACGATTTTGGAAAAACAAATACATAAACAAAGATAAGAATTTTATATTTTAAATTGTATTCTGATAGCCCTTTTGTTAAACTATCATATTAAATCTTGATTTCCAAGATAAAAGAGTTTTTCTTACAATATCAACGTTGATTTTGTTTCTCGTCCGGACCACAATTTTTCAGAGTTCATCCAATATTTTAGGATACCTCTGATAAAGAACTGTATTTAAATGTCCAAATGCACAGTAATCCATAAGAGACACGTTGAGGGACTTGGAACGGATGCACTTTAATGGATTCAATTCAATTCTCAATTTCGGTTTCATTTATCATTTTTCCAAAAATAGAACAGTAGATTTAAAGGCATATGGCTGGTAGCACTATCCTGGTGGAACTTAAGACAATGAAGATTGTTTGGATAAAGTGATGGAATGTCTTCTTTAAAAACAGGTGTTAAAACATATTTCTGATAATAATCTGAGTTAATTTTGACATTATTTTCTACTTTCCTGTTTTAAAGTTTCCTTTATAAGAGTATCCAGCAATAACCTTTACATGCATTGATTATATTTATATATTTATATTATAACCCGCATAACCTTTATCAAAACTTTCCGTGTTTAGTCTGTACCAAAATTGTCCACTCCAATAGGTCTTTTTATCCTATTTTTCGGTTGTAATTCAATCTTTTTCTATTGTAATCACATAAATACTATATCCAAGCCTCATCAATTGTAACTATATATTTCCATTTTTCACCTGTCAAATAATTTTCAGGCAATAACTCTGCACATAATCTTACGCTGAGAAATATATTTTCTCATTAGACAATGAATATCGTGGGTTTTTTGTTGTTGTTGTTGTTGTCGTTTTTGTTCGGATTAGCTTTAAATCAGATTTTATAATTTTGTTTACACTCCCTATGGAGATGTTTAAAAATTTTGGTATTGTTCTTTTGGAGGGAACATGAGATGCGGCTTTAAGATATGATAAGCTGTGAACGTATCAATGTTGGAAATGCATTTTTATCCTTTTTTCCAGTCAAATGTAAACTTTGAGATTCCTTTTCTTTTCATTAATTATGTCACTCATTTTACGTGTAGATATATTAAAAACATGCTTTTCACACTTTTTTTTTAATAATCGAATAAGGGTATTTCTCTTCGTAAAGCGCAAATACATAGACTTGGATCCATTGTTTATTTTCCAGCTTTTCCAGTGACATTTAAAAGCAAAAAATATTTTTAGTGATGCAAAGATAATTAAACCCTGTTTGGAATTGATGCCATACAGGTTTAATTTATTTTTATTTAAATTTAAATCTTAGATAATGTTAAAATTGGTACAAAAATATGTGAACACCCTCTGCAGATTTCAAGGTTTAATATCTCTCAATCCTTTTACACCATGGTTATTATTTTAAGCTTAAAAGCAAAGCAATTCTCATCTATGGACCAGCTAAGTACTTTTGTAAATCGTGGCATACATTCGCCTCTATTTCAAAAACTATTCAATAACTTAATAGACATTTTCATTCTCTCATTCATCATTTATGACATAAATTGTGCTTATAAATAAGCCGATTAGTATACTATTGACAATTAGTGGTACCAGCACAGGGTCTAGTCCCCTTGTGCCCATGCCTAAATCTAATCCTCATCAAAATCAATTTATTTAGAACCGATATTTTAAAGCTCTGACAAAGCCTTTTACATATTTTCACCTTGAATATTTAAGAGCTTATTTTCAAAACTTTGTGTATTGCGAGAGCTTATTTTCTTAATTTACATCTGCAAGAGGAAAGTTCATAGCAATATCTATGTTTTCTGAAACTCTTAGATAATCAGCTTTAAATTTTTAACGTCAAAATAATTAGTGCAACAAAAATAGAATGAAGAATAAAGTAATTCTCAGCAAAACGAGTATGTTCGAAACAGAGTAAGAACTTTCAACATCCCTTTACGTTAAGTTATTTCGTAAGTGCGTCTCTTGAAATTATGAAAAACACTAGTCTGTTTTAAATATTTAAAAAACTCATCTTTAAAATATATGTGATACAAGACCATATCTTCCTAGTTTCTAACAAAAAACTGAAACTCATATAAATATCGACAAATATACAGGGTGTCCACGTATAACCTGACTAACCTTTATTTTCGCAACTGTTGGTCCTAGATGCATACTTCTGTTATAAAAATGGTTTAAATAAGGTAAAGAATTATTTTTAAAGCGATTTGGGTCAAGAAAAACATTTATTAAAAAATTACGAAATTTAAATTTTTGTACGGTCCCCCGGTCCTATAAGTGATATTTAGTACAAATGTACTGTGACACTAACAAGTAAGATAAAAAAAATCCGATTCATCTACTATTAAAACTGACCGAGTAATAGCTGTTTAAAGTTGGAGTATATTTTTTGTTGCGAAATAGGGGTCATTCACAAATGTAGTAGAAATATAAATAATCGTCAGATATATAAAAAAAAATAGTTGAGAGCAAAATTAACATTGCAATCTAATATAAATGTAAAATCTATAATCATTCTGACATATTAATGCAAAATATACAATTTGTACTGAACATATAAGAGGATAAAAATAAAAGAATTTTTGTTAAATAAAAGGATGAAAAACAACAGCCTCAATTACGATTTTAAAATGCTGTTAGATTACACTGTCTTCCAAATTTTGGGTTGTGCCATGTTTTTTAGCTTTTGAAAATCGATTCTAATGTATTTTTTAGCGATGAATCCGAAAATGACCTTCATTTTAAACCATTTTTCTCAAATCGAAAATTTCAAAGTTAAAAAGCTCAAAGTTAAAATTGATCCCCCCTCCCCTCCCAACTTCATCGGACCCCTGAGCTATTTAGTTGTAAAAAACCCAGTATAAGCCAAAAAATTGAATAAATTATTGAATTAAATAAAATTATACTGAATAAAAAAGTCTTACATCTATTTTATAGTATCAGATTTTTCGTTATTTTTTAACATTGAAATTTACGATTTGCAAAAACTCTTGACATGATGGTTAAAAGTGAAGGTAATTTTTTTATTCAGCGTTAAAAATACATAAAACGTAATTATAAAAGTTAAAAAATACATAAAACGTAATTATAAAAGTTAAAAAACACAGCCATCGCAGTTTTATGTTATCTAATCTAAAACTTTTTCTTAAACTTGTTGACCGTAATCTATCCGAATTTTTTTGTGTTATCCTCTATTATGAGTATTATTAAGATGGTAAGCGTCGAAAATCATAATAATATTACATTGTCATCGGATTTAAGTCAGTCTGTAAAATTTAACTTCGATCGGACATTTGAAAGTGAGTTAAATTTTAAACTGGAAAAACGATCGTTGCAAGTTAAATAAAACCTTATGAAAATAATATAATTTTTGTTAAAATAAATCATAGCCTCAAATGCTTACAAAATAAAACATATGATAAAATACAATTATTTTAACTAATCTGAAACTTAACTAATAAAATTTAAGTCAATCGTAATAGTTGTACGATTTCTTTCAAAGTACAGATACCTTGAAATAAGTTTAAGTACTTTATATACGACCCCTGAAAGCACGGCCGAAATCATCTGTTTTGAGATGCAAAAAAGTGGTATAAGTCATGCATTTCAAAGTTTCATAATTTGGTCAATTTTGATGATAGATGAATGGGACTTTTTTTGTCTTACTTGTTAGTTTCACAGTAAATTTTTACTAACTATCACTTATAGGACCGGAAGACCGTATAAAATTTTAAATTTCGTAATTTTTTAATAAATGTTTTTCTTGACGCAAATCGCTTTAAAAATAATTCTTTACCGTATTTAAACCATTTTTGTAATTGGAAGAATGCATCTAGGACCAACGGTTGCGAAAATAAAGGTCGGTCAGGTTATACGTGGACACCGTGTATAATCGATCAATGTGTACCATCTAACAATCTACTTTTTATGTCGGCACAAAGACGGAAAAAATATCGAAACTCAACTCATGACACAAATTCAAATAATCTCAAAATAACGCGGTTTGTAGAAGAGTTTAAAACGTTGTATTTTTAAATATTTCCAGAACTTATCTGTAAAAAATGCGATATAAGAACTTAACGACTCAGTTTCTAACACAAAAATTTGGAACTACAGGCAATGTCGATAAATTTTTTCGATCGATGTCTACCAAACTATCTTACATTTACTTCTGCGGTCATATTTTTTATCTACAGAATAAAAAGAGCTAAAATCCGAACACAAGTTATATCTTCTAGAGTTAAGGCTGTTCTTAAATCCAAATTGGCTATTTTCTAACATATTTTTTAATTCATTTTTGTTCGCAAACATATCAAATTGGCAGATGCTCTTATTAAGAAACTATGTAATCGAATTGCTTTCCATTTTTCGGTAAAGGCAGGGAGAGAATTTATGAGAAAAAACTGTCAAAGTGGGTGCCTTGCACCGAATTTTCGAACACGATAACCCGGGTAGGAACAACGGCTGTTCTGAGACAATATTCGCTTATAATCCTCCTTTATCAAAAATAAAAAAAAACTTTTCTATTCCAAAATTATTTTAATAATTATGTCTGTAATTATCATGATTTTGTGTTTATAAATGTGTCTGAAAGTTTCGCGTGGTTAAGTGGTAATATTATCTTTTTTTTTTTTTTTCAGGACCATCTTAAGACTTGTATTAGGAAAGTCGTATATACTTGTGTTCAAAAAGTGTTCGTGTGACTTGTGCTCGAAAAGTTGTGTTCAAACAGCCATAAAATAAGTTATTTGCACCCATGGTTTTTATTTATTTTATATATTTCTCTTCGTTTTTTCATATTAAGGTACTACAGGCATGCACGTTATATTCATTTAGCACTCTAGAATCAGAACAGTCAATTTTTCACATTGTGGTTATTACGTTAAAAACTGCAATTTTAAATATAAAGCAATTCTCAATACAATGATAATTTTACCTTTTATACTTCTCTGGGATAATAGTCTCCCACTGTAAATTAATTTTCTCACCTTTGCTTTCTAAGGGGCTAACATGTTTTATTGGTTCTTTTGTGCACGTTCATGTATCCCAGCATTCCTACTCATGTTTCAACGCCGCACCAATGGGTACCGAATTAGTTTAATTTTAGCATAGTCTCTGTTGAAGCATGAACTATGCCAATTTTCTATTTTTAGGGTAAATCTTTATTTCATTAGATTAATTTTAACACAATTATTTAAATTGGTAAAGAAATCATATGAGTTGAAATTTTCCAACTGGAGGAAAAATATCCGGGCCAGGATTCGAACCTGGGATATCTTGACTGAAGCTGCCATGCTCTACCAACTGGGCCATCCCGGTCGAATCTGGAGGACCTAATGATTAAGATATCAGACCAGATGCTATGATCAATAAAGTTAACTGGAGGAATTAGGTCCTCCAGATTCGACCGGGATGCCTCAGTTGGTAGAGCATGGCAGCTTCAGTCAAGATATTCCAGGTTCGAATCCTGGCTCGGACATTTTTCGTGCAGTTGGAAAATTACAACACATATGATTTCTTTACCAATTTGAGTAATTGTGTTAACATTAATCTAATGTAATCACGTATCCAGCGTTTACTGGAGTTCTAAATTGCCTGCAATTTATTCTGTTGAGCTGATTAAGATATCAGACCAGATGCTATGATCAATAAGGTTAACTGGTTGAATTAGGTCCTCCAGATTCGACCGGGATGGCTCAGTTGGTAGAGAATGGCAGCTTCAGACAAAATATCACAGGTTCGAATCCTGGCCCGGATATTTTTCATCTAGTTGGAAAATTACAACTCAAATCATTATTTCTCCATACAAAGTGCTACAATTGATATGCTGTACGATCAAAAAGAAAACTTTTTCTGTTTCCGTACTGCTAAGACGGAGTTTGTAACTGATGAAGAAATATTAATTGTTTTGAAACGCATTGCGGTAGATTCTTATATATATATATATATATATATTTAAGAAATGTATTTCCTTAGTTCCTTAGTTATTACGTAGCAAAGTTTTATAAGTTCTTATTTCTTTCATTGTCTAAAGACATTTAGAAAAAAAATCTCGCTTAAATTCAATCTTTAAAATAGATTAAAAGTAAAACGGTTAAAGCACTTAAAAAATCTTCCATTTATTTCTTCTTTAAATATTTCAAGAATTTATTTTTAAAATGTTATATGATACAAGAACTAATTTTCTTTAGCGTACATTTTCAAAAGGAAACTTCACGAATCTGTCTACGAATTCCTTTAATTATTTGAAACTTTAGCATTAGCAGCTTTAAATTATTAAGTTTAAAAGCATTAATTTAACAGGAAGAAAGAGAAAATTAAAGCAATCCTGATCAAAATAGGAGAATAATTTAAACCACTTTTTAAGTTTTCCTAAGCGTTTCTCTTGAAATGTTTAGAAAAGTGAGTCCGTTTTAAATATGTAAAGAACTTATCTTTAAAAAATGTAATACAAGAACTTATCTTCTAGACTTCTAATAAAAAGCTGAAACTCAGGGCAATATTTCTAAATGTTTCCTTGAGCAATGTCGACCATCTCACAATTTTGCGATAAGATTTTTAAAGTCCAGTACAAGAAAGAAATCCCAACCCAAATCATAACTTTGAATTCAAAAAATCTGAAATTAAAGCTTTTCACACCAGAATCGAAAGCACTTCTTTACTTGAGCAATGTCGACCATCTCACAATTTTGAGATAAGATTTTATAAGTCCAGTACAAGAAAGAAATCCCAACCAAATCATAACTCTGAATTCAAAAGATCTGAAATTAAAGCTTTTCACACCAGAATCGAAAGCACTTCTTTACTTGAGCAATGTCGACCATCTCACAATTTTGAGATAAGATTTTATAAGTCCAGTACAAGAAAGAAATCCCAACCAAATCATAACTCTGAATTCAAAAGATCTGAAATTAAAGCTTTTCACACCAGAATCGAAAGCACTTCTTTACTTGAGCAATGTCGACCATCTCACAATTTTGAGATAAGATTTTATAAGTCCAGTACAAGAAAGAAATCCCAACCAAATCATAACTCTGAATTCAAAAGATCTGAAATTAAAGCTTTTCACACCAGAATCGAAAGCACTTCTTTACTTGAGCAATGTCGACCATCTCACAATTTTGAGATAAGATTTTATAAGTCCAGTACAAGAAAGAAATCCCAACCAAATCATAACTCTGAATTCAAAAGATCTGAAATTAAAGCTTTTCACACCAGAATCGAAAGCACTTCTTTACTTGAGCAATGTCGACCATCTCACAATTTTGAGATAAGATTTTATAAGTCCGGTACAAGAAATAAATCCCAACTCAAATCATAACTCCGAATTCAAAAAATCTGAAATTAAAGCTTTTCACACCAGAATCGAAAGCACTTGCGAAACTTTTTATTTATATCTCTCTTAAATATCTCAAAAACTCACTTATAAAGAAGTCTAATACAAGAACATATCTCCTCAAATTTGAACATAAAAAACTGAAACTAGAAGCAATATCGATAAATCCTTTCGATCAATATCTACAATCTGGCATTTACTTCTTCCGCAATCCCTTTTTTGCAGGAAAAAACGAAAACGAAAAACAAACAAACAAAAAAAAATTAAAGGCAAGTTACAACACTAATGCAAAAAAAAATTAGACTAGAGTTGTTTGCACTCGTTTTTTTTTTTCATTGTTTTCTATCTTTCTGTTACGCTTTTTAGTTGCGTTCGTAATTATATAAATACGTAGTACCTATAATCTTCGTCTGGTCCGTCCGTCTGTCTGACTGTCCGTCCGCATATAACAGCGCAAAAACTACCCAACCAAATGGTTTGGAATTTAATATATAGAATCGTTTCAGAATTTTGTCGAGTCATTTCAAATTTTATGAAAATCGAATCAAAACTGAAAAAGATATTCATAAAAGATCTCTTTATTCTATTAAATCCTATCAAACGTAATCTATATAGTAAAAGCACAAGTCATGTGACTGAGGAAAACAAATACGGGCTAACCATATCTATTTCCATATGCCGAGCGGCCATTTTTATTCAAAATTATTTTTTCGAATAAAATTGCATAAAAGTTACATTTTTTGAAAGATCGTTCAAAAAAGTTATTTGCTTGAGAGATGAGTTAGATTAAAAAATGTATAGATTCTGAGATAAATTCAGTGAAAATTAGTTTATCAGCCGAATATCTCAATCCATTAAGGTAAATATACAAAAGACTCATCATGAGTCATAGAAATATTAAATCATGGAGGTAATCATTCGCAAAGCAAGATCTCCATGGTGAATTTTATAGCGCTGTCTGGTGTCGAAAAAATAAATTCGCATCTGTAAACACGGCATACGTAATAATTAAAACAAGAACGAAAAATCATGCGTCAAGCAAAGATTATGTAACACTTTCCAACACTTTCAAAATAATTTTACAAATCATTACCGTTTAACACTTTAGCGGGCGGTGGTCACAAAAAGGGACACCTAATTTTAATTCCAAAACTGACAAATAGCACCAAGAATATTTAATTAAAATTTTCCTTTTTTAAAGTAGGAGAAAATAAGCTAGTTTATATTTACTAATGAATTCGTTTTTAAATTCTGGTGTCAGTCCAACATTTCATCATTTTACAAACAAACTTACTCCGCGCCGGAAAGGGTTAATAAGCTGAAAGATAACATCTAAGTAAACAATTTGGAAAACGCATAACATATTTAAAAACGTAATTTCAGGAATTTCCAACATATACAATATTCGGGAAAATATCCGAATACTTTTATTCAGCCCTGTATCTGATCTATAAAATTGTATATATACTACATAGGATTCTAAATTTTAGTTTAGTTAGGAAACGCGTAGCACAGTTTAAAATTCTCCTTCTGGAGTTTCTGCCAATAAACGGAAATGTGTTCGCGAACTTTTGTGCTGTCCTGCATATGATCTACAGAATTTATACACACCAAGTAATAGACAAAAAGTGAGTTAAATTCAAAATCGCGTTCAGCAACTTAAAACGCACTTCCAGGAATTATTGTTAACAGACAGTAGAGAATTGTTTTGTGTGTCCCTGTAAATGAACGATGACTGCTAGACACACAATATTTTGTAGTAAGCCTCTTGTAATGCACCTTAGTGATATATATAAATTTCAATGCGTTTAAAATAGTGAAACATTATTTAATTAAACCGCAAACGATTTTTCTCCATAGACGTAATGCAACGGAATTCTTTTAACTGTCCCTGTAAAGTAACTTATAAGTGCTATGCACACCCTATTCCATATTAAGCTTCCTGTAATGCACCTTCGTGATATATATCAATTACAATGTGTTTGAAATTGTGTAACATCATTAAAATAAACCGTAAATGATTTTTCCCCATAGACCGTAATGTAGCGGAATTCTTTTGAGTGTCCCTGTAAAAAAACTATAAGTGTTACACACTTCAGCTGAAGTAGAGAACATGCTATTGATAACGACAATAACATATAAAAATTGCAAGGAAATCCGAGCATATTTACGGGAGTTAGAGCACGGACAGACGGCAACTGGCCATACGGCCAGACAAACCGAAGTCATAAACACAATTAATAAGGACTTTAGGTTGCACATATAAATACTAACATCAAACATTTGCTTCCAACGTAAATTTCGTTTAATTTAATATAAATTACTTTAAAACTACATATATAAACAATTCTCGACGTTTCGGTTATTCTTTATTACCATCTTCAGGAGAAAACTAACATGTTTGAAGGACATGTTTGTTGTTAGTATTTATATGTGCAACGTAAAGTCCTTATTAATTATGAATAAGCCGATGCTGGGCAATATGGATTACATTAAAATTTACAAGGAATATAAAACAGCTGCACATATTTAATTTTTTGCTGTTCATATTTATGAAAGTTTTCTCCTGAAGATGGTTATAAAGAATAACCGAAACGTCGAGAATTGTTTATATATGTAGTTTTAAAGTAAAGCATATTAAATTAAACGAAATTTACGTTGGAAGCAAATGTTTGATGTTAGTAGTCATAAACACTTTTCAACTAGGTTGGAAAGAGTTAAAAAGGCATCCTAATTTCGCTCATACCAGATGATATAATTTATTTCACTGAAATAATAACGATGATTTTTTTTTGCATTGTAAAACTAGTTATAGCACGAAACGAACGCACCCCAAATGTCACGTTTAACGTACAATTTCCAGCTTGTTTTTCTACTTTAAGGACATTTATATTTCTATTCATACAGAACTTGAGATTGAACATCTCTATTTTTTTTTTTACATCTTGGTTATTAGTTTAAGAAGTATAAGTGTATAAAGTTAAATATAAAGCAATTCTCAACAGGAACAATGGAACGACAATTAAAAGCATTTACAAAATCTTTTCTTCATTTGCTCCATATATATTTAATTTTTTTTTCAAAACATCATATAATGCAAGATTTTAATTTCCCATTTTTTGCCCTAAAGAAGTTACTTCAAGACGGTACCATTAAATTATTTCAATAAATCGAAACAGTAAGATTAACTACTGCAAATCTTTAACACCGAAAGAAATAACTCGTATAGCCGATATAAAGCGAATAATGATGCATATCTCAGAAAAATAGATTTGTTTAGAAAAAAATTTAACACGTTGGGTGTCACCCTATATATGAATTAAGCTTGCATAGGGTGCCATTACTGCATGGCGGTAAACTTATAACTTTACTGATATTTATTACAAGTGTAAGTAGAATTTATAAAAAAAATGTGTTTTATTCACCGACGGCTGTCACGAAAGTAATTTCGTTTTTATTTTAGGATTTTTTTCTTTTTTTGAATCTATAACGGTACCAATATTATATTTATTTTAGTACTAATAACCAGAATTAACAATAAAATAGATCCAAGTTTATTTTTTTTTCTTTATGGAAAACGTAAAAATGATAATGAATTGGGTTGTTTTACTATAATGTTGATGAAATAAAATTTTGAGTTGTAACCAAAATATGTTTTTTATTCCTTCTATAACTCATACGAAATATAAGATTAAAAATTAATTTCAAAAATATAAAAAAAATGCTTTATCTAGGTGCCATAGAAAAACGGTAATGTATGTTACTGGAGTGCCATTAAAATTATGCTTTAAATTTAGATTTACATATGACCGCCGGAGATACACACGGCACTCTAATAAAAATAAAGTGTGCACCGCCCGTGGTACACATGACACTCAACGTGTTAAAGAACTTACAAAATATCTTACTTAAATATTTAAAAAAATATTTTAAGAATATATCGTTACAAAATGTGTTACACGAACTTACATCAATCAGTGTCTACCATTTAACAGTCACTTTTGCGATCATACTTTTTTATTTACAGTACAAATATAAAAAATCCTCAACAGTTGAGTTTTTAATATTTTTTTTTTACTTTTTTTATAATGCCCTATCGCCACATCTCGGTATCAATTGAATCAAAGAAAAGAAATCATGCACGATGAATTATCTCTTGATATAAGTAGTTATCCCAATTATCGGGGAGGCCAAAACATTACTCAAAATTTATCAAAGCCTTAGATATGAAATTTCGCATGATGGTATATCTCAGAACATAGACACGGGATAGGGGAGATTTTTTGGTTTCTGTTGCACAACCTGCAGAGGTACAAATTTATATATCCAAAACTATCAGAGCCTAAGAAGACAAATTATCTCAGATGTTAAAACTCGGTACACAGGTACAATGTGATTTCTGTTTATTTATTTATATATTTTGTCCCTGCTGCAGAAGCGCAATTCTATACCTAAAAAATTATCATAGCCTAAGAAAATAAATTCTCAAAGGTGGTAAAACATACATAACATAGCACAAGATAAGAGTTGTTAATGTATTTACTTATTTTGGCCTTCCTTTCACAGAAGCGCAAAATTATTCTCCAGAATCAAGAACAGAAAGTAAATGAAGATGGAGAATGATACAGATCAAATGTCGATAAAGAATAATATAGAGTAGATGATTCAGAGAATGGATGTTGATGATGTCATAAACAAGGGATACGGAGGAATGTGTTCAAATTCGACCCCAGGTCGAATATCCCCTGTACCACCAGAAAAGTTAAAAAAATTCCAAGAATGTCTAGATTTTGGTTGATCATTCTCAGGATATAAACAGAAGATACAGAGAGTTGTTTTTTATTATATCGGTCTTTCTCAAATTCAGATATAGGGTAAACTGTCCTAAAATGACATACCCTAAGGAAAAAATGCTTCTATTCATACAAATGTTTTCTCATGACCTTTATTTTTTACGAACTAACTTTGCGAAGTGTACAAAATGCAATGATGCCTTTTAAAAAGTAACAAATAAAGTCACAACGTCATAATAACGATTTATATAAAATGCTGCACTATGTCATTTTATCTGCAGTACTGTCCTAAAACGACACTCCCATAAGTTGCTATTACTTTACTTGAATTCATCACAAATAATATTTGCACACCAAGAAACACTGGCACATTCATTATGTGCCCACTTTGAACACTTAAAACATTTTATCCACTTCTCATTTGGTTTTGAGTGACTGAATAAATCATTGTAATAAAGATCGGCTTCATCAACATCATCGGCAAAACGATCCATGTCTTTGTCGTCATCATTGGATGTAATAAAGCGAATTTTCTTCTTAGCTTATAGAGCTGCACGTCGTGAGTGTGAGTTAGTTTCTCAGCAGCTTTAGCCTTTGCTTCGGCAATATTAGGACTGCTAGTCAAAACTTTTGCACTTTCATGCTTCGTCTCTTTAGAGGATTATCTAACATGAGATGCACAAAGAAGTGAAGATACATCAAGTTGTCTGATAAATGAAGATGATGAACTTGAAGACGCTGCCAGTTTAAAAGATACGCACGTCTTCAGAGTATTGGAAACAGTTGCTGTTGGCGCTGAAATTGGAGGAGGTATGATATTGAAACTGTGATAATTGACGGATTAGGTCTAGATATGCTGTTATCTGTAGAACTTTTGTTGCTGTCGTTGCTTTCCTTATTTCAAGTGGACTTTCTGTCACACCTGAAGCACAGAAAACATGATCAGCAAACATGTCTGGCAGCAGGTCATTTTATCTACAATCACCATATTGTATATAAAGAGGTAGTATTCGAGATCACATGCATTCATAAATTTTCGAATATACAGGAAATAATCTAAAAAGGAATAAGTACTCACTTTATACTTCAGATATGTTATCACTGGAATGAAACATACGTGAATTAGTACAAAAAAAATAATCCCTCGAAGTTTCTGACGACTGTCTAAACAGTTTCTTTGTAAACAATGAAAAATACAAACTTGAAATCTTCCCCAATAAATGGTTATCGTTGCCAATCGATTCCATAACGTAACTGCGTATCGTTAAGTACTGGCATCTAGCGACAAAATTAAGAAACATGACATTTTACCTAAGTATGTCATTTTGGGGCAGTTTTCCCTACTCAACTACATCTCCGAATCTTAGTGCTTTAAAGAAGAAATACCTTTTAAATCTCAAGGCATAAACTCAGAATATGGAGGGGGTATTTTTTCGATTTTCCCAAGTAAGCAGCCCTTCCAATCACAGAGAGACCGAAATTCGCCAAGAAAATCTAATTTTTAGAAGGAAGTTTACTCAACAAAACGAAAAAAAAGAAGTTTTTGCTAATTTTTGAAATTTAAACTACCAAAGTTAGTCCTGGTAATATTAGAGAATCTGGAATCTATTAGAAAATAGATGACCTTCCCACTTAAGATTTTCTATTTTCTAATATAAAAAATATGTATTTGCAGTATTATCATTTATTATTTTAATTATAAGACAATCAATAAATTATATACTGCTTAGTATGTACTTGTCTTGCTAATGCAATATCCATAAATTGAGACAAATATTACCCTCTAATCGCAGCAATTTAATGAAATATAATTCGAAGTTCTATTTCCCATTTACTATTTCTCTTATTGTAATTAAATTTCTTTTTCTACTTCAATAAAAACGCAATAGCCTGCCATATGCTGTATATGTTCAGCAGAAAATTTTTCTTTAAAATGTCAGACGTAATGAGACATAATATTTTTTCGTTTCGCTCAATTAATTACATATAAAATATAAAAAGCTTTAAAATATAAAAAGCTTAGATTACTATTGTATCAAATTCTTGAAGCACACATTTATTTTTTTCTTTAAATTGATAAAAAAAATACTTATATATATATATATATATATATATATATATATATATATATATATGTGTGTGTGTGTGTGTGTGTGTGTGTGTGTGTGTTCTTTTAGAAATAAAATGTTTAGAAGAATAGTTAGACACAATGTTTAATTTGCCAATAATTTTTTTAAGTTTTAAACTTCAGCTAAGTTCAAATGAAAGTTTTAAAAACCACTATTCTAATTTAAAATTAATGAACGGATAGTTAAATATAACTTCTGTTTCTTCAAAACTTTTTATTTGTAAAAAAGAATTATAAGGCTTAGGCAGGTTTTTTTCTAATGGGCAGTGTGGGTATATGTTATGTTTTTCTTTTCTTTCAGTTTTTTAATATCTTTTACAATGTTTTTAATTAATTATTAACTATAACCATTTTTTAAGTATTGATTTAGTTAAAAAAAATACTAAAAAAATCCTCCCCCCCCCCACCCCAGAAAAAAAAAGAGTTTTCATCAAGACAAAAAATTACATGGATGTAGAGGTAGGTGAGGCTGTAGCACGTTCATAATCATGGACTTAAGAACACATTACCTTTCAAATGTCGAAAGTTGGCGAAAGTTCTTATCTTTCTTGTTCTTACGAAAGTTCTTATCTTATCTATCTAAACTTGTATCTTTATTTTGCTCATTTTTATAATGTATTAATCCTTCTAAAACCGGGATATCCGTTTTTAAAATGCTATCAATTGCAACGATTAACTAGTCGGATGTGTCAATCCCAAAACTTTCTTCTATCTCACACAGGTTTCGCCTACACTAAAAATAATCAGCACCGATTTATATAAAGGTCTAATTCAAACTCAAGTTTTATTAAATTCCGTGCAATATTTCTTGAGATATGACTATCGCTAAAATTGTGTAAATCCTGCAAAATGCTGCATAGCAGCGGCCCCTGCTGGGAGATTTTTACCAAAAACTAATCAGCACCCATTTATATCAGAGAGTAACTAAATATAAAGTTTTATTAAATTCCGAGCATTAGTTCTTGAGATAGAGCTATTGTGGAAATCGCGAGAAATGTTGCATAGCAGCGCCACCTGCAGGGCGATTTTTACCAAAAACTAATAAGCACCAATTTATATCAAGGACTAACTGAATCTAAAGTTTTATTAAATTCCGAGCATTAGTTCTTGAGATAGAGCTATTGAGGAAATCGCAAAAAATGCTGCATATCCGCGCCACCTGCCAGGCGATTTTTTACCAAAAACTAATAAGCGCTAATTTATATCAGGGACTAACTGAAACTAAAGTTTTATTAAATTCCGAGCATTAGTTCTTGAGATAGAGCTATTGAGGAAATCGCGAAAAATGCTGCATAGCAGCGCCACCTGCCGGGCGATTTTTACCAAAAACTAATAAGCACCAATTTATATTAGGGTCTAACTTAATCTAAAGTTTTATTAAATTCCGAGCATTAGTTCTTGAGATAGAGCGCCCACAAAATTTTTGTCACATACAGACAGACATAGTCACAGAGTCACAGAGTCACAGACCGACATTTTCTAAAAATAGTCAAATCGTGTTCAGGACCTTCTAAAACGTATAAATACTTCGAAAACCGGAAGTCGAAAATTTTCATGAATCCAATACTTTCTTCTTGTAAAGATAAAAGAAAGTAAAAATGAAGTCAACAATATAAGTTCCAAGCTTTAAACCCGTATAATGCTTAAAATATTTGACTGAATGATTTCCCGTTTGGTATCCGTAGGTAGAGTTGCAAAAAACCGGTTTATTCCCAATAGACCCGGTATATTCACAGCTTTATTCCCTAAAGACCTGGTTTATTCCCAAAAAACCAAGTTTATTTCCCAAAAACCCGGTTTATTCCCAAGTTTAGGCCGGGATTTTTCTAGCCTTTGCAACTCTATCTGTAGGTAACATTTACCGGAGATTCCAAATATGATCTCAGAATAAAGCATTAGTATTGACAATTTTCCAGTTAAGTACAATTTCTATATGTAGACGACTCCCGAAGAAAAATGTAAGCATAGCAATAGTTAGTAGAGAGTATTACTGATCGATTGATACCAGTCACATGATTATAAATGACCATCATTTTGAATTTTTTGGTGTGGGAGGGAGGGTGTTACTGTACATATCATTTAATATATGACAGCCATTAAATAAAAGGTATAAATTTAACATTCTTGAAAAAAATCCTAGAATTAATATTTCGTTCGTGCATGATACATCTCTGCGTTCTTACAATAGGAAAGGATATCCATAACATAGCGTAACTTGGCAAAATTTCAGATTTGAATTAAAAAGTAATAATAACTGATATAAAACTCATCTTTCCTCCAGATAATCAATTTTCCCCTAAACACCCTTTTGAGACGATTTAAAATACATTTTGGCACGGTGCCATTATAATCAAGTTTAAGGTAATTTGCCTTAGGGTATTACAAAATAATTAGTAATTTTAAAATATTCAAATATATCACGTTTCAACTTTTAATCATTCCGACATTGCACGCTACTGTGCTGTTAATTTTACTTGAAAAATGTGTACGTGATTCAAATTTTAAAAATGCGAAAATGATTCAAAAAGTCAAAACAAAAACAGGCGAAATATCAAATTTTACTACCTGCAAGTAAATAATTTTATTGTATCAATTAGTTTGTATTTCGTTTGTACTAGAGTTACTTTGGTTCTTGTGTTATACAAAAAGTAGAATCAAATCCTCTATATTTCTGTATTTTTTAGAAAACATGCCAATGTCCAAGATTTACCATTTTTGGTCTATATACATACTACAAATTTTACTAACTGCAAGTAAATAATTTGATTGTATCAATTAGTTTATATTTCGTTTGTAGTAGAGTTACTTTGATTCTTGTGTTATACAAAAAGTAGAATGAAATCCTATATATTTCTGTATTTTTGTAGAAAACATGTCAATATCCAAGAATTGCCATTTTTGGTCTATATACATACCATAAATTTTACTACTTGCAAGTAAATAATTTTATTGTATCAATTAGTTTGTATGTCGTTTGTAGTAGATTTAAATTGATTCTTGTGTTAGACAAAAAGTAGAATCAAATCCTATATCATTCTGTATCTTTGTAGAAAACATGTCACTGTCCAGGAATTACCATTTTTGGTCTATGTAATACACAATTGTATTTACTGCCACAGCGTAAATGTGGGGATATAGGACTAAAAAATACCCCAGATTCATTAAAACGGATAAGACATAGACAAAAACATTTGCTTTACAATGAATAAACAATCTACTCAAAAAAAATAACGCAAAGAAAGGTCCAGAATAAAAAATAACTTAAACAATTTATAACTTAAAAATAACGTAACAATCGATGAATTCGCAGCATAGAAAAACGACGTCTCTTTTCTCCACGGAATTCATCAGCTGCCTCAGCATTGGCAAACGGTAGTACAAGCTAATGTTGACAATATTGATCAAGGTTTGTATTTTGTTTTATTTTTGTTAATAAATTACAAGTGATATTACAGCACAACAACGCTAGGGCATGTATAAGTTCCGTGGTCTGCCAAATTATAAACGATCTAGAATAGGAAATTTTAACTTCATCCAACTTAGTCACCAGAAATTTCACCATGCAATAATGACCTTTTTTGCTCGTTACAAAAGAGCTTAGAAATGCAACAATATTAGACTGAAGATGAGGGACGAAAAACACTCGATAATTGTAGTGTCGGAAGATGAAGCCTTCTATTTCTACGTAATCCATCAACTACCTCAGCATTGGCAAATATTGATAATATTGGTTGGGGTTAGTATTTTATTTTATTTTTATTTTATTTTTTTAAACTAAAATGGTTGGAGTTTTTTTTATACAACTAATAATTGGTTAGCATCTTACCATTACAACTAATTTTAAAATGCTTCTCCTTCGAGGATTATGTAAAAACAATTGAAATTTTAAATTATACAAATATATCACGTTTCAACAACTAATCGTCAAAAACTTAAATGTTGCAATGTTATTTTAAATTATGGCTCCAGTTTCAAGAAGTTAATACGTGATTTGAATTTTTTATGTTCAATAGCTTTTAAAATTCAGAACAGGCCATGCCAAATCACAACTATTATTATCTAAGGGGAAATTGCTTTGTAACAAGACTCTTCAACCAGTTTTTTATTCTTTTGTTGCAGATTTGTTTGTTTTGTTAAACAAAGGTTAAAAACTCAATCTATATAGTAAAACATAAACATTTGCCGAAATGTTTTAATGGATTGATGCTTTAAGGTATCCGCACACCTTTGAAACGTCATTTACGATGAAAATATTGATTTTCATTTTTGCAATAATATTAAAATATGATCTTTTATCTATCAAATTCTGCTTTAATTGTATCTGTATCTGATTTAGAACCCGAGTTACAGACATTTAAAGTTACATCTATTACAGCTTGCCAAAGAATTTTACAACCGGAAATATCGTTCTGCAAACCGGAAGTAAGCTGAAATGTATGTTTACAGTCTTCCTTTTTGAGAATAACCATTTGAATTGGATTATAGGTTCAATTAAATACATGGAGTATATAATTAAACCTTTAAAGAATAATATTTTTTTTATAGCAAGATCTTTAAAAGTTATTTTTACCTTTTTCTCAAAATGAAGTTTTTTAGATTTTTACTGTACGCAAAACATCCTACAGCAAAAAATTATGCATGAATTGCTTTGAATTTTTTAACATATTTTACAAATGTTTATTGAGGGAATAGACTACAATCATGATGATATATTAATTAGTTTTATATTTACACTGGTATAAGTTAAAAAGATTCAAGAAATTTTACTAATTTTTCATTACATTAGTATTTTACGTGCCATAGCTTCTGCGATAGAGATGCTATTATAATGTGGCTAGTCTATGTTCTAGAGAGAGTTATTATCTTTATTATGCAATTTACAAAATGGGAATGCATTGATTTGATTTTGAGTGATGATGTTTTGCACAAATGTCAATTTTTCGTATAATGTTGACTATTTTTAATTAAAAAAAAATTTTCTGTGCAATTTCTAAAATGTTTATATATTTTTCAAAATTTTAACTTAAATGTCATTAGAAAAAATTGGTATAAAGAGAAAATTTCAAAAATTTCAAAAAATCACCTCCGAAGGTGTGCGGATGCCTTAAATTATCAATAAAAATGTTTCATGAGAATTCTAGTGTGATTTCTTTAATTTATGATTTAATAATATTGAAAAGTTTGTATTAAACTTAAGCATTCTATGCATACAAATTACAAATCCAAATATAGTTCTTCGCAATATTAAACTTAACTACAAGTATCGAAATATATTTTTATAGATATAAATTTATAAATTCATTCATAAATAGTCATTAATTCACATTCAGCTTTGTAGAAGTTAATTTTTGAATGAAATACTAATCATTAATTGGAAACTACCTAATTCCATACTTAGAAAATAACATTTAGCATACTTTGAGACCATATTTTTCAGCAATTGTAATCCATTTTATAATGATTCGGCCACAAGGATTAATAAATAGTTAGCAATTTTAAATTATACAAACATGTTTCATAATTGCATCATTTAAAAATTTAAAGTAACTAATTTATTTTCAAATTCTCTGAAGGTTTTAAGAAGTAAATAAGCGATTTAAGGTTTAAAAAAAAAATTAAAATAAGAGCACATAGAAAGTTGAATAAAAATTTTACAGTTATATAAACCATCGGGTTTTTTATTTCTTTTCTTTAAAGAATGTTCTTCGTTTTTCTTCAATTATTTTTTTCATTTTTATATTAATATATAATGATATATTATACTTTATAATTTTTATATAATGCTAGACACATTTATTGGAAAATTGTGTACATTTATAAATTAATATATATATATTTTAAATGTTGTTTAAACTACAATAAAATGTTTCTAAATTAATTTGAGTTCTATTTTCATATTTATTTTTATATCATAGTAACAGAATAAAAGTTCTAGTCATCATATACACCAGAACAAGTAAGCATAATTTTCCAAAATATATACATTAACATCTTACGTAAAATAAAATTTCTAAATTCATTTGTAACTAGATAAATGTAACCGAAATATAACTTTAACATAGTTGATCTTTTTTAACTGAAAACTATTATTTATAATTTTAAACATTTTATATCATTTAGCTAGTCAATCTTATTTTACAAATACTTTTGAAAGGATTAATTTGGAGTAAGTCTCCTACAAGGATTAATAAGCAGTTAATGTTTTTCAATTATTTAAATTTTTCATACCCTAATAATTAAACAATATCCGATACAAAATTATCGTAATCGTTTTCAAAAATCTGAAATTTAAAAAATATATATAAGATGTAAATTCTAACCTCTTTGTGACTGAAGTCCCATTATTAGAACAGTGATTACTTACAAGTTACTTATATCGTACTGACAAAAGTTCATTGATGTGATCTGATTTGTCACTTTTCGTCTGCGTCATGAAGCTATAACAAGTTCTTCTGACTCAGTCTGAAGACTAGGCTGATTTCTTTGTATTTTTATTACTATTTTAAGGTACATGCGTATTTTTTAAAAGATTGTAAAGTACTTTAGAAAAATTGGACTACATTCTTTTTTCTTAACCCATTCGGGACCATGGGTGCATATATGCATTCTCAAAATGAGCATACAGAATTTGTTTCAGGCACCAGTAAAAAATAAAAGTAGTATTTGTTTTCTCTAATTAGAGCATTTTTGTGATAGTTTAAGTAAATGCAGCTTTTTAAAAAAAATTGGTGCCAACCGAATAAAATTTGTGTAAAAGCCGCCAGTCCCGAAGGGGTCAAATAGCAAGTTTCTTTTTTCCCTTTTATTTACAAAATAAAATTTTCACTTTGAGCCCGAACCCGAAGACGGGTATAAAAATCGAGCCCGAGCCTGTTTTGGGCACTGGTTCCGATTGAACTCGTCTCATCTCTATTGCGTACCTCATTTTATTTACCTATAAGAGTCATGAGTAGCAAATAAAAGCAAAGGAAATGAAGAAAAATATAATTTTTGTTTTTTATTTATATAAAAAGAAAATTTGTTGTGGTTGACGGGCTTGTTTACTCTTGCATATATATTGAATGTTTGGTATTAAATTGCTGATGTAGAGTCATAAATTATATCCAGTATCTAGTGCGTTTATAAATTTTGTTTTTTAAAACAGTCAGTAGACAAAAGTCTTTTTTACCTTCTCAATCAGTTATTCCAAGCCGTATGTTGGTTGTCAACCAGACTCGTGACGTACGCACTAGAACACCCCCGTAGTGTAAGGCTAGGAGCTCTACCGTAGTGTTCCCCGAGCTCAGGTTCAGACTGAATCCTTCTCATCTCTTAGTGATATCTTATGTATTCAGTCTTAGCAAGTAGTACAAAACTTGCTGAGACAGAATTGGAAAGGACCGGAAAATTTGCGGTAGGTTTACGTCTTTCTAATTAGTGATTTATAATAGTATTGTGTAATTTCACCGAAACCATGTAGTTTTTAGTTTAGGATAATTCACTTATAGATGATTCCGTTACCACATACATAGTACAATAATCAGTTATAATTGTATTATATTATTTTCGCCTGAACCATGAAATATTTCGTTAAGGCAGGTTTGTGCTATAGAAAGATTCCGTTTTCACAAGATTTACTGTGCATCATATGAAATTGAGTTCTTTGTAATATTTTATGATGACGATGATGATAATATTTTTAATAATGATGATTTTTATTATGAGCAGGTTTGTTTTTCTTTTAAAGTTAGTTTTCAAACTTATTTAGATCATAAGATGCAAAACAATAATCACAATGAAAGTATTTTATGATAAATAAAACACACTTTACATTCAACAAGCAGGATTTTATAAAGTGAAAAGACATCACGGTGTCGAAATCATTACTACTACTACAATTGTTACTATTTCTTTTTAATTTCCAGAGTAAAGTGAAAACCTGAAAATATTAAATTAATTTTATTAAGATTTATTTTACACATATTCTAAAGTTTTTTACTTAAAAAGTTGAGCAAATTCTTTCTTTTTATGTTTTCTTTTCAGAATTACGCTGCCAGAAAAGAAAAGGGAAAAACAAAATTACATTAGCGGCTAGAAAATGGTTGTTTGTTCAATGAATTAACTTTGGTAAACCAAAATAGCTAACTAAATTTAAAATGGTTTTGTACTTTTGTTGATTTTTATTTCAGGCGCAGACTTTAAAGTTTTTTTTGTTCTTATATTGGAAATATACATTTAACTGTAAAGGTAGAATCTGAAATATTTATAATCAGGATGTTTTAAAAAAGAATAAAGCATAATATTTCATTAGTGAGATTTATATTTACATTTTTCTAGCATAAAAGAAAAGAAAAATATTTTAAAAATATCAGTAATACCACATAATAAAAACAATATCAGACAACTCACAGTACAAATTTTACTTATTTAAAAACTGAAAAAAGGAAAAACGAACTTACTATTTGAGAAAAAAGAATGTATTCCAACTTTCGTGAAGTGTGTTACAATCATTTAAAAATTCGTTTGAAAGGAAATTTAATTGTTATTGATGGGATATAAGGAGATATATTCTACGTGATTCTGAAGCCTTTGCATGATCAGTGTTAGCAACATAAAGAAGCCGTGCGGTACCCTTTGTCTATCCTCGCTTTCTGTTTGATGTCCTTCTCCAGAATTACTGGATAACCAGAACTATATATAATCAAATTTTGGTTCTCTATACGACTCGGCGGAATATATTTTGGTGAGTCATTGACGAAAATCAAACGTAAGCAATAATTTGATTTAACTTTTTACTTATAGCATTTTGATAAGTTTTCAATAGTTAAAATTTTACGAAATTTGTAGATAGTGAAGCGTAAACACATTGAATAAAAGTTAAATATCTATGAAATCCTTCAATATTATAAAAACAATACTATTGAAACGCAATCTTTGCATATTTTTTAAACTATTTTTATAACATATAGCAATTACAAACGTGTACTATATGTCCTATTTGTCGATTGTATTTGTTATCAAATGTTGGTTTTTAATTACCAGATAATTTGATATTTCCCTATATGACTCGATTGAATATATTTTGATGAGTCATTGACGAAGATCAAACGAGAGCAATAATTTGTTTTAACTTTTTACTTATAGCACTTTGATGAGTTTTATATAGTTCAAATTACGAAATTTGTAGACAGCATAACGTAAACATGTTGAATAAAAGTTAAATATCTATGAAATCGTTCAATATTAGAACAGCATGACTATTGAAACGCAAGCTCTGCATAATTTTTTTAACTATGTTTATAACATATAGCGATTACAAACGTGCACTATATATCCTATTCGTCGGTTGTCTTTGTTATCAAATGTTGGTTCTTAATAACCAGATAATTTGACATTGAACTAATATGACTCGGCTAAATATATTTTGGTGAGTCGTTGACGAAGATCAAACGAGTGTAGTAATTTGTTTTAACTTTCTACTTCAGCATTTTGATGTGTTTTCAATAGTTAAAATTACGAAATTAGTAGATAGTGTTATGTAAGCACGTTGACTAAAAGTTAAATATCTATAAACTTATTCAATATTAAAAAAGCAATACTACTGAAACGCAAGGTTTGCATAATTTTTTTAACTATATGTTTATAACATATAGCAATAACAATCGTAAAATATCACTCTATAACATGAAAATACAGATAAATGAAATAATATCTACATTCAAATCTTATGTGTTGTTGTCAATAATAAATTTAAATGTAACAGTCGGCCAAATATTAGAATACATTTTAATCACCAAATTGTCCTAGATAAGAATAGCACTAATCATTCGACTGGAATTATGGCTTCTTTCAATTTATATTTAAAAAGTCCTTCCGGCTTGTACCGGTAGGAAAAGGTGGATTTCCCATATCTTCGTTTTAAGATTTTAGCTACACTCTAAGAACGACATTTTCAAAACTGAGCAAAAAATACTCAAATCTGAGTATGTCGCATAGTCAAAATGGCTCCAAATCAAAATTACTCAAGTTTGAAACATCTATGTATACTCATTTCTGAAAACATGCACACACTCAAGAATAAAACATCATGTGCTCATATTTGAGTATTTCCATGTTTCATGTTCAATTAACGATAGTTAATTTGCACGAAATCACATTCACTAAAACTCACAAATTAATCCTAAAATAGTTTTAATCTACTGTCTTGTTTGAAAATGTCAGCCCCCCTAGAATTTCACACTGTTGTATCTCAGCCATTTTTTAAGATAGAGACAAAACAAAAAATGCTTCAGAATCCTTGTATCAAGCCCTAAAACTGAAATAAAAATATTTTTTACTCTATTTTTTAAAATATTTTTTTAAGTTTTAAATACTTTAGTGGCCGCCATTTTCAAACGAGAGGGCGGACAAAGATGGCCAAAGAACTCGATCGAAATATGAGTGAACCTAATACACATGCTTAGTTACATCCAAATATGTTTATAAATGCGAGTGCTATCGTATGAAAAAGATATATATATGTATATATGGATATATATATATGTTACGGTCAATATGATTAATCTGGTCATTATTAATAATAACCGGTTATTATTAATAATGACCGGATTAATCATATTGACCATAACATATAATATACATAAATCGACATTTGAACGGATGGTGGTCTTGGGGTCTGGAAGTTATTCTCTTTGAAAATAGGCCGAAATTTTCCGGAATTGTTTCCTTCCAAACGGCTGCAATAGGTAGCTTTTTACTTTTTGTAATGAAATTGACCTAAAAATAAGCTTAGGGATCGCCTCCATACTAATATTCTAACAAACTCTGAAAGTTTCAAGGCGAACATTTAACTTTTACATCATATTTGAATTTCTCGGTAAATTTTATTTTAGGATGCCAAACGTGAAGTTCAATGGTAAGAATTTGAAAAATTATGCACATTCAAAACTTTGAACTCCCAATCTTAAATTCATTATTATAATAGCTGCAAAACGAGCTGGAAAGCGACTACTTTTTAAGTATAACTCAAAAACTACTTTGCGGAATGAAGTGATATTTTAGATTAGCATACTTGAAGCTTTTAGAAATCTATTTGTGATAATAATTTTATTGATTACAGTTAATATGTTTTTTTTTTAATATTAATTAAAAAATATATAAATTATGACCATTCGAAACAAATATATATTTTTACCTACAAAAGTTTTAAAAGAAATAAGCTTCTAGAAGATTCAAATATGTGAATCTAAATATTCCCTCAATTTGCGAAGTAATTTATGAAGTATGCTTAAAAAACGCCACGCTCTGAAATTTGTTTTGCAACTATTGATAATGAATTTAACATTATGCGTTCAAAACTTTAAATATGCACATCTTTTAAAACATCTTTATCGTATGATTTCACTTTGTTATCATAAAGTAAAAATTACCAAAGTATCCAAGTATGATTTAAAAATTAAGGGTTTATTTTGAAAATTTCCGATTTTGTTACATTTTAGTAGGGAGTTGACTCCCTAAGCCTTCTTTGACATAAAGTGCAAGAAGACAATTTCCTGTCAAACGACTGCTACCGATTTTGCGTGGGACAACTTGGTATCAAAATATATGGGGTGTTCTCTTTAAAAAAAAAATCCAACTGTATTTAAAGCACAAAACCAATTTTGAGATAACATAGCAGCTGTATTGAAAATAGTCTTTTTAACAGCTTTAAAAATTATAGCTATTACATTCATCGATTCAGTGATTAACATACAAGAATAGATTCAGGATTAAAACTACTGACTAATGTGCTAAACAGGAATAAGTATATATTTTTGAGAAAAGTTTGTTTGCGTGACATTTTACTGCAAGTATAGCGTGCATATTTCCATATAGCGCAAATTTGTTTTTGTAGCAAAACGAAAACATAACAAGCTATTACTTAAAAAACTGTTTTATAACCGTTACATACCAAGCTTTGTAATGGTGTTTCTATTGATTATGGAATAAGAAATTTTGCAAATGTTTCCATTCTGCGGTTAAAATAAATGTTAGGAATACCTATTTGAATTAAACCATTTTTTTTAGGTTTTAAACTTAGAATTTTATCGATTTTGTTCTTTTTTTTTGTGCTAACCATATTTCAGAATTTTATGCGTACACTAATTAATTAAATCAATGTGTCTTCAAGTAAAAACTTAGATTTTTATATTTAAGTGGAAATTCTTTACTCATTCTTATAATTTTTCAATACAATGTTTGTATAAAATAAAATGGGCATTATTTTGCCCCGAAATACATAAGTAATTTGTTATGCATGTTTTAATTGTACATATTAGTATAATAAACAAGCTGGAAACTGTACGTCAAACGTGACAAATGACGTGCGTACGTACTGTTATTATTTCAGTG
Source organism: Maratus michaelseni (assembly GCA_963931845.1). Taxonomy (NCBI): domain Eukaryota; kingdom Metazoa; phylum Arthropoda; class Arachnida; order Araneae; family Salticidae; genus Maratus; species Maratus michaelseni. Next base: position 91,481,486 of record OZ007597.1, on the reverse strand, counting down.
AAATGAATTATATCGTCTGTTATTACATAAGATTAAGTTCCGTAATAAAATAAATACATTTTAAGTTGGCAAAATTTTATCGTTTGTTGACATTTACTGAAAATTTCAACGGGAAAGATAAACCTAGCTTTGAAATTTTCAGAACTTGAAATCCATATTTAGACTCTTTTTTCATTTAATATCTATTTCTCCGGAAACATCTATCCAAAAAACTGTAGATTATATTATTGCTATAATTAAACGATTTTAGTATACAAATTCAGTTTTTAAATTCAGTAATACGGAAATAATATGACTCCATATCTTAAGTAGGACGTAATCACCATGGTAACCTAGAATCATTACCTATCATGGGATATCATTGAATTAATTATGTATAATAGGAGTTAATAGTATGATGAATGTGACTATGACTTGGTCATAGAGGTTGTAAAATGTCATATGCGTCAATTAGGACTATAACGTCATACATGTCAGATAACGTGACGATATATCACGATCGCTTGACAATTAATTCTCGGAAATTGCTATAACGTAGAAGCATCGATTTTTAAAAAATTCAAATTACTTAATAAATATTTTTATTAATATCTTTTTAAATTTGATTCGATTTTCATAAAATTTGAAATGACTCGACAAAAGTCTGCAACGATTATATATATCAAATTTTAAACTCCAAGTGATATGACAGTATGACGATTCGAATGCAAGCTGGCAATGCGCGTTTTCCACGATGCTGCCAAACATGGATGCTGCCATGATGATGCTGCATACAGAACCTGGATTCATCAAAGACGACGTGAGACGCCATTCCTGCTTCATATACAGCATCATGATGCCAGCATCCATATTTGGCGGCATCGTGGAAAACGCACATTGCCAGTTTGCATTCGAATCGGCATACTGTCATATCACTTGGAGTGACGGTATGAAGTGCCATTGGATACATGTCTCGGTAACCTTTTGTTCGCATTGCCGGCAATTTCAACAGCAGCCGTTACATTTCTGATGTGTTACGGCCCGTGGTTCTGCCTTATCTTCGATAACTCCGCAATTCTACGATTTAGCAGGACAATGCACGACCGCATGTTGCTCGTACTATCCTGACCTTCCTTGATACAGAACATGTTCGACTGTTGCCCTGGCCTGCACGTTCTCTTGATTTCTCACCAATTCAAAATGTCCTGTCAATGGCTTCTGAGCGACTGGCCCGCAACCACTCGCCCGTTACTACGGTTGATGAACTGTGGCATAGTGTTGAAGCTGCATGGAGTGATGTACCCGTACATGACATACAATCTATGTTCGACTCCATTGATATGCAGATAAATGCTGTTATTGCGGCCAGAAGTTGCTGCTTTGGGTAGTGTTTTCTCAGGATCTATACCTCCAAATATTCTGAAAATGTAATCAATTGTCCTTCCCATTATAATGTATTTGTCCAATAAATATCATTCTGTTATTTGCATTCCTTCATGGTGTAGCATTTTTAATGGCCAGTAGTGTATATTCATCGCCTCGGCGATTAATATTTAACAATAATTCATTGTTCAAGTATGTATTGACTAATATGCTAGGACAGCGGTACTAAGTACATTTTTCGAAAACTATTCTCGCACCGCGATTTGCGAAAAATAATATTCGCCATATGTAATGGCCGAAATTCTAAAATTAAATAAGGTGAAGATTTTTACTGAAAAAAAATAGTTTGTAACTCTACGACCCGTGGAGTATCACCGTGCTTCAACATGAATAAAGTTAAATCTTTGTAAAACGTTTGTTAGTGTGACAATGACTTTGAAAAATACCTAACAATACGAAAAAAAAGAAGACATGTTGTAAAGCAAACGAAATGACAATACATTCATTCAATATAAAATATGAAATAAGACATTCTCCAAATGTTTTAATTTTGTGGTTAATATATATGTTAGAATTTTGCAAAGATTAATTTTTCACGAAAACTGGCAGAAAAACTCACGAGATGGGTTAAAAGTGGTGAACGATTGCAGTCAGTAACTCGAAAGTCATGGCACGAAATGAAGGCAAACAGGAACCCAATTGGAATTTCTCCAATAAGACTCAACCAGTTTTACAGATAAATCATTTATTCTTGAACAGGAGAAATGCTGGAACAGTTCACACAGGCTACAGGTATAAACTTATAGCCATCAGGCTTGACGATAACTCATTACATCATTTAATAGATCTTAAGTGGCTGTTGTGAAATTCTAAGTCGGAGAACACCAGATAACGCTTTGGTCAGCACTTCCAAACACGACAAAAATTGGCTCTCCAAATGCTTGCAGTCGGGTTTTGTTAACTGGGAGTAAAGTTACAGAAGCTACGTAACGAGCGCACCAGTCAATCAGTGAGATGCGAAATTAAGCTAAGCGAATGACGTGCGATGGAGAAGATTTAACAAAAAAGAATCCCGATCTCAGCTGCGCATTGATTTTGAAGTAAAAATACCCAGCGCGCGAAGCATTGAATAAAAATTTAAAAAAAAAATGCTATTAAAAAATATTCGAAATGACAACTAGCGTCTCTCAGAATATTATAGATTGGGGAGTTGATAGAAGTTACGAATGAACTTAAAGTTTTAGATTAAGATTTGGAATAAGATAATTATTAATATACGTGTTATTAATTTTAAAAGGACATTAAATAGGAATAAATATTATTAAGAAATAAGGAAATAATGAATATGTCAGAATTTAGAATAATTTAAAGGAATATTGCGAAATTAAATTTTTATATAACATATATATTGATAGATAGATATAGATATATATCGTGTAGCATTTACTCTTTAGACTTTAAACTATGGATTTTACTGCTATTGTCAGCAATAAATTTAAATTCACTTTTAGAGACATAATAAGTTTCAGCTTTCATAAATATTGAATTGAAAATGGTACATTTAACTCTTTTTAATATTATACTTTCTTTCTTTAATATTATACTTTTAATATTATACTACTCTTTCTAAAACATTCATCTACTTAACTATCTTCAACATCATAACTAATATACTCATCTATTCAACTATCTTTAACATCATAACTAATATATTCATCTATTTAAGGACCAATATTTAATTATGATTCATACTTCAATATTGACTTATATACAAAAATATGAAAAAGTACAAATATTAAAAAAAAGAAAAGAGAAAAGAAAAAAAAATACTTTGTAAGCGTGACTATGTCTTTTTAAAAGTTGCTAACAAAATGGAATAGCTAATTAATATCGATTACGTTACAAGGTAAATAATGACTTTGCAAACGTTTTATTTTGCGGTGAGCATGCAATATAGTAATTTCTCTCATATCATTTAAAAAATAATGTAATTTAATAAATTCCTGCATTTTGTTCTTTTTTTTTAACTCGGCATTTTACAGTTTTTCTTTTTTCTAACCATTTTTCACTGCTTTATTCGTACAACTAATTAAATAAAATACTACCCCCCCCCCCAAAAAAAAAAAAAAGAAAAAAATATATATTAAAAAGAAATTTGTTTATTTAGTTGCTTATTTTTATTACCATGTACAAAAAAGTACACTACACAGCTTTGATATATTCAAATAATTAATTATGCATGTTTTAATTTAACTTATTAGTGCAACAGAAATATTTTGGATTTTTATATGCTTATAAAATTATTATCAGTTAAACGATATCAATATAGAACAAAATATATCAATAGGTAAAATATCGAAAGTATATGTATCCCTTTCAAGCCCCAAATTATACAACAGTGATTGAAAATTCCATACTTTACTTGAACATAAGATTACTGATTACGGTGGATCAGTAAAAATTATTTGTGTCTAAAATAATTCAGATAAATAATAAGAAAACATTAAATTGACATTTTTCGTTATCTGTTGATTTGATTTGCAACTAATGTTAATAAACACCTTATTTAAAATGCATTTCTGCATAAAAATTTATATCGCTTGACATTTTCCACGCATACATTTTTTTTTATTATTCAATTTTAAACTAGGTAGTAGTTATTTTGAAGATGCCTTGTAAAAATTCTTATCAAGCAATTAAATAACTTATCATAAATATTGTTTGTTCTCTTTAGTCTTGGTATGTGATAATTAAAAAAGTTAATTTTTATTTGAAAGGAATAATGTGTTTTTAAATAACTATGGAAAAGCCTGCGAATTCATCTATATTTTAAGACTTAGGTTTAAAATTTAAAATATTTCCTAATACGATGCGTAGAAAAAAATATATAATTAATTATGATTTTATTTAAATATTTCGTTTTTCAAAAAACTTTTAATCGGCGAATCTTAAAAAACAGCCACGAACTACAATTCAATGATTATCGACTTACCTTGCATCATTAAAAACTTTCTTTTTTTCTTTCATTGTAAAATTTTATTTTCTACGTTTTTCGCTGTTAGAAAATTTAATCAATGTTTTCGAAAAAAGCAATTTTTGTTTTTTGGTTTTTTTTAAGAAAAAATTTGGATTTTTTTTTTTAGTGGAATTTTAAGGAATTCATTTAAAAGACAACATTTAAAGTCCGAAAAGAAAAACATTAAAAAATCCACTGTCATACTAACATTTCGAAAGCAATTCCATTCCGTTATAATTTTTTTAAGTATGTGCTATTTTAGAAACTTTTAATCATTGAAATTTTGAAAATTTCTAAAAAATATTTTTAATCATCTTATTAAATTCTGTAAAATCATTAAAAACTGAATGGAATCCATTTCCTTCATACATAATAAAAATTACTTGCAGATTACTCCTTTAAGTTTTCGTAGTAAGATAAATTTTTAAAAGTTTTTTCAAAGAGTGAAAAACTCTGAACTAATTTTTAAGTTAAAAAAAGAAAAATATTTTTTAATATATTTAGATATTCATTAACTACTTCAATATATATTTAAACTTAAAGGTACAATTTTAACCCTATAACCGACTGGTCCGTGTTTTTCTGTTCTTATAAATCATATTAAAATGGATGTAGATAAAAATATTTTGAACAGGATTATGTTTTAAAAAGTAAATTGAATGAAGGGATATGAAAGATATTATAGCATTAAAATGCTATTTAATAAAATATATATCCCGGAATTTACAAACATTCTTATGAAAATACAGAAAATCCCCAGACAGTCATAGGGTTTTAATATGTGCAATATTTTAAAATTGGTACTTGGTAAATGAATCTTATGAATCACCCAATAAATATTTTAAAATGAATTATTGGTTTTTCAGGGGACCCGGTACCTTTTGCACTTTTTTTCTTAATAAAACATTTTCATTTACCTCCTATGCATATTTTTAGATATTCAACAATATAAGGATATATTTATATCTTAAAATGAGTTATCAACACAAGATGTTTTCAATGATAAGACACATAGGACCATTATTGACCCACGTTGGAGGAGAATGCTGAAAGAGAAAGAAGAGCGCCTTCCTAAAATCCTATTAGAATCGAACCCGAAAGGAAGACAAAGGAGGGGCAGACCAAGAATGACTTGAATAAGTTCTATTCAAGAGTCATTGAAAGCTTATATGTTAAATGATGTTATTGCCCTGGACAGAGAGAAATAGAAAGGAACTCTCAAAAATATTTATATAGGTCTAGGAAACACACTGTTTAGTGGAAATTCCTAAGGATAATGATGATGATGATAATGATAATAAGAGTTGCATTTTCATTTCAAAAGAAAGTACGTTCTAAATTAAAATACCATTTAAATGTGTTTGTATTTTAAACTTTAAAATAATAATGTTTGGTATGCAACCTAAGACTATTTTAAGTGAATTATCTGTTTATTTAATATCATTAAAAACTGTTTAAAACCTATTTTCTTTTAAATTACAAAAAAAATATTTTTTAAATTTTCTCAGTGAGATTACCATTTTTATCAATATTTGAGCCGTTTATTCAAATTTGTTATTTAAAAAGCCATAAAGAGATTGTGAATTCAAAATATAATTTGAAAAAGATAAAATAGGGGGGTTTTTGTTTGTTTGTTTATTTATTTTTTAAATATGTATCAAAAAGGTAAGAAATTTTATTTTTAGTAATATTTGAGCCATTGATTTTAAAAATAGGAACATCCATTTTGAGAAAAAAATAACTTGTTAAAGCTAAATCTTTTTAGAAATTAAAGTAAAATTTAGGTTTTTAATCAATTTACAATAAATATCTTCCATTATGAGTATAAATTTGTTACTAGTAATTAATTGGGTGAACCATATTTCAAATGCGTTGATTTTGAAAATGAAGCAAGTCCATAATTGAATAGAATTACTTTTTATGTTGTTTCATAATAATTACAATCAGATTTTCATCATGACTAATTTAAAAATCTTCTCTGATATGGATGCTTTGAAAGAAATCTATAACTAATCACTTTAAAAATCTAAATTAAGAAATAATTATCTGCATACAATTTATTACTGAATATAGTTTTTTTCACTTTTCCTATAAAATTAAATTTATTTTTTGTTTTATTGTAACGTTTCCAAATACGACTGAAATGTTGAAATAAAATAAATGAGTAAATAAAATAAAATATTCCATATTTTATTATTATAATTATATTGCATTCGAAGAAAATCATTGCTTTAAAGTGAAGTAAGTCCATTGGCACAAAACAAACCACGATTTTTTCCACTAGCACGCATAAACTTTATTGCATATTAAATTTACATAAAATAAGACAATAAAATATATAAAATAAGTATATTACTGCTTATGAATATTTTTAAACACACTCAAATACAAACCATTAAATACCTAGCAGTAACGTGAAAAGAAATTGCCTCACATTCATAATCAATGGCTCATTTAAAGACATAATGGGAAAAGAAAAAAATACACTTATGTGAATAGTTTGAGAGCAATTCTATTATAAAATATAATTTTATTTCAACTTTTAATCATTGAATATCTTTGAAAGTATCCTAAAAGTAGTATCTTTAAGTGAATTATAGGTTTTTGTAGTATCATTAAAAATTCTCTGGAAGTTTTTTTTTATTATTTGAAACAATATTACTTACATATTACTTCTTATTTTCTTACAATCATACAAATTATAAGATAAAAAATAATAAATAAAATAAAATAAATTAAATTAAAAAAATTGTCTTTGATAAAGATGAAAAATTCAGGACAGTGTAGCAAAGTTAAAAAAATTCAAAAAAAAAAAAATGAGTAGAATGCTCAATTTTATCTTTAAAAAGCTAAAAAATTAAAATTACATTAATATTATTAAATTTACATAAAATAAGACAATAAAAAATATAAAATAAATCTATTACTGTTTACGAATATTTTTAAACCCACTCGAATGCAAACCATTAAATATCTAGCAATAACACAAAATGGATTTGCATCACATTCAAAATCAATGGCTCATTTAAAGACATAATGTAAAAAGAAAAAAAAATCCACTTATTTGAATAGTTTGAGAGCAATTCTATTATAAAATATAATTTTATTTCAACTTTTAATAAATGAATATATTTGAAAATATCCTAAAACTATTTTTAAGTGAATTATAGATTTCTGTAGTATCATTAAAAATTATCTGAAAGTTTTTTTTAAAAATTATTTGAAGCAATATTACTTACATATTACTTCTTATTTTCTCATAATCATACAAATTATAAAAAAATAATAATAAGTAAAAAAATAAAAATAAAACTGTTTTGATAAAAATGAAAAATTTTGGACAGTGTAGCAAATTTAATGTTTTTCAAGTAAATTAATAGAATGCTGAAATACATTTTAAAAAAATAAAAAATTAAAATTACACTTATAGTATATCTACTATATGGTTAAGTTTGCTTAAAGAGTTACAAAATGAATAATACTCTACCCTCTCCCGCCTTTTTTAGCACTTTCCAACCTAGTTGAAAAGTGCTTATGACTTCGGTTTGTCTGGCCGTCTGCCGTCTGGCCGTGCTCTAACTCCCGTAAATATGCTCGGATTGCTCTGCAATTTTTATATGTTATTGTCGTTATCGATAGCATGTTCCCTATTTCAACGGAAGTGTGTAGCAGTTATAGTTTTTTTACAGGGACACTCAAAAGAATTCCGTTACATTGCGGTCTATGGGGAAAAATCATTTGCGGTTTATTTAAATAATGTTTCACTATTTTAAACGCATTGTAATTTATATATATTACTAAGGTGCATTAGAAGAAGCTTAATATGGAACAGGGTGTGCATAGCACTTATAGTTACTTTACAGGAACAGTAAAAATAATTCCGTTACATTACGTCTATGGAGAAAAATCGTCTGCGGTTTATTTAAATAATGTTTCACTATTTTAAACGCATTGAAATGTATATAGATCACTAAGGTGCATTACAAGAGACTTACTACGGAATATTGTGTGTATAGCAGTCATCGTTCATTTACAGGGACACGCAAAAGAATTATCTACTGTCTGTTAACAATAATTCCTGGAAGTGCGTTTTAAGTTATTGAACGCGATTTTAATTTTAACTTGCTTTTTGTCTATTACGTGGTGTGTATAAATTCTGTAGATCCTATACAGGGCAGCACAAAAGTTCGCGAACACATTTCTGTTTATTAATAAACTCCAGACGGAGAATTTTAAACTGTGCTACGCGTTTCCTAACTGAACTAAAATTATCATCCTATGTAGTATATATACAAATCTATAGATCCTATACAGGGCTGAATAAAAGTATTCGGATATTTTTCCGAATATTGTATATGTTGGAAATTCCTGAAATTATGTTTTTAAATATGTTATGCGTTTTCTAAATTGTTTACTTAGATGTTAGCTTTTAGCTTATTAAACGGTATGATTTGTAAAATTATTTTGGAAGCGTTGGAAAGTGCTATATAATCTATGCTTGACGCTTGATTTTTCGTTCTTGTTTCTCCTGTTTCTAGCATTTGGAGCTATCCGGACGACATCCAGTGTAGCATTTTCTCACTCTTAGGTATTGGCACGGCTGCGGCTTTGCAGCCGTTAAAAAGTCAACCAACCATAAGCTAGTTAAGTTTCCTTTGTTACATAAGTAATCTCCAGCGTAATTTAAGCTCAGCTGGAAAATTTAATTAGTATATATATGTTATATAAAAATTTTATTTCGCAGTATGCCTTTAAATAATTTGAAATTCTGACATATTCATTATTTCTCTATTTCTTAATAATATTTATTCCTATTTAATTTCCTTTTAAAATTAAAAACGCGTATATTAATAATTATTCAAAATCTTAATCTAAAACTTTAAGTCAATTCGTAACTTTTATCAACTATACAATATATAACAATCTGAGAGAAGCTAGTTTTTCATTTCGAATGTTTTCAAAAGCCATTTTGTTATTTTATTCTATGGGCTGGATTCGCGCGCTAGATTTTTTTTACTTCGAAAACAATGCGCCACTAGATATGGTATTCTTTGTTATTAAAACCTCCCCATCTCGCGTCATTGGCTTAGCCGCTCAATTCTTAAATTTCGCTGATTGGTTCGCGTAGGCATTACGTCGATTGTGTAGCTATCCGCACATCTAACAAAAATCAATTGCAAGACTTCGGAGCTTAGAATTTGGTCTTGTTTTAAAGTGCTGAACAAAAGGTTATCTGGCGTTCTTATTTTTGGAATGTCTAAACCAGCTATTTAAGAGTTGTAATTTTCCAACTGGACGAAAAATGTCTGGGCCAGGATTCGAACCTGGGAACTCTTGGCTGAAGCTGCCATGCTCTCCCAACTGTGCTATCCGGGTCGAATCTGGATGGCATAATTCACCCAGTTAACCTTATTGATCATAGCACGGACATTTTTCGTCCAGATGGAAAATTACAACTCGTATGATTTCTTTACCAATTTGAGTAATTGTATTAAAATTAATCCAGCTATTTAAGATCAATTCAATGATGTAAGGATTTATAATCAAGCCAGGGGGCTTTAGAAAATATCATTTCGTCATCTCTCCTGTGCCTGAATAAACGCTTTATTTGGATAACTGGCTTAGTCTTTATGGAGAATTTCTCAATGGGTACATTCATTGTCTACACTGCTCGCCATAGTTATTGATCTATCGACTGCAATCATTCACCATCTTTAACAAGCTGCCAGTTTCTCGTGAATTTTTAATTCATGCAGCTAAAACCTAACATATATATTCACCTATGATGGATTTAATCCTTATCACGCATGCCACTAAAGATGTATGCTGATGGTTTACTTTCCATCTTGTGCGGCAAAGTCGCAGCCATGCCAGCACATAAGAGTGAAAAAATGCTAGACTGGATGTTGTCCAGATAGCTCCCAAATGGTACAGCATTGGTGCGTAATACCAAAGGTTCCCGGTTCGATCCCCATTCTGAACATTTTTTCACTCTGTTAGTTATACGCTGAGTAGTAAGTGATAATTCATATCCTTTGTTATATAATGTTAATGTAGTTCATCATCTTTCTTACAATTTTATCATCTTTTAAGTAATAAAGCACATTAAGTGTAATTTGAATTTTTTTAAAGAATTTCTTTTATTCCAAATAGCTACCACTATATCAGAACAGAAATCTTTGTTGTATTTAATGACATGCATTCCATATTCAAATATAGGTAAAAATTACTTTTCGGAAAATATATTGGATTGTTCGGAAAGTTCCTTTCGTTTGGGAATACCAATTCGTAACGAAAAATTCTGCCCGTCAATTATTAGACATTCGATATCGGAATTAATGTCTAATAATTAAATGATAGAATTTTCCGGTGCGAACCAACTTTCCCAAACGGAAAGAACTTCCCAAAAAACCCAATAATAGCTATTTTGAATAAATATTTCCCAATCTGGCAGCATTGTTGCTGGATTATTATTTTTTTAATTTAAAAAAAAAGCGAAAATTAAAAAATATATATATTTAGATTAAGGTAAAGCTAGGAGAGTCTGCGCACAATTCAAAAGAATAACAATGAAAAATCTAAATATTAATTTTATGCTAAACTATCCATGAAAAATTTTGACTTCATTTGTTTTTTATGCATTTCCATTGCTATTTTGTTGTTAGGTTGTAATTTAATAGAACGGTTGTAATAAAACCAAGAAAGTTATTTTGCGCAATCTGTCCTTACAGGGTTGGTGTGATTGCGCACATGGGTAGGGGAGATTGTTACTAATAATAACTACAATTAAATTGTTAACAATAATAATTACACTTAAATGACATTGTTGTTAGGTTTTTGTGAAGAAATATTATTGTATTAGCAGTGAATATTTCAACCTAATGATTAAAGAATCAGAAAAACGAAATATTTTAAAAAACAATTAAAAAATTTTAATTAAAGGGGAAAAAATTAAAGAAACAGAAAAAGCAGGTTCAGATAAGATTACAAAATAACATTAAGTTACTTGATAACACATTTAAATTAAAATTAGTCCATTTTAAATTTTCATTTTTTAGACAAATTTAACAATAAGCTGCGTAATCTCTCCTAGCATGGAAACTAATGGAAACAATGCGCCATCTCTCCTAAGTAGCAGATGCGCAAACTCTCCAATTTCGGTAGGAGAGATTGCGCGGTCTTTTATATAAACATGGCCGCTACTAAAACGAACCGTTGATGATCACATTGTTAGTCTAGATTAGTAGCTTATGAGAAATCGTCTAAGTTTAAAATATTTTGTACTACTGATATTGTATAGAAATTTTGATGAATAGCTATGAACATTCAAGCACTTACTTTGGGAAAACAACACAAAATAGCAATGCTTTATCTTAGACACTCAAAATAATTAACGTGTACTTTCAAGTAGACACTCCACCACTGCTGTTGTTCATCTACCTGGAGTCGCTGCGCGCTCACTCTACTCCTTCCCCCCGAACCTCTATGTGCGCAATCTCTCCGACCGCGCCATATCACCTGGCTTTACCTTATATTAGAGTCTAAGCGAAACCGAAATTCTGCTCAAAATTAATCCGAATTCCGAGCAGAACCCGACACACGTCAGCCCGAAACCCAATCGAACATGAAATATTCAAACCCAAGCCCCAAGTGAAAGAAAATTGACTCATATTTTAATATAATTATAAAAATGCAGTAAATTTCATATCTAATAACAAGTTTATCTTTTTTTGCATAAAAATGAACAAACATACAGTAATTAATTTTCAAATATACCTATAAATTTTTTCATTTGAAAAAATATTTTGATAAATCGGGTCAATCCGAATCCTAACAGGAAGCGTGAAAACGCAATGCGAAATCGACCCGAACCCGAAACATGTAAAATAAACCCGACCCACAACGAAAAAAATAGCGCTGACCAGGCCTGAACAGTGGATCGCGTTGGATTCGAGTAAAAGTAGATTATTCGAACATATGCAGGACTCTAGATCAGCCATACTCAACCTTTTTTTCTTGCGGGCCGCAAACGTATCTTTGCGACGTTAGGCGTGCCACAACATACTTATACCATAATGTGAAAACGTGTGATTAAAACAAAGAGATAATAAAAGTAGTACAACAAAGCAATATAATAAAGTTTATATAAATGAAGAGGATTGAAGGTTTGTCGTCGAAAAAATGTTAACAAAAATATTAATGCCACTATTTCCAAACAATGTATTTCGTGGCTTTTTTTTTTTTTTTTTTTTTTAATCGCAAATGATGTAGAAATATGCCGCGAAGTTTCTTGTTTAGAAATAGTGGTGTAAAATGTTTTGTTGCCATTTCTTTCCGCAACAAGCGTTTCACCCTAATAAGCATTATTAGCTGAATATGGTAAGTACAAAACGTAATAATATAATAATGCAGCATTTCCAAAGGCTAAAGAAAAAAAAATCAGATTTTATTTAATAAATCAGACTTTTACTCAAAACAAAAACATTAGATTTTTTTATGTAAAAATACATTACGCAAATTTAATTAATTTGGAAAAATGTTTGATTAGTTTCAAAGATTAAAAAATATACGCACTACTGTAGCACAAATATGATTGCATGTAAAAAGAACTTTTGACTAAGGAAATGGCATTTCAGATGTTATAACATAATTTTAAATTAGTAATTATAAATAACAGGACATATTTTGTTTTCTCATGAAAGTATATAAAAGAACAATGAAGGTCTTAGAAACCTTTTATGCACATTTCAATTAATTTTATAAATAATTATGTGTCTCGGGCCGCACATAAAGTGTCGCCGGGCCACATGCGGCCCGCGGGCCGCAGGTTGAATATGGCTGCTCTAGATCATAATAGATGAATTTCCTTTTAACAATATTTCAAAGGTGTATTTTTTTTTTCAAAAGTTAAAAATCGTCTTACCTAAGAAAATTGGAATAAATTTTGATAACAAATGCTATTTTTATGTGTGATACATTTTTAACTTTTAAACAAATCGATCAGGAGGAAGAAAAACCAAGAAATGTTTTAAAGCAAATTATTTATTTATCAAAGCACGATTTATTTGCACCATACAAAAAAATCTCTTGATTCCCTTTCATTTTTTACTCGTAAAAAAATTACGTAAAACATTACGTAAATTCTTCATAATCAGACAAATTATAAAAAAAATTCTATTAAACAAAAATATATATATAGATTAGATTTAGCAGTTAATAAAAACGAAGACTTTTTAAATAAGCAGAACGGAGCGAGCAAAATCATTTTAAAAATATTTAAAAACGTAAGTTGAAAAAACAAATTATATAAACCATACTTCCATTAACATTTTAAAAAATTAAAATACTTTTATAATATGTTCTTTAATTATACTTTAAATAAATGAACTTTTGAATGCAAATAAAGGGGTATATATTTTAAAGAAGTTATCGGTTTATTTAGCATCATTGTCCGTTCTCTTTAATATTTTTCTTCTTTGTCCATTATATAAATATTTAAATATTGTTTTCTTAATAAGATAACGTATTTTTTAATAGTAAAGAAGAAATGATGATTTTGAAATATTATTTGAAAAATGTTTTTAAAATGAATATGAAGAAATAAGGGGCATTCCTTTTCAGCAATACTTAAAGACACAATTTTAATGTTCTCCGCTTATATAGAAACCTTAAAAGCAATTCATTGTAAGTTATAATTTTATTTAAATTTTGTTATTTTAAAATAAAAAAAATTAAATCAATAAATCGTGCAAAACATCCAAGATATAATTTTAAGTTAATGTTTTTGTAACATCATTAAAAATGCTCTGGTATATATTTTCTTCTTTGCTCATTATATAATTATTTAAATTTTATTTTCTTAATAAGATAACATATCTTTTTTAATAGTAAAGAAGAAATGATGAATTCGAAATATTATTTAAAAATATGTTTTTAAATGAATATGAAGAAATAAATGGAATTCACTTTTAACAATATTTAAAGACGCAAATTTAATGTTCCCCGCTCATATAGAAACTTTAAAAACAACTCATTGTAAGTTATAATTTTATTTAAATTTTGTTATTTAAAAAGAAAAAAATCTTTCAATCAATAAATCGTGCAAAACATCCAAGATATAATTTTAAGTTAATGTTTTTTAAACATCATTAAAAATACTCTTGTATTAATTTCCTTCATTCTTCATAATAGGATTACTTACACATGACTTCATAAATTTTTCTTCAGATAAATTATTCAACGTTTTTGATTTTAAAAAAAAGGTGGATTAGTTTTTTTTGTTGTTGTTCTAAGACTGCATAAAGGATTTTTAAAAAATCAGACTAAAAAATTTTAAAAATTTTTTAAAGCGCAAATTTAAAACTAGCTAAGAAAAATGAAAAATAATGCCTAATATCATTTTTATTAAAATGGCATATTCGCATAAAAGTGCCATCAAAATGTCATTATGTCTAAAAATGGCATATATATATATATATATATATATATGTATTTTTTTTTCTCTAAAGTGTTTAAGATAAATAAACACCTGTCCTTCACATTTCATGATTTTAGAAATAATGGTTAAAGCTAATGCGTTATTATACCTGTCATACACAGCTGTTAATATGTGAATTGTGCGATTTTTACTCTGATAAATATCGCCATAACCGTATAACCAAAACATGCAGATGTTCAACGTAACTAAAGCATTCGTTGGGAAATCACCAACACGATCAGGGTTAATGGTCGTATTTTTTTTTTTTTTTTTTTTTTTTTTTTGCGATCGACAACTACAACAAGTTATCCAAAATCTAGTTAACTACAATTACGACTACTTGTTTTATAAAATAGCGACTACAAACCACTTTTCAAAAGCAGTCACTACTTCGATACTGTCATATTTTATCCATAGATATTTCAAAATATACACTCGAGATTGAGATACTGATTAATATAGTTGCCTCATTATATCGCATCTGACGTTATGTAAAATAAAGTGAATGCGATATAACTGATACCGAGAGTATTAAAAATTAAGAAAGATAACAATCATAAAATGTGTTGTGTTTGTCACCAAAATGTTAGTTTATACACATATTACAATTTTCTTAGCAAAATTAAAAGAAATACGCGATCCTAAAAATATTTATTTATAGTTACATAAAAAGACGATTAAACATGTGGCTTATTCATTTTTTAGGGAAAGGTTAAAACAGAGCTATATATCTGAACAAGCGGTATAACGAGGAACTACTATTGTATATAACATATTTATGCATAACCATACACTGCATAAACTGTCTTATTATTTTGCCCATAATTTTTGCCCCCGCTAACATTTGCAAATTGTTGCGTAGTACATTTTGCACAAAAGAGACAAGTTACGATTACATGATTTAAAGATTGGCACATCCCCCTGCCCCCCTGAAGTAGCGTTAAAAGTTAAAAGTAGCGTCAGTGCTCGCTAAAAACTACTGATTTTTTCGTGTCGCACTACTCGCTGCAATAAATTTTTTCAAAATATAGTGCGTTACACGTTACATTACAAATACAAGAAAAAGTAAGCGACTATTGTATTTTCGTTACTTGTAAAGCACTACTTCCGAACACGTTCAAGGTTCATTACATATGACAAATGTAACAACCCTTTTTTTTTAACTGAAAGTAATAGTACCTGATGATGAATTTTACATAATTAACATCTATGCATTCGCTAGAACAATAGTTTTATCCATGATCATCTTTTTATCATAAATGATTTCTCTTTTTTTTTCGATGAAAACAATGTCTGACTTACAAGTCTACGCATTCACATTTTAAAAGACTCATAGTTTAGAATTAAAATATTTATATTTGCTACATAATATTTTAAACTTTACATCAATAAACTTTGAATGCAATCAAGAAACATTTTTAAGTCATTTGTCAGTTTATCTAATATCATTAAAAATTCTGTCGAATTCATGTCTCTTTTCATTCATTATATGAATACATAAAAATTATTTTCAAAAATTCTCGTAATCTAAAAACTTATTCAAATTTCATACTTAAATAACTAAAAGAGAAAGAATATGTTTTAAATTGGAAGTAAAGAAAAGAACGAATTTATTTTCAACAATATTTCAACATGTAAATAATACTTGAAAAAAAAATCACTCATGCAGATATATTTAAATAATTCCGTTATAAGATGTAATTTGATTTGAATATTTTCTATTTTTTTAAAATTTTCAATCAATGAGTGTCACAAAAACTCTAAGCTAGACTTACTTTTAAACGAATTATCGGTTTTCGAAGCATCATTAAAATTGTCTGGAATCTAGTTAAATATATATATATTAGTTTAATATAAAGTTACATACACGTTATTACAAAAAAAAAAAATCCTTAATATAAGAGAACGACTTATTCAAATTTGTTCTTAAGGAAGCAAAAAAGAAATGGTGAATTCAAAATATTATTTAATAAATGAAATAATGTATTTTTAGGTGCGTTAGTAATTATATAAATACATAGCACCTATAGTCGTCATCTGATCCGTCCGTCTGTCTGTCCGTCTGTTCGCGTATAACAATGCAAAAACTACCCAACCGAATGGTTTGAAATTTAATATATATAATCCTTGCAGAATTTGCCCAGTCATTTCCAATTTTATGAAAATCGAATCAAGATTTAAAAATATATTAATAAAAGTTTCTTCATTCTATTAAATACTATCATACATCGTCTATATAATAAAAGCGCAAGTCATCTGACTAATGAAAGCACATACGGGCTAACCACTTTTTTTTCATATGCCAGGCTACCATTTTTTGCATTAAAAAAGTTGCATAAACGTTACATTTTTAGAAAGATAGTTTAAAAATAATTGTTTGCTTGAGAGATGAGTTACGTTAAAAAATGTATAGATTCTTAGATAACTTCAGTTGAAATTAGATTAGGAACCCAATATTTATCCCAATATTCATTAAAGTAAATAAACACAAGAGATTCGTTCATAGTGAATCATAGAAATATTAAACCATTGAAGTAATCATTCATAAAGCAAGATCTTCATAGTAAAATTTGCAGCCTTATCTGGTGTCGAAAAAAAAATTCGCATCTGTAAACGTGGCATACATAATAATAATAATAATAATAAAGGCATTCTCATTTCGCTCATAACAGACATATAATTCATTTCACTGAAATAAAACGATGATTTCCTTACATTGTAAATCTAGTTATAGTTGGAACGCACGTCATTTGTTACGTTTAACGTACAATAACTTGTTTAAATGTACATAAGGAAGTGGGCGCATTCATTTTTAGAAATATTTAAGCTAAAAAATTTTAATTTTAAGAACCGTCCTCCATATAAATTTTACTAAGCAATTCCATTATATGTTATAAGTTTTTTGAAAGTATGCTGTATTTTGAAACTTTTAATGTATGAGTCCCAAAAAGTAGTTAATAAACACTTGTAAATGATTAGGACTTTATATAACATCATTAAAATTTATGGTATTTCCTTTTCATAGGAGTCTCAGCGCTTTTCAAAATGCCGTTGGCGCAGCTTGGACTAAAGAAAGTGAGATTTGTTGCCAAAAAATAGACTACTATGAAAACAAAACTGATGAACTAACAATTAAGAAACGAACGATGTTACTTTCAACAAACAATATTTAATTATGTAATTTAAACAAATTAACTTATATGGTTATTTTGAAAATACTTCCTGGTACTTTTCGGTTAGCCGGGCGCCAGTGACATATGTACATATACAGGGTGATTCATAAAAGAGGGGCAGAACTTTAAGGGGTTATAGTACACTTAAAGACAAATAATATTAAATAGGAGACTAAGGGTCCCAGACGTATTCCCAAGGAGATAGGGGGCATTAAAGTTTAGGGTCCGAAATTTCAAATGATTATAAAACATGGAAAAATTGGTCGATTCGTTTGCGGTTTTTGCAAAAAATTTTCTTTATGCCAGTATTTTCTTGAAATAAAATTTTAAAGTTCAATTTCAAAAAATGCCGATAGGGGGCGCTTTAGACTTTGGAGTAACAAACAACTATTTTTTAACGTTATTTTTTGTATTTCTTTAAATGATTTCGAAAGCTTAGACTTAAACTTAAATTTTGATCTAAAAATCTGAGTCCTAACGAGTAGTTAAGTAGCGTAAACTGAAATTTGAAATTTGAAACCCTTCTCCCCCCAGAACAAAAATCAGTTATTCCCGATCTATGTGTCGTAGATTAGGCTCTAACTACTGCCGCGTTTTGCTAAAATTATTCTTTATGTCAGTATTTTCTTGAAAATAAATTTTAAAGAAAATTTTCAAAAAATTCCGATAGAGGGCGCTTTAGACTTTGGAGTAACGAACAACTATTTTATACCGTTATTTTTTGTGTCTCATTAAATGCTTTCTAAAGCTTAGACTTAAATTTTCAGCCCAAAATCTGAATCGTTAGACGTGGTTAAGTTTCTGGGGAGAGGGGTTTGAAATTTCTACTCCTGAGCACAGTTCAGTTTACCATGTCCACACATTGTGTGCTGTGATACGAGGTAAAAAGACACAAATTAGGATTATGTTACCAAAGCATATTTATTAACATGTAATCACAATAAATGTTCAAAATTGTGACCACCAGAGGTTATGCACGCAGAACAACGGCGACGAATGGAACGGCGAACATTCGCGAAAACATCAGGCTTTTCGAGCACTTCCCCTACAGCGGCGGAAAGTCTGGCGACCAGTTCCTCGGGGGATTCAATGGGTGTCTCATACATAAGAGCCTTCAATCGTCCCCAAAAAAAGAAATCGAGGGGTGAAAGATCTGGCGAGCGAGCAGGCCAAGCAACAGGACCACCTCGACCAATCCATCTGTTCGGAAATGTGATGTCCAGATAGTTGCGGACGTCTCGTACGTAATGGGCTGGCGCTCCATCGTGCTGGAACCACATGACCCGCCGGATGCGTGGAGGAACAACGTTTAACAGGTCTGGCAGCACATGTTGCAGAAATGTGAGGTATGTTTTACCGTTGAGGCGTTCAGGAAGAAGGTACGGTCCGATTAGGTGGTCTCCGAGGATTCCTGCCCAAACATTGATGGAAAAGCGTCTCTGATGAGCATGTGGATACGTAGCATGTGGATTGACATCCGCCCATACATGTGCATTGTGTGTGTTAAATGTACCTTCACGTGTGAAGGTACATTCATCGGTGAAAAGCACAGTTCGTCCAAAATGTGGATTTAGCGCGTTCTGCTGCAGAAACCAGCGGGCGAATTCAATACGATTTGGATAATCCCCTGGAGACAGTTTCTGGACTCGTTGCACATGAAACGGGAGCAAATGTTCATCCTTCAGTACCCTCCAAGTCGTGGACTGTGAGGTATCCACCTGGCTAGCCACTGTTCGTGTACTTGTACTTGGCTGCGCCGCTACTACATCCAGAATGGCTCCTGCAACAACTACTGATTCGTCCTTTTTTGCACGACTTGCATTCGACCGGGAAGCGAGAAATGATCCCGTCTCACACAACTGTCTGTGCAAGCGCTCGAAAGTTTTGCGGTTAGGCAACCGCCTGTTAGGAAATCGCTCTCCGTACATTCGTTGTGCCTCTGCACCATTTCCATCTGCCGCTCCGTAAATTAAATGCATCTCAGCCTTTTCCTTATTCGTGAAGGGCACCATCTTCCGATTCATTACTACAGCGACTTACACTTGACTCACCGTTCAGTGGTTTTTATGCCTGAATCGTGTCGAAATTTTGCATACGTGTTCTTCTTCTTCCCCATTTGACATTTGCATACTTTCTGTTTCCTTCTTCACCCGGTGACTAGCGTCAGGAATGGAGCTTTAACGTTTGCATGAGCGACGTTTCCAACTGTGCCAGTGCCTTTATGAGTGAATTCCGACTATGCAGTCCTTGACGAAAGTTGTATTTTTGCCTCGTATCACAGCACAGAATCGTTGGGCATGGTTAAGTAGTGCAAACTGAACTATGTTCAGAAGTTGAAATTTGAACCCCCTCCCCTCGCTACTGAACCACGCTCAGCGATTCAGATTTTGAGCTGAAAATTTAAGTTTAAGTCTAAGCTTTAGAAAGCATTTAATGAGACACAAAAAATAACGGTATAAAATAGTTGTTCGTTACTCCAAAGTCTAAAGCGCCCTCTATCGGAATTTTTTGAAAATTTTCTTTAAAATTTATTTTCAAGAAAATACTGACATAAAGAATAATTTTAGCAAAACGCGGCAGTAGTTAGAGCCTAATCTACGACACAAAGATCGGGAATAACTGATTTTTGTTCTGGGGGGAGAAGGGTTTCAAATTTCAAATTTCAGTTTACGCTACTTAACTACTCGTTAGGACTCAGATTTTTAGATCAAAATTTAAGTTTAAGTCTAAGCTTTCGAAATCATTTAAAGAAATACAAAAAATAACGTTAAAAAATAGTTGTTTGTTACTCCAAAGTCTAAAGCGCCCCCTATCGGCATTTTTTGAAATTGAACTTTAAAATTTTATTTCAAGAAAATACTGGCATAAAGAAAATTTTTTGCAAAAACCGCAAACGAATCGACCAATTTTTCCATGTTTTATAATCATTTGAAATTTCGGACCCTAAACTTTAATGCCCCCTATCTCCTTGGGAATACGTCTGGGACCCTTAGTCTCCTATTTAATATTATTTGTCTTTAAGTGTACTATAACCCCTTAAAGTTCTGCCCATCTTTTATGAATCACCCTGTATAAATATATATGTATATACATACATATATGTATTCATACATATATGTGTATATACATGTTTATGTATACATATGCATATGTGTAGATATATGTGTATATGTATATGTGTGTATATATATGTAGCATTTTGACGAGGTTGAGATATTACGATGAATAATATTCGATGAAAAAATGGCAGTCCTTCAACGATATAGCAAGTTGCAGTCGATATTAGCGAGTATGGCGAAGTAGAAGGCAATGAAATGAGTCCACCAAAGTTTTCCAATGAATCCAGCCAATCTCCAGACAAATAATTTTATTAGAAGACGAACAACACAGAAACAATTCCCAAAGGTCTAAAACTTATAGCCCTCGGGCTAACGTTGCTTCACTTCATTGAATTAAGATGTTACTGGGCCAGTTGAATATTCTACGGACATAAAAGCATCCGATACATATTTGTTTATGCTTCCGAAAACGTCAAAAATCTAGTGCTCCGACCGGTGCGGGCGAGTTTTGTTCTCTCCGTGGAGATATACAGAAATTACGTCACGAGCGCACAACCCAATGAGTGAGAAGCTAGCTCCAGCCCAGCGAATGAGGCTAGAGGGCGAGGCTAAAACAGTAAAGAATCCCGTACTTGGGTGCGGATCAATTTTGAAGTTAAACTCCCAAGCGCGCGAAAAAATCAGAGCAATAATAATAATAATAATAAAAAGAAAATGGCTTTTAAAAAACATTCGAAATGAGAACGCGTCTCAGAATTTTATAGATTGGGGAACTGATAAAAGCTACGAATGATCTTAAATTTTAGATTAAGGTTTGGAATAAAATAATTATTAATATACGGATATTTACTTTTAAAAGGACTTTAAATAGGAATAGATATTATTAAGAATTAAGGAAATACTGACTATGACAGAAGTTAGATTAATTTTTAAATATTAATGCCAATAAAATGGAAGGATACGAAGGAAATAAATTTTTATATAGCATATATATATGTATATATATCACTGGCGCCCGGCTAACCGAAAAGTACCTAATTCCTTTATAAGATGTAATTATATTTGAATATTTCCTTCCCCCCCCCTCCCGCTCTACTTTTAATCAATGAGTCTCACAAAAATTCCAAGATTTCAATTTAAACGAAATATCGGTTTTCGAAGCACCATTAAAATTTTTCTGGAATCTAGTTCTCTTTGCATTCAATATAAAGTTACATAGATGTCGTTTTAAGAAAAATAATTATTAGTAAGAAGAAGTTATTCCAATTTGTTCTTACACAAGCAAAAAAGAAATGGCAAATCTGAAATATAAAATTATTTAATAAAAGAAATAATTTATATTTAAACTGTAGATAAATAAGTGAGCGAATTCATTTTTAGGAATATTTAAAACAGAAATTTTAAATTTTAAGAACCTTCATTTATATGGATTTTAGTACAGCGAATCCATTATATGTTACATATATTTTTTTAATCTGGGGTATATTTTAAAACTTTTAATACAGAATTTCAAAAACTAATATTAAGGAACACCTGTCAGCGATTATTAGTTTATGTAACATCATTAAAGTTTTCGGAATTTCCTAAGGGACTTGGAGCTTTTTAAATTGCCTTCGCACAGTTCGAGCTCAAGATATAATCACTTGTTCGGGTTTAAGATACAGGGAAAAGTGCCCTAAAATGATCCTAACGGGCAAAACGATCCACATTTGTTTTCTCGCAGACAGTTCGCGCTGTCTACAGGGTAACACATAAACTAGTTGTGATAAGTAAAGAAGAAGCAATGGCGGTATTCAAGTGATTGCAGTATTACGCGTCTGAATAGAATTCTTTGAAAAATTGGTTTCTGAACATCTTTCATAAGGTAGGCACTAACTTTCATATTTAATTAGATTACAGTCTTTCATGTACAGAAATATGACTTGGTTTACTTCTTGGATTATGTTTTTAGATGAGAATTACACTTATGTATTATCATAAGTACTTTTATATCCCTTATTTTGCCAATAAAAAGACAATTTACAACTTTTTTTAAAATAAAGGATCATTTTGCCTTTTGTGTGAGGGTAAAATGATCCTTTGGACACTTTAAAAAAAATTATTTTTTTTCATTACTCAATTTTGGTTAAAAATGTTATTAAAATATATTTATAATACACAATATAGTGTAATCATACTAGAAAAGGGCCAAAGTTTTATTTAAACACTTATGTTATTTTACACAAGTTTTTCTCTTAGTTGGATCATGTTAGGCCAACTTCCCCTAATCACTTGTTCGGGCTCAAGAACACGTGGTGAGTCCAATGAGATTTAAAAGTTATTCGATACATTTATATATATATTCGCTTTCAATGATATTAAAAAGTAAGTTTTCGTACTAGCATCACACTATAAAAAATTCAGAAACGTTTCCTGACATAGAGGAAACAATTATGAAAATACGATGTAACCGCGTAATTAACCAATACTCTAGAAGCCCTTGTCTTATCTTCCGAAATCTTTACAAGAAGAAAACAGTCGGAACCGACAAAAACTAACAGAATACCGAAATTAACAGAAACGTTTTTCACGTTTCGTGATACTATAGAAAAAATATTTGTAAAAATTCAACTTACGCTCTTTATTTATGCCTAAAATTTAATAGAAACTCATGCCTTCTTTAATCACAGATTTCATTGCTTGAATAAGACAAAATTCTCTATTAGATTTTAGTGGTAAGAAGAAAACGTAAAAGTTCGCAGATGTGCAAAGGATGTTTTTAATGTACGTGGCGGAAATTTGGTGTTGCCTGTAGCTGCACAGAAATGCACATAACTCGATTAAAAATTATCATAATATATATTTTTTTTTTCTGTTGTTCCGAAAGCATATTTGGTGTCATTCTTGATTAAGCGCTGCAAAACTAAAAATGTCATTGTTTAGTTGCTGATTACCGTATTGGGAATGCTACGAAGTTCATTTTATTATTAGTAAAATGGGTAAGAGTCATTTATGATCTTCTGTTAGAATTCTGTCTACTTGTCGTACACGTACTAACTTTCGTAGAAATATTAGGATGATGACGAAAAGTTAACTAGAATACAATCTGTATCAATAATTGTTACCAACTCTTTTTTTGACGGGACCGCAGAAAATTATTCAACAACGTTGTTTCAAATGTTTTTCGTTTGAAGCCTTTTTTTTTCTTCTTTAGAAAATATTTATTGGTATAGATTATTCATTAGAATTCTTGTTCAAAAGTACCTATCTTTTGTTTGTTAGAGTACAAGTATTAGCATATTTTCTGGATTGTCTGCTAATTATAGTAATGTCTATAATTTCGAATTTAATGTCATTTCGGAAACATATTTGATAAGTCAATTTTAATTAAGTGATGCAAATCTGAAAATTTCTTTGTTTAGTATGATTAAGACATTGTTTCAAATGGTCTTAATTTGAACCACTTTTTTTCATTCTTTAGAAAATATTTATTGAAATGATTTATTCATTATAATTATTTGTTGAGGTACATATCTTTTATTTGATATAGTACACATATTAGCAAATTTTATCGAATACAAGGGGTATTAGCATATTTTATCGGTTACATTCTAATTATAATATGTTTATTGTTTCGAATTTAATGCTGTTTAGTAATTTTTTAAGTAATATTTAGTAATTTGATAAGTCAATTTTAATGAAATGATGCATATCTGAAAATTTCTTCATTTAGTATTATTAAGATATTTTTTTCAAATGGTTTTCATTTGAACCACTTTTTGTCTTCTTTAGAAAATATTTACTGAAATGTTTTATTCTTTAGAATTAGTCTTTGAGGTACACATGTTTTATTTTCTAGAATACACGTAATAGCATATTTTATGGAATACAATAGCTATTAGCATATTTTGCCGATTATATGCTAATTACACTATGCTTATTGTTTCGAATTTAATGCTATTTCGGAAACATATTTGATAAGTCAATTTTAATTTAGTGATGCAAAGCTGAAAAATTCTTTGTTTGGTAGCAGGATTAATATATTATGGAGAATCCCACAAAATTGAACTGGTCATTATTTTTTTAATTTGTCAAAATGGAGAGAAAGCATTTATGATCTTCTGTTAAGCCTCTGCTTGTCGTATGATTACTAACGTTCGTATAATTACGTGGATCAGGATAAAATGTTACCTAGAATATAATCACTATTAATAATGATCACTAACACTGTTTTATTAAGAGGTAGGTACAACATTATTCGATTACATTGTTTCAAGTAGTTTTATTTGAATCACATTTTTTTTTCATTCTTTAGAAAATATTTATTGAAATGCTTTAATTATTTTTTTAGGTACATATCTTTTATGTGCTAGAGTGCACGTAATAGAATAATTTATCGAATACAATAGCTATTAGCATATTTTGCTGATTATTATATGCTAATTACAGTGTGTTTATTGTTTCGAATTTAATGCTGTTTTGGAAACATGTTTGATAAATTAATTATATTTAACTGATGCAAGGTTGAAAAATTCTTCGTTTAGTAGCATGATTAAGATACTATTGCGAATCACATAAAGTTGAACTAGTTATTATTTTTATAATTGGTCAAAATGGGGAGAAAGCATTTAGGATCTTCTGTTAGACCTCTGTCTGCTTATCATATGATTACTAACTTTCTTAGAGTTACTTGGATCATGATAAAACCAGCGGGGAAAACCGAGGAATGCTCGGTTAAAATTAGCTTCTTGTTCAACTCGAATCGCCGACTGAATCATATATCTCTGCTCCTATTGAGAATTTCTAGAAAATTCCTTCAATATTCTGAAAGCCAATTTTTTTGCCAAGTGTCGCCAAAATCGTGTTTTAGCATTGGTAATCTAGAAAATCAATTTTCCCTCCAAATGTCACCTACTTTAGCGATATTTGGCGAAAAATTGCAAATTTGGAAACGTTATTTACTGCCAAATGTTCAACAACATAATAACTGTTTCAACCTTTATTCACATTGAAAAGCATTGACCCGTAATGACCCAATAATGACACATTGATCGAATTTTCTCGAATATGTTCCCTAGCCCAATGGTCTTCTAGTAACCCAAAACGGTAGGATACAAATTTTCGTCCAAATCGTTTGAGCCGTTTTTTGCCTAACATTAACTTGACCCATAGTGACCCAAAAAAGACCCATTAATTGAATTTCTTCGAACATGTGAACCAGCCCAATGATCTTCTCATAATCCAAAACGGTAGAAAACAAAATTTAGTCAAAATGGTTAGAGCTGTTTTGTAGGTAAAATTGGCTTGACCCGTAGGCACCCACAAATGCCCCACTAATCAAATTCTGTGGAACATGTGACTTAGACCAATGGTTTTCTCGTAATCCAATATGATAGGATGCAAAATTCAGTCAAAATTATTTGAGCCATTTTTAGATAAAATTAGCGTGACCCTGACCCGTAGTGACCCAAAATGACCTACTAAACTAAGTTTCTCGAACATGTGATCCAGCTCAATGATCTTCTCGTACCCGAAAATGTTAGAATACAAAATTCAGTCAAAATCGTTTAGTCAAAGCCGTTTTTCCGATAAAATTAGCTTTACTCGTAGTGACCCAAAAATAACCCATTAATCGAATTTTCTCAAGCGTGAGACTTAGACCCATGGTCTTCTCGTAATCCAAAATGGTAGGATACAAAATTTTATCAAAATCGATTGAGCCGTTTTTTAGATAAAATTTGCATATATACACACAATATTTGCTCATATTATAATATAGGATATTAAGTAGAATATAATATCTAATAATAATGGTCGCTGACAGTGTTTTATTAAAGGGAAGGCACAAAATTATTAGATAACATTATTTCAAATGGTTTAATTTGAACCACTTTTTTTTTTCTTCTTTAAAAAATAGTACATGAAACGTTTTATTCATTACAATTATTTTTTGAGGTACATATCTTTTATTTTGCTAGAGCACACGTAATAGCATATTTTATGGAATACAATAGCTATTAGCATATTTTGTCGGTTATTTGCTAATTGCAGTATGTCTATTGTTTCGAATGTTCAATGTAAAAACTTTGCAACAAACTGTCCAGTCATTCGACCTTTCTTATAACGGTTACTTAACCGCAACTTTAATCGATCCTGATTAATGAACACGCTTTTAATATGGTCACGCAACGGTTATTTACAAATACGGTTGAATGACTGGACAATTTTCAGCAAATATTTTACAGTGTAAATCTATCTCCGTTTATCTGCTCTCTAAAAAAAGATGTAAAGTGAATCGAATGTTAATCAGAAACAATTCAAATTGCAAAATAAGCAATGTCACGAAATAAAACTATAAACTTTGTTGAATAACTACAACTATTGTGTCTTTTTCAATTTTCTGAACATGAAAACAAAACTACTTGAAAATATTTGTTCATTATTTTCATGTCAAATTTCACTTAAAACATATACATTTTACAACTTCCTTTAAAATGTAACAAATAAATTTTTCTTTTCTTTTATCTTTCCATTTAAAAAGAAAATAGACAGATATGAAAGTTAAAAAAACAGTAATTTTAACTCTAAAACTGTTTTTATTTTATTTTTTTCATATTATTGATTTCCCCCAATCCATAACGTATGTTTAATGGATAAAAACAGCTTTGATTTTCGTATTTGTTTCATTTCAAAACAAAATTATATGAGTGGGATTTTTTTTTTTTTTTTTTTTTTTTTTTTAAGTAAAGAAATACAATAATTTTTAGAAATCTAACTTTTGAATTAAAAATATATGTATACATAAAGAACCATGTTGCGCATATATTACCAGTATTTTACTCTTGAACACATGTAAGACAAAAAAAAACGAATTTAAATAAATGAACAGATTAAATCATAATGAACAGATTAAAGTATATTCAACTAGGTAAATTATATCCAATGGTTGGAGTATCATAGTTGAGATTTTTTTCCAACAGAGCGAAAATATGCCGGGACCAGGACTCGAACCTGGGTACTTTGGCTTGCAATATACTTGCTTTTTATAATAAGAGTGAAATATGCCAGCCAGGATATCGTTGGGATAGCTCAGTAGGGAGAGCGTTGGTACGGCAAGCCAAAGTACGCAGGTTCGAATCCTGATCCCGGCGTATTTTCGCTCTGTTGGAAAAAATCTCAACTATGATATTCCAAGCATTGGATATAATTTACCTAGTTAAATATACTTTAATCTGTTCATTATAATCTAATTACATTACATGGTATACAGAAGTTTCCGTACTATTTCAGATTCATCATGAAAAATGCTATAGTTATAGCTCGGATGAATGAAATTAGCGCTGCAATTCGCAGCTTTGTCCAACAAATACGAGTGAAATACGTCAGCCAGGATATCGTTGGGAAAGCTCAGTAGGGAGAGCATTGGCACGGAAAGCCAAAGTACGCAGGTTCGAGTCCGGGTTCCAGCATATTTTCGCTCTGTTGGGAAAAAATCTCAACTATGATGCTCCAACCATTGGATACAAACAGATAAGCTTTTTTTTTTATAAAAAATCATAGAAAAAACATTTTATTCTTCGGTTTTCAAGGAAATTTTCCATTTTAAAACTAAATCGATATTAGCTCTTTAGAAAATGTATTATTTCATTCTTGACAATATTGTTTTGACAGTATTGCTTCGACTATAGTTTTCTTATTCCAAATAAAATACAATATATTTGTGAAACGAAACTTAAGGTGATCCGTAACTGAACTTCTCTAAAATTTAACATTTTTATTGTTTTAGCTTAAAAACAACTCTAGATTATCTACAATGAAATGAATAAAATCGCATTAAAATACCATAATTAGATCAAGCTATATATAATATTTTTTATGTTGTACTGTCTATGAGTCCCGCGCATTCTGCTAGAACTTAAGTCCTGTATCTCAGCTCTATTTTTCAATATGTGTTAAATTTAATTTGGTATATATAAATTTCTATATATGATAACGCTATGAACTTTGTTCAGTGATTTTTAGTTATTTCTTCTTTGAATTGTTTTCAAAAAAAAAATTTCATTGAAATGTTTGAAAATAGTAATGATTAAAAACAGCCTTTTTTCTTTTAAAAATAATTTAAAAAGTTAAATAAATATTTTCCCTAAGTCTGAAGACAGAATAACTATTATTTTCTGTACCCCCCCCCCCCCACCCCGAAAAAAAATTGTTCTCGAGGAAGGTATATAAAATTGTAAACTTGGCTAAAATTAAAAATTTATAATTTAAAAAAATATAGTTTTGAACATATTTTATATATTAAAAAGAATGTATATATGAATACATATTACAAGAAAAAATAAATATAATGAAAAGTTATTACAAATAAAAATGTATAATTGTATGTCTCGGACTACCTGAAGGAAATAAAAAAAGCATTATTATTTTCCTTTTTCTGGTTTTCACAGATTTAATTTAAAAAAAAAAACTGAATTAAAAGAATCTTTTAGAATCCTACATAGCAGAATTTCCTATGGGCAGTAATATACTAGAATTATTTAACAGCATTAAAGGAAAAATAAATAAACATCTACCTAGATTATGATAAATAGTTTTATCAAGTAGTATACCGCATTCCACAAACTCAATGATTTGTTGCAGAATATTTTAACGAACATTTTTTATCATGATTACAAACCTTCAGATTTTTCCATACCACTATTTCCAAATAGACGTATTTCTTTTATTTAAAGACAGAAATTTGTGGTTACATAAGATGTAGATTTGGAAATATTAGTAATAAAAAATCTAAAGGTTTAGAATCTATAAGCATGTATAAAGACAAATAAACAGACATATAGAGAAATATTAAACTGTAATAAAATTTACTTTTTTAAATTTACATTTCATTTTTTAACTAATCGGTTTTTGCCTGTCTAGACGGTCGGGGAGGTTGCAGATGTCTTCTGAAGCGTAAAGACCAGACTTTCCCTAGGGCGTACAAAGTGCATTTTATATGCAAACAGGAGAATATAAATAAAATACTTTATTTTAAATTATGAGAAAATAATTAGAAAAAATATAAAAAAAAACATCTAAATAAAGATTTCGCGACATAAATAATAAATTTTATTCACGAGCATCCCTACCGCGAGCAAATCAAATATCCCACGAGCAAAGCAAATTTACTTTTTTAAATTTACATTTACTTTTTTAACTAATCGGTCTTCGCCTGTCTAGACGGTCGGAGAGATTGCAGATGTCTTCTGAAGCGTAATGACCAGACTTTCCCTAGGGCGTACAAAGCGCATTTTATATGGAAACAGGAGAATATAAATAAAATACTTTATTTTAAATTATGAGAAAATAATTAGAAAAAATATAAAAAAAAAACATCTAAATAAAGATTTCGCGACATAAATAATAAATTTTATTCACGAGCATCCCTCCCGCGAGCAAATCAAATATCCCACGAGCAAAGCAAATTTACTTTTTTAAATTTACATTTACTTTTTTAACTAATCGGTCTTCGCCTGTCTAGACGGTCGGAGAGATTGCAGATGTCTTCTGAAGCGTAATGACCAGACTTTCCCTAGGGCGTACAAAGCGCATTTTATATGGAAACAGGAGAATATAAATAAAATACTTTATTTTAAATTATAAGAAAATAATTAGAAAAAATATAAAAAAAAGCATCTAAATAAAGATTTCGCGACATAAATAATAAATTTTATTCACGAGCATCCGTCCCTTCCCCTCCCCGGAGACCTGCTTACCCTTGTCTTTGCTTAACTAGAGGGAAGGAAGGGCTTCTGGATAAAATAAACAAAAATGGGATAACCTAAGCAATATGGCGGGCATTGTAAATGGGCCCTGTGTATTTCGCTCCCATAAATTGTTAATACGGTGATCAAAATAACGGGACCCTGTGTGCTTCTCAGCCATATAATATAATTATTAATATAATATAATTATTAATATAATAATATTAATAGAATGAGCTCAAAGCTTTATGCTTGGTTAGAAGCGAAAAGGACAAGACAAGAAAAGGTGTCAATTGCAGTTTTAAATGTGGTTAAATCAGTGACAGATTATATGACCCTAAGATCTTTGGATATATTGAAGAAAAACATTATTTTGGAAACTAAGCTATCGGAGCGGGCACATTACGACAAGTTATTGGAAGGATTGGCGGAGAAAATTTCTAATGCACCGATTGGGGTGGAACATGAGGTTATGCAGACGGAGACGCTGAAGACTAGGAGATCGGATCATGCGCTGATAGTTGAAACGAAGAATGACGGTGATATAGAGGAGGTTAGGAAGACAGTTAGAGAGTTTTATAGGGGAAGTAAAGATATAGCAGAACCTGGAGACGTGATAGTGACTAAGAACAAGCAACTGATTTTGAAGATGAAATCAAGAC
Organism: Maratus michaelseni; assembly: GCA_963931845.1. NCBI lineage: Eukaryota > Metazoa > Arthropoda > Arachnida > Araneae > Salticidae > Maratus > Maratus michaelseni. The sequence goes on along the minus strand of OZ007597.1, from coordinate 91,450,015 downwards.
GGGAGACGGAAAGAGCTCGTGATGCGTTGGAGAAGGTGGATAAATTGAAGGAATCAGCAAGGATTATTATACCAAATAGAAGAAGGAAGAGAATGATGATACTTAGTGTGGACAAGGATGTGACGGAGGAACAGGTGAAGAGGGGATTGGAGAGAGTCTTGGCGGCTTCGGATAATAAAGGAGAATTACATGGGGAACTGAGTGGAAGGTTAAACGATCTGGCAGTGGATGAAGGGACAAGAAAAATACTGCAGGACATGTATAGGGATTCTCTTATGGATTTCGATATAATAAGACAAGTGAAGACGAGAATTGGAAAGATTAATTGGCTGATAGATGTAGATGATGAAAGTAGGCAGAATCTTTCGGACACTCGCAGGATATGTATTGATTTTGAAAGGTATAGGGTAGTTGACTTTATATCAATTGCCAGATGTTATAATTGTCAGGAGTTCGGCCATTACGCGGGCAGTTGTAAGAATGATACACGCTGTGCTAAGTGTTCGGGGCCTCATAATCAAAGAGAATGTAAGTCGAAAGAGGTAAAGTGTTGTAATTGTTATTCTGGGGATACTGAGCAGGATTGTGGTCATCAGGCAGATAGTCAAACTTGTCCTTCATATTTGAAGTATAGAAAGTCTAGGATTCCCGATCGGAGCTAAGGGCGGTTTACATTTTTTGCAGATCAATTTGAATCATTGTAGGGACGCAAATGGGGCATTGGAGGAGTATGTTAATAATAATAAAATAGATGTTATTTTGGGACAGGATCCGTACGTGGTTAGGGGTGTGGTGACAGGAATTCCCAGGGAATGGTCTTGTTTTTTGTCGGATAATCTTAGTGCTGTTATAATCATTACTAACCGGGATTATATCTGTCTTGAGGCCCTTAAATTGATAAATAGTATTTTTATCAACTTGAATGTTTCAAACACAGTCTTGTATATCGGCTCTCAATATTCAGCTCCTTCGGCTGACCTAGACTCGGATCTATCAGAGTGGTCAAATATATTTAAAGATTTTGATAATCTGGTGGTCGGCGGTGACTTTAATGCTCCTTTGGTGTCAATGGGATATACAAGAGAGAATAATAGATCGGAAGAGCTTATGGAACATTTGATGTTATACAGTTTAAGTATTTGCAATGACCCTGAGGCACCCCATTCTTTTGTTCAAGGTTCGAGCACTGGGAGACCGGATTTGACTTTGCTTGGTTTAAATCTTTGTGATAAGATAGAAAGCTGGATGGTAGATGACAAATGCTTCTCATTCAGTGATCATCGCTACATAAAATTTTCTCTGGACTTTGAACCGACTAAGAAGGCAAATCTAAGATTTAAGACAAAGAACAAGAGTTTTAAAAAGTTAGATAAATTGATTGATGAAAGTTGTGGAAGGTGGACGAGTTCTTTGTCCGATGTATACACAGGGTTTGATTTGGACATATGGGCGGAAAAATGGCAAGATGATATAAACAAAATGATGAATAAATGTTTTAGACGTGGAAAAATAACGCATAAAACAACAAATTACTGGTATACACCGGAATTGAAGTCAATGCGGAACAAAATAAATGCCTTATATAAGAGATACGTACGCAACAGTCAGATTCAGGAATATAGAGAAGTCTATGTTAAAGAAAGAAATATATATAAAAGGAAAATAAGGGAAGCAAAGAAGAAATCTTGGTTTAAGTTTTGTTCATCGACAAATAACGCTTTTGGTAACTTATACAAGTTTTTGTCCGGTAAAAATTTACATCATACGGATTTCATCTATACGGCGTTAGAGAATTCAGTACCTTTTGCAACATATGACGATGTGGCGGATGATTTAATGAAAGAGCATTTTCTTGTGGATATAGTACCTCCGATCACTTACGAGTATATCTCACGGATGCAGTATGATGGAGATCCGGATTTCAGGAAGACCACTGATAAAGAAATTGAATATGTGATAAAACAACAGGCAAATAGAAAAGCACCGGGCCCAGACGAATTGGATGCTATTATTGTGAAGCATATTTGCAAGAGATATAGGCTTTTTGTTAAACAGTTTTTTGACAAATGTTTGGGTCTGGGTCATTTTCCTAGGATTTGGAAATGCGGACAGGTGATCTTTTTTAGAAAAAGGAACAAGAGTCCACATTCTTCCAGAGGTTATAGACCCATTACACTTTTATCTATTTTTGGGAAATTATTAGAAAGAATAATAAAAATTAGGATAATGACGAAACTTGAATCTATAAGTTATTTTGAAGCTGCTCAGCATGGTTTTAGAGAAGGAAACAGTACGATTACAGCATTATATTCATTGAAGAGTATGGTTAAAGAAAAACTAGAATCTGGTAAATATTGTACCTTAATTTCCTTGGACATTGAGGGTGCTTTCGATACAGTGTGTTGGAAGACACTATCTAAAATTATTGATGACTTACCAATTCCTGTTTATTTAAGATCTATTCTTAAAAATTATATTTCTAATCGCAAGATTGGCTTTTTATTTTCAGAGGGAATAAGATGGTTTGCCCTTAATAGAGGATGTTCCCAGGGCTCATGCATTGGTCCGTTGATGTGGATTTTAGTTGCAGATACGTTATTTAAAGTATATAAACAATCTTTTTCGGATATTGTATCGTACGCAGATGATTTCGTCATCATTATTGGTGGCAATACACGTCGTAGTCTTGAGGAGAAAGCTAATATGGCAATTGATCTCTTCAATGATGTTTGTCAGGAATTAAGGCTGAAATTAAGTGTGAATAAGTGTGAATCAATGATGTTTGGCCCTAATCAGATGATAAATAGAAGACCGATATTTAAACTTCAGGATACTTCGATTCCTGTAAAAGATAACGTTAATTATTTAGGTTTTAAGTTGGACGGAAGGTTTAACTGGATGGACCATTTTGATCAAGTCAGGGAAAACATTATGAATTTTATTATCAATATAGGTAAAACGGGGTGTAGAGATACAGGTCTTGCTGCACATTTTAAGAAAACTTGGTATAAAGTTGTCATTGAGAAGCGAATTTTGTATGGTTGGGAGGTTTGGTTCCCAGACCTTAAAATACATGCCATTCGGAGATTAAGCTCTTGCCAGAGGTCTGGGTTAATGTCTATAATAAAGGCTTATAGAGACGTATCTACTGAGGCCTTATGTGTATTAGCGGGAATTGAGCCAATCTACATTAAGTTAAAAAATGATTTTGAAATATATAGTGTAGTGAATGGGTCAAGCCAACTTTATCTGGAAGACATTTGCATTAACAGAGAAAATGTAATGAGGAAATTGCGTACTTATGATTATCCAGAGTATTTAACTGAAAATAATATAAATATCATATCTTCTGTAAGAGAGGTTTAACCCAGTAATGCATGGGCTGGTGACTTATACAGACGGGTCTAAGATGGACTCTGTCACGTCAGCTGCTTTTGCAGTCTATTTGCATGGTGCAAATATTTTTGATTATAAAATTAAACTACACAAATTAAATTCGATTTTTCAGGCGGAACTTACAGCTATTAAATATGCAGTTGATTGGTTTGATAATTCCAGCTTTAATAGAATGATTTTATATTCAGAGAGTTATTCATCTATTCAGGTATTGCAACATACTTTCCCAGATAATAAAATTATCATGGATACTTTTAAAATAATGTCTCAGTCAAATAATAAAAAATTGTCATTAGGATAGATTAAGGCTCACGCAGGGTACGCAGGAAACGAGCGTTTTGACACTTTGGCCTAAAATGTAATAGAAAATGAAGAGTTTGATATAATGGAAGTTATGCCTTTTCCAATTTCCACAGTTAAGAGGTATTATAAAGTTAAGGCACTGTCAGACTGGCAAGAGAGCTGGAATAGTTCAACAGTTGGAAGGGACACCTATAATGTTTTTAATGAAGTAACGACGGATAGAATTATAGGTAGTAGAGTGGTTCATTATTATTGTACGGGTCATGGAAGTTTTCCAAAGTATTTGAAGAAAATTGGTAAGCGAAGTAATGATTTGTGTGACTGTGGACAAAGGGGTGATATTTTGCACTATCTATTCGGTAGATGCAGACTTATGCCACATCATTTTGCATTTGATAACTTTTTGACAGTGAGAAAAAATATACAAAAAACATTGCTGAGTTTTGGAAATTACAATAAGTTGAGGGAAAATTACAATAAATTGAATGAGTTATACTCGTTCATTAGATATAAATTCTGATTTTGGAATTACTCAGTGTATCATGGAAAATTATTTTAATCTCAGTGCATTTTGATGCGTTCAGTGAATGTTTAGTGAACTGTTGCTTTATTGAACAATAAGTCACAATCGGGCTTGCATTTGCAGCAATGATGAGTCATTGTGTTATTGAAGTGCATAGTTTGAGTTATTTCTTGAGCAAGTGTGTTTGCAATGTTTTAATGATGAATTCTGAACATTGGTTTTAATCATTGTATTAGTTGCATCATCATGAACGTTTGCTTTTAAAAAATACCCGAATGAATTAATATTTTAATCGTTGTCTATAGAATATTTACATGGTAGTTGGTATTGACATTGGATACGTAATTGAAGTATTTTGAAATAGTTAAGTATTTATATAATTATGGTCAAGATTTTAAGACTGGCTTGCTGAGTTCATGGAGTGTATGCATCAATACAGATTTATTTACAGTGAGTTACCTTTGGTGTAGCGTGGCGATGTAAAACTGCAATTTGAATAAATTAATTAATTTAACAATGGTTACTTCTAATATGAATTGTGTAGCATCATGAACAATGACTTTTAAATTATGATATTGGTTGTGGCATGACGAACACTTATTTTACTGGTTTTTGAAAGTTGCTGATCATCTGGATGGTAACCTAAATACTTAAAAGTGGATAAGCAAGAACTTGTTCAATCTCATCTGTGCATTGTAGTAAGAATCTATTTGGTCTAGTAAAGTCTGGACATTTGGTCTTCAATCAAGTGAATGGAGACATTTACAATTATCTATGACGAAGTGAGATAATAGTGATGGAAATGGCATTGTCCTAATAAAGCTCTTAATGTTTTACAGTTGAAGATTGTCTGATTGTAAAGTTATATTATATTTCAATTAGATTGTATCTTATTTTAGTTTAGTTTAGTCGGACACTTGTAACTTCAATTGTCCTTAAAGTTGTTATTATTTTAGGTTACTTTAATATTAGTTGACAATTGTAACTGAAATTGTCATTAAACTTTGTATAATTCAGTAGGTTAGTTTTTCATTTTTAGTTTGTATTTTAATATATAGTCTGGGCTAAGGTTTGTTTGGCCTTCTTGTGACTCCATTTCGGAGCTCTTGTTGTATGGTTTTATATTTGCTCATTGTTCTGAGTCTGTATTGTTGGGGTGATTTGCTGGCTAGCTCTGGGTATTTTTCCGCCGGGACATTGTATCCTATACCCTTTACGGTTGGTGTCCCGGTTGGGTGTTTCAAGCCATATATCGTTAATACGGAGATCACTATCAAGAGGGCCCTGTGAATTTTGCGTGCATTAATCGTTAAAATGACAGTAATTTTATAGCCCTATGGGTTTCACGTGAATAAACTGATTATACGATAATCACCGTAACGAAGCCTTGTCTATACCAGAGCCCATAAGTATAGCGCTTAGTATTTAAATAGTAAATATTTACTTCCGAAAAATATTTTTTGAGAAAAGTAGGAAATGTACTATATATTTGTATAAAGATTGAAATTCGATCGCTAAAAGACGCAAAGCGCAAAAAAATAAATAAATAAAAAAATAAAAAAAATTAAAAATATTATATATATATATATATATATATATATATATATGAAATTAAAAAAAATTTTGGGGGAAAAATGTGTTGCGCAAAATATTTAATCAAAAATCAACAATAGTTGTCTTATTCGTCTAATCTTCCATATTCCGTTTTATAGCCGATGTTGGCGACAAAATTACTAAAATAACTCTAAAACCACTGAAATAAGTGTTTAACTATTTTTTTGGTAGACTTATTATACTGAATTACAATACCTAAAAATGCTGCTGAGATATGGCGAAATGACATAAAACTTTCGAATTCCCATTTAACCCCCCTTAATGGTTGAATTCCTAAAATCGCTAAAAAACGTGTTTGATTGCCTTTTTAGCAGATTTGTTTTCCTGAAATTTACACTCCTAACCTAAAACTGAGATATGCCGAATTGACTTGAAACTTTCGACCCCTATTTAACCCTCTTAAGAGCTACACTAATCATGCGAAAAAACGCGCAAGCTAATGTTAAGTCTACGAGAAGATTCTTTTCAAATTTCTCGCTCGCATTTTAATATTTTTAAATGATTATTTTTGCATAGCTAAGGTCGATCGCTAACGTTGTTCGTTTTTATTTTTTCGATTTTGGTTCCAGTTTTTTTTTTATATAAGGGCACTTTCACTTTCAGAACCGGTTTTAACCGGTTCCAAAATCGTAAATGTCCACTTTAAAAAAAAAAAACTTTAACAAAAATCAAAGAAGTAAAAGCTAACAACGTTAGAGATCGACCTCAGATATCAAATATTAAAACGCGAGCGAGAAATTTGAAAAAACCTCCCCATAGACTTAACATTAGCTTCAGCTTTTCTTCCCCTGACTAGTGGGTTCTTAAAATGTGCACTTCCAAATTTCATTGTCCTAGAAGGTTCAACGGTTGTGGCTCGGCATGGATTATGAGTCAGTTAAGACATGGTTTTTTATAAGTGTAGATTTAAAAATTTATACTTTTTCTTGCTTAGTCTTCTAAATATTCTACAAATTTTTAGAAGCTTTATTTGCAATCTAAATATGTTTTCTGGCAGTTATTTCTGAGAATAAATATAAAATTTGTGATTTTTATTACTACATTAATCTGATATAAAAATGTAAATAAATTTATACGTTTGATTTCACATAATCATCACTGGTATATAATATTTTTTGCATTCATTTTTTCTTTCAATAATCAGCTTTATTTTAATACTTTTCCTTTTAAAGATATTGAACTGATATTTTCATTTTAAAATCGCATTAGTTAATTTATTAAAACTTATTTGCTAAAATATATCGAAATGTTGAAATGCACAAATTCTTTTTCGTTTTCTACCATTCTTATCTTTGCTAAGAGATGTCAAATGTTAATTAACTAATTACTCCTTCTCTTGCAGCTTACAAATAAATCTTTCATGTTAGACGAATGTTCTAATAAGCTCTTAAGCTTTAATTTATTTCGGAAAGCAGTGTATCACAATTTTCCCTATTTCTTTACCAAAGAAACACATTTTTGTAAAGATAGAAGATATATAAACAAGTAGTGCGCGTATATTCTTGCTATGAATATTTATTTGAAATGTGACTATTTTTGATGTAGTGTATTACTCCTTTATGAATTTTTCCTCTTTTTACAATAAAATATTATGATTTGTCTCATTTTGTGCAAAAGATGTACGATCTTAATATTTGTCAACAAACACTAAATATATTCTGCAATCTTTATTAAAACACTTTCATAAACATTATTTGTTTTGAGTATTTAAATACATCTTTATTTATATAATTTTTCCCATAAAAATATTGAAATAAATGTTTTACTTTATAATTATTAGTTAATTACATTAAACCGATTTGGTAAAGCATACCTGAACCCTGAAAATGCACAAATATCTTTGCCTTTTCTATCAGACTTATCTTCTTTAAGTAATAATAAATTATTCCTTTTTCCTTTGTAGCTTAGAAGTAAATCTTTCATGCCAGATGAATTTATAATAAGCTCTTAGAGATTTATTTACTTTTAAGGTGCCGAATAAGGCGACTTTCAAATAAATAAACAAGTAGCACACGTATTGTTACGAATACCTTTTGTTTTAATACAGCGAACTTCTTGATCGTGCATTACCACATAATGTTATCACTTCATGGAATGAAAATCAACACTTGTCTGTATTTGATTTAATGTAAAGACACTGTAAAAAAAATTACAGATATTTCTTAATCTAGGAAATATAATATTACCACAAATAAAAATATACAATAACCACTTCCGAATCAGCCATGATTCCGAAAACAATTTTTTATCTTTAGGGACCTCATAAGAAATATATTTTCAAGAAGAATTTATAAAAATAAAACTTCTTTTGCTGCCATTGATTTTCGGAAACATTTCCGAGTAGTTTTTATAGTGTATTAATCCGTTTTCTCAAACCAGAATATAAGTTTTTCGGATGCTATCAATTCTCAAACAAGTAATATAAAATAATAATAATAATAATAATAATAAAGTCAACTCCTACTTAGATCAAAAATATTTTTTTTTTCAGGGATCTACACGCTTCGCCCCTGACGGTATTTATTCCTAAATTTATATCCTACTAAATATCTTATATAAGAGAAATTTATTTTCGAGTACGGGAGAATTTCCTTTCGTCCCAGCCGAGGCTTGATCCTGGGACCTTGTAGTTACGAGCTCAGAACTTAACCGACTGCGCTATCAAGACACGTGAGTGAGTGCTTTTAAATGCAATTAATGTCTGAAATAAATCGGCTGCGTGTTGATATTTTTTCTCCCATATAAAACTAAAATTAATTAATTAAATTTAATTAATGAATTAATATTTGAAAAAACAGTATTAACATCAAGTGTCATCCACTACAAGTTTTAAAAAAAGGATTTGAACTTGAGTGGATTAATAAAAAGTATTTTATTAACGATTGAAAATTTGAACAAAATATATAAATATATATAGGGAGAGTGTGAACTAATAGTAGGGATTGAAAAAACATGATCTACAGACAAATATGATAAATGAATAGCATTAGCCTTGGCATTAAAATTAATATTATTGTGTTACTCTTACATGATTAAATTCAGTATTACAGTTGAAAATGTTAAATTAAAAACTGATATTCCTTTTTGAGAAATCAGATTAATATACTATAAGAACTACTCGGAAACGTTTCCGGAAATCGGTGAAAGTGATCGAAAATTACGGGCAGCAAATGCACTTTGATTATATAAATGCTTCTTTAGATCTCGAAAATGTATCAGTTTCTGAGGTTTCTAAAGATAAAGAACGCATTTCGGAAACGTGGATAACTCGAAAGAGATTATTTAATATTTTCATACGTAGTTATATTATATTTTATTATATTAAGAAACATTTTTCTTTTTAGCGTATATAAGTGACATTTTAATATATTTGTGGACACTACCACATTCTGTGATTTTTAGCAACACTTTTTTTTTTTTTTTACAGAATTTCGTTTTGTTATTTTAATTTACGTTTAATTTAAACTCGTATTTATTTTTATCATTTCCCCATGAAGCTATGAAATAAATGTTTAAAATAATAATTATCAGTTAATTACGCTAAAACAAGTTTCATATAACATACCGGGACACAGAAAATACTCAAATATCTTTTCCCCTTTCATCTGTCTTACGCTCTCTAAGAGACGGCAAGAGACAAATAAATAATTCATCCTTCTCTTGCAGCTTACACGTAAATCTTTCAACCCAGATGACTTTTACAAATGAGCTTTTAGAGCTTAATTCACTTCCGAAAAACAGAGAGTAAGGTGATTTTCTTTATCTCTACACCGAGAAAAATTATTCTTGTGAGGATGGAAAATAAATAAACAAGTAGCATACGCATGCTTGTTGTGAATATTTATTTGTGTTCTTTAAGCATGAATGTGTTCTTTCTAGCTTATTTCTGTCGAGTTTCGTTGGAACAGAATTTCTCAAACTACGCTCCGCAAAAAGGTAAGTTAAAAAAAAAATCGTAAACTGAATTTTGTTTAAAAAATAAACGGAGTAAAACTTAATATAGGGCTTTTTTGTACCTATTTTTTTAAAGCTAATAAATTATTTGAAGATTTTTGGTATAACTGTTAAAGATGATTTTAAAATATTATCAGATAAAGCTACGCTAACCGCTTATTTATAAGAAAATGATTCACTTACATGTGCATACATTTCTGCTAAAACAATATACGGATCACATCCCAATCCGATATTCGGTTACAGCAGTTCAAAATTCAACCAGATATAGTTTCATTGTACAAATTAAAGCAGTCTCGTTCTTCTTATTGTATTATCCGCCACCCCCATCCCCCTGAAAAAAAAAAAAACAAAAAAAAAACAAGTGAAATCCTTTAACAATGTAGCTATGCATTTAAATACTTGTCTGTCTGTGTAATAAATTGTAGATATAAAATATATTCTGAACAGATTCTCAAATACTTTGTATTAAAATTTTGTCACGATTTTTCTCTTTTCTCTTTTATTTTCAATTTTGTGTTAGTAGTTCTGTCTCTAATGTGAAATTGGTAGAAAATATAAAATAGAAAGGAATAAAATTTAATCTCTTATGTCTAAAGTTATGAAATTACTTTACTTCGTAAATATTGATGTAATTTTATTTATTAACTACAATATATATCTGCAAGATTAAATTTAGAACTCCATCTTAAATTTTACATTTCGAAGGTGTCCATGAGATCACAGCTATTTGTTTGCTAAAGTACAATTTCCTTAAAATGAATTTTTTTTTTCATTGTATTATTTGTGAAAATTGTTTCGATGCAAATTTCTATAAATAACTTATTATACACTTTACATGCTTTTAATTAAGTTTAGACTGTTCTTGCACACAATAGTTTTCTTTTTATATATTTTTTCAAATGGAAATTCTGAGAAAAGTTTGTAAAAATTTTGTTGCAATGAATTTTTTTTCCCTTTTGTATTGAACTTTGTTCTGACAGAACTCCACTATGTATACCATTAAAAGATTTTCAGTTTTGAAATGCAATCATTTGATCGTATTTGATTTAATTTTAAAATGTGTAGTACATTGTTATATTTATGAATATATTTAATCTGGGATTGTTTTTAAGATGTTTTTGTGACAGAAATTTATATTCTTAAATTTGTATTTGTTTTTATACTTTTCCGCGTAGGTTTGGATAAAAATATTACAATACCACTTAAAAGTTACTTTTTTAATAATTTTTAAAAACACACCAGAATATCGCAATGTTCAAATCTATTTGTTTTCTTTCTTTTTACCAGTCTGTAAGGAGATGTGTAGATAATAGAGATGAGACCGGCTCAGCCAGAGCAAAACTCGGACCCGAAACGGACTCAGATTTGAATTTTATACCAGTCTTCGGACCCCGCGCTCAAAGACAGAATTTTATTTATTCACAGATTAAAACAAATTTTACTTCAAACGTGACAAATGAGGTGCGTTTGGGCTGTTATTATTTCATTGAAATTAATTATATCGTCTGTTATTATGATATGAATAATTTCCGTAATAAAATAAGTAAATATTAAGTTGGCAAAATTTTATCTTTTGTTGACATTTACTGAAAATTCTATTGGTGAACTTAAGCCTAACTTTAAAAATTTCAGAACTTGAAATCCATATTTAAACTTTTTTTCATTTAATACCTATTTCTCCGCTAAACATCTTTCCAAAAAAACTGTCCGTAGACTATAGGATTGCTATAATTAAACAATTTTAGTATACAAATTCTGTTTTTAAATTCAGTAATAAGGCAATAATATGACTCCACCTAAAATAAGATATTATCACCATGGAAACATAAAATCATTACCTATCATAGGATATCATTAAATTAATTACGTATGATAGAATTTAATAAAGTGACGAAAACTTTTATTAATATCTTTTTAAGTTTTGATTCGATTTTAATAAAATTTGAAACGACTCGACTAAATTCTGCAATTATATTAAATTTCTAACCATTCGGTTTGGTAAATTTTGTGCTGTTATATGCGGACAGACGGACAGACTAATGGACCAGACGACGACTATAGATGCTACGTATTTATATAATTACGAACGCACCCAAAAAGAAAAAAAATGCTATTTGAGAAATAAACATATATTTTAAGTCTCAAAAGTGTTTTACAATTGTCTAAAAAATCTGTTTGAAAGAGAATTGTATTGTGATGGGTAGAATATAAGGGAAAATATTATATTTGATTCTGAAGCCTTTGTACGGTTAATATTAGAAACATAAAGAATCCGTGAGATCTCTCTTTTCTATCCTCGTTTTCTGTTTGCAGTCCTTTGTGGAAATTACTGGAAAATAGAACTCATGTTTTTTCTGCCATAGTTGTAGAATGATATTTTTAAAAACTAAGAATTATGAATTTTGCAGATTTCTGCCTGCGTTTGTGTATAAATAACAAATATGCTATTTTAAACAAATTTTAAGACACATAAAAGTCGAAATAAATTAAAGTTTTCTAAATAAACGTACGTTTTAAATTTTATATAACACATTTTAACAATCTTCAAATAGAAATCGATCAGATAAACAGTAAATATATATTCTAAATTACATTAAATCAATAAAACATCATACTGAAAAGAAAAGAAAATATATACAATGTAGGCAGATCAAAAGTTAACTGTAAAATAACCATCAACTTGGCGAAGGGATGTGAAATGCTAAGTAAATAATCCCTTGCTGCTTATACGTAAATCTCTCTTGTGAGATGAACGTTGCAATAAGCTTTTGGGGATTAATTTTCTACTGGGGTTGGAAGTAAGTTGAGTTTTTTTAATGCATGTAGAGGAAACTTACACTTTTGTGAAAAGAAAATAAGTAATACACATGCTATGTTTTATAAAGAGTCATCTATATTCATAAATGTGAGTATTTCCTTTATAATTCATTACCCCATGTGCATTTTTTTCACTTTTTGCTATGCACCCTTATCAGTTGCCTCGTCTCTTTCAATATTTTATTCATTTCTAGCATAAAATAAATGCTTAGAGGTTCTCAGAATTTTAGGTTTTACGTACCGTTTGAAGAATTACATCTGCTTTGCGTACCCCATTTTCTTTAACCCATAAGAGTAATGGGTGGAAAATGGAAACAAAGAAAATCATGAATACAAACTTTTATTTTATATTTATGTTAGCTTTATAAGTAGTAAGATTGTTGTTGTTGTTGGTGAGCTTATTTACCTTTTCATATGTATTGAATGTTTAGTATTAAGTTACTGAGGTAGAGTAGTAAAATATATATAAATACGCATTTAAAAAAAAAATAGTAATTTTTTTTTTAAAATAAATAATTAAATAAAATTGTTATTATTTTGTGTCTAGGAAAGAGAATAACACTTTAACTGCGTTATTCTCTTTTATATATACTATATGGCCATTCGAAACCGGACACTTTCAATTTTAGACATTTTGTCGAATATTTAAAGATATACTTATCGGATTCCTCTGGAACTTCAGGATTATAAAGAATATGTTTATCTCATATTTATCAACGACGATGTGATGAAGAGGAAAATTACGGAGACAACAAAAAATCGAAGATAAATAATAATATTTGAAATCACCAAGTAACATTAAAATCACGAATTGATCTATCGCTACAGCACATGAATATGTGAATATTGTACAATATGTGTATTCATTTGTGTAAGAATAGCAAGTATATTCATCGAGATATACCGATTTATTTTTAAATAAATAAATAAAAAAATCTTGCATGTTTTTTTGTTTATATCATGCAGGGTTTTCCCCAAAATTTAACGAGAGTTTCAGAAAATTTGACACAATGCAGTAGAAATAATATAGTGCAACTGGAGTATAAATGTATAAAACATTTGATGAAATATGAGCAGATGCATGAAATATTTTTTGTCTGCGCATTGCGCGAATTACTAAAAACAAAATTATGATTTAATAGTCAACTCTATGGAGCAACTCACATAAAAAAGTCAGATAGATATCGTGAAAATTCCGAAAGATATCGACGATAGAGTGAGCTAATTTTTAATTGCTCTCTAAAAGTAGCTGAATGATAATGATTTTTCCACAAATAGTCATTTTTAATTTTTATGCTGTTTTTCATATTTTCTTGATACTTTAGTTCTCCTTGGAAAAATACTATAACGAGCCTATTCGAACAAAAAAACAAGAACGAAAAATCATGCTTCAAGCATAGATTATGTAGCACTTTCCAACGCTTCCAAAATAATTTTACAAAACATACCGTTTAATAAGCTATAAGATAACATCTAAGTAAACAATTTGGAAAACGCATAACATATTTAAAAACATAATTTCAGGAATTTCCAACAGATACAATATTCGGAAAAATATCCGAATACTTTTATTCAGCCCTGTATAGGATCTATAGTTTTGTATATATACTACATAGGATGCTAAATTTTAGTTTAGTTACGAAACGCGTAGCACAGTTTAAAATTATCCTTCTGTAGTTTCTGTCAGTAAACGGAAATGTGTTCGCGAACTTTTGTGCTGCCCTGTATAGGATCTACAGAATTTATACACACCACATAATAGACAAAAAGCGAGTTAAAATTACAATCGCGTTCAGTAACTTAAAACGCACTTCCAGGAATTATTGTTAACAGACAGTAAATAATTCTTTTGTGTGTCCTTGTAAATGAGCGATGACTGGTATACACACAATATTCTGTAGTAAGCCTCTTGTAATGCACCTTAGTTATATATAAAAATTTCAATGCGTTTAAAATAGTGAAACATTATTTATATAAACCGCAGACGATTTTTCTCTATAGACGTAATGTAACGGCATTCTTTTGACTGTCCCTGTAAGGTAACTATAAGTGCTATGCACACCCTATTCCATATTAAGCTTCTTCTAATGCACCTTAGTGATATATATAAATTTCAATGCGTTTACAATAGTGGAACATTATTTAAATAAACCGCAAATGATTTTCCCCATAGACCGTAATGTAACGGAATTCTTTTGAGTGTTCATGTAAAAAAACTATAAGTGCTACACATTTCCGTTGCAATAGGGAACATGCTATAGATAAAGACAATAACATATAAAAATTGCAGAGCAATCCGAGCATATTTACGGGAGTTAGAGCACGGACAGACGGCAGACAAACCGAAGTCATAAGCACTTTTCAACTAGGTTGGAAAGTGCTAAAAAGAGTCAATGGCGCTTCGCTGTGCTTTACTGGAAACTTCGGGAAGGCAAAAACACAAGCTACATCACGAGAGTAAAACTAATTTAAGAATTTGTTTTAACTTTAAACATTAATCAGATATGGCATAACACCCTGGAGAAAAAGCGTGCATTTGTTTTTACAATACTTACTCTATTTTTGGTGTTATTCTGAGGAAAAACTATTTCATTATATATAAAGAACAATTTTTAATTCTTAAATAATGCTATAAAATGAAAATTAATGCTATTGTAATTGAGAAATTTGTCACATAATCATAAAGAATGAAATATTTTATAAGTGAAATATCATACATTACATTATCAAAAATAATAATGTTTACACAGATTTCAATATTCATCTTAACTTCAACGAAATGAAATGGAACTTTTTAAAGTTATGTTTTCTAATTTCTAAGAATGTCGTTGTTCTAAAAAAAAGTAACTAAGTAACTAGCTGCTGCTAAAGTAACTAGCTGCTGCCATGGTTGCATTTTTTGAGACCGGGATTCGAATAGGATCGTTATGGTAGTTTTCCAAGGGGAACTGAAGTATCAATAAAACATGAAAAAAATAAATATAAAAATTTTAAATGACATTTTATGGAAAATCCCTTACTATTCATCTACTTTTAGAGCACAACTAAAATTCAGCTCACTCTAGTGCCCATATCTTCCTGAAATACGATATTTGACTGGCTGTTTTATATGAGTTGCTCCATAGAGTTGACGATTAAATCATGAAAAAAAACAACTTTATTATAGTTCGTGCATGCGCAGATAAAAATATTTCATACAACTTCTCATATTTCATCAAATGTTTAATATATTTATATTCCAATTGCACTGTATTGTTTCTACTACATGTTGTCAAGTCTGAAGCTGGTGTTAAATTTGGTTCAAAACCCTGCATGATATAAACAAAAAAATGCAAGAATTGTTTTAACTTAAAAAAAAAAATCGCTATATTTCCAGGAATATACGTGCGATTTTTACACAAATGATTATCATATTGTACAATATCCACATATTCGTGTGCTGCAGCAATAGATGATTTTGTGAATTTTATTTTACAGGGTGATATCAAATATTATTATTATTTTTCGATCTTTTGTTGGGCCCCTAATTGTCCTCCTGATCAAATTGTTGATCATAAATATGAGGTCAAATATATTATTTATAATCCTGAAGAATCTGATAAGTATATCTTTAAATATTCGACAAAATGTCTGAAATTGAATGTGTCCGGTGACGAATGGCCATGTAGTGTACAATTCATACTTTAAAGTACCATTTGTGTTCTAAAATACCAGCTAAAAAGTAAATAATAATTCTAAATCTGTTTTAGAACTAAGCAGATTAAATATGTCTTTGAAATTAAACATAAAAAGTACAATAAAATTTTGTATTCTTTTGTGCATTACATAGTGGATGTATTTCATTATCATTTAAACATAATTTTGTTTTAAACTTCTTCAGGAAATATTACACAATCCCTTCTATTATTACAAATTTGCAAGTCAGTAAGTATCACATATTTCTTTTTTAAATCGATATTGTGATGAAAGAAAAATATACTTTTTATTATTTTCTACTTTTTTTCAGTAATAGGAATAAAGTTCTGCCGGATATATCCATTTTTACTTACCCATCATACGTAGTATAGGGTAAGTCTTGTAATCGTTTTGAAAATCGAAAAAAAAATTTTGACGGATTTACACGTTTCAGACACTGGAGATTCCGAAAAACATATTTTTAGAAAAAAAAATTGCCGTCCGTCTGTGTGTCTGTCTGTCTGTAAACGCTCTATCTCCCGAAAAAATTGAGATAGAGACTTGCAATTTGGTATGTACTTAGTATGTAATAATGGGAAGAAGCCTATTTCATTTCAATAACCTCGATTAATCGGAACTATTTTTTTCGGACTCTCGAAATATTCGTTCTGATAAAAGGTATATAAAAATTTTCGAAATTGGTTATGTTAAGAAATTAATATAAAAGACAATAAAAAAACATAAATTTTGCATAAAGCATGAAGTCGATCGGATAATGAGTTGCCGAGATATTTGGAATCCTATTTTCCACACTCTTCGATTTTTCATGACCCTGTATTTCATCCAAATTTCACTTAAAAGATATATTTTAATTGGAAATGTGACGCTTAATCAGATGCAATAAACCGCTTGTTAATAGGATTATTATTTATGAAGTTATACGGATGTTTCTTTCAAGCAATTCAGTAATCGAGCCTTTAAAGTTTGTGACGTCATCAAGCCTCGATTTTATTTGAATTGCAATGCATTTTATTAGTAGTTTACACAATTTTTATTTTAATATTTTACATTATGCATATCCATGATGGGTAAGTATTACGGTGGCCCCCAACGACTAGTTTTTCCTTTACTTCAAAGAATTTTGTGAATGGATCAAATTAATTTGCTCGGAAGTTGAAATGATGAAAATATGTAATTATGTTAGGATATTAATAAAATATTCCTTTCAAAAATTTCGATAGAAATGTTATTTCTGTGAGAAAATATTTGAATTTTTCAGTATCTCATTTCCTTCAGCTAAACAAATAATAAAAAAGGATATTTAAATTTATTAAAATTATAGTATTTTCAGTTATGTATCAGAATACTAATACAGAGCCGTAACAACAGTATTACTTTGACAAACTAAAACTAGTCGTTGGGGGCCACCGTAATACTTACCCATCATGGATATGCATAATGTAAAATATTAAAATAAAAATGTGTAAACTACTTATAAAATGCACTGCAATTCAAATAAAATCGTGGCTTGATGACGTCACAAACTTTAAAGGCTCGATAACTGAATTGCTTGAAGGAAACATCCTTATAACTCCAAAAATAATAATCCTATTAACTAGCGGTTTATCGCATCTGATTAAGCGTCAAATTTCCAATTAAAATATATCTTTGAAGTGAAATTTGGATGAAATACAGGGTCATGAAAAACCAAAGAGTGTGGAAAATAGGATTCCAAATATCTCGGCAACTCATTATCCGATCGACTTCATGCTTTATGCAAAATTTATGTTTTTTTATTGTCTTTTATATTCATTTCTTAAAATAAACAATTTCGAAAATTTTTATATACCTTTCATCAGAACGAATATTTCGAGAGTCCGAAAAAACTTGTTCCGATTAATCGAGGTTATTGAGATGAAATAGGCTTCTTCCCATTATTACATACTAAGCACATACCAAATTGAAAGTCTCTATCTCAATTTTTTCGGGAGATAGAGCGTTTACAGACACACAGACGGACGGCAAATTTTTTTTTCTAAAAATGTTTTTCGGAAACTCCAGTGTCTGAAACGTGTAAATCCGTCAAAAAAAATTTTTTCGATTTTCAAAACGATTACAAGACTTACCCTATGCTACGTATGATGGGTAAGTAAAAAGCAATAAAGATAGGAGTCACTGCTATCAATTTTGTAAATTAAATCGTTGCTTTTCTGTAATCATTTTAATTAAAGAAATAAAAAATTGTATAAAACAAAATAGTAGAATAAAAATGAAAATAATTTTGTTAAAACTTTTCTTCACGCATATTGTTATGCATAATAATAAAAAAATATAAAAAAAATTTGTTTGCTTTCTGTTTTACTACGTGCCACCACTTCATACCAATAGTGAATGCTAAATAGTGCGAAATCTAAATATAGAAAAAAAAATATTGAAAGTTTCTTTTTTTTCTATATTTGAAAAAAAAATAATATGACTTTTAAATAAAACTATGTTTTCTTTAACAATATTTTCATCGTATTTTAAATATATTTCTATATTTCAAACTTTTCAATGTTCTTTTTCTGTAAGTACAATGGGAAAAAGTATTATTTAACTAACTACTTTTTTTTTTTTTTTTTACTCGTCGTAGCTATTAATATGATCTTTTAGTTATGTTTTTTTCTCTTCTGTAATTTATTTAAAAAATATATCTAAAACCATGTTTAAAACATACATTTAAAACATTTCTTCTAACTCTTCGTAAGCTTCATGTTCATGTAAAATAATTAATATTTATAAATACACAATGTATTTTTTTTTAATTAATTAGATCAACCGTTTCTCAGTTTTTATCCCTTTAATATTACAATAATATATTTCACTTACATAGTCAAGGGGCAGTATCACCTATATTTTGTTATTTTTACTTTCTTCTATCTATAATAGAAGAAAGTATTGTAATCGAAATTTTTTTCGACTTCCGGTTTTTGACGGATTTACACGCTTTAGGGGTCAGAGATTCCAAAAAACACGTTTTTACAAAATGTCCGTCTGTGTGTCTTCATTGTATCATCGAAAAGTGTATGAAGTTATGCTTCAAATTGAACCTAATTTTTTTTCTATGTTTTTGGCTATGGCAAGCAGGTTCTATTAGAATTTAAGGAAATATTTCGACAAAAAGGGGCGCTGTGATCGATATTTTTGTTCCATTTTCACTATTGTACCATCTAAAAGTGTATGAAGTTATGCTTCAAATTAAACCTAATTTTTTTTATGTTTTTGGCTCTGGCAAGCAGATTCTATCAGAATTTGGGGATATTTCGACGAAAGGGGGCGCTGTGATCGATATTTTTGTTCCATTTCCCTTATTGTATCATCGAAAAGTGTATGAAGTTATGCAGATAATTGAACCAATTTTTTTTCTATGTTTTTGACCATAGCCTGCAGGTCCAATTTGAATTCGGGGATATTTCGACGAAAGGGGGCGCTGCTATAGCGATTTTTGTTCGATTTTCACTATTGTATCATCGAAAAGTGTATGATGTTATGCAGATAATTAAACCAAAATTTTTTAATATGTTTTTGGCTGTAGCCAGCAGGTCCTATTAGAATGTGGGGATATTCCGCCGGAAGGGGGCACTGTGATAGCCATTTAAAGATTTCAAATTCAAAAAGATGTATAAAAAAATTAGAAATCCTAAAAGTTTTTCGGCCTTGATCCGGAGCAGTTTTTGTTTTGTCTCTATATTAAAAAATGGCGGAGATATAGCTGTTTGAAATTTTAGGGTGGTTGACATTTTCAAACAAGACCGCAGAATTCATCCATAAACAGGTTTAATTTATGAGTTTTAGTTAACAGGGTTTCAGAAAATTTTCTTTCATTGTTGTAACCATTGTTCCTATTCTTAAATGCTTAACACTATATATTTATATTCGCCAACGTCAAATTCTCGCCAAGCTTGGCGGCAATTGACGAAATATCGCCAAATTTGGCGACAAAAATAGGTTGCCACAAATGAAGCCAACTTGGCTATAGAAGACTAATTTGGCGATATTCTCATTCAAATTCAATGTTTGCGAGAACTGGGAATGAATCTTCTTTAATTGGGTTCCACGCATTTTAGCTTCGTGTTTTCCAGTAAAATTAGCGAAACTCGTAAAACCAAGGAATAGGGAGGCTATCTGTTCCGTTCGGTACAGGCCAAAAGAACTTTTCGTAGTTTAGTATACATCAGTTGATTGCATCCCGGTAACCCGATGATTCGCAAGCAGCTGACGTACAACAGAATGACGAAAAGTATCGATTTTATTGGCGATGTGAGAACGAAATTAGATGTATTAACATGATTGAGATAGAAGAAAGTTTTGGGATTGGCACATCCGACTAGTTTTTATGTATATATATTATTATATTTACCCTCTTAATTATATACATATATAACTATATATATATATATATATATATATATATATATATATATATATATATATATATATATTATATATATATGAGTGTGTGGGTATATGTATGTGTGTTTGTGTGCGTATGTATACATAATAAACCGTTTCAATCCAATGTTGGATGTTGGTCTCCATAAGATTTTTTCATTGTTTCCTGTCTACTACTTTGGTCATCCAATTAACTCCAGCCACTTTCTGATTTTGTCGCTTCATATTAACTGAGATCGTCTTCTTGGTCGTTTTACATGTCTGGGATTCTACTGTAGGATATATAGATAGATAGATAGATAGGTTTATAGGAGATATAAAGAGAGAGAGAGAGGAGAAACTGAATGTGTTTGACCATACGGGAGGTTTGACTCACTGTTTTTATTTCATTTAAAAAAAAAAATATTTTTTGCTGAAAGTACAAGATGAAAAGACGTTATAAGTTTTTTTTAGCTATTTGTGTTGGTAAAAAAAATATAAAGTAATTTTTTTTATTTCTCCCCCCAAAAGTAAAATTTTCTATTTGCCAGTTGTAAGCTTCTGTGCTTGTAGTGAATAATGTTTAAAAAATTATTTTTATGATCTAAATTTAAAACAATATATATTTTTTGCTGTTAAGTAGAAGTTGAAAAGATTTTATAAGTCTTTTCTACTAACTAATATTGTTCTTAGCCATTTGTGTTGATAAGAAAAAATAAGTTGATTTTTTTTTAAATTCTTCCCCAAAAAGTAAACTGTTTGCCAGTTGTAAACTACTATGCATGTAGTAAATAAAATTAAAGAAGATCTTTTTAGGATCTAAATGTACGCAGTGGTCTTTAATAAAAATATCTTTTGTACCAAAAATTTTATCTAGTAAAACAAATTAAATAACTACCGTACAGATATAAGTTGCTTTTCCTTAAATAAAATTTCTAATGAGACTTCAGCCTTTATTGGTTTAATTTATTGGTGACACCTTCCTGCAGATAGGATGAAGACAGGACACTAGAGTGACTACAATTAGTCTACATCGTTATACCAGAGATGTAAAACGACCGAAAAGACATCGGGTCAGATGGAGCAATGAATTTAAAAGAGTGACTGGAGTTAATTGAATGACCAAAGCACTAGACAGGAAATAATGGGAAAATCTAGAGGAGATTTACTGCATCTTACAGTGGATTGGAAACGGATGTTGTTGATGATGTCAAAAATATTGATATTATCAAATCAAAAAGTAGATATTGGCTTTCTAATAAAAGGTAAAAAAAAAAGTATTCTGTTATACATTTCTAGATAATGAATTCAATTATTCATTCGTGTACAGTTTTCTCCTTTATTTGTCCACACAATGTCTTCCTGATATCAAAGTTTAATGAGTCAGTAAAACTTATTTCATATTCAATTCTATATTATGATACAAGAAAAATACATTTTAAAAGAGTAATATTATTTTCCGTTATTTACTGTGATATTCATAATGTTCTCCAGAATCCATCCGAAGGAGTAAAAATTTATATTTAGAAGAGTTTTATTGACAAATCGTATTTATTTGCTTGAAGTTATTTACTAAACTTCTTTTAACTATCACAAGTTAGTAACTATTTCGTGTTTCTTATCAATTTTGATATTATGGTGAAAGAAAAGTACACTCTGAGAAAGTAATATTATTTTCCGTTGTTTATAAAAAGCTTAATATTTTTTTTTAGAATGAATCCGAAGCTTTATTTTATTTAAAAGATCTTTATTGGTACGTAGTATTTACTTACTGGAATATTTTTGTTAAAGTACAATAATAATCAATGTTCTTATTTTTCCGAAATTTCATTTCTTATCATATTTTTATGCTAGAAATGATATTTTATGAATAAAGTTTATTTGAATGCTTCAATATTTCATTTCCTTTAACCAAGAAAAAAAACCCGGAAATATTTAAATTTATTAAACTAATTTCATTTTTGGTTATTTATAACAATACTAATAAAAATTATTCATAAAAATATTTCTTATACTTAAAAAGACTTCCTGGATAAATAGTATTTATTTGCTGGAGGGTTTATTTTATTTTTTAAGGAAATATTAGCTGTATCAGAATACAATTAATTTTTTTCCCTTTCCTAAAACTTCATGTTTTTCTTTTTTATCCTCATAATCACATTTACTTTGATAAAGGTTTGAATATTCCAATATCTCACTTTCTTCAACGAAACAAAGAAATAAAGATATTTAAATTATATTATTTTGCATTTTTTTTACAATGCTAATAAAGCCCTGTAAAACCCATCCGAATTTTCTTTACACTCAAAAGTTCATTGTGAATATATCGTATTTATTTGCTGAGTTGAGTTGATTATTGACGGCCAATTATCTACACTAGGGATATAGGCCCGGGGGGAGTGCCCTTCGTGGGGGTCTTTCTAAGGGAACCTAATCCGTATTTACGCATGGAGAAATCCATGGCTCGAAGAAAACCGCGAAAACTCCGAACGATTAGGCCGACGGGCGCGATTGGGATCGAACCCAGCACCTCCCGTCTACCAGCTTCGAGAGCACAACCTCTCAGCCACTGGTGGGGCCCTTCATTTGCTAAGAGTTGAAAGAAAAAAATGAAAATAATTATTATTTCAGGATAATTAAAAAAAACTCTCTTTTATTTTAAGAATGTTACAGTTTATTTTTTTGCAAAGAAAAATTGTGATTTTTATGAAAAATCAATGCCCGCTTTAATATGTCATTTCCTCCAAATGAAGAGAAAACATTAAGATGTTTAATATAAACATTCTCTGTTAAAATGCTTTCAATGATGTGACGTTTGAGTGCTATTCCCTGAAAAATTGTCCTAAAAATATGACAGACCTTCAGGAAAACCTTTTCGTAAAAAAGTTAGAAGAATTCTCAGATATGTCTAAGATTCTTAAAAAGAATGGCAGTAATATAGTTACTATTACTGTCACTATTATAGCGGAATATAACACTGTCAAAACTAATTGTTTTAATTATAAAGCATATTTTAAAAATATTTGAGTTTTCTTGTGTTTCATTTCTAAAATTAATGTATCTCACTACATTTGACACCTTTTAAAAAATATAAAGCGAAAACGATATATTATTGATTGAAAATAATTGGAGTATATAAAAAAAAAGTTCATTTGTAAAATTATGGGTCTAAAAATTTTTGATTGTGAAAGCTTTTTTAGAAAGGTGACCTCAAATTTTTTCAATATATTTTATGTAACCATGATAAGAAAAAAAAAAAGGTGAAATTTTTTAATTCTTTCCCAGAAAGTAAATTTTCTGCTAGCCAGTTGCAAGCTTCTATGATTGTAATAAATAAAGTTAAAGAAGATCTTTTTATGATGTAAATTTATGCAGTGGCCTATAATAAAAATATCTTTTGTACCAAAAATTTTATCTAATACAAGAAATTAAATAAATACCGTACAGATATAAGCTGCTTTTCATTAAATAAAATTTCTAATGAGACTTTATTGGTTTAATTTATTGATGACACCTTCCTGCACATTGCATGAAGACAGGACATTAGATTGACTAGAATTACTCTACATTGTTATACCAGAGATGTAAAACGACCGAAAAGACGACCTCAGGTAAGATGGAGCGATGAATTTAGAAAAGTGAGTGGAGTTAATTGAATGACCAAGCATTAGACAGGAAACAATGGGAAAATCTATGGGAGACCTACATCTTACAATAGATTGAAAACGATTTTGTTGTTGTTGTTGATGATATATATATATATTATCAAAAATATTGATAATATCACATCAAAAAGTAGATATTGCCTTTCCAATAAAAGGTAAAAAATGAATAACTTTTATTAATTATCTTTTACATTTCTAGATAATGAATTCAATTATTCATTCGTGTGCAGTTTTCTCCTTTATTTGTCCAGAAAATGCAATATAATGTCTTTCTTATATCAAAGTTTAATGAGTCAGTGAAACTTATCTCATATTCAATTCTTTATTATGATAAAAGAAAAATACATTTTAAGAGAATAATATTACTTTTCGTTATTTACTGTAATATTCATAACGTTCTCCAGAATCTATCCGAAGAAGGAAAAAAATGTTTTAAAAAAAGTTTTATTGACAAATCACATTTATTTGCTCGAAGTTATCTATTAAACTTCTTTTAACTATCACAAGTTAGGAACTATTTCGTGTTTCTTATTAATTTAGATATTATGATGAAGAAAAATACACTCTGAGAAAGTAATATTATTTTCCGTTGTTTAAAAAAAGGTTAATTTTTTTTTAGAATGAATCCGAAGCTTTATTTTATTTAAAAATTTAAAAGATCTTTATTCATACGTAGTATTGACTTACTGGAAGATTTTTGTTAATAATAATCAATAATAATAATAATCAATGTCCTTATTTTTCCGAAATTTCATTTCTTATCTTATTTTTATGCTGGAAATAATATTTTATGAATAAAGTTTATTTGAATACTTCAATATTTCACTTCCTTCAACTATGCAAAAAAAAAAAAAAAAAAAAAAAAAAAAAAACTGAAATATTTAAATTTATTACACTCATTTTATTTTCGGTTATTTATACCAATACTAATAAAGCCGTAGAAAATTATTCATAAAAATCTTTCTTATGCTTAAAAAGACTTCCTGGATAAATAGTATTTATTCACTGGAAGGTTTATTTTATTTTTTAAGGAGATATTAACTGTATCAGAATACAATTATTATTTTTTTCTTTTCCTAAAACTTCAAAGTTTTTCTTTATTATGCTGATAATCACATTTATTATGATAAAGGTTTGAATATTCCAATATCTCACTTTCTTCAAGGAAACAAAGAAATAAAAATATTTAAATTATATTATTTTGCATTTTTTTTACAATGCTAATAAAGCCCTGTAAAACCCATCCGAATTTTCTTTACACTCAAAAGAATACTCATTGTAAATATATCATATTTATTTACTCACAGGTGAGAAAAAGATGAAAATAATTATTATTTCAGGACACTTGAAAATGAACTCTCTTCTATTTTAAGAATGTCACAGTTTTTGTTGTTGTTGTTGTTTTTCGAAAGAAAAAATTCTTACTTTTATGAAAAATCAATGGCTGCTTTAGTATGTCATTCCCTCCAAATGAAGATGTCTAATATAAACATTCTCTGCTGAAATGCTTTCAATAATGCGACGTTTGAGTCGTGTTCTTTGAGAAATTGTCCTAAAAATATGACAGACCTTCAGAAAAACCTTTTTATAAACAAGTTAGACGAATTCTCAGTTATATCTAAGTCTCTTCAAAAAATGGCAGTAATATAGTTACTTTTACTGCCACTATTATAGCGGAATATAATACTGTGAAAAGTGACTGTTTTAACAATAATAATAAATTATAACAACTTGTAATAATATATTTATTTTAAATGCTAAAAGGTGTAAATTAACAACATAATAAATACATAGTAAAATATCTTTTATTAGGTTGTTTGACATGTTTCGACTCACTCTGAGTCATTTTCAAAAACAAATGAGAATATTCCATAATTGCACGGGCTTTGAAGTTATTATCTAAAATGCTATCATTTAATTTTCCTGTACTTTTTTAAAAATTACGCACGCTATTACTTTTACTTGATTGTTTATTCTTATATCTGTAACCATGGAGTAACTCGATCCACAATTTCGGTAAGTTAAAATATGCCGCACCGTTACATATTGTATTTTTGCGTATTAGTATCTCTATGGTTTCTCTTATTATGGATGGATAGTATAGACTGGAGCGAAAAATTATTTTACTTTCATTGAAATTTATTTGGAGAGTTTCTTCTTGATATATTTTCAATGAAAGTAAAATTATATTTCCCTCCAGTCTATACTATACATCCATAATAAGAGAAACCATATAGATACTAACACGCAAAAATACAATATGTAACGATGCGGCATTTTTTAACTTACCGAAATTGCGGCTCGAGTTACTCCATGGATACAGCTATAAGAATAAACAACCAAGTAAAAATAATAGATAACGTGCGTAATTTTTAAAAAAGTACACGAAAATTAAATGATAGCATTTTAAATAATAACTTCAAAGCCCGTGCAATTATGGAATATTCTCATTTGTTTTTGAAAATGACTCGGAATGAGTCGAAACATGTCAAACAACCTAATAAAAGATATTTTACTATGTATTTATTATTTTGTTAAGTTACACCTTTTAGCATTTAAAAGAAATATGTGACTGTTTTAATTATAAAGCATATTTTTATAATTACTTGAGTTTTCTTGTATTTCAATTCTAAAATTAATGTATCTCACTACATTTGACACATTTAAAAAAAATAAAGCGAAAACGAGTATATTATTGATTGACATTAATTAGTGCATAAAAAGAAAATGTCATTTGTAAAATTATTAGTCTACAAAATTTGTGATTGTGAAAGCTTTTTTTCAAAAGTGACCTCAAGTTTTTTCAACATATTTCATGTAACCATGTCAAAAATATATATATTAGCTTTCTAATAAAAGGTAAAAGTGAATTATTTTATTAACTATTTTTTACAATACTAGATAATAAATTCAATTATTCATATTTGCACAGTTTTCTCCTGTATTTGACTAAAAAAAATACAATTTCTTTCAGATATCGAAGTTTAAAGAAGCAATATTTATTCTTATTTCTTCTTCAATACCATATTATGGTAAAAGAAAAATACAGTTTAAGAAAACAATATCGTTTTTCGTTATTTACAGTAATATTAATAACGTTCTCCAGAATCTATCCGAAGCTGTATTTTATACTTAAAAGTGTTTTATTAATAAATCATACTTATTTGTTCAAAGTTATTTATTAAACTTCTCTCAACTATCACAGTTTAATAAGTCAATATCTATTTCGTGTTTCTTATTAATTTCGATATTATGATGAAAGAAAAATACACTCGAAAAAAAGTAATATTATTTTCCGCTGTTTACAAAAATATTAATAACATTCTTTAAAATCCATCGAAAGCTTTATTGTACTTAAGAGAACCTTCTTGATAAATAGTATTTACTTGCTGGAAGATATTTATTAAAATATTTTCGAAATTTCAATTCTTATCCTATTTTTATTCTGGAAATGATATTTTTATGAATAAAGGTTATTTAAATGCTTCATTTCCTTCAACCAACCAAAAAAAAAAAAAAAAAAAAAAAAAAAAAACAGAAATTTGTAATTTTATTAAGGTCATTTTATTTTCTGTTATTTATAACAATACTAAAAAAGCTCTAGAAAATTCATAAAACTCTTTCTTATACTTAAAAGGACTTCCTGAATAAATAGTATTTATTTGCTGGAAGGTTTATTTTACGTTTTTAAGGAGATATTTACTGGGTTAGAATACAATTAAAATTTCTTTTTTCTTTCCAAAAACTTCAAAGATTTTCTTTTTTAGGCGGAAAATGACATTTATTCCGATAAAAATTTTAATATTTCAATATCACACTTCCTTAAATGAAACAAAGAAATAAAGATAATTAAATTATATTATTTCCCGTTATTTTGTACAATGCCAATTATGTTTTGTAAAATCCATTCGATTTTTCTTTACACTCAAAAGTTCTTTGTGAATACATCGTTACTCACTGGTGAAAAATAAAAATGAAAATGATAATAATTATTATTTCAGGATGCTTAAAAAAGAACTCACTTCTATTTTTTAAATGCCACGGAGTATTTTTTCGCAATGGAAAAATCCTGACTCTTATGAAAAATCAATGGCCGCTTTAACATGTCACTTCCTACAACGAAGCGAAGAAATGAAGATATTTATTATAAACATTCTTTTCTGAAATGCTTTCAATCATGTGACGTTTGACTCCTATTTCCTTAAGAGAAATTGTCCTAAAAATATGACAGACCTTCAGGAAAACCGTTTCGTAAAATAAGTTAGACGAATTCTTAGTTATGTCTAAGATTCTTCAAAAAATGGCAGTAATATAGTAATTTATAATGCTGTCAAAAGTTACTGTTTTAATTTTAACGCATATTTTTAAAATTATTTGTGTTTTCTTGTGTTTAATTTCTAAAATTATTGTATCTCACTACATTTTACAACTTAAAAAAAATATATAGCAAAAACGAGTAATACTTTTGAATGTTAAAAAAATTAGTGTATAAAAAGACAGTTTCATTTATAAAATTATTGGGCTTTAAAATTTTTGCTTGTGAAAACATTTTTTTTCAAAAGTGACCTCAAATTTTTTCAATATATTTCATATAAACTTATCAAAGAATATATATTGGCTTTCTAATAGAAGTTGAAAATGTAGATAACTTTTATTACTGATTTTTTTCATTACTAGAGAATAAATTCAATTATTCATTCTTGCACAGTTTTTCCCATTATTTGTCCAAAAAGAAAAATACAATCTCTTTCAGATATCAAAGTTTAATGAGTCAATATTTATTACTTATTTCTTTTTCAATTCCATATTACGGTAAAAGAAAAATACAGTTTAAGAAAGCAATATTGTTTTTCGTTATTTACAGTAATGTTAATAACGTTCTTCAGAATCTATCCAAAGCTGTATTTTATACTTACAACAGTTTTATTGATAAATCGTACTTATTTGCTCAAAGTTATTTATTAAACTACTCTCAACTATCCCAGTTTAATAAGTTAGTATTTATTTCATGTTTCTTATTAATTTCGATATTATGATGAAAAAAAATACACTGTGAGAATATATATTTATATTGTTTATATTGTTTTTCATTGTTTACAAAAAGATTAATAATATTCTTTAGAATCAATCCAAAGCTTTATTGAATTTAAGCGAACCTTCTTAATAAATCGTATTTACTTGCTGGAAGATATTTATTAAAATATTTCCGAAATTTCAATTTCTTCTCCTATTTTTATTCTTGAAATGATATTTTTATGAATAAAGGTTATTTGAATGCTTCAATACTTCATTTCCTTCAACAAAGCAAAAAACAAGAAATATTTAAACTTATGAAACTCGTTTTATTTACTGTTATTTATCAAGCAGGGCGGTCGCTCTGCCAAGCCAAGATTAAAAAAACGCCACACAAACAACGCCAAGAACTGAACTAGACCGCTACTGCTTACTTACAGAAATCAACTTCGCAATGTTAAATCGACAAAACATGCCAGATTAAAATATCATATATCAAATAAACCAAGCGTCGCAGAGAAAAAAAAACGAAAACTAGAAGAATCTAATGAAAAATTTCTTCAATTTAAGACCAAACTCATCTTCATAAGTGATTTATAAACAGAGATATAGATTTTTAAAAAAAACGTCGAGTTACTTAAAATTATCACCTTTTTCTTCGTCAAACTTTTTATTTCAAACAACCTACAGACCTTAATATTCGGCAGAATAAAACAAGTGGGTAAGTGTGATCCAAGTTCGCACAAAGTGTTTCGTTTAATATTCCTTTCAAAACACTTTATCCTTTCTTTAAAAAATCCAAATAAATTTCATTTTCTAAAAAAAAAAAAAAAAAAACTGTCTATTTTTCTCGGTTTTTCGAATATCGGAACCGGCCCGGTAGCGGGTGAAGCCCACTAGTATCTTCTGTCATAATAATATCTGTCATGTGGACTAAATGCGATATTTAAAAAAAAAATAATTTCAAAATTAAACACGTTGTACACCTTCAAAATGTTAAAATATGCGAATATTTCCATAATCGGGTTTTTATCATGATTCAATACGTTCCTCAAATTCATATATTTACTATTCTCTATTACTCATATTCATACTCGCTTTGTATTATACTGAAACATTTGAAAAATCCATTAAACTTGCGATATGACGTCAGATTTTCGTTTTAATTCTCTAATGACGTGTAATTAATCTGGTTTGTGTACATGCACACATACTCATACTCCTTGTATTATTGAGAAATCTTTCTGTTTTATTACCACTATGACGTCAATCTTTTTTATTTCATATTAATCCTTTTTTTTCAATTGGTGAAACTTTTTATTTCATTTTTATTTTTCACGTGGAAATCGTCTGATAGAAAATTAATTATTGTAGATAGAATTTCATCATGGATTTTTAATTTTTGGCATCTGCTATAAGGGAAAATGTTCAAATTTAATAAGAAAAGGCTGTTAGAATTTTGGTTTTTTATCTCTATTTATTAAAATAACACAAATTTTTCAAATTTTAATATTTTCAGTTTTTCGCAGCTGATATTCTGATTTATACACAAAGTTTCAACTCTGTAAGTTACACAGTTTTCGAGAATGGCTCTGTGACAGACCGACAACGAAGCGGGAGCAATAGGGTTTCGTGAGATGAACGAAACCCTAAAAAGGATTGCATTTTTGGACAAGTAATTACGTAATCTATGTGCTTTTATAAAATTCAGTGTAAAAAATATTATTTTCTATCCTTAATTAGCAAAAAACTGTTAATTAACTTGGCGATTAAAAAATTATGCCAAAACAGAGATAAAACATGCTAACGACCATGTACCATCTGTATTATAATAGCACAATTCAGTTACAAGTTATAACAACATCAAATTTCATCTGCAAGTCAGCCATTTTTCTTCTGAAGATATTTTTTTAAAAAATAAAACTTCATAATTATAAGAACGCACATTTTATCAAACAATTAAATATGACTGCAAACTGTGGCAGATGACTGTTTCCAACAAGAATAAGTATGAGAAATTTCCGTCAAGTGTATCGATCTGGGTGGCTCAGACGCAGAGCGTCGGCACGGTATGCGTAAGGTCCCAGGTTCGAGTCCTGCCCCTGGTCAATTTTTCACTCGTGTTTGTTTAGTGCATTTAATTGTCTGATAAAATGCGTGTTCTTATAATATTGTAAAATAAAGTAATCAGACGTAGTGTTTATGCTTTAAAAAATATTTTAAATATATAATATACGTTTTTGAAAGATCTTTAAAAATAAATTAGTTTTTGAGGGAAGATGTACCTTCTAAAATGTATACATTAAGAGTTATCGGCATTTAAAATTTCTTTCCAAACGTAAACAAAATTTTTTAAATGAATTAAATGTGATTCATTTATTTCTAAGGGGAAAAAAAAACATGGTAAAGGACAGGCATTTCGTTCGCAGGAATACCTTTCACGTCATTTTTCTATAAATTAATGAAATCCAGTTGTTAAATTATTTTTGCTTTAGAAGTGAAGTTTCCATTTAAATTTATTGTAACAGTACAATGTTTAATTGAATAAAAAAAATATTGTAAATCTAAGAAATTGCTAAGAAATTCCAAACATGCACAGGGCAATGCAAAAAAAAAAAAAAAAAAATAAATAAATAAATAAATAAATAAAAAATAAATAAATAAAAATCAGCTTTCAGAAATTCTAAAAATTGTTCATATATCTTAATTACATTCTAAAGGAGGGTTTATTTCTATATTATTCTACATATAATAGTAATTTCAGCAAATATATTAAATTCCAATGCGATCTGTTTTAAACTTTAAGATAGTTTATAACACATGATAAAAAAATTATAAAAAAGAATGGCGCGTCACAGTTCGGGAAGGGGATGGGGAGGAGCGTGAACAAAATTAGAAAGTATAATAAGGCTATCTGTTTGAAACTTTACGATATTTTATAACACATAACATAAATTTTAAAAATAAAGCTGCGTCAAAAATTATAGGGAGGGGCGGAGCGCGTTTTGCCTACACAAGGGGGGGGGGACACTTTTCTAAATTTTAACGATATCCGTCATGTCACATATCGTTACAAAGGGCTGTGACCACTTATTCATGTTATGCACCACTGGTGAAACCCCCACATTTTGCGCGCCCCCCGACATTACTCATGTGATATATTGTTCGAAAGGCCTGTGACAGCTTATTCATATTATGTATCTGCGGGGTCCATCCTCCCACTTTCACCCCCCCAAAGGGGGCACTTTTCTAAATTTTGCCGACACCTCTCATGTGATATATCGTTGGAAAGGTCTGTGAACGCTTAATCAAATTATGCAGGGGGGGGGGGGGTATTTTCTGAATTTTGCACATATCCCTCATGTGATACATCGTTGGAAAAGTCTGTGACCGCCTAATCTTATTATGCATCTCCGGTGTTCATCCCCCCACTTTGCCCCCCAAACGCGATTAGCTTTCACCACCAGTGGGCGCTTTCCTATCTCTGTTTCTATGGGTCGGATCACGACGGGGTATGGCTCATTCGACTCGACATCTATAGAGCTTTCTGATTTTAGTTCGTTTTTTCACCACCAGGAGGCACTTTTCTATCTCTGGTTCTATGGGCTGGATCACGACGGGGTATAGCTCATTCGACTCGACATCTATAGCCTGAACGATTTCAGTGCCCGAGGTTCATATAGAACAGATTGAGCTACCTGGTGGTGGAAGATAGAACGTGAGCGTGCGCAGCACGCTTGTTATACGGTGTCGAAGGCAGCGGAGACCCGTGTCGGAAGTTCGTTTGTTTAGAGGTTTACACAATTCGATGTGCAAATTAAGGGATTATCCGGTGCCGAAGGCAGCGGGGAACCAGGTCGGAGGTTCGTGGTTTATCTTATTCCAGGTTTTACAAGATTTGAGGCCCCGGTGTAAATTAGGGGCCCGGCAGCTGGCGAAGCCAGCTAGTGCTAATAATAAAAGAGCGTGATATCACGTTTGATTTCAAATGCAGCGCTGACACGCTATGTGCGTATTCCATTTTTATTCATTTAATGGATTAGTCAGTGATATTTTTTAACGGAGGATAACAAGTATTATAACAAGCCACATTTAATATGTTTTTTTTAAGAGTGTAATTAATTTAATTGAAAAATCTACTGGTATTTCTAGTAAACCCTTTAAACAATGACTGAAAGTAAAATGTAATTTTAAATTATTTCTCATGTTTAGATTATTTAAATTATGTTCAATATATTAAAAAAAAAGGAATGATATCTACAAAAACAACTTTTCAAAAGTAAAAAAAGCCAAGCGTAAAAAAAAAAAGTTGTGGCTAAAAAATGGTGTGATATCAAATTTCCAAGCTATTAT
Organism: Maratus michaelseni; assembly: GCA_963931845.1. NCBI lineage: Eukaryota > Metazoa > Arthropoda > Arachnida > Araneae > Salticidae > Maratus > Maratus michaelseni. The sequence goes on along the minus strand of OZ007597.1, from coordinate 91,416,289 downwards.
ATTGCTTATTTAACTTTTTTTCCATTAAATAAGTTATCATATATATAAGTCGAGTGCCTACGTATATGTTAATAGAAATCGTTTTCTCCTGTACTAAATACATCCTAACGAGTTTCTGAAAATTCAATTTTTTTTTCAAATTATGCATGATGGGCTTGGCGGCCATCTTTCCATATTTCTAAGCACCCAAATTTCTAAAGTAAAAGCGTAATACGTTTGCAATGTAATATGTTTATAAAAATTTCAAACTTCAGATTCTAACTACGGACAGATAAATTAGATAAGACTGATATTTTGATAAATTGATTTTTACTAGTTTGAAATTAATAATTACTCTAAAAAATAAATCATAAGATGAATCTTTAAGATAAGTCATCATTATCTTAAGACACAATTTTCAGAGTATACAAGTCTATAAATGAAACTCTTAAATATTTGCTTAAATAATAATTTTGAACTTCGGATTTTAACTACGGATTTGGGTGGTTAGAATTTTGTGAATAATATGCAAAGATAGCCGCCAAGCCCATCATGCATAATTTGAAAAAAATTGAATTTTCAGAAACTCGTCAGGATGTATTTAGTACAGGAGAAAACGATTTCTATTAACATATACTTAGGCACTCGACTTATATATATGATAACTTATTTAATGGAAAAAAGTTAAATAAGCAATATAATAGCTTGGAAATTTGATATCTCACCATTTTTTAGCCACAACTTTTTTTTTTTACGGTTGGCTTTTTTTACTTTTGAAAAGTTGTTTTTGTAGATATAACAATACTAATAAAGCTCTAGAAAATTCATAAAAATCTTTCTTATACTTAAAAGGATTTCCTGAATAAATAGCATTTATTTGCTCGAAGGTTTATTTTATGTTTTTAAGTAGATATTTGCTGGGTTAGAATACAATTAAAATTTCTTTTTTGTTTTCCAAAAACTTCAAAGCTTCCCTTTTTTGACTGAAAATGACATTTATTTCGATAAAAAATTGAATATTTCAATATCGCACTTTTTTAAATGAAACAAAGAAATAAAGATAACTAAATTATATTATTTCCCGTCTCAATTCTAATTAAGCTTTGTAAAATCTATTCGACTTTTCTTTACACACAAACGTTCTTTGTGAATATATCGTTACTCACTGGTGAGAAAGAAAAATGAAAATAATTATTATTTAAGGATACTTAAAAAAGAACTCACTTCTATTTTAAGAATTTCGCGGATTATTCTTTCGCAAAGGAAAAATCCTGACTCTTATGAAAAATGAATGACCGCTTTAATATGTCACTTCCTCCAACGAAGCGAAGAAATGAAGATATTTAATATAAACATTCTCTGTTAAAATGCTTTCAATCATTTGACGTCTGAGTCATATTTACTTAAGAGAAATTGTCCTAAAAATATGACAGACCTTCAGGAAAAACTTTTCGTAAAATAAGTTAGACGAATTCTTAGTTATGTCTAAGATTCTTCAAAAAACGTTAGTAATGTAGTCAGTTATAATACTGTTTTAAATATACAGCATATTTTTTTTTTATTATTTGAGTTTTCTTGTGTTTAATTTCTAAAATTACTCTATCTCTCTACATTTGACACCTTTTTAAAAATATATAGCAAAAACGAGTATACTTTTAATTGTGTATAAAATTAGTGTATAAAAAGACAATCTCATTTCTAAAATTATTGGACAACAAAATTTTTGTTTGTGAAAACTTTTTTCAAAAGTGACCTCCAATTTTTTCAATATGTTTCATGTAAACTTATCAGAGAATAGATATTGGCTTTCTAATAGAAGGTAAAAATGCGGATAAGTTTTATTACTTATTTTTTTACATTACTAGATAATGAATTCAATTATTCATTCTTGCATAGTATTATCCTTTAATTGTAAAGAAAAAAAAATCTCTTTCAGACATCAAAGTTTAATGAGTCAATATTTATTACTTATTTCTTTTGCAATTTTATATTACGGTAAAAGAAAATTACAGTTTACGAAAGCAATATAGCTTTTCGTTATTTGCAGTAATTTTAATAACATTTTCCATAATCTCTCCGAAGCTGTATTTCATACTTAAAAGAATTTTATTGACAAATAGTATTTATTTGCTCAAAGTTATTTATTAAACTTCTTTTAACTATTACAGTTTTATAAGTTAGTAACTATTTCGTGTTTCTTATTAATTTCGAAATTACGATGAAAGAAAAATGCACTCGGGAAAAGTAGTATTATTTTCCGTTGTTTATAAGAAAATAATTAATATTCTTTATCAATCCGAAACTTTATTTCATTTAAAATTACTTTATTGATACGTCGTATTTCCTTGCTGAAAGATATTTATTAAATCGTAATAATAATCAATGTTCTAATTTTTTCAAAATTTCAATTCATATCCTATTTTTAAGTTGGACAGGATATTGCCATAAATAAAAGTTATTTGAATGCTTCAATATTCTATTTTCCCTTCAACCTAAGAAAAAAAAACAGAAATATTTAAATTTATTAAACTTATTTTATTTTCTATTATTTATAACAATACTAATAAAGCTCTTCAAAATTTATAAACATCTTTCTTATACTTAATAAACTTCCTGAATAAATAATATTTATTTGTTCAGGGGTTTATTTTATGTTTTTTAGGAGATATTTACTGTATCAGGATACAATTAAAATTTCTGTTTCCTTTCCAAATACTTCAAAGCTTTTCTTTTCTATGCTGAAAATGACATTTATTTCAATAAAGGTTTGAATATTTCCCTATTGCACTTCCTTAAACGAAACTAAAATAAAGATATTTAAATTATATTATTTTCTGGTTTTGCAATGCTAATAAATCCCAGTAAATCCCATCCGAATTTTCTTTACACTCAAAAGTTCTTTGCGAATAAATCATATTTATTTACTAACAGATGAAAAAAAAAAATTATTACTTCATGACACTTAAAAAAAGAACTCTCTTCTATTTTAAGAATGTCAGGAATTATTTTTTTACAAAGAAAAATTCCTGACTCTTATGAAAAATCAATAGCCGCTTTAGTATGCAATTTTCTCCAACAAAGAGAAGAAATGAAGATATTTAAAACCCTCTGAGCGTCTGAAGGCTTTCCTTCATTTTCACATCAATCCTCATAAAATTAATATTAATTGAAATTTTCTTTAATGACATTTTTCTAAAATACACTTCACATCATTTTATCTTACATATATCTTAAAGTACAAATATTTATGTCTACAGCCAATTTAAGTTGAAAGATACGGCCAAAACGCTTAGAGGGTTAATATAAATATTATTTGATGAAATGCTGTGATTCATGTGACGTTTGAGTCGTATTCTCTTAAAAGGAACTGTCCTAAAAATATGACAGACCTTCAGGAAACACTTTTCGAAAAAAAGTTAGACGAATTCTTTAGATTGTCTAAGATACCTTAAAAAATGGCAGTAATATAGCCACTTATAATGCTGTCAAAAGTGACTTTTAATTAATACTAAGTAAAGCATATTTCAAAAATATTTTAGTTTTTTTTTTTTTGTGTGTTTCATTTCTAAAACTAAAGCATTCGACCACAATTGACACCACTTTTTTAAATAAAGCAAAAACCAGTATAATATTGATTGTTAAAAAAAATTAGCGTATAAAAAGACAATTCCATTTGTAAAATTATTTGCATAGGTCAAGAAATTTTTTGTTTGTGAAAACTTAAAAAATATACTTATTTTTTAGATATTATATGTTTTAGGGGAGCTTATTTCAGAAGTGATCTCATTTTTTTTTATTATGTGCACTTTTTCAGTTTGCATTAGCATATGTTACATTGAAGCAGATAGATACTTCAAGCTAGTAATGAAAAATAAATAGAAAATTTTCTTTAAAAATTTTCTACCTAGACATATGTTTATTTACATAATGTACTAAAATAGATTTAAATTTATTTATTTTTTAAAGTGAAATGTCTTATACTTCCTTTTAATTTTGCTATAAAATCTACATTATTGGTTTTCTCTCTTATGTAATATTTCTACATTTTCACGATGCAATATCCAGTGGTAATCAGAAGTTATACTAATATTTAAGTACCCGGCTTATGTATAAAATGGCCAATCGTATTATTCACAATGTATAAATGTACACCTTTAAGGCTTGTTTTAGTAGAGTCGATAGACATTCTTAAATCGATGTTTAGAGTGATTCAATAGTTGAGAGAGACGATAGTTTATATCACTTTGAAAATAAATATCACTCAAATCATCATTATAGGCATCAGAATCGGGTGAATCTTCAAATGTTTTTGATAAGAGAGGGGCAAAAATTTGTGAATCTTCTAGAAATTGGTTGCGAAGACCATGAAACATTTTTGTACAAACAGGGCTTAAATTGCGCCGGAGCCGGCTCCGGTACTTCTCTGCTTTTAGTAAATAATATTGGTATTAAATATTGGTCAGAATTCACCGGAGCCCATAAATACTGGGGTCCGGAGCTCAGTGTAAGGGTGTCCGAAAAACCGAAGTCTAAATTACCCTTTCCTTTTCCTCCCATATCGACAATCTTTTGCATTATTTTTTATCAAAACACTATAGGTGACATAATTATTTATGAATCCATAATTACTTATCAATATTTATCAATCCCCAAAACAACCGTAAGCTGTCGCGACAGCGGTGGGTAAGGCCATGGTAACCGAAAAATACCCCATTTAAATGAAAAAGTATCATAGCATGATTACAGAAGATAGTCGCCGTTCGTGATATCATTTTCATCTTTTTAAAACAGGATACATTACTAGGTTTTAAGAGGCTGCGAAATCAGAACGGGGTTGGTGAGCGGAGCGAACAGGGGGCAGAGTCCTCTAGTAAATATAAAATAAAGAACTATTTTTCTTTTTTTAATGCTATTTTGGTCAAAATGAAGGGGAAATAGAAATCGTGTTTTCTTTATTCTAGTGATATTTGCAGATTTATATCTGGCATTGATGGCGGCGACATATATATGGTGCCATTCAAGAGAGCAAAAAATGATGTTGCTTTCAGTTCGATTTTCTTTTGTGACACTAGGATATTTTTTAATTGGATCTTTTTTTTTAAAATAATTAGATATCTAATCGAAAAGAATATATTCTGTTTTGAGTCAACGAGCATCAGCTTGAGGTTTTTTTCTTTTTTAAGTTTTTAATCTTCTATTGCAGACGAGTACAAAATAACGATAGTAAATTTTCTATTTTTTTCATCAGAACACTATCCATCCATGGTTCTGCTCTGCACATTTACGAAGTCACTTTCATTCGTAAGTAGATATAATTGCCACGTAATGTTATTCTTACAGTAAGCAATTGAGCAGTTCTCCTTTTTCCATAAAAGCATCGAATCTTTCCGATTACGGTGTCAAATGTTTAACTTTATCTGATTTTCAAGGACTCATCACGAAAGACTGTTATACGGAAGGAATCGATTACAGTTTAAGATATGCACCTTGTATAAGAAATTGAAAAACTTTGTTCGATTCTTCAGCATATAAATATTAATTTTTGAAAATTTCATTCATTTTTTTTATAAAAATGCATAGTTGCGACCTATTCTTTTATTGAGTTAAAACTATTTCCGAATCACAATCCTTACTTTATTTAATCGCCGAATTCTGCGATTAATTAACATTAAAATTAGGCAAAAATTTCTATTCGGCCGGAGTGATAACAAAAAAGTGGCTAAGTAAATGCAGACAGCTATATTTAAAATTTTTATTTTGCTAAAGAAAAAAATTGCTTTAAATTTTGCAAAAATACATATAATGTAATAAATATAAATATGCAGATTGGAGTGATGGTGGGGAGGGGGAGGGGCACGCTACGGTTATTAGTACTGCAGAATATTAGGGTTCCGGTACTTTTTTTCTTAGAAATTAAGCCCTGTGTACAAAACAACTTCCTTGCATAACTACTAACACCACGAGATAAAACAACAATCACCAATGTGATTTTAAGGCTCCCCACATACCATCTGAAGTTCAAATAAGAATGCTTTCTTCTTACTTTTATTCCACCTCCTCGAAGCTCGAAGCCGCAGCGGTCGTTCGAAGTACTCAGAACTCAGATCCCAATCCTTCCCGCTTTTCGAGGGATTAAATTTGTGCAACTTATCGTTTAAATTTTTCCGGTACTGAATCCAACTTTTAAAGAGTGCGGTCAAATGTCGGGAAGAGCGTAGGGGCGTTGGAGGGTCGCAAGCGCCACGAATTCGGTTAAAATTTATTTAACCTTTATACAAACTTTGTAAAGACAGTGTTGTAGTCGTAAAATAACCAGAGGGTGTGCACTAGAAAGTACTACGCTATAGTTTTATTTGTGAAACAGAGGATAGATGGGGTTTTAAAGAAAAATCCAGAGGGTACATGGTGCACACCACTATGTACCCTCCACTACAATCCTGTGTATAGAGCCCACGGTTTGTCCCCAAGTTCCACACCATAAACAGGCAACGTAATTTTACATAAAATATCATTCAGCATAGTGTAACATTCCTTTCATGTTTTTTAATGATATACACACCAGAAATGTGTCGATATTTATCAGGAGAGTTTAATGAAGCACGACTCGACATATTTCAGCACAGTGAAGGTATGCCAAAACAAAATCAGACAATTTTTTAGTTGTACTTTTCACATTTATCACAAATAAAAAATTAAATAAATCAAACAAGTCAATCTGATACACTTGAGAAAATATTTATTTCTTGAACAACACAATTAGAATGTGTAAGAGAATGTGAAAAGTTCAAAGCTGTTTTGAACACTATTACCAAACTTAAATAATTAAAGACGTATAGCAAGACAGAAGTGACATCTCCAAACCTTAAAATAGAATTAGTTAATTGTGTAAAATTACAAACGAATCTTAATATTTTCTATCTACATGATAAAAATAAATTTATGTTTTGAACTCAGACATTAGTTTTCAGATTTATCATTTTATTTTAAAAATCAGGGTTCCGTTTGGAATACCCAGATAAATATATTGCAATCTTTGTTTCTTATAATAATAAAAACAAGTTTGTTTTTGTATAATACGACCTCCGAATTAACTAGTATATTGTAACCATCACAAAACTTTCTCCTATATAAATCAAATCAATTAAATAATTTAAATAATACAATAAATGACATCGATTTAGTAAATAGGGATTTTTCTCAATCGCCCTCTCTTAGATGTCTGCAACCAAAATTAAATGACAATGTATTCCATATTCAGAATGAGTGAAATTTCGAGGAATTCTGTACATTTAAACTGGTGATATAAGCACCACAAATTTCGAACAAATCATCGAATTTCGGTACTCAATGCGCACATAAGCGGGAGATATAAGTAACACATAAATTAAAAAAATCATCGATATCGCCCGCCGTGAGGTCTTTCTAAGGGATCCCAACCCGTATTTACGGAAAGGTTCGAAGAAAACCACGGAAAACTCCAAACGGTTGCGTCGACGAGTGCAACAGGGGGTTTGAATCCAGCACCTCCCGTACACCAGCTTTGAGAGCAGAATATCTCAGCCAGTGGTGACATTTAGAAACGATTATTAAACATTATCGTTTGACATTTAGAAACGATAGACAATTCAATGATTGAATTAACTTAAAAAAATTAAAAAAATGTTTATACTTTTCATATAAGAATCCTTTTATTTAAAAAGAATATATTCTAATAAGATATTATCATATTAATGATATCTCACGTTTCAATATGTTTTACATCTTTTAATACGTTAGTGTATTTTTTACTATTATTATTGTGAAATATGAAAATAATTATGAGCAGCACTCAACTAACAGTTTAAGTGTTTATTTCGTACAAAAGCTGGAAAACTGGATAAATTTAATTATTTGTGCATTGATAGAGTCACTCCATTCAATTATTTATTCATGCACAACTCGCTTCTTTACTGCTCCAGATATTATAATTTCTGCTGTACTTCTTATTTCTTATTTACTGCGGCATAAGGATGAATGAAAAGTAAAATCTATGAGTTATTTTCCATTATATATAACAATTCGAATAATGCTCTTAGTAATTAATAAAAGAAATTTATATGTATGCAAAACATTTTGGCTTAATCGTACTTATTTGCTTGAAGACTGAAATAAATTGAAGATGTATTTTAAAAATAAACTAAAATCTTGCATAGTTATTTATATAATATATTTTTGACGATTTAATGGCGATTTAATGACGACTTAATGACGATTCCTCATTCGAGAGAGGAAATAAAATAAGCATGTATAAGGTAAAGCTAGGAGAGTCTGCGCACAATTCAAAAGAATAACAATAAAAAATCTAAATATTAATTTTTTGCTAAACTATCCATGAATAATTTTTACTTTATTTGTTTTTTATGCATTTCTATTGCTATTTTGTTGTTATGTTGTAATTTAATAGAACAGCTGTAATAAAACCAAGAAAGTTATTTTGCGCAATCTGCCCTTACAGGGTTGGTGTGATTGCGCACATGGGTAGGAGAGATTGTTACTAATAATAACTGCAATTAAATAGTTAACAAAAAAAATTACACTTAAATGACATTGCTGTAAGGTTTTTGTGAACAAATTTTATTGTATTGGGAGGGAATATTTCAACCTAATGCTTAAAGAATCAGAAAAAGGTAATAATTTTAAAAACAATTAAAAAATTTTAATTAAAGGAAAAAAATTAAAGAATCAGAAAAAGCCAGTCCAGATAAGATTACAAAATAAAATTATGTAACTTAATAACACGTTTAACTTAAAATTAGTCCATTTTCATTTTTCATTCTTTTAAGCAAATTTACCAATAAGCTGCGTAATCTCTCCTAGCATGGAAACTAATGGGAACAATGCGCCATCTTTCCTAAGTAGCAGATGCGCAAACTCTCCAATTTCAGTAGGAGAGATTGAGTGGTCTTTTCTTTAAACATGGCCGCTACTAAAACGAACTGTTGATGTTCACATTGTTAGTCTAGATTAGTAGCTTATGAGAAATCGTTTAAGTTTAAAAAATTTTGTACTATTAACATTGTATGGAAATTCTGATGAATAGCTGTCAAAACTCAAGCACTTACTTTGAGAACAAAATAGCGATACTTTATCTTAGACGCTCAAAGCAATCAACGTGCACTTTCAAGTAGACACTCCACTACTGTTGTTGTACAACTACCTGGAGTCGCTTCGCTCTCACACTACTCCTTCCCCCCGAACCTCTATGTGCGCAATCTCTCCGACCGGGCCATCTCTCCTGGCTTTACCTTATACGTGGTAAGTTTAAGAATATCTTTTCTGTATATAGAAAATTATTAAAATTATTAAAATATATTTTAATCGTATGTACTTTATATAATGTATAATTTAAAACATAACTTACGACTCAAAATTATCAACAGTTCTCAAACAGTTTGACATTTAAAAAGGATCGCCAATTCAATGACTGAATTAAACTAAAAAGTGTTAATGAAAAGTATAAAAACAATATTTATGATCTTCATATAAGAATTCTTTTATTTAAAAAGAATATTTTCTTATAATTTATCATCGTATTAATGATATATCACGTTTTAATATGTTTTACGTCTTTTAATACTTTATTCTTTTTTTTTCTTTTATTATAGTGAAATATGAAAATAATTATGAACAGCACTCAACTAACAGTTTAAGTGTTTATTTCATATAAAAGCTGAAAAAGTGGATAAATTTAATTATTTGTGCATTGATAGAATCGGTCCATTCAATCATTTATTCATGCACAACTCGCTTTTTTTACTTCCCCAGATATTATAATTTCTGCTACACTTCTTATTAGGTAGCTTTCAATACAAAAACGTATAAAGCTACCTATTGCAGCCGTTCGGAGGAAAGCAGTTCCGGAAAATTTCGATATATTTTCACCGATCATGACTCCCAGACCCCAAAACCACCCTCCGTTCAAATGTTGATTTATATATATATATATATATATATATATATATATATATATATATATATATATATATATATATATATATATATATATATATATATAACCTATGTCATACGATAACGCTCGTATTTATAAATCAATTTTGATGAAACTAATTGTGTGTATTAAGCTAACCAATGTCTCGACCGAGTTCGTTGGCCAGCTAGGTCCGCCATTTTGTTTCAAGATGGCGGCCATTTAAAAATTTAAAACTAAAATAAATATACAAAAATTTAAAAATTCAAATTTATTTTTTAATTACGTTTTAGGCCTTGATACAAGGATTCCAGAGCATTTTTTGGTTTACCTCTATCTTGAAAAATGGCTGAGATAGAGCAGTTTGAAATTCTAGGGTGGCTGACATTTTGAAACAAAACAGCACATTAACGCGATTACTCGCAAATTATTTTCTTTCATTGTTGTAATAATTTTCCCAATCATACGCATAAAACTATATATTCATATCCGTTAGCACCAAAATTGGCGACATTGGCGACATTTGGCGAAATATCGCCAAATTTGGCGACCAAAATAAGTCTTCATAAATGAAGCCAATTTGGCTATTGCTCAATAATTTGACGAATTTCTTATTCAAATTCAGTATTAACGAATCTTTTGTAAACATTTCTTTGCATTTTAACTTGCTGTTTTCGTGTAACATTAGCTAAAATTTTAAAACGAAGATATAGGAAAGCTACCTTTTCCTCCCGATACAGGCCGGAAGGACTTTTCTTATTTACTACGGCATAAGGATGAAAGAAAAGTAAAATCTATGAGTTATTTTCGGTTATCTGCAACAATTCGAATAATGCTCTGATATTCTGATAATAAAGAAAATAATAATAAAGAAATCTATATGTATACAAAACATTCTGGGTTAGTCGTACTGATTTGCTTGAAGACTAAAGTAAATTGAAGATGTATTTTAAAAATAAACTAAAATCATGCATAAAAATTTACATAATATATTTTTTGCTGTAGTTTTATTTTTTCGGGATTAAAGAGGATTGAAAGATTTAATTAAATTTAGAATAAGAAATCATACGATGCATTCGTTATAATTTGCTAATATGTCTAAAGCACATTTTGTTGTCCGTTAAATAATATTTGTCATTATATTTACTATTATTGTTACTTTTTTTTTTACACGCAATAAAAATAGTAGATCTCTTTACTTGCAGTTAGTGATCTTAGTGTTTTTGACAAATTTCTTGGTGAACATTATTAAAGCGTCTATTTTTACTAAATTTTTGCAATTATCGCGATTATAACAATCTTTTAAATACTTTGCTGTTTGTTTTGAGCCATATAAGATAATCTATAAGTTATTTACAGTGTTGAATTCAGGGAGTAGCCCGGGAGGGGAATGAAATGTCCCTCCGTATGATTTCAGATATTATACTTTTAATGGTTAAAAAGTGCAATTTCCCCTCACCGGAACTCTACAATGTACTCCTCCCCCCCCCCCCCCCGGAGCCACAGAAATCCCTCACCGAGAAAGGTGTCTGAATTCAACATTCAACACTGGTTATTTAGATGGTAGCATCCATATTGGGATTGGGACTTCGTGTAACAATTCGATTTCAAATTATTAATAGAATTGAGTTGTGATATTGTCTGCTGTAACTCGTTTATTTAAAATAATCACTTCATTAACGGAGTTATCGTTATCCGTAATTGTTGCTGTCAGGGCTCTACAAATGGCAGAAAATCTGACAGCCAATAAAAGTCTCTAGTCGTCAGTAAAAAATATTTACCCTTGCCCCCTTCAGCCCATCGTAGTCAGTTTTTTTTTCGATTTTTAACACTTTCCAGCATAGTTGTTAGGTGTTTATGAATATGATTTGTATGTTTGTCTTCCCGTCTGCCATCTGTCCGGGCTCTAACTCGCTTAAATATGCTCGAATTGCAAGTTATATATATTATTGAGGTTTAATATGTGTTCTTCGGTATTGAAAATGAAGTGTGTAGCATTTATAGTTCATTTACAGGGACACACTCAAAAGAATTGCATTACATTACGGTCTATAAGGAAAATCGGTGTACTTTAATATTACACTATATCGCACTATTCATTCATTGTTATGTCATTATTTTAATTTTGGGATCATTTAGGGAGACATACTCTTATTATTGCATGTAAATAAAAATAATAATAATAGTAAATATAACGACACATCATATATTCTAATACGAGCAAATCTTGTGTGTGTGTGGATATATATATCTATATGCAAATATTATCTTAAAAACCGCTCTAACGATTTTGACGAAATTTTTTATATTACCGTTTTGGGGCACCAGAAAACCATTGGGCTAGGTCACATGTTCGAGAAAATTTTATTAATGGGTCATTTTGTGTCACCATGGATCAGGGTCAAGCTAATTGTATCTAAAAAACGGTTCAAACGATTTTGACTAAATTTTGTATCCTATCATTTTAGGGCACGAGAAGACTATTGCGCTGGGTCACATGTTCGAGAACTTTCGATTAGTGGGTCATTTTTGTGTCAAAGCGGGTCAAGTTAATTTTATCTAAAAAACGGCTCTAACGATTTTGATGTAATTTTGTATCCTACCAGTTTCGGACACGATAAAATCATTCGACTAGGTCACATGTCCGAGAAAATTCGATTAGTGGGTCATTTTGGGTCAATGTGGGTCAAGCTAATTTTATCTAAAAAGGACTCAGACTATTTAGAATAGATTTTGCATCCTATGGTTTTCGGAATCGAGAAGACTGTTGAGATAGGTCACATGTTCGAGAAAATTCGATTAGTGAGTCATTTTAGTCATGGGTCATTATGGGTCAAGCTATTTTTATCTTAAAAACGGCTCAGACGATTTGAACTAAATTTTGTGTCCTGCAGTTTTTGGGTACGACAAAATCATTGGGCTAGGTCACATGCTTGAGAAAATCCGATTAGTGGGTCATTTTGGGGTCACTGTGGGTCAAGCTAATTTTATATAAAAAAACGACTCAGACTATTTTGACTAAATTTTATATCTTACGGGTTTCGGGCACGAGAAGACTATTGGACTTGGTCACATGTTCGAGAAAATTTTATTAGTGGGTCATTTTGCCCATGGGTCATGATATTTGAACTCAATGCTAATGAATTCAAGCTAATTTTGACCGAGCATAGCTCGGTATTCCCTGCTCGTATTATTTAATGGTCACCAAAATGTGCTTTATTGCTATTTGCAAATTAAAACGAATGCATTGTATATTTTCTAATTTTAAATAATGAAACTAAATTTATCAATCTTCTTTTATGAAAATAGGAAATAAAACCTTTCTGCAAGAATATTAAAAGAATATTTTAATACCAACTCTAATACTACAGTTGTTTTGCCATTTTCTCCTAAAATCAGTCAGAAAATTGTTAAAATTTTAAGAAGGTTCGAATTCAATGTTATTTTTTCTCCTATTAATAAATTCTCTTTTTCAAATCTCCAATACGCTGTTGCTCGTAATAGATAACTGGGATATTTACCTAATCTTTTGCCAATGTGATCTTTCTTATATTGGTCAGGCTAAACGTGCTCTTAGATTTCGTTTAAAAGTGCATGAAGGTTATGTTTAAAATCAGAAGCTTAAACGTTCTTCTATTCCTCTACATTGTTGGTCTTTTCAACATAGGTTCAACTTTACCTCAGCCACCATTATCCAAAAATGTGTTTCTAACCTTGATCTCGATTTTTGGGAAGCTTACCACATCATTAAAAATTTTGTCTCCTTACTGAATGACTTATCTAGTACTTCTGATTTTCCCAGTATTTGGAAAGCATTAATTTAATCTCCCTTTTTAGCACTTTCCAACCTAGTTGAAAAGTGCTTATGACTTCGGTTTGTCTGGCCGTCTGCCGTCTGCCGTTTGGCCGTCTGGCCGTCTGGCCGTCTGCCGTCTGTCCGTGCTCTAACTCCCGTAAATATGCTCAGATTGCTCTGCAATTTTTATATGTTATTGTCGTTATCTATAGCATGTTCCCTATTTCAACGGAAGTGTGTAGCTCTTATAGTTTTTTTACAGGGACACTCAAAAGAATTCCGTTACATTGCGGTCTATGGGGAAAAATCATTTGCGGTTTATTTAAATAATGTTTCACTATTTTAAACGCATTGAAATTTATATATATCACTAAGGTGCATTAGAAGAAGCTTAATATGGAACAGGGTGTGCATAGCACTTATAGTTACTTTACAGGGATAGTAAAAATAATTCCGTTACATTACGTCTATGGAGAAAAATCGTCTGCGGTTTATTTAAATAATGTTTCACTATTTTAAACGCATTGAAATTTATATAGATCACTAAGGTGCATTACAAGAGACTTACTACGGAATATTGTGTGTATAGCAGTCATCGTTCATTTACAGGGACACGCAAAAGAATTATCTACTGTCTGTTAACAATAATTCCTGGAAGTGCGTTTTAAGTTACTGAACGCGATTTTAATGTTAACTTGCTTTTTGTCTATTACGTGATGTGTATAAATTCTGTAGATCCTATACAGGGAAGCACAAAAGTTCGCGAACACATTTCTGTTTATTGACAAACTCCAGACGGAGAATTTTAAACTGTGCTACGCGTTTCCTAACTGAACTAAAATTTAGCATCCCATGTATTATATATAGAATTCTATAGATCCCATACAGGGCTGAATAAAAGTATTCGGATATTTTTCAGAATATTGTATATGTTGGAAATTCTTGAAATTATGTTTTTAAATATGTTATGCGTTTTCCAAATTGTTTACTTAGAAGTTATCTTTTAGCTTATTAAACGGTATGATTTGTAAAATTATTTTGGAAGCGTTGGAAAGTGCTACATAATCTATGCTTGACGCATGATTTTTCGTTCTTGTTTGGTTTTCTTTTGTTTTTTTCACTCTCCGGTAGATGTCTCTACTTGTCCACTCAGTTGTTTCATGCTGCTTTCTTCTCACTGGTTGCTTTTTGGTGTCCTGTACCCACATCGAGTATATAAACCTTCGCATCGCTGTTATTTTGTCCAGTCTTGCTTTTTCTAGCACGCTGTCCTTTGCTCTTTGTCGCATTGAAGAAGAATCTGGCTTGTAGATTCGAAACAGCTGTTTGCTGCTTTTTCTGTTTTATTTGTGCATTTTTAACGTCGGTTTTCTGTCTTTTAATCTTCTTTTATCCCGAAAAAAAATTATATAAATAGAAATTTTTATAAATAATTTTAGTTTATTTTTAAAAGACATCTGAAATTTATTATTTTATTGTATTTTATCCCTTTACACGGCCGTTTCCGATCTATTTCATTTTACTTATATTCTGATAGTTGAAGTTAAAAAATAATCCCTCATTTATGGTGAACGAACACTCTTTTACCATTTGCCTATTTCATTTATCATAGAAATAAAACCCTATTTGGAATACATGTGTCGGTAAGAAGGTAAAATACAACATCTTCGCAAGAAATGTGACTCAAACAGTCATGAAAAAAAGCGATGCTATGCCTCCAAATATTTCAAAAATTTATAATTCATCGCTTTCGGTGGAAAAATAAAACTGAAGTATGACCAAATACAGCCATAAAATATCTAATCCATCAAGATAAAAGTAAGAAGAAAAAAAAATAAAAAATGTCCCTTGCATTATGCATGAGTATCCATTTAAAATTTTTATATGCAATATTAAAACAAGATGGATTTGAGAAGAATGAATGTTCTAAAAACACGAAATATTTTTAAATAACTTTAACATCGAGATTTTCTTTTTGTATATATTTTGAAGCATAAGAAAACTGGAAAATCTTGAAATGAATAATACTTTTTTAAACATTAACATTTAAACTAAAATGGTCATTTTAAAAGTAATATTTGCATAAAATCGATTATTATTAGGAATATCATTTTCAAAAAACAGATATTTTTAACTTTTATTTAAAAAAAAAAGAACTCTATATTAAACAGATTATTTTATGCATATGTTATTGCACACTTTTCACTTTAGTCAAACAATACATTCTATTAAAATTTTCAGAATCAGATAGGGCAAATCTGATACTTGCATTGAGTTCACAAACATCAGAATATAACTATTTTAGAATCCCGA
Source organism: Maratus michaelseni (assembly GCA_963931845.1). Taxonomy (NCBI): domain Eukaryota; kingdom Metazoa; phylum Arthropoda; class Arachnida; order Araneae; family Salticidae; genus Maratus; species Maratus michaelseni. Next base: position 91,400,234 of record OZ007597.1, on the reverse strand, counting down.
ATTATAATTTTGTTTTACCATAATTCACTCATAAAATTAAAACCATTTATCACCTACTGTACAGTACTGCTTCTAGACATCATAATTTAAATATATACAGGGCATCTACTCTTACTGTTGTCCAATAGCTAATTCTTAAACTGTTAACTTTAGAGTTAGAGTTCCATTTGCAAAATATGTGAAATAGTGTTTACAAAAAATACGTTCTTTCACTTTCAGTGCCAGAAAGAGCCAAAAATTCATAACATTCAAAGTATCTCGTAAAAAAAATAACTACTTTGATGTAAATGTCTTTTAATATTGATGGTCACCACACTTGATTCCGGTAGATTTTGGCTGTGGGATTATTTAAAATCGTTTGTATACCCAGTTCTGTCCTTTCACAGTGATAGAACACAAATGTACCATGCAATAAGCCGTATGTGTGATCCATCTAGAATCCAGACAAGTGCAAAAAGGCAATTGCCGCATACCATGTTGTGGAGGTCTTGCACAGTTATCAAGTTATTTTCGGCTATTGCAGGACTGAATTGCATAAATCTGTATTATATATGACTTGTAAGCACTTTCTATAGATGATTTTTGGAAGTACAGCTTTGTTGTATTAAGAAAGAAAAAAAAATCTGACCTACCTCTTGCGTCTAAGCCTATTAGTTCTTTTCAGAAATAGAGCACTGAAACAATTAGCTAAAATTCTAGGTCCAGTACTTCAGTTTATAAAGAAAAATGTATATATATGCATATATTACTTACAGATACCATTTTGTATTGAAGCTGGACCTCACCCATAAGATTTCACCGATAAATATAAAACAAAAAGTCCTAAACAGTAATCATTTCAGTATTTAATGAAAGCTTAGTAATTTTAAAAGAAATTACAATGTTTGCCAATCAAAGAGAACATGTGGTAAAAATTACAATGAAAAATGTGAGAAATTGTATCAAATTTTTCACAGTATTTGCCAATCACAGAGAACATGTGGCAAAAATTACAATGAAAAATGTGAGAAATTGTATCAAAATTTTCACAGTATTTGCCAATCACAGAGAACATGTGGCAAAAATTACAATGAAAAATGTGAGAAATTGTATCAAAAGTTTCACAGTATTTGCCAATCACATAGAGAACTTGCGGCAAAAATTACAATGAAAAATGTGAGAAATTGCATCAAAATTATTAGTATATAGTAACGTATAGTGATTATACACTTTAATTTTCCGTACACTTTTAAAGTTGAAAAAATGTGTTATGCAATGACAAAGATTCTGAAATTTCTTTACACTAATTTTCATGCATAATATTTTTTTTTCTTTTTATATGTATGACATTTTTAGCTGCGAGATCATTTGATATGCTTGATTTATTTTTCATTATTACAAGAAGAATTTTATTTAACAAAGGAAAACTCTTTTTTCAATGCTCGTCTAAGAACATATGAGGACCCCAGAAGCCAAGGGGTATAAGTGACAAAATTGAAAAAACTGAGCTAAGTGCACAGGCGATCTGGAAATGAAGCTATTTGTTGGTACGCAAAAAAATATAAGTGATTTTTTAAATTATATGCTGAGTTTTGGAGGTCAACTACTTAAGCATTCGAAACTTGTACCCCTTGTTATCAATGTTGATTAACTGTAAATAAAAAAATATGTATGTACTCCACCTTCTTTAGACAGGTATTGAAATAAGAGTTCAAAAACCACTATGAAATAAGCAACAGTTTCATAATTATTTCAGTCAATTACTATTGACTCAAAACTTTGAACTCAATTTACTGCAAATCGAAATTTTGTCCCTTGTATCCCTTGTCTTCTAGGGTCCTCATATAAAATACAGTATCTCCACACGAAATTCAGCTAAAAAAGACATCAAAAAACAATGTTGTACAGGGTGGTCATAAAGTCTTTCCCTCATTACAATAATTTATTGCAGAAAAACTAATATAATTAGGCGTATGTTTGTTTCAATATATTGTAAAGACATTTATGAAGTTTTTAATACAAGTACTTACGTCGGTAAATTTCGATGTGAGCACCCTTGGTAGCTCTAAGAATGTCAAGGCGGTATTCCATTTTTCGCCACGTATTGCCCAACATCTGGCCTGTCACACTAAACACAGCATCTGTGATCCTTACCTTGAATGGATATCCCTTGAATATTAAAAATATATATATGAAAAACTTAATAATTGGATTTAATACAGTGTGTCTGGTGAAGGATTGTTGTGTTTTCTTTTCAAAGGGCCCTTGGATTGACCAAGCTATATGTCTAGGGAATTATCCAGCCAGAAGAAAAAAACTGAAGAACATGACTTTTCCATAATAAAAATTTTACAGTATTACATGCAATAGTTATTTCGTAATAATTTTTTGTAATCAGGGAAAGACTTTATGACCACCCTATACTTCCAAACATTCAAAGCTTTTCCCTCCGGAAAAATAGGAATGGAGAATCACATGTGCAATCAAAGAAACATAAAACTTACTATAAAATACGTACATTTAATATACTTAAAATTTTAAGCTGAAATGTTAAGTTTTATCATCTGTGACATACGTGACACAAAATGCTGTTGCTCTCTTCAACATGGTATGACAAGCATGACACAATGGCCATTTAAATTTATAAGGACCACATATTTACCATAGAGAATATAAATTATTTCAGCTTAATTTTCAAAATACATATATTTAATATTTTCCACAGCGTGATTATTTTTCATTTACACACTTAATTTTTCATCAGCAGACAAATACGCTATTTAACAAAAGAGCACTCTCTCTGGAATATTCGTCTCGCCAGAATATAAAATACAACATAGCATGAAATTCAACTAAAAGAGACATGAAAAAGCAGTGCAGTACCTCCAAATGCTTTAATAATTCATAATTCATCTATTTTCTCGACGGAAAAAGAAGACTGGGGTATCATCAAATGCAATAAAAAAATACGTAAAATTTTCCTTGCAGAAAAAAAGAAGGAATGTATACACGTAAAAGGAAAGCCGTTACTACGATTATCTTTAAAACTTTCCCATGCTGAAAATATTTAAAAATAATTCCGATCTAAACTTTCTTTTCTTTTGTATGAAGAAAAGTAAACCATAATTATGCATTATATAATTTTACTTTGGTTCTTTGATGCTTGATTGTCCCGAGAAAATATTTATTACTCTTTGAGTGGTGTAAAAAATATATTTTTTTAAATGCTGCTTCAATATTTAGTCGAAATTTTTAATTGTATTATTCATGTAAGTGGAACAAAATGCAGTTTATCTACTAAGAACAGTATGGCAGATATGGTACAAAGCCCACTTAAAATAACGAGAATCATATATTAAACGTGTTAAATATATTGGGTTGTTCGGAAAGTTCTTTCCGTTTTGGGAAAGTTGGTTTGTACCGGAAAATTCTATCATTTAATTATTAGACATTAATTCAGATATATAATGTCTAATAATTAACGGGCAGAATTTTCCGGTAGGGATTGGTTTTCCCAAACGGAAGGAACTTTCCAAACAACCCAATATAAAATCTCAGCTTATTTTTTTAAAGACGTACATTCAACAGAGTTAACTTTTTAAGGTGAAATTGTAAATTTCATCAGTGGCAGAATATCCATTGTATAAGTGGATAAGTGAATAAATGAAGATAAGTAGCAGAAGATCCAGTATATCTATTTAAAGAAGTATGTCAGATATGGTACAGATCCCACTTAAAATAACAGGGACCATGCAATAACCATAAGACATATACAAAGTGAAAAGTGCATAAATTACGCAGCAATTAAATTTGTGAACGTGTATAGATACGTTTTAATAAAAACGAAAAATCATTCATTCGGCATAGATTATGAAACACTTTCCAACACTACCAGAATATTGTTAAGAAATTTAATTTTTTCATGCAACGAAAGCAGTTATCTAAATAAACAATTTAAAAAATTGCTATGCACTCTATATTCCATAGTAAGTGTCTTGTAGTGCATTTCAGTGATGTATATCAATTTCAGTATGATTGAAATAGTATAACATCATTAAATTACACTGGAAACGAATTTTCCCCCTAGACCATAATGTAACGGAATTCTTTTTTGTAGCTCTGTATATGATCTATAGAATTCATACACAAAAAGTAATATTCAAAAAAGTTTCAAATTTAATAACTACAATTGAAAACGCACTTTCAGCAATTATTGCTCTAGACAGTACTGTAACTGAATTCTTTTGCGTGTCCCTGTAAATGAACAATAAATATATAATACACCAGATTCTGCAGTGGACAACTTGTAATACACTTCAGCATTGTATATCAATTTTAGTATATTTGAAATAGTATAACATTTTTAAAATACACTAAAACGATTTTTCCGCATGAACCATAATGTAACGGAATTCTTTTGAGTACCCCTGTAAACCAATTATAAATGCTACACACTTTATTTTCAATACCGAAAATACCAAACCTCAATAATGTATGTCAAGTACATGTTAATCGGGGTATATTTACGAGAGTTATAGCACGGACAGAAAAACCGAATTCATAAACAAGTTTCAACTATGTTGGAACGTGTTAAAAATGGTTCCTACATATAGGAAAGTGGGTACTTGCTACATAGAGTAGCACAGAAAATAGAAAAACCCCGGGTTAAACCTGGGAGTAAACTGGGTGTTTTGGGAATAAATTTGGTTTTTGAGGAATAAACTTGTTTTTTTGGGAATAAACCTGGTCTTTTGGGAATAAACCAGATCTATTGGAAATAAACCTGGGAATAAACCGGTTCTTTGCAACTCTACTGCTACACAATGAGATCCCTCACATCACCCTTAGGATCTAAATGTGGAATTTAGCGATCCTGTCTCGAAACCTTTTGGTGATATGGAAAAAAATCAAATATAAAGTCGTTCAGCGTCGTCGATCGAGAAGGAAATAACACTCCGTGTGCATGAGTAGCATAAACAAAAGCGAAACATGTGAAATTAAATTTGTCCCATTTTTGCTAATACTACAGTATTAATTTAATTACAGAGAAAAATAGTATGAAAGAAAGGCCTGAGAGTTGCAACGAAATCACATGATTAAGACAAGAGAAACATAATTTCATTATGTAATATATTCTCGGATTGGACACCGTCGGCAGCAAATTGTTCGTTCCACTCAAAACAATGACGTAAATCGCACAAATTCACTCGCTTAGAATATAAATGCACACGGAATGTCACTTCCTACTAAATCGAGAATGCTAAATAATTTTCTGGTTGCCCCCCCCCCCTCCCCATATCTCCAGTGGTTTATGTAATAACATCGCTAAGTTCCACATTTTGTCGCTAGGATCGCGAATATTCACTTTCGTACATTTAAACACAATATTTAAATTGAAGCATCCATTAACAAATTAAACGGCTGCGTAACTTATTCGTTGCCTAAGAGGGACTGCTCAGACTAAAGGACTAAATCACCTGCAGGAGCACCAACCGTGAGGCTGAGGTGATAAAATCTCCTGCAGAAGTTCCCTACCTACATACAGCAAAACCTCTCCCCGGAACGAGGCTGGAATCAACGAACAATTTATTAACCATGTTCGCAGAGCTATTGTAAATGCATCCTGAATACACCAATGCAGAAAAAGAAAATAAAAAGCAATAAATTAACAGTATTTAAGGACCAGAGTATAACCACAAGTCCATTAACATATACTAACTATAAATTTATAAATAAAAACAACTTTAAAGACCATTAAAGTTACAAAGGTCTAACTAGCCTATAATAAAACTAACTAAAACGAATGAAATTTTAACAATACAGTAATACAGGGCCTTAAATATCAAAGAAAATTACATAGATAAATGTCTTTTATAGAACTGCACACTGAGACAGCAACACAAGTAATGCAGAGTAGCAGAGTCAGTACCAGTTCTCATACCAAAATGTTAATTCTGGAAACCACAACACACACTTAAGGTACAAGTCAAAAACTGTATCCAGGAAGTCAAAAAAAAAATTTTTTAACATATATTCGAAGTTACTAGAAATTAGTAAAATGATATAACTCAATTATAGGTTCTTAATACACAAATATAGAGAAATACCATATTCCATCACCACAGCAATGTATCCTCTAAAATAATTGTTCTGATGATAGATAACATAAACTGCCAATGAAGGGATCAACATATTTAAAAACACTGTTCATGATGCATATAGACTGGATATTTTAAAATAAGAGTTCATGATGAATCTTCTGATAAATAAACAAAATATCACTTATAATTCAAATCAGCAACTAAAGTCAGTGTTCAGGATAAAATAAGAGTTCATGATGAATTTTCCGATAATAAACAAATCAAGTATTCAAGATAAAATAAGAGTTCATGATGAAACATCTGATAAATAAACAAAATATCACTTAAAATTCTACTCAACAGCTAAAATCAAGTGTTCAGGATACGTAACAGACAAGCAACTACCAATTGTAATAAACTTCAAGAAACAAGATCCTAAAATTTATACTTAATAAATGAAAACAAATTGTTCAGTTCATTATATATATCACATAATTTTCAATAGTTTTCTTTTTTTAAAAGAACACTTATCGTGTTTTCACGAAGAGATTTGTTTCTATCAAAATTGAAGAAATGTGGAATTAAAGGACAACGTCCAAAGAGATAGTGTGTCACGGATCCCAACTCGCCACCATCACATCTATCCGACGTTCTTTTTCTTATCTTCTTAAGGAACACCGGAAAACTTCCATGCCCTGACAGAAAATACGTTATAATTTTACTGCTGCTGATGGAATCTCTGTTTACTTGATTCAAATAGCGATATGTGTCTCTGCCCTTTTCAGAAACATTCCAATTTTGCTGCCATTCTTTTAGTAATTGTATCTTTATATAATTACCAGAGGGCCCGTGCGAAGATTTCGCACTGAAATCTAATATTTTTTAGGTACTTCTCTATTAACCCGTCGACCGCTTTTCAAAACGAAAAACTACCGCCAAACTGTAAGATTAAACGCCAAAAATACAGTCCCATTTACTTGATGTCAGAATCATTATGCGTGTTTGTTACGTCATCTAGTGGTTTTACATTCGACATTTGCGTGTATTTTTCATTATGTTTTACTGATTTAGTAGTTATTTTATTAATTAAAATAACAATTGTGTCCTTAAATTCTTATATTTTATTTATTTTTTGATATTCCAATGGCAACGTTCTCCCGTTTATTTGGCGATAGTTTTTTGTTATGAAAAGTGGTCGACGGGATAATAGAGAAGTATCATTTTTTATCAATATGTAATATTTATTAGATGCAGGTTTAAACTTCTAAATAAAAAGCAAGGATAAAAATATCTGCAAACAACATTTAGTTGTTAGTCAAGCCAGAATATCATCTAATTTATTCCATCAAAGTTAGACTAAAAATTGATCCAAGATTGCTAAAGGCACGCGCGAGAAAAAAAAAATTAACAATCGTATTTTGACTGCATTAGAGGATGACGTCATTCGCTTCGGGAAAACCATGGGACTTAGAAATATAAATCCAAACATTTCAATTTCAATTTCGCTTTTTAATCATAAGTATAAAATAAACCCGTGAAGTGTTTTTTATAATAATTGCTATGAGCATCATATAATGTGGTATTTTACTTTTTTGGCAACAATAATTTTAGGAAAACCTTTCATTTCTTTCATGAAAACAATGCCGATTTATTTTTTTTAATTTCAGCAAATTTTAATCAAAAACATGTTTTAATGAACTGTTAAGTGGGCTATGTCAGAAGCCTGTTCTAAAACCTTTCATATGGTATCTCATTCGTTCTTCTGCGTTTCATATTTTCTGAGTAAAAGGGATGTTGACAAGAGAAATAATAGATAAGGATCCATATAATGGATCTTGGATATGGTATAGCCAAAGAAATATCTGCCTCTTGTATTTGTGTTGCAGCCTTTGCAAGTAAATCCGCCCGCTCGTTCCCAGCATGACCCACATGGGCTTTAATCCAATTGAACGTAAAAATTTTATCAGGATATTCAAGCAAACTATTAAATATATCTAATATAACAGGATTAGATGGAACGATCCTGCTAAGTGCATGCAACGATGAAAGACTGTCGGTCATTATTAAGATTTTATTATATTCTGACTGTGTAAACCAATTTACTGCTTCTCTAATTGCAACCAACTCAGCTTGATAAATAGAGTTTAATTTTCGCAAGTTAATTTTCTCATCGTAAACAAATTCATCTTTTATACAAATAGTAAATGCACAACCAGTACCCTTCCCATTCGAGATCCATCTGTATATGCCACAATCTCATCCTCCCTTGATTCCCTATTCTCTGACATCGAGATCACTTGAAGGTTATTCAGATTATAATATTCTGGAAATTCGTAAGATTTGACCTTTGGCCAAATATCTGTACCTGAAATTGATACATCCTCCATAGTAACAGAAAGTTCATTCTGGAGTACCTTGTTCTTCATATTTCTGTATTTGAGATCCAATTCAATTGGCGGGATATCACATAAAATGCAAAGTGCTTCTGTTGATATTGAGCGGTACGGGACTGCTCAGACTAGGAAGCCAAGTCTGTAAAGCACAGATGTCCCTCCCGGTACCTTTATTAAGGTTTAAAAAATACAGGTTCAGCTAGAGCTGAAACCGCCGGAAAACGCGACAGGACAGAGTGAATTGCCTTGGTGCCAGAATTGCCCGAAATTCACAGAACAATTCCCTCGCTGCCGGAGAACAGATCTCTCTCGCGACACGGGGAAGCGAGGTGCCGAGCTTCTTGAAATTGACTTGAGAATGGTGTGCCTCACAGCACCTGGTTATCAGACAGCAGATGAGTTAGAGGGTTGCGCGCCAGAAACATGGTCTCTCGTAACAAGGGTCGTTGTGACATCGCCAGAGTAACACTACTCGTGACAAGGGGCGGTGCCATACACGGAAATGGGAGTTGCTCTGGGTACAAACTAGCTTGTGAGGTTGGAGATGTGTGCTAAGTGTTGGTGAATGTGTTTGAGTTTGTTCAAAAGTGTGGGTCTAGTAAGAATATTTTGTTACCATCCCTTATGGGGAGTGGCTGGACGTTTAACTGCGTAACTTATATACTTTTACACCTGTATACGATTTCAGCTTATTTTTTAAAATATGTACATTTAACATTTTTCACTACGCGATGACTTTTTATCCGCCTGTTTTATTTTTCATCTCCAGAACGAGTACGCTACTTAACAAAGAAAAATTCTCCTTGGACTATCTGTCTCGGCTACAATATAAAATACATCACCGCAAGGAATTCAACTAAAAGAGCAATGAAAAAGAAATGCTCTACCTCCAAATACTTTTTAAATTCACAATTCATTGCCTTTCTTGACAATCACTAAATGCAATCAAGAAGTACGTAAAACCATAGTATTAAAAAAAGGCGAAATGCATATACTCTTAAAAGGAAAGATGTTGCTGTGAGTTTCTTTAAGTTTCTGTACAACAATTTCGTACGAAATTTCTAGAACATGTGAGTTTGATAAAAGTAAATATACTAGGAAAGAAGAAAATATTTTAAAATACCATCAACTCAAGACACACTTTTTTCTGATAAAAAACACTCCGATCGCGGAAAGAAACCACATTTGTGGCGATGGTAGTATTGTGAATGGTGAGTATAAAAATTCCTCATCTGTCACTAGTACTTTTATTTGTTGAAAAAAGTTTTTTGTATCTACATTGTAAAACAAAATTTCTGTTTTTTAATCTAGCAAAATATAATGTTACCACAAACGAAAGTATACAATAACCACTTTCGAATTGCCACGATTCCAAATAGCGTTCTTTATCTTTAGAAACTTCAAAAACTAATGTGTTTTCGAGATTTACAGAAGCATTTATAAAAAAAAAAGTTTCTTTTGCTGCCAGTGATGATTTTCGGACACTTATCCGAGTAGTTTTTATAGCATATTAGTAAGTTTTTTCAATCTGGAATATAGGTTTTTCGGATGCTATACATTCTCAAGTAAACATTTTCATGTTCAGCAAGAATATCTTACAGCTTACTTATAATAAATTAACAGCATTAACATTAACATGACAATTAATATTATTTTGCTTCTCTTGCATGTATAAATTCAGTTACACAGCGGCAAATGTCTAATTGGTAATTCATATCATCCTAAAAAACGATATTCTAGTTTGAGAAAACTGCTTAATACACCATTAAAACTACTCGGAAACATTTCCGAAAATCCGTGACTTCGGAGAAAATTTGTTTTTATAAACACTTCTTTAAATCTCGAAAATATATTAGTTTCTGAAGTTTCTAAAGATAAAGACGCTTTTCGGAATCATGAGTAACTCGGACGTGGTTATTGTATATTTTCGTACACGGTTATATTATATTTTCGTTAGATTAAGAAACATTTGTCTTTTTTTACCGTGTACGATATAGTACCTATTGAAAGATGTTGTATGCAAATATGTTGGCATGCTATAAGATGTTTGAAAGTATGTAAGATACATAAAATATGTAAGATGTATGTAAATATGTAAGCATATAAAAATATAAAGTATGTATGTATATATATAGTACATACTATATAATACTAGCAACAGTTGACTAGTTATAGTTGCTATTACAGCATACTATATAATACTAGCAACAGTTGACAAGTTATAGTTACTACTACAGCATACTAGTAATAGTTGAATACCTATTAGGTATTCAACTACTCAACATTAAGATAATTTTAAAATGTATATGATCTATGTATATTAATGTCTATCTAAAGTTCCGATATACAAATTAATGTTTTTGGTATAATCTTGTACTCCTTCAACAGTTGTTGCAAATTTCCCTTGAATATTAGTATGCGTTTTAGTGTATTTTAAAGAGTTACTTAGCTGTTTAAAATACTTAACACTTTAGAGTTATAATGATAACTCGCAGTAGCCCGCAGTGGCGCGGACGGTAAAGCTCGGCTCTCGTAAGATCGCCGAAAGCCAAGCAGCATCGACCACGGTCAGTGCTTGGGAGGGTGCATCGTCTATCCTCTCTCGTCTGCCTCTGCTGTGGGACCGTGTACGTTAATGGGAGCTGGTGTACGTTAAATCTGTTCGTGACTCCAAAAGTCCTCCAAGTTCTATATAAGCGCTACCTTTGGGGGTGCCAATCCAGGTGCAGGTCTCTCATCTGGAATTGGTTCAAAATTAGGAGACCAGCTCTAGAAGAATGGCAACCTCTCTTGAGGCTCTGGCACCCCTTCTTTCAGAGAAGTGCCTTGGCACTTTCTCTGTCACGCCAACAACAACAATGATTTCGAAGCCGCCGCGGTGGTTCGACGTATAAACGCCGTAGCTGCTGTTTTCAGCTGGTCGATGTCTTAAACTTATTGAATTTAGATTTTTAATTTTCCCGGTGGCGTTCTTTCGTGATCGGGTCTACTACCGTTCCACTTAGTGTTAAAATAAAATGACCCCCGACAGCCACGCACGCTGCCTATTCCGCCAAATACCAGCGGTCGAAAATTTACCTCTACATCGCAGAACAGGCGGCGCGTGCAGAAATCGGAGGTCCCTTCCTTCAGTTACTAACCGGAACGATAAATCCGATAATGGAAAATGCTACCGAAAAAAGTTAGAAGCTAAATTCAATAAGTTTAAGACATCGACCAGCGGATCTGAGGGCTGGGACGATTAATACGCCGTACGACCGCAGCGGCTTCGAGATCATTATAAGTGCTAAATACACTTTAAAATGCACTAAAACGCATAGTAATATTCAAGAGAAAAATTTAATTATTAAACACAATTTTGCGCTTTAATAAAATCTGCTGGTAAGGTCGTTCTTTTTTCTTATTGTTTTTGTTATTATTATTATTATTATTATTATTATTATTATTTCCTTTTTGATATTTAGAAACGATACATCTAGATTTTAACAGTAATTTAACAACTCTTACAAAATAATCCACTTCAGTATTTAATGCAAGACTAAGAACGCGTGGTATATTACAAGGAATAATGTAAGAAAGTGCACCATAATTTATCTGTAAAGCAATATTTATTTATTTTTCTAAAAATATATATAAGTTATGCAATGAAACAAAACTTTATAAATGCTGCAAATTCACTAAGCTACTTGTCATACACGATATTAATTTAATTTTTAAAATACATCCACCATTTTTATTTTTTGAAAGTATCTTTAAATTTACCTGTTTTCTTTTTCATCAAATAAAGTATGCTGTTTAAAAAAACAGCGTTCTCTTTGGAATACCTGTCTCAATAAAATTATAAAGTACATCACCGCAAGAAATTCAACTAAAAGAGTCATGATAAAGCAATGCAGGCCTCCAAATACTTTAAAAATTCATAAATCATCGCTTTTCTCGACGGAGTATCACAAAATGTAATCTAAAAGTACGTAAAAACCATCGTGCTGAAAAATGGGAAAATGTATCTACATTTAAGAGGAAGATGTTGATAAAAAATGTTTAAGCATCTATATAAAAATTTCATGCAAAATTTGGAAAAAGACGAATTTCCTAAAAGTAAAATAAAAGTAAAAATATTTTAAAATCTTTCCCCTCGCTTCCTTTTATTATAGATTTTTGCATTAAATAAATAAATTATACTTTGAATAATATTATTTTAAAATATCAGCATTTAAAATAAACACTAATACATAGATTATTACAGAAGAACATTTTCTGCAAAATTTGCATAAACGGTCATTTCATAATAAAGAAAAATATATTTTTAGATATTAAGTAATTTTTGGCACTAAATCTTAAAAAAGATATCTACCCCAAAAACACATTATTCTTTTTCAATAAATGCATAATAATACTTGTAATATTTAATGCATGAGCATAGAATACTTGCTAGTCTAGAGTGTCCATCGTTCACAGAGAACACAATATAGGATAATAATATTAATGCAGGTAACTCTAAATATCCAACAAAAATAAATTCAGTTGTATATATTCGTTTGTATATACTTTTTTTCTAGTCCACGCAAGCAAACGTTTGCACAGATGGTCCGATTTCCATATTTTTTGTTGTTAGAATGGTATATTTCTGCAGATATATAATTATATAAAATATAATTAGGATCTAAATATTATATATTTGTCTGTCTGTTTATTTCCATATCTTTATATTTTATTTCACAGGCTTTAAATTTCATAAAAATTGACCAATCGTCTTGAGATTACATTATAGTGTTAAGGTACACAAATTACTGTACGTTTTTTAAATAGTAGTCGCATGATGTATACTTTTTTTAAGGGGTGAGATCAGGTTGAGCAGCCGGAAAATGACAATAATTTGACCATTACTAATAGCTCTGTAGTTTCAAAACCAATCATTGAAATGCAACAATTTTTCTTTCTATACATTCATAAATTACTAATGATTTTCAAAAGACATTCAAATATATATATTTAGCAATATTAATTACTAAAATTTTAATGACAAAATTAACATTTTAAAAATATGAATTTTCAAATATACATTTTGCGCGCAAGATTTTAAAAATTCTACTGCAGATATATATTTAATATTCTATTTATATTTACTTATACTACTATATTTTACACTGAACCTCAATATAGACTGAGTTTTGTCATAGAAAATTTGTTATTGGATAAATAAGCGTATTTTTTTTTACTAAATTTCATAAATATGATTTTTAAAGTCATTAATTGTGCAAATGAATTTGAATATACTTTTAAATTGAGGTTCAGTGTAAAATATAGTAGTATAAGTAAATATAAATTCAATATTAAATAAATATCTGCAGTAGAATTTTTAAAATCTTGCGCGCAAAATGCATATTTGAAAATTCATATTTTTAAAACGTTAATTTTATCATTAAAATTTAACTAATTAATATTGCTAAATATATATATTTGAATCTTTTCTGAAAACCATTAGTATTCTATGAAAGTATAGAAAAAGAAATTGTTGCATTTCATTAATTGGTTTTGAAACTACAGAGCTATTAGTAATGGTCAAATTATTGTCATTTTCCGGCTGCTCAACCTGATCTCCCCCTTAATAAGGATAACTCAAATATTTTAGTTTATCATCGTCTACTGATCATCAAAGCAACATCATTGCAACAATGCTATTTAAAATGAATGTGGATTAGAGTCCTACATCAAGTTGGGTAATTTGATTTAACCTGAACCCGACCAGCGATTCGGGTAGGATTGAGTTGGCAATATTTTTTTGCCATTTTTCGGGTAGGTTTGACTATAACTGTTCCGGTTTCGGGTTAATTTTCTACTTTTGCTGATCGGATTTGTTAACTCTTTTCTTTTTCCAAAAGAAAATCAATTTTGTTTAAGATGAAAAAGCTATACATTTGAACATAAATGTGTATATGTCTGTTTAAAATTGACATTAGAAATATAATTACGGAGTATGTTTTCATAGTTACATTTAAAAAAATTACTATTAATTTTCTCTCATTTCGGGATTTGGATCGGTTTCAATTTGAAGTGCGTATGTTTCAGATCCAGTTTTTGGGTTGGCTTTAAATAGAATTTTCCGGTTTCTAGTCGGGTATAAGGGATCCATTCTGCATTCTAATGAGAATAACAATACAGATTTTCTACAGAAACATGAATATGGTTTACTTTTTTGTTAAAAATTATTTGTTTAAGTTTTGCTATTTTAAAAAAATTTCGTTTTGTTCAAATGTATCGTATATCATGTATTTTATTTTGCATCTATACAATCCCAAGAAAATTACATAATGAATTGCATTTTTTTTTCATTTCAGTTATTTTTCGTATAAAAATCTTTGAATGTTTCTGAATATAATTATTGGTTGATTTTTCCATTACTTACGCCTACATTTAATTACTCAGTCGGAGGTAAATTTATCCCTTATTTGCTCAAAAATAGTCGGTACGCTGAACAGACTCTGATTATGCATCTAGCCGGAAAAAAACAGCTGAATAACTATTTATCATTCATTACTTATTGTGTGTATAATAAAAGACTAGTGCGGGTAGAGCAAATAGAATTTATTTTCCCTATTATTTCCACTATTACTAATTGTGTTTTCTAAAAGTCATTGGAAAACTATTAAGTATACAAAAATGTTCTACTCGTTTTCGTTAGATAGCGTTATCTGAATGAGATTTACCCGTAGGTTAATTATTCTTGTACAAATAAACACACCTGATCGCACTCTAAAAGAAGATTAAGTGTGCAAGATATTAAGTTTGAATATAGAAAAAAACTAATGCCCTGAATTTGGAGAATACAAAAGGGGATGAGATTTAGGAGCCTCTCAAACCAGGGGCAACTGTTAATGGCGAATGGTACGCTCTTCAGTTAAATCGTTTGGCAGAACAAAATATCACAGGAGATCTTTTATAGACATAGACGGTGATATTACAGCACGACAACGCTAGGACTCACAGAAGTTCCTTGGCTTGTCAAGTCATAAACAATTTACAAGGGGAGATTTTACCACATCCAGCGCCTTCAGAAGACATTGCACTTTGCGATTACCATCTTTTCAGTTCATTACAAAACTACTCAACAAAGCAGTAATTTCAGATTGAAGAAAAGAGGCGAAAAACAATCAACGAATTCATAGCTACATAAAACTAAGCATTTTTTTCGCCGCAGAATCAATCAGCTACCTGAGCGTTGGCAAAGGAAAGTAGGAGCTAATGGTGGCCATATTAATTGACATTTTTATTTAATTTGATTTCATTAATAAAAGATTTTTTTTTTTAACTAAAAGAACTTTTTTGTACAACTAATATTCGTATTCAGAAAAAATATGTTACGTTAAAGAGTCAAATATCAATAACTCAATACTGTGAAAATAGATAATTAGTTTGGAATTCTATAAGATACTTTTAGCTTTTCCGATTTTCATTTTTCACGTAAGGTTGAAACTAAGGACAAATTATATCTTTGAAATTCAAAAGTTAGCGAAAGATTGATTAATAAGATTTTTGACTTTTTGTTCGATTTACAGATAATTAACTCCTTCATTGACTCGACATGAATTCATGATCTTTGCATCGTCTCTCACTTTAGATCCAATTCCGAAAATTTTTTGGTAATTTTCTCAGAAAGGTCCGTTTTCAGTACTAATTTTGTTTTATTGCAAATTAAGGATATAAAAATGTTCTTTAATTGCTCTGAACTTATCTAATATACGACAGTTTCCACCTAGACCCTGAAAGATTATTTAATAAAACTGCATTATTTCATCACCCAGATGCCATGTCCGCAACCATGATGTTCCACGGAAATGTAATCTACAGACATGATGTTTGTTTCATAAGTTATTTGTAATATAAATATTATATTGGACTAAATTATTCTTCTGAATTAAGCTTGTTCAATTAAAATACATGTAATTCATTATTTTTTAATTTCTTAACTGTCTTTATCTTGACCATGGAACTGGTTGTGTGATCTGAGTTCGAGACTTCTACATACTTACTTGAAGAAAACTAAAAACTTTACGCAGGTTTGACATGCAATGTGTTACTACTACATGCAGAATAACTAACAGGTTTCTTTTTCACAGTGAAGTGTTCATCTGCTATTATAATAACTATTTACCATTTATTAGTATTCTCTGCACATCGATATGACGCAGTTTATTGTTACATCAGTTATTTATGAAATAAAATTATAAATATCCAATAACAACCTTTTAAATTTATTTGAGATTAGGTGAAATTACATTGAATTAAAAATAATTTTTTTTTGCCATGAAAAAGAATTTTAAATAAACTTTATACACTCAATAACTGGAAAAAACTAAAGCTGTGGCAGTCCACTGTATTTGTCCTAACCTGTAGACACATTATTTTTATGAAATATTAATATATTTTATTATTTGCTTGTTTTTTGATTATATTACACCACATTTACTTTTATTACATGGGTACCACTGGTGATTATTTTAGCTTCCATTATTTCCAAACACTTCACACCAAGTCAAAACATTTTAATCCAAGTGGTATATTTCTACAACATTTGCAAGATAAATCTTTCATGGAGATTATTGTTTGAAAATAGTCGTAGCTAAAATAGGCATCAGTAGCACCACAGTTTATTGCATATTTTTTAATTCAAATTATTATTTTTATGCAGGGTGTTCGGATACCACCGCACATACTGTGAACAACAAGAATCCTCGCTAAGACAACATAAAAGTTATCCATAAATTATCATGCCTCGACCACGCATAGTTTTCGAGGAAAATTAAAAGAAAAGGTATGACGTCAGCTACTTCAAAACAGTTTGTAATGCATTACTATTATTGCATCGACCGAAAGTCAAGTATACAAACCGCAACACTCACGAATTATATTCACTATTACTATGGGAAAATTGACGATAATTTCAAGCTGCGCCTTAGCGAGATGAACGGCGGAGGTTGTTCATTTCCATATTAGATACATGCTCAAAGTATTTTTTATTATTATTATTGTTTCCTTTTCACAAGCTTATGGGGTACAATTTTTATATTTTAAAGTCCTTTGTTTTATAATTTTTTTTCATCCGGTTTAAATTTGCTCGAGATCAATAATGCTTATTTCAGTGCTCGAATGTAAAATCATGCTTCTTTCTTTCGCATTTTTTTTCGAAAACTATGCGTTTTAGAGGTGTGGTTCATTGGACATTTCTCATGTACTTTGTGCAAGGATTCTTGTTCCGCAAAGTTTGTGTGGTATATGTATTTTATGAATCGTTTTTTATGCTTCTAGAAGAATGATTCATCTCAACACATGAAAGATAACGAAATTATGAAAAGTGTATCATAAAATAATTCTTTAATGCATCATGAAAGAAGCTTTGTAATCAAAACCATGGCAAAAAAGTCTATGATATCATAAAATTATTGGATGACAAGAAATAGCCTTTTTCTGAAAGACAGCATGTCATAAGTAAAGTTTTATGACACACTTTTGTAACAAGGAAAAAGGAAATGGTAATTTTGATAAAATAAGGAACAAAGAACTTAAAGAGACAACAACGGTTGTGAAATCATAAGGAAAATAGCTGATATTGATCTATTTTTTTTCTCGTGAACTACTGGGGCGATGATAATTCTTTTTGGTATCATAATTATCTATATTTCAATCGTTCTATTTTTCTATAAAATCAGTTCTTTTTTAGTAGCGTGAATTTAAGAAAAACTGGAATTATAAAATCATAACTATTGCATATATTTTCGATCAATTTAACAATTAGCTAATCCTTTAATATCAGCTGTTTTCTAAAATATTTTGTAGTTTACAAGACATTTAAGATTACACTTGATGCAGTACAATATAGACAGATAAAATAATGTTTTAAGCAACAGAATTTTTAAACTAATTTCAGACTATTTTCGGTAGCATTCACTGTACCGACATCAGTGCAAAGAATGATGGAATTTTGCCCATATATATGGAGGAGAAGCGGATTCCAGGGATAGCTTTATTGGCCATTCAAATTACATTGAATTACAGGAAATAGCCAATAGGAAATTGTATAAGGAAAGGAACTGGTATTGGTAAAAATGCTAGTAGAAATTAAGAAAATGATTTCTTAATTTCTACTATCATTTTTTCACTTTACCAATTCTTTTCTCAATACAATTTCCCTGTAATTACCTGTGATTTTGTAACTTTCTTACCTCTAAAATTATAACAGAATTAAAGAAAATCTTCATCTCTATTTAAACAGCAGTACTTAATCTGGATTACCTAAATCACTATTACAAAACATATACGCCAAAATGAGAACCTGAACTTATTTGTTTTCTTTTAAGTGATAATTTTATCAAAACAAGAGTGCATGCCTTGCTCGAATGTATGTAATCATAGGAAATGCATAAAAGTAATCCTTTTAATAAATATAAATGTAATCTCATATTACACCCTTTTATGTTTTATAGATTTTTAAAAAAATTAGTAACTGTGCATGTATAATTCAGAATAATTTTACGAATAAAGATCGTACTCTTCAAACTTAAAGAATATCAAATGATGGATGCACCATAGCCGCTTGTGATCACGTGAGTTCGTTAATGATGTTTTAGTTACCTTTCTTTTAGCGAAGTGATTTAACCTGACGCATTTGTCAAATCGAAGTTATATAATAGAAAATTTACGAAAAAGGAAAGTATATATTCAAAACAATTAGTATATGTATATTTTTCAAAACTGAGACTTAAGTACTCAGAGCCATTATAAGACAAACTTTTGTTAAAATTAAGTATAATTTGCTTATTTTAATGTACCCATTTTTTTATAGCGAATATGAAATAGTTAAAAAAATTTAATATAACGCAATCGACCACTTAATAAATATATTAAACAAGTGGACCCTTGTGAAGATTTTGCACTGCTGTCTAATATTTTTTAGATGCAGGTTTAAACTTCTGAAATAAAAAATTAAGTCAAGCTAGATTATGATCTTATTTATTCCATCAAAGTTACAATAAAAACTGACAGAAAAAAAAAACAATTGTATTAAAATTGCATTAGAGGGTGACATCATCTGTTTCGGAAAAAGAACATGGGATGAAGAAAAATAAATTGAGCATTTGAATTTAAATTTTACTTTTAATTAAAAAAAAAAAAAAAAAAAAAAAAAAAAAAATCCGCGCAGCAACTACTATGTCCAACTTTATCTTTATTGAACATTTTTTTTTCTATAATCATTGTTGCGGTATTTTATTTTTGTGGCAAAACTAATTTGAGGAAACTCTTTCATTTCATTTATGAAAACAATGCTGCTTTATTGTTTTATTTATTCCAATTTTTAATCAAATACATGTTTTAACGAAATGTGAGTATACTATGTCAGAAGCCGCTTCAACATCCTTTCATATGGTATTTCATTTATAGTTCTGCGTTTTTTATTTGGTTAGAAAAAGGGATGTTGACAACAGAAATAATATATAGGACCAGAGGGCCCGTGCGAGGATTTCGCACTTAAATCTAATATTTTTTAGGTACTTTTCTATTATGTCGTCGACCACTTTTCATAACAAAAAACTATCGCCATATTGTAAGATTAAACGTCAAAAATGCAGTCCCATTTACTTGATGTCAGAAGCATTATACGTGTTTGTTACGTCATCAAGTGATTTTTAATTCGACATTTACCTGTATTTTTTATTATGTTTTACTGATTTATTAGTAATTTCATTAATTAAAATAACAATTGTTTCCTTAAATTCTTATATTTTATTTATTTTGATATTCCAATGGCAAAGTTTTCCCGTTTATTTGGTGATAGTTTTTTATTATGAAAAGTGGCCGACGGGATAATAGAGAAGTACCATTTTTTATCGATATGTAATATTTATTAGATGCAGGTTTAAGCTTCTAAAGAAAAAGCAAGGATAAAAATATCTGCAAACAACATTTAGTTGTTAGTCAAGCCAGAATATCATCTAATTTATTCCATCAAAGTTAGACTAAAAACTGATCCAAGATTGCTAAAGGCACGCGCGAGAAATAAAATTAACAATCGTATTTTAACTGCATTAGAGGATAACGTCATCCGCTTCGGGAAAAACATGGGACTTAGAAATATAAATCTAAACATTTCAATTTCAATTTCGCTTTTTAATCATAAATATAAAATAAACCCGTGCGGTGTTTTTTATAATAATTGCTGAGCATCATATAATGTGGTATTTTATTTTTTTTGCAACAATATTTTGAGGAAAACCTTTCATTTCTTTTATGAAAACAATGCCGATTTAATTTTTAATTATCAGCAAATTTTAATCAAAAACATGTTTTAACGAAATGTTAAGTGTGCTATGTAAGAAGCCTGTTCAAAATCCTTTCATATGCTATCTCATTCGTCGTTCTGCGTTTTGTATTTTCTTAGAAAAAGGGATGTTGACAGCAAAAATAATATATAGGATCGATCTTCTGGTAGTAATTATGAAATTAATAAATGATTGGAATATACAATATATTCCAAAACGAAATAGTGGAATTGAATAAATATTTCTTCGCATTTTAAAATCGGAACTAAACCATAAAAATGACAATATGTCCTCTGCATAACATGCATTCACTCGACGTACATGAAATATTTCAAGTTATCACAGCACTATATCAGGTTATCTCTAGAAGTAAGTTTATGGCACACAAAAAGTTGCGATATGGTAAAATTAATGGAATGTCTTAAAAATGTATCGCTCCGGAAAGAAAATGTGACGTAGATAAATCACTATGACACATTTATGTAGCAGGTGGAAAGGATACATTCATTTTGATGCAATAACAAAGAATTTAACAATTTCAAATCCGCATTTTTAATTAATATATATATATATATATATATATATATATATATATATAGAATTTATTTAGAAGTCTATGAAAGTTTTATTTATCCTGTTCATTTTTAACACTTTCCAATACAGTCGAAAATTGTTTAGGACTTCGACTTGTCTGTCTGCCATCTGTCCCTGCTCTAACTCTTGTAATGATATTCGGATTGCCATTAAACTAATGTATGTTATTAATGTTTCCTATGGTATGTCCGCTATTGAAAATGAAGTGTGTAATATTTACAGTTCATTTACGGGGAAAGAAATTTTTCCTGAGAGAGAATGTGACAGATATTAATTTTCGTGATATCTTACACAGCAAATAGAAATGTTACATTAGTATTGATACAAGACTTGACAAAAATTTTAATCTGTTCAAATCTGTTTCTTTTTTTTCGAATCAGGTTATTATTTTATTTAGAGTCGTACATTCTTTAGCTATCATCTTCATTTTTGACATTCGAATTCTTTTTTTACGGACAGATTACAGTATTTAATTTTGTAGATCAGTAATATGCATATATCCCCACTAACGTAGATAGAGAACTTCAAGTTATTCCAACACTATACAAAATTATATTTGTCAAAATGTTTCTGGCAAACAATAACTGTGATGTGTTAGAATTATTTGAATATCTAGAAAATGGATCTCTCCTTAAATGAGCATAGGGTTACTTTCATGACTCGCTTATGTAGCAAGTTGAAAGAATACATTCGATTTGTTACGAAAAGCAAGAAGGAATTGAAACGATAATGGAATCAAAGAAAACATTGAATAGCAATGAGAAAACAGCATTTCAGTTTTAATGTATTTAAATATTAATTCAAATAAAAATTAGCAAATAAAATTATATTTTATTGTAAGAAACAAATCAATTTTCACAATAAGATTATATTTTAATGCAAATTAATAAACATAATTTGGTGGATCATTAACATGCATCCACTCTGACAAAGACGCGACAGTTCAAGTTATCTCAACACTATGTTAAATTGTGTTTGTCAGAAAGTTTATGGCAAACTAAGCATCCAATATGATAAAATTAATGGAATGTCTAGAAAATAGATCTCTTCTGAAAAGCAATGTGACATAGAATAACATTTATGACATGCTTATGTAGCAAGTAGAAAGGATACATTCGTTTTGATACGAGAAGCAAGAAAGAATTGAAACGATAAGGAATCAAAGAAAACATTGAAGAGCAAACAAAAAACAGCATTTCAATTTTAGTGCATCTAAATATTAATCCAAACAAAATATAGCAAATAAAATTTTATTTTATTGAAAGAAACAAAACAATTAATTTTCGCAGTAAGATTATATTTTAATACATATTAATAAATTTAATTTGGTAGATAATTAACATACATCCACTCTGACAAAGACACGATAGTTTAAGTTATCTCGACACTATATTAAGTTATCTTTGTCAGAAAGTTTATGTCAAACAAGCCTCTGATATGCTAACATTAATGGAATGTCTAGAAAATTGATCTCTCCTCAAGGGGAAATGGGACATAAAGTAACTTACATGACATGCTGATCTAGCAAGTAGAAAGGATACTTTCGTTTTGATACGATAAGCAAGAATGAATTGAAACGATAATGGAATCAAATAAAATATTGAATAGCAATGAGAAATCAGCATTTCAATTTTAGTGCGTTTAAAAATTAATCCAATTAAAAATTATCTAATAAAATTTCATTTTATTGTAAGATACAAAACAATTTTCACAGTAAGATTATATTTTAATACAGATTAATAAACATAATTTGGTGGATGCTTAACATGCATTCACTCTGACAAAGACATGATAGTTCAAGTTATCTCGACGCTATATAAGTTATCTTTGTCAGAAATTTCATGGCAAACAAGCCTCTGATATGATAACATTAATGAAATGTCTAGAAAATTGATCTCTCCTCAAGGGGGAATGGGACATAGAGTAACTTACATGACATGCTTATGTAGCAAGGAGAATGGATACATTCGTTTTGATACGATAAGCAAGAAAGAATTGAAACGATAATGGAATCAAAGAAAATATTGAATAGCATACAGAAAACAGCATTTCAATTTTAATGCATTTAAAAATTAATCCAAATAAAAATGAGCTGATAAAATTTTATTCTATTGCAAGAAACAAAACAATTAATTTTCACAGTAAGATTCTATTTTAATACAGATTAATAAACATAATTTGGTGGATCATTAACATGCATCCACTCTGACAAAGGCATGTTAGCTCAAGTTATCTCGACACTATGTTACCCTTGTCAGAAAATTTATGACGAACAAAGCCCCTAACATGATAAAATTAATGGAATGTCTAAAAAATAGATCTCTCCTCAAGGAAAATGTGATATAGATTAACTTCCATATGCTTATGTAACAAGAAAAAGGATACATTCATTTTAATACGATAACAAAGAATGATTTGAAACGATAATAGAATCAAAGAAAACATTGAATATCAATCACAAAACAGCATTTGAATTTTAGCGCATCTAAAAATTAATCCAAATAAAAATTAACTAATAAAATTTTATTTTATTGCAAGAAGCAAAACAATTAATTTTCACAGTAAGATTATATTTTAATACAGATTAATAAACATAATTTGGTGGATCATTAACATGCATCCACTCTGACAAAGGCATGTTAGCTCAAGTTATCTCGACACTATGTTACCCTTGTCAGAAAATTTATGACGAACAAAGCCTCTAACATGATAAAATTAATGGAATGTCTAAAAAATAGATCTCTCCTCAAGGAAAATGTGATATAGATTAACTTCCATATGCTTATGTAACAAGAAAAATTATACATTCATTTTAATACGATAACAAAGAATGATTTGTAACGATAATAGAATCAAAGAAAACATTGAATATCAATCAGAAAACAGCATTTGAATTTTAGCGCATCTAAAAATTAATCCAAATAAAAATTAACTAATAAAATTTTATTTTATTGCAAGAAGCAAAACAATTAATTTTCACAGTAAGATTCTATTTTAATACAGATTAATAAACATAATTTGGTGGATCATTAACATGCATCCACTCTGACAAAGGCATGTTAGCTCAAGTTATCTCGACACTATGTTACCCTTGTCAAAAAATTTATGACGAACAAAGCCTCTAACATGATAAAATTAATGGAATGTCTAAAAAATAGATCTCTCCTCAAGGAAAATGTGATATAGATTAACTTCCATATGCTTATGTAACAAGAAAAAGGATACATTCATTTTAATACGATAACAAAGAATGATTTGAAACGATAATAGAATCAAAGAAAACATTGAATATCAATCAGAAAACAGCATTTGAATTTTAGCGCATCTAAAAATTAATCCAAATAAAAATTAACTAATAAAATTTTATTTTATTGCAAGAAGCAAAACAATTAATTTTTACAGTAAGATTATATTTTAATACAGATTAATAAACATAATTTGGTGGATCATTAACATGCATCCACTCTGACAAAGGCATGTTAGCTCAAGTTATCTCGACACTATGTTACCCTTGTCAGAAAATTTCTGACGAACAAAGCCTCTAACATGATAAAATTAATGGAATGTCTAAAAAATAGATCTCTCCTCAAGGAAAATGTGATATAGATTAACTTCCATATGCTTATGTAACAAGAAAAAGGATACATTCATTTTAATACGATAACAAAGAATGATTTGAAACGATAATAGAATCAAAGAAAACATTGAATATCATTCAGAAAACAGCATTTGAATTTTAGCGCATCTAAAAATTAATCCAAATAAAAATTAACTAATAAAATTTTATTTTATTGCAAGAAGCAAAACAATTAATTTTCACAGTAAGATTCTATTTTAATACAGATTAATAAACATAATTTGGTGGATCATTAACATGCATCCACTCTGACAAAGGCATGTTAACTCAAGTTATCTCGACACTATGTTACCCTTGTCAGAAAATTTATGACGAACAAAGCCTCTAACATGATAAAATTAATGGAATGTCTAAAAAATAGATCTCACCTCAAGGAAAATGTGATATAGATTAACTTCCATATGCTTATGTAACAAGAAAAAAGGTGGAAAGGATACATTCATTTTGATGCAATAACAAAGAATTTAACAATTTCAAATCCGCATTTTTAATTAATATATATATATATATATATATATATATATATATATATAGAATTTATTTAGAAGTCTATGAAAGTTTTATTTATCCTGTTCATTTTTAACACTTTCCAATACAGTCGAAAATTGTTTAGGACTTCGACTTGTCTGTCTGCCATCTGTCCCTGCTCTAACTCTTGTAACGATATTCGGATTGCCATTAAACTAATGTATGTTATTAATGTTTCCTATGGTATGTCCGCTATTGAAAATGAAGTGTGTAATATTTACAGTTCATTTACGGGGAAAGAAATTTTTCCTGAGAGAGAATGTGACAGATATTAATTTTCGTGATATCTTACACAGCAAATAGAAATGTTACATTAGTATTGATACAAGACTTGACAAAAATTTTAATCTGTTCAAATCTGTTTCTTTTTTTTCGAATCAGGTTATTATTTTATTTAGAGTCGTACATTCTTTAGCTATCATTTTCATTTTTGACATTCTAATTCTTTTTTTACGGACAGATTACAGTATTTAATTTTGTAGATCAGTAATATGCATATATCCCCACTAACGTAGATAGAGAACTTCAAGTTATTCCAACACTATACAAAATTATATTTGTCAAAATGTTTCTGGCAAACAATAACTGTGATGTGTTAGAATTATTTGAATATCTAGAAAATGGATCTCTCCTTAAATGAGCATAGGGTTACTTTCATGACTCGCTTATGTAGCAAGTTGAAAGAATACATTCGATTTGTTACGAAAAGCAAGAAGGAATTGAAACGATAATGGAATCAAATAAAACATTGAATAGCAATGAGAAAACAGCATTTCAGTTTTAATGTATTTAAATATTAATTCAAATAAAAATTAGCAAATAAAATTATATTTTATTGTAAGAAACAAATCAATTTTCACAATAAGATTATATTTTAATGCAAATTAATAAACATAATTTGGTGGATCATTAACATGCATCCACTCTGACAAAGACGCGACAGTTCAAGTTATCTCAACACTATGTTAAATTGTGTTTGTCAGAAAGTTTATGGCAAACTAAGCATCCAATATGATAAAATTAATGGAATGTCTAGAAAATAGACCTCTTCTGAAAAGCAATGTGACATAGAATAACATTTATGACATGCTTATGTAGCAAGTAGAAAGGATACATTCGTTTTGATACGAGAAGCAAGAAAGAATTGAAACGATAAGGAATCAAAGAAAACATTGAAGAGCAAACAAAAAACAGAATTTCAATTTTAGTGCATCTAAATATTAATCCAAACAAAATATAGCAAATAAAATTTTATTTTATTGAAAGAAACAAAACAATTAATTTTCGCAGTAAGATTATATTTTAATACATATTAATAAATTTAATTTGGTAGATCATTAACATACATCCACTCTGACAAAGACACGATAGTTTAAGTTATCTCGACACTATATTAAGTTATCTTTGTCAGAAAGTTTATGGCAAACAAGCCTCTGATATGCTAACATTAATGGAATGTCTAGAAAATTGATCTCTCCTCAAGGGGAAATGGGACATAAAGTAACTTACATGACATGCTGATCTAGCAAGTAGAAAGGATACTTTCGTTTTGATACGATAAGCAAGAAAGAATTGAAACGATAATGGAATCAAATAAAATATTGAATAGCAATGAGAAATCAGCATTTCAATTTTAGTGCGTTTAAAAATTAATCCAATTAAAAATTATCTAATAAAATTTCATTTTATTGTAAGATACAAAACAATTTTCACAGTAAGATTATATTTTAATACAGATTAATAAACATAATTTGGTGGATCCTTAACATGCATTCACTCTGACAAAGACATGATAGTTCAAGTTATCTCGACGCTATATAAGTTATCTTTGTCAGAAATTTCATGGCAAACAAGCCTCTGATATGATAACATTAATGAAATGTCTAGAAAATTGATCTCTCCTCAAGGGGGAATGGGACATAGAGTAACTTACATGACATGCTTATGTAGCAAGGAGAATGGATACATTCGTTTTGATACGATAAGCAAGAAAGAATTGAAACGATAATGGAATCAAAGAAAATATTGAATAGCATACAGAAAACAGCATTTCAATTTTAATGCATTTAAAAATTAATCCAAATAAAAATGAGCTGATAAAATTTTATTCTATTGCAAGAAACAAAACAATTAATTTTCACAGTAAGATTCTATTTTAATACAGATTAATAAACATAATTTGGTGGATCATTAACATGCATCCACTCTGACAAAGGCATGTTAGCTCAAGTTATCTCGACACTATGTTACCCTTGTCAGAAAATTTATGACGAACAAAGCCTCTAACATGATAAAATTAATGGAATGTCTAAAAAATAGATCTCTCCTCAAGGAAAATGTGATATAGATTAACTTCCATATGCTTATGTAACAAGAAAAAGGATACATTCATTTTAATACGATAACAAAGAATGATTTGAAACGATAATAGAACCAAAGAAAACATTGAATATCAATCAGAAAACAGCATTTGAATTTTAGCGCATCTAAAAATTAATCCAAATAAAAATTAACTAATAAAATTTTATTTTATTGCAAGAAGCAAAACAATTAATTTTCACAGTAAGATTATATTTTAATACAGATTAATAAACATAATTTGGTGGATCATTAACATGCATCCACTCTGACAAAGGCATGTTAGCTCAAGTTATCTCGACACTATGTTACCCTTGTCAGAAAATTTATGACGAACAAAGCCCCTAACATGATAAAATTAATGGAATGTCTAAAAAATAGATCTCTCCTCAAGGAAAATGTGATATAGATTAACTTCCATATGCTTATGTAACAAGAAAAAGGATACATTCATTTTAATACGATAACAAAGAATGATTTGAAACGATAATAGAATCAAAGAAAACATTGAATATCATTCAGAAAACAGCATTTGAATTTTAGCGCATCTAAAAATTAATCCAAATAAAAATTAACTAATAAAATTTTATTTTATTGCAAGAAGCAAAACAGTTAATTTTCACAGTAAGATTCTATTTTAATACAGATTAATAAACATAATTTGGTGGATCATTAACATGCATCCACTATGACAAAGGCATGTTAGCTCAAGTTATCTCGACACTATGTTACCCTTGTCAGAAAATTTATGACGAACAAAGCCTCTAACATGATAAAATTAATGGAATGTCTAAAAAATAGATATCTCCTCAAGGAAAATGTGATATAGATTAACTTCCATTTGCTTATGTAACAAGAAAAAGGATACATTCATTTTAATACGATAACAAAGAATGATTTGAAACGATAATAAAATCAAAGAAAACATTGAATATCAATCAGAAAACAGCATTTGAATTTTAGCGCATCTAAAAATTAATCCAAATAAAAATTAACTAATAAAATTTTATTTTATTGCAAGAAGCAAAACAATTAATTTTCACAGTAAGATTATATTTTAATACAGATTAATAAACATAATTTGGTGGATCATTAACATGCATCCACTCTGACAAAGGCATGTTAACTCAAGTTATCTCGACACTATGTTACCCTTGTCAGAAAATTTATGACGAACAAAGCCTCTAACATGATAAAATTAATGGAATGTCTAAAAAATAGATCTCACCTCAAGGAAAATGTGATATAGATTAACTTCCATATGCTTATGTAACAAGAAAAATGATACATTCATTTTAATACGATAACAAAGAATGATTTGAAACGATAATAGAATCAAAGAAAACATTGAATATCAATCAGAAAACAGCATTTGAATTTTAGCGCATCTAAAAATTAATCCAAATAAAAATTAACTAATAAAATTTTATTTTATTGCAAGAAGCAAAACAATTAATTTTCACAGTAAGATTCTATTTTAATACAGATTAATAAACATAATTTGGTGGATCATTAACATGCATCCACTCTGACAAAGGCATGTTAGCTCAAGTTATCTCGACACTATGTTATCCTTGTCAGAAAATTTATGACGAACAAAGCCTCTGACATAATATAATTAATAGAATGTCTAAAAAATAGATCTCTCCTCAAGGAGAATCTGATATAGAGTAACTTTCATGACATGCTTATGTAACAAGAAAAAGGATACATTCATTTTGATACGATAACAAAGAAAGAATTGAAACGATAATGAAATCAAAGAAAACATTGAATAGCAATGAAAAAACAGCGTTTGAATTTTAGCGCATCTAAAAATTAATCCAAATAAAAATTAGCTAGTAAAATTTTATTTTATTGCTACAAACAAAACAATTAATTTTCACATTAAGATTATATTTTAATACAGATTAATAAACTTAATTTGGTAGATCATTAACATGCAGCCACTCTGACAAAGACTGTATAGCTCAAGTTATCTCGACACTACGTTATCTTTGTCAGAAATCGTATGGCAAACGAATATAGTAAAACTAGATAATATATCTCTCCTGAAGAGGAATGTGACACAGAGTAACTTCCATAACATGCTTATGTAGCAAGTAGAAAGTCTATACTCGTTTTGATACGAGATGAAGAAAGAATTGAAACGATAATGGAATCAAAGAAAACATTGAATAGCAATGAGGAAACAGCATTTCAGTTTTAATGCATCTGAAAATCAATCCAATTAAAAATTAGCTAATGAAAATTTATTTTATTGTAAGATACAAAATAATTTTCACAGTAAGATTATATTTCATTCAGATTAATAAACATAATTTGGTGGATAATTAGCATGCATCCACTCTGACAAAGACACGACATTTCAAGTTATCTCAACACTATATTAAGTTATCTTTGTAAGAAAGTTTATGGCAAACAAAGTCTCGGATATGATAAAATTAATGGAATGTCTAGAAAATAGATCTCTCCGGATAGGAAATGTGACATAGAGTAACTCCCATGACATGCTTATGCAGCAAGTAGAAAGGATACATTCGTTTTAATACGATAAGCAAGAAATAATTGAAACGATAGTGGAATCAAAGAAAACATTGAATAGTAATGAGAAAACAACATTTAAATTTTAGTGCATCTAAAAATTAATCCAAATAAAAATTAGCTAATAAAATTTAATTTTATTGTAAAATACAAAACAATATTCACAGTAAGATTATATTTCATTCAAATTAATAAACATAATTTGGTGAATAATTAGCATGCATCCACTGTGACAAAGACACGATATTTCAAGTTATCGCAACACTATATTAAGTTATCTTTGTAAGAAAGTTTATGGCAAACAAAGTGTCTGATATGATAAAATTAATGGAATGTCTAGAAAATAGATCTCTCCGGAAAGGAAATGTGACATAGAGTAACTTCCATGACATGCTTATGCAGCAAGTAAAAAAAATACATTCGTTTTGATACGATAAGCAAGAAATAATTGAAACGATAATGAAATCAAGGAAACATTGAATAGCAATCAGAAAACATCATTTCAATTTTAGTGCATCTAAAAATTAATCCAAATAAAAATTAGCTAATAAATTTTAATTTTATCGTCAGATACAAATCAATTTTCACGTTAAGATTATATTTTAATACAGATTAATAAACATAATTTGGTGGATATTAACATGCATCCACTTTCACAAAGAGATAATATTTCAAGTTATCTCAACACTATCTTAAGTTATCTTTGTCAGAAAGTTTAAGGCAAACAAAGTCTCTGATATGCTAAAAGTAATGGAATGTCTAGAAAATAGATCTCTCCTGAAGAGGAATGTGACATAGAGTAACTTCCATGGCATGCTTATGTAGGATGTAGAAAGGATACATTCGTTTTGGTACGAGAAGCAACAAAGAGTTGAAACGATAATGGAATAAAAGAAAACACTGAATAGCAATGAGAATACGGTATTTAAATTTTAGTGGATCTAAAAATTAATCCAAATAAAAATTAACTAATAAAATTTTATTTTATTGTAAGAAACAAATCAATTTTCACATTAAGATTATATTTTAATACAGATTAATAAACAAAATTTGGTAGATATTAACATGCATCCACTCTCACAAAGAGACGATATTTCAAGTTATCTCAACACTATCTTAAGTTATCTTTGTCAGAAAGTTTAAGGCAAACAAAGCCTCTGATATGCTAAAAGTAATGGAATGTCTAGAAAATAGATCTCTCCTGAAGAGGAATGTGACATAGAGTAATTTCCAGGGCATGCTTATGTAGCAGGTAGAAAGGATACATTCGTTTTGATACGATAACCAAGAAAGAATTGAAACGATACTGGAATCAAAGAAAACATTAAAAGCAATGAGAAAACAGCATTTCAATTTTAGTTCATCTAAAAATTAATCCAGATGAAAATTAGCTAATAAAATTTTATTTTATTGCAAGAAACAAAACAATTAATTTTCCCATTAAGATTATATTTTAATACCGATTAATAAACTTAATTTGGTAGATCATTAACATACATCCATTCTGACAAAGACATGCTAGTTCATGTTATCACGAAACTATGTTATCTTTGTCAGAAATTTTATGGCAAACAAATCGTCTAATATGAAAAAATTAACAGAATGTCTAGGAAATGGATCTCCTCAGGGAGAAAGACAAAGATAAAATTACGTGACACTCTCATATTGTAAATTAGATAGGATGCATTCTTTTTGATACAAGAAACATCAAAGAATTTAAATGATAACGCATGAAGGAAAAAGTTGATGAGCACTTAGGAAAATACATTTATTGTAGTGTATGAAATTTTAATTTAAATAAAAAATAAGTAAAATTAATTTTTATTGTAAGAAATAAAAACAATAACTTTGACTTTAGGTTTCTACTTTTATACAGATTAATAACCTTAATTTAGTGGATCATTAACCCCTTCGCCTTTACAGAATTTTTAATCTTTTAACACCGGTTTTTCAAAAAGGAAATTTTCGCCTATTTGAATCGCAAAAATGCTATGATTAAATAAGGCAAAGCTTACAATAAAAAATAACTGGTGGGAATAATCGAGGATTCTGAGCATCTTATGCGTCACGTATACGTGTCGCTCGTCCCCAAGGGGTTAACATGCATTCACTGTGACAAAGAAACAATACTTCAAGTTACCTCAATACTATGCTAAGTTATCTTTGTCAGGAAATTTCTGACACACAAAGCCTCTGATATGATACAATTAATGGAATGTCTAGAAAATGGCTCTCTTTAGAGAGAAAATGTGACACAGATAAATTTTCCTAACACTCTTATATAGCAAGTAGAAAGGACACATTCGTTTTGATACAAGAAACAACAAAGCATTTAAATGATAATGCATGAAGGAAAAGGCTGATGTGCAGGAAATACATTTAATTTAGTGTATGAAATTTTAATTCAAACGAAAATGAACTAAAATTAGTTTTCATTGTGAAACATAAAAACATTAATTTTGAGATTAAGATTCTGTTTTTATATAGATTAATAACCTAAATTTGGTGGATCAGTGACATGCATCCATTGTAATAAAAATAGAATGCTTGAGATTATTATCTCAACACTATATTGCATTAGCATTTTCGGGAAGTTTGTGGCAAACAAAACTTTTGATATGAAAAAATTAATGGAATGTCTAGAAAATGAATCTCCCCAGAGAGAAAATGTGACATAGATAAGATTACGTGACACTCTTATATAGCAAGTAGAAAGTATACATTCGTTTTGATACAAGAAACAACAAATAACTTACATGAAAATGAGGGAAAGAAAATGTTGAATTGAAATTGAAAAAAAAAACGCATTTATTTTAGTGTATAAAATTTTATTTGAAATAAAAATTAACTAAAATAAGTTTTTATTTTGGGAAATAAAAACATTAATTTTCACATTTGGTTTCTGTTTTCATACAGATTAATAAACTTAATTTGGTGTATCAGTGGCATGCATCCACTGTGACAAAACTACAATACCTCAAGGTATCTCAACACTGTAGCCATCATTTTCAGGAAGTTTAAAACAAACAAAGCCTCTGATGTATAACATTAATGGAATGTCTAGATAATGGATCTCTGTAGAAAAAGAATGCGACATGGATAACTTTCCGTGACACTCTTGTGAAAAAAATAGAAAGGATACGTTCGTTCTGACAAGAAACAACAAATAATTTAAGTGATATTGACAAGGAGAATATGTTAATAAGGACTGAGGCTGATGCATTTATTTTTGTGCATAAAAATGTAATTGAAATATTAATTAACAAACACTTAAATTTATTGTAAAATATAATACAATTAATTTTGACACTGGTACTCTATTTTTTATATAGATTATTAAAATAAATTCTGTGGATCAATAATATGCATACACTCTGACAAAGATATAATAAAGCAAGTTATCTCAACACTACACGAAAGGATGTTTATGGCAAACGAAGCTTGTGATATGATAAAGATCATAAATTATCTAGAAAACGGGTCTATTTAACGAGAAAATATGACATAGATAAACTTCCATAACTTTCTTAGGTAAAAATTAAAAAGTATAGATTCGTTTTGATACAAAAAGCAACAAAGAATTTAAACGATATTGTAATAAAAAATATTGCCAACAGTAATTTAACCAATATCACTCATTTTAACACAAAAGAAAATTTTGACTTGTCACTGTTAAAACCTAAATACGACACCACAACTATTTTAAAAAGATAAAGCAGTATTGGGTACCTAAACAACATTTCAAAATTTCGCATTGATTGACTAGTTTTTATGAAAGTTACAGCCGAGAAAATAAAAATAAAAAAGACAAAAATACCAGACAAGCAGACAAATATATCACTTTTGAATCCTACGGAAATTTATAATCGGACCCCTACCACCAAAATGATTCCTTTGCAGAAATGATATCGAAATCGAAGTATTCATTCAAAAGTTGCACGTGGATATACATTAAAAGATACAAATAAATAGTATAACTTATTTGTTGTAAGTCGATTATGGAGTATTACAGTTTTACGCTCCGAAATTTTAGGCTTTTTAGGAAATCTATGTTATAAAGAAAATAATGTCCGTGAGTAAACTGATGTCATTGTGACAATGGCAACACCTAACCAATAAATTAGCTTTTACGTCATTTTTTTAAGTTTTAAACATCGCACAATTTCAATTTTTATACCTAACATGTCAGCGACCTTCCTCCGCAATTTGCCGCATCCACTTGCACTGCGACAGAATAGTCCCCAAATCAAAGAAAAAAGTACCACCTTCTGTCGCGTAGGTGTGGGTCAAACATAACTCCACATAGATGGTAAGTGGGGACTTGATGAGCATGACTATAAATATCTAGGTGAGATACTCTCCAATCCGCCAAATTAATGTAACACCTCACTATATATCTCCACTCCACAACCGCAGTCACAAAGTCGAACCTATCAGTGCAAAATAACAGAGTGGCAATCTAATTCAGAAGCTACATACGCATTTTCCGAAACTTAAAGAGACAGAATAGATTTATCATTTTCGCACTAATGTTTAAACTAGAATGCCCTTGTAAAAGAATAGCTAGACACTATGCTACAAACTCATTATAGACTTGACCTGGTATAGTGTAACAAAGTAATTAGTTTTCTTACTCCAAAAGCTAATTAAATACGTAGCCATTTTAAAAGATATGCATTTTCAGTGCAATGGCATCGATTCAAAGTAAAATGTAAGATTTCAAGCACAAATTTCGTTAGTTAAGTTATACAGAACAGCGATATATCAATATTTCGGAAAAATCCTACGTATTTCTCTAGAAATATATGCGACGATTAATTTTCAAAAAAAAATCACGTCGATTGATAAAAAACTGACGGAGGTAAAATATCCGCTAATTCTTAAAATTCTATACTAAAAAAAATAAGCTTAATGTTCTTGTTACATATTGTTAATTCGTTATGCCACGCTCTACTGTAGCTTCAAAATTGCCCTTTCATTTCTGATATCGATTTCTAACTAATAAAAATTTATTTTCATATGTATAAAAACTTAAAAATTTTAAGCAATAATAATAATAATAATAATAATAATAATAATAATAATTTTAAACCGGTCAAAGTGGTGTTCCCCCTTAATGATAATGTAATAGATAGATAACAGTAACACATATTTTATGACTATCATTTAATAAAAATATATGCAAGTCTGAGTCGATATTGTGACTCATTCATTTACGTTTATTCTCAATTTGAATTGCTGTAGTATTCCTGTTTATTGCTTTTCGATAAAAGGATATTTTCTATGACAGTAATCACTTTTAGAATAGAAAATGAATTTACTTTTTAATAATGTATACATCTGGCAATATTTTTCTATAAAACATTTCAGTTTCGAATAAATAGCATCATTAGAAATCCATTAGAAAGCAATCTTAATAAAAAAAAATAACAGCTTTCATTTTGAAAAATGAAATCTAACATTCCTGATTCAATTTATGAATCAATTGTTATAAATGATACAGAGTAATACTTACAAAAAGTAACTTTTTAGACGGATCCAAAATTATCCAGACAATTCTCCTGCAATGTACTATGACTGAATCTAAATAACACCAAGTAGTCTAAAAGATAACAAATACTTTAAGTGCCAAAAATCTAGGAAAAAAAAATTAGCTGAAAGTCTAAACACTAAGATGGATAACGGAAAGAAAATACGTTCATTAAGAATGGAATTTGTGTTTGCAAAATTTATTTTAACAAATATACGTACTAGTCTTCTTTCATAAGGTAAGGCAATTTAGAATAAATAGCTTCATAAAAAAGCCATTAAAAAGTGATTTTAACAATAATGCAACTGAATGGGCATTGTTTTCATGTACAAAATAGAATATTTAAAATTTCGATATACTTTTCTGTTGAAGAAATTGTCTGATATGAGATAGAATAAAACTATTCTATATTTAAAACATTTTATTATTCAGGCAAAAGTAAAACTATTCCAATAATTCTGACAAAATCGAAATTCACATAATCTAAATAAAACAAAGTTATACATAGGGTCAATCAGGGCTATTTTGAACCAAAATTCTAAACTTTCATAGTCACTTTCAATCTGTTAATTCCAGACACCCCCGCACCCCTAAAAAATTTTTAATATGTGTTTTTGTTTCCTTTATCTGTTTACAGAGAAAAATACTGTATGTCATTAAAAAAAATGCAAAAAAATAAATAAAACCTTGCTTCATATTAACCCTATACCATGGGGTTAATATGAGACGGCTATGGGACTTAAGTGAGACAGGATTATTTTAAAATGGTTGTAAATATTTAGAAAATGAGATGTCTGTAACAAAGGTCTCTCAGATCCTATAGTTTAGCTGTATTATTCAAAAAGGTTTCATCTTTCATTTTGTCTGAATTTCGGAACATATATCATGCGTTCACCAGAATACTGTTAAAAACCAACTACAATAAACCCCTTCCTTAATTTATTAAATGGTAATTTAGAGTAAAAACCTAAGAAGAAAATTATCTGAAAAACTTAATATAGATTTTTATGAGTTTTCAGAAGTAAATTTGCAATGGCATAGCACAGTTTATTAAAGAGAAAAATCGAAAATGTAGTCTATGATATTGACTGATTGAGTTGATTCTTTGTGCATCAATATTATACAGCCAGGAAAAATACAAATATTGTACCTGATTTTTAATGTGGTTTCAGGTAATTACAGGACAGTAACAGTATCCTTAATGTCCCCTGAAAAGATTTACTTTTCTTTATACACAAAATCCGGCTTTACATCGATTGTTAGAACACCTCAAACCTTGGAATATTACTTGTATTTCGTCTTCATCTACTTCTATCATGAGGGAAATGCATTTATAGTGAGTAGATTTGTGTAATTACACGTCTAACCTCAGCTAAAACAAAAGTTCTTTTTTTTTTAATATTATGTTTAAATATTGGTTTGTCATAGACAAATAGATCAATTTCTCCCCATGTGACATTTGCAATGAAGTCTGTCAATGATTCTTCATTGCTGCTGTCTCTGCTATTATCTTTGACCAATATGTCAATCAACTTCGTTTTCTTCTTTTTATTGGATTAGATTTTTGTATTTTTACAACTCCTTTATTTTCTGTTTCGTACACCGGTATCTCACCTGCTATTCGGATAATATTTCTGTGCCTATTCCATCCTATTAATCTTAAATGTATCCTGTATGGTTTTTAATACTTGTATCTTCTTTCCTTTTTATAGTATTATAATTTGATTAATCTTTCTTCCGATATTTTTTGGTTTTACGTCACTTTTTTGCTAAATAACGTAATGATTTGATGGATTTATAACCATCTCAGATATCATTAACTGATTTCAAAACAGGAAGCAATTCAAGGACACAAACATTTGAACACGTAAATAAATACAATAATTGAAAATATTAAGTCAAAATTTTAAATATAATTCTCCATTACAAAAATGATCAAGTCTCAAGTGTGGACTCAATATAAATAATATAATTCATTTAAACAACACTTTTCTGTTTTTAACACTGTAGCTCCGTAATAAATGGATTACCGCAGTTACAAATGTGCACCAACCCGAGGTATGAGGAATACTGCTGCTGAAAAAAGATAAAGGTAAGAAATTACCTATATTATTATATTAATTGTGTTTTCATGGCCAGAATGATATATATTTACTAGGGGACCTACCCCCTGCGAGCGACGCTCGCCAACCCCCACTCAGACTTCGAGGCCTCTAAAAACATGACATCGTGCTTTATTTTTAAAATATTGGTAAATCTGTAATTGGGTTGCCATGCTTTTAACGTTTTAATGGGGCATTTTTTGATTATCATGGCCTCATACACGGCTGTTGCGACAACTGAGGACTGTTTCCGGGATTGATAAGTAAAATCAATTACAACTTGAAAACCAGCTTGTATAAAATGGTTAGGTTTAAATTGTGGCTACCTCTCGGACTTTTATAACAACGATCTGTATTCGATTCTTCCTTTGTGTTTAAGGATGAGAAAAATTCCATCTGCTTGTGAATAACATTAAGAACCACGTTGACATTTTCAGTAACAGGTTTTAATTTTCTCTCTATTTTAGTGCACCATCATGCATATTTTCATGTTATTTTAAATATGTAAATTATTTATTTTAATTAATATGTATATACGAATTTTCTAATAATTATTTATCTTACAAAATTAATTAAATATTTTGTGCATGCATGCCTGCATTTATTCGGCATCAATTGATGAGATATTTAAACAAATTTGCCATCCGAGATAATTTTACATAATGCTATGTCACTTGAATATTGTCCATAAGA
Organism: Maratus michaelseni; assembly: GCA_963931845.1. Taxonomy (NCBI): domain Eukaryota; kingdom Metazoa; phylum Arthropoda; class Arachnida; order Araneae; family Salticidae; genus Maratus; species Maratus michaelseni. The sequence goes on along the minus strand of OZ007597.1, from coordinate 91,361,482 downwards.
AAATCGGGTACTTTTCCAGTATAGGATCCTTTGCTTTTAGGTTTGGCGTAATTCGAGCTTCAAAAAGGGATAGATTCGTTAATATACATAGATTTGTTGCCAAAAGTTATGAAAACAAACCCAATGAACTTTTGGTGCTTTTCTATCATAGGGATCTTGAAGCTTTTTTAAAAAGTTTGGCGGAAAAAACCAAGCAGGATATTTTATTCTCCTTCCGTTCAGTTGGGCAATTATTATTTTATATATTCGTTTCAAATATCCGAATTAGTGATTTTATAAATTCGTTTAATTAAATTTTACAATAAAATAACAAAATGATATCAAAAAATAATAATTACTATTAATTCCTTTTCCCCCCTTTCTTTTGCGTTTCATAAATGACGTCATTTGGACGAATTTATTCAAAATATTTCCAGTTTATAAATTAAATTAAATGCTGACAGACAATTGAATCCTGACGATAGAAATGTGATTTTATTTTCAAATTTTCCTTAAAAACATAATTTAATCTCAATCTTGTCTTCATTATCGATTGAAATAAAAGATAAATTCAATTTCAATTTGAAAATGATGAATAAAAAGAAATCAATAATCCCTATCGGGATCCTTTTCAATTTTTTTCCCTTTTTTGTCACAAAAAACTGAGTAATTAGTTGCCATCATTACAGAAATGTCATTAAAATTAGAAAAAAATTAATATCTCGAAAACTAATTCCAATTTCAAAATTCTATTACCAGTTTTGACATCCGCGGATTTTTATGGACAATTGGTATTAATTTCACCATCAAGCGTTTAATATTTTATTAAAAATAGTCCTGAAACATAATCAGTCGTTTAATCAGTCGTTTCATAAAATCGTTTCATAAATTCGTTTCATAAAATCGTTTCACAAATTCGTTTCATTAGGATTTTATATATATAGGGTAGATTTATCTAAGTATTAGCGCGCGTAACCTACAGCGCAGAGCAGAGGCGGCTTTTTTGCCAACATTCGATTATGAGACTGAGAAAGTCTCATATTTTAGTAGATCCTAATAATATTATAAATCCTATTGTGTGCAAATGTTAGGCTGAAGCCAGCGTCAAAATGGAGCATTTAATGATCCTGTATCTTTGCATATAGATCGATTATAACCCTCGAGTGAACATAGGCTAGGTTTTGTTTATTTTATTCAAATATTTTTCTTAATAATTCAAAATTTCATTATTTTCATAGAGAATAAATGGACATTTTTTCGTATAATATTTTTAAATGGTTAAATTTAATTTACCGTTGCTAATACTTTATCGTTGCCAAAAACTAAATCAAAACCCGAAATAATAATTTTTACTCAACAATTTAGTTTCAATTAAAAAATTTTCACGTGAAAAATGAAAATGAAATAAAAAAATTAAAGAATTAAAAAGAAGATTAAGTAATATTATTACAAATAAAACGTTATTTTTTTAGTTTTTGATAATAATACAATGTTTCAATATGCGTAACCATATACCAAACAGGCGAATATGATGTCATACATAAAAAATAAAGCGGATATGTTTGATGGTGAAATAAAATGATCTTGGGTTTTTTTTCTTTACTTTTCTTCTTTCTTTTTCTTTTGTATGGTAACAGTACTTGGCGTTTTACCGTCTGCGCACGGCTAATATAACTATATCGTATTTTTTATTTAAATTTTTAAAAAGTATAAAGAAGTTTGAAAAGAAAATGGTTAGCAAATGTCAATAATATGCTCCGGAAAATTATCCATGTCGAAAATGATGTCATGGATAGCCTGAAATAGTTATTTTTATTCTTAAAACTAAAAGAAATAACTCGATTACCTAAAAAAAAAGACGAATGTTAATAGTTCCATTTTTGTTGATAAAACCTAAAGATTTAATATTATTTCGTTAAAGTAACATAATTGCCCTGTACCAGTATTGAAATTAATTGCCTGGAAAAGAAAATTAACAAGAATTATGTCATTAAAAAGGGATTTCTCTGGGGAAACAGACGCCATATTTGAAATAAAACGGGAATTTTCAAATATGTTTTAAAATGAGTGGGAATCAATTCCTTACATTAATAATACAAAGATCAGTAAGTATAGAAAGTAGATGCGTTTCACGCTATATTTATAACGGAAAATTTAAATGTTTTTTTTTATCTATACTGATTATTAAGAATGAGTATCCGTTATATACGGATGAGAGTTTTCTGCAAAAAATCACATCGTAATTTTAAGAAAAGCAAAAGGAACACGAATCCATTATATTAAAATCTAACCGTGTGTTCGTATTTCGCAACTACTCTTAGACTATCGAACGCAAAGTGATTTACTTAATACCGATTATCAGTGATCCGAAGATGTCACACAAACTCTCAGAATTTAAAAAACTAAATTAGATGCCAAGTTTTTTTTTTTAACGAAGTTTCTCTAAAAACAGAAAGTAAATTACTCCACATTTGTGTATAAAAAAGGAGAAATAAAACAGATCAGTATATTTTTTACACCATTTTCTCATTAAAACTGAAAAACAGAATTTATTTTCACTTTGAATAGATGGTGAAAACAAAATCTGGATTTCAGTAAATTATCCGAAAAACAAAAACATATTTTCACATATTCAAATTTCATGAATCAATTTATTCTGGAGAACAAAAATTATCAGTCAAGATACTGTCATTTAGAAAACAAGATTTGTTTCAGCAGCTATACATTAAACCAAGGAGGCAGAATTGAATTTAAAGAAAAAGTATATACTTTTTCCAATTAATGTTTTTTTTTAAGGATGGATGTTAAAACGTTTCGCAAAGGCGTTAAAAGTAAAATTGTTTATCAGGTAAAATTGACATTTGTTTTTACCCAATTCTTCTATTTACAGGATTTTATTTGGCCCTCCTTTTTGCATTGGTTGAAATTTTATTATCGCGATTATTTGGCACAAAATTTCACTTTTTTAAGACTGAGTTATGTCAAGGTCCCTATAACAAAAAATACCGTATTGTCTCCTATGAGATGTGATAAATAGTTAGTTAATTATTAACGTTTTTAATTATCGGGAGTGAAATATTTTGCTTAATTAATGTATTTATTTTTCTTTTAATGTTGCGTGAACGAAGTCACGGGTAACAGCTAGTAATATTATAAATCTGATTGTGTGCAAATGTTAGGCTGAAGCCAGCGTCAAAATGAAGCATTTAATTATCCCGTATATTTGCATATAAGTAAATTATAACCCTCATATGAACATAGGCTGGTTTTTGTTTATTTTATTTCAATATTTTTCTTAATAATTCAAAATTTCATTATTTTCATAGAGAATAAATGGACATTTTTTTGTATATTTTAAAATGGTTGGTTGGTGTGGTTGGTTTGGCCCAAAGGGCCCGGTTTTGCAGCTTTTTTTAAAATGGTTAAATTTATTTTACCGTTGCTAATACTTTATCGTTGCCAATATGAATTAAAACCCCTGAGTAATAATTTTTAATCAACAATTTATTTTCACGTGAAAAATGAAAAGGAAATGAATTATTTAAGAATTAAACAGAATATGAAATGATGTCATATTAGAAATAAAACGTGCGTTTTCAAATATTTGATAATAATACAAAGTGCATAAATACGAGTAAGTATGGAAAGCAAGCTAATATGATGTCATATATAGAAAAATAAAACAGATTTGTTTTGATGTTAAAATAAAATGATCTTGGGTTATCAAATTATTTGTGATTAATTTCTCTTTTTTTTTTTTTTTTTTTTTTCGTTTTCACATGAAAGGAATTATTTTAAATGTACGTAATATATGTATTTTAAATGTATGTGTTGTAAATTAAAGTTCTGTGTTTTAAATGAAATGAGTGAAAGATTTATATTTTTGATGAATTCAATACAAATGATGGGATAGGTTGGTGATTTATCGTCTGCACACGGCTAACATAAAGTTACCATATTTTTAATTTAAATTTTAAAAAGTAAAAAATAAATATTGGATGGCAAATGTCAATGATATGCATCGCAAAATTATCCGTATCGAAAATCAGAAAATCTTAATAAAAATAACTATAATTTTTAAAAGAAAGTTGCTTTTCTCATAAAAGCTAAAGATTTAATATGATTATGTTGAAGTAACAGCATTTTTCCTCTATCATTTTCCCACAATCGAAACACATTTGTAAATCGTCGTTTCTAACCGGAATTTAATATTACATTTCTTTTAGTTTCAAAATAGGAAAAACTTTGTTGTCGTTTTTAAATATAGCTTTTTTAAAAGTTGTTTCATTATAGATTTTTGTAAAGTCTTGTAGGATAAGAAAAATTGCATAGATTTTAAAGCAATGTTTAAGTAAAATTACAATATTTTTTAAACTTAAAAAACAACAATGTTATCGAAAAGAAAATCGATTTTACCAACAAATTCGCGTAATGCAAAAGCAAAGAAGAAATCAAAAAGTAATGAATCTTTTCTTCCAGCTGAATTTTGTAAACTTGAACAAGCCGATCGTGCCAATTCATAACTTTATAAACGTGAAAGCGCGTTCTATATAGTAGATTTTTTTTTTACATATAGGTAGAAAATTTCCGAGAATAGGAAGGTTAGGGGTCTAAAATTAGGTCCATAGTCAATTTGCCTTTTTTTTTTATCAAGTTAAATTTGGCGCAAAATTAAATACATTGTTGTAACCAGATTTGTTTTTTGTGTGGTAAACACTTAATGGTATTTTAGATGATCATTTCCCCGCTCACCTTTGATGTCAACTATGACTGTAAAACATATTAAAAAATATTAGCCGATAATTTTCTAATTTTCTTATTTCTTCATGATGTAAATAGACATCCTGTTTCATACTTTAAACCTGAATCGGCCATGCCATTGTCGTTCAATTTTTATTCCTAATCCTAACCCTAATCGTATCCTATTCTAATCCTGATAATAAATTTAAAGAATATTCTTTGACACGAATATGTAAATTAAATCAATATCTATAAATGGAATGAATGGAAAATAGAATAAATAGAAATGGCAAAATAAAATAACAAGAAAGTACATTTATTCGACACCTAACCCTAGAGAAAGCGTAAAAAAATTCAAGCGCATGAAATAAATTAAAATAATCTTATATATACTAACAAAAATATGTAAATTTAGATCATCAGATTTGTGTCGTCGGTATTTATTTGCTTATAGTGGTCTTGACGCGATAGAGAAAATATCGAGGTTAAATTGGGCAGAATTTAAAGTACTTTCCAGCAACCTTTATTTACATTTTAGAATCGCATCAGATTGTTATATCTTTGTGAAATAGCTATCAATGTATAAAATCCACAAGCAGTTTGTCCACTATTTACACCACTTAGCGTGAAGCACTTAATTTAATATATACATAAACAAGATAATGTAGTAAGAAATATATAACATATGTCTATGCAAATAAACAATATAATAATGCCCATTTAGCAATGCACACATGCACAAATTGTACACCAAATACCATCTAAAATGCACTGTTGTATAGAAGAATTCTGCCACTGTTGTTTTTCGTTTTACGAAGAGGAATTCCTCGATTTTCACGATTTTACTTGGTCCTCCCTTTTTCATTAGTTGCAGTTTCATTTTCGCGATTGTATATATTATTTGGCTTGAAATTTTCCCTTTTTAAAACTGGGTTATGTCAAGGCCCCTATAGCAAAGAAATACCGTATCGTATGGTCTCCTATAAAATGTGATAAAGCTTTGATTTATTATATATGTTGTTAATTATCAAGTGAAATGTTTTGCTAAATTAATGCATTTATTCTTTTTTTAATGTTACGTGAACGAAGTCACGGGTAACAGCTAGTAAATAATATTTGTGAAAAAAAAAAAACTACTGGCCATACATGTGTGCACATTAAAATGAAATTGAAAATTATTGAAAATATAGTTAGTTATTTGATGATGAAATAAATATTGTGCATTTTCTCGTTGATATATATGAAATGTTAAACAATTGAAGAAAACTAGATATATATAAGAAGTTTTATATAAAATAATAAAAGAGCAATTCCTCTTTAACAACAAAACTTAAATAACTAGTAAAATGGCCGCATCACGTGAGATACAGCTTGTAGAAAAACTTAACGCAAGTAACTACAGTAATTGGAAATTTAAAACTGAAATGTTACTGATTAGAGAAGACTTATTCAACGTAATAACCGAAGATAGGCCCACGCCAGTCACAACTGACTGGGAAAAGAAAGACAGGAAGGCAAGAGCCATAATTAACCTATCAATTGACGATTCTCAAATCGTCCATGTTAAGGGGCTTAACACAGCTAGAGACACTTGAACGCACTTAAAACCATACACGAATGGGCGAACCTCTCTAGTAAATTATTTTTGTTAAGAAAGCTCTATGGAGCCAAGCGCCAAGAAAACGGGAACTTAATCAAACACATAACATACATTCTAGAATTAATTGACAAACTTTCAGCGATCGGGGAAACAATTAGCGACTCCCATCTTTCAGCTTTATTGCTGTGTTCGCTACCCCCTAGTTATAATATGTTAATTACTGCCCTTGAATCGCGAAATGAGGACGAGCTCACACCACAATTCATTAGAAGTAAATTAACAGATGAGTACAACAGAAGGGTTGAAAACACAGACCAGGGTGAAAATTCATCAAAAGCGTTTAAAACGCAGAAAAGATTTCCTAATGATAACTTTAAAAAGATAAACAGTGCACGTATTGCAAATTGAAAAATCACACGTACAGAGAATGTTGGCATTTGAAAAATCGAAACAATCACCCAAATACACAAAAACAACAAACATACAAAAATAAATATTACTCATCATCGATGTGTTATCAACAATCGGATAACCAGATAGGAAACACTGACCGCGAATCAGTAAACACGAGAAATTATAGAACGGAAACAAAACCAGATAAAGGCAGCGACGCAGCCTTTCTAATAGACAAAGCAGGAAAACAAACCTGGATTATTGATTCTGGTTCATCTTCACATATCCTAAACAATAAAAATGAGTTTACTAAGTTAAATGACACAGAAAAAACAGCCGTCATAATTGCCAACGGAAAAACTCTAAACTCGTTAGGTACCGGAGAAACTACATTCACGACAAAAACATCCGATGGAGGCATAAATAAAATTACGTTAAAAGAAGTGTTATATGTACCGGAGCTAGAATCTAATTTAATTTCAGTTAGTAAAGCCACAAAGAATGGATATAAATTATTATTTGATAAAGATAAATGCACGCTGTCACGAAATGGGAAAATCTATTTGGAGGCAAAAATGAAAAATAACCTATACGAAGTTGAATTATTAGAAAATGCAGATAGGAATATAGTAAATATGGCACATGAATGCAAAAGTAAAGACTGCCTGGAACTTTGGCACAAACGCCTAGGGCATAGAAATTATAATTCCATAAAGGAAATGGTTAAAGACGACTTAGCCTACGGCATAAAATTAAATAATTGCAATCATGGAACAACATGCGAAACATGCATACAAACAAAAACAAGCGATGCTCCCTATCCCAAAACAGTGTATAGAAACAAAACAGGTAGAGTACTCGATCTAGTGCACACGGACGTATGCACAGCGATAGGAACCCCCACAATAGTAATTACAAAACAATGTTTGTAACTTTCATTGACGACTACTCTAGATTTACTGTAATATACTTATTAAAACATAAAGATGAAGTACAGGATAAACTAATCGACTATATAGCTATGGTTCGAAACCAGTTCGGGATATATCCGAAAGCAATAAGATCCGATAACGGGGGAGTGTACATAAATAGAGGGATAGAGGATTACTTAAGAAAAAGGGGCATTAAACATCAATTAACAGTGCCGTATTGTCCGAGCCAAAATGGCATTGCAGAAAGGAAAAATAGGTCGCTATTAGACATGACTAGAAGCCTACTGAGAGAAGCAGATCTGCCACAAAGATTTTGGGGAGAAGCAATTAACACCGCGAATCATTTACAAAATCGCTTACCAACAAGATCGACAAATAAAACCCCATTTGAGCTATGGTTTAATCGCAAACCGAGTTTACACTATTTGCGAACATTCGGGTTCAAAGCTTACGTATATGTAAATAAACAACATCGAGGAAAATTGGACGACAGGGCTCAGGAAGGGATTTTTGTAGGATACGATAACAACTCAAAGGGATATCACATATACACAAAACAAAATAAAATTGTAATTGGCAGAATAGCGAAATTCATGGAAAATAGTAAAATTAACCTAAAAGAAAGCAAAGAGACAGAAAACTCATATGACGACAAAAATTACATTGAAACAGAGCTAAACAACACAACCGAAGAACCAACCGCGTCCAAACAACCAACCAATGAACCAAGAAGATCCGAAAGAATGAACAGGGGGTACCACCAGACAGATATGTCTGTTATGTAAAAAATAATGATACAATAGAACCTAGTAGTTGGAATGAAATACTGGAAATAAATAATCCCAGAGAAAAAGAAAATTGGCTTAAAGCCACACAAGCGGAAATAAATTCGTTGCGAAAACACAACACATGGGAATTAGTGGATCCTCCACCTAACAAAAAGGTTATAGGTTGCAAATGGACATTCAAAAAGAAATTAGACAGTCACGGAAACACTCAAAAGTACAAAGCACGTTTGGTAGCCAAAGGGTTTAGCCAAAAATACGGGGAAAACTATGACGAGACTTTCGCCCCAGTAGTGTCACAAACAACAGTGCGAACATTTTTGGCAGCAGCCGCATATAAGAAGTTGAACGTGAGACACATTGATATAGATACAGCTTTTCTATACAGTGAGTTAGAAGATGAAGTCTATATGAAACAACCGGAGGGTTACATTGAGAAAAATAAAGAAAACAAAGTCTGCAAATTAAAAAAATCCATTTATGGACTTAAGCAGGCAGCGAGAACTTGGAATAAAAGAATAGAACAATCTTTAAAAAAATTGAATTTCCAACAAAGCACAGCGGACTCATGTCTATACACACGAAAAGAAAACAACATCACAACGTATATAATAGTTTACGTAGATGATATTTTAATAGGCGGTGAAAACGAATCAATTGAAAAAATAATAAAAGCTTTAAAGCAAGAATATGAATTAAAAGACCTTGGGGAAGTATCCCACTATTTAGGCATGGAAATAAGAAAAACACAAAATGGATACAAATTAAATCAAAGGTTAAAAATAGAAAAACTCGCAAGAAAATTCAATTTAGAAAACGCAAAACCAATAAGCACTCCCATGGATGCCGGTTTTCACAAATTAGAGGACGACGAAAATTTAATGCCTAACAACACAAGATTCAGACAAGCGATAGGATCATTGTTATATATAGGAACCACTACACGTCCAGATATATCAGCCGCCGTTAACATCCTCAGCAGAAGATGTGAAACTCCACGTTTTAAAGATTGGAACGCTGCGAAACGCATAATTAGTTATCTAAACATCACAAGAAACCTGAACATCACATTGAATACAAATCAAGAACCACAACTCATCGGTTTTTCTGACGCTGATTGGGCAGGAGACACAAAAACCAGAAGATCGACTACTGGAAACCTTTTCATGCTGGGAAATAGTCCGATACAATGGTACTCGAAAAGGCAAAATTGCATTGCCTACTCATCGGCAGAAGCTGAATTCGTTGCTGCAGCTAGTGCAGGACAGGAAATTTCATGGCTAATAAAACTATTAGCAGACCTGGACTTACAACAAAATTTACCAGTAAAACTGTACGAAGACAACCAGAGCTGCATCAAGATGGTGGAGAACGAAAAATTCTCAAAGCGAACCAAACACATAGACGTTCGCTATCACGCGATAAAAGATATGAAAGAAGACGGTATACTAGACCTTCGTTACTGCCCAACACAAGACATGACAGCAGACGCCCTGACCAAGCCACTGGGCAAACCACAGTTTGTGAAACATCGAGATTCGATGCAACTATTACATGATGCATTTGAGATGGTTAAGGAAGGGTGATGGATTTATAACCATCTCAGATATCATTAACTGATTTCAAAACAGGAAGCAGTTCAAGGACACAAACATTTGAACAAGTAAATAAATACATTAAGTGATAATAAATCATTCTATAATGAACAAACTTTTCTATTTTAGCCAAATCATCCTACTCAAGATAAACAATGATATTAATATGTGAAATATGTTCGCGAAATTAGTTTTAATATCAACACACGCATGTTGCGTCTGTCTGACGTCATCAAAATAACTCTGACTCAAGGACTCTTTTTATTATTAAGTTAGTTGCCCTTTTTATCTCAATAGAGAAAGATGTAATAATTTTAATCTGTTGCTGCAAAAGGCAGCTGTATGTAAAATGTTAATTGAAAATATTAAGTCAAAATTTTAAATATAATTCTCCATTACAAAAATGATCAAGTCTCAAGTGTGGACTCAATATAAATAATATAATTCATTTAAACAACACTTTTCTGTTTTTAACACTGTAGCTCCGTAATAAATGGATTACCGCAGTTACAAATGTGCACCAACCCGAGGTATGAGGAATACTGCTGCTGAAGAAAGATAAAGGTAAGAAATTACCTATATTATTATATTAATTGTGTTTTCATGGCCAGAATGATATATATTTATTTATCTAAGTATCAGCGCGCGTAACCTACAGCGCAGAGCAGAGGCGGCTTTTTTGCCAACATGATTTACCATTAAATAGCCATTTTTGACTTCAGCTAAAATACTTTGTGTATGAATGCTCCTATTTCCATTTGGTTTGTAACTACGCACTATTTTCAATGTTAAAAAATACAAAAGCTTTAATTTTTAACACTGTTTTTAGCTTGAGGTGTAAAACTAAGTAGTAAAATCAACTAGCTAGCATTCCATATCACTCGATTAAAAATCTGCAACATAGAAAAATATACTGTTTGGCTTAGGAAAAAAAATGATAACAATATATAAAACAAATGATCTATGAAAACAAAAAGACAATCAAATATTGGTACATTCTGTTTTTATTTGTGGTGGATGTTTCAAGCTAGATGATAGAGTAGTATTACTACAGTCCCAAGTACCGTCTCATATTAACCTTTACACTGTCTCATATAAGCCCCATACACTGTCTCACATTAGCCCCATTTGTTTGATCGTTTATAACTCAGGCTACATTAAACATATTCTAAATTATAAAGGGTAAACAGACTCACCACTTTTTTACTGAATAAAGGCCTATTAGAATAGTTTACCTAAATTTTTATTTTAGTGTTGCACGTCAAAAGATTTGAAGTCTGACAGAAAAGTTTTTTTTTATCAAAAAGTAAGGGTATGAAATGTACATTTTTCTTTATTTTTCTTTTTAAATTTTGAGTGAATTCATAATGGATATATATATATATTGCTTACAAAATAAAAAGAAATACAGTTTTTTTCCTGTAAAAACTGGTACCTTTTTGGTGTCTCACATTAGCCCCAATTTTTGAGATGCCTCCTATTTGCCCCTATTGACCCTACTATATAGAATAACAATTGTGTCCTCAATTTCTTATTATTAATACACTGTACAAAAATTGCTTCAGTAAAATTACTGCAGCAGAGGACCCAGTAAAATTACTGCAGCAGAGGTCCCCAGCAAAGGCCAGTAAAAATTGAATTTGACCTTACAAAACGGATTTCTCCTGTAAAAGCATGGCAGTATTAGAAAATTATTCTTTCATGGCGTACATTTATGTTACTTCACTGTTTATCTTGAAAAATTTCCCGTAAAATTGCTGCAGCAATTCATTCTAAAATACTCGTGAATTTACTTATATTTTTACACTATAAAGTAAGCTTAATTGAAATGGAATGGAATGATTGAATGGAATTGAAATGGAATTAACCTTCGAATTGAAATGGAAATAACCTTTAGATTTTCCAATAGCAACGTCCACATTCGTCACAATTTTTATATCTAGTTTAAAATTTTGTTTCTGTTATCCAAATTCAAGTGTTTCGCAGAAGAGATTTTGAAATATACCGACGAAATGTTTCATTTTTTATGTTGGACGTAAAGGATTTTATTGTTTTAATATTATAGTAATATTTGTTTCTTACGTTGAGGTCGTTTCTTTGTGTTATGTTAGGCTTAAACATCCCAAATACAATTATTTGATTTTCGTATTCATATATTTCATTTAAATTTTCACTACATATTTAATGAAATTTTACTCTCCATGAATAATATATAAATAAATAATAAATGCATATTTGATAAAATAAAATAAAAATCCACGAACTTCAAAGCTTTATAATCGCAAACAAGATTGTTTCAAACATCCTTTTCAAATATTAATAAATGATTAATTTTTCCTAGAACTTTTCTTTTCCAAAAAATCAACAATATTTCCCATTTCCATTTTAAATTGCATAAAATTTACTCTAGGATAAATCTTTTTAAATATTCTTATGAATTATAAGACACAATTCAAAACCCTAGAGCAAGATTTTCGCCCGTTCATTTCTCTGGAGAAATAACAATCATCATTTTTCTGTTAATTATGAATAAATAAATACAAAAATATTATTTGTTAAAAACATATTTGAAGTCTGAGATTTTAATAAAGAAAAAAGACGGTCATTTGAAATGTTCTGTTTAATTATAACGCACAATCTTTACCCTCAGAGTAAGATTTCCATTGGTTCTTTTTTTCTTCTGCTAAAGAAACGAAATATAATATTTATTTTTCTCTTAATTTGCATTCAGTGTGTCTCATATGTTGCTACACACCCTTTCAGGCTGTTCACATGAAAGAAGGCCATAACACACATCTAACAAAACACAACAATTTATTTATATCAATAATAGAGGAGTTGGCAGAGGAGCGGATATCTTTAAATGCAGACGGTGAAAAATAAACTCAATTTTATGAAAGACTGAAAAGAGGGGTTGGATAATCCTTTCCCAAAAATTATTAAACTCAACTCATTTAACTCGGCTCAAATTGGTTTTGCCGTTCGTAACCTAAGAAAGTCACTTTAACAGGTAATGTCACTGTATAATGGAATCCCGTGGACTCCAATAACAGTTTATTCGTAGTAGGTAACTCAACTTCTTACCAAACTGGCGAAAACTCGCAGCCGTAGTCTCTATCAAAACTGCTTAATCGAAAGCTCCGCTTGAAGTTAGCACGTGGCTAAATGTCACGGTAGAACTCTTATATCTGAGGACAGGATGCCTTTAAAATCTATAACTCAAGTACCCGAATTTTGGATGCGTTCCAAATTCTATCGATTCCATCTCCTACCGCACTATATATAGCTACCACACAACCACAATTACCTAATAAAAATATCATTGCAAAAATAACCGTGACAACCAGGTTCACGAAGATCCATACATATTTTGCGAAACTTAAAGAAATAACAGAATAAGTCTCATCCACGCACAAAATGTACAATTCAAGACACTACGATCGCACGCAAAATCTCAAAACTCACTCAAATAGTAGAGTGCCCTTATAAAAGAGTAGCTAGGCACCCTGCTACAAAATAAGTTCAGATTTCAAATACTCATTAAAGTTTTTAAAAATCTCGTACAGCAGGGGATTTGTCCCGTACGATTTGTCAAACAGTAAAGTTTTTTGTAGCAAAAGAAACATCATAGTTCAAAGAGTCTAATAGTCCGTTCACATTTTGAAAAATCATAAAAAATGAACAATTTGTGGTATCGGAGTGCGGTTTTCCTATAGACCTTCTAATATACTAGACACCAAATTGGTAACCTTTTCTGGACTCCAAGATCACCTACCCATCAAACGTGATTCCCACATAATTTATTGCGCCAAACCAGTTTTTCTCCCGCAAAAACCTGCTTGGAATTTCCGCATTCCCGCCGAAACTTTATTATTGCGTCCGTGTTCCTCTGGGGAAAGCGATTACTGCCAAAACAGACGGCCTCTAAATCGACAAATTCGAGCTGATCTTGAGACCAAATAACAATGAAATCTGCTCTCTTCTAGTATCTTTGCTCTGAGGGTCTTCAAAATAAGACATGTAAAATAGTCGGTATTTCTATTGTAAAAAAACTTTGAACATGACTGCACAGATCATTTTTTTTCCTTTTGCCACTAATAATACAAAATTTTGATAAGTGTTATGTAGCAAACCGCACTGTGATACTGCAATTTGTTCGTTTTTTAACAGTTTCTGAAATGTGAATGGACTTATGGGATAATTTGAACAGTCATGGGGGAAAATGATACCCGCTACTAACTATGCCGCAAATAATCATATAAAATTTTGACTGGCACCAATATGTTAGTAATAACGTCTGTTAATTAATGGTATACGATAATTTTACTTAGAGGGGCGTCTACATATATAAATTGTAACACACTTTAAAATTTTCAATACTAAAACTACTAGACATCATATTTGGCTTTTTAGATAAATTCTACCTCACGATACCAAACGGGATGTCATTTGGTCATTAAGAATTATAAAGGTTTAAAGTTTGGAAATCTTAATGTTAAATTCATTTCTAATCGTTCCAATATAGATTGCAATATGGGTACTTTTTGAAGCATAACTCAAAAGCTACTTTGCGGAGTAAGTTTTAATTTTGGATTCGCAATACTTCCAGAAATCGATTTCTGCTAAAATACTTACAGGTTAGAACTCATATTTATTTTCAAAAATTAATTTCAGTATATATATATATATGTTACGGTCAATATGATTAATCCGGTCACTTTTAATAATAACCGGTTATTATTAACAATGACCGGATTAATCATATTGACCGTAACATATATATATCTAATCGATATTAATTTAATGAATAAACCCATATATAATCAAGCATTTTTAGCACTTTTCAATGCATTCTTTTGCAACAAAAACTAGAAATTGAAAATTTTAAAATTATATTTTTAAAATGATTTTTCGGTTTAGTTTTGGAGTAGAAAATAACTTCGGTTAAGTTCCAAAACTTAAAAAAACAATTTAGGTCCAACTCCGGTTTCCGTTTTAACAAAATTAATGATTTTCAAATAAAAATTAATATTTTTGAATAAATTGTCGTATCGAAGTGCGATTTGCGTCAAAAGACATGTCAAAGTGTCAGAGTGTTTCCGCCGAAAGGAAAAAACATTTAAATTTTTTTTTAATGTATGTTAGCTACAAAATCCAAACCATTTGCCACGTCTTATGATGGAAACTGCAAATTGATGAGGCAATTTGTTTTTGAGGTTTTAAAATGTGAATAGCCTTATGAGAATTTTTGAACTAATTTGTTTCTTTTGCTACAAAAATTTCACTTTTTGGCAAATTTTAATCTGGTGCAAACCATGCTTCGATACTGCAATTTGTTTTTTAAGTTTTTGAAATGAAAACGATGTTATGGGAATCGTCGAACTAAGCTGTTTCTTTTGTCACGAAAATGTATTTTTGACAAATTTTAATCTGGTGCAAACCACGCTCCGATGCGGCAATTTGTTTTTTAAGTTTTTGAAATGAAAACGATGTTATGGGAATCGTTGAAATAAGCTGTTTCTTTTGTCACGAAAATGTCTTTTTGACAAGTCTTAATTTGGTGCAAACCACGCTCCGATACGGCATTTTTTTTTTAGTTTTTTTAAGTGTGAACAGACTTATGGGAAACTTTGAACTAATTTCTTTCTTTTGCCATGAAAATTTCACTTTTTGACAAATCTTAATCTGGTGTAAACCGCTTTCCGATAAGGCAATTTAATAAACTTTCATGAATTTTTTAATACTGAACTTATTTTGGGTCCCTTATTAATTGATTTTTTTTTCTATTGTCACAAAAATTCTGACACGTTGACAAGTCTTACAGTGTAAACTGCACTCCGATATTGCAATTAATTATTGTTTATGAATTTTTAAAATATGAACGGCTTTTTGGAACACACTGTACGTTAAAAATTGCCACTTTAAAAAATGCAAAGATTTATTATGCTCTCTAATTATTTAAGATATTTACCACACTTTAAATACATTATCTTTATCCTGTGGAAAATATTTTTTTCCATCTGCAAAATATGACTTTTACTTTTCTCACTTTGATAAAACGTAAATCATAATATAAATATGTTTATTTTTCTTCCGATATGTGTACTTTGCAGCAATCATTACTAAATTATTCTATTTTGTTGAAATACCACATTATTTTAAAAGATAAACACTTAAGATAAGCATAAAAACACATGAGTTATTGAAAATATTATCTAGATAAATTCAAAACTGAATGCATTATCACTCTTTAAACGCAAATCGAAAAATTTTAAAAGCAGCTTCAAAACCATTTTAACAAGCAATGCGCCATTAAGTTTAATAAAATACTTATTTGGCACTTAACAATGTTGGCCATTAAAATTTATTTTTCAATCAATTAATATTCTCTTTTCACGCGGAAGTAATTTAAAGAAGAAAACAGAAAATATGTTTTCATTTTAATAATGTAGTGTTATTCCGATGCTTTAAGCTAACATTATTCCGATGATATCTAGAATAAATTTTCTGTAATTTCTTCTAATAACTTGCAAATTACAGCGTTTTCTTATATTATCGTGGTCAAACTTACTTAAAAATCTCTACAAATAAATCTGAACACAAGATTTTAGTTTTAGTAACTGTAATTCTAAGTTATGAATTTATTCTAGAAATCAAATGATAATTTCTCGCAACTCAAACGATTCATAATATAATGTATCGTTTCATCACCTATCTCAATCATTTCGTCTATTCAGTTTATTTGTTTACGTTATTCGTATAACTCGGAAATCTCTATTTCTAGTATAGGGATTTAGAAAATGACTACTTATTCGTTCTAGATGAAGGTGGTATAAGTTTTCTTTCAGTGCAATAGTTTTCAACTTCTAGTAATGGAAAAAGCTAGAGTTCACGCCTAAATACGAGTTTTCATTCACATTGGGGATTTCCAATAAATACATGGTATGGTTGCTACGCTTTCTAACGACAAGTTAAACGCAGAAATTATTTATATAGATTTACTCAACTATACAATTCACATTAAAATTCCAGTCAACTGAACAAAAATGTTTCCAATAAATTAAACATACTCATTCTTATATAACAATCAACAATATTCTTAGATTTTCTTTTTTCAAATAAACCTTAAGAACTAATCCAAAACATGCAAAGATTTATACATAGATATTGCCTTTGTTCTAGATACCTATATAAAAAATAGAATAATCAGCTATAAAATAAATAGTATTTTTGTAAATCCTCCAGTATCTTCTGTCCAAGAAAAACTCGGCAATAATTATAATATCAAATAAGAGCCTTCGCCATGTAATGTGATTATGTAACTATAACAGTATATTTGCAAATATCGAGCTTTTCACCCTAAGCTTACTGTAGAATCTCATTCTTCCTCACCATAATAAATAATCCAGAAATACTGAAGCTATACATAACGGTACGGATGACACGATAGAAAATTCTGATCTAACAGTATGTGGACAAATTAACTACATAGAGTGAAATACTAGAAATATAAGAATTCACCTGGAAAATTTTTATCAATCTAAAAAACTGATGAATTTAAAGATTCCTTGAACAATTTTCTTTAACATAAAATTTTCACCAAAGATAAGAAAAGTTTTAAATATGAAATTAAATATGTCACATTTCACAAATTTAATTTCATCTTCAAAAATTATACTGCCTATTTGTTTCGAGTCCTCGATGCCGTTCAACATACCATTGACATACATGTATAGGTATTGAAATTATACTGCCTATTTGTTTCGAGTCCTCGGTGCCGTTCAACATACCATTGACATACATGTGTAGGTATTGAAATTATACTGCCTATTTGTTTCGAGTCCTCGATGCCGTTCAACATACCATTGACATACATGTATAGGTATTGAAATTCGAATAGTTTGTAATAGGTATCACGCTAAATAAGAAACCATTCAAAAATAATAATCGAGATAACGCATTACATAGAATGGAAAATAATGGATTAATATATATATATATATATATATATATATATATATATATATATATATATATATATATATATATATATATATATATATATATATATAAAGGCGTGTACGGAATACAATATCAATATAGAAAACGTTAACCTAGAGACGTGGAAATCATAAACTACCAGCTACTGTTGGACAGCATTTAAAATAATGAAAAACAAAATTCTAAAAAAATACAGATCTTGTTTACACCACTCTAGAAGACTCTTATATTCTTTCCACACAATCAAACATAATGGAAACCTTAAAGGATGAATATTTTGGATTTACTCTCCCACAACATGTTCACTTCTGTATCATTAAAATAGATCTGTAGAAAACTAATTTTAAAATGATTTCTCATCGTGAGCTAAAATATTGTGTTTCACAAATAATTCAATACGAAAGCGCTGGGACATTATTATATTGATGCAAGATTGGTCAAAAACTTGTTGAAGAATTTTAATGATTTAATGCTACGTCTTTATATCAAGTGCCTTACACTCGGACACTTCCCATCTACGTGGTAAAAGGAGATTGATGATTTTTTTCGTAAAAGTAATAAAGACCTAAGCAATGTAAAATCTTATAGACCAATTCCCCTTTTATCAATGCTAGGCAAGTTTCTAGAGTGTATTATTAAAATTAGAGTTGTGACTCATCTTGAAAATATTGAATTTATAATAACTCCCAGCATGGATTTAGAGAGGGAAAGGAAACAATCGCAGCTCTTAAAACCTTAAAATCAAAATTGTAGGAACTTCAAAATACTAATATTTATTATGGAGTATTATTATCATTTAATATTGAAAGAGCTTTTGGTGAAATTAAATGATGTATTATTTCAGATAATATTAACCGTTTAGTTATTCATCTTTACTTAAAATGTATTTAAAATATATATGTATTTAAGTTTATGTAAGTTTTGAATTTAAGGCTTTCGTCAAATGATATACCTACTAAAAAGGATTTTCTCAAGGATCATGCTTCGGTCCCATACTCTGGTTACCTGATTAAAGAACTTAAAAAGCAAGATTTTCTGGTTTATGCGAATGATTTTCTTCTTTTTTGTATGTTAACACCAGAAAAGAAATCAAAGACTTAACCAACTTAAAAAATATGAGATTTAAAATTTTATGCAACATTCTTTCTCAAAATATACAAAGAAAAAGCATTCGTTACGCTTTTTGGTAAAAACACTCTAGAAAAGCGAAGACCCATTTTTAAAACTAATAATAAAAGCATTAATTTGGTAAATAATTTAATATATTTAGGCTTAAAATTAGATACCATATTCACATGGTTAAATCAGCTTGAAGAAGTAAAATCTAAGGTGGTGGTTAATTTTGGCTTTGGCTTTAAAAGATTTACCTAAGAAAATTTTAGCTCCAAATATATACGAATGGCTCTAGAAGGGAAGAGGGGACATCATTATCGTTTACAGTCTTATATTTAGGTATTATATTTAAGATTTTTTAATCAAACTTCATAACCACATCCCACCAGGCTAAAGGTAATGCAGTTTTACATGCCATAAAATTGTATCTATCTACAGATTTCATATATTTAATCATTTTTACAGATTGCAAATGAACACAGGACTCACTAGATAATGTATTCCCAAGAATCTACTTAATAAAAGATATTTATGAATTCCTATTAAATCATGCACGACTGCATGTTACTGCAGCAGGTGTCAGATCGCATATTGGTATAACTGGGAAGAAAAAAGCAGACGCCCTGGTTGAAAAAGCTACCACAGATAATTCCTAAAATATCACAGACATACTTCTATTTCCAACTTCAAGTATTAAATTACACAACAGAAATCTAACGTTCACAGAACAGCAAATCTTGTGAAAAAACTCATCAAAAGGAAGAGACACTTATCAAATTCTTAATAAAATCGATATCAATTATACCTGTAATAAACCTGTTATACCGTATTACCTAAGCAGTCACAGAAGTTTTCCAGCTTCATTTCACAAAAGAAAAGTGAAAAAGGACTCAAACTGCATATGTAATCCTACATCTGGTACAATTGTACATTATCTGAAATATGTTCCCTAATAAAATACTGCTTTAAGTTTGACAAGAAATTAACATTAAGAAAAAATATTCAAATAACTTTGTATAATCCAGGTAAATTTATAAAACTTAAGGAAAATTATAAAATAATACATAAACACTTTTCTTTCATCAAGAAAGATTTGTAGGATCGGGTGTTTAATATTTCAGAATTATTTCCTGCTATATAACATGTTTATTTAATTGTAAAGTGCCTTTACTTTATCGGTTTTACTATGTACCTATTGGTTATTACATATTATGTAGGTATCTTATATATGTATTTGTATATCTACTGTATGTCGGGTTGATGAAATTTTCTGCATTATTGTAATACTTTACTTTATATATGAGTAAATGTGAGACTGTTTGATCGCTGGACTCTTAAAGGGTTTTCCTGTCATCAGCTTGGTTCTTACACCTAACAGTTGGCTTCTGACGAGTGGGTGAAGTCAAATCAATTCAAGTCCTACTGGATAGTGGGGATAAAAATGACCCATTAGGGGCAGCTGGGGTTATTTATGCCTATAACCTTCCAGAACAGTGGAATTATAACCTATTTATCACCCCTTCTTCTAATTGTTTTGCAAATAAAATGTATTATGTAAAAAAATAGGTTTAATCAATATTTAGAAAGAATTTACAGAGAAAATACATGGAATATTTCAACTGTATTCACCAAAATTAGTTTAACAACAAACAAAGGGAACAGGGGTGATTGATGTCGTTACAATAAAAAGTGGAAGTGCCAGTTTTCAGCCCCACAGAAACCACATTGCATAAACGAAATATAAATGAATTTATTACTTAAATACATAAATATCAACAGAAGATAAAGCCAAAAATAATAACTTTAAAAATTTAAGCAACGCGCCTTTAATCTAAAATTCAATATATTTTCAAATTTAAAAAAAGGAGAATTTCGCTCCTGTAGCTAACTCCCTGATGAAGAATGGAATTGAGACTACGTGAATACAAAATTTACATAGTCAATGAACTTTTGTACAAAATTTAAGCAAAATCCATTCGTTAGATATGTGATTTCAATCATAATCGTAAAATTAATGTTTCACTCAATGGACACTGCCCCTGTTAAAGTACAGCCATGAAATTACATGAATAAGTGCATCATTCATTGCCATCGACAATGAACTTGTGCGCAAAATTTCAGAAAAATCGGTTCGTTAGATATTTCAGTTCAACCAAAAACGTAACGAAAATGCTTTTCCTCTTGGACCCTGCCGCTGATGAGGTATGGCCATAATGCTACTTGAATATTGCATCGTTCATTGTGATCGACTATGAACTTGTGTGCAACATTTGATAAAAATCGGTTTGGCGGAAGTGATTCAATAATCATTTGCAAGATTTGATCCAGACTGATAGACAGACAAGCAAATAAAAAAGTTATATAAACGCGGATAAAAAAAATTAATGAGTGAGTGAGTTAACTGTGAATAGTTTTTTTTCCATAGTTCTATTCACTAGTGACAAAGTAAAAATATATGGCAAAATTAATAAAATGTGATATTTAAAGTTTATTGATTTGCGTATTTAAAAAAAAAATTATTGGTTTAAAACAGGATTTTAATAATGCTACAGCAATGCTTTCTAAATTGTTCTATTTAGTTCAAATCACCCATTATTTTAAAGTATTAACTCTTAAGATAAAACACCAATGTGTTTATATTTGATTTTTATTTAAAATAAATCGAAACCGAAGCCATTGTTGCTTTTTAAATAAACTTTGCGAAATTCAAAAACATCTCCAAAACCATTTCATCATCCACCGTGTCATTAAGTTTAATTAAGATCTTATTTACCATTTAACAATGTTTATCATTTAAATTTATTTTTCAGTCTGTTGGTATTTACTTTTAACGCAAAAGTAAATAGGAGAATAAAATGAAAATTATGATATTTATTTTAATAATGTAAAAATATTCCGATGTTTCAAGGTAATAATATTCCGATGATAGGATAAATGCTCTTTGATTACCTAAAACTTAAAGTTATGTATATACAATAATATACTTATTTAAATTGAAGCTTTTTTTTAGTAAGATAATAAAAAAACAGACAAAAAGATGAAGTTAAAGGAATCTATGAGTGATTTCTTACCTTCTTATAATTTGTATGAAAAAAAAAGTTGTTAAATAAAAGATAAATTATAAACAATATTTAGAATGTACAGTAAAACATGTGAATAACAGAACCTCGGGAACACGGAATTGGCTCAGTTTTTGGAAATGTCCGCTATTCAGCGGTAAAATCCCACAAATATACAGGCATTGGAGACAGTGCTGTAGCCGTAAAATAACAAGAACGTACCGCTATAGGAAGAAAGGGTACGCCAGAAAGTATAAGCTATAGGTTTACTTGAGAACAAGACCGTATACGGAGTTTCTTTAAAAAATTAGAAGGCAGACGACGTATACTCCCCACTACAACCGTAGTTAAAGATTTAAAAAGTGTCCGATTAATAGAGGTTTCGGTTATTCATGAGTATTCGTTATGGATACTTTAGTGTATTTACAAAGAAAATTACGAAAATAATTTCTGTGAATTCTTCTGAATTGTTTTAGAAGACAGTTAACTCCTGAGAAGTATACTGTTTCAAAATGAGACGTCCAAACTCCTGCAGATCACGGGTTATACCTATCGCCTCAAAAATCCCTTCGACGGCCAGGTAACAATGTGCGAAGGACCTTTTTCGCCAGTTGCCGAGCGACATTTGTGTTTTAAAGATGTTAAGTAAAGGTTCTGTTATATTTTGGGCTACTATACCATAATATTGAATTATTTTATTTTTTTTAAATTGTTTTGTGTATAGTGTTATTGTGTCTAGAGTTAAAACAGCTGTTGTAAAACTTAAGTATAAGTTATGTTATTGTATTTTAGTGCAAAAATAATAATATTAAAAATATTCCTCATGGAAAATTTATGAAAATTTACTTTAGTAAAGTTTTCCATTTGTTTTCGTCTAAATTTTTGCACTTTAGCTTATTTATTGAATAAAAGTTTTTTTTTTTTTTTTTTTTTTTTTTTTTTTTTTTTTTTTTTGTAGGTGGCTAACAGCAATAGTGACGCATGTCCCGATTGGAACACAGATCCAGAAGAGTACTGTTGCGTCGAATCCGACAGTGGAGCGTCTGAATTTTCAAAAATACCTCAATAATGTACGGATGAAGATATTTCTGCAGATTCTAATGGTCTTGAGGATAATAGCCACGGAAATCTGACTGACGGAAAGTAATCACCAAATAAAAGAAACGGAGAAAATGAAAAGGGAAGTTCTCTGACGTAGAGATAGCCGTGGACGAAGTAGAGGACGTAGACGTTCATAATTTCTGCTACCTCTCAACGTAGACTGGAACACAGATCCAGAAGAGTACTGCTGCGGCGAATCCGACAGTGGAGCGTCTGAGTTTTCAAAAATACCTCAATATTGTAGAGATGAAGATATTTCTGCAGATTCTAATGGTCTTGAAGATAATAGTCACGAAAATCTGACTGGCGAAAAATAATCACCAAATAAAAGGAATAGAGAAGATGAAAAGGAAGTTCTCTGACGTAGAGATAGCCGTGGACGAAGTAGAGGACGTAGACTTTCATAATTTCTGCCACCTCTCAGCGTAGACTGGAACACAGATCCAGAAGAGTACTGCTGCGGCGAATCCGACAGTGGAGCGTCTGGGTTTTCAAAAATACCTCAATATTGTAGAGATGAAGATATTTCTGCAGATTCTAATGGTCTGGAAGATAATAGTCACGAAAATCTGACTGACCAAAAATAATCACCAAATAAAAGGAATAGAGAAGATGAAAAGGGAGTTCTCTGACGTAGAGATAGCCTTGGACGAAGTAGAGGACGTAGACGTTCAGAATTTCAGCTACTTCTCAGCGTAGACTGGAACACAGATCCAGAAGAGTACTGCTGCGGCGAATCCGACAGTGGAGCGTCTGGGTTTTCAAAAATACCTCAATATTGTAGAGATGAAGATATTTCTGCAGATTCTAATGGTCTGGAAGATAATAGTCACGAAAATCTGACTGACCAAAAATAATCACCAAATAAAAGGAATAGAGAAGATGAAAAGGGAGTTCTGTGACGTAGAGATAGCCGTGGACGAAGTAGAGGACGTAGACGTTCATAATTTCTGCTACCTCTCAGCGTAGACTGGAACACAGATCCAGAAGAGTACTGCTGCGGCGAATCCGACAGTGGAGCGTCTGAGTTTTCAAAAATACCTCAATATTGTAGAGATGAAGATATTTCTGCAGATTCTAATGGTCTTGAAGATAATAGTCACGAAAATCTGACTGGCGAAAAATAATCACCAAATAAAAGGAATAGTGAAGATGAAAAGGAAGTTCTCTGACGTAGAGATAGCCGTGGACGAAGTAGAGGACGTAGACTTTCATAATTTCTGCTACCTCTCAGCGTAGACTGGAACACAGATCCAGAAGAGTACTGCTGCGGCGAATCCGACAGTGGAGCGTCTGAGTTTTCAAAAATACCTCAATATTGTAGAGATGAAGATATTTCTGCAGATTCTAATGGTCTTGAAGATAATAGTCACGAAAATCTGACTGGCGAAAAATAATCACCAAATAAAAGGAATAGAGAAGATGAAAAGGAAGTTCTCTGACGTAGAGATAGCCGTGGACGAAGTAGAGGACGTAGACTTTCATAATTTCTGCTACCTCTCAGCGTAGACTGGAACACAGATCCAGAAGAGTACTGCTGCGGCGAATCCGACAGTGGAGCGTCTGGGTTTTCAAAAATACCTCAATATTGT
This sequence comes from Maratus michaelseni, assembly GCA_963931845.1. Classification (NCBI taxonomy): domain Eukaryota; kingdom Metazoa; phylum Arthropoda; class Arachnida; order Araneae; family Salticidae; genus Maratus; species Maratus michaelseni. The sequence continues at coordinate 91,336,592 of OZ007597.1, read as the reverse complement.
AGAGATGAAGATATTTCTGCAGATTCTAATGGTCTGGAAGATAATAGTCACGAAAATCTTACTGACCAAAAATAATCACCAAATAAAAGGAATAGAGAAGATGAAAAGGGAGTTCTCTGACGTAGAGATAGCCTTGGACGAAGTAGAGGACGTAGACGTTCAGAATTTCAGCTACCTCTCAGCGTAGACTGGAACACAGATCCAGAAGAGTACTGCTGCGGCGAATCCGACAGTGGAGCGTCTGGGTTTTCAAAAATACCTCAATATTGTAGAGATGAAGATATTTCTGCAGATTCTAATGGTCTGGAAGATAATAGTCACGAAAATCTGACTGACCAAAAATAATCACCAAATAAAAGGAATAGAGAAGATGAAAAGGGAGTTCTCTGACGTAGAGATAGCCTTGGACGAAGTAGAGGACGTAGACGTTCAGAATTTCAGCTACCTCTCAGCGTAGACTGGAACACAGATCCAGAAGAGTACTGCTGCGGCGAATCCGACAGTGGAGCGTCTGGGTTTTCAAAAATACCTCAATATTGTAGAGATGAAGATATTTCTGCAGATTCTAATGGTCTGGAAGATAATAGTCACGAAAATCTGACTGACCAAAAATAATCACCAAATAAAAGGAATAGAAAAGATGAAAAGGGAGTTCTCTGACGTAGAGATAGCCTTGGACGAAGTAGAGGACGTAGACGTTCAGAATTTCAGCTACCTCTCAGCGTAGACTGGAACACAGATCCAGAAGAGTACTGCTGCGGCGAATCCGACAGTGGAGCGTCTGGGTTTTCAAAAATACCTCAGTATTGTAGAGATGAAGATATTTCTGCAGATTCTAATGGTCTGGAAGATAATAGTCACGAAAATCTGACTGACCAAAAAGAATCACCAAATAAAAGGAATAGAGAAGATGAAAAGGGAGTTCTCTGACGTAGAGATAGCCTTGGACGAAGTAGAGGACGTAGACGTTCAGAATTTCAGCTACCTCTCAGCGTAGACTGGAACACAGATCCAGAAGAGTACTGCTGCGGCGAATCCGACAGTGGAGCGTCTGAGTTTTCAAAAATACCTCAATATTGTAGAGATGAAGATATTTCTGCAGACTCTAATGGTCTTGAAGATAATAGTCACGAAAATCTGACTGGCGAAAAATAATCACCAAATAAAAGGAATAGAGAAGATGAAAAGGAAGTTCTCTGACATAGAGATAGCCTTGGACGAAGTAGAGGACGTAGACGTTCAGAATTTCTGCTACCTCTCAGTGTAGACTGGAACACAGATCCAGAAAAGTACTGCTGCGGCGAATCCGACAGTGGAGCGTCTGGGTTTTCAAAAATACCTCATTGTATTGTAGAGATGAAAATACTTCTGCAGATTCTAATGGTCTAGAAGATAATAGTCACGAAAATCTGACTGACCAAAAATAATCACCAAATAAAAGGAATACAGAAGATGAAAAGGGAGTTCTCTGACGTAGAGATAGCCGTGGACGAAGTAAAGGACGGAGACGTACAGAATTTTCGAGGCCTCGCAGCGTAGAGAATGCCGACAGTTCTGAATGTGGTAGTCGTTGTAGGAAGAGCAGCTCGAGGGAAATTTCTAGGAAAAGAGGAATACCTTCATTCATTTTCCTTCCAGGCTTGACAACTGGGCATAACTCAAATTTACCTTCTTAGCTAAACGTACAAATAATTTGTACGTGAGGTTAATATAATTCCCATTAAAGTTCTTAAAAATATCTGCCATAAACAGTTGTTTTTTACTTTATTAATAATTCTTCTTAATGTAGACGTACTTTAAAGAAAACGATAAAAATACATTTTCAATTTTTAGGTGCGTTCGTATTTATATAAATGCGTAGCACCTATAGTCGAGGTCTGGTATGTACGTCTGTCCACTTACAATAGCGCAAAAACTACCAAACCGATGGTTTGAAAATTAATACATATAATCGTTACAGAATAGAGTCCTTTCAAATTTTTTGAAAATCTAATCAAAACTTAAAAGGATATTAATAAAAGTTTTCTTCATTCTATTAAATCTTATCATACGTAATTAATTCAATGATATCCCATGATAGGTAGTGATTCTAGGTTGTCATGGTGATTACATCCTATTTAAGATGGAGTCCTGTTATTTCCGTATTACTGAATTTTTAAACCGAATTTGTATAACTAAAATTGTTTAATTGTAGCAATCGTATAATCTACCGACAGTTTTTCAGATAGTTGTTTCCAAAGAAATAGATATTAAATGGAAAAAGAGCCTAAATATAGATTTTAAGTTCTGAAATTTTCAAAGCTATGCTTAAGTTTTCCATTGGAATTTTCAGTAAATGTCAACAAAAGATAAAATGTTGCCAACTTAAAATGTACTTATTTTATTACGGAAATGAATGCTATCATAATAACAGACGATATAATTAATTTCACTGAAATAAGAACGATATTTTTTTTACATTTTCTTGTATTGGATATTTGCGCATAGTATAATTTTAATGTAACAGAATTGTAATTATTTGTTTGTAGAAGTGTATTGAAACTTAATTTCTTAAAATAAAATTAATATCTACAATATGAAAATCTGCACATAGAGCAAATTTTGTATTCTTGCATTTTTGGATAAGAGTACAACAGCTATTGCACCAAGATCTGAATATTTATAAAACTAGTTATAGAACAAACGCCACGTTTGACGTACAATTTCCAACTTGTTAACACTTTCCAACATAGCTGACGAGTGTTTATGACATCGGTTTCTCTGGCCATCGGTCTGGCTGGCCGTACTCTAATTCACGTACATATACTCGGATTTCCATGTAATTGATATATGTTATTGATGATTGAATTTTTGATACCTGTAAATAATAGGGACCGAGTGTGGGCTTAGCGAAAATCAGTGGATGATCTCCAAAAAGTACCCAAAATCAAAAAAAGGAAGATTACCTGCAAAAAGAGGTGAAATCTCATCAAAAAGTCACCTGTAAAAAATGCAGCCAAGTCTCGTAACTCATTTACCGTAAAAAGTACTGAGATCGTATAAAGCCAAGTTTAACTATCTTATTAACTCTGAAATTTTCATTCACAAATCACTCCTAGTCTCTACATCTTTAGTTAATTATTATTTTGTGACTTGGAAATTACGCAGCACAGGGAAGTTATTACACTTTACTATGTTATGGGATGGAATGGGATAATTTAATTAAGGCAAATTATATACGCACAGGGAAGTTATTACACTTTAATATGTTATAGTGTTAATTGATTAATACTAACTATACACGTCACATTCTCGTGCTACGTAATTGCCAAGTTACAAAATAATAATTAACTAAAGATGTAGAGACTAGGAGTGATTTGGGAATGAAAATTTCAGGGTTAATAAGATAGTTAAACTTGTCTTTATACGATCTCAGTACTTTTTACGGTAAATGAGTTACGAGACTTGGCTGCATTTTTTACAGGTGACTTTTTGATGAGATTGTCCATTTACAGGAACACTCAAAAGAATTGCGTTACATTATGGTCTATGGAATAAATTGTTCGCAGTGTATTTTAATGATGTTACCCTATTTCAACCATATCAAAACTGATATACCGCAATGAGGAGCAATGGAATATGTTTACTTTAGAAAATGCTGTGCGTAGCATTTATTATGCATTTACAGCGAGACACAAAAGTGTTCGGTTACAGTACTGTCTGTGAGCGATAATTGCTACAAGTGCGTTTTCAGTTGCGGTATAAGTTTTTAAATTTAACTAATTTTTTGCAGATTACTTTGTGCGTGTAAATTCTATAGATCATACACAGGGTTGTACAAAATAACTTTTCCGACTATTGATGATAACTGCTGAAATTGAGTTTTCAAATGAATTATACTTTATCTAAATTGTTTACTTAGATAACATCTTTCACCTTTTTAAACGGTAAAATCTTGATATACTATTCTGAATGTGTTGGAATGTGTTTCATAATATATGATTAATGCATGATTTTTCTTTCTTGTTTGTTTTAGCATTATTCCGTTCATATATAGAATAAGTTTAAAGAATTGCTTTTTCTAATATGCAAAATATCATTTTAAAAAAATCTAATTAAAAAAAATATTACGATTAGAATATTTTTTAACATGCATACGATACATTTTTAAAGATATTCATGAACAACAATATATTGCTCTAAATTGAAGCAACTCTTTTTTATTTGTAAGCAAACTTTTAAAAAGAAAGAAATAAAGAATATCACGAACAATTTATCACCCTCTTGTAATTTGGATGCAAATCGAGTGTGTTAGATAACTTGATCAATTAATCAATTTTAAAAGCGAATTTACCAGAAAACAAACATGTAAAAAGGCCATGGAGTTACTTTAAATTATTTTTGAAGTAAATAAAAATAAATCATACGAAAAATAGTTTGGTATAGCAAGGGGTGGGGAAGGTTATTTTTACACTTATGATAAACAACATGATATAACTGAATCGTAAATTAGTTTCATCTTTTAAAACATTAACAGAAGATAGATTTAAAAAAAAGAAATTATTTAAAATTGTATTTAGACAAGTTCAGTCATTATTGCTCTATGAATCATTCCAGCAAGTCATCGGTTATTAGTTTAATGAAACATCGTTTTAGCTTTCAACAATGTATATCGTTAAAATTTATTTTTTATGCTTTTTCCTTCCATCAGTTAAAAGAATATTTCAAAAATATGTTATCATTTATCTTGGAGCACAATTTTGGTTAAAGATAAGAAAATTGCATAAGGTTGTTCATATTAAATGTGCAAAAAAGAAATTTTTCAAAAAAATAATCTATGGCAGCGGTTCTTAAAATGTGGTTTGCGGAGTCCGCAACATCTATAGGGAGTCTTATGATCAATGTAACTTTTTTTTTATTACTTATTTAAAACCTGAGAAAAATATTGCTGGTAAAATAAAAGGAAAAACTAAGAAGTTTGTTAAAATATAAAATATCATCATTAGCTTATAGAATGAAACCTGTGATAACGAAAATTCTAGGGACCGAAAAAACATTCGCTATAGACAGATTTTTATCTTATTAGATATACTAATTATATGACATTGAGACCATGAAAATTTTTCGTTTAAAATAATATTCCAGACAGGTTCCGTTTACAGAAGTTTTACTGTATATCTCTTTTCGTTTATATGTATATATCATATATTCAATATTCTAAAAGTGTTTCAATATTTAAATCTTCAGGGTTCGCGAAGACATGGGAAATACGAGAAGGAAGCCGTAGTAACTAAAAGTTCATGAACCGCTGATCTACAGCACAAAATTATATAAATATAAACTATGAACCAGACAATGAATTCTCGAGGTTTTCCTCAAGATTCTCCTTTAAAATGATGTATTTCTCTTTTGTTGGCAAAAAAATTACATTAAGAAAAACCTAACCAATGAACTTCAGTGATTTATGATTCTCTTATAAATTGTAATACAAATAGAGTTTGTCAAATAAAGGATACTTTTTACTTAGTTATTAAGCAGAATTTATAAAAAAAATTGAATGGGATCATTTTTGTGGATGTTTTTTATTTATTTGTCGAGGATAAGTGAAGCGAAAAATAATTTTTGTTACGATAACTAATAAGAAATAGGACATGACCACTTTCAAACAATAACTACAATATAAACTAATTTACTTTGAGAACATATACAAAATATTTTTTTAAATACGTATTTCTTAATCAATTTTTTAGGTAACGCCTTATTCAAGAATAGAATATATTAAGAATATTAAGAATTATTATTAAGAATTATTATTCTATTAAGAAAAATCTTAGTCAATTTCAAAATCAAAGTCACTATCATTCTTTCAAATAATAAAAGAAAGTTTAAAAAAAGCTTTAGGAATTTATATTCTTAAGTATTTTACCGTTAAGCTTAATAAATTTCTGCTTAAGTGGAAGGGGAGAGGAGCACCAATTTGAAACTTTCAAAAAATCAATTTTATATTTTATTTATTTATTTTTAGCTTTTTTTTTAGCTAATATTGTCTATAATATAGCCCAAAAACGATTTTTTTTTAAATTCGAATTATTACAAAAGTTACAGAGACAAATATGGCGCTGTAACGAATTGCCGCTAAACCGAACTTTAGAACTTTCAGCAAACTTTTTTACCAGTTCATTTGGATTGCTCGAAAACCGCTCGACCAATTAAATAATACAAACGTTCTTTATTAATTCTCTGTAGCGCTACCAAAGATGTTTTGACATTTTCATTGTTTGAATTTTTACAAACATTTTGAAACCACTTTTATGGAACCAAATTTAATGTTCTTTTTTTTTTTTATAAGACCATATTTTTCCACAAATGCTTGAATTTTGAAAAGATTCTAAGATATGCTACAGCCAATGAACTAAAGGTTAATTGTATTAAGATTTTTTTACTTTTTATTTTGATGTTTCAGAAATGCTCGATTTAAGCGACCAGCTGACAGTGTATTTTCCGTACCTCGTTTACATGAATATCAAGGACGAAGTAAGATTTTTTTTATGAAAAAATTAGGAAGCACTCTTGAAACATAAGTTAATTTAAACAACACAAAAAAGAAGTACAATTCACTAGTGTACTCATTGCTTAAAAGTTCTAAAATCCATTTATTGTTGTCTAGATATTAAAAAACTAAAAACACATACTTCAAACGTTTTAAGCCGACACTCGGCCATTCTCCATGCATTATCCCTGAGGATGGCCGAGTGTCGGCTGAAAACGTTTGGAGTATGTATTTTTAGTGATTTTAATATCTAGACAACAATAAATAGATTGTAGCACCTTTAATGAGTACACTTGTGAATTGTACTTCTTTTTGTGTAGTTTAAATTATTTATTCAAGGTGCATTTTGCACTGAAGAAACGTTATAACGTTTTTTGACATTAGTTAACATACTGCAACCCCCAACAGTTTACGTTGTTATTCTACCATCAAAAAGTTCCTAAAATATTACCTTTATTTCGACAATCCAACTGATGCCCGCCTTAAGTTCTAACGGTTAAAATTTATGTTTGAAATAATTTTTAAAGTTATTAATACCTTCTTTTGACACAGAATATAATTAAAGAAAACATTAGAATTACTTGTTTTTGTAGTATTATTCAGATTATTAACAGAATAAACTTTAAACCTATTGTTTCTATGAACATGGCTCAAAATAAAGCATTGAATTCATTAAGAATATGTAATTGTAAGTATGAATGATGATTAAGTCGTAAAACTATTCCCGCACAACAGCTTCTTTCAGCTTTATCTTTTAAATAAAATTGTTTGTTTTAAAATATATTTTTTTTAATGACAAAAGATAATTAAAGAATATCAATAGTGATTTATCACCCTCTTGTAATTTGTTTGCAAATAGGAATTTTCATACAAGTATAGCTTCATCAATCATGTGAATGGGATTAGAAGACAAATTGGTATGTTTATTTTTTTTATCTCGGTATTTGTTCATTTATTTATTTATATTACTTGAATTATTTTGTTGACAACAAGAAAGATAAATCGAATGGATTATGATAAATTAAAAAGAAATTTCCAGCATTGTTATGATCGAAGACTTTTATAATTTTTTTATTTAAATTATTGGAAATGCATTTGCGTACCTTTAAAACAAAAAAAATGTCAATTTCACTAAATTAAACTTCTAATTTGTACGAATATTTATTGTTTGTCAAAAAATTTAAATACGTTTCATATGCAAAATTAAGACTTTTTTTTTTTTTTTTTTTTTTTTTTTTTTGGCTGAAAAGCAGATAGATAATTTCAAGTGTTTTGACAGCATTAAAATATGAATACATCAGCACTTTACTGGTACATACCGCTCCAAAATTAAAATAATAATAACAATATCTTAATTTAGTTGCCTAGTATCTATTTTCCTGTACTCTAGTATGTCTTCAAATATGACAAATCAATATGAATTACATGAAGTACGATTTCATATCTACCATATTTATTAATATCCTTTTAATTACTATAACTAACGATATCCAATTTTATTATTTTTACAGAGAACATTTTAGATTTCTGAATTTTTTAATGTTGCATTTCATTCAATTATATGTGTTTAGTATTTAATTAATAAATGAAAAATATAAATAATTAACAATATAAAATTAATGCATTAAATTCGTATTACTTAAATAAATTATCAATTACATTAAAAAGAGAAAACGAAATATCTAGTTGATATGAATTAGTACACATTTTTTCCCAAACACACACACACACAAATATACACATGTAATTTCGCATACCTGTCTTGTGAAGCTTCCAAATTTGGAAGAAAATACTTGTTGGGTTTCCAGAAAGGACTCACAAATGTTAAAATTCAATCTATACTAATCAAAGAAATAACGTTTATCTGTTTTTGTGTTTGTGTGTATGTTTGTAGAGGTAATCTTTGGAATTACGGATTCGATTTCAAAAATAATACTGGCACAATGCTGGTGACCCTCTCTGCTCCAACACAGGCTATATTTTACATCGGTACAACAACACCTAAAAGGATGCAGAAACAAAAGATGTTCTAAAATTGCCATTTGTGACATACTGTTAGGGCTAGAAATTTGAAATTTGATGTGGTAATTACATTTAAAATGTGAGTGCTCTCTAAGAACGGTTTCTAAAACGTTCGAAATTTAAATTGGTGAAATGAGTGGAAAACGTTCTAAAAACGTTCTAAATTACAATTTATTTGGAACTGTTAGGGCTAGAAACTTTAAATTTGACATGGCTGTTACTTTTAAGACATAGTGCTTGCACAGGACAGTTTATGAAAAATTCGAAATTTAAAACGGTGCAGTAACAAAAAACTTTCTAAATTTCGTTTCTATGACACAGTTTGGGCTAAAAACATGAAATTCGGCATAGTAGTTACTTTTAAGATAAAAAAGTTCCCGAACGACGGTTTCTAAAAAATTCGAAATTTAAAAGGATGAAATTAACCGAAAATGTTCTAAAAACTTTCTATATTAGTTTATTTGGAATTGTTAGGTCTAGAATTTTCAAATGTATAATAAAACTAGGTATATTTTTTGCACAAAACAATCGAAAGAGGTCATGCAATTTAAATGCAACACGACGGGTTGTCATGTTGATAGTAATTTAATACGTATAATGGACATACAGATGAAATAAATGGCAAATGACGAAAACTAAATAATTTAAATTTTAGCCAATATAGTAGATAAAATCATCGGATACATCTGATGAATCTTATTGGCTATATTTTACAACCTGTAAGAATTCTCTGACTGACTTCAAAACTAAAGAACGCAAATATTTTTATTTTGCGTATTCAAAAAAAAAAAAAAAAAAAAAAAAAAAAAAAAAAAGAAAGAAAGAAAGAAAAGAAAAGAAGAAAAGAAAAAAGGAAAAAAAAATCAGAATGAAGATTGAGAATTGAGTGACACTAGATTGATTGTTAGATGCCAGAAAAAACATTCTTATATGTTGTAGCAGTAAATTGCAACTATACTTAAAATTACTCTATTCAAAATTCGTGAGTTGAATTATAAAAATATTACTTATTCCATCTGTATATTTATAATAATTCATGATTTACTGAAATTCAGGAGTCTCTTTATGGGACATCGTGTATATTAAAATAGCGTTGTAACAATTTTGCAAAATAGTATGAAATAATTGTGAGAAAAGTATTACTTACAAATTACTCGATTTCAAGAAGAAACACTTTCATGCTTATTTTCAGATATCAATAAGGAAACTTACCTAAAAAAAAAAAGAAATATATATATTTAGAAGAAAAAAATTAAAAATAAAATTTTCTTTAATTTATAATACATTAAAAAGTACAAGTATAAATTAAATATACAAAAAAGTACCTTAATCTTCTACAGTTTCTACTAAAAAAATAACATAAACAAAAAATGTATGCATATTGTATACTACGAGCTTTTTAATCTTTGTAATGTTTTCTAAATTTGCGCATACATTGGTACCTTATGTTATACTTTTGTATCTTAGGTACAAACATTTTATTTATTTCATCTTTACAAATACTTTTTTTATATTTGACGAATTCTTGCATTTAAAGTTCTTGAATCGTTTTTGAAACACTCTGTATTTACTTACTCTTTAATTTCCTGAATAATAAAAGATGATCATATTATCTGCCTGCCAGCATATCATCTCATAAACATGAAATTTTGTTAGTAAAATTTGCATGTACATGAAATTCATTGTACATTTTTTATTGAAAAAGTTCCGTCATTTATTTCACTATTATGAATTTGATCCGAACTTTTGCATCTATTTGCTTATAAACATACACTACTTGAAACCAATAAAACTGTAAAATTATAATGATGTAATTTAATAAAAGATAAAAACATAAACATATGAATATATAAATAATCTACTCAGGAATAGAAAACTGTACCTACTTGCGTTACTTTAAGTACAATTGTATAATAAACAAATACATATCATACTTCAATTTAATTAGTCAACTTAGTATAAATATTTAAAAATAACCTTGTCAATAAATATGAATGTAATTTCGCATTACTCCTACTCCACGTGTTATAGATTATTATGTAAAAACAACATTGGCGCAATATTTCTTTGCTACTAAGAAATCATCAATTACAAGTTGCATCATACAAGCAGAGGCACCATTTGGTGTAGACTCGACGGGGGGAAATAAAATGTATAATGGTAAATATATGGTATATATATATATATATGGTAAATAAAATGTATTACTTTGATGAAACAATTTTCAAAAAGAAAAAGGATTTCATTTTAAATGTTGCTAGGCATTACTACAAAAATCATCGAAGTGGAAATTTTTAGAATATACTAAAAATGTATTAAAAATGAATTCAAAAAAAGATTTTTGAATTTCAAGGAATATGAAAATCAGTTTAATCTATTTACTTCAATTGATTCTAATGATTTCTAATGAGTGATTTTGAAATTATTCTTCAGAATTTATTACTACAGTTAATCACAATTCAGTGCAATTTCATATTAGAGCAAAAATATATGGATATGGGGTTTCCAAATTTTTGTAATTATTCACCAATCGACAGCTTTTTAGGTAGATTTCGTAAGATATACTACCTATTACATTCTCACCTAAGTTGGAAATTTTGAAAAATTTTTACAGATCTATGCCGATCATGACTCCCAGAACCCAAAACCACCCCCAGTTCAAAACTTTATATATCTATCTATCTATCTATTTTAAAAATCTATCTATCTATCTATCTATCTATCTATCTATGTCACTTTTTTATGACCACGATAACTGGAAAAATTCTGCATAAATCTCTTCCAAACTGATACATAAAATCAAGGGACAAAAAATCTCGGTCAAGTTCGTTAATGGGCAAAATCGAACCAAGGGGGGGGGGGAAATGGGGAGGCTTTTTGTGAAAACAGAAAACCCCCCATAATTTCTTAATTATTATACGTATCGAATCCGTTTAAAGTTATTATTACTTCTAGGAAAAGGGCCGAAAATTTATGTATGACAGATTTTTGATATAATTAAAAATGGCCCCAAAGGGGGGGGGGGTTAGAAGAAAAAAAAATTATAGCTTCGTCAATTCACAAGATATCGAATCCGCGTAAATTTATTATTAATCCTCTTAATATTATCTAAAACTTTTATATTGACAAGTTTTTATAGTACCAACCGTTATAGCAAAAAAAAAAAAAAAAAAAAATAAAATTAAAAAAAATCCCTGCCGGCTCCGCCTGCGAACAAGTTATTTTTCGAAGTAGGCGGTTCCAACTCCCGCATCTTTTCGAAACTGATACATAAAATCAAGGGGCATAAAATCTCGATCAAGTTCGTTAATGGGCAAAATCCAACCAAGGGGGGGATGGGGGGGCTTTTTGTGAAAACAGAAAGAAACCGATAATTTCTTAATTATGATACGTATGAAATCCATTTGAAGTTATTATTACTTCTAGGAGAAGGGCCGAAAATTTATGTATGACAGATTTTTGATATAATTAAAAATTGCCTTAAGGGGGGGGAGAAGGGGGGTTTTAGAAGAAAAAAATTCATAACTTCGTCAATTCCCAAGATTTCAAATCCGCTTAAATTTATTATAAATCCTCTTAATATTATCTAAAACTTTTATACTGACAAGTTTTTTATAGGACCAACTCTTATAGCAAAAAAAAAAAAAATTAAAAAAAATTCCCGCTGGCTCCGCTTGCAAATAAGTTAGGTTTCGAAGCAGGCGGTTCCAATTGCCGCATCATCGCAAGAAGGTCATTTCTTCCGCAATTCCCGACAAACAGGCGCCCCACGGTCTGCGTCTTCGAAATCTACCTGTGCCTGTAGGCCGAGCCGTCAGGGATTTATTTTATTAAGTGTAATGTTTAATTGGGCATATTTTAGCTGTGCTCGGTAGCCCGGTAGCGCACTTTTATACTAAATTTTTGCGTATAGCTGCCAACAATTTGTTATTTTTTCAAGTGAAATAAACATATAATTGGACCAGAAATTGTATTTAATAAATGAAATCAAATAAGTTGCGCATCAAATACAAGGCACATATTATTAAATAAATTTCCCGATTCAAAATATGTTTATTTTAATTTTTTACTTGAAGAAAACACGGAAGATTGTCAGCTATGCCTTTGCTAAATCAAGATTAACAGACCAGCGTCTATAATCAATTTTAAAAATAAATACAATTTAGAAAACTCAATTAAATGTTATAAATTTGATTGATAAAAAGCAATTTTTTTTTTTTTTTTTTGAAAAATAAGTTAAAATAAACTATGCATAATAATAGCTTTGGATTTTTCTATAAATTTTTCTTTAAAATGGCTGTGTTTTGTACGTACAAATTTTATTCTGTACAGTGGTAATAATGTGTGTCTACTTTTGTTTTAAGTGGCCCGTGGCTTTGTATATAATGTTTAATTTGGCCCGCGGCGGTATACGAGTTTGACATGCCTGATTTAGATCAACAAATCCTCCAGATATTGAGATTAAATTACTTCTTAAAAATCATCTCTGTAAAACATACTTAGGCCACGTTTCAGCCCATATGGGTATCCTAAGCAATGAATCATCAGTTGATTTTTCACTTCTAGTACCACAATCACACATCAAACGACACCTTCGCGCTCATTACGAAGCAGTGGCAGGATCAATTACTAATCACCTGGTCCCAGTGGTATCATTGCATCTTCTACTTCTCTGTCCCTCCACTACATCTTTTCTTACTGGCCATGGTCCCTTTGGGGACTATCTCTTTAAGTTAACCTAACTTTAAGTTAATCCTTAAATTAACCTCACTGGCATATTCGCCGTCTTCCTGTTCTTCCAGACGGTTGGCTGGCTAATATTTTATCGCGCACGGCTTTGCTCTCAAAGCTTAAAAGCATCTTTAACTTTCTATTTGACTCTCTTTATTAATTCATCACTGAGCCAAGTACTCGGTTTCCCCTCTTATTCACCACCCCTTGTCGGGTCGGAACTTTGCATTCTCCGGCAGTGATATTATTTTGTACTTTTATCTTTTCACAAATGTTGTTTTCGTTATATTCATATATTCATATCTGTTGTTCACTACCCCGCCCTCTATCGTGTTTACCTGCGGGATTTTTTTTAACCTCAATAAAGAGGACCGAGAGGGACATCCATGCTCTACAGATTTGGTCTTAGTCTGAGCAGTTCTTCTCGGGCAGTAAAAGTAAAAGTAAAATATTTCTTAAAAGAAGAACTCGTCAGCGATAATGTAAGTAAACAATTTATGTTTCCTTTCATGTATATTTCTTGTATCTGTGCTTCAATGCGTCACTTGCACCCAGTTATTTCTACACCAAAAGCAGTTTTTTTTTAATAGTTGGCTCTACCATTTTTTTAAAGTCCCATGAGTTCTCATACAATCAACCTCCTACATTTTAATAACCTAATATTACGTCTATCTAGATAGACTAAAGGCATTGCAGAATTAAACAGTAAGAAACCCTTATTACACAGTATAATTACAGATGCAGTATTGGGCAAATTTTAAACAATTTTGAGTCAACCTTAGAATAACTACATCTTATTCATTAAAATTTCCGTTCTGCTATCTAAACATAATAAAACACAGTGTGTTGATTCCGGTACGAACCCATCAGTGAATAAAAATTCATATTTGCTGTAGCGTCACGAAAATAGCGTCTATTGGGTTTATGTTATCTTTGTGTATTATAACTTTATGGATACCATTTTTTTCATTACAATTAAATAGAAAAAATATTTTTATTTGAATTCATGGTGGTTAAGCAAAAGTACGTATATAAAGTGCGTGTGAAAAGTTTGCGCCGGTGAAAATGACGTTAGGCTTAGCTTCAAATGCATTTTTATATTGATAAGACTAAAAGCAATTATATAATTGTGACAAAATAACGTAATTTTTACCGATTTTTCAATTGTTAATTATAAAGTTTAGAATTGGAGAAGTTGAAGATTTCAAGAAAAATAAAATTATTAAGAGCCGTGTTTTGGTAGAAAAAAAAACTTGAAACGATTACGGAACATTAACACGTTTGCACTTAAAACAATATAAATAGTTCAGTGTTTGTTTCCAGCTAATATACCATAACAAACTTAAAACGACATAATAAAACACAAATTAGTACTATATCTATATCTACTCTCTTTTCCTTTTACTAATTGCGAAAGATCTGTAAGTTCTCCTCTCTTTTGTCATCTTATTTACATATAATTAAATATTTCTTGTTAAAACTCCAAAGGATCTGAATTTAACGTTTCAGGAAAGTTTTTCTTATTGTCGATATTTTTATTAAACATGTTTATATTTCCTAGAGTGCAAATCAGTCAGTAAAAGTTATTTGTACTGGTATTGCATTAAATATACATCTGTTTCTTTTTACTAATTAAGATAGATCTGCAATTTCTCGTGTTGTGCCATCTTTTTTACATCAGATTATAAATATGTTGTTTAAAGCTCAGAGGCCCATGCATTAATCAGACCCTGAACTTAACGATTCATGTCAGCTTTCCTTATTGTTGATGAATAGTATATAAATATTTTTATTAATTATTTAAAATTTTAATTGAAAACCACTACGTCTACCTTCCGTCCTAGAACGGCCATTTACACTACTTTTAAATAATCAATAACAACAAAAAAAGTTCTTTATTTAACATTAGAACGGCGGTAAAGGTCATTTTGACCATTGAGCACATTTGTCCGTTGATTACTTTTGTTTGGTTGGAAGAAAAGTTTGTAAAAGTCTTTAATTTTTCCTAAATAGATAACATGTATTTTAAAAAAAATTTAGCATTCTAGATTTGTTATTTTTTGAAATATTGGTCATATTGAATAAATATATATATATATATATATATATATGATATATATAACCATTAATGAAACACTACCGTAACACCAACAAATATATCTATACATATATATATATATGAAATATTGATGAAAAAAATATTAATCTATAAATTGTGTTTTATTTTAGTTAGCATTAGTTACAATTTACCAATCAGTTACTATATCAATTACTATACCAATCAATTACTAATCAATAAAGAAGCCAGCCAATTTTTATATCAAATTAACGAGTTATTTGAGTAGTTGTAGTATGATCCAATTGATCGGTCTGTAGGCGTTACATTTACAGTACTTTCAAAATTCGATGATTTATCAAGTAATATTAAATATAAATTAAATATAAATAATGAAATACATATAAATTACATATTTTTCCGATGTATGGCATTTAAAATTGTTTTATTGTTGTTATTTCAGTAGTTTCACCGCCGTTCCAGTACGTAAGATTTTTCCGCCGTTCTAGTATTAAACAACAACAAAAAAAATAAAAAATGCATTTTCTAAAATATCTGTTTGAATTAGAAAATGAAAACAATTTTACTGCTTGATAAATTCAATTTTAAAAGACCCGAAAAGGCCGTCTACCTTCAAGCATTTTAAATGTATCTAACTCTTTGTATTACTGGTAGTAAAAACAAATTCATGTGTTTCTGAATGCAACCAGAAGAAAATAGAAGAAAAACCGTCTGAAATAAATGAAATTGCAAATACAATTGAATTTAATGAAATGAGACGTATTGAATGTAGTTAAATGAGTTCGATTCGTTATATTTTAACTTGAGTTTGAAATTTTCGAGAAATCTGATAAGAATAAATAACATTACAACAGAAAACTGCCGTTTAGAAAACTGCCGTAGAAATGATCCGATTAGTTTGATTTTTGGTAGGTATGTTGGTGAGATACTCGGAATTAGCTGTATAGTATTTAGTTACATTTGGTTCATTCGTTCGGAAAATATAGAACATTTCTTTTTTTATCATAATGCTTTCCTATGGGAATTCAGACGATTTTGAAATTTTTCAGTCGTTGAAAATAAAATGTCGCATTTGATTAATGTATTTAAACGGTAAGTTATGAAGGCTAAAATTTATCAAGTCAGGTGTTAAATTATTCAAATTAATTTGAAATTTTGTTTACACATTCGTCAGATTTTTTAAATTAGGTATATAATTTTTGGTGCAATTTTATACATCTGTTCTAATAATATAATACATTTTATTTTATCATTTTTTGCAAATATTAAAATGCATTCATTTTTATTTTCCTTTTCAATTTAACCGTAACCTAGCAACCATATTTCAAAGAATATCAAAATGATAAAATTCAAGTAACTCAGACGATTTTGCTACAATATTTTATTCGCAAAATAAAATATTATTGGGTGATTTTAATATTTTATTGAAATAAATGAGAATTTATTTTGTACAAGTTACCTTTTAACTACAGTAAACTCCCGACTATCCGGCCTAATGTGGCGGAAGGGTAGGCCGGATAACAAAAACGCCGGATAGGTCGAAGTTCCATAAATATTTACTCACTTCTTGCTTTCCCCCTCCATAATATTAAAAACACATCTTACACATTTTAAGATACATTTTATATATACAGTACATACAGTTTCAAAATAAGCAAAACATTAAAGTAAAACGTAAACCCAATTCGGAAAAAAATTAGTAAATATTATTTTACTGTTTATTGATAAATGATTGCACAAATATGAAAAGTTATGCATAAGATAAAGGAGTCAAAACTTAATTTTTATTTTTTGAAAAAGTCTCTGATAGATGACCGCTTGCTCCTTCCTGTCGTGAGTCAGCACTTTCCACGGACGAGAACCTGCCTGTATCGGTCATTCGCAACATTCCTCATTTTCTTTACTAGGCCGGATAGTACGGAGGACCGGATAGTCGCGGGCTGGATAGTCGAGAGTTTACTGTACTATAGAATGATAGCCGAAACATTTTTATATGAGATATTATTAATTTTCTGGAAGAGATGTGGATTTTTTGTGGTTGAAAATTAGTATTATTTTAAAAATAGAATGTAATATCTCGTACAACGAGATAGTTAATCTAAAGAAATTAGCGTAGTATAACGCATCCATACAGCCTGAAATAGCACAATTACTGGAAACTGAGATCATAAAAAGTTATCACAAAAAAATACATTATAGCGCCAAATCACGGTTGCTATTTAGTGAATTGGCAGTGGGCACGATTATGAATGATTACACAATAGGTTTAAAAGTTTCCAAATAAGCCTATTTTGGGGTGATTTTAGTATGCTATTGCCATGATCAGCTTTAGATCAGGATGTACTTAGGTCAAATAAATATTGTACAATGACCATCAAAACTGTTTTTCCGAAACAAAAATTGTAATAATACTAGATTTCTGAAATAGATAAATGAAATATATAGTAGATTAAGTTTACATTTCCATAAGTTACTTTTGTACACGAGATATTATTCAACGTATCAATCAGATACGAGTGTTTCGTGATTGGTAAATATTGCTATTTAGGTATTAGTATAACATGAAATTATTTTCAAAATTTTTTCTTATCGTAATAAAACCACTGTGCAGAACGAAATGGAAGATATACTAGAATCATTCACACAAATAAAAAGAAATCACGAATATAAATTTAATAAGATTACGGAGGGTTCAGCGGGGCAGAGACCCCCCTCCCTCCCCCACACCCCCTGAAGAAATGTATTTTTTTAATTTAAAAAATAGAATAAAAAATTCATAAGAATGTCAGAATATTATTGCATAAACCGTGTTTAATTTAACCTTTAAGTTCTGAAACCTTCGAATTATTTTATATGCATATAAATATATATGTAGTAATTTAAATAATTTAATTTGCGGATTGTAAAATATTAAATATTATGAAAAGTGAGTTTAAAAAACATTGACTTTCAGGCTGACGTTGAGGCTCCTGATCTGTAGATTTACTAGTTTATTACGTTCTGCTTGTTTCACCGTTCATAAATGTGAAAATTATTTTATTTCATTAATTAAATAATAAATTGCACGTTTGAATCGGAAAGAAATGGGAAATATTTTTCGATAAATTCAATTTTAGAAGTCATAAAAAATCCAGGGTATGCCTCCTACCATTTTAAATGTACATAAACAGATAATTTTCTCAGTTGAAAAAATATATTCGTATATCCTGCATTACATATATCTAGGTAACGCTGAAATATGTTACTCTGAGAAAATAAAATAGTACATTCAGTTGCATTTTAACCCTTTGAAGGACGTATATTATTTATATCACTTAATTTTAATTCTAAACGGCATAGGTCCATAGGTGGTGTATAGAAGCTTCTTTAATATACGGGAAAAAGCTATTTGTTTTCAAATCAATTTGTTCGTAAATTTCGGTGTCATTCAATCAGTTCAACATTTTAGCAACAGAATTACTTTCACTCTGAAATGATTAAACAAGAGATGGTGTGTAAAATGCATTTAAAAGTGCGTTTTAAATTCAGATCGGTTATGTTTAGGAAAGGTGAATTTGGAACTGAATAAATACTGTAAAGTTTGTTGACACGGAATCGCAAGGAAGCGGGAAAATTTTTCGTTTTAAACTGGTTTTCATCTTAACAAGAACTCTGTTTTTATAATTGCATTGCCTTCTTTTGGCAGAGTTTGTTAAAACTTTCCGTTTAAGAGAGAATTTCGTTATAGATAGATTCAGTTTTCACAGATTTTTCTGCATAGTAAAACATGTGAAATTATATAGTAATACCAGCAGGAACTGGATGTGAAGTTATACAGTAGAACCTACTATAACGAATTCGCAAGGGGCGGAAAAAAATCCGTTTTAGACAGGTGTTTGTCGTTACAGGTAATACTGTCTGATGAATCTGTCATGCATACTTTTCACCGGGACCATTAAAACTTTCTGTTTAAGGGACAATTCATTTACAGACAGGTTCCATTTACATCGGTTTTACTGTATTATACTAATAAAAAAAAAAATCTAAAAAATAGATTTTACAGCAAAAATATCCCGGATACTGTTTTCAATTTAAAACATTTTTTTCGAATTTCTACAAAAATACTAGACAAATCTTTCATTGCTTTATGAACCAAAATGTGACAAAGAAATTATTTTCGATTTTAAAAAGTATTTTTGATAGTTGAAAAAGTTATTAAAAAGTGATTAAATAAACACCTTTAAATGCAATTAAAAACCATGTTGCACTGTGAACACTTTCGTATTCTAGATAATATAAAAGAGATTCATATATCTCTGTATTCCCAAAGAAAATTCAATGAACTGTATAGTAAATAAATAATGCTCAAAAATAGTTGCATTTAATGAGAGATATGTTGTAACAAAAAACTTTGTTTCACTTAATAAAGTATGAAGGAATATTTGAAATAATCAGAAAGTCAAAAAACTATAATATTCTCTATAACTTAAGCTTTAAAATATATGTTGAATTTTAAACATTTTTCGTATTCCCGTTAGCATAAAACAGATTCATGTATCACTATATTCAGCCATAAAATGTAATTAACTGAAAATTGTATTGGAAAATACTTTATTTCACCAAATAAAGTATCAGCTGCATACTTAGGAACATTTTCTAACCAGAAACTCAAAAAAAAAATCTTCTTCATAAAGTCAACTTTAAAAGTGTAAGAAAAAAAATGTTGCATTTTAAATATTTTTCATATTCTCTGTAATATTAAAATCATTTATCCCGGTATTCAGATAAGATATTTAAAAACCTGAAAAAAGGAATTGAAATTTAGGTAAAAAAATCTTCTATAGAAACGAATTTTATTTCACAAAATAAAATGAAAAGCATTTTTGTATGAACCAAAAAGTCAGGAAAATATTCATCTCCATAAAGTCAATTTTAAAAGGGTTAAAAAAAGATGTTGCATTTTAAATATCTTTCGTGTTTTCGATTTTATAAACCACATTCATGTACCACGATATTTATATAGGAAATTCAATTGTCCGAAAAAATGAAATGGCCAAATCATTGGCATGTGAGGCAAAAGATATTACATAGAAAAAAATCATATGAACGTTTATACTTTATCATAATTTATGAAATACTTAATATGAATATTTTCATGAACCAGAAAGTCGAAAAAGAAATTAAACTTTACAAAGAACCAGAAATTCAACTTTAAAAGTGTCAGAAAAGCTATATTGAATATTTTAGCATTTTAAATATCTTCCATATTCCTGATAGTAAAAACAGATGCATGTATTACTATATTCAGCAAGAAAATTTAATGCTCTGAAAAAAAATGTAAAGTCTAAATCAGTTGCGTTTAATGCAAGAGATACTGTATAGAATGCATTTAAGTGTACGTTTAAAATTCAGTTTAATATTTTCAGAAAAAAGGCGAAATTATAAGATTATGTTTTATAACATTAACATGAACATTAACATTGAGAAAGCAAGAAGAAAAAGTACCTATAGAAGTAAAAGAAATATGTTTATATGTCTGTCTATCTGGGATGGCTAGAAAAATCTACCGCGCGTAGAGCTCTAAACATTTGGATGAGGTTTGTCCAAGCCATACCTTGATACGAAAAAAAAAAAGTGAGAAGAAAATATAGCCATTTTACAACTACATATCAATATTTTTCACAAATTTTTTACACAGGCTTGAAACCATTTTATTTATAACCGATAACAATTTCAAAGTTGGGACAATAAAATCTATTTTTTAACTATTAAACGACCTGATGTGAAAAAGCAAGAAGTCTTCATAGACGAGCCTTCAACAAGGCTCGTGCAAGAAGACTTCCTTTTTTTATCAATACTTTTTTTATCAATATTTTTTTTTACTTAATATCGATATTTTTTCACGAATGTTTTATACAGGTTTTGAAACTGTTACATTTATGACATGACTTATAAAAATTTCAAAGAGTTTGGGCAATTACAACTATTTTTGTTAATGTATTAAATGACTCAATGTTAAAAAAAAAAAAAAAAACATTGTTGAAAATCTGCAGTAAACTGTCCAGTCATTCAACCGTTTTTCTAAATAACGGTTAATTTACCATATTAAGAAGGTATTATGACCATATTATTAACCGTTTTATGGTCAGGATCGACAAAAATTACGGTTAAGTAATCTATAAAAACCGTCAAAAGTCTTGAGAGTTTGTTGCAAATTTTTAATAATGCGCACTTTAAAATTCTGAAACCGCTATTTTTTTTACAAAATATAACACCCACATAAAGAGCATATATTTTAATTTAAAACACACGCATTTGGTTAAAAAAAATATAAATATTGCAAGGCCTCCGATACGAGGTTATTTGGAAAGATTTTCGTTTAAAACTATAATTTCTTACAAAATCCTGTTAAAGATATAACAAAATATAAGCCATACAAATGTGAAGTTTATTTAAGGTTATTATCACGGACTTTACAACGTCGGGCTGGTCAGCTAGTTTATAAATAAATATTCTTTAAAAATTTTGGTAATTGTGTGTTCACATATATATATAAATTAATAGTGTACCGTATTTCACCTAAGAAAGTATAAAATATATATTCTTAAGAATATTCGCCTGAACTTGAGAATAAAATACAATTTCTTATCGATAAAAACAACTTTAAAAACCATAAAAAAAATATTTACATTTTCCCTCCAACCGTTTGAAATACATGGAATTTTTCGTTTTATCGGCGCCATAAAGGAAATCCGTGTATAACTCCCGGCAGCCGAAACATCATGGACTTTAATGTCCTGTATAAAATGAAATTACGTATGCAGTTGCATTTAATACAAAGGTAGTTTCTGTATGAATGTATTTAAATATTTGTTTGAAATTCTGTCCAAAATTAACAATAAAGAAACTGATGTGAACAACTGTACTACTAATAGTAAAATACGTTAGTAAATAAATATTATTATGCGACTTTGTTACCTAAAAGCATTTTTTTTAATAGTAAAATATATTTTTTAAATAATAATAATAATAATAATAATAATATATATATATATATATATATATATATATATATATATATATATATATTATATAACAATTGAAAATAAAATATTCACAAATATATATTTTAAAATTATTATTGGAAAAAATATCTATTCTAACCTAGAAAATTTTTGACAGAAATCGATTTCTAGACGCTTTAAATATGCAAATTCATAATTACAACTCTGCCATTTTTCCTTTACATATTTCACCAAATACAGTGAAAGAAAACTTATACCACCTTCATCTAAAATAAATAAGTAGTCATTTTCTAAATCCCTAAACTAGAAATATAGATTTCCAAGCCATGCACGAATAAGGTAAATAAACTATCTGAATAGACGAAATGATCGATAACTTCTGGTATATAGTATTTTAGGTGGTGAAACGATACTTTATATTATGAATCATTTGAATTGAGAGAAATTATTACTTGATTTCTGGAAGATTTTCATAAACTAGAATTATAGTTACTAAAACTAACCTCTTGTGTTCACATTTATTTGCAGAGATTTTTAAATAAGTTTGACCACGATAATATAGGAAAACGCTCTTGAATTTGAATAGGGGAAACTAGAACTCTCTAGCAAAGAGAACTAGAATTTATAAGGACGATATAAATGCTGGACGATTACACCATGAAATATTACAACATTAAAGACGTGAGTATAAATCATCACAAATTTTACTGAATGGTGTATACAAATTAAAATTTTTATACATACATTAAAATTAAAAATATGGACGTTTCGACCACCTTCTATTGTCATCCTCAGGAAAAATTTGTATTGCTTACAAAGTTTCAAATGCAAAAAACCATCCGTCCGTTGCCATATTATTATTGCCGGCCACAAATTAAAAAAAAAAAATTAACTAGGGTAACATTCAACCAACGTACTAACTAACCAGTAAATCCCTAATAATATATATATATATATATATATATATATATATATATATATATGTATAATATATAACAATTGAAAATAAAATATTCACAAATATATATTTTTAAATTATTATTGAAAGAAATATCTATTCTAACCTAAAAAATTAAAAAAAAAAGAACATCTAAAACAAATTTTATTTATTATGATACGAGTAATAAATAAACCACTTACAACTAAATATCATTATTATCATTATCATTATTCATATTTCGATTTTAGGAAGCCGTGTTCGCTGTCGGCCACCTAAGCTTTGGGTTTTTAACATAAAATGATAAAGGATATAATTCACAATCGAATGGTTATTTTTATTTTCACTACGTCAACAAGACGATTAAAATATACGCGGTGTTCAATTAATGTGAGTTTTCTATTCTGTTCGAAATTTTCAGAAAAAAGGCGAATTTAATAAGATTATGTTTTATAACATTAACATGAACATTAATAAGGATGATATGGAACTATTTTTTCTAGACCCACAATTTAGTTTCAAAATGCCATCGGTAGAATTTTTTTTCAGTGCAGCTTTTGAATTATACTTAAGAAACTACACGCATTGCAGTTTTTTATTAACGATTATAAATGAACTTAACATTAGGAGCTCTAAACTTTCAACCTGATTATTTCATAAACTTCTTCACCAAATGACTTCTTGTTTGGTATCCGGAGATAAAATTTACCGAAATACTAAATATAGTGTCAAAATCAGGTGATCGTATTGTAAATTCTTTCAATTTTAATACGCTGATGGCCTCCTAAGCATTTTGTTTTTAACATAAAATGATAAAGGACATAATTCCCAATCAAATGGTTATTTTCATTTTGACTACGCCAACAAGACGATTAAAATATACACGGAGTTTTCCTTTTTAAGTGCGTTCGTAATTATATAAATACGTAGCACCTATAGTCGTCGCCTGGTCCGTCTGTCCGCATATAACAGCACAAAAAATACCCAACCGAATAGTTTGAAATTTAATATATATATAATCGTTGCAGAATTTTATTAAGTCATTTCAAATTTTATGAAAATCGAATCAAAACGTAAAAAGATATTAATAAAAGTTTTCTTCATTCTATTAAATCCTATAACACGTAATCTATGTAGTAAAAGCGCAAGTCACGTTACTGAGGAAAACAAATACGGGCTAACCACATCTTTTTCCATATGCCAAGCGGCCATTTTTATTCAAAATTATTTTTTTTAATAAAATTGCATAAAAGTTACATTTTTAGAAAGATCGTTCAAAAAATTGTTTGCTTGAGAGATGAGTTACATTAAAAAATGCATATATTCTGAGATAACGTCAGTGAAAATTAGATTAACAGCCGAATATCTCAATCCATTAAAGTAAATAAACGAAAGATTCATTCACCATGAGTCATAGAAATATTAAACCATGGAGGTAATCATTTTCAAAGCAAGATCTCCATGGTGAATTTCATAGCGCTGTCTGGTGTAGAAAAAAAAATCGTATCTGTAAACATGGCATACGTAATAAGAGAAAAAAAAACAAGTTGGAAATTGTACGTCAAACGTGACAAATGAGGTGCGTTCGTACTATAGCTAGTTATATAAATATTCAGATCTTGATGATTTTTAATTCTGTGAAATGAATTATATCGTCTGCAGATTTATTTCTGTCATAAAATAAGTATCTCGGTCGCTTGACGATTAAACCTCGGAAGCTCCTCTAACAAGAAAGCACCGATTTTTTTTCTTTTAATTCAAATTTCTTAATAAATATTTTTATTAATATCTCCTAAAGTTTTGATTCGATTTTTAAAAAAAATTGAAATGTCTCGACAAAATTCTGC
The DNA here is from genome assembly GCA_963931845.1 of Maratus michaelseni. Taxonomy (NCBI): domain Eukaryota; kingdom Metazoa; phylum Arthropoda; class Arachnida; order Araneae; family Salticidae; genus Maratus; species Maratus michaelseni. Next base: position 91,311,445 of record OZ007597.1, on the reverse strand, counting down.
AAAGATAATATATTTTAAATTCCAAACCATTCAATTGGGTAGTTTTTGCGTTGTTATATGCGGACGGACGGACAGACAGACGGACGGACAGACGGACGGACCAAGCGACGACAATAGGTGCTACGTATTTATATAATTACGAACGCACGTAAAAAGGAATCCTGATTTCGCTCATAGCAGACGATATAATTTATTTCACTTAAATAATAACTATGACTTTTTACATTGTAAAACTAGTTATAACACGAAACGAATACAACTCATTTGTCATGTTTAACGTACATTTTTCAACTTGTTATTTATTTATTTTTTATCAACTGTGCAACACCGGCAAAATTACTACATTTCACCAAATAAAGGTACAAACAACATTCTCTAAAATATCTACCCAAACTAAGAGAATAAAATAAAATTGTTTGCCAATACATTCAACTTTGAAACTATGCAAAATTCATTTTTCTCTTCTACCGTTTCCAATACACAAAATTTTTCATTTTCTCGGCGACATAAAGTAATTTCACCTATAGCTTTCTGTAGCGTGTAAATGCCAGAATTTAATGTCCTGAATAAATGACATTACAAAGGCAGTTTCATTTTAATACGAAGGAATTGTACGGCGTGTATTTATATGTTTGTTTGAAATTCTGTCTGGAATACTAAATAAAGGAATTGATATGAACAACTATTCTAGTACAAGTAAAATACATTTGTAAGCAAATATTATTAAACTGTTATCGAAAAGTGTTTTTGCTTTTATGATTTTAGCCAATAATAGGATTTTTTTTTAAAGTCATTATTTGTTTAAAACAATTTACAATACTACATTAAGGACGTGAGTATAGAACATCACAAATTTACTAAATGGTGTATACAAATGTCAAATTTAAAATTTATGCATACATTAAAATTAAATTAAAAATATCGCAATTGAATCCATTTGGACACTACACTGTTAACTAGTATTTTAAAACACAAATTGCACAAATTGTGCTTATTAGTTGCTAAAATCAGTGTAAAAATTGTTTTAAACTCATAAAAGAGCTAAAATCCTACATGTTTCGGCTTTAAACTTAAAGCCATCATCGGGGAAGAGGAACAACACAAACGACTACTGATCTTTTAATTTTCGACAAAATTAAAAAAAAAAAAATCGAAAATTAAAAGATCAGTAGTCGTTTGTGTTGTTCCTCTTCCCCGATGATGGCTTTAAGTTTAAAGCCGAAACATGTAGGATTTTAGCTCTTTTATGAGTTTAAAACAATTTTTACACTGATTTTAGCAACTAATAAGCACAATTTGTGCAATTTGTGTTTTAAAAATATCGACTATTAAAAATGCATTTTTGTCCGTTAGGAGGTGCTTCTGCATCGTTTCTACTTGTGGTTGGTTGGTACAATGGTTCATGGTTAACCTAGTTTTCTTTTTTTCTTTTCTTTTCTTTTTTTTTTTTTTTTTTTTTTTTTTTTGTGGACGGCAATAGTAATGTGGCAACGGACAGATTGTTTTTCGCCTTTGAAACTTTAGAAGCAATGTAACAAATATTTCCTGAGGATGACCATAGAAGGGGGTTGAAACGTCGATATTTTTAATTTTATTTTAATGTATGTATAAATTTTAAATTTGACATTTGTATACACCATTTAGTAAATTTGTGATGTTTTATACTCACGTCTTTAATGTAGTACTGTTTCATGGTGCAATCGTCCAGCATTTATATTACAATTTACAATTATTATAAAAAGTGGAATGTTTCATTAATTCGACGATTGTATGTTTAAATTTAGAGAGACCTGTATCATCTTTCCGCAAACTATATCCAAAAAGTCATTTTTGTCCCTTCTTGGAAAATGATGGTGCACAAAATTTAGAATCTATGCTAATTTGAAGATACATTATAACTGATCAATTTCTAATTACTAGCAATCATTTAAAGTTATTTTCTTATTCTTATTTTAACTGCTGAGGCTTTGGTATTTACGAACTATGTTTCATATTTTTAAATTTTCGTTTTATATTTAACAGACATGGGGAAAGATTTTTAATACTGGGATGTGAATTTAAAATATCTTTCATTAGTTCTTTGGTGAATAACACAATTGCAGAAATTTAAATCCAAGAATATCAAAACTTCATGCAGCAATAGTCCTTTTTAAACATATGAAAATCAACTAAAGATGTGCAATAAAATACATGAATACACGATTTAAAATATATTTGAGGAAGCAATGTTTTTTTTATGAAAATAGCTGACAAATATGTGTACTTTTAGGAGAAAAAATATTGCTTTATAAACGATAATATAATTCTTTTGTGTGGAGGGAGTGGGAATTCGTACAGGTCTGTTCTAAATGCAGATATTTTCCACGTACAATTAAATATTACGTTTAATTTTTGATATATCTATGTATGACAAAAATATTATTTTTTAACGAAAGAAATAAATATCATTAAGGTCATGAAGCCATAGGTTTGACTCAGCAAAATAACCAAATGAAAACTAGGTTTAATTTAAATTTTTATTTTTAAAAATATTTTTTTCCAAAAGACAGACAATCTGATTATTCTAATCATATTGAAAAGAAACACACATGCTCCACGATAATGTGTAACAGGTGAATTAGGTCATGAAAGATAAAAATAGAATTCAGAATCTGCATTTAATGAAACAATGAAACAATGCTTCCCAAGTAAAGCAAATCAAACTGCCAAAACATATTTTCATAAACAAATTTAGAAACTGCACGTATTAATTTATTTCAGACTTGATTAACCAGATCGGTAATTCCTCCTTTTTTAAAACTATAAATGATTTTTTTTAATTCAAACTATCTGCTTATTAAACATTCTCTAATTGATAAAATATTTCTATTTTTAATAAAGTTATATTTATATGGATTTGTCAATAATTATTTTGATATCTTATAAAATACGTTACTGTAATGAGAATTACAATTGTTTCATTATACATAGTGTATGTTTATCATATATTTTTAAATAAACTATTTATTTTAAAAATATTTCAAATCGTAAGCAAAACAGAGATATATACTGCATTTATTCATATACAATGCGCACTTTTTTTTTCAAAATTTTAGAGCGAAACAGCGACCATACACCGACTAATTCCAGCAACTATTTGAAACCAAACATGCTTCCATTCACTGCGTAAGAGGGACTACTCAGACGAGGAGGCCAAGTCTGTAGAGCATAGATGTCCCTTCCGCTTCATTAAAGTTATTAAAAAAATACAAATTCAGCTGAATTCATTTCATTTTCCGTACACTATAACCCTATGTAAGACTCGCGAACATGTTCAACAAGACTCAACAACGAATGTTCTTGCTGTAGCTGTGTTGATGTTTGCTTTAGCATACTATAAAAACAGCAGATTAAAAGCGACGGTGTAACTTGTTCTCTTTCTCACAATAATCGTACAATTTCTGAAAACTGAATAAACGCAGGTACGCAATATAGAATGAACTTAAAATCCCACCTTTCATAAACTTTGTACTAGCAAATTTCCGCTGTCATTAAATATTTCAAAACAAAGTTGCTAATGGGAGAGTTAATTGTGGAAACCTTTAATTTTATGATAATTCAATAAGGGGGAGGTGAGGGATATGTAAGATTAAAGATGGAAATTTAGGTTCGATGTATTTTTTTTTCTTGTTGAGTCAGGATTTCTATAGATCTTTTTTTCAAATTCTTAGATTTTCAGCAATTAAAATACTATGATGCGCATTATATACGAGACATATTTTTTCGTGTTTCACATTAAAAACAGGGACTGCAAATTATAAAAGTTTACGCATTATACATCAGTAAATACGGTAAATAAAGAGACATGTGAGTTAATCTGATCATGTCGGTACATTTGTTCAACATCCATACAAAAACGTAACGCTGGTAGCATTTTTAAACATGGAAAATTCATTGCATAAAATCTCCTACGTGACAAAACCTTAGCTTTCAGCACTTTACAACATAGTTGAAAAGTGTTTATGATTTCGGTTTGTCTGTCTGTCTGCAGTCTGTCTGTTGTCTGTCCATACTTTAACTCGCTCTGATGTACTCGAAACTTGAAATTGATATGTGTTATTGGGGTTTCCTATGGCATGTTTGTTATTGAAATTAAAGTGTGTAGCATTTATAGTTCATTTACAGGGACACTCAAAAGAATTCCGTTACATTAAATAAAGCGATGAATACTGTTTAAATTTATTGGTGACCAGGGCTGTACAAATTGCCAAAAATATTTATGCCTCTCTTCGCTCGTCATTGTCAGTTTTTTTCTGATTATTAAAATTAAACATAGATTTTCAAAAAGCATAAATTTTTTTAATGAAGTGAATGAAAAAAGATTATTTTTCGTAAAAGAATCCTTTTTCTTACAATGCTCATGACTATTAATAGTCAAGAGCATAATAAGAGTATCTTTTGAATCGCCCTAACTCTTCAACTCAATTAATAAATTAATTTAGAAAGATAATTAATAGTTGTATTAAGAGGATGAAACATCAGTTCAACGTCAAACATCAACGTCATATAGCTCTAAAAATGACATATACTTTACAAAGTCTGAATGAGTAAAATATGCATTATCATAAGAAAAGAATTGTTGTTTACAAAAATCCTTATTTTGTTTCAAGAAATATTTCGAAAGGAATTACTTAGGCAAAATAATGAACAGTATCATTAAAATGTCAGCTTTAAGGCATTTCATCGTAGACAGAAGTTTTACAGATAATTTGTTTGACATGGTTCTCGGAAATCGGTATTTTTATTTATTTATTTATTTATTTTGCTTCTTAGCTGAAATTATTCAATGTTACTGCTTTCAGTCGTCTGTGTATATATTCTAATTGCCATTGGCGTCCTGGTAAATGCATTTGTCAAGGCCTGGTGGTGACAAATGGCTCGTTGGTGCGTAGCTGTTTCATCACTGTAATATCTAAAATATTGTAAATAATTTCATCATTGTAATTTTCCTCTATTGTTATATTTGTTAACAAAAAATTAAAGTTTTTTTTTTTTTTTTTTACATTTGACATCAAAAATCTTACAGGGTGATAGAAAATAGCTCGGACATATATGTTAGCTTATAATTCGTTTAACAAACACAGAAATGAAAATCAGAATGCTAATAGACAAAGTATAAATAATTGACTTATAAAAAAACTACAAGTTTCTAAAGTGGTCGTGTTTTTATTTTCTGTAGAAGCGAAATCTTTTGAAAAAAAAATCCACCAACAAACCGCGACTCATCTTTTAATATTTTGGATGTTTCTCAGGAAAGATTATTTCAGAAATTTCGAATGTCTGTGAAGCTTAGGAAAAAATGTTATCTGTAAAATGATCCTGAAAAATAACCCATTTGAATGATATCTACACTGTAAAAAATTACCAATGTTTCTTATTTTATGAAAATATACTATAATCACGAACAAAAATATGCTATAATCTTCTGAGTTATCCAAAATTCTGAATAGCGCGTTCCATTGTCTTTTGAATGCCCAGAAACCAATACATTTCCAAAATTTAAAGAATTATTTATAAAAACAAAGTATTTGCTGCTGCCCGTATTTTTCAGAAACGTTTCCGAAGGATTTTTATAGTGTATTAATTAGTGTCCCCAGCGTGGAATACCTGTTTTTCGAATGTTATATATTCTCAAGTAAACATTTTCATGCTCAAAAAATATGTTTAACAGACAAACATGCAAAATGTACAGTGTCAACAATAACATTAAAATTAAGATTATTTCTTTACTCTTTCATGTATAAATGCGGCTTATGCGGCTGAAAACGTTTACTTGAGAATGGATAACATTCGAAAAACAGGTATTCCAGGCTGAGGACACTTATTAATACACTATAAAAGCCCTGCGGAAACGTTCCTGAAAAATACGAGCAGCGAAAAATACTTTGTTTTTATAAATAATTCTTTAAATTTTAGAAATGTGTTAATTTCTGGGTTTTGAAAAGACAATGGAACACGCTATTCGGAATTTCGGATAACTCAGAAGATTATATTATATTTTCGTTCGTGGTTATAGTATATTTTCATAAAATAAGAAACACTGGTCATTTTTTATAATGTAGTGAGCACAGGAACCATTTTTGTTCTATTAAAAACTCTGTCAGATATGACTTGCAACATTCCTCTGCTCTTCTTGTTCTTCTTATCCTCTGCTCTTCTAGTGCTGGAAGACAATCTTGATAGAGAATCTATTTTTCATTTTCAAAGTGCTCTTGGATCAGGAAAGCAAAACTATCAACAAGATATTTTAAAGGTATGTGTTATGGTTGATTTCACATACATCGATAGAATTCATTTACTATATCAATGAATTATTGATTGTAAAAAGTCAGAAAAACCTTTTGTCATTGATCGTGAGCTAACTTCATTGGTGCGGTCAATTTTTGAAGCTTTACGTTTCTGTTAGCAACTGTATGATTCAGGAAATGTTTCATTTTCTTATACTGGTTTTCAAGAAACTGTTTAAAAATTCGTCAAACCGTCCCCCGGCTAATGTTCATATTCTTGGCAACTTTTTTCGCTCGAAAACATTCGTAATGTATGCAATCCTCTTTACTATTACATTACATATTCTGGAAATGCTGATTTGTCATTTTTACCTTGAATCGGTATGTCCCTATTATGGCAAAGCTATTGTAATTAGTTTATGATATCCTATAAAGTCTATCTTGAAACTTTCAGCCCCCGAACGAACTTTCATTGCTTCATGCCTTCAGGATGTAATGTGAAAATCGCATTTTTCTTGGGGATTATTCCCACAGAGTTTAAACAATATCTTTCAGTGAGATCCGAGATTCATTTCTCATGTAGACAATAACATTGAAGTTTAATAGTGTTTTTCAGTTTCAATATGAAGTTTCACCAGGTTATTTTTTGTCACCCGAAAAAGAAATGTTTCAGTTTCCTTTTGAAAAATTTACAAAAATGAAATTAAATGTTATTGAATTATCAAGTGTTTGCTCGCAAATTAAAGGGAAAAAAGAAATTATTACACTTCATAGAAGAGAGATAATATCGACTCGACTCTGAAGACCGAATGTAATGTTGAAAAACAGAATAAGCCCATAGCTCAAGGAAAGAGATACTGAAAGTATAGTGTATTTGTATAATCCTACATTTTATCTGTATCACTGCATTTAATCACTTCACAGTTTCCTTTTTCTGTCATATTTTGTTAAAAAAACAAGCACTTTTTTTATTAAAAAAATTATATTCAAATCGATTATACATTGAATCAAATAAGGAATCAAACCTGTTACAATTATCGAAGTCATAAATAAACGCTAAATTTTAGTTGCTTTTAACGCAAAAATGGGTATTTTAATGGGAAAATCAATGTACTAGCGTAGAAAAAAGTTGCCCGTGTCTCGTTCGAGAAAATATTTCAAGTGGATGAGATATACTTGAGAGTTAGCTGCGGTGATTGCCCGACTATGATATAACAATTGCAATAAATACAGAGATAGTCACATTGTTATCAATAGCTAATTAATAAACCGTTAGTTTTAGATGTGTAGTTCCAGTTAAAAACAGGCTTTAAATGCTGTTCTTCTGTTGTGAAAATCTATTTACTTCAAAATATTTATTTTATTAAGAAAATTTATGAAATTAAAAATTTTATACGATCTCTGGATTATATTTAAAAAAGTTATATTTAGAAACAATTTTTCTGGACAAGTAAAACAGTATAAATTCCATATTTCTTCGACCAAAAACTTAACAAGTAATGATATTTTGAAATTTATGAATTTTCAGCATTTTCCGATACTACAAACGTGTTTTCCGACACTGCTTTTTAGTGCCAGAAAACGCTAAACATCCATTAAAATATCAGTACTTGGTATGTTTTGGTCGTACAAAAATGGAATTTTCACTGCTTTAGTTCTTGGAGCATGAAAATAGTTTCTTTAAATGTGACGTATAGGACTCAGACTATATAAAAATTTAAAATTAGTAACTTTTTAAAAAACAACTATTTTGACATAAATGGATTTTGATGTAATTAAAAAGAACGTTTGAAATATTTTTGCAATTGGAACTATATCTCTAAACAAAACGGTTTAGGAAGTATCAATTGGTCAAGGTCAAGAAAGGGCCCTCTTTATACCAGTTTATTAATCTTTGACGCGGATTAGTAGACGCAGTCAGAAGAACTATTTTTTTAATTACATCCTATCTACAGAAAGAAAGACCAATGTTAAAAATGTTTTCAAGACCATAAATTTGCAAAATAAAATAACTCTTCTTTGATTTTTAAGGAAACACTTTTAAAAAGTACTTTTATAATTGTCATATAAAAATTGAACGGCATGCGCTATAAATCAAATCCAGCAACTTCTCGTTCTGTTTATCTGCGAGTCTTTACATACAAGAGACCAGAGGTCAGAACTAGTGCACTAAAGTATAAAAAATACAGTAGTCGCTACTTTTTACAATAGTATGTAGTGTAGCGCGCTACATTTTGAACAATGTAATATAGGGAGTAAAGCGTTATAAAAAAATCAGTAATTTGTAGCGAGAACCGACGCTACTTCAGGGAGAGAAATGTGTCATTCTGCGAATCACGTGGCCGAAACTTGTTTCGATTGTGCAAAATTTGTTCTGCTCAACAATTTACGAATCTCAGCGACAAATTTCAGCTGCGGTGTATTAGCAATACACGACATGAAGTCATAGATTTTTCCCATTCGCACTTGCTTCTAAAATCAAGTACTAACACCCGAGAAAGAATAAATTTTCTTGCTGGCAACATTTGTCTATTTACTCGTTATTAGGTTTTCATATTCTAAAGCCGGGTTTCTTATTATTCAGAATTGCTAATTTGCAAATTTATTTATTGTTTGCATTTAGAGATGTTTTTCTGTAATTTTCTTGATTATAATATATCTTTTAATTTTGCTACGAAATTTGTAATGTGTGTATAAACTAAAATTTTGGAGAAAAACAAAAAAGATTTCTTATATCTTATCTTTCTTAATTTTTAATGTCCTCAGTTATGTCGTATTTATTTAATTGTATCTCGTCAGACGCGATATAACGAGGGTTCGCTTTATTATTTAATCAGTGTCTACAATTGCTAGTGTAAATTGTACTCTTTGACAAAATCTGAAAGTAGCGAAGTAGTGACTACTTTTGAAAAGTAGTTAGTAGTCGCTACTTTTAAAACAAGTAGTTGTAATTGTAATTAACTACATTTACAATGATGTAGTTGTAGTTGTCGTTCACTACAATAAAAAATTAGTTTTCCGACCCCTGTCTCTAACCTAGCGGTTTGCGAATTAGCTATTGATTAAGGATAAGGAAACACACTCTGTATACCAGTTTATTAAATCCTTTTCGAGGATTGGTTTTAGTGGCAGAGTTAGTAGGACTTTTTCTTGAATTGAATCCTATTTACACAGTCAAAATAGTGTGCCATTAACTCAAACAGCGCATCAAGTGGATAGTACAGTTCTTATAATACATGCTGAATCATTTCCGCTATTTATTAGCCAAAAATCACCCTAAAACCGGTTAGCGTTAGGGCAATGGTGGACAGCGAGTGACAGTGACAGGTCATTTTAAATACGACAAACCCCAGCTTTTGCGACACGCTTTTACTGAGCTGGGCTACAACATGGCGGTTATTTTGGGCTGCAAGATGGATATTCCTCAGCTTCCCTTATAGGAGCTTTTGTCGATGTGATGTCACTACGACGTCACAAATAGTCACAAGCATTACAGCCACAACCGTAATCAAAATGGGACCTCTGCGATTCGTCATTTTAGTAATTTCAACATGAAATTGTCGGGACCAATTTTTTAGTCAGTTCAAATCTGATACGAAATTTAATATATCGACATTACAATGATCTGGATCGAGGCTATCAAAAAAGACAGGCTGCCGCACTACGTTACACGTTCGTCTCTTTTCAGACCGCTTGAGTCACGTGCCGCACTTTTTGCGACGATGGTGCACGAAAAGCATGAATGCAGATGCAAGAAAAGAGCATCACGTAACTCTGGCGGTCCGAAAGGAGACGAACGTGAAACATTGTAGCCTGTCTTTTTTGTTAGCCTCGGGCTTGGATGCAACAAGTGTTGCATTTTAATCTGGCTGAATTCACATTTTGTCATATTTTAATCACGTTGATATAAGGAGAGTTACATTCTAATTTTTGATAGATAATTTTTATTAAGTTTTCTTTAATAAACGAATTTTCACTATGTTACTATCTAAAAAGAAAAAAATCCTGAAATTCCTGACATTTAAATAAATTTACATATAATAATATAGAGAATATTAGTTAAATTACGCATACCCTTTTAGTAAGTAATTACTGAAATTTTCATCTGTTTCATATTTTATTAATTTTATCCCCATTATATGAAACGTTTTTGTTAATTACACAAAGTAAACTCGAAACGCACAAAGTAAATTCGAAAACTGTTAAATGCTAGAAACAAAATTAATGATTGATAACTGCAAAATTACACTCAGACAAAAGTGAAAAATTACGACACTAGCTATAAAATCACTTTAATTATGAATATACATTCAAATATATATTCTGAGTACAAAATATAAATATTTCCATATCTCATGACACAATAATCGTCATTGGCATTTGAGAAAATTCCTGTACTTTCAAAAAAATAATTCGTAAAAATTATTGTTAATTTAACTATTCTTTCCTTGTTCGCTTCTAAAATGAGCTTTATGACTCTTTATTTTACATGTATCTTAAAATACAATTATCTTAAAACTATTTTTAACTATTTTAAACTATTCTATAGTCAATTTAAGTTGTTTTGGGGAAACAGAAAAATACGGGCATACCACTTAGAGGGTTAAAGTTGGCGACTCTTTTTTGTACATAGTGAAAGAAAAAGAGACAATTAATAAGTGTCAACGGTGTTTCATTTTTTCTTGGATTTTGTTTCTAATTGGAGGTTGCCAGACAAAATATATAGCTCCATAAATCTGCTGAAAGACGCTACGAAAAAAATAAATTGTGGATTTGTAGGTATTACAAAAATCGTTGAAATTTTGAAAAAGAAGACAAACCTTCTAATCTCACAAAAATTGCGAAAATTAATAAGCTAAACTTGATACTATTTGATTCAACTCTGTTCAAAATTTGCAGCAAACTGTCCTGTCATTTGACCGTTTTATGAGAAAATGGTTACATAACCATAATTTAACTCTATTCTGACCATATTATAGCCCATATTATGGTCAGAAAAGAGTTAAAATACGGTTATATAACCGTTTTCTTCATAAATGGTAAAATCATTGGACAGTTTGCTGCAAATTTTTAACAGTGAAACGTAGCAAAATATTTAGTTTCGACGATTAAAATTGATATAAACATTGATAAGACACCCTAGAATAGAAGATTTAAAAAAAAAAAGATCTAAACTGCATGCCGAAATACAGTGTGAATCAAAATTATTGCCCTGAATTTCAAATAATAATAATCTCTTTGGAAACTACGAGGGGAAGGCTGTTGGTCAGTCAAATCTCAAATTCCTATCTCCAATGCTAATCCTATGGGATTGGAATGCATTCGTAATTCGTATCTTTCAAATTTCTCAGCGGAAAATTCATATTTAACTTTTTTTGCTGTATACACTTCTTGAAGGATGTATCTTTCTTTTTAGTTCATTAAATATTCCTAAAATATATGCTTGTTTTTATTTGAAGTGTTAAAATCTTACTCACAACTGATCAGCCTCTCTAATATATTCAGACATAAATTACACCATTAAGCATATATTTTAGAAATATTTTGTCAACTAAAAAAGAAAGAGACGTCCTTTTAGAAGAATATACAGAGAAAATAAGTTAAAATAATAATTATCTAATGAGAAATTGGAAAAATGTGAATGTATTCGAAGCCCTTAGGTTTAACATTGGAGAGGGGAATATGAGATCTGACTGACCAACAATCTGAACACAATATAGAAAAAAATTAAAAGTTTAAGTAATTTTTCAATTAATTTTCAGCAGTGAAATTCGTCCGAAATTAATGAATAATAAACATGTTAATTTTAACATTGCTATCTAAGCATAATATTGACAGAGTGAAAAATGCCCAAACCGAGAATCGAACACAGACCTTTGGAATAACGCCCCAATGCTCTACCATTGAGCTACGAGGACGATATCCAGCTTGGCATATCTCACCTATATATGTCGGCAAGGTTGTGATCGCAGCACAAGATAGAAATGCCATCATGAGCGCATAAATCATGTGACAAACTTGAGAATACCTTGAGGGTATCGGTCTCGTAGCTCAATGGTACGGAATTGGAGTGTTAATCCAAGGGCCTGTGTTCGATTCCCGGCTCGACATTTTTCTCCTGTCCAATTGGTTCCAATACGTTATAACGCGAACCAATCTCCTTCATAATATAATAGACTGTGTTAAACTGGTAGAAAATAACCAGCTATGGTTTCAAAATGTAACAGATGCTGTTCCTATAACAGCTTAGTGACTTCGGTGACTCTCTGTACATTAATTTAGAACTATATTGTAACTAATTTGATATTTTCATTTTGTTTCTGTTTTGTATTTGTTTATTTGTTTATATTTGTAGAAATATTTTAAAGATGGGCCAGCTTTCTTCGGGGGTATGGCCGGGCCCTGCCTCTTGGTCAGGGTCCTTGAATAGTGGGTATCACCGCTGAGCGAGGTTTGTAGAGCTTTAGCCAATCGGCAAACCACCCCGCTCAGCTGAACCTGAACCTGAACCTGAACCTGTCTGTATTACGCTTAGATAACAATGTTAAAATTCCCATGTTTATTATTCAATAATTTCGGGCGAATTTAACTGCTGAAAATTAATTGAAAAATTAATTAAAATTACTTATATGTGTGTCGTTTTCTAGTCTTTGGGTGACTTTATGGGTCGTCTCAAGTTTGCCAGAGTATTTGTGCGCTCATGATGACATTTCCATCCTGTGCGGCGATTGTAGCCTAGCCAAGATATGTGGGTGAGAGATACCAAACTGGGTATCGTCATTGTAACTGAATGGTAGAGCATTGAAGCGTTATTCCAAGGGTCTTGGTTCGATTCCGGCTTGAACATTTTTCACTTTGTCGGTATTACGCTTAGATAGCAATGTTAAAATTAACATGTTTATTAGTTCAAAGTTTATTTTGTGTTTCCTATCAATGTTCTATGTAGCTCAACTACGTCACATAGATTCACAGTACGATTTCAAAAGCAAAGTTGTGCGGTTCATTTTTCTTCAGAAAATTTTATAGGTAAGCGTCTTTTATACAAGGTGGCCATAATTAAACTCACGGTACTCAGAGTGTTCAGTAGCGCGATCTAATTGCGAGAATTGCGCCAAATTTTGTAGGAAGATTAAACAAGACGTGGGACGAAGCATTCCGCGAAAAAAATATTTAGTTCCAAAAGTCACCGCCAGGGGAATATGTGGCGCTGGGTATTCGAAAAAAAGAGTTTAAAAAAAGAAGAATCAATACTGAAATAAAATTACCGTTTATTTAGCACATCCAACTCAGGTTCGATGTGACCGCTGTTTTTGTGGACCACATATTGCATTCTGTGCACAACATTTACAACAGCAGAGAATAATATGCCATGCAGTTGGAAAACAGCGGCTAATGACTCTTTCTGTTGTGAATTTCTGTCGTAGCAGCTGCTGTACCCGCAAAGCAATATGTGGAGGGGCTCCATTTTGCATGAAAATGATTTTCTCCAGGCACTGTCTTTGCTGAAGTGCCGGAATAACAAAGTTGTTTAGCATTTGGCGATATTTGTCTCCGGTAACAGAACAAGTTACAGGTCCTGTCGAAGTAATGTTCTCATAGAAGAATGGACCTATGATCATATCTTCTGTGAAACCACACAAAACATTTACCTTTGGTGAATTCACAGGAATTTCCTTGAATGCTGTTGGTGACTTGTTATCCCAAATTTGGCAGTTTTGTGTATTTACAGTTCCATTCAGGTAAAAGTGGGCCTCGTCTCTCCATAAGATTTTCCAGGGCCAAGCATCATCCAACTCCATTCTGGCAAGAAAAGTGAGAGCAAAAGTCAATCGCTTATCATGGTCGGTGTGACGTAACTCTTGTACGGATAGAAGTGAATAATCTTTCGTAGGATTTTCCATACCGTACAATAAGGCATATCCAGATTCCGAGCTATCCCACGAGCGCTTGAAGTGGTAGCAATATTGTCTGGTGCTCTATCGACAATCTCCGTTGCCACTTCTTCGATTGTATCCTGTGATACGGGTTTTCGTCCTCTGCCTGACTGAACATTTAGAGAACCTGTTTTCTCAAACTTCTCAACCATTACTTTTAAACCATTAACTGACAAAGGATCGTTACCTTTACGCATTTTTTGTGGTTTCTAAAAGCACGAAGAGCGGCTGGCGCATTGCACTGGTTGAGGTAAAAGAATTTGACTAGTAGAGCTTGCTCGACTAAAGAAGGAGACATTATGAAAGATAACTTTCAATGAAATTGTTTCTAACAGTAGCACATTACCTTTTAAAGCCGAACAAGCTGGCACTGGGCCAAAAGATGTAACGTGAAATTTGAATAAAGAACTTCTTCTGTTGCTGTTGCTTTCTTTGGGGCTCTGTAAAAGAAATTGCAGATAAAGAAACTTTCGCAGTGTTTATGTAAATTTTTAACTTTTTATAAACTGTTACCATTTTGAGTTTGGATTAAATTGCTAAATTCGTTAAATAAACGGGAATTTTATTTCAGTATTGATTCTTCATTTTTTGAAACTCTCTTTTTCGAATACACAGCGCCACATATTACCCTGGCGGTGACTTTTGGAACAAACTTTTTTTTCGCGGAATCCTTCGTCCCCCGTCTTGTTTAATCTTCCTACAAAATTTGGCGCCATTCTCGCAATTGGATCGCGCTACAGAACACTCTGAGTACCGTCAGTTTAATTATGGCCACTTTGTATATGATACAAATAAAGATAATATATACTACAACTTTGTCCATATGCGAGCCATCATAGACAAAAAAACATCTTTTACAACGTGTTATCAATGTGATAAAGAGGAATCACACACACATATATGAACTACGCAAACAAATCTTTGGATTTGGATTTGTACTGTATTCAAATTTTCATACTATCGTTGTTAACAACGAAATTATTGATTTTTGTAATCAAACCAACTATTTTTAATCATGCTGTATTACGTTAGTGATTATTCAGGTTGAAAAACCACGTACTGAATGACAAGTAGTATATGATAGTGGTGAAATACGAATTATCAAATTTGATTGGTTGAGACGATTTTGGAAAACAAAAAACGAATCGCCAAGTATCTTGGCGAGCCTGCTAATTTTCCCGGCTGTCATATCTCGATGATTAGTATCCATATATAAACAGAGAGGGCGCTGCTAGTCCAGAGTTGAATATCTCTTGCAGGAGAGTTACGGAGACGAGATGTAAGGCAGTGAAGCCAGTATGTACGAAGTAGCGGTGCGTTTGGCCGCAATTGTAAATAATGTATAATAAATATATAATTAAATAGATATCTCCTTGCTGTTAACGAAATATGAATACACAAAGTTGAAACTTTAATAATGGCGACGTGCGGAAAAGAACCCAAGATTTTATATAAATGTTGTATTTTTTTTTTTCGAAATAAAAAAAGAAGAAAAGAAAAGAAAATGGCAGAAACAGAAGTTATCTCTTTGGGACGTCTGGAAGAATATGATTCGACCGTGCCCTGGTCAATTTATGTTGAAAAAATTGACTTTTATTTCGCTGCTAATAATATTCAAAATGCGGATAAGAAGAAAAATATATTATTAAGCTCTGTTGGAACGGCAACATTTTCGATATTGAGAGATATCATTGTACCGACTTCGCTGAAAGAGATAAGTTATGATGATCTCTTAAAGAGGGCGAAAGAACATTTTTCACCTTGTCCAAGTGAAATTGTTCAACGGTTCAAGTTTCAAAACAGATTACGGAAGCAAGGGGAAAGCATAGCCAACTTTGTGAGAGATTTACGACGGTTATCGGAATACTGCAACTTTGAAACGACGTTAAGCGATCGCCTACGGGACCAGCTAGTGTTTGGAATTCAAGACGAGAAAATACAGCAAAAATTGTTGGATACGAAAAATCTAACGTTCCAAACAGCTGTAGAAATCGCGGAATCATTCGAAACAGTCGAAGCTGGAGTAAAATCACTACAGATTAATGGAGCAACAACTGTAAATAAAGTTCAAGATGCCCAAATGAAGAAAACGAAAGTATACCAGTATTCGTCGAAGCCGAAAGAGGGGATGTATGCACCTGGAAACCGGAACAGTTATAAAGATAAACCATGTTATCGTTGTGCTAGAAATCACAAACCTGTTGAGTGTCCATTTAAATCAACAGAATGTCATGTTTGCCACAAAGTGGGACATTTAAAAATTTGTTGCAGGAACCGGAACTTCTCTACAGTGAATCAAAAACTGAAAAAGAACAGTAAAATTAAAACTGTTCAAGAATATTCTCTCAATGTTATGAGGGATGAGTGCAATAATGTTTTGTGGGAAAAAAGTGTCATAATTAATGGTATTAAAGTTAATTTTGAAATTGATTCCGGAGCAGCTCATACGATCGTGAGTAAAAATATTGCCGATAAATTATTTTCAGGTAAGCCTCCTTTGGTTAAATCTAATATTAAGCTGCAAACGTATACTAAAGATTCTTTAACTGTATTAGGTGAATTAAATGTAAATGTTTTGATTGATGATAATTGTATACCTAATTTAAAAATGCTAGTTATTAAAGAGGAACGTCCGAGTTTAATTGGTAAAACTTGGTTGAAAGCATCAAAATTATTTTGGCCGAATGTAAACATGATCAAAAGTATTTCGAAAGATGATTTAATAAAAAAATTTCCTAATGTTTTTGTTGACGGGATCGGTACGATCAAAGGTCCTCCCGTTTCAATAAATTTGAAAAATGACGCAAAACCAGTTTTTCTAAAATCTCGTCCTGTTCCTTTTTCTTTGAGAACAGCAAATGATCTGGAATTGGAACGCTTAACAAATGAGGGTATTTTAAAACCTGTTGATTATTCTGAATGGGCTAGTCCTAAAGTAATTGTTCCAAAACCAAATAGTACTGTTCGAATTTGTGGTTATTATAGAGCAACAGTAAATTCTAATACTGAAAATGATAATTATCCTCTTCCAAGAATGGAAGAATTGTTTGCTAAATTATCAGGGGGAAAATTCTTTACTGTGTTTGATTTAAAAGATGCCTATTTACAACAACCTGTTGATGATGAAAGTAGTAAAATTTTAACTATAAATACTCATAAAGGTTTATTTAACGTTTTAAGACTAGCTTTTGGTGTAAAATGTGCACCAGGTATTTTTCAAAGAAAAATTGAAAATATATTAAAGAAATTTGATTATGTTGATGTATTTTTAGATGATATAATTATAAGTGCTAGATCTGAATCCGAACATTGTGAAAGAGTTGAATGTATTATGAAATGCTTTTCTGAGCATGGTATCAGATTAAATAAGGAAAAATTAAAATTTATGGTTTCGGAAGTTAGCTATTTAGGACATAAAATTTCACAGGAAGGCATTAAGCCTATTCCAGAAAAAGTTGATGCTATTTTGAATGCTCCTTTTCCTACTAATGTTTCTCAATTACGTTCATTTTTGGGATTATTTTCTTATTATAGAAACTTCCTACCTAATATTTCAGATGTGTTAGAACCTTTGCATAGATTATTAGATAATAATGTAAAGTGGACATGGTCAGAGAAGCATGAAAAAGCATTTCAGAAAGTTAAACAACTTTTATGTAAATCACCTGTTTAAGAATTGTATGATATAAACAAAGGTGTTGTTTTAAACTGTGATGCATCTGAATATGGAATTGGTTGTGTGTTAAGCCACATTGTTGAGGGTAAAGAAAAACCAATAGCTTTTGCATCTAGATCGATGAATAAGACTGAAAGAAATTATTCCATGATTGATAAAGAAGCTTTATCTGTAATTTTTGGTGTAACGAAATTTCATCAATATTTAGCAGGTAAACAGTTTAAAATTATAACTGATCACAAACCTTTAATTCGATTGCTTGATCCTGTAAAAAAAGTACCTGATACATTATCACCCAGAATGCTGAGATGGTCGTTAAAGTTAGCAGGGTATGACTATACAATTGAGTATCGCGAAGGTAAAAATAATAAAAATGCGAATGCATTAAGTAGATTACCCCTTCCAGAAACTGTAAATGTAGTAAATAATCCATCGGAAATAATGTTCGTTTCTAATAGTAATGATTTTAATTTTAATTTTAATGCCTGAGGAAGACCACTCGGCTGAGGGCGAACCCAGCCGTTGAGCGTTTAATAGTAATGATTGGCCTGTTACTTCTAAAACGATTTTGAAGTGGACAACTGAAAATCCAGTAACAAAACAAATTTTAGAGTGGAAGTTATATGGATGGCCAAAAACGGTTAAATCCGAGGAATATAAACCATATTTTCGTAGACGTGAGGAAATTTCTTGTTTAGAAAATTGTTTATTATGGGGACATAGAGTAATTATACCAGATGAAGGTCGCGAAAAAATGTTACAATTATTACATTCAGTTCATCAGGGTATAGCTAGCATGAAAGCTAAAGCTCGAGGTGTGATCTGGTGGCCTAATATGGACAAAGAAATAGAACAAATGGTTAATTCTTGTAGTAAATGCCAAATGTTTGCTCGGGATAATCCTAAAATGAAACCTTTAAAATGGGAATCGGAATTTGCTTGGGAAAGAATTCACATAGATTTTGCCGGTCCTTATGAGGGTAAAATATTTTTAATAGTGGTCGATTCTTATACTAAATGGTTAGAGGTACAGGTGGTACCCAGTGCTGATAGTAAATCAACTATTAGAGTACTACGTAGAATTTTTGCTACATTTGGTTTGCCCGTTGAATTAGTCAGTGATAATGGACGTGCGTTTACAAGTGATGAATTTCAAGATTTTCTTAAATCAAATGGAATTATACATACACCCATTCCGCCATATCATCCATCGTCGAATGGACAGGCAGAAAGGTATGTTCAAACTGTTAAAAATTGTCTTAAAAAGCTAGATAAGGGTGACATAAATTTGTCAATTGCACGATTTTTATTGGAAAATCATTCTACCCCACATTCTGTCACTGGTAAGACTCCCGCAGAATTAATGTTTGGAAGGTCGGTTCGAACAGCTCTACACTTGGTATTACCATCCAAACCTAAAATACAGCAACCCTTACATAAATACAATCTTCATGAATCAGTTTTTGTTAAAAACTTTGGAAAAGGGGAGAAATGTATTAAGGGAAAAGTTATAAAATTATTGGGGAGCAGATGGGTTTTAGTAAATAGATATGACGGAATAATGTGTAAACGTCATGTTAATCAGTTGAGAGACAACAGAGAAATAAGTGATGAAACGTCAGAGGAAAGTAAAACGGGTCAGTTTGATAAACAAAATACTGATTTCGATAGTTATGATAGAGTTAAGTGATAGAGTTAAGAGAAATAAGTTTTCTGGATATTATGTAAATAATAAAGAGCAAATTAATGCCGAGAATGCTGAAAAATCTAACCAATCTCAGTCTTCACATGATATTGTAACAGGTACAGTTGTGAATAATAATTGTGATAATACTATGGATAAAAATGTAAAGGACAATTCCGTGATAAGTAATGATGTGGACTTGCAGAAGAGTACACCTATAAAGACTGATAAAAAGGACAATCAACCTGTTCGAAGAAGCAACAGACAGATTAAACCAGTGGTTCGTTTGAACTACGAGGGGAGGGGTGTCATATCTCGATGATTAGTATCCATATATAAACAGAGAGGGCGCTGTTAGTCCAGAGTTGAATATCTCTTGCAGGAGAGTTACGGAGACGAGATGTAAGGCAGTGAAGCCAGTATGTACGAAGTAGCGGTGCGTTTGGCCGCAATTGTAAATAATGTATAATAAATATATAATTAAATAGATATCTCCTTGCTGTTAACGAAATATGAATACACAAAGTTGAAGCCTTATTACCGGCTATTATCGCCAAGCTAATATTTAACATGTTTCGCTCGTCTGTTCGATCTCGTCCAGGAGAGTATCGCCAAGTTTTGGAATGTAGGTTTGCCATAGTTTGGACAAACATTTCTGTCTGCGAACAGTCTGCGCATGCGCCTTGTTCGTATGTTGCCACCCTCATATAGAGGTACTCTAATGACATGCTGAGATCATTATATAAACTTAGATCATGTTATCCATAGTTCAAAAAATAAATGAGTTGAAATAGACAAAAACTTTTTTTTTTAATTGCAAAAAAGAAGACACAGAAAATTACAAGAAAATTCAATAGGACGTTACCTTTTTTTTCTATGTAAACGAGCAAGTGTACATGAGCTAATATTTCGCTAAATGCCTATTTAAAGTCACCAGTGCGTTCACTCATGTGAATTGTGCTTTGTCATGTGCTTTATTACACTTATATTAGAGTACCTACCGCTATTTTTCAGAGTACAACATACATATAGTAGAATTCGATTGATCGAGAATATTTTGAGCAATGTTAGGCAACCCTAACATTGTTGCCAAGCTAATATTTGTTTCTTCGTCTTATTCTTCTAACAGAACTCGTCCAAGCAAATATCGCCAAGTTCTGTGATATAGACTGCTGTAGCTGGGACATAACAATCCAATCTGACCATGCGCCTTATCCGTAAGTTGCTACTCTAGAATATAAATGTATTATAAATTGAACTAAATTTCGAAATAAATCTTATTCGGGATAACATCTTAGACATTCAGACCTATACGTCATATGGCCGCATTTTGCCTATAGTAGTCAAACATCAAGTCATGTGTTTTGGGGAAACACGACTTATTAGACTAATGGTGTACGTTCTTAGTCACCAAATTATTCCTATGTTTTGTGTTATTTCTAAAAAATGTCAGTAGAAATAAGACACATAATATTTTAATTGTGTTAAATAAATTCTCCTATACATTTATTTTATTTATATATTTATTATTCAAACTATTTTAAATCACAAGTTTACAAAACTTCTAGTAAATTTACTAATTAATGTAATATGACTTTCATAAAATATCAATTAGCGTTGCAAATTAATTGCTTTTAGTTCTAGAAAATATTTGTTGAAAAAAACCTGTTATTCAAAATTTCAAAGGTTTCTTTTTTGTTAATTTAATTCTTTTTAGCATTACAATACATCAAATTCCGAAATGCTCTGCTACTATGATATACAAAAAAAAAATAATAATCCAAACTACTCTCAACAAAAGAAATCTAAAATTAGAATAAAAAAAAGACGCTAAAATTACGCAATCATTTTAGTTCTGAATATATGAATATAGTATATGTGCATTCTGATCGGAAATAATGAATTTTCATTACCCGGAGCAAAACAATTATCCTTTAAAATTTAACAATTTCAATTTCCTATACGATGAAAAAAAGACAAATAATTAACAAATGCTAGCTGCTATTCTATTTTACTTTTTCGTTGTTTCTAATTAAATGTTGTTAGATAGTATACATCTCCATATATCACCTGGGGATGTTTACTAGGTAAATAAAAGGAATTACATACTTGCAGACGTTAACATTTTTCTTTGATAAACGGAAAGAGTGAAAAAATAAAAAAAAACAATCTGTAAGTAAAATATTTCAACACAAGTATGTTAAGGGTTATTATGACAATCTTTGCAATTTTTCAAAAAGAAAAAATCTTAAAAAAATTATCAAACTTTAATTAAACTTAAATTTTTAATTTTATACAACACATGCAATTTCGAAAAAAAAATATTAAACATGTATTCCTTTGAATTTTGTCGTTTAAGAAAATAAATATATGAGACGTTGATTTTGAAAATGGGGCAAGTCTATTTTGTGAAAAACAAGAACGAAAAATCATGCGTCAAGCATAGATTATGTAACACTTTCCAATGCTTCCAAATTAATTTTACAAATCATTACCTAGTAAGTTGAAAGATAACATCTAAGTAAACAAGTTGGAAAACGCATAACATATTTAAAAACGCAATTTCAGGAGTTTCCAACATATGCAATATTCGGAGAAAAATCCAATTACTTTTATTCAGCCCTGTATGTGATCTATAGATTTGTATTTATACTACACAAAGGATGCTAATAGGGTACTATTTGTATTTATACTACACATAGGATGCTAACACATAGGATGCTTTTTAGTTCAGTTAAGAAACGCGTAGCACAGTTTAAAATTCTCCTTCTGGAGTTTCTGTCAATAAACGGAAATGTGTTCACGAACTTTTGTGCTGCCCTGCATATGATCTACAGAATTTATACACACCAAGTAACAGACAAAAAATGAGTTAAATTTAAAATCGCGTTCACCAACTTAAAACGCACTTCCAGGAATTATTGTTAATAGACAGTAGAGAATTCTTTTGTGTGTCCCTGTAAATGAACGATGACTGCTATACACACACTATTCTGTAGTAAGCCTCTTGTAATGCACCTAAGTGATATATATAAATTTCAATTCGTTTAAAATAGTAACACATTATTTAAATAAACCGCAAACGATTTTTCTCCATAGACGTAATATAACGGAATTCTTTTGACTGCCCCTGTAAAGTAACTATAAGTGCTATGCACACCCTATTCCATATTAAATTTCTTGTAATGCACTTTCGTGATATATATCAATTACAATGTGTTTGAAATTGTGTAACATCATTAAAATAAACCGCAAATGATTTTCCCCATAGACCGTAATGTAACGGAATTCTTTTGAGTGTCCCTGTAAAAAAACTATTAGTGCTACACACTTCAGTTGAAATAGGAAACATGCTATAGATAACGACAATAACATATAAAAATTGCAAGGCAATCCGAGCATATTTACGGGAGTTAGAGCACGGACAGACGGCAGACGGCCAGACAAAGCGAAGTCATAAACACCTTTCAACTAGGTTGGAAAGTATTAAAAATTAGTTAAAGCTAAATGTTATTACAAATTAGCATAAATTGTATATTTTTAATCAGTTCACAATAAATATCTATTAATATCACTACAAATTTATAACTAGTAATTTATTTGGTCAACCATATTTCAAATACGTCTTCTTTGAATAGAATTATTTTTTATGTTACATAATATAAACACGTACAATCAGAATTTCATTGTGAATACTTTAAAAATCTCCACTTCTCTAAATTAAGAAATATAATTATAGGTATACAACTTATAATAGGTGTTTCGGTTCTTTAGAAAGGACCCAATCAGCGAAGGATATTCATATCCTGTCCTTCTAGGAATTAAAATTATTTTTAAATAGTTACAATCTTTTTTAAGTATTTTCAAAAAACGTTTTTCCTGGTCAGTATCCAAAACTAACATATTTATGGGCATTTTTACACTGAAAAAAACCCACAGTATTTTTACAGCTAAAAATGCTGGCAATATGGGTGTTCCTACACCCCCTCCCCCTCATCTTCTCCATGTATTGTTTATCTTATTTTATTTCTTCTTATTTAAACCTGGGACATATTTTAAAGACTTTGGGTACTAAGTATTATCTTTTTGTTGAATTATATCACTGTTTTAATATCATTCTTAGACAATCAATTCTGTCATACATATGTAAGGTACAAATTTCATTTTATGATCATGTACAGGGTGTTCTTTTTTAAAGTGACAGTGTTTGGAGCGCCCTGTAGCGCGATCTAATAGCCGAAATGGCACCAAACTTGGTATTTAGACTAATCAAGACATGGGAAAAAGGATTCCGTGAAAAAAATTAGTTCAAAAAATCGCCGCTAGGGCATTTTGTGGCGCTGCTGTAGCTTACAATAACGAGAATTAGCATAAAACACGGGTATCAAAGAAAAAATGCAAATGTTGTGCGATGACAGCGCCAGTAATAGGGGCTTAAGCAAGTAGTAGACAGCTCCGACAAATAATCTCAGCTGAAGTAAACGAGCTCCAGTGGACATGCCTCTCACGTTACCGGAACGTGCGTTACTGGTGAAGCTGTATTACATGAATCAATGTAATGCATCCGCAGCTCTTCGAGAATTTCGAACCAGAAAAAAATTACGAAAGGGGCCTTTATCGCTGAATGGTCGTAAGAAAATGATTAAGAAGTTCGAGGAAACGGGGTCACTGACCATTCGCGCTGGGAGATGACGTAAACAAGTATCAGAAGATGTAATAACTGATGTGGCAACTGCAATTGTCGAAGGATCGCAGGGAACCATTGCTGGTACAAGCAGCGCCCGGGGTGTAGCTTGACAATTGGACATGAATTATTCCACGGTGTGGAGAGTTTTGCGGTGCGTTATTGGATTTTACCCCTACAAAATCAGCTTCTTGCACGAACTGAAACCAAGTGATTATGATAAGCGAATGACATTCGCTCTATCGTTTCTTGCCAGGGTAGAAATTGATGATGCTTTCCCATGGCACATTCTGTGAGGAGATGAGTGCCATTTTTATCTCAATGGGTCCGTAAACACACAAAATAGCCGAATTTGGGCTTCTGAGCATCCCCACACCGTGCATGAAATCCCATTAAATTCCCCAAAAGTCACTGTTTGGTGTGGTTTCACAGCCGAATTCGTAATTGGGCCATTCTTTTTTGAGACCATCACTCCGACAGGACCCGAAACGTGCACCATAAATGCAGAAAAGTACCACGAAATGCTGCAAACGCTTGTTATTCCACAACTTCAGCAAAGAAACCGTCTCCAACAGACAATCTTTATGCAGGATGGTGCTCCGCCACACATCGGTAATAAGGTAAAGCAGCTGTTGCGCCAAACCTTCACTGATGATAGAGTCATAAGTCGGAGTTTTCCAGTTGCATGGCCGCTTCGTTCCCCTGACCTCACGCCATGCGATTTTTGGCTCTGAGGTTATTTAAAATCTCAAGTTTATGTTGGTGGAGTGTCAAATTTGTCTATTCTAAAGGACAACATAACAAAGACAGTGCGGAATATTCCTCGTGATATGTTACGTACGGCTGTGGAGAACGTTGTGCACAAAATGCACGGTGTTATTTCAGAGAACGGTGCTCACATTGCAGGTGGTCTAATTCCTCACCGGGGAAGTTAATGTAGTAAATAAACATTAATAATTTAACTGTACGATTGTATGTGTTAGTATTTTTCTTTTCTCACATTTTATACATTGCAAAGCGCCACAAAATGCCCTAGCGACGATTTTTTGAACTAATTTTTTTTTCACGGAATCCTTTTTCACATGTCTTGATTAGTCTAAATACCAAGTTTGGTGTCATTTCGGCTATTAGAGCGCGCTACAGGGTGCTCCAAACACTGTCACTTTAAAAAAGATCACCCTGTATATCACGGACAAAAATTTTAGTCATTTGCCTAGAGAAAAAATATTTAAAAAAAATTATAACAAATCTAGATTTTATTTGTTTATCTAACCTTTAATCAATTTAATTTATTATTCAGTATTTCCTTACAGGACTTTGTATATCCATTTATTTGTATTTGAAAATACCTACTAATTTAAATCATGAATATATATATTTTTTGTTTTCCAACACTTTTAGTTACATTTTCTGCATCTATTTAAAGATTTTTGTTTATTGAATGTAATCACTAACACCCCACCCCCACCCCATCGTATGGACACCGTGTACTTTACTAATATGTAATAATAATTTTCGTCATGTTCTTAAATCAAAAGTTATGAGGCCAGGTGACAATAATTTATGGCCACCCTTTATAACTATTACAGATGAACTATATTTAAATTGATATATTAAAAACAAATTTCGAATTTTTGAAGAGAAATATTGCATTATATTTAGCTCACAAATAAACAAAATAGTTTTTCTCTTTTAAAAAAGTTTAAAGATTTAAAATTTAATAATAATGCCAACAACAATTTAACATACATAAGCGTAATAGATACTATTTTACGACTAACATTTAATAAAAAAATATTTGCATATGGTGGTTCAATCGCTTCCGTTTATTCTCAAATTGCATTACTCTAAATATTCCTTATCATTTTTTCTATCGCAGTAATGATCTTATTAATAGAATATCCATTTCCTTAATTTATTTTTGTAATGGATACACTTTGTCTTCTTCAGTAAAGAACTGCACTTTTGAATAAATAGCACTATCGCAAAGCTATTTAAAAATGATTTTAACAAACAAACAGCTGATTATGCATCATTTCGAAAAATAAAAATGAAGTTTTTATGATTCCAATTTTATGCTGAGGAAATCGTTACAATAGAATGAAATGTAGCTGTTATTATTATTTTATTTCAGCAATTTATTTCTTATGGGGAACCTAAATTATTCTGATACTTTTTATTGCAATAGATTTTCATTTTACGACTAATATTTAATAAAGAAATATTTGCATATTTATTTTGTATGGTGGTTCAATCACTTCCGTTTTTTCTCAAATTGCATTACTCTAAATATTCCTTATTATATTTTCTATCGCAGTAATGACCTTATTAATGGAATATGCATTTCCTTAATTTATTTTTGTAATGGATACACTTAGTCTTCTTCAGTAAAGTACTACACTTTTGAATAAATAGCACTATCGCAAAGCCATTTAAAAGTGATTTTAACAAACAATACAGCTGATTATGCATCATTTTGAAAAATAAAAATGAAGTTTTTATGATTCCAATTTTATGCTGAGGAAATCGTTACATTAGAATGAAATGTAGCTGTTATTATTATTTTATTTCAGCAATTTATTTCTTATGGGGAACCTAAATTATTCTGATACTTCTATTGCAATAGATTTTCAGAAATATTTGCATACTGATTCTGTATGGTGGTTCAATAACTTCCGTTTATTCTCAAATTACATTACTTTAAATATTCCTTATTATATTTTCTATCGCAGTAATGAACTTATTAATAGAATATCCATTTCCTTAATTTATTTTTGTAATGGATACACTTAGTCTTCTTCAGTAAAGTACTGCACTTTTGAATAAATAGCACTACCGCAAAGCCATTTAAAAGTGGTTTTAACAAACAATACAGCTCATTATGCATCATTTAGAAAAATAAAAAGGAAGTTTTTATGATTCAATTTTTATGCTGAGGAAATCGTTATAAAAGAATGAAATGTAGCTGTTATTATTATTTTATTTTGGCAATTTATTTTTTATGGGGAACCTAAATAATTCTGATACTTTTGTTGCAATAGATTTTCATTTAATGTAAATTACATGAAGTAGTTCATATAATAAATATATGTGCACTATTACAAATTTGCAGCAAACTGTCCAGTTATTCGACCGTTTTTATAGAAAATGGTTACGTAACCGTAATTTAACTCTATTCTGACCATAATATGTGCAATACTATCGTCATAATAGAGTTAAAATACGGTTATGTAACAGTTTTCTATAAAAACGGTCAAATGACTGGACAATTTGCTGCAAATTTTTAACGGTGTACTTTTAGTTTAAATGTCAAAAAGCGTGAAATGAAAGTCATCTGAAAAGAGATACATTTAAATAGATGTTATAAAGAAAATACACACTGTAAAAAATAATTCCGTGAAAAGACGGAAAATGTATTGGCAGCAAAGTTGCCGTACATGCTCCGTTTTTGTATGCCCATTGTTTTCGAGATGGACGCCAATGAAGACGAAAATTTCTGTTTTTAGAAAGAAATACGAGCAACAGCACAATATTAAAGAAAAAAATGTGTATAATAATCGTATACATTGATGCGCATTTACAGAACAAGTATTTGTATTGCATATTATCGCACCCATTTTTTACACAGCCTTGCCTTTTCTGGTTTCGAATCTCGGTATTCGTCGTTAGAGGATATGTGCTATTTCTTCTTCACCACACGACTACTTCCAATGTGTTGATTATAGGCCAAAACATCAATTACGAAAAATTTTCTGGATATTTTTATCTGGACGTTTTCTCTCAATGGAAAAGAAACATTTCCGTTTGTCTGTATTCGGAGGAACATTTCTCTTCCTCCCTTCCCTGTGTTTTAATGAAAACTTTCCATTTTGGGTTAATGTAAACATTCAGCGAGTAAGAATAAAAAGGAAATTTTCCGTTTATTCCGGGAAAAGGTACGATTTCCACCCAAAATGGAAAGTTTTCATTAAAACACAGAAATCACACATAAAATCACTCGTATATACACAGAATTTTTAAGCAACAGATTATTAGTTTTTTCCAATTTTATTTGTCTATTGTATATACTTGGTAGTCTTATTAAAAAATACACAGCAGTTCCGAATAAATAGCACCCTAGCAAAGACATTAATAATAATTTTAACAAAAAATACAACTGAATACGCATCATTTATTTTATTTTTCTTTTTAAACGATATGTTAAGATTTAATTTTTATGCTGAGTAAAGAGTTTCAAATTAAATAGAATTAAGCTATTTTCTTTAAAAATCAATTTATTGTTTTAGATAGACGGAACCAAAATGATTCTTAAACTTCGTAGATTTAATCTGGATCTAAATTACACGATATAATTCATATGATGATAATGAATATTTGAGTTTAAAGTTAAATGTCAAAAAGTGTGAAATTAAAATTGTTTGAAAAGATGTATATTTAAATAGATGTCTGAAAGAAATACACACATAAGGTTCATTGCACCTAAATAAGATGCGATTTTTCTTAAGTTTGTCACATTTAGGATATATTTCGCATTTTATTAAACATAAAATTCCAAATATAACCAAAACAGGATTGATTATTATGCTTTTAAGTCAAAACTAATGTGTTTTTAAGAAATTGAATTATAAATTGTAATCTCAGCGAAAACATATCATTGTCACATTTAAATACATTAATTCAACAAAGTTTAACTATTCACAATTTCTGCTTTTAAACAGCATTTTAATTTAATATATGACAGCCACATAAAATCACCTTAGTACATCGGCTAAAAACATCTCGACATTTGTATAATCCAATCAGTCGCTAATTGGTCTGTTAAAAAATCAGACACCATAATTCGATGAAAAAAATTAGAACAACTGTAGTTCAAAATGTGTCGTCTTTTCCCGCTTTCACGTGAAGTAGATGAAACAGACCTTCAATGAAGTAACACCGATGTGATTAATTAACATTCAAAGATTTAAATGTGAAGAAAAAACGAAATGATAAACACGAAATGAAAATTAATCCCCGCATTTAGGAAATGTTGTCAGAGATTGATAATTAATGACTTACACTACAATGAAAAGTTCTCCTAGAAAAATTAAAGTACAGTAACATGATTCCCGTTTTATTCCTAAAATGTTGATGTTTGATTGTGTCACATTTATATAGAATACTTACGTTAGCATTTTAGGTGCAAGAACTTCGTCGCATTTCTGATTCATCTCATTCAGGCGCATTGACCTCAGACACCAGTTTATGAGTTTACCCCATTTTTTTAATGGACACATCTGGTAATCTTGTCTTTTTCTATTTCTATTTACTGAGGAAATGGTCTCAAATCAAATAGAATGTAGAAATTATTTTAGCAGATTATAGTTTAGATTAAAGCGAAATTATTCTGACGCTTCTATTGTAATTGCTTTCTGAATCAACGTTGCACAAATTATTTACTACATAACAAATACTTGGGCTTAAATACCGAAACGTGTGCCATCAGTCAGCTGAATTGCAATACAATGTACAAAAGAGACAAATGTTTCTGAATCTATGAAAATATATTATAACCACGAATGAAAATATACTACAACTTCTTCCTAGTTATCCTTCATTCCAAAAAGTGTTCTTTATCTTTAGAAACTTCCGAAACCAATATATTTTCGAGATTTAAAAAGGCATTTGGAAATAAAAAAAAGTTCTTTTGCTGCCACTGTTTCTCCGAAACGTTTCCGAGTAGTTTTTATCGTGTTTTAATTATTTTTCTCAAACCGGAAAATCGATTTTAGGATGCTATCAGTTCTCAAGTAAACATACAAGAGTAACAAAACAATATTATATGCTAATTAAAATCTCCAATAGAGCTGAAATTACGCTGGACATATACTAAAGATGTGTGTTCATGGCGAAAATATACTACAACTTCTTCCTAGTTACCCTCCATTCCAAAAGTGTTCTTTATCTTTAGAAACTTCCGAAACCAATATATTTTCGAGATTTAAAAAGGCATTTGAAAATAAAAAAAGTTTCTTTTGCTGCCACTGTTTCTCCGAAACGTTTCCGAGTAGTTTTTATCGTGTTTTAATTATTTTTCTCAAACCGGAAAATCGATTTTTGGATGCTATCAATTCTCAACTAAACATACAAGAGTAACAAAATAATATTATATGCTAATTAAAATCTCCAATAGAGCTGAAATTACGCTGGACATATACTAAGATGTGTGTTCATGGCGCAGTATCCATCTTGTGCTGAAAAGTCGCAGTCGTACCAATACGTAAGAGTGAAAAAACGCCAGATTGCATGTTGTCGAAAACCTAGCTTTCTACCATACATGTCAGGTTATATTTCAAACTAAATCAATTTAAACTTTCTGTCAAATAAGTACAAGCTAGTTTTTTCTTCGTACTTACGAATGTGATTGAACTCAATTAAACTTATATCTATACAAATGTACTCATAAACTAAATAAAATACCAGTTAAACTTCTAACTTTAAAACCATCTATTTCAAATTATGTACATAAAATTCATTACAATATCTCTACGTTTCCAAAACTTAAAACTTCATAATAAATGCGGTTTAAACCACCGGAGACACAACATAACAGGTAAAAATCGAAAAAGTTTACCAGTTCATTTCAGTTCTAAAGAAAAACAAACAGCTTCAATTCTGATTCAGGGTACCAAACCCCGAGACATACGGAAACTTCAGTTCAATTCAGGAAGCTACGAAGTGTTTTAGATGGAGCCTGCCCCAACTTACTGGTGTCGAAAACTCGGGATGTACAAAACTTTCGATCCAATTCAGAAGTAACTGCGAAGAGTGACAGATGGAGCTGGCCGCAAAAGATGTCGTCCGGATAGTTCCAAATGATAGAGCGTTGGTGCGTAATACCAAAGAGTCTGGGTTCGATCCCGGGCTAGACATTTTTTCACTCTGTTGGTTATACGATGAGTAGTAAGTGTGAATTCATACCCTTTGTTATATAAAATAATATTAATTTTAATGTTAATGTAAATGCTGTTAGGTCATCATGCCTGTCTGTAAAACATGCTTGTTGAACATGAAAATATATACTTGAGAAATAATAGCATCAGAAAAACCTGTATTCCTGATTGAGAAAACTTATTAATGTACTATAAAAACTCCTCGGAAACGTTTCTGAAAATTAGCGGCAGCAAAAGGAACTTTGTTTTTATAAATGCTTCTTGTAGTATAAAAAGCACATAATTTAAATTTTAAAAAAAATCAAAAAACCCGACTGCGTAAAAAGCAAACTAAAAAAACATGCAAACAGAGCTTCTGACTGTAAAATAATCTAGGAAACATCGTCTTCATTTTGAAAGACCTATCCAATGATATGCCACTCAATATGGTGTTTAATTTTTTCGTCTCTACCCCCATTTTGAATTTATGAAAACCAAACCTAGCGTATAACCATCGGACTGTTAAGGCGAATCGATAGAGACCTCATTCATTAAAATCCACCCAGCCGTTGGGATGTTTCGAGGGTATAAAGAAATCCACATACATACATATCCAGATACGCGTCAAACACATAACCCTTCTTGGCAGTCGGGTAAAAAGGAATGCGGTATCGGAAAGAAGTTTAACCCCTTCGCGACGAACGTACTTTACAGAATTTTTAATCTTTTACCACCGGTTTTTTAAAACAGAAATTTTCGCCTAATTGAATCGCAGAAATGCTAAGATTTAATGAGGCAAATCTTACAATAAAAAATAACTGGTGGGAATAATCGAGGATTCTGAGCATCTTTTGCGACACGTATACGTATCGCTCGTCCCCAAGGGGTTAAGGACTAAAAGGTTTTTTAGGGTTTCTTTCGGAATCGTGTGTAACCCGGGAGAGGTTATTGTGTATTTTCGTTCAGGTTTATATTATATTTTCCTAGATTAAGAAACTTTTTTCTCTATAATGTATATTCAAACAAAGACGTCAGAAAGAAAATATGTACACTAAGAATGGATTTAGTGTTTATAGAATTTATTTTAATCTTAAACACGTGGTAGTCTTCTGTCATAAGATGTTGCTTTTTCGAATAAATAACATCATAAAAAAGCCATTAAAAAGTGATCTTAACAAAAATAAAGCTAAATATGCATCATTTTGAAACAAGAAAAAATGGACCATTAAATTAATAATTTTTTCTCGTGATAAAATTGCTTAAAATGAAATAGATTGAAACCGTTTTATGTTTACAACATTTTATTATTTAGATGGAAGAAAAATTATTTTAATATGTATCTATCAAAATAGACTTTCACTGACTCTGAATAACACAAAATATTCCACAGAATAACAATTATGTCTTGAATATTGTTTTATAAATAAAGTAGACTTATGTGGCCGTCTTTGTATTGAAATGGAAACAATTTTTAAATTTTTCAACAGCAAAACAGAAATTCGACGCCATATTACATATTTGGAGTAAAATTTAACTTTATATATTAAATTTAAAGTTGTTTGCAGAAGGTATTTTGAAAGTATACCAATGCAATGATTTGAATTTTTAACGGTAATGTACTTAATGGTACTATTCATATTCAATTATTGGAGTATCATTTATTCCAACAGAGCAAAAAATGCCGGGGCCAGGACTCGAACCTGGGTACCTGAGCTACCCCAACGATATCCTGGCTGGCATAATTCACTCTTATTTGTTGGACATGGCTGCAGACTGCAGCACTAATTTCATTCATCCGAGCTACAACTATAGTATTTTATATTATGAAAGTATGAAATGACACGGAACCTCCTGTTTACCATGTAAATAGGTCATAATGAAGAGAGGAAAGTTTTTTCAACTAGGTAAATCATATTCAATGGTTGGAGTATCATAGTTGATATTTATTCCAACAGAGTGAGAAAATGTCGGGGCGAGGACTCGAATCTGGGTACCTTGGCTTCCCGTCTCAATGCTCCTGCTACTGATCTACCTTAGCCTGGCCCATATCCCAGATCTACCCATATTCTGGCTGGCATAATTCACTCTTATTTGTTGGACATGGCTGCGAGCTACAGCGCAAATTTTATTCTTTCGAGCTGTAACTATAGCATTTACATGATGAATGTGTGATACAACATAGAAACTCCTACATAGCATGTAATTAGGTCATAATGAAGAGACCATTGAATATGATTTACCAAGCAGTGAATATGATTTACCTAGTTGAAAAAACATTCCTCTCTTCATTATACTTAATGGTATTTTGTGTTTTTCTTATTACTGTTATTTTATTAATATTTCCTACAAAAAAAAAGTCTAAATGACATGAATTTTAAAAAAATCTTTAATGCATTTTTGTGTCCATTCTTGTCCATTTGTGTGTGTGTGTGTGTGTGTGTGTGTTACAATAGCTTTAAGCATCCCAATACCCAATTATTTTATTTTTATAGTCTTATTTTTCATCACTTTCACTACATATTATTGAAAACTACTGTCTTTAAATAATATATAAATAAATACGAATTGAATATTAGGTAAAATAAAATAAAATCTTTGACATTAAAGCATTAAAAGAAGAAACAAAATTTTTCCAACATCTTTTTTTTAATTATACCAGATTATTTTTCTTCTGTTACTTTTTTCTCTTGCGACAAATGAACAAAATTACATACGCTTTTCTTCACAATAATTTTTTTTTATATTCTCATGCATACACAATTTTAACCCTGAGAGTAAGATTTCTCCTCTTTATTTCCCTACAGAACTAATAACAAAGCTTACCCCATTTTCTCTTTTAATTATGAATAAATAGTTCAGAATACTTATTTGTGAAAAAAAAAAACTTTGAAGCTCGAGATTTTATTGAGGAAAAAAGACAATCCTTTGAAATATTATGTTTAATTACAGTGCACGATCTTTGCCCTTAGAGCAAATTTTTCGCCAGTTATTCTTTCTTGTGATAAAGAGGCGAAATATATATATATATATATATATATATATATATATATATATATTTAATTTGCATACACATAATATATTAATCACATTTACTCATGTATTTTTCGCAATCTTTTAGTAATTATTTTATAAAATAGTGGCAAAAAGTTTCGAGTTTTTCGAGTGTTAATTGATTTTCATTTTTCAGAAATTTAAACTTAAAGTACAAAGGAAATGGAATCTTTAAAAGGAATGTAAATTTTAATAAATAATTAGATAATTATATTATAGTTGGAATGATTTTTAAGTGATCTGTTTAAGCTGAGTGAAAAAATATATATTACAGTAATTCAGGAATGATTTAAGCAGTCAGTGTACGCAATCATTCAATTAATTACTAATTTGAGATTGATGTTATGCAATAGAGTCCGTAAATTTCCCTCCCTTCTGAAGATTTTATCTAAAGTGGAGAACAGCAGATGGTTGT
Source organism: Maratus michaelseni (assembly GCA_963931845.1). Taxonomy (NCBI): domain Eukaryota; kingdom Metazoa; phylum Arthropoda; class Arachnida; order Araneae; family Salticidae; genus Maratus; species Maratus michaelseni. Next base: position 91,276,824 of record OZ007597.1, on the reverse strand, counting down.
CATAAAACTTATTGGAGTGATCATAAATATCCACACAAGAACTCATTTGACGTTATAGAAGCAGTTAATTCTTGTAAAATCTTAAGTATGACGTTACACGGACAGAAATTAGATCATAATTTTCACATAATTGAAACCACTTCTAACCTTTCCAGAATCTATTTAAGCCCCTACGGTCTATATATCCGATGGCTATGGGGCCAGTAATAGGATTTGCCTTTGATCTGCTAAGCTGAGCAGCAGTCTGCGGTGACTTTAAAATACCAGAGTTGCACGGAGGAGAATAGAAAATTGCTGAGAAACATAGACTAGTTTCGACAAAGAATGTATGGCCATGAGTAGAGAAATAATTCTACCAAAATTTTCGACAATCCTGAGAACATTCTAAAAGAACTTTCTGAAAACTCTCTAAGCTTTGGAGTGTGTGTAACTCCGTGTTAAATTATACGTGAACGTAACTAAATTATTGTTTGGTGTAATCTAGCCATTCTAATTTCGAGTACGTGTTACAGCAGCAAATACTAAGTTTACTGTATGAAATTTTAATGTAACTAAACTTTCTATCATTTTAGTAAATTTTAAAGTATTTTAATATACAAATTTTAGTTTTTGTCGTCGGCCTACAACTCTGTAAAATTAAAAATGTACCGTAAAACTTATTTTGGATATCATTACACCTCTAGTGGTTAAAACATACATATATTTCCGAAATTATTCTATCTTAATGAAATTGCAAAGTTGCCAAACTTTTCGTAATTTTCAATCATATAAACATATTTTAAACCATAAACTTTACAATGAGGTCAAATAAGTAGCACATAGAAAGAAAACTCATTTTATTAAATAAATTTCTGAGTTTCTTTGATTTGAAAAAGAAAAAAAAATCAGAAGACTATGGATCTATGCTATTGATTAATGAAATCTATGAGTAAAAAGATTTTTTCTATTCCAACTGAAGCGAAAGTGTCCAGGACAAGATTTAAATCTATGGTATTTAATTCAACTCTTGGAAATATCTTATTGCTCTTTGTAACTTAGGCTTATCGTGCCAACGCTCCACCAATTGAGCTATACAGAATGCCCTTCACATATCCATGGAGTTTCATGATATGATCTTTCATCTGTAGAACAGGTTTACAGACTATATGTTAATGTCAATTGTCTGTTTAACTGAATTGTCCAGGAGAGTTGAGTTAGTACAGCATTCTACCGTTAAGCTAGAGGTTCTTGGTTCGAACCATTTCTAAGACATTTTCCAGTCAGTTGGAATTTAAAAAGGATATATATATATATATATATATATATATATATATATATATAGAGAGAGAGAGAGAGAGAGAGAGAGAGATAGATAGATAGATACCAAAAATAACTTTTTCTCAAAACGCTTGATTTGTTTACGCTCAAATAATCGCCTTTGTTTTAATTTTGTCGTAAACTATCTGAAAAAAAGCAAGTATATATATTGTAGACTGACTAATCTTTTCAGATATTTTTCGTAGTTCAAAAACACTATCTTTATCATACGAGAAAGATTTTACCCAATACTATTCTCCGGTAATAAATTAATAATATGTCTTTTTTTAGTTCTTTAAAATTGTATAAAAGTAATTTAGATTAGAAAGTTGCTATTATTTTTTTAAATACAGGTCAGTTCAGTCTAATTAATAAAACACCTATTTTGCCAGTGCATGCGTCCTTTCAACTATCTTGTCTGAATTGAAATGAAATAATCTGTTGTTGACTGGTAGATACACAGGTGTATCCCGTCGAATGGCGCTTTAAATGTCATTTTCATATTTTTTTTTAATTGTATAAAGTTAATCAGATTAGAAATTTGTAATTCTTTTCAATGCAGGACAGTTCAAGCTAATTAGTAAAACACCTATTTTACTAGTGCTTGCGTCCTTTCAACTCTCTTGTTTGAACTGAAACGATGTAATCTGTTGTTGACGGATATATATTCAGATGTTCAGATGTATCGCGTCGAATGGTGCTTTAAATGTTCCTTTCTTATATTATTAAATGTTATAGAGATTTATTATGCGTATAAATATACACTGAATGGCCGTTAGACTTCGATATAGATGCTAGAATAGATTTCATCGTATATATCTATGTTTTACATTAATATTGATTCGATTACGACAATATAACATATAATACCAAACCAGTTGCTTTAATAAGGTTGCAGCAATCATTACTAAATTATTCTATTCTGTTGAAGTCACACATTCTTATAAAAGATAAACTCTTACATAACACTACATAAAAACTACAGGAATATGAGTTATTCCAAATTTTATTTAGATAAATCTAAAACCAAAGACATTATCGCTCTTTAAAAGCACTTCGAAAAAATGTAAAGACAGCTTCAAAACTATTCCAACAAGTTGCGTGTCGTTAATTTTAATGAAATGCCCATTTGGCATTTAATGATATTGGCCATTAACATTTATTTATCACTCCATTAATATTCCCTTTTAATGCAGAAATAATTTAGAGTAGAAAATAGAGATAATGCTTTTCATTTTAACAATGGAACATTATTCCGTTGTTTCCAGCTGATAATATTCGGATGATACATAGTATTAATTTTCTGTAATTGGTTGTGAAAGTACAATTAAACAGGAAAATACAATTAAAAAAAACATAATGCACATAATGATATAATTATGTCGTAATAATAATCATAATCATATAATGTCTTGAGTCAGACGATGAATTTTTTAATTTATTCATAAATAGCAATATAATCCTTTTATATATTGAAGCATCTGTTTATAGTACGAATATTTATAAAATTAGAAAATGTCATGAGTGATTTATTACCCTCTTGTATTAAGTTATAGGATGTTAGTAAGCTCTAAAACAATATTTAGAACACATATATTAGAAAAATTCATGGAATAACTCAACTGTATTCTTCTAAATTGTTTTTGAAGGCAATAAAAATAAGTTCAAAGAAGAATAATTTGAATAATTTTAAAATTATTCATCCATACTTATTTAAGTCGAAGCATTATCGTACACAAATTATATACGGTAGCTGGCAAAAGCTTAGAGAGGTAGGTTTTTCTGTCCTAATTTTTTCTGTAAACAAAATTTCTTAATGATGTAAATTAGTAATATGTACTTCTTTTAAAACTTAAAAAAATGCAACATTAGGACAATTGAGACATATGCATGAATTAAAAATAATTCGGAAATTCGCAATATTAATTAAGCAAAAGTTTTGAGACGAATCAATTTTTTTCATAACGTTTATTGAAAATAAGCGTCTTATGGTAACGAAATAGAATAATAATTAATATTTAGTTGCACCATATCTTTTTGCTTTGAAAACTGCGGCACATAATCTGGGCATAGAAATAACAAGGACCCAGGGATTTTCGCCCATTTCGATTGAAGATCCTGAAGGAGTTCTGCCTTTGAAGAATGTTTCCGTGTCCCGATTTTTCTTCCGATGTGTTCCCAAAGATGTTCAATTGGGTTAAGGTCAGGTGACTCACTCGGCCAGCCCAAAACATTAATTCTCTTAGCTATAAATTAATTTACAACATTTTAGAGGTGTGGTTTGGATTGTTAATTTCAGTTTTTAATTTCAATTTTTAATTGTTAATTTCATGCCAAAAGCGAGTTAAGTCGCCAAATATGATGCTACGAATCAAAATCTCTCCTAACACAGCAGACGACAATGACATTCGCCCATGTTTGTCGGGGAAAATTCTATCTGCGGTAACGAATAAACCCAATTTCACGCCTCCAAAAATGCAGTTATAATACTGTATTTTTTCAAAATGAAATTCGTAGGTTGTTGAGCGAATTTTTAAACTTTTTTTTTTCAATATTTTATTCTTATTATTTACTAGTCTGTAATTTAAAGTAAAAAAAAAAAAAAAAAAAAAAAAAAAAAAAAAAAAAAAACTTTTATGTTATTAGCTGGATAAGTGATCTCAAAAATTTCATTTTTAGAAAGTTATGCTGCTGTAAAATCAAGAAATTTTATCTGTTCTCTAACTGTTTCTTATAGGGTTACAAAATGCAGTGGGTCTCAATGCTAGGTGTGAGCGTAACCAAATGCGGTTAATTTTTTCAATAATTTAAGGTAATTTTCTTTGTTTTCCAACAATATTGGCTAATAAATTATCTTTTTGACTGAGAAACTCAGAAAAGACGGTGTTTCTTTTCTTTTCTTTACTTTACTTTTTTATTCGTCTTTGTTAGGGTTTCGTACTTAAAAAGTAAAAACGGATCCATTATAAGATCCCTCCTGTGTCTGTCTCTCCGTCTGACACAGCCCTTTTTCTCGTAAACGATGGGACGTGGAAAGTTCAAACTTGGGAAAGTTATAAAGCCTTTTTACCCACATATTTTCAGATTATTAGACATTGACAAATAGGTTTACGAAACATTTAGGGGGCTAATTAACTTACTTGAAAAATAAAAGTTTTCTTTTTGTATATCGTGTGAAAGATCTCGTAATACCGAACTCAAAAATATATTTGTTTTAATTTTAGGTATTATATTTTCAGAGATATCGTCGAAAATGCACAGCAAAAATATATCCTCCTCCTCTTCTATTTCTGAATCTACTGAAACTAAAATTATAAAAAAAAAATAGGGTTAGTAGAAGTTTATTTAAACCTTGCAGGAAATCTGTAAGGATTTTCATAGGTAACATAGTTTTTGAGAAAAACGCATTGTTCTGTTACACACAAACTTTACTTTCTCGGTGGTCAGCGGGGGAGTTGATGGGCGCTCGAGGTATCTATCGATGCAGAATCAACCAAGGATATTGGATAATGATTTTTGAAAAACATTGTTGGTAATTAGATGAAATATTAAGTTACTTGAAAAAAAACTTTCTTTTTATGTATCGAGTAGGGTATCGTTAAAAAGATCTCGTACCATCGACCTCAAAAATATATTGGTTTTAATTTTAGGTATTATAGTTTCAGAGGTATCGTCGAAAGTATACTGCAAAAATATGCCTACACCCCCCCCCCCTCCCCTTCTACTTCCCAATCTACTTAAACTAAAATTACGAAAAAATTAGAAGTGATAGAACTTTATTAATTAATAAATATTAATTAATAAATTTAATGTACGGAACCCTTTGAGCTCTAGTTACACTCGTACTGGGCCGATTTATTGTAATATTGTTCCAATAATAGATAAAATAGATTTTGTAAAAATGCTTCTACTAACATACAAAATACAATATTTTAAAAAATAAATTCACAAAATAACATAATTATGAACGCATAATTATAAATATATCTTCATTCGGGCGCCTATAAATTCGTAAAGTTATTCATGTGCAACAGTATACTGCTTTAATAACAATATATGTTTTGAAGTATCAATTTTTTGTAAAATAATTAAAGAAAAAGATTGACTTAAGGAATACTATGAATAATTTATTGCTCTCTTGTAATTTGTATGCAAACATAAAGTGTTGGATAAAAAATATTTTTAATCTTTGGAAAGTATTTACACAAAAGAAATCATAAAATTAAAACCGTTGGATTATTATAAATTATTTTTGGCAAAAATAAATATTAGTCCAGTTAGGAATACTTTGTTCCAATATGAATATTGTTACACTTGTTAACTATTTCCTGTACTGCAGAAAGAAAAAAATATGATTGAATTTTAAATCTTTTTATTTATTTATTTAAAATAAACGAAAGATGAAAATGGGAAATAATGAATTCTTCAAAATTACATTCAGGCAAATTCTAAGCTTTTATTGTTCTTTTAATATAATAACGGAATAAAAAATTTAAAACTGGTATGTGAAACATTCCAGCAAATAATTTGTCATTAAGTTTAATGAAATTCTCATTTTGCTTTTATCAATATCGGCCATTAAAATTTATTTTACACTCTATCGATAATTACTTTTAATGCATACATAATTTGAAGAAGACGATAATATTTTTAATTTTTCGTCTTAGCATTATTGCGATAAAGATAGAATAAATTTTATTTAATTGTTTTTACTAATACGCAAAAAAATCTAATGTATAAAATGGTAAAATAACATTATTTTTAAGCCTGTAAATATAAATGTCTTTATCGAAGCAAAGAATTTTTAAAGATATCCATACACAAAAATATAGTTCTTTAAATTAAAGTACCTATTTTTTTTTCAATTTGTAAGCGAATTTTTGAACGAGGGAATTAAAGAAGCTATTATTGGTACTAGGGCTTCCTGGGTTGTAGAACATAGGTGAAAACCATTTTTTTATTGAAAATTGTAATAGAATTTTTACATTAATATATTTTTTCATATTGCCCACTGGAAATAAAATTTGCAGATAAATAAATATGAGTTATTAACAGACAAAACCTTCTTGAAGTTTTCTTGAACAAGAAAATTCTATTTCAAAATAAAGCACATCTCCTTTGTAGGCAAAAAAAAAGAAGATATGCTAAAAGAACATCAAAGATTAATTATCCTCTTATAATCTGTATTTGAATAGAGGATGTCAAATAAAGAGTCATCAGCAAATAAAATTCGTATGAGTTATGTCCAAACAACGAATTAAAATAAAAAGAAAGCCCTTCTCCTCTGTAGGCAATGAAAAAGACATAATAAAGGAACATCAAAATTTAATATCCTCTTATCATCTGTATTCAAATAGAGGATGTTAAATAAAGCAGCATCTACAAATCAAATTTGCAGATATAGAAATATGAGTTATGAACAGACAACAAATTCTTGATGCTTTCTTGAACAACAAAATTCTATCTTGAACAACAAAAATTTTAAAATAAAGAATTTCTCCTTTGTGGGTAAAGAAAAAGACATAATAAAGGAACATCAAAGATTTATTATCCTCTTATAATCTGTATTCATAGAGGATGTTAAATAAAGCAGCATCTGCCAAACAAATTTGCAGATATAGAAATATGAGTTATGAACAGACAACAAATTCTAGATGCTTTCTTGAACAATAAAATTCTATCTTAAACAACAAAACTCTATCTTGAACAACAAAATTTTATCTTGAACAACAAAATTTTAAAATAAAGAATTTCTCCTTTGTGGGTAAAGAAAAAGACATAATAAAGGAACATCAAAGATTTATTATCCTCTTATAATCTGTATTCATAGAGGATGTTAAATAAAGCAGCATCTGCCAAACAAATTTGCAGATATAGAAATATGAGTTATGAACAGACAACAAATTCTAGATGCTTTCTTGAACAACAAAATTCTATCTTGAACAACAAAAATTTTAAAATAAAGAATTTCTCCTTTGTGGGTAAAGAAAAAGACATAATAAAGGAACATCAAAGATTTATTATCCTCTTATAATCTGTATTCATAGAGGATGTTAAATAAAGCAGCATCTGCCAAACAAATTTGCAGATATAGAAATATGAGTTATGAACAGACAACAAATTCTAGATGCTTTCTTGAACAATAAAATTCTATCTTAAACAACAAAACTCTATCTTGAACAACAAAATTTTATCTTGAACAACAAAATTTTAAAATAAAGAATTTCTCCTTTGTGGGTAAAGAAAAAGACATAATAAAGTATCATCAACGATTAATTATCCTCTTATAATCTGTATTCAAATAGAGGATGTGAAATAAAGCACCCTCGGCAAATCAGATTTGCAAGTTAGAAAAATTAGAGCAGACAGCGAATTCTTAAAGTTTTCGTGAACAACAAAATTCTAAAATACAAAGGATGTGAATAATCACTTTACTAAACAGCGTACAACCAATCGAGCGAAAAAATGTCCAGACCGGGCTTCGATCCCGGATCCCTTGGTATAGTGCACCAAGTGCTTTACCAATTATTGGTAAAGCACTTGGTGTGCTATACCAAGGGATCCGGATTGGTAAAGAACTTGGTGCGCCATACCAAGGGATCCGGGATCGAGCCCCGGTCTGGACATTTTTTCGCTCTATTGGTTTTACGCTGTTTAGTAAAGTGATTATTCACATCCTTTGTATTTCAATAATTTACAGCATAATTTCAGCAGATCAACAAAATTATATTTAAAATAAAGCACTTTTCCTTTGTAGGCAAAGAAAAATATATAATAAAGGAACATGAAAGATTTATTATCCTTTTATAACTTGTATACAAATAGAAGATATCAAACAAAGTGTAACTTTTGCTCCATTATTATAGAACAAATTTATTAAGAAAATGAATGCCATAATTTCTGTGGACTATTTTAATTATTTTTTTAAGGTAAGTTGAATGAAAAATAATTCTGTTAAAACAAGAATTGGGGCGGTTAATTTTTAATGTACTCTTACACAAAACAAGAGCTGCTATTATATAGAGAAATATTTTTAAAAGTAGAAATTTCTTAAAACAGTCAGGATAAATTCAAAATGAAAGCAATTATCAGTCTTTTAAATAGTATACATAAGAAAATTTAAAAACAGTTTTAAGAAATTATTTCAACATGTAATTTACCATTAAGTTTAATAAATTTCTACTTAAATTTTAATAGTATCTGTAGTTAAACTTTACGTTTGGAATATTCTTTTCCCATTTCTTTTAACGCAGAAAGAATTTAAAAGAAAACAATCGAAGTATTTTCTTAATTTTACTATTTAGTACTACTATTTAGTAGTGTTATTCAGATTGCAAATAAAATGAATTTTAAACCAACTATTTCTATTACATATGATATAATTTGGTAAAAATATTATGGCTCAAAAAATAGATTTGATTCATTGTAAATAGTGATTTATCACACTCTTGAAATTGTTTGCAAATAGGGATTTTCATACTATGTATAGCTCTAATTAAACATATGAATGAAATTACACGACAAATTGGTAGATTTATTTTTTTATTTCAATTTTTATTATAATTATTTTGTTACTCAAGTATTTTTATTGACAAGAAAGATAAATTGACAGGATTATAATACAACATAGTTATGGTTGAATTTTATTAACATCAGGTTGCCATACAAAGACAAAATCGCCATTTTGTCGCCATAAAGAAACCACGATGCGTCAACGACATCTGTGTCGATTTAATCAAAATTGTTTGAATGCACCGCATATTGCAAAATTAATTAAATCCATGCTTATTGGGTTTTTTTTTTCGGAGATTAAAAATAAGAAAATTAAATGCTTAACGAAACACAATTATTTGATTGGAAATGTTTTCTTAGTTCAGGCTTAGTTAATATTCTGGTACTTCTCCATTAGCCCGTCGACAACTTTCCATATTAAAAACTATCACCAAATTATTCGCCAAACTGTAGCGCCCAATAAACAAATGGAAGAATGTTGCCATTAGAATCTCAGAAAAAAAAGAAATTCCAGATATTGGAAAAAGCCCAATTGCCAATTCACAAAAGTATCATTTATCAGTAATTTTAAAAAATAAAATTTACAATATATTAATGAAAACATAAACAAAAATAACCTTGAAAATCTATTTATTTACATTATTTTTCTTAATTGTCCCTCTCGACTGCTGGATAAATGTTTGTGACGTCAGTTGAAATTGATCTATAGTACGTAACTACGCATCGCAACAATTTTTCTATGATTTTTCTCTTTTAATATCATGGTGTTGAAGATGTAATTTTTTTTAATTAATGAAATAACCAATAAATCAGTAAAACACCATTAAAAACAAAATATATTTTTATTTGTATATTTGGTGGTTAAGTATAAAAGCAACGTATATAAAGTACGTGTGAAAAGTTTGCGCCTGTGAAAATGACATTATGCTTATCTTGAAATGCATTTTCTTTCGCTTTTATCATGCTTCATCACTTCTAAATACCATACAATTTCAATTTATACATCATCAATTAGAAAAATGTTAACTTTCGAACGAAATTTATTTGAAAACTGCCGCTTAATTTATCAACAATTTAAATAATTTTCAAGCATGAATTATTTTTCAAATCTATCTAAATAATAGCCACCAGTTTGCTTCATTAATGTAAAATAGCCCTTGGAAAAGTTGCCACAATTGGAAATTGATTTCCCTAACCAAGATAAAAAGTGAAGAAAATAATAAAAAAAAAACCTCTAATAAATCATAAAATTAGATTAACCATAAGATAGAGCATTTTGGCGCTAAACTGAAATCTTTCAACAACAACAACAACAAAAAAAATAAAAAAACATTTTCAGTTCATGTTGAATATAAAATTGATATCATGTTGAATTCGTTGATGTATGTGTTGCATCAGAATACGCTTGGAATTGTATTTTATTATTCTTTTAAAGATCCGTAGTGTATTTTACTGTATAAGAGGGAAAAGATCACGACTATGGAAAAGGGATAATCATGATTATGGAAAGAGACAGAATAAACCATACAAATAAATTATACTTGAAAACATAAAAAAATTGTCTCATCTGCAGATTGTATATTATTATTGTAAAAAAAAATCGCTCTTATCTTTACATAAAAATTGACTAGATTAAAACAATGGATGCGGTTTAGAAAACATTGATTTGAAACAAACAATTATTAAAGAGGGCACTTTAAAATCACATGCGCATGGGAGCGTACTCGGTTGCATTATCACAAGGAGAGAGATGTGTGCTTTATTTACTGAATATGATATGGACGTAGGAAATATACTATTTATATGATACTTCATAGGACCATGAATTTTCTTTCTTGCCGTGGTGAATATGACGGTAATGTCGAACTGATTTGCATTATACAGTTGTTTACGGATTGTTTGTTTGGAGTTTGCATCGAAAATAGTATACGGTATTTCACTGGAGAAATTTTTTTTTAAATAAAATTTTTGAAACTCTGTTTCATACTCTCCTTCTCTTAAATAATAAAGAAGCTTATTTTACTGATATTGTTATAGCAATTTGTTTTCGTCAAGTTTTGACGGGTTCCATCTAGTAGTTAATTATTTTTTGAAGTTCGGAAGTTATTTTGTGGGATCCTGTGTATCTCTATAATAAAACCGTAAGTCATGTGACTGTCATCAACAATTCCAGAATGCCCGCTTCACGTTTTCATATGCCAGGCGGCCATTTATATTCAAATTAATTTTTTCGAATAACACTTAATAAATGTTACATTTTTAGAAAGATCGTTCAAAATAAATTAATATTTGAGAGATGACTTACGTTCAATTATGTATATATTCTTCAATAACTTCAGTTGAAATTAGCCTCGCAGTTCAAATTCTCTATCCATGAAAGTAAACAACAACAACAAAAAAAAAAAGATTCATTCGTCGTGAAGGTTTAAAATATTAAACCATTAAACCATGGAGATAATTGTTCGTAAAGTAAGTTTTCCGTGAAAGATTTTTTGGAGCGCTGCCTGGTGTCAAAAAAAAAAAAAAAATTCGTACCAGTGAAACAATCAAAGTTTACCATAATTATGTGCTATACAACTCAACTTCATTCTTTATCTTTTCTTGATGTGAGCTGAATGTAAACAAATACAACTCCTGTAAGGATATTTAATGAATCAAATTTCGAAACAAATTGTCAGTTAATTTGTTATTTATGTATTATACGTGCAAGGAAGAGAGACCACTGAAAATGATTGTTAATCACCAATCATATTTACCATTATTAATGACCAATCGCTTTCAAAACAGTAATTCCATATACATTTACAAAATACATAACATCATAAAGTACTTTTGTGTTATTTGGGCGCAAATCTCGCCAATAGCATATTTAAAATCGCCAATACCAGCTTTTATTTTTCGCGTGTGCAAATTAGAAACGATACTTTGATTTTGAAATCAAATGTTCTGATGGAACAGCTGTCGTAGACGCACCGGGGCACTATATTAACTATAGAGTTGCAATATAGAGAGAAAAAACGGATTGCTGTAATTAGAATTATAGGCGGTAATGTTGGCGTGGCGTATTTACAAGTTACGGATCTTAATAGTCAGTAGACATTAAGCAGAAATGCCAAAGTAAGGGAATTATGCAGTTATGAAAACTCCTGAACTATATCAAAATAGGAGAGCAGAGAAAAACAGAGTCGAACAGAGACCAGCATCTAGAAGGAAGTTCGTGAATTTTAATCAGATTCTACGCCATGGGTCAAAAGTGCTGACAGCAAATATGGTTTAAAAGGAATGTGATTATCAAAACTGGCTTCCAAAAGTTCAATGTTTCACCAAACCATACTCGAAAATTACGTGTTATAATGTGCACCCCGATTATGTCACATTATTCAAGACGTTTTAAATGAGAATAATGATAGATTTTCTAATCTCCCGTAATCAAGTCTACAGCCAAAGTTAGCGAGAAACAAACAAACAAACAAAAAAATATTGGCAACAATATGGTTCAGTGTAAATGTGGATATCATTAAAGACTTTCACAAAATAGACTTCAATGCACTAAATCGTATTAACTAAAATACGCCATTTGGCAATGGATCCAATTACGGAAAACTACTTAATATGTTTAAGAATCTCCTCATTAGCAAACATATTGCAACTGATAAGCAAAAAGATATGAAGCTTAAACGCTTAAGTTGGTTAAGCGGTTTTTGTCAAGAAAGATGAAATACATAACAACAAAAAATATGCGAAATGCTACCATGATCGCTAAAGTTTTTGATTTGTCTATTAGAATCTTCCGGTTTGGCGAAGGATTACGGAAAAAAAATAAATTATGAATAAAAGTAACGTGTTATAGTGCTTAACATACATTTAAGGGAGACCAAACTGGTCGCCAGTGGCGGCTAGTATAAAAATAAAACTGCAACAATTTTGTAGAATAATATTAAATAATTATAATAAGAGAATTACTTACATATTACTCGATTTCAAGAAAAACACTTTAATGCCTTTTTTCAGATATCAATAAAAAACTTACCTAAAAAAGAAATATATATATATATTTAGAAGAAGAAACGTAAATATATATAAATACTTTAATGTTCACTAAATGAAACTGCACAAATATTCATTAAGTAAATGTTAAATGTACTTTATGCTTCTCTTTTTTTCTAATGAAAAAAATAAAATAAAAAATAAAAAAATATACTAAAGTCTTCAAAAAACTTGCAATATTTTCTAATATTTTTGTGCGCATATATTTGTACTATATGTTACACGTCTATATCTTATCTAATTTTATCACATATTTTATCTTCCTGTTTATTATACTTAATTAAGATGGAATTTCAAAGTTTAAGAATCTTTTTAAAGACACCTTATATTTGTTTCAGGTTCATTCTTTCCTAAATCATAAAATAACATTCCTCTTAAAAATATTCGATAAAAACTTATTTTTATCACTTTTTCGTATTAAACTACATCATTTCAGTTTTACAATTTTATAGTATATATATTCATTAAGGGCATTAGAAAGGTTGGAATTGACGAAAAAATGCATCTATTATCATCTTTTAATAATGTTTGAACCTTTAAAAATATTTGATAGGAAAATTCCTATAATTACGACATACGAGCTGTAAACGTGGAGCCGCGGAAACAAGCGATGCCTCCGAAAGCAAAACTCAATTATATCGAACTACTGTTTTTCAGCAGTTTTGCCACGATAACTTTGGTACAAGTTAAAGGAATTGCGACAATGCATGGATGCATTCACCTTAATATTGTGAAAGACAGACCCGACACAATTACAAGAGGTATTACACATCGCGTAGGTGTAAGCCCACTTTTTGAAGAGTGCTATCCTAAGATCCCACCCATTTCATTTTTCAGAGAATTCAAACTTTCAAACTGGAAGATTATCCTCTATATTTGAGATTTTGACAGAGGCTTTTGCTGAGATTATGTATTATTCACAGATGAGGCGATTTTTACACGAATGTGTTTTCAATGGGCATAATTGCCAATTGTGGTCAGACCTCAAACACAAACGCTTCACGTCCACATGTGTACAAAGAATGACTTTTTGTGAATGTGTAGGCGGATATTGCGAACGTTTTTCTATATAGTTCATATCTACTTACCAACACGATTTGAAGTTATTGAAATTTTCTAGAAAAAAGTTTGGAAATTGCTTCAAGATACACCACTGGCCGCCTGAAATGAATTGTGGCTTCAGCCTGATGAGGCATTACCCATTTACCCAGTGCACAATTACCTAAATGTCACTCATGATGTGTGATGGATCGACAATGTTCAGCTAGTCAGTTGACCTCCGATTGCCTAACTTTTTCTAGTCTTGATTACTTCTTATGGAGGCTTTTATGCAATTAGAATTATAGAACACGCACGATAACTTGACCGATGACCTTGAAAGAATTTGCGGTGCTACGGGAAAAGAATGCTTCTAACAAATGTAAATGGTGCAGGAGATGCATTATTCAATTAAAAACTAGATTCTGCTAATTGCTAGTAGTAGTTTTCATAAAATTCCGTAATTTCCGGCATATAATCCACGGATCAAACAATCATGTTTCGACGCAGAAATTTTATTTTATAAAATGTAACTTACTTATCGCCATAAAAATTGACTTCAATTATTAAATAAAATTTCTTGGTTTAAACATGATTGTTTGATCCGCGGATTATTCGCCAGAAATTACAGTAATTCACGAATAACTTCCTCTAGTTTTGCGTCACACATCGACTAAGTCACACTGCGCGGATTTTACTGCTTGAGAGGGACTGCTCAGACTAAGAACAAAGTTTGGATGCTAGCCGCAGTTACACTTGTGCGAGAAACCCCATACAACTTTGAAGGTATGTGCCAATCACATAACCTACAAGGCCAAGTATGTATTACTTTTGATGGATGCAATTTCGATCAATCATTACAAGCATTACTGTACAGAAGTATTTGTCAACTATACGATAAGTCAGTAGTTCTCAGCCATTGTGTTTCGACGCACTGGTGCGCCATGAGGACCTAAAGTGTGCCGCAAATAGGTTCAGTAAAATTCTATCTAGATGTTACGAATTAACAGAAATATCATTACTTCAAAATGCAACATTCGAAATTCTGCAATTTACTACGTAATGAGGTTTAATGTTTAAATACTCGAAAAAATTCTGAAATAATTAATACACATATTCAGATAAATATAAAGTTTTCTGAGAAAACAATGAAAGTATGTATTAGAAAATGAAGTAGAAATGTTCGAAATAGTGATAAAGTGTAGATTGGATAAAAATCGTATTGAAAGAAATTTACTAACTTTATATATTTAAGCTCACAAGTTTTGAAGAATAAGTCAACCCACGAGGGCTTGACACTATATTTCTGTATTAGAAGAGAAATGTTTGTTTTACGTGCAATGTGCATGAGTGTCATCAAATGTGTATTACCAATGAGGAAAAGTTAACAGAAGTAAGAAATGGGAGATAATTGGAATAAAAGAATTAAAAATAATAATTTAAAAACCAGATATTACAGTCTGCGGTTTTCTCTCAATTGCAAAGGAGAGTTACAGCATAATAAAAATCACATTGTTTCAACATATCAGCCCTCCTAGAATTTCAAACTGCCATATCTCAGCCATTTTTTAAGATAAAGCCAAAACAAAAAATGCTCTGAAATACTTGCATCACGATCTAACACTTAATGGAAACAATTTTTCCAATTTGTAATTTTTTGGGCATCTTTTTGAATTTTTAAAAACTTTAACTGGCTGTCATTTTGAAACAAGACGGCGGATGAAGCTGGCAAACGAGCTTGGTTGAGACATTGGTATGCCGTATACACATACTCAGTTCTTTCTAAATTGATTCATAAATAAGATAGTTACAGCATGACAAATGTCAGATATATATATATATATATATATATA
Organism: Maratus michaelseni; assembly: GCA_963931845.1. Taxonomy (NCBI): domain Eukaryota; kingdom Metazoa; phylum Arthropoda; class Arachnida; order Araneae; family Salticidae; genus Maratus; species Maratus michaelseni. Next base: position 91,261,078 of record OZ007597.1, on the reverse strand, counting down.
TATATATATATTGTAATGAAATCTACATAAAAGTCCTGAAAAGACCATCATTATTCAAATGCAGCTATTGTTTTTATTCTTGATAATAAAAACATATTCTTGGTTGTCAATATGCAACCAGAAAAAATTAAAATGAAAATTTCCGAAATAAACGAAATTGTAAATGCATTTAACGATAGAAAACTAACGTTCGATATATTTAAATAAATGTTTAAAATTCAAAGGGAAATTTCTATGAAAAAATGATAAAAACCAATAAACTTGCAACATATAAAATACTATTTGAAAATGAATAATAATTTGTAAGTAAGAAAATTTTCTTATCAAAAAGTATTTTTCTTTTAACATTTTCACACGAAAAAAAAACAAAATTGCAGTATTTGCCATCAATAAATATCATTCCATGTTACCGCTCAACAAATCTGCCTATTTCAATTTTCAATAAAGTTTAAAATATTTTATTTCTACAATGAAAATTCAAATCATGCGCCTGAAAATATATAAACTATTTCTCTGTAAGTACAATATTAGAAGTCATGAAAAATCTAGGTTACGCTTTTTAGCACTTCAAATGTATGTAATTTATTATTTCCTCGGTAGTTATATAGTTATGTGTCTTGACCACTATATATAACATTAGGAAATTCTGAAAAATAATATTCTAAGAAAACAAAATGGAAATTCATTTGCATTTTAAACAAAATATGTTGTTTGAAATGCATTTAAATGTGTGTTTTAAGTTCAGAATGAAAATGTTTAAGAAAAGTGAATTTTATAAGAATAAATGCAATAATATTTGCCAACAGGAGATTGCAAAGAACATAGAATTTTTTTTTGTTTTTTGGACAAGTTTCAATCTTAGGAGGTGGACCAGAAGTTTTCATCATATGGTGAACGCCCCACATGCGAACAATTTGATTTTTATGAAGGGGAAGGGGTCAAAAAATCGATTTTTTTTTTATATGTGTTAAAATTAATATTTTCCAAAAATAAAATTAAAAACATATATAGTTTCGAAAATATTATAAATTGTAACCTATGATTTTTTTTAACTGAAATTGATTGTTGAAACAAAATTACAGCTCATTGCGCCGATTAAGTCTTGATGCTTGAAAAAACTACATGTATTGTAATTTGTTTTGCAAATTTTAAACACTAACGTAACATTAGGACTTCCAAACTTCAAATCTTCATACTTCCTAATCCCTCATATTCCCTGAATTCTACAAAAAGGTGCTTTTTTATTAGCTCACAGGCTATCAAAGCCTGAGAGCTAATGTGCCCGCCCGTTCTGTATGTATGTATGTATGTACGTATGTACGTAACGCGATAACTCTTGATAGAACTAATCGTTTTGCTTTAAATTTTGTTTATAGGTTCCTTGTGATAAGGCGCTTCCCTGATTAGTTTTGGGGGTTCATTGGTTAAGTATAAAGGGGGGAACGGGGGGGGGGTAACCCCCCTTAATTTAGATAAATGGGTTTTTCATGCAGAATTATCCGATTTTCTTCAAATTTTGTATATAGGTTCATTGTGATGCGCTTCCCTGATTAGTCTGAGGGGTTCAATTGTTAAGTACAAAAAAGGAAGGGGGGGGCTAATACCCCCTTAATTTAGATAAATGTGTTTTTCATGCTGAATTATCCGAATTTCTTCAAATTTTGTATATAGGTTCATTGGGATAAGGTGTTTTCATGATTAGCTTTGGGGATTCATTGGTTATGTATAAAGGGGGAAAGGGGCTCTAATCCACCCTTAATTTAGATAAATGGCTTTTTCATGCAGAATTATGCGATTTGCTTCAAATTTTGTATGTATGGTCATTGTAATAAGGCGCTTCAAGAATTTAACATACAATTAGTGTGAATAGCCTGTGAGCTCAATGCCCTCAGTTTAACTGGGCAGTTTTCTCTTTATTTTTATATATTAAAGATTCCATCTATTATAGTTTACAGTCATCATCCTACACATTTGAAAATATAACTTGGTAAACAGTACTGCGAAAAATGATCAAATAGTTGAATATAGCAGTTATTTCATTGATTGAAAATTTACACCGAAGTTACAAAATTGAAAATTTACACCGAAGTTACACCTAATGACTTTCTGTTTGATATCCTGAAGTAAAATATGCTAAAAAAACAAAATATGATGGCAAAATTAGGTGTTCGTATTGAAAATTTCAGAGTTCGATATAATTTCACTATGAAGATGACCCCTAAACTTATATTTTAACATAAATTAAAAAAGACATAATTTTCGGACAAGATTGAATGGCTATTTTGTTTCATTTTCTGGGACAATTATGTGATAAAAATACACTCAGAAAAAGAAATTGATTAAAACTGCAAAGCATGTTTTGTTGAGTACATTTTGGTTGTTTTAGCAAAATTCAAGTAAAATTAAACCATTTTACTTGAATTAACAAAACATTTTTTGCTGACGATACAAAAAATTTTTTTTGGAATTGCAAAAAAAATTTTTTTTTTGTCGATTCAAAAAAAATTTCCATTGACCTATAGTTAAACAAAATTTTTGTTTAAATATAGGTCAATGGAAATTTTGTTTGAATCAACAAAAAAAAATTTATTTTGCAATTCCAAAAAATTTTTTTGTATTGTCAGCAAAAAATGTTTTGTTAATTCAAGTAAAATGGTTCAATTTTACTTGAATTTTGCTAAAACAACCAAAATGTACTCAACAAAACATGTTTTGTAGTTTTAATTAATTCCTTTTTCTGGGTGAATAAGGGGTCTCATTTTGTTTGTGCAAACCTATATAAAAAATAAGTTAAAATCTATATCTTAAAGCCTTTTTAATTAGAGGGGTCAAAAACTGCTATTTTGCAAAATTCAAAGGTTTATAAAATCTTGCATAGCTTCTGAAATAGTAGAGATAAATGAAAAGTTCAAAAAAGTCTGAAACCTTCACCAATCTTCCTATTAGATCATTTCATTATCGTGGATTTATCTGTATTTTAAAATATAAGTTAAGTACTTTAAAATATAATGAAATATTCGTCAAAAAGCCTGTTTTTGAAAAATTATTTCTCTTGAAAGAAAACTATCTCCGAATATGTCCAGAAAAAACGCAGGACGTTAAATATTTTTCTTCCTAACATGTAAAAATTTAATTGTTGAAAACTTTAAAAAATAGGCATTTTTGACAACTTGTAAATCCAAAGGGGAAAATCGTATTCATATGCGATTTGTCAAAGAAGGACATCTTATACTGTTTATAATCTGTAAGTCGTTTTCAGTTTTTGAAAATAGCCTGTGAAATATGGAGTCTTGAAATCGGAGAAATGACAATCAACCACGAATCAAATGACACTCAGAAACAAGAAACATCTTATTCAATAAATTGTTGCCTGGGTTTAGTTTAAAAAAAGTATTTTTGGAATTCTCTGTACTTTTAACTAACTACTATATAGTACCCGTCAAGATTTGACGGTAAATAACTTGAAAGTTCCTTTAGAAATATGATTTTTTTTAATTAGCTGCTTTTAAATTAAGTATTGACAATTTTATGAATTGTTATAACGTGTAATCGATTCCTATAGATATAAGACGATAGATTGTGTTGTCAGTCCAGCCTACTCAACAAATGAAGTGAAATACTTTTAAGCTTTTAATTTACATCTTATTACATTTGAATTAATTTAGCAAGAATTTAACTAAAAACATTAATTTAATGACTTATTTTTACTTACTACAGTCTCAAAGATTTAAAAATATATATCAATATTTAGTATTTTCTAATTTTTTTTAAATAACACGACCTTTAAAATTTTTCATTAATTTTGTTTTTATCAGCCTGATTCTAAAACCCAGATAAAACATGGATATCAAGGTGATTTCTTTTATAATTCTTATATGGATATATTTGCTTCTTTCTTCTTTTTCTTCTTTTCTTTTCTTTTCTTTTTTTAAGGGGAATAATCATATACTTTTCTTAGTTATACAAATATATCTTATTGATAATGGTCATACAAAATATAGATAACAGTTGTTTAGATCACTTTATTTAATAGAAAACTACAGGCAAAATCTTTTAATTTAAATATTTATAATATAAAATAAGTAATTAAGACTATATTGTCGGTTACCAAATTTTATTTACCATAGTCCCAATATTTAAATCAAAATAGCAATATTTAGTATTTCGGATATTTTGTTTTTTTAACTGCACGACCTTTAAAATTTTTCATTCAATTACTTTTTTCCAGTCTGATTCTAAAATCCTGAATTTAAACTTTGCTGTTTGCATCTAACGATTTATAATACATATTTTTTAATTACTTGAATTTTTATTTTACATTTTCACATTAATTGTTAAATCATGGATATCAATTTAGAGTTCTTGTATGAATATTTTTCTTTCTTTTTGTTTTCTCTCCTTTTATTTTTCCCTTTTTACCAAAAATAATCACATATCTTATTATATATATGACATCTTGATAATGGTCATACCAAATATAACAAAAACTGTAGGCCAGTTCAATTTATTTAATCGATAATTACATGAACGATCTTTTAATTTAAATGCTTTTTAAATAAACTTAGTAATTAAAACAAAATATTCTTGGGTGTTAAATTTTACTTAGTTATAAAGCATTCGAATAAAAAAATTGCAAATTGTATAACTTTTATTCCTGAATTAAAAATGGCATTATTAAAATGATTTATTGCCAATAAAATAAGAAAAAGCATTCCGTGCGGAGTGGGTATCGAACAGACACGATGATCGGAACAGAGATGGACCGCGTCTTATACCACTCGTCCACCATTTTCTCGTTCGAGTGCACTCTAAAACTGGTTAGGTTCTAAATTTAATTTTACGCATGCGCAAAGGGGTTATTTTCGTGTGAAAAGTGGATTTAACGAAAATCCCTTTTCGTTTTAATATATAGGAAACCAGAGTACAGCAACAAAATAAATAAATAAATAAATACACTTTGCCGAAATTATGTGAAATGACAGTATATTCTCACATACCACGAACTAGGGAAGAATAAAATACAAATTCGTCTCGATAAATTCAACTTTAAAAACCATAATAAAATCCATTTTTTCCATCCAACCGTTTCAAATACATGAATTTTTCGTTTTCTTGGCGTAATAAAGGGAATTCGTGCATTGCTTTCTGCAGCCGAAAAAATAAATTGGAATTTAATGTCCTGAATAAAGGAAATTACGTATGCAGTTCCATCTAATACGAAAGAGGCTGCACGGAATGTATTTAAATATTCGTTTGAATTTCTGCCCGAAATAATAACAAAAAATAAGTTTTATAAGAGCAAATACATAAGTGACAGATCAAAATTTTTGCAATTCCCAACATTTAGTTTGCTTTATTGATCTATATTATAAAGAAAAAACATGTCTGTAAGTAACTCTGACGTTATATCGACGGTTGCCGCAATCTAATTATTTCTAAACATCGCACAATTTAAATTTTGTACACCGTCGAATAGAGTAAAAAAATTTACTTTGTGTTATACGACCACCGTAGACAAAAATAGTCAAATAGAAAATTGTTCCTTTTCCTTTATAATTGCCTACTTATTTACAACATATAGAAAATTAAAGCAAGTTAAAATATTTTGGGACACGCTGTATAGTGGTCAACATCCTTACAAAAACGTAAAATTTATATATATATATATATATATATATATATATATATATATATATATGGGAAGGCTAATTCCTTTCCACTAGGTCATGTGTAGTTTGTTTTACGACTTAAAAACATTACTCTTCGCATAAAGACTCTCTACACACCATCGGAATGCTAGAGGCGTGGCTAAAGTGCTAGTGGCTGAAATGAAGTGATGTGATTGAGAACAGAAGGACTGTTATGTTTTGGCGCGAGAACGGTAGTGAAGTGCAGTCCCGCAGTGGCGCGGACGGTAAAGCTCGGTTCTCGTATGATCACCGAAAGCCAAGCAGCATCGACCGAGGTCAATGATTGGGAGGGTGCAACCTATCTCGTCTGCCTCTGCTGTGGGACCGTGTACGTTAATGGGAGCTGGTGCAAGTTAAATCTGTTCGTGGCTCTAATGTCCTCCAAGTTCTATATAAGCATTACCTCTGGGGGTGCCAATCCAGATGCAGGTCTCTCATCTGGAATTGGTTCAAAATTAAGAGACTAGTTTCACAGTTATCTGGATCATGTCAGCTGTATAGAAATAAAAAGCTGCAAAACTGGGCCCTTTGGGCCAATCCAACAACAACAACAAATAGTGAAGTGCAGTGCGAAAAGATGTATAGCCACGAATGATGGTTTAAGCTGTTTATTTGACGAAATGTACATATTTTTATAAACAATGTGTTCATCTTATAATATATACATATAGTTAATTAAGTCAAATGTTTCTTCATTGAATTCCTAATTACACGTCCAGTTTCTATATATATATATAGGTTTGAAAATCGTTACATAAAATCTGGTAAAAAACTTGGGTTTTTGAATTGCATGAAAAGCTTCGAGGAGAAATTCCTTTTATTTTAAATTTTATATCTAGAATCAATGGAAAAAGTATGTTACTTTCCGGAAAGAAGAATAAAATTCATCCTTGAGAACTCTTGTCTTAACTATAAAGAAGAGAGAGCAAAGTCTGCTGGAATGTTTTAGCTTTTAGATATTGTACTTCTAAAAGTATGCTATTTATCTTCAATACTCTCAAAATAAATATTGAAATTTTAGCTGAAATGAATAGAAACAAGAACGAAAAATAATGCGTCAAGCGTATATTATGAAACACTTTCCAGCATATTCAGAATACTATCACAAAACCTCCCTGTTTAACAAGATGAAAGATGATGTTTAAGTAGACAATTTAGAAAACGCATAACGCATTTTTAAAACTTAATTTTAACCATCTATAATCAGAAAAACATCCGAATTCTTTTGTGCAACTTTGTATTTTAGCCTTCGGCAATTTCCGTCAATAAACGGAAATGTACTTCAGATCTTTTGCTTAAACCTTTATATGATCTATAGAATTTATACACACCAAGTAATATACAAAAAAATAGTTAAATTTAAAAAACGTGTACCACAACTGAAAACGCACTTCCAACAATTAATTATTTTTACAGAGTACTCTAACCGAATTATCTTGTGTGTCCCTGTAAATGAACGATGAATGCTATGCATACCATATTCTACAGTAAGCATCTTGTAGTGCACCTCAGTGATATATAACAATTTTAATATGTTTGAAATAGTGTAACATCATAAAAATACACCGCAAACGATTTTTCCCCATACACCGTAATGCAATGGAATTCTTTTGAATATTCCTCTAAACGAATTATAAATGCTACATGTTTCATTTTCAATACTGGATATTCCCTAGCAAACCTGAGTAACAAGTATCAATTACATGGCAATCCGAGTATATTTACGCGAGATAGAACACGGACAGACAGACAAACCGAATTCATAAACACTTTTCAACTATGTTGAAAAGTGTTAAAACGGATGTTTGCATGTTAAAACAGTTTATTAAATTTTCCTTATCAAAAATTTGAAAAATGACTTTCTTTGAATATCTGTCGTATTAATAATTAAAAATGTTATCATAAATTATTCCATCCTTGTTACTTTACTCTGTTTTTATGCAGAGTGTAGGACCCGATTAAGACACATCAGGCGCCTAGGGACAACCTTCTTTCGTGACCCCCTAATAACTATTATACATAAACTGGAATCTTTTCACGTTACACCTTCCTCTCCCTCAATAAATATAAAATTTGAAGAAACACTTGTGCAACCTGGAAGTTTTTACTGGTAGTATTTGAATCCAAGCACAAATTTTAATACAGAGAAAATTTAAAATTTCAGTTCAGAATGAAATTTAAATAAACATTAAATTCACGTGAGAAAATGATGCATTCTTTTTAAGAGTATTTCACCCAAATTTAATAAAAATACCTTTAATACTGATATATACACAAAACAGCATATTTCGAAACCATAACAAGGATGAATTATTTCAAGGAAATATTAAATTTTAAACGTTGGACGCTATTATTTTTATTATACATTATCATACGGATTTGTTACTTTGACTGAGTAAATATTGTGCATAACAAGCTGCGATACGTCTCTATTATCCCGTCGACCACTTTTCATAACAAAACTATCGCCAAACTGTAACGCCAATTAAACGGGAGAACGTTGCCATTGGAATATCAAAATAAATAAATAAATATAATATAAGAAATTAAGGACACAATTGTTATTTTAATTAATGAAATAACTAATAAATCAGTAAAACATAATGAAAAATACACGCAAATGTCAAATTAAAAACCACTTGATGACATAACAAACACGTATAATGCTTCTGACATCAAGTCAATGGGACTGCATTTTTGGCGTTTAATCTTACAGTTTGGCGATAGTTTTTTGTTATGAAAAGTAGTCGACGGGATAATAGAGAAGTACCCAAGCTGCTTATGCATATTATTTCTTATTCCTCATTTTGCAGTGAATTTATGTGAATATATGAATAAATAATTCAAACAATTTTAAAATATTTTTTTGTTATTATGCCTTGCATATAAAGAGAAATATATTTTTTTAGATTTAAACTATTGAATTTCTTCGGGACTTTCCGAAATCTGAGACTTTGGACATACTTACTGTGCCTAGGAGTTAATCAGAACCTGAAGGGGGGATGAAAATTATCTATAAAACTTTTATGCTGAGTAAAACATAAAAGAAGTAGCATAGTCATGTGTGATTTTATTCAAAATATTATAAGTAAAAGTGGCTTTAAGAGAGAGAAAAAAAAGTTCACATTTTCCGATTCATACAATAAGACATATGGCATATATTTATTTTCATTTCCATAATTCCGATTCCAGTTTTGTCAATTAACTGTTTTGCTAGCATGAATCATAAATCTTCAAAGCAATGATCATACTTGAGACAACTCATTAGTAATAATAATATTTAAGAAGAATAAATGGATTTTTAAAAAGTGTAAAAGTATAAACGTTGCTAACAGATTTCCAAACTGATTTGTGTAAATAAAACATAATTAGATAAGAAACAATCCATGCCTAAAATCCTCACATTTAATTAAAAATTAAATTGAAAGTGTGCTTTCAGTGATAAATGGGCATCGGAATTTATGAAGGATTACCATTCACTTTTGCACTGATAGGAACTTAGAGCGGAGAAAATGAGAATAAATTTGAAAAATTACTTTTAGTTAACGATGAAGTTGTTCCAAATCATCGATTTAATAATTTGATTTCTCTTCTCTTAACAATGCAATACAAAGAGGAGTGAAAAGTTTTGTTCAAGAATCGATCAAACAATGTTTGACTTTGACAGTCATATGCAGATTTTATCTCACTTTCTCGGCTTTTTCCAGTATTTCCGTACAAAATTCTATAATAATGATTGATCTAAGTCCAACTCGTTCAGAATTGAATTTAAGGGGACACTTACTCTGCCATTTTCCACATTTTTAAGTTTTTGTTGTAATTAATCAGTACTAATTCATCTAAAGATAATTAAATCCTAAAAGTTGCAAGTACAGATATTAATGAATATAAAAATTTTATAGTACTTCTTCTATAAGTGTTGTCAACAGATTTCCAGAACAATTTGTGAAGCATCAAACATAATTAACTAAGATATAACACATACTTGAAACATTATATGTACTTAAAAGTAAATTGGAAAATATTCGCAATGATGTATAGTTATCAGAATTTATTATGTATTACCATTCTCTTTTATAGTTTAACTCTGTGCAAAGAAAATGGCTAATAGTTTGAGAAAATAGTTTTAGTTATTAAATAAGTTCTGCCAAATCATCAATTCAAGAACTTGATTTTAATCCCCTTAATTAAATAGTTAAAGGACTGAAAAGCTTCGTTCAAAAATCCATCAATGAATTTGACAGCAGTATACAATTTTATGTCATTTTCTAGGATTTTTCTAGAATTTTCTTACACAGTTCTACATTGATGATGGATCTTAAGAAGTCTTCAACTCATATAAAGTTGAATTTAAGAAAATACTTATCCTTTAATTTTCTATTTTTGCAGTATTTGTCATAATTAAGCAATAATAATTTATTTAGAGGTAATTAAATTCTAAACGTTTTAAGTACCGATATTATTAATATAAAAATTTGATTCTTAGAACTAGTTGTGTGACATCAACCATAATTAACTACCCAGAAAGCAAATGATGTCATTTTTCAATCGGCCGACTATGCAAATTGTTAGCAAAAGGTTAGTAATTGGCCAGTGGCGTTATTATGATATCAGTAAGACCACCATTTTTGAATTAGTTAAAGGCTAATATCAGCAGTAAAGTGAACCGAGGGATTTGAGTATTTGGTATTAAAAAAAATAAATTAAAAAAAATTGGGCCGACATTATAGGGCGAAGAATATTGGACAACTTCCCACCCTGCAGTGTAACTATATAACATATTTTTAAACCATCCTATTTATATAAAAATTAAATTGGAAAATATTTGCAGTGATGAAGGAAGTACAGAATTTATGATTAATAACTATTCTCACCGATATATTAACTCTAGGTGAAGAAAATGATTAAAATTTGGAGAAATATAACCTTAAGTTAACGAATAATTTATTCGTCTTGAACTAACATTGAAATATAGAAATAAATTAAAGCCTTCATCGGAAAATTCTCCTACGAAATTAAAGGACGAACCTTGGAATTTCCAATGATCTTGCTACCGTAAATTACAGGATTCGTATTCGCCTCGTTTATTCACAGAATTTGTGATATTTTTCTGCGGTCGAATAAACCGAAAAATTCTATTAAAAATTGGGGTAAATTTGAACCTATCCTGGAAATATGATTTTGACAGTAGTTTGTAGTTTTAATCTCATTTTCACGGATTTTTCCAGAAATCCCGTACACAGTTCCACAATGATGATTGATCTGAAGAAGCCTTCGTATAGAATTGCACTCATATAAACACTGCAAAAAAAGTGTGGATTTTACAGCATAATACTAGCACCCTAGCTGTCAGTATTATACCATAAAATTAACAGTAATAAACAATAAAATAAGCAATAATACACTGCTGCACATGCGCGGTAATGTATTACTGCTTATTTTACTGTTTATTACTGTTAATTTTACGGTATAATACTAGCAGCTAGGGTGCCAGTATCATACTGTAAAATCAACACTTTTTTTTGCAGTGTAATCAATTTTTTAAAAAAAAGTTATTTTTCTGTTTTATGTATTTTTACCGTTTGTCATAATTGCAGTAATTCCTCTAGAATGGTATAAGATAAGTAAATCACAAAATGTTTTAAGTTGCGATATTAATGAAAGTGAAATGGTTGATTGGTTGATTTCTTGGTTGAATATTTTTAAGGGCATAAAGTCCAGAGAAGGATATCCTTTCCCAGACAACATAAAAATCAAAACACATAAGAATTTTACAAGTCAAACAAAAACTAGATGCAGATAGGTTAAATGAGAGTGAAAATTTTATTACTAACTTATTTAAGAATCTGTTTTTCTTTATATATAATTTTTAAATATTATGTGCTATTCTTAATTTAGCACGCAATGCAAAATAATATTTTTTTCATAATCAAGTTAGATTTCAAAGAAAATTTTTATAAAAAGTGTTTAAGGTAGGTTTTGATAAGAAGGTGTGACTTCGAAAAGATTCGCTACGCAGCGTAAAAGACAGTAGTTAATACGACACATATAGTGCACAAACGTTTTATTTACATAAAAACTAGGTTATATTACTCTCTGGTTCTGGTATCTTAAAGGGATGGTGGAATTTAATATGAACTAAATTCAACCAAAAGTAGGATATTTTCTTTTTGTGCTATTAAAATTTAAAAATAATAATATAGTCATAACAGAAAGTGCGTTTTCATACTTCTTAAAAAAAGTAATTAACATATACGAGTAAATCTTGTATCTATGTGTTTGTGTGACGCACATAGACACGCACCGAGGCTAACGAAAAAGAAAGACTACCGCGGTACTTTACGCGTATCTTTTTTTACAGACCGCAGGAGTCACGTGATGCTCAAATGGACCAATGCAGGTGTACGGAAAGATCAACACGTCACTCTAGCGGTCTGTAAAAAAAGATAAGCGGAATGAACCGCGGTAGCCTGTCTTTTTCGTTAGCCTCGCACGCACACACACACACACACATATATATATATATGCAAATTTTATCTTAAAAACGACTCTTAACGATTTTGACGAAATTTTGTATCCTGCCGTTTTAAGGTACCAGAATACCATTGGGCAACGTTCGAGAAAATTCGATTTGTGGGTCATTTTGGGCCACAACAGGATAGGGTCAAGCTAATTTTATTTAAAAAACGGCTCTAAATATTTTGATTAAATTTTGTATCCTACCTATTTGAATTACGAGAAGACTATTGGGCTAGGTCACATGTTCGAGAAATTTCGATAAGTGGATCATGTTTGGGTCATTATGGGTAAACGCATTTCAATGTGAATGAAGGTTGAAACAGTTATTAAGTTGTTCAACATTTGGCAGTAAAATAAGTCACAAATGTGGAAATATTTCGCCAAATATCGTCAAATTTGGCGAAATGTTGGCGACACTGGCGAGATTTGGCGGGAAAATCAGCTTTTAAGATTAGCAATACCAAAACACATGTTTGGCGCCAAATGAAAGAATGTTGTCAAGTTTGCGACTTTTCTCCAAAACATTGTGACATTTCGCGAAAAAAATGGCTTTCAGAAAATGAAGGAATTTTTTAGAAATTTCCAGTAGGATCCGAGATACGTGATTCAATCAGTCCACAGAGCAATAAAAAAAAAGAATTTAACCAATCAGGGTACATAGAACTGATTGTTATATGTTGTACAAAGAATTTATTGTTATATCGAGTTGAACAGAGTTTTAACAGAGCATAGCTCGGTTTTCCCAGCTGGTCAGAATTAACATAGCATAATGTGTTTTAAATGCATTTTTCTCAAAACAAACTTTTCATAGTCTGTATACATCTTTAAAATGCTCAATGCATTTTAGTTTTTATTCAGATTTCTCAATATTCATAAGCTAAAGCGAAGGAATCGTCTTCATACATGCTACAAAAAATCTGTGCATCCTTTTGGAGTGTGTGTTTATTAAGGTCCTCAAATGAGTAATAATGCCTATTAACATATGAATTTTTAATACAAATTCAGTTTTGTACCAGTTTTTATTATTTAATAATTTAAAATGGATACAATTTTTTTAAAATAAATTCCTTTAAAGTAATAAAATTAAAAAATTTAAGAAATTATTTTGGAAATGGAACGTGTGCAGCATTTGTTTTATTATTAACTAATTAGCAGGAGCTTTTTTTTAGTTACTGGATTTTTGTAAAATATTTAATGGAATTATGGTACACATTCCTTCTCTGCAGAATTTCGTTTTAGAAGACTATAAACAATTAACAATAATTTTTAAAGTTCGCGAACTAATTAATGGTAGAACTTATGGAGATTTTTGCAAGATGTGTATGAAATGTGTGTAGAAATTACACAGATCGCAAAAAACTCGTCTGCATTTTTTATGTGTTTGAAATGTAAACTGAATTTTTGCGATCTTTTTGAACTAGCTGTGTTTTTTTTTGCCGCGAAATATTCCATTCTTTGACCAGTCTTATAACGCAAACCGAACGATAATTTGTTAGATTTTTGTGAATGTTTCAATCGTTGGTTCGTAAATTTTCATAAATTTGTGAAATGTGAACGGATTTGTGAAACACTTTGAACTATATTTTTCTTTTTCTACGAAATATCGCACTCTTTGGCAAGCATTATGGTGCAACCCATATTCTGATACATTTTTTTTTTATATATAAATGTTTTAATCATTAGTTTGTAAATTTTTAGAAATTGAACTATTTTTTTCCTTTTAGTACGAAATATCCCACTTTTGAGAAGCATTATGGTGCAAACCACATTCCGATATGTTAATTTATGAATGGATTTTTGTAATGTGGAAGAATTTATGGAAAATCCTGTATAAGTGAAGCTGATGCAGTGTGTTTGCGTGCTTAAATTGGACTTTCGTATAGGATAGTGTAGAGTTAAATTTAGCGCTTTCGCCATCAACCCACAGTCAAGAGCTAATAAACTGACATAGAATAATTACTTATGTGTTCATACATGGAGTTACAAAAAGGACACTCAGACTTAAAAATTTAAGAATTATGTAATTATAATAAATTCAAGATATAATAAATGGCATGCTTATGAAATAACTCGTAGTATTTTATACAATAATTTAAAAAAATGTTTAATCTTTAGCCAATAACGTTTGCACTTCCTCAATTTGTGCTAGTGCTCCTGCTGCCTTTAGAACACGAAAAAATTTTTTCCGTATTTCAATAGTTAAACAGAATGATAAGTAAAAATTGAATTATCCTTGATCCAGTTTTACACGGTGTTTTGAACATTCTGCTAGGTTGAGTTAGCGCAGCCCCATCTACTGAGTGAAGTTTAAACTATAGTCTTGAGTTAAGGTGTACAAAATTTAAGGTATTTCTTGTAAACATGCCCTTTATTTCATTGTTGAATGCAGACATTTTTCGCCGGGAGATATTTCTCTGAACCCGAGGGAGTGGGAAAATTATATAGTTACGGGAGAAGGCATTTGCACTTTTTGATTATTAAGTTTAAAATCTCAAATCCTCTAGGAGAGGCCATTTCCGTGCTCCGTCACACCCCTCGCCCTTTCCTCACGTGCCAACCTCTGAAACTCACTGCTTTATTTCATCTTTATATATATTATAGAAATCCTTTTTAGGACACTGTGGTACGCAATATATTAAGTCTAATCAAATTAGCACGGTTAATCTCATAAAAGATAAATATATATTGAGAGATAAATTGTATTATGGGATCTACATTAAAACAAATGTACTGCATTTCATTCTTTCAGTAACACGTTATTTAAATCATTACATTAATTTAATGCAACAATCCCATACTT
Source organism: Maratus michaelseni (assembly GCA_963931845.1). Lineage (NCBI taxonomy): Eukaryota > Metazoa > Arthropoda > Arachnida > Araneae > Salticidae > Maratus > Maratus michaelseni. Next base: position 91,246,069 of record OZ007597.1, on the reverse strand, counting down.
TGAAAGTCTCTTTATCAGTAGTCTTACAGAGTTAATTATTTTGCAGGAATAAAATTTGGCAGATTTAGCGATATAAATTTAGCTAATGGGTTGCTTTCATGATACAAAATCCCTTGAAACTGAAGATCGTTACAAGAAGCTTACCTCACGTGGTAAGTAGGTTTACTAGAGTCTTATAACGTTAAAGGAATTGCAATTAAAACTAGGAAAACCGGAAGATTAAAAATATCATATTGTTAAATTAGACATAAATAATTAGAATGAATATGACATATACTCGATATAAAAGAACTTGAATTTGTGCATAAAAGCCGATTTTAACCTTCATGGAAAATAAAGTTGTTCACATATTCATTATATGTGTGGTTTATATAAATTAATTGTGCTATTAAATGTTTTCTTGGAATGAGAAAACGATTTCGGTTTTCGTTGAGCTGACATATTGGAATAAGTTTCATCCTTGAAAAATTCAATTTAATTTACATTTTTCTATACACTATATTTGTAAGCGACTTCAAAAATTGAAGCTTCTGTTTTTGCCCATTATGTATGTATATGTGTATGTAAGTATGTATGTATGTCTGTACGTACGTACATATGTATGCATGTATGTATGTATGCACGCATATATTATACGAATGGGTGCATGATGCATATGTGTATGTATGTACGTACGTATGTATGTTTTCATGCATGTATGTATGGGAGTATGTATGTGCGTGTGTATGTAAGTATAAGCCTTGGAAGATTTTAAGCGTATAAATACTGATCGAAAATATACATATTTTTCGAATCGCGTATAGTTTCTTTACAGGTAAAACCCCGGTTTAAATCTGTGAGTAAACCGGGATTTTTTCAACTTTAGTCAAACGTGAACACTGCAAGAATTTAGGTGTCCAGGTGAGTATTTTCACGTTCTCAAATGTGGGTAGAGTTCCAAAAATCAGGTATATTCCCAGGTTTATTTCCAATAGACCCGGTTCATTCCCAGGGTTATTCCCAAAAGACCTGGTTTATTCCCAAAAAAGCAAGTTTATTCCCAAAAACCCAAGTTTATTCCCAAAAATACCGGTTATTTCCAGGTTTAAACCGGATTTTTTCTAGCCTTTGTAACTCTAAATGTGGGTTGCAATACTTTGGACAAAAACTTCTAATTTCAGCAGGAGCCCTTTGCGTTTATCTCCACTCTTTTATTTAGCTATCTACTGCCAAGAAGGTAAATTAAATCAAATGTGGATAACAATACAAAGTTTTCACAAAACAACACGCTGTTGTGTCAAATCACTTACGCTAAAATATAATATATAATTGTCTAGATATAATATATATGTATAAAAAAAGTACTTTTTTTTCACATTTGAAAGCAAGTCGTGTATAAAGAAACAGTTGCGTGAAGTTGCTTTTAATTTTTCTTTAAAATTTGCTACTTGTTTAATTATATCTTAATTTAATCATATCATTCATCCATTTAATTATTTTTTATTCGTTTCTTACTGTCATAGTACCTATTATAGTAAATGCCATGAAATGGAAGTTCATTTAAAATGGCATATCTCAAGTCATAAGCGGGTTCACTGTAGTTTCATGGTGTTGAAGAGTTGCAATTTAATATAGAAAAATCTGAAGATTAAGCGTGAGTGATAATATGCAATGATAATTAAGGATGAGCGAAGGTAGAGTGATTATACGAGTTGTAATTTTCCAACTGGACGAAAAATGTCCGGGCCAGGATTCGAACCTGGGATCTCTTGGCTGAAGCTGCCATGCTCTACCAACTGAGCTATCCCGGTCGTATCTTTAGGGCATAATTCATCCAGTTAACCTTATTGAATCAGCTCAACAGAATAGATAGCAGGTATTGGAACTACAGTAAACGCTGGATACGTGATTACACTAGATTAATTTTAACACAATTATTCAAATTGGTAAAGAAATCATACGAGTTGTAATTTTCCAACTGGACGAAAAATGCCCGGGCCAGGATTCGAACCTGGGATCTCTTTGCTGAAGCTGCCATGCTCTACCAACTGAGCTATCCCGGTCGAATCTGGAGGGCATAATTCATCCAGTTAACCTTATTAAACCTTATTCCAGTTGAAAAATTACAACTCGTATGATTTATTTACAAATTTGAATAAATGTGTTAAAATTAATCTAGTGTAATCACGTATCCAGCGTTTACTGGAGTTCTAATACCTGCTATCTATTCTGCTGAGCTGATTCAAATATCAGACCAGATGCTATCATCGATAAGGTTAACTGGATGAATTATGCCCTCCAGATTCGACCGGGATAGCACAGTTGGTAGAGCATGGCAGCTTCAGCCAAAAGATCCCAGGTTCGAATCCTGGCCCTGACATTTTTCGTCTAGTTGGAAAATTACAACTCGTGTGATTTCTTTACCAATTTGAATAATTGTGTTAAAATTAATACAGAGTGATTAGATTGAAAAATTCATTCTCAAATTTTGGACATAGCTTGAATAAATATAAAATGTACTTTAGAGAGAAATGAAACATCTAATTTTATATTTATTTTTCTTCTCAGTGTATTTTATTCTTACAATTGCATGTTGGTTTAATCATTTCGTTATTTTTAAATTGATAATTAGAAACAGTTCAATATTTTAAAGATTTTTTAACTTTATTATACAACTTAACTTCGTTTTTGTATGTAAAGAAAAAATTTTGTAACCGATTTTTCACTCCCTTTCTGATAGGCTACAGTTGAAAAAAAATTAAGTATACAGGTGTATTTTTGATGGCAATACAATATTTTAATATTTATATAACTAAATTGTAATTATTTAATTTTAAAACATTTTCCGTTAGCCGGCCGAAGGTGATAAATTGCCAAATAATCTTTATTGTTGCAACTGTTTACGAGTTACAAAGATAATGAAGTTATTTACGCGTAAAAACCAGTCTCGCCAAAGTTATATAAATTTAGCAAGAATCAGTATATTGTATACCGACTGGCTGTGAAACTTTGACGACAAAATATTTTAAACACAAAAAAAAAAAATGTAAATAAAAAATAAAGAGTATAATAATTAAAATAAAAATACTCTTTTATTATATCTTTTCTTACAGAAGTATTGATTTTGCGTGAAATTGACAGGTTTAGATATATAAATTTAGCAAGGGTGTTGTAATTAATATGGGAAACGCCTTTATAAGTCCATCTGAAGACGCTTATCTTAATTGGTAAGCAGATTCATTACAGTTACAATTTTGTGTAAATAGGTGTAATAATTTTATTAAAGATAAAAAGTTTTAAAACTTCTGGTAACTCTCGACATTTTAAAGGTACCTTATCCCTTAATTTGGCATTCATAATTAGCCATAGCTCAGTACTTTCATGTACTTCGTTTCCATTTTCCAACATTTATACATATTTATTTTGAGGCATTTAAATTGGTAGGTTTAAAGAAATAAAGTTTAGCTACCGGATTGCTTGCAGCATAGAAAATGCCTTGAAGTGGAAATTTGTTTAAAGAAGTTTATCTCAAGAAGTAAGCAGATTCATTGGAATTTGAAGATGGTGAAGAATTAAAATTCAAAATAGTAAAACCTAAGAAAGGAGAAGAAATTAGAAGACTGAAGAAATTATGTAGATAAATTCACATGGGCAAATTTGGACATAATTCAAATAGTTATGAAATTTGCTTAAGAGATCATACAATTTGTTTTGCGAGCATTTGTGTCTGTTTTAATGTTTTCAAGAAACGGAGATGTTTACGTAAGTTTTATATGTAAGAATTGTATAATTAATTTATGCTTTTTGTAAAAATGAAAACATTCTTGAATTTAAAACCCAAATTTTCATACATTTTCAATCAGCATATTGGATTATTTTCATACATTTGCTCTAATTTATAAACAAACCACACTAAAGAACATTTATACGAGTGTATCAATACACGCACAGAGTCGATAATGATATTTGAAATTTTTGTCCAAACAGTGGCAACTCATATTAAAGAACTTGGCACTACTTTCTTAGATAAACTCACTTTAGAATAAGTATTATTTTTGCAACTGCAGCTTTCATATACTAGCAGGTTTTATATTATCGTCCTCTCTAATTTTAACCTAAATTCTGCCGACCAATCAAATTGTATTGCCTGTATGCCGCTTACACTCTTATACAGGTACTCTAGGATGAAAAAAAAATGTATATTTCTTTCTACCCACTTAATTTTATTACTTCAGCTGCCTATTAATTTAGTCATTTAATTGTTTTAAAATTCGAAGCTAGCAATAATCTAGTATTTAAAAGTTTTCTTTATCAGTATTCTTACAGATTTATTTGATTTGCGAGTAAAATTGGAAAATTTAGATCTATAAATTTAGCTAGTAAACTTTCTTGCACGACACAAAATCACTTGAAGTCTAAGTTCATTTTAAAATGCTTATCTAAATTGGCCAGCAAGTTCATTTGAGTGGCCGCCCGGCAGCGTGGTTAGTAGCGGAGGCATCAGCCACGGTGAGGGCCCAGGGTTCGAATCCCGGGTGAAGCAGGGATGTCATTGTGTGTGTATCTTCAGTGCGGTCAACTTCCTTGTGTCTATTCCATTCCCAAGAAGAAGATTTATGTAATTTGTCAAAGTCCTGTATATATTTCTGTGAATAAAAAATATGGATCATTCGAGACAACAGCCTTGTAGCTTGTAGGTCTCAAAACAAATCTCCTACAAATGTCAAATGTCATTTGCGTTTTATGATGCTGAATGGTTACGATTCGAAAATAGCAAAACCGTAAAATGAAAGGGATAATGAAAAAAAATTTAAATATTCGGATATAATTGGAGACAAATTAAAATGTATTTCAGAGGTGGAACAACTTGATTGAAAGTATTTGTATCTATTTTTATTCTCCATTAATAACTGTATTGCTTACGCAAGTTTCAAATGTAGGAATCGCAAATAAGTAATATATGTTTTTAGAAAGTTTTAAAGATATTATTCTCTAAAGGAGAGTTTTCATGCACTCTGAACAATCCTATTTGAATAATCTTCATCTATTTGTACACAAATAATTCTCAGGTACTTTACTTATTACTAATAATGAGATTTTTACTCATTTCTTTAATATATTGACAATATGCTATTTTTAAGAAGCTTATCTGAAATTGTCGAAAGTGTCTAAAATGTTAAAATAAGGCAATTGCAACTAGAAAAATAGGAAAATTAAAGAGATTATGCAAGCGAAGTCATATTCGAAATTCTTATAGAAATGGAAAAGATATAAAATGTAATTAAGACAATAAAAGAATTTGATTGCAAGTATTCTTGTCTACTTTAATGGAAAATTCATAATTAAATAAAGATCACTAGTTTGAATCTCTTGTTATTTGTCTTTGAACAGATATATTTATTTATAGGAGTAAAATTGGTAAGTTTAGAGATATAAATTCAGATAATGTCAATTGCACTATAGAAAATCCCATGACGTTGAAGTTCGTTTTAAGAAGCTCATCTCAAATGGTAATTAATTCAAGCTCATTAGAGTGTTATGACGCTAAAGGATTTTAATTCAAAATAAGTAATCTGGAGATTACGTTGGTAAATTCAGACACACATATTTGGACATAATTCAAACAAATATGAAATTTACTTCAGAGGTTGAAACAATTTTATTGCAAGTATTCGTGTGTCTACTTTAATTGAAAATTCATAATTGGAAAAAGTTCAATAGATTCAATCTCCCACTATCTGTTTTCGAACAGATATATTGATTTTGTAAAATTGGTAAGTTTAGATATATAAATGTAGTTAATGCCACTTGCAACATAGAAAATCTCTTGAAGTACAAGTTAGTTTTAAGAAGCTCATCTCGAGTGGTAAGCAAGTGCATTAGAGTTTTATGACGTTAAAGTATTTCAATTCAAAATAGGTAAGATGGAAATTACGTTGGTAAAATCAGACACGTATATACACATCTATACATAATTATTATGTATTAAATATGTAAATATATATGGACATAATTCAAATAAATACGAAATTTACTTAAGCAGTTGAAAGAATTCGATTGCTAATATTTGTTTTTATATTAACCTTCTCAACAAATGGAGCTATTAACATTTGTGCAAAAGTTATATATATTATTTATGCTAATTTAAACTTTAGTACATCCGTGTATATAAGTTTTCTTTTTTTTCTGTGACCTAGAAAGTAGTTTTTGATCCTTTATTGCATGAGGATTAAAAATGTATATGTAGTTGTATTCCACATTTATCCGATAGCTAGCTAGTGTCATGTATTGTCAAAGTTTTAAAATATTTTTTTCAACATGGTTACCATGTAAGGGTGCTGCAGTTCACGAAATTCCATTCTGTTGCATAACTTGATCTTTAAAATAAAACACACTCCCACGATACTCGATGTAGCGAAGCAACGTACTGTTCATGAATTGAAACACAGTTTCTATGCAGTTTGAACAACCATAACTGGGATAATTGTTATGGATTTACACAAATAATTCTTAGATATATTATTCACTTAAAACCAATTTTATTAATATATTAATAATGTGCTATCACGTTTTTTGGTGATTTCTCTTTATGTGGTTTTTGTATTTTATATATGTATTTCAGAAAATGTTTTTGTGTCTCTTTTGAATCCAGAACTATCTAACTTATTTTAGAACTATCTAAAAACATATCTTTTAACGCAAGTTTGATATGTAAAACTTACATTACATAAATAATTTTGAAGTGTTCTTAATTCAAATATTTTGAGTTGCAATATCAAAAACATTTTCTACCGTACTACACAATTATCTGTTTCTGTACAAATATAGTGCTCTTTCAGAAATAGAATTGGCAGTTTTATAGATGTAAAGCCAGTGAGTTTCTCGCACCATAGAAACTTCCTTGAAGTGGGAACTTCGTTTTAAGAACCTTATCTGAAGTGGTAAGCAAACTCATTAGTGTTTTATGAGGATAAATGGTTGCAATTCAAAATAGGAAAATTGCAAGATTAAAAAGATTACGTTTGTAAATTCCGGCGCACATATTTGAACATAACTCCAACGAATGTGCAATTCACTTAAAAGGTTGAAAGAACGTGATTGTGAGTATTCGTTTCTGTTTTAATCTTCTATTCAAAGAAATCTACAAATATGTTAAAATACTAAGATATTTATGCTTTTATAAAGTTTAAAATGTTCTTAAATACCATTTTGAGTTACTTTGATTCACCATATTATAATAATTTTCGTCCATGAAACTTAAAATTTTTATTTCTCTTTCTATGCACGGTGTTTTATTATTTTATTTACATGTTATTATAATTATTTCATAGGTTTAAAATTCATAATTAGAATAAATTCTGTTCTTTAATGCTTACTTTACCGGTTTTCTTACAGATATATGAATTTTCCAGATATAAAACTGGCAGTTTTAGAGATACAAATTTAGCTAATTTAACTAATTTGTTGTATAATTTATATAAACTGCATTGAAATGAAATTTTGTTTTTTGTGAAGCTTATCTTAATTGATAAGAAGGGTCATTTGAGTTTCATGATGTTAAAAAGAAAATATAATTCAAAATAAGAAAATTGGATTATTAAAGAGATTATGTCAGTAAATTTATACTCAAATATTTGGGCTTAGATGTAGTATATATAAAATGTACTTTAGAGGCAAAGTAAATGTTTTCTGCGCATGATTATTCTTACAAGGGAAGCTGTCTCACATGTCAACGAGACTTGTCATGGAATTTTAGATGTGAAAAAGCATGTGGACAAAACCATGAGTGCAACATGTGGCATTCTTCAATCGTCCTCAACCTCCCTAATAGGCTATATAAAGTGGCCACAATATCTGCAACTATAAACTCACTAACATAATGAGTGTGTTACCTATAAGGCTTTCGGATTTCACCACAGATCATGTACCTCATGGGTGAAAGTAATGCTGTTGACAAAGTGGAATGTGGATACCACGAACAAGTAATGACGGCACTGGAGTCACAATCAGGGGTGTTGCACATATCAAGTACATCAAAGTTTAAGTCCAACACATTGCTGAACGGAAGAAGCGTATCCGATACTCCGATAGTATTTTATTCTTGTATTAATTTGGACTCTATATCAAGTCAGACTGAAATTCTATAATTACACGGGAGGTTTTCTACTTTACATTTCTTATTCCTGGGGTTGCGGACGATTTCGAAATTCCAGACTTTGCAATTGTGGTTGTACACATGCTTGTTCACCCCTAAAAGTTTCATTACGATTCTCGTTGACAAGTCGAATAGCTTCCATTGTTAAAAGTGCATGTTACTTATTTCTTTTTTGTAAAATTAGTAATTAGCAGCAATCCAGTACTTTAAAGCTCTCTTATCTGTAAATTTACAGCTATATTGATTTTTTGGGAGTAAAATTGGCATATTTAGAGATATAAATTTAGCTAGCGCATTGTATGCATTAGAGAAAATGCCTTGGAAAAGTACATTTTAAGAAGTTTACTTCAAGTGTTAAGCTAATTCCTTAGAGGTAAAGTTTTGTACAAATGGGTCTAATAATTACTTAAGAAAAATATTTTTAAACTTTGCTAACTTTAGATGTTTCAAACATACTTGGCCGTTAATTTAACATTCATAATTAGCAACAATTCAATACTTTCAAGCACTCGTTTTCTGTCTTTCTACAGATATATTGATTCTGAAGCTATAAAATTGGCCAAGTTTAGAGAAATAAAATTTATTTACTGTTTGGCTCTATCATGGAAAATGCCTTGAAGATGAAACTTGTTTAAATACATTTATCTCAAGTGGTAAACTAGTTCATTGGAGATTCATGATCCTGAAGTGTAGTAATTCAAATTGGAAAACTGGAAGGTTAAATACATTCTGTGAAGGGAATTTAGTCGCGCATATTTAGACATCATTCAAATAATTATAACATTTACATAAAATTTAAAAAAAAACATGTTTGAGACATAGAAGTTTGACATAAAAAAACTGGAACGAGCATTCATGTAATTTTAATCCTTGTTATAAATAGAGCTGTTTACATAAGTGTTATATTTATGGGTTACACAATTTATTTATGCTTTAATAAAGTTTACTGGAAGGTTAAATACATTCTGTGAAGGGAATTCAGACGCTCATATTTAGACATCATTCAAATAATTATAAAATTTACAAAAGATTTAAAAAAAAAAAACATGTTTGAGACATAAAAGTTTGACATAAAAAAAAAACTGGAACGAGCATTCATGTAATTTTAATCCTTGTTATAAATAAAGCTGTTTACATAAGTGTTATATTTATGAGTTACATAATTTATTTATTCTTTAATAAAGTTTAAAGTGTTTTTATAATGGAAATACGATTTTCGTGTAATTTGAACCACCATATTTGAGTAACTTTCATCCCTGAAAATTTTCATAAATGAAATTATTGTACTTATTTTTCTATGCATTTTAATCCTAGTTATAAATAGAGCTGCTTACATAAGTGTTATATTTATGGGTTACATAATTTATTTATGCTTTAATAAAGTTTAAAGTGTTTTTATAATGGAAATACGATTTTCGTGTAATTTGAACCACCATATTTGAATAACTTTCATCCATGAAAATTCTCATAAATGAAAATATTGTACTTATTTTTCTATGCATTTTAATCCTTGTTATAAATAGAGCTGTTTACATAAGTGTTATATTTATGGGTTACATAATTTATTTATGCTTTAATAAAGTTTAAAGTGTTTTTATAATGGAAATACGATTTTCGTGTAATTTGAACCACCATATTTGAATAACTTTCATCCCTGAAAATTCTCATAAATGAAAATATTGTACTTATTTTTCTATGCATTATGTATTATTCATTCAGTTACATGTTAATTTAATGATATGCTTCATTTAAAATTCTTAATTAGCATCAATTTAATTCTTTAAATCTCATTTATCTTTTTTTTAATAGATATTTCATGTGTAAAATTGGTAGTGTTAGAGATACAAATGTGGCTAATACATCTTACGTGGGTTAAGGTACGAAAGTACCTTAACCCACTTCGTTCTCAGTGTACCGCTATTGGATGCATGCTACTTGCTACATAGAGTTAATTGCATTTGGGAGCGAAGAAGTTAAAGTGGAAGTTCATCTTCTAAGACGCTATCTCAAGTTTTAAGCAGGTTCATTGGAGTTTCATGATGCCAATGAAATGTAATTCAAAAGAGTGAAACACGAACATTAAAGAGATTATGTTCGCAAATTTAGACGCAAATATTTAGAAGTGATTGCAATAATTATGATGCTTCTTTAAGGGGGTTTTCTACATTCTATTGCTTATATCTCGGCCTTTTGGGGGATTTTTTTTAAATAGAAACAAAATATATTCTTATATGTCCCATGCCCTCCAGCAGATTTATAAATCGAAAAGAGAATTTATGAACAGTTTTTATAATCTCTAAGCTTACAGTTAAGGTTGAAACTGACAAAATAAATTACTTTGTCATTGTTTATCAAAATGGCGTTTATCTGAAAAAAAATATTTTTAAAGGAGCAGAAAAAATAGATTACATCAAAGAATTAAATATTGTCGATTTCAGTAATAGCCAACCATACCGAACAATGTCTAATGCTCGTATTCACCATCAACCTCAACCTAGAAAACCTAGGTCGAACGCTCAAATGGTATTCATCATTAATCTGATTGGACATAGGCCGCGATCAGTTCCAATCAGGTTAATCGGGAATTTTATTTGCGCGTTCGACCGAGGTTTTTTAGGTTGAGGTAGATGGGGAATTAGACATTTCAGAATTCATTTAACTCGACCGTGTAGGGTTTTTGGAAAACCGTGGATTTATTTCGCATAAATTATGATACCTCGTGAACATAGAAACAAAGTATAATAAAATGTTATGGAGAGAAAAGGAGTTTTAAATGTCTATTTCATGTTCTACGGTTAAAAAATCTTATTCAGACACCCTTTCTCCATTCGTTCAATATTTGTAAAACGTCTGGTAGGAATCAACTGACTTACTGCCATCCATTATCAAAATCCACATTTCCGACGTGAATGGATTAGAGAAGAATTGAGTTTTTTATTAAATGTGACTAACTGCTTTTATCTCAGGAAAAAAGAAGGGTTATTAGTTTTTTCATTTTCTATTTCAAAATTACATTTTTAGAAGTAATAGTGAATATAATTTCAACAGATGTTTACCAATTCATATAAATTACTTATAATATCTTAAATTGCATTACCTGAAAAAGTACGTACGAATTTTCAAATGTGTCATGAGTTTTCTAAACTAGATTCCGTCAGGCCGAAATGTCGGAGCATTGAGTGGGATAAACATAAAATATAACATTAAAAATATATAATATATATTTTTTATTTTTATATTTACTGTTTAATAGTATAAAAGAAGATTTACAATAACAGCTGTGGAATCTTCAAGTGTTTATTCGGTCAACAGTTGCTTCAGATTCTGCTCAAATGCTAATCTATCAGCAAGTGCCCCCATTCTTCTAATTTGGTTTAGCCTATCCTTTGCGAAAGGCACTTCAATGAGAACATCCTCTAAACGACGAACTCTACTGAACGCGACATAAGTTGCTCCAAGTGACAACTCCTTTTGACCAATGTCCACAGCTATTTTTGACAAAGTCAGACCTTGGGATTTGTGTATGGTGACAGCGTATGAAACTGTTAAAGGTAACTGAGTACGGGAGCATGAGACATTGTTTTCTTTCCAAGACTTTGTAATAGGTGTGACAGGAAAAAGTCTTTCAGTGAGAAATGGTCCCCGATAATCATCAAAATGAACCATTACTGCTTGTGGCAAGCCTGGAGGCCGTAGTCCTAGTCCGTAGACAATATCTTTTACCGTACCAAGTGCACCGTTGACCAATCCTCCCTTTGTCCACAGATTGGTACGCAACATAACTCTGCATTCAATTGCTATAAAAAGTTCAGCCTGAAGTCCAGATCTTTTACCGTACCAAGTGCACCGTTGACCAATCCTCCCTCTGTCCACAGATTGGTACGCAACATAACTCTGCATTCAATTGCTATAAAAAGTTCAGCCTGAAGTCCAGATCTTTTACCGTACCAAGTGCACCGTTGACCAATCCTCCCTCTGTCCACAGATTGGTACGCAACATAACTCTGCATTCAATTGCTATAAAAAGTTCAGCCTGAAGTCCAGACGCGTGCTCATCTTCACTCCATCTTGCTATTTGATTATTGTGGTCTGCTAATATTCTTGCAACTGGCCATTTTGATTTACGAAGTACTGCTTGATTATGTTCTTCAGCTTGCTTGTTTGTGGGAAATAGGCGTATGGCAGCTTGAAATCTTTCAAGTTCAGCCAGAGGCTGTATAGCTTTACGTCGTTGCATAAGGGATGCGTATTGGTCGCCTGTAACTTCGCCTACGGAAAGCGAATCAAGAATCTCTCTAAACTGTATTTGCTGATCGTCGCTTTGTCTGATTGACTTTGTTAAGGTGAAACATTTTTCAAACATCTTAAGAATTGTTTGTCCGCGCAAAGCCAAAATGTCTTTTATAGAATGTCTCTTATATAGATCTGTGTCTTTTACAGGCTGTAGCTGCCTAATATCTCCAATGAGGGAAACAAATAAGCCTCCGAAAGGTTCAATGCTGTCTGGTTTACCTTCGTGACATCTTTGCTCAAGTGCAGCCATCAGACGGCATCCGATCATTGAAAATTCGTCAATAATGAGAAATGAAACTGTATTCATGCTGAGCTGTAGATTTCTTGCTGCTTCACTTCCTAATTTAGCAAATGATTTAAAGCATATTGGTACTTTTAGTGCAGAGTGAATTGTTTTGCCCTCGACATTAATTGCAGCAGCACCTATTGGAGCCAAAACCATAATAGCTTCCGGCCCTAACTGCTCGGTAACTCTTTTACGAATTTCTTTTATTACCGTACTTTTTCTGGCTCCGGCTTTCCCAATAATAAAAGTACGTTTAGGGCAATTTATAAATCTTGATTGCAAAGACGAAAGCTGTTGCGTGCATAAGTGAAGTATTTTTTGCTGCTCATGTGTAAATCTGATCTCAGACATATCGAAATTTTGATGCACTGTAAGTTGTTGTTCTTTACAGTAATTTAGAAATGAAGTAAAATTGCGATCAGGGTACTTGTAACTCTCACTTTTCCACTCACATGCATGATCAATCACGCGTTGCCCCAAAGTATCCTCGTTTGTCTGCACAGGAACTATGGCAGCTGCTGCCGTATATGGATCAAACTCGCGGTATTCTTCTTGCAGGATTTCTGTCTCATGTGTACTGCTAACAGCAGGAAAATTTATTTCTTCGTGTGCATCAATATTTAGATCATTGAATGCTTCCTCCCATGAGGGATACGCAGACGGCAGGCCTTCTTGCAATAAACTCAGAATTACCTCTCCAAGGATAACTGAGTAATACTTGTTGCCTATAATATTCTTCGGCTAGAGTTGGGTCGTGGTTAAGTGATATAAGAGGAAAAACTCTGACAACTGCATCTTTTCTTCTTTGGTGATAATCGACTCCTCTTACTGAGAAAGATTTTGCAAACATAAGAAGCGTGCAGGAAGCAAGTTTCTCCGGCCTCGCGAACTATTTCTGAAGCATGCTTTTTGATGGTTTTTCGTCGCTTGAAAAGTTCATTTCTTCCCAGTTCTTATCATGAAGCCGTATTGTAACTACTTCCCGACTACTATGATACATTGGCCATCCCATTAATATGTGTACCACCTCTTGAGCTGAGTAATCCCTTTCAGAAACAGAAGACAAAATAAGTTTTTGGACTGCTTGAACCGCTGGATTTGTTTCGTTCATCTTATTTAAAATCTCAGATAACAATTCCTTGTAAGGAACAGAAGCTGATTCTGATTTTGAGGCATATTTGGCAATGTAATGCAAAACCGCATCCTTTGATGTAATAGGACTGAAATCCGTGTTAGCTCTCCAAACTTGTGACACGAAGCAATTGTAGGTATTCATTTCAGAATCGTTTCTTTTTGGCAAAAAGCTAATTATGCCATTTTCTACTTGAAGCTTTGGAGAGTCGCACTCTGCTTTTGGAAAACCAAATCTGCAGCTATAACTATTTGTACCTCTTTTTTTCCTTAGGCAATAATCTCCATGTCTTGTGTGACGTTGGACTTGATTTAAGAGCTGAGCGAGATCTTTTTCACGATCTTCACTGGGAATGTCTGAAAAGCGAACTCGGCAGCGGTGTATATCATTTACGTGGAGGTCCTTGTCAGGATTAACAGCGCTGCATAGTTTTTCAAAATATGCTGTTACGGCTGCTACATTTTCAGCGTTAGTCATGTCTAGTGTTTCCATGTTTGGTGCTCCTCTTAACCACAACAATCCATGCATGTAAGGACTTCCACGCCACTGCCATTCGAAACGAACCCAGTAGTCGTCTATTAAAAACAACGGCGTCAAGATTTTTCTCAAAAATATATCACAACGTTTTTGAAAGAGCCAACCAGTCAACAGAGGGTTGTCGTGCATTAATTGTCTGCGTTCTGTATCAGTCAGCTCATTTGGATCTCTGTTAGGCTCTAAAAGTCTGAAAAGATCAGGCCAGTGATAATCATCTGCAGACAGTGTAAAAAAAATTGTTGGTGTTCCAATTTGTCCTACCATGGAAAGGAGTTCCCCACAACGTGCACGCCAGTATCCTTTTGTGGATCTTAATTTGCTAGCATAAATCATAATGTGTTTTGCCATTTCTGGTTTCCTATTCAGAATATCACACATCTGCTCTACCGTCTTATTGCTGAACCTATTTCGTTGAACGAAAAAACGTCCTTTAGCCAAAGACTGCCACCGAAGAATTGAATTCATGGCAAAGTAGCGAAATCGGGGGTCTTTAGCAAATCGCCCATCTTCATACTTCATCAGGAACTTAAAATACTCATTAGGAGAGACTGATTTTTGACGAGGTTGTCGTAAGTCAGCTGTACCATGTGGGAAAAGATGAGGGAAAGCACGTGCTATGTAACCCTCTTCTTGAAATTCGTTGATAGGCTGTGAATTTAATGAAGGGTGAGGCACACGAATTGCGTCATTTATTAAGTTGTTTTGATCTACTGGTTAAAGTAGTGGTCTAAATGACTCGCGTTTTATTTCCTCGTTCAAAGTATCAATATCCTCAGTAATATCGGTTGCTGTTGGTAACATTTGAGATACGTCACCATTCTCAGGTAATGTAGCGATCAAATCTTCATCAATTGTGATATTTGAATAATAAGAATTGTGAGCTTTAAGCCATCTGAGTGCTTCTAGAAGGCGTTGTGAGCGAACAGAAAACTCTGCAGATCCTGATAAAGTATCTTTTGTCACTAATACAGTTGAAGTCATATCTGAAAGATTGACAGGCAGGCGCGCAATAAAACTCTCGATATTTTGTTTAAAGCTGATTACATTTCCGCTGTATCCATACTGTGAGCCTCGTATACGGTAAAGAGAAACCACTGGATGTATTTGAGCGATCATCATTTGTTCAAAGTAGCTCAGATTTTTGAGACAAATAGGAATTGAACCTGGGTCCATCGAATTAGTGGCAGAAAACTTGAAAGCACCGTCTCTACACTTGCATGTCTGGCAGAGCCCAGCAGTATTTAATATGATATCAGGGAAAGCTCTGTGATACGTATTACAGGACACATAGGTGATTTGCGATACCTCTCTATCAAACCTGATTGCTTCATTCATTTGAGTTGTCAGTATACCGGTACTCGGCAAAAAATCTGAAGGTAACTGACTTGTGCGACTTCTCCGCATTGAATTACGAATCGCAATTTTTCTCATTTCAGCTGATTGCTTTCTCTTAACTGGCATCCTTGCAAATTCTATATAATAAAAACATATAATCCGTTCATATATAAAATGTTTCTTAATATATTTTTTAAATCCTGAATTGGCTGGACTATATTAAAATAAACAGATTTACCTTCATACTTCGTTTATACAATAAGCTTGAAAAGAAAAAAATATATTTTGGTATGGAAACACAGAGTTGTATCACACCGATTGCTGAGTTCTATTTAAAAAAAAAACTAAATTCATGTACTTAATACGATTTAAAGTTCATTGTACGTGTTTTCAGATTACAATTTATGTAGTCCTTCTTTCAGAAAAGAATAATACATCCACTGCTTAAAATTACGTCATTAACTTGTATTTTAATTGTCGGAGCAAAGCTCCGGCTTCCCGTGAAAAATTACACTTTTGTGAACATGGTAGCGACATAAATTATGATACCTCGTGAACATTGAAACAAAGTATAGTAAATGTTATAGGGAGAAAAGAGTTTTAAATGTTTATTTCAGGTTTTGCAGTTAAAAAGTCTTATTCAGACACCCTTTCTCCATTCGTTCAATCTTTGTAAAACGTGTGGTAATGGTGAAGGGATCAACTGACTTACTGCCAAACATTTTTCAAAATCTACAACTCCGACGTGAAAGGATTAGAGAAGAATTGAAATTTTTCATGAAATGTGGCTAACCGCTTTTATCGCAGGCAAAAAAAGTTATTACTTTAATACTTTTTTTATTTCAAAATTGCATTTTTAGGAGTAATATGAAGTATAATTTCAACAGATGTTTATCAATTCATATGAATTACTTATAATATCTTTAACTGCATTATCAGGAAAAGTACGTACGGATTTTAAAATGTGCCATGCGTTTTCTGGATTGTATACTTTGGCATCATCTTTCACCTTACTAAACTTGGAAAGTTTTTTTACACTATTCAAAAGTGTTAGAAAGTGTTTCATAATACACATTTGACGCATAATTTTTCTTTCTTGTTGTTTTTATATTTGATTTTGACGAGTATTTCTTTCCTTTTATATCTCACATTTAATATACATAAGTTTACAATACAAAAATGTTCATAATAAAATTCCCAGACACTATACCATAACAATTGAAAGCTAATAGCGCTAAGGAATTTTCGAAAAATGTAAGGTTTATTTCGAATAAATTATGATACCTCGTGAACACAGAAACAAAGTATAATAAATGCTATGGGGAGAAAAAGAGTTTTAAATGTTTATTACAGGTTCTACAGTTAAAAAATCTTACTCAGACGGCTTTTCTCCATTTGTTCAATCTTTGTAAAACGTCTGGGAATTGTGAAGGGATCAATTGACTTACTGCCATCCATTATCAAAATCCACAACTCCGACGTGAATGGATTAGAGAAGAATTGAAATTTTTCATGAGATGTGACTAACAGCTTTTATCGCAGGAAAAAACTGTTATTACTTTAATCATTTGTATTTCAAAATTTCATTTTTTAGAAGTAATAGGAAATATAATTTCAACAGATGTTTACCAATTCATATGAATTACTTATGACATCTTAACTCTTTGTGACTCAGTTACTCAGATTTGAAAATATTTACTCCGATGTTAGAATGTATCATTTTATTCATGCAAAAAAGTAAGGAAAAAAAAGTTTAGAGCATTAAAAAAAAAATATATATTGACTAAAAGGTATATTTTTCACATCTGCTATAAACAGAAAATTACACAATTCTCATAAATATTGTAAATTTTCTAATACAAAATTGTAAAGTGTACGAAATTACCTTTATGAAAAAAAACTATTTTTGGACGTCTCCAGCTTTTTTAATTTGAAAATTTTACGAAGTTCATTTTAGCAATAGCGATGTGAAACTGCTCAAATGATAAATAAAACTTTGGCATGAAAAATGTACCCGGTATCGCCTCCTCTTGTGAATTCTATGAACAATTTATATTAACTACTGTGTTGTAAGATAGCAACACTAAATTAAATCGTCTTTTAAAGCCCACTGTATAAGTAACATTGACTTTTGGGTATGTTGAAAATATGCAACGCGGTGATACAAAGGGTTAAATTACACAACTAAAAAATCCCTGACGGCTTGGCCTACAAGCACAGGTAGGTTTCGAAGATGCAGACCGTGGGGCACCTGTTTCTTGGGAATTGCAGAAGAAATGACCTTTTCTGTCACAATGCGGCAGTTGGGACCTCCCACTTCGAAATCTACTTGTGTTTGTAGACGGAGTCGGCAAGGATTATTATTATTATTATTATTATTATTATTATTTATTTATTTATTTATTTATTTATTTATTTGCTGTAAGAGTTGGTACTATAAAAAACATGTCAGTATAAAAGTTGTAGATAATATTAAGACGATTTATAATAAATTTAAGCGGATTTGATATCTTGTGAATTGACGAAGTTATAAATTTTTTTCTTCTTAGACCCCTATTCCCCTCCCCCGCCCTTGAGGCAATTTTTAATAATATCAAAAATCTGTCATACATAAATTTTCGGCCCTTTTCCTAGAAATAATAACAACTTTAAACAAATTAGATCATAATTAAGAAGTTATGAGACCTTTTCTTTTTTCACAAAAAGTCTCCCCCCCCCCCCTGGCCCGATTTTGTCCATTAACGAACTTTACCGAGATTTTATGCCCCTTGATTTTATGTGTCAGTTTGGAAGAGATTTGTGCAGTATTATGGAAGTTATCGTGTCCATAAAAAAGTGATATAGATACATAGATAGATAGATAGATAGATAGATAAAGTTTTGAAGTGGGGTGGTTTTGGATTCTAGGAGTCATGATCTGCGTAGATCTGCCAAATTTTTTCAGAAATTCCAACATAGGGAAGAATGTAATAGGTAGTATTTCTTACGAAATCTACCTAAAATACATATGGATTTTACTTGATGTTAGAAACCTTTTTAGTGATAAACAATGTTTCGTGCATTTTTTTTTTTTTTTACTGTATGTAATTACGTCCAATCTGTCATTAAAACAGTAAAAATTACTATTCAGAATTTCTGGTATGAATTCGGAATTTCTAAAAAAAAATTGAATAAAAAATCTTCAAATGCACGCTTCCGATGCAAATGGATTAATCAAAAAGATTTCCCATCGCGTACCAATCTGTCAAAACATGTTTTGTTTTGCTGCGTACTTCTGGGGAGATCTTTGACAATTTTATCGTTTTGATTTTCTTCTAAGTCGAAAATTAAGTAGAAATCTCTTTTTGGCTGCTGAAAACTACTCTCAAAGAACGTTTTCCTTTTCTGAAATTGCCCCGCCAGTGGCTGAGAGGTTCTGCTCTCGAAGCTGGTAAACGGGAGGTGCTGGGTTCAAAACCCTGTCGCACTCGTCGACCTAAACGTTCGGAGTTTTCCGTGGTTTTCTTCTAACCTTGCGTAAATACGGGTTAGGATCCCTTAAAAAGACCCCCACGGAGGGCACTCCCCCCTAGGGCCTATATCCTTCGTGTTGATAATTGGCCGTCATAAATCAACCCAACCCAACCCTTTTCTGAAATCTTGCATCATCTTTTGTGAAAAAAATAATAAATGCGAAATTGTAAATATTCTTCAAAGAATGCACAATAAAAAAGTTTAAACAGCTTTTGTATTGCCTTTACTGCATTTAAAAAAAAATATTCAAATTTATTCTTATAAATTTATCAAATCAGAGCAAAGAAGTTCGGCAAAGTTTGAGAAATGCTATTTTGTTAACTCAGAGTTCTTGGAAAATCGTCATTTATTGGATTTTCTCTTTCTTAATTAATAAAATATGTCGTTATCTAATATAAGGAAAATAAAATAGGAGCTTTGTTCAAAAACTAATTAGACTGCGTTTGACATTGACAGATGTAAGTAGCTTCGTATGTGTATTTTAATTAAGTTAACAAGAACTTTCACGTGTAATTTTAATCATTATAAGTCACTGATTAACTTTATATGGACTGATTCAAAAGTAGGTATACAGTAGGTTTGTAGTAGAACAGTAAGTGTTAATGGAATAATAGTAATACTGCCGCCTGGACACTCATTTATTTTTAAAACTTCCAACATAGTTGAAAATTGTTTATAAATTCTGTTTGTCTAGCCATCTGTCTGGCCGTGCTCTAACTAGCGTAAATTTACTCAGATTACCTATAATTGATATATGTTATTGAGGTTTATACCATGGCATGCTCGGTATTGAAAATGAAGAGTATAGCATTTATAGTTCATTACAGGAGCACACAAAAGAATTCCGCTATACATTATGCTATATGGGAAAAATATTTTGCTGTGCTTTTTAACGATGTTACATTATTTCAAATACAGTAAAACCCCAGTTATCCGAAAAGCATGGGACCAAAGGATTTTAGGTTAACCGGGAGGCTTCCTAATTTTACTCCACCTATGACACTACTCACCCTTCTCAATTCCCCACAGTCAAGTAAGGTGTTAGTACTTGCAGGTGCTACAAGAGTCCGTATTCTATTGGTTTTCCCTTCCTGTTTACAGGTGTTTTAATTTCCTCCAAACTTTATTTATGATGAGTAATATTTTAAAATACAGACGGGTTTTTATAAGCATGAAGACATGAAGAGCTCAACGAGTTAAAAAAGTTTATATTGGCACCTCAGTGCATTGCAGTGCAGGAATTTGCAACAGGGTCAGATCTGTTGTTGTTTAAGAAATGGCGTGATAAGGCATCATTGAAGCAATGCGAAGTGGAAAAACAAAAAAAAATCACAACATATTTTGTAAAGAAATGAAGTGTTGTATGTGGCTATGCAATAAAATGCCTGAATTTACGCAATAGTTCAAATAAATAACTTGAAGTTGTTTATTTATTTCATAAACAGCATGCTTGATTAAAAATAAAAAATTTCATATTTAAAAAACAAAACAAAAAAAAGAGTTTTAAGATATTTTGGTTAAGCCGATTTTCGGATAACCGGGATTCGGATTATCGGAGTTCTACTGTATATTGAAATTGATGCATTTCACTGTTTGCACTACAATGCTTACTACAGAATATGGTGTACCTAACATTTACCTTTCATTTACAGGGGCACACAAAAGAATTCGCTTACAGTACTGTCTAACGAGCGATAATTCCTGTAAGTGTGTTTCGTTTTCCATTGTGGTATGCGTTTTTAAATTTCAATAATTATTTGCATGTTTCTTGCTGTGTATAAATTCTATACGTCATATACAGGGCTGCACAAGAGAATTCGAGTACATTTCTGCTATTGACGGAAAATTGTTGGAGGGACATTTTCATGTGTGTTAGGCGGTTCCTAACTGAACTAAATTTTGGCGTATTATATAGTATATATAGAAATCTATAGATCATATACGGGACATCACCAAAGAATTCGAATACTTTTCTTTCTATACGGTACTTACTATACGGTACGGTTTCTTACTATATGGTGATTGCTGGAATGAGGCTTTCGAATGTGCGATGCGTTTTGTTTGTTTTTATTTGACCGACTTTGTGGACATAGGATGATATATTTTATCGCTTTTTTTGTGCCAAAAAATTAAATACCAAATATTTGTCTTAGTTAGAAAAAAGTTTATACATGCCTTAAATATTTTCTTGCCATGTAAAAATCATTGCATAGCATGAGATTTTAACGCTAAATGCAGCTAACCTAGTCATAAAATAAAGAAAGAAAATAGAAAGAGGGATAACTGGGGAGTAATGTTAAAGAAGTGTCTTCTAAAGATAAGAAGGATCTCATTCATGATTAATATAGATGTCATATGCACTTTTAGATAACATATTTATGCATGAATAAAGCCGATTATGCTTATGATAGTTAAGGCAAATCGGAATTATTGATGAAATACGAAACACTCTGCTATATTGATTTTAGCCATAGGATTTGTGTAGATTTTCTGAAGTGTTAGTATTAAGCATAATAAATACATATTAAGCATAAGAATTCTTAAAAATCATGTATAATTAATTATCCCTCTTCATAGCAAAGAAAGATAGAAATTAAAACTGTTTTCTTGATAAATGTCATTCAAATTTGTTTTCTTTTTAGACGGATTGTATGTTTCTTCATTATATATATATATATATATATATATACATGTTCTTAGAACTTTCGTATGTACAGTCGGCCAAAATAAAAAATGATAATACCCATATAGATTTCAATCTCCAAATTATCACAGAAAAAATCCTTCCGGCCTGTACCGGGATGGAAAGGTAGCTTTCATTTTCATAGTCCAAGTTTTTTAAGAATTCAACACATTATACTCAAACACCCGATCCTGAAATGCTTGCAACCTGATTATAGAAGATTCAATCCCGGTTTTCGTTAATACTGAATTTTAATGCGAATTTCAGCATGAGGGTTACAGCATAACAAAAATCAGATTATTTCAAAATGTCAGCCATCCTAGAATTTCAAACTGCCATATCTCAGCCATTTTTTAAGATAAAGCCAAAACAAAAGATGTTCCGGAATCCTTGTATCACGATCTAACACTTTACGGAAACAACTTTTTCAATTTACAATTTTTTATATATCTTTTTGAATTTCTTTTAATTAACTGGCAGCCCTTTTGAAACAAGGTGGCGCATGAAGCTGACCAACGAACTCGGTCGAGACCTTGCTATGTTCTGTACACATGATCAATCATATTCATATCGGTTCATAAATACGAGAGTTATAGTATAACAAATATCTACATTGTTTCAAAATCTCAGCCACCCTAGAATTTCAAACTGCCATATCTCAGCCATTTTTTAAGATATAGTCAAAACAAAAAATGTTCCAGAATCCTTCACGTTGTAATACTTAAAGAAAACAATTTCTTCAATTTATTATATATATATATATATATATTGTGTGTGTACATCTTTTTGAATTTTTTAATTTCTAAAAAAGTTTAACTGGCCACCATTTTGAAACAAGATGGCGGATGAAGCTGGCCAACGAACTCGGGCGAGACCTTGGTATGTCCTATACACATACTCGGTCACATCCAAATCAGTTCATAAATAAGAGAGTTACAGCTTGACAAATGTCAGATATAAATATATATGGTTATATATATATATAAATCAACATTTGAACAGAGGGTGATTTTGGGATCTGGGAGTCATGATCGGTGAAAACATACCAATTTTTTTTTTTAATTGCTTTCCTCCGAACGGCTGCAATATGTAGCTTTTTGTAATGAAAGCTACCTAAAACGAAAATAACCATTTGACTGGAAATTGTCTTTTTACTTTCTTCTGTCTATAATAGAAGAAAATATTGTAATCGAAATTTTTTGCGACTTCCGGTTTTCGACGGATTTACACGTTTTAGAGGTCAGAGCTTCCGAAAAACATGTTTTTACAAAATGTCCGTCTGTCCGTCTGTCCGTCCTCATTGCATCATCGAAAACTGTTTGAAGTTATGCTTCAAATTGAACCAATTTTTTTTTCTATGTTTTTGGCTATGGCAAGCAGATTTTATCAGAATTTAGGGATATTTCGACTAAAGGGGGCGCTGTGATCGACATTTTTGTTCCATTTTCACTATTGTACCATCGAAAAGTGTATGAAGATATGCTTCAAATTGAACCTAATTTTTTTCTATGTTTTTGGCTATGGCAAGCAAATTCTATCAGAATTTGGGGATATTTCGACGAAAGGGGGCGCTATCATCGATACTTTTGTTCCATTTTCACTATTGTACCATCGAAAAGTGTATGAAGTTATGCTTCAAATTGAACCTATTTTTTTTTCTATGTTTTTGGCTATAGCAAGCAGATTCTATCAGAATTTCGGGATATTTCGACGAAAGGGGGCGCTGTGATCGATATTTTTGTTCTATTTCCGCTATTGTATCATCGAAAAATGTATGAAGTTATGCAGATAATTGAACCAATTTTTTTTCTATGTTTTTGACCATAGCCTGCAGGTCCAGGTTGAATTCGGGGATATTTCGACGAAAGGGGGCGCTGCCATCGCGATTTTTGTTCGATTTTCACTATTGTATCATCGAAAAGTGTATGATGTTATGCAGATAATTAAACCAATTATTTTAATATGTTTTTGGCTGTAGCCAGCAGGTCCTACTTGAATGTGGGGATATTCCGCCGGAAGGGGGCGTTGTGATAGCCATTTAAAGATTTCAAATTCAAAAAGATGTACAAAAAATTAGAAATCCTAAAAGTTTTTTCCGTTAAATGTTCGGCCTTGATCCGGAGAATCCGGAGCAATTTTTGTTTAGTCTCTATATTAAAAAATGGTAGAGATAGAGCGGTTTGAAATTTTTGGGTGGTTGACATTTTCAAACAAGACAGCAGAATTCATCCATAATCGGGTTTAATTTATGAGTTTTAGTTAACAGGGTTTCAGCAAATTTTCTTTCATTGTTGTAACCATTGTTCCTATTATATGCGTACACTATATATTTATATTCGCCAACGTTAAATTCTCGACAAGCTTGGCGGCAATTGGCGAAATATCGCCAAATTTGCCGACAAAAATAGGTTGCCACAAATGAAGCCAACTTGGCTGTAGAAGACTAATTTGGCGATATTCTCAATTCAATGTTGACGAGAACTGGGAATGAATCTTCTTTAATTGGGTACCACGCATTTTAGCTTCGTGTTTTCCAGTAAAATTAGCTAAAATCGTAAATCCACGGAATAGGGAGGTTATCTGTTCCGGTCGGTACAGGCCAGAAGGACTTTTCGTAGTTTAGTATACATCAGTTGATCGCATCCCGGTAACCCGATGATTCGCAAGCAGCTGACGTACAACAAAATTACGAAAAATATTGATTTTATTGGCGATGTGATGACGAATTTAGAAGTATTAACATGATTGAGATAGAAGAAAGTTTTGGGATTGGCACATCCGGCTAGTTTCATTTTATGTTTAAAAAATAAGTTTACAAAGTCGTATTTTTACTGAAATTGTACCAAATATTTACAGCTCAATACACTAAGTAGTTTTTGGGTTATGTTTATGAACTACCCGCAGTGTTTTTAACATTAGGACTTCCTGACGTTAAACTTTCATAATTCCTAAACTACTTGACCAAATGGCTTCCCGTTTGGTATCGTTAGGCAAAATTTAACAAAAAAGCCAAAGATGATGTCAAAATTAGGCGTTCGTATTGGATATTTCAGAATTTAATACAATTTTAGCATGAAGTTTGTTTTGTAACGTAAGATAATTTTCAGTCGAATGGCTATATTTTTTATTTTCTGTGGTTCGTATTGGATATTTCAGCATTTAATACAATTTTAGCATGAAGTTTGTTTTGTAATGTAAGATAATTTTCAGTCGAATGGCTATATTTTTTTTTCTGTGAGAATTTGAAGATTTAAAAGTGTGGTGTACTCTCTAATATTTTTTTAACCGCGTTATCTATATTCATATCTAAGATAATGAAATCTTGAAATCCTATTTAATTAATCTGATGTAATTATTTTTTTTCTTTTTATTTATTGACATTTTATGAAAGACTAAGCTTCTCAAAATCTTTTATAATTCTTTTAATATGTTAAATGCTCTAATTGCAAAACTAATTTGAAAGAAAAACAAATAATTATCCTATTAATATTTAGAAGGATCTTTTTCCATTCAAGCAAAATGTTTTACATCTTTTACAGGCAGGTTTATCATAATCATTCTAAATTTTTATTACTTGAATTAACCCTCAGAAAAATACTGTGCACCACATAAAAACAGCGTAATTATACGCATTAATACCGACATATAATAAGCGTCTTATAATACAAACAAAAATAAATAATAATAATGAAAAGAAGTAGGATTTATTAAACAAATCATTAAATATACATACAAGAAATCTTAATTAGAAAATGTTTTTGTTGTTGTTGTTGTTGTTCTTGAAAATCATATCTATAACGATAAAAGAAACACCATTCATATTTATCACAACATTATACAGGGTGCACCAAAGCGATTGAAAGGGGCTTTAATATTTTACTTGTTCAAGATACGGAGGCAATATGAATTACGAAGGTGTTCAAAATAATGTAGGAATTTAGACCTGCAATTAGTTTTCAAAATGCTACTTTTTAAATTTTCATGGGGTCTCTAGGCCCAAAAGTTAGTAGTTCCCTATAAGTTAGATTTAGAAAAGAAAACCCATGCTCTAACAAGTATAACAGTTACTTTCATTCTTTTACGACCAAAACTCACCGAGTTATCATACTTAGAATTTGATGAAATTTCGGAGCTTTCCGGCCCCCAAAACGAGTTTTTCTGTTTTTAGTGCCGGTAAAATAAAAAATAAATATTATGAACAAAGTAGAAGTGAGATGCTATCATAAGACGAATAGTAGCAGTAAGTGCAACAATCGATATTTTTATTTCATTATTAATAAATAGTTTACTTATAAAATATATATATATATATATGTACCAACTACGCCCAATAATTACGCAATTATGTCTTCGTTTAATTTTTTGTAATGTAACTGTACATTTTTTATGGCGTCCGTGGCCATGTCAGAATTTAAAAAAAATCAAAAATTTGTGAAAAATAAAATGGAAAACTTGACCATTAATATGAGGTTATTTATTAAGCATAAATGAAAACATCCATGCAATTTTTAAAAATGTTTATGTTTTTTATAATATATATATATATATATATATATATATATATATATATATATCTTCAGACAACAGTATCATGAATGAAATCAATAGAAGAATAAGAAATGGATGGAGTGCTTTTGGGAAGAACAATATTATTCTGAAAAGTAACATGCCTCTTTGTTTGAAAAGAAAGGTGTTTAACCAATGTGTTTTGCCTGCACTAACTTATGGAGCAGAAACTTGGACACTAACAAAACGGATGGTACAAAGATTACAAACAACACAACGAAGTATGGAAAGATGTATGCTAGGCATAACCAGAAGAGACCGAAAGAGAATAACGTGGATAAGAAGTCAGACGAAAGTTTTTGACATTATCGAGAGAATTAAATGGCTAAAATGGAAATGGGCTGGGCACATTGCAAGAAGACAAGACAATAGATGGAGCACAAACACCCTACAGTGGTATCCCAGAGATGTAAAACGACCAAGAAGACGACCTCAAGTAAGATGGAGTGACGAAATCAGAAAAGTGGCCGGTGTTAATTGGATGACTAAAGCACTAGACAGGCAACAATGGAAAAATCTGGGGGAGACCTACATCCAGCAGTGGATTGAAAACGGTTGATGATGATGATGATGATGATATATATATATACATATCGAGTGAACCAAAAGTTCGTTAAAAATTTAAAAATTCATAAAAAAGAAAGAAATTATGATAAAGAAGTCTGGTTTGCAAGACAGGGCTCACAAGATAGTCGGATTTTTTTTTTTTTTAGCAACAAAAAACTTTTTAGTTAAAAAAGTCACCTGTAGATGGCGCTAACGTGCGAGAGATTCGGCAGAATTGTGCAAATTAATCCTGCATTAAACTAACGGGATACACGAGGATTTCTCATTCGCTTTCAGAAAGTTATCATTACCCGATCCTGCGTTGTTGGTGAAGTTGTTCTATTTGAACGGAGAGCAGCAACAGTTGCGTGTCGAAAATTTCGCACGGCGAAAGGACTGAAGACAAAGAATGTGGTCTGGAGGTTAAGTTGAACAATTGTTATTGCAAGAATAAATTGATGGAGCGTATTGTTGTCCTGTGCGCCCTCTACCAGTGACATTTTTAACGAACAAAATTTTTGTTGCTAAAAAAAATCCGACTACCTTACGAGTCCTTTCTTGCAAACCGCACTTCTTTATCATAATTTTTTCCCTCTTTTATGAATTTTTAAAGTTTTAATTGACTTTTTGGTTTACCCGGTATATATATTGCTATTCTGTACCTTTTCGTGAGAATGACCCATATAAGCAATGTTCGATGCATCATCTGATAAATGGAATTGGCACTTAAAACAGTTTTCGGATTTCTTCATTATTAATAAGAATTTTTATATTTGCTATAGAGCCAGAGAATAAAAATAAATAACACGATTTTCGAAACAATGTAGGGCAAATGCATATCACGTAGTATATGTCTCAGAGAAGGTTGTCCTGGAGTGCCAACTCCTTCGAAAGAGATTAATTTGCGTAATGATACGGCTGGTTGAGGTGACATAATGAAAGAGGTTTACCAAGTGAACTTCCATAAAAAAAAAAAAAAAAAAAAAAAAAAAAAAAACTCCGTGATGACAAAAGTAAAAACAAGAATGAAAAAAGAAAAAAAATGAATGAATGGATAGATTTTATTTACGCTTCGAAATTGTTGCAATGAATGAAGTCATTTAACCCTATAAACGTTTGGTTAGGATTTTTTTTTTCTTTCATTATGTATTTAACAAATTAATAGGTAAACACAACAAAATATTGAAACTTATGAGTTTTTTTTTCAACTGCATAAAATAAATAAATATGCAAGGTCTAAACATATAAATCTACATAAGGTAAAGCCAGGAGAGATGGCGTGGTCGGAGAGATTGCGCACATAGAGGTTCAAG
This sequence comes from Maratus michaelseni, assembly GCA_963931845.1. NCBI lineage: Eukaryota > Metazoa > Arthropoda > Arachnida > Araneae > Salticidae > Maratus > Maratus michaelseni. The sequence goes on along the minus strand of OZ007597.1, from coordinate 91,217,731 downwards.
GAGAAGGAGTAGAGTGAGCGCGCAGCGACTCCAGGAAGTTGTACAACAGCAGTAGTGGAGTGTCTACTTGAAAGTGCACGTTGCTTGTTTTGAGCGTCTAAGATAAAATATTGCTATTTTGTTTTGTTTTCCCAAAGTAAGTGCTTGAATTTACATAGCTATTCATCAGAATTTCTATACAATATCAGTAGTACAAAATGTTTTAAACTGAAACGATTTTTCATAAGCTACTAATCTAGACTAACAATGTGAACATCAACGGTTCGTTTTAGTAGCGGCCATGTTTAAATAAAAGGTCGCGCAATCTCTCCTACCGAAATTGGAGAGTTTGCGCATCGGCTACTTAGGAGAGATGGCGCATTGTTCCCATTAGTTTCCATGCTAGGAGAGATTACGCAGCTTATTGGTAAATTTGCATAAAAAAATGAAAAATGAAAATGGACTATTTTTAAGTTAAACGTGTTATCAAGTAACTTAATGTTATTTTGTAATCTTATCTGGACTTGCTTTTTCTGATTCTTTAATTTTTTTTCCCTTTAATTAAAAATTTTTAATCGTTTTTAAAATTATTTCCTTTTTCTGATTTTTTAATCATTAGGTTGAAATATTCACTTCTAATGCAATAATATTTGTTCACAAAAACTTTACAACAATGTCATTTAAGTGTAATTATTATTGTTAACAATTTAATTGTAGTTATTATTAGTAACAATCTCTCCTACCCATGTGCGCCATCACACCAACCCTGTAAGGGCAGATTGCGCAAAATAACTTTCTTGGTTTTATTACAACTGTTCTATTAAATTACAACATAACAACAAAATAGCAATAGAAATGCATAAAAATCAAATGAAGTCAAAATTATTCATGGATAGTTTAGCAAAAAATTAATATTTGGATTTTTTTATTGTTATTCTTTTGAATTGTGCGCAGACTCTCCTAGCTTTACCTTACTCATGTTGTGCATAGCTATCATTTTATAGGACATTAAAAAGACGTGCCAATATATTCCCAAAAGGAATCTTTTAATTGTTAAAAGGCATAAAATAAAAATTTTATCAACAGTAAAATAAGTTTTAGTAGACTGTCACAAATAAGGATATTCTGCAATTGCACGGTCTTTGAAGTTATTATTTGAAACGCTATTATTTAATTTTTCCCGTAATTTTTCAAATTACGCGCTTTTATTTTACTTGATGTTTATTTTCATATTTGTAACCATGGAGTAACTCAAGCCCCAATTTTGGTAAGTTAAATTATGCTGCATCGCTACATATTGTATTTTTACGTGTTACAATATCTATGGTTGCTCTTATAATTGATGGATAGTATAGATCGGAGAGAGGAATTATTTTGCTTTCATTGAAATTTATTTGGATGGTTTCTTCTTCATACAATCTTGCCAGTTTTGTGTGTTTTTTTTTATTATTATACTTAATATCGGCTCTATGCTCCTTTTTCTATTATAACAAAATTTCCTGCTTATCGTGCCAATAGAGTAATTATTTGATCCGTCTTTTTTAATTGTTACAAGATGTTATAATTTATTACACTTTTCGCTCAAAGGGTTTTGAGATTATTTTTGCCTTAAATATTCTTCCAAAAACTTTTGTTTTTGGGTACTTATAACTTATGTTATTAAACGTATCTACCTTCCAACTTTCTGGATGTCCAGGGGTTGCGTTAATATGTATACCATTGTCATTTGAATGATATTTCTTCGACTTGCCTCACAAATATCATAATTCTATAATAAAACACTTTATAAAGATGTTCAAGATTATAAAACCTTCCTCGCGGAACTACAAAACTGGCAAAGAATGTACACTGTAAAAAAATTTCAGAAACGTTTCCCTAAGTATCTGAGACATCTGCTGCGCGATACTAAAGGAAAGGTTTCTGATTCAAGCAGAAAAACGTTTCAGCTAAAACACGGAACCTTTCCGATTCATAATAAAATATTAAGATTCGTAATGAATTCATTACGGATCGGAAAGGTTCCGTGTTTTATCTGAAACATTTTTCTGCTCGAATCAGAAACCTTTGCACAAGTATCGTGCAGCAGATGTCTCCGATACTTACAAAAGCGTTTCGGAAAATTTTTTACAGTGTACCTTTGTAATCCATTTAACAGAAGTTATGTTAACCCCCTTTTCCATGATCGGGATTTAATAATGTACAACAGATAAGGTGTCCGGGGATAATAACGCCAAGTGCTAATATTACACGTAGTTATTAAGAAATCTAGGAGATGGCTCTACGGGTTCTGCGCAGAATGACTCTGAGTCATCTGAATCACAAACAACCGCTAAAAGTTAACTTTGTTCCATTTGAAAACCTTATTGCAGGAAGAAGCACATAAGAGTCAACGCAAGATCTAAATTCTGCGAGGTAAATTCTGTGATGTGAAGACTATATATTTATTAGGAAATACTTTGATTATTACATAAATTTGTAGTGTATTTCATGTACTTTCAAAATGTTGTAGGATATTTTAGATGTGTTCGTGTTGTTTAATTGTGTTATTGTTTAATTGTGTTATTCTTTAATGTTGTATCTTGTAGTTTAAAATATAGTGTGCAATAAATATACCGGGGTAATAACGCCATCCACTGGCGTTATTACCCTGGTTGATTCTTTTCAGTGGCGGAACTACATCCGAAGTGTGTTTATTTTTTATTTTATTTTATTTTATTTTATGCACAAGCGAGCATTATTGTCATTGGTGAAATTTATAATGGTTTAACCAAAAAGGATGAAGAGAAATTTATATGTCCTAAATGCTGCTAATTTTTTCATGTCAGAAGAATAAAATATGAAATAGTTATTACTGCATTCTGATATCGCAATGGTAAGTAAGAGCAATCTGTCATTTCTGTAGGGCTGTCAGGGACTGTCAGGGCTGTAGAGTTTGTATCTTTAGAATTGGACAATTTTTATGTCATTATTCAATAATATTTTATAGCTTTGTTTGCATGGCGTTATTACCCACACATAGGTGGGTAATAACGCCAAATAGAAATCAGAAGAAGATCAAGAAATCATGCCACTACATTTTATGAATACATATCTGCTAAAATATTCTTTCTTATATACATAGTCAATTAGTTGCTGTATAAAATACTATATTTGTTTTTTTTTAATGTAAAACTAAGCCGTGAAAATTGGTAGAACCTCAACGTGGCTTTATTATCCCTGGACACCTTATATCCACCATTTTATTCAATGAATGGAAGAAACATTGTTACATTTGCAATGCTTTCTGGAGCATAAAAGACCATAAGCTTTAGGATATCATTTTCACACTGTTACATTTGTTCTATCTTATACATCTTCACATTCGTTTTCCATATGAAAGCTATACACAAAGTCACACGAGGTTTTCTTTGTAAAAAGACCAATAACGTATTCTTCTAATACCAAAAGTGATATGTGATATCTGAGCGAAAATCAATAGTATAATTTGTGGAACTAAAAACGCTTTTTGATAACACTGAGATAAATATTGCGAGGGTAAAAAAAGAATTATTACATGAGATACTACCAAAAGATGCGTAATAACGATAAGTGCAACAATCGATCATGACTTATTTTGGCGCTAATATATTTCTAGCAATATCGGACGCATCAATAGATAAGTATATGTGATACTTAATGCAGTTTTTGGATTTCTGCATTATTAGTCAGATTTTTTTATATTTGCTATACAGCCTGAGAACGGAAATAGGTTAGCATGATTTTTAGAAGCAATGTATGTCATAATATATGCCGCAAGGAAGATTGTCGTTGAGTGCCAGCTCTATAGAAAGTTATTAATTGGAATGTTTGGTGTTATTGATATGAAGGTATGTGAAAAAAAGGGATTTGTCTTTCTATATAACCACAACAGAACTTGTATAAATGAATATCTTTGAATGATAAAAGTAGCAATATGATTTTTTTAAAAGCCTTGTCAAATTTAATTTGATCACCACCAATTGTCAGAAAAACTACTTTATTTTGTAGCGAACTACAACTACAACTACTTTATCGAAAATGTAGCCAGCTACAACTACTTTATCGAAAATGCAGTTAACTATAACTACAAGTACTTGTTCTGAAAAATAGAAACTACAAACTATTTTTCAAAAGTAGTCGCCAATTCGCTACTTTCATATTTTGCCAAACGAGTCCCAGTTGAGATAACATACAAGGAAATGTTTTAAGTTATTCTCTAGTTAATTTAAGCAAATATTACTTGTTATATGCTGACTAGGGCAATATAAATTTTCTGTATCATATCAAAAATAATAAATCTGTAAATAAAGCAATTCTAAAAATAGAAACGTGGAACTAAAACATGAAGATGTAATAACGAATAAGTAAACAAGTGTTTATAGCAAAAAAAATAATTAATTTGATTTGAATTTTGAAATTTAGATTTGCCTACAAGTGTCAGTTTAAAAAATCCATAACGTCATAAGATGCGTTGCTAAATGCTGACATTCGCAAATTGTTGCGCAAAATATGTTTTGCACAAAAGAAGCAAGTTTCGACCACGTGATTAGAAGAATGACAATTTTTTTTTCTGAAGTAGCGTTAAAAGTAATGTCAGTCTTCGCTACAAACTACTGATTTTTTTGTATCGTGCCACACGCTACATTTCGTTTTTCAAAATGTAGCGTGCTACACTCGAAACTACCAGAAATAGTGAAGACTGCTGAAGTTTGGGCTACTTGTAGCACGCTATTTCCGACCAATGGACACCACAATAGTTAAGAATAATAAATACTTCTTAATTTTTAGCGTATCTTCATGCTGAAAATTCTTTATTTAATACATTATCTCGATACTTACATTCTTAATTATATGCTTACATCATACATATCCAATCATAACATGCATCTTATATACTTATACATTTTTTAACATGCGTGCATATTTGAATGAAACAAATTTTAACACATAGAACAGATACAACAGATAAAGAGAATTCTTTTTTAGATAAATGACAGTAATTGTAACTATTATGTAATCTTCCAAAATCGCGTAAATAAAGGGCGAAAAATGTAAAAATCGCTGCACAAATTCTAAATAAACTTTATTTAAAAGGTAACAAAGTTTACTGTGTTAGGCTAAGACTGAAGTTGAATTCCTTTTACTAATTTGAAAAAAATCGCAGCGAAATGTGACAAAATCGCATAAAAAATCGATTCAATTTCGAAATTCGAAGAGAATAAAATTTACGATATAGGACTATTAAAACAAAATTCCATTTACGAATGTCGAAAAATCGCCGCGAAAGGCAAAAGAAAAAAACGCATAAGAAATATTGCGAAATTTTCGAAAACAACTTTACAAATAAACTTTATTAAAAAGAAGACAACATTTACTATATTGGACTAAAAGATTAAAGCCGGATTCCATATATATAATAATCTGGAAAAAATACCGCAAAATGCAAAAAATCCGCTAAAAATCGCATAAAAATCGATAAACTTCAAAAATTGCAGAGGTCAAAATTTACTATAGTGGGTTAGAACATTGTAACAGGAATTTAAAAAAAATCGCAATCGAACGTGGAAAGTCACATTGAAAATTGCATTAAATCTCGCAAAAAATTCAAAAATCGCTGAGTACAAAGTTTGCTTTATTAGACTAAAAGTTTGAAACCGAATTCCTTTCACGAATGTCAAAACATATCCGCAAAACGCGCGAAAACGCAAAAATCCGATTGAAAATCGCTAAAAATTCACAAATTTCGGAGGAAAAAAATTACTATATTAGGCTAAAAGTTTGAAACTGAATTCCTTTTACGAATGTGAAAAATAATCCTCGCAAAACGCGAAAAATCTATAGAAATCGCATAAAAAATTCGCGAAAAAATCAAAAATCGCTGTATTTATTCCGAATAAATTTTATTTTAAAAAGGACGAAATTTACAATATTAGGATTATAGGACAATATATAAGATTAAAACTGGATTCCGTTTACTAATGTAGAAAAAGAGCCGCAAAATGCGAAAAAACGTTAAAAATCACATAAAAATAAAATAAAAAATTTATAAAAAAATCCAAAAACTGACTTAGTGTATGCATCTCTTAATATGCAAAGCTGCATACATAGAGGTACCTTCCTGCCAAATCTTGTAGCTGTGCATGCAGTGGTTTCTTCACAACACAGTGGACAGACAGACAAATAGACACACAGACAAATTTCTATTTTTATTACTATAGATGATACGATTATTTTTCTTTGACAGATGAAAGCAATAATACATAATATTCTGCAATTTAAAAAACTAATCTTTAAAGCATTCTAAAGGATTAAACAAAATTATTAATGATTTTCACTAAAATTTTTACATTTTAATCGTTGATCTTTAAAGACACTCTTTACATTAAACTAAGAAATGTACCTAAAAACTACACAATTAAAAGATAATACATTCTACGAAAATAAAATAATTCAATAGTTATTAGGCAGTTATTTCATATTTTTAAAAACAGTTGCCCTACTTGCTATGTTAATTCAAAGTAGAAATTAAAAAAGAAAAGTGCTCAGTTAAACTTAGGCATTGAGCTCAAAAGCTATGCACAATAATTGTAAATTATACTTTTATTTCAAATAATAATGCCCCTCGAAAAATAAAGAAATGAACATTAAGTTACAGGGGGATTAGCCTCCGCACCACCCCCCCTTTTTATACTTAGCCAATGAACCCCCAAAACTAATCAAGGAAGTTCCTTATCACAATGAACCTGCATACAAAATTTGAAGCAAATCGGATAATTCTGCATGAAAAACCCATTTATCAAAGTTAAGGGGGGGATTATACTCCCGTCTCCCCTCTTTATACTTAACCAATGAACCCCCAAAACTAATCAGGGAAGTGCCTTATCACAATGAACCTATATACAAAATTTGAAGTAAATCCGATAATTCTGCATGAAAAACCTATTAATCTAAATTAAGGGGAGATTATCCCCGAGTTCCCCACCTTTATATTTAATCAATTGACCCCCAAAACAAATCAGGGAAGCGCCTTATCAGAATGATCCTATATAGAAAATTTGAAGCAGATCGGATATTTCTATAAAGAGTTATCGCGTAACGGGCATACATACGTACATACATAAAGAACCTGCGGGTACATTGGCTCTCAGGCTCTGATAGTTTGTCAGCTAAAAAAGTATGAGCCTTAAGGGTGTTGGTCCGTGAGAACTCAAATTTCCCTCAGTAATGTTAAATCTGTGGGACTGAAATGCATTCTTATTATTAAAATATCTCATCCAGAAAATTAATATTTTTAACTTTCAGTATATTCTTCTCAAAGAATGGCTTTCTTTTTACTTTCTTCTATCTTTACAAGAAGAATGTATTGGATTCATGAAAATTTTCGACTTCCGGTTTTCAACGGTTTTATACGTTTTAGAAGGTCCTGAACACGATTTGACTAATTTTAGAAAATGTCTGTCAGTGACTCTGTCTGTCTGTCTGTATGTGACAAAAATTTTGTGGGCGACCTATCTCAAGAACTAATGCTCGGAATTTAATAAAACTTTATATTCAGTCAGTCTCTGATATAAATGGGTGCTGATTAGTCTTTGGTAAATACCGCCCAGCAGGTGGCGCTGCTATGCAGCATTTTTCGCGATTTCCGCAATAGCTCTATCTCAAGAACTAATGCTGGGAATTTAATAAAACTTTATATTCAGTTAATCTCTGATATAAATTTGTTCTGATTAGTTTTTAGTAAAAATCGCTCATCAGGTGGCGCTGCTATGCAGCATTTTGCAGGATTTACACGATTTTAGCGATAGTCATATCTCAAGAAATAATGCACGGAATTTAATAAAACTTGAGTTTCAGTTTGACCTTGATATAAATTGGTGCTGATTCTTTTTAGTGTATGTGAAACCTGTGTGAGATAGAAGAAAGTTTTGGGATTGACACATCCGACTAGTTTTAGTTGACTAACTATTTCTAAAAAAAAAATGGACCCGTGCGAGGATTTTGCACTGCAGTCTAATATGTTTTAACAATATCTAATAATTTTTAGATACGTGTTTAAACTTCAAAAGAAAAATTAAGGATAAAAAATATCTGCAAACAACATTAGCCAAGCCAAATTAAAATATCATTTATTCCATCAATTTTACAGTAAAAACGGATTAAAGATAGCAAAAGGCACGCGAGAAAAAAAATATAACAATCGTATTTTAACTGCATTAGAGGATGATGATGGAAAAACGTGGGACAAAGAAAAATAAATTGAACACATATAAAATACAATTTAATCTAATATAACAAAGCATACCTTTTAGGCTACACGTGAAATACAACTGCTTCGATCGATTAATGGTGTATTTTTCTTCTAAACAATACAATCTCAATTTTGATTTTTAATCATAAATATAAAATAAACCCATGTGGGGAAATCATACTTTATCTTTTTTGTACTGTATATTTTTTTTATAATTATTGTTGAACATCATATAATGCTGTATCTTATTTGTGTGGTAATACTAATTTGAGGAAAACCTTACATTTCATTTATGAAAACAATGCCGATTTAATGTTTAATTAACAGCAACTTTTAATCAAAAAACATGTTTTAACGAAATGTGAATGTACTATGTTAAAAGTCGCTTGAAAAACCTTTCGAATGATACCTCATTCGTTGTTGTGCGTTTCGTAAATTCATAGAAAAAGGGATGTTGGCAACAGAAATAATATATATGATCTGCCGCTTAAAAAATAATCTCAAAAACATTCCAAATGGTTAAACGAAATTATTAAAATTTAAAAATGTTTGCAATAATCTTTAATCTTTGATATTTGAAGACACGATTACTTAATGTTAATTCTATGGGAGAATTATTTTAAAATATCTCGTTTACATTTCAATATTTTAAATGATTTTTCTGCATTGGATGACTTTGATTGATCTCTACAAAGGTCATATTTCACTTTTTCAATTTTGCTTGCGGGTTTTTTATGAAGATAATTTCACTTTCAAAACTGCTTCCAAAAGTGAAAGTATCTTAATAAAAAAAATAAAAACTTGTAAATAAAAAAAAAGCCTTCATAGCCTCAGCTTTCCATGCAAAAAAAAAAAAAAAATGAAATGCAAAAGAGAGATTTCTGCTATTTGCGTGCGAGCGGGTGTTTTCACATGAGTGAACCGGTTTCGAAAGTGAAAGTATCCTCATTAAAACAAACTGCAACCAAAATCGAAAAAGTATATTAAAAAAAAAAATAAAGAAGGGCCCTGCATAGAGTCCAACCTCAGCTATCCAATGCAAAGAACAAAAAATTATATATATTTAAAAGTATTGAAATGCAAACGAGATATTTTTAAAATTTTCTCCCATGGGAGGGATTTTTCCTATTAGCGAGCGGGTGTTTTCACGTGAGAGAACCGATTTCGAAAGTGAAAGTATCCTTATAAGAAAAAAAAACTGCAAATAAATTCGATAAAGTAAAAAAATAGACTTCGTAGAGATCGACCTCAGTTATCCAATGCAATATATATATATATATATATATATATATATATATATATATATATTTAAAAATATTTAAAAATATTGAACTGCAAACGAGATATTTTTAAAATTTCCTCCCATAGGATTAACATTAGCGAGCGGCTGTTTTTGTGTGCATGAAGTAGCCGTTTAAGATGTCGTTTGTATCCGGTTTCATCTTTTTCATATGTTCTGTCTACATACTCATAATAGTTTTTTTTTTATATGGAAGCTATATAAAAAGTCACACAAGATTTTCTCTATAAAAAGACAACAAAGAAGTTCTGCTGATATAAAAAGGGATGTTTTATACCTGTTTCTAAAGCATATGAGTAAATATCAATAGCATACCAGTAGGCCTAATAACACTAAAAAGAGATTGAGATAAAAATTGCGAACAAAAGAGGAGGATTAAGTGAGATGCTATGTCATAAGATGGGTAATAACGATAAGTGCAACAATCGATCACGGCCTATTTCGGTGCTAATATATAAATCTAGCAATATTGGTTGCATCAAAGAGAAGTGGAACAGATACATAATGCAGTTTTCCCATTTCTGCATTATCGGTAAAAAGCTTTGTAGTTGCTACAGAACCTGAGAATTAAAATAATCCACATGATAACTGGAAGTAATAAATGGTAAATCTATACTAGAAAGCAAAAACATGTCCGTAAGTAATGCTGACGTCATATCAACACCTGACCAATATATATATATATATATTTGTTTTGTTTTGCTGCAGTTCTCTTTAACTTTTAAACATAATTTTTACACCTTCGAATAGGAAAAATAATGTTCTTTCAAATGTAATTTGTTTAAAAACTGTAGGGGAGATGTGGGATGAATGGGACAAGGGATGGATGGGACGTTCTCAATATTTCAGGCGATAAACTTTTTTTTTTAGTTGCTTCCTATCCTCATATATTTCACTACCATAGTGTGCTTCAGAACCAAAAGCAGGACCACATGGCTGTTTTCAGTTTCCTTCAAATTGTCATTTCCTGAAAACTCTGCTTAAAAGTAATTTTTTTTACATTTGAAGTTACTTAAATATCTTATGCAATATAAACAATTAAGATATGTTGTAGTTTTTATTTCAAGGCTCAATATTGATAGTTAAAATGAATGAATATTAACCATTGTAACAAAATAATTTTTGAGACAAAATGGCTGACAATTGAATATATGCATTATGGGGATGATTGGTACATTTCAAATGGGATGAATGGGATTGCCTCATTCATCCCTAGAGGATGCTAAAAATATATTTATTAGCGGAATAATATTATATAGTTTGATAAATTAATAATTTATGGTAATTATTCTTTTAACATTTCATCCTCATTGTAGTTATCGTCTTCAGCCATTGATTGCTTCCGTTTATGGGCCTTTTAAGGCAAAGCTGAGATGAGTCCAATATGATTGGCTAACAAATAATTCTGGAAATCATATTACAATTTACAATCTCTCAGCTTTTGCCCAGAAGGCATTTTTTTCAGCTTTTAGTCCTTAACACTGAATAAAGGGAGAAAAATCTTTATGTCCCATTCATCCCTGCTGCGAGGATGATTGGGACATAGAGGAGTTGTTTTTTAATTTCATAATATATTTCTGTATAATAATAATCATGAATAAATATTTGGCATAAGATGTAGTCAAACACTTAATGTATGAAATGTAATATATAATATTGATAATAACTTAAATAAAATGTTTAAAATAAACATTTTTGTGAAAATGTCCCATTCATCCCCCCATCTCCCCTATGCCAATTTACTGGGTTTTTTTTTATAGTTTATAAAATAATTTTTAAGCATGAATTTTTAAAAAGTATATCTCTATCCCGTGCAGTCCGGTTACGCAAGACTATTCTGTTTCCACTTAAAACATTATAAACAGTCCAGCGTTTGTTTCCGACTACTTTCCTACAAGGATCATCAATAAAATAATAAAATAATAAAAATAAAACACACAGACATGTAATCGAAATACGCTCTTAAACCACTGAAATTATCAGAATCAAAAAGGCTGCTGTAAGTAGCTTAATCTTTGGGGATTTCTTCGGCTATTACCTCCGGGGAAGAGAGTAATACGAAAGTATCGCTTTTAACAAATTAAAAAAAAAATTTTGGATGCATAATGGATATTTTCCCTATAAAACTGCTTTTTGGTGTTATTAGTGAGAAATCTAACAGAAAAAAAAATGTAAACAAGTGGGAAATTGTATGTCAAACTTGACAAATGACGTGCGTTTGTACAATAACTATAGTTTTATAAACATTAAGATCTTTGTGCAATAGCAGTTGCACGCTTGTGCAAAAATACATGAATACAAAATTTGTTTTATGTGCAGATTTTCATATTATAGATATTAATTTTATTTCATGAAATTAAGTTCCAATGCTCTTTTACAAACAATTAATTACAATTCTGTTGCATTAAAATTTTACTGTGCGCAAATATCCAATACAAGACAATGTGAAAAAAATCATCGTTATTATTTCACTGAAAAAAAGAATTTTTATCGTATCTTATTATGATATGATTGATTTCCGTAATAAAATAAGAACAGTTTATCGTTTGTTGTCATTTACCGAAAATTCCAATGGGAAACTTAAGCCTAGCTTTGAAAATTTCAGAACTTGCAATCCATTTTTAGACTCTTTTTCCATTTAATATCTATTTCTCCGGAGACATCTATCCAAAAAACTGTCGATAGATTATATATAACTGTTATAATTAAACAATTTTAGTATACAAATTCGGTTTTTAAAATCAATAATATAGAAATAATACGACTCCATCTTAAATAGGATGTAATCACCATGGCAACCTAAAATTATTACCTATCATGGGATATCACTGAATTAATTACGTATGATAAAATTTAATAGAATGAAGAAAACTTTTATTAATATCTTTTTGAGTTTTGATTCGATTTTCACAAAATTTGAAATGACTCGAAAAAATTCTGCAACAATTTTATATACATAAAAAAGATGAGGGGTGTATCAAATATCTGTTGATATCTATCTAAATGATTAGTGCCAAGATAGCGTGAACAATATTGCACGTACTACTATATTTGGATACAACCCCTCATATTTTTGCTTCCTTTTGGGAACAACGGATTTCGAACTTATTCTATCGACGATAATTTTCAGAATTTTCAAGCTATGATTTTGAGACTTTCACAAAAGTTTTTCTATGTACTTAGCTAATACATTATGCATATTATATTTTGATTGCTTTCACGCATGCGCAGTGAAACATTTTTTAGTAAACCTGCTCTTTTTTTATCCAATTTTTGTTATTTTTTAATTCTGATTGCAGAGTATTATGTACAATGTTGTTTGTCATATTTTCTGAAAAGAACTATTTTTTATATTAAGAACTCTGCCAATTATAAGCAAAAAAACTAGGCGAAATTTGGGACTGTTTTTATAAAAACCTTAATTTCTCTACGAGTATACATGCTATCCTCATAAAAATGAACACAGTACATTACAATAAGCCACTTATTAATAATCTCGAGTTTGAACGCCTTTGATACATTAGGTTTTACAGGGTTATCCAAAATATATTCGTTCTTTTTCAATTTGTTGACAGTCCCCAATGGAGTTTCGTGAAAAAAATCTTCGCGGAAATATATAACCTATACTATACTGTTTACACACCTGCAGTTTCAGGTTAATTCCTCATGTATTTTTCTAGATAGTTAACAAAACGTCTAAAATCGCAAGTGACCGGTCACCTTTGGCAATATAGTGTATTAGTTTCTCAAGCTTTACAACACTTAACAAATATAGTTTATTAAGAAAATCGAGGAAATTGCAATGAACAATGAAACTTGAAAAGATTTAACGTCTGACTTTATATTCGATCAATTAGCTCTAAGAAAATCAGAACTACTTCCGACTAAACTAGCTTAAATAGCACAGTAAAGTTAATATAGTATAGCTAGATAAGTACTTACTCACCTATACTTTAATCTTTAAAAAATATATCTAATTTAATGGAAGATCCGTAAACTTGTAAAAGATATTTATTAAAGCACACTAAATCTCTAAAGTTTACCACTGGTCGTTAATGCTCTTATAGTATTCATTCTAAACGAGCTACAATGGCGGAACCGTAGAAGCTAAAATTCAATCACGACTTAAACCTGGAGATTGACTCCTGCGGCAACTACTGCGAAAGCATCACATTTTGCCCGAAAAAAACCCGTGCAATAGCAATTAAGATGAACTAGAAATCTACAAAGAAACACACCAGTTTCTATAAGCCCATTCACACGAAAGAAAGACAAAAAAAATCAAAAGAACATATTCACTGCGAAGAACATTAGCAACTGAGCACCTTTAATCTCAGAGCAGCGAATGTTTTCATTAAGTGTTTTTTCAGAAAAAAGACTGTAAAAGTATACGGTTGCTGTTTGAAAAGTTGAGTTTACGTCAAAATTTTATATAATATAACAAAATCATTAAAAAACTTCAAGAATTTAAAAAAAGGGCTTCCTTTGTCAAACGCAAACAAACTGCTCAAAACAAACTTAACGTTGAAAGTGGAAATATTAAACCCTAATTTAGAAGGACAAAACTCTTTTGAAAATCTTAAATTAATTTTAGGTTATTTTTTTTAATTGAAGAATGCAATGGTAAATTTCACTTTAAATACATACGTAAAAGGTGTATTTTGAAAGTATCTCTGTAAAAATTGCATGGAATTCCACAGAAAAGTATGTAGTGAATTTACAATAAAATGAAAATAAAATGTATACATTTATCGAAATTCATAATTAAGAAACTTAATGAATGGCAATTTAAAAAAAAGTTCATTATTGATATATTATTGATACATATACACATTACTGGTACATTTTCATGCATTGACAGACTAATATTTGTAGTAAAAGAAATTCTAAAAAATATATACAGCGTGTCCCAAAAAGGAGTACCTTTTTTTAAATATGAATAAGAAACAAACGAATACAGTTATTAAAAAAATTCTTGCAGGAAACGGATGTGTGAAGTCTGGAATTTTGTGCAGAACACTTTATTATGATAGTTCAAAATCTGACCGTCAGATGGCGCTACAACACATTTTGGTGGCTATATGAACAAACGGAACATGCGTGAAGACCAGACAGAAGTAGAAGTGGTCAGTAAAAGTTCTGTAATAACCATTTCAAGGGAAACAGTAGTTGTCGTTGCGTAAATTCTTCAAAATGGTGCATTCGCTCAAAGAGAGAATTTTCATTGTTTTAGAATATCACTGATTGGGTAAAAGTTTCACATCAACAAGAAAGGGCTTCCAGAAAAGAATTAATGTAAAGAAAAGTCCGCAGACGAAGGCAATAAAGAAGTTATGGGAAAAGTTTCAGCGAACTGGTAGTGTTTCGGATGGATTGACGGGGACCGTTGGACGACATCGGTCGTCAAGAACAATAGCAAATGTTGAGGTTGTTCAGAATACCATTGCACGCCCTCCAAAAACCTCTGTTCGCAAAACTGCAGCTGTCTGTGGGATAAGCAAAACTACTACGCACAGAATTCTGCGAATATCCCTAGAAATGTTTCCATACAAATTTCAAACGCAGCAGCCACTACAGGGTACTTCCATTGATGGGAGAATCGATTTTGAAAACGAAATTCTGCAAATGATTGATGGTGGCAACATTCAAGCAAGCCAAATATGGTTTTTTGACGAAGCACATTTTTACCTGGATGGCTTCGTCAATAAACAGAATTGGCGAATCTGGGGTTCTGAAAACCCTCATGTGTGTATTCCACGATCGTTGTAAGCAAAAAGAATTACTCTATGGGTAGTTTTATCCAGCAGAGGAATTATTGGAACCATTTTCCTACAGGAGACAGTGAATGCCAGTCGTTACGTTGAAATATTGCATGAATTTCTGGCCATCCATAATGCCTTCAAAGATATACCCGAAACATCCTGGTTCATGCAAGATGGTGCAAGAGATCATCGAACATCTGAGGTTTTCACTCTTCTTGAGGAATACTTTGACAACCGCGTGATTGCCTTAGATTACCCGAAATTAACCGGCAAGGGTGTGAATTGGCCACCTTACTCACCAGATTTAAATCCGTGTAATTTTTTTCCTTGGGGCCATCGGAAGGATGTGGTTTACTGCCAAAATCCCACTTCTCTACACTGTAAAAAATTTTCGGAATGTTTTAGGAAATTATCCTGAAACATTTCGCATATTTTACTGGAATTTAGAATTTCTTTATGTCCCACGTCAATTACGGTAATAATTCGTGTAATATTTTTGAGAGGTTTCAACTTTTCCGTAAACTACATTCTGCGCATGCGTGCTTCATGTTTTATGTTCCATTAGCCATTTTGATAACCAAAGAAGAATAAAAGAAAAACAGCTGCCTAGGTACTTCGAGACAAATGAAATCTGAACAAATGCCATTTTTTGTTTGGATATCAACCGATAAAGTAAGTAGCTAATTTAAATCTTTTTATGCTTCATTACTTGAATTTTAATTTTATCTGTAATACGAAACATTAAAATTTCATTCTTTAAATAAGACGCTGAATAAAAAAAGCATATTGATTATTGAAAATTGGAATGTTTCACTACTTTGTTGTGAAACATAACAGCGAAAAGCCGTGGCATCTTAATGCCACCACTTTTTTCCGGAACCTTCGGAATTTTTTTTACAGTGTAGGTGAGCTCCAGCGATAAATCTCTCAAAAGTGTGCAGCCATTTCCGTACAGAAGTTGCAGAAGGTGTGTGCTAATTTCATTCTAAGAATCCGACATGTTATTGTGATGAATGGAGGACATATTGAAAATATTGTCATTTAATTTTCAACTACTGCTGATGAATGCAGTAGCTGCAGCGCCATCTGTCGGTAAGAATTTGAACTGACATAATAAAGTACTCTAAACAAAATTCCAGGCTTCACACATCCGTTTCCTGCAATAATTTTTTTAATAACTCTATTCGTTTGTTTCTTATTCATTTTTAAAAATAGTTACTCCTTTTTGGGACACCCTGTAAATATTCCTTTGTGTATGGAAAATTTAAAAGCTTGCTACAACTCTAACGGAAATAATTTGTAAATATTTTTAACCATTAAAAATGTGATTCTTCTAATCAAATTTTCTGAAGTTTTCAAATGTTTAATTGAATTTCTAAACAAATTCGAAATATTGTTACAACCACAGCCGCCCTTTCTTTATTTAGAAGATTGGATTTTTTGTATTTCCTATATATGTTTGGTTAGATTTGAGTTTTATTCATACTGAAGTTGAAAACAATATTTTTGAAGGCATTGAATATATAATATTTCGCTTCAATGATTCTTTAAGCTACACTTCTTCAGAAAAAAACCATGTATCATTTTGTGTTTAGACAGATGCTTTTAAGAATATGATTCTGTATTCTGAAATAACATTTTTTCTTTTTGCTGACGAGATATGAAACCGAACCGACAATGAGTGCTAAATTGCTCAACGTGAAATGTTTTTTCTCTATTTTTAAGAAGTAGGTAGTTGCCTTGTACGATTATTCAAGCGTTACATCTGCAACTTTTTTTCGAAAAGAATGAAAGTATTTTGTTCGATTACAAATAGAAGGATTGAAATTCGAATAAAAAGGGTTTTCTGTATTTTAATCATGGTCATTCTTTTATATACTTCGCATCATATTCAAAATTTTTAGTGATTTATGAATAGTATACAAAGACTTTTTTTATACATTTCAACTGTAATACATGTACACAATTTTAAACAATTTCTGCATAATCATAAAAGATAGTTAAACAAATGTTTCTTTCATTAATTGCAAAAACTTTATTATATATATATATAATAAAACTATATTAACATAACAAGTTTTTGCAATATATATATATATGTGTGTGTATATAGTAAAACTACTATATTAACATAACAAGTTTTTACATTATATATATGAATATATATATATATATATATATATATATATATATATATGTAATATATAACACTGCTAATAACAATTTCACAATTACCTTATGAGAGATACTAACGTTTTAATGTTTTTATAGGAAATATACAGTCGCAATACACTTTTTCTGCCCAAAATACAGGGTGTTTCACTCCAGGCAGAACTCAGATTTCCGGAATAAGTTTGATAACTTTAACAATAACAAAGATGTTTTAGTAGAATTTCCAACAGGGTAAGTGTGCTTTATAGGTCACAAGAAGTATAGATATATATATAAGTAAACTAGATTACGTCAGTGAACGTGTATACTTTTGCTGCATTCTGTATTATAAAGCGTCTAGTTCAGTGTTGTTGTTTGGACAAAGATTGTAGCCATTCTCAGAATTTTTCGTGATGTCGTCACACTTCACAGAATGTAAAGTAATCCTATTGAAAATATTATTTTAATATATTCAATGTTTGCGAAATTAAGAACGATAACTCGTGTTCATCTCGAAGTGAAACACCCTGTATATTTTAATAAAAGAAACCGTAGTTTCCCCATAAAAAAATGTTTGTCTTGTCCAACGTTACCACCAAATCGTTTCTAATAATCATTTTGTGATATTCTATATGACAGTGGTTCTTAAACTTTGTGATTCAGAAGACCCTTTTGATGGCATATGCATTTTGTCGGACCATTAGCTACATAAAGCGAGATCAGAAAATATTTCCATATATAAAATTTATTTTTCGATTTTAATGCACTATTTATTACACAAAGTATTACAATCTCATGCTTTGTTTACAGTTTCTGAAAAAACTTGTTATGTTAATGCCCCTAAAATGTGACAGC
Source organism: Maratus michaelseni (assembly GCA_963931845.1). NCBI lineage: Eukaryota > Metazoa > Arthropoda > Arachnida > Araneae > Salticidae > Maratus > Maratus michaelseni. The sequence goes on along the minus strand of OZ007597.1, from coordinate 91,199,418 downwards.
ATAGAAATATGTTTATGAAAGTAAAATATTTATTATTGTATCTGTGGAAAGGTGTGTACTCTTTCTTTGCCACTTGATACGCAAAATCTGTTCCAGTGTTTGAAACTGATATATTTTGACATAAGGGGACTTAAACACATATACAGAAGGTTGTTCACACTTTATGGAAATGATTTTAAAAATTAATTTTTAAGCATAAATGACATATTCTTTGCAACAATTTGACTTTAGTGGATAGCCTTGACTTTTGGCTTTTGCTCTGGCTTGAAATTTCTATGGTAATATAGAATTTCCTTGTAACAGTCATGTCAATTTCTTCGGATTCTTCTTGTAAAACTTACCAAAGTCTTTTCAATATGCGTGAATTCATTTAAACAATCCAAATGCAGAAAAAAACAATTGATGGGGGGGGGGGGGGGGGAGGGATGCGTCAGGTGATTTTACATGCATTTCTTCAATTGAGACACTTCAATTTATTTCCGTTTGGGATTCTTTCTTTGCTAAATATGCGTCAGTTGAGTTAAGGAAGAGCGACTGGGAGACTTTGTTCATATGAAACTCAATTAATGTCTTTATCATATAAAGCTGGAATTTCTTCTTCAAAAAGGGGTTCCAAAATATTTTACTGATAACAAAGTGAAATCACCCTAGCTTTACTTCATTTTTTTCCCTTTAATTTTATCACAAAATCAAGCAGCAATCCTGATTTATTTTAGAAATTTTTTTTTTACATTCACAAACCCATTTTTTTTTATATTAATTGATAAAAATCGCTCTCCTTTTGATACACTCACTTAAATAAAGTCATGTTTCATCCAGTGTTACGATAAATATTTATTTTATCAGGCCTATTTGTTTTTTAAAGGGTGCGTTAGAAAGCGCTATTCACAACACACTCGAAGACTTTGGAAAGTTTTCCAAGAGGTATGGGAGAAAATTGATATGATTGTAGTAAGAGAAGAATCGCCTATGATGGATATTTCTTTCCAGAGTTGTAATCAAAAGTCAGGGCTATATAATGGAGTAAAATAGTCGCAAAGAATAAGGCATATATGTTCAGAAATTGTGAAAATCGTTTCCATAAATTATGAACGACCTTCTGTGCTACTTAAAACAGGAACATTATGAAGAAAGAAAAGCTAAAAAAACAAATTCCTATTTATAATTATTGTACTGATTTGATTAATGATTGACTTGTATTGCACGGCATGATTGTGATTTCTTTTTTCAAGATGAAATTAAACAAGTAATATAAAACCCCCTTTTTTTTAAGTCAATTCCTATTTACATCAACGAAGAAAATTTTATTTTAGTTACTTTTTATTAAATAATTACAATTAATATAAATATGTATATACATATGACAGAATCACAATATTAAGTGCAAAATAGCAAGCGAATTTTCTTTGAGCATTTGAATTTGAATTTAGCTTTTTAATCACAAATATATAAAATAAACCCGTGCAGCATAATGTCCCACGTTATCTTTATTGAACATTTTTTTTATAATTATCGTTGCGGTATTTTATTTTTGTGGCATCACTAATTTGAGGAAAATCATTTCATTTATGAAAACAATGGGATAAATTTTTTCTCCTGTATAAAACTAAAATTAATTAATTAAATTTAATTAATGAATTAATATTTTAAAAATTGTATTAACATCAGGTGTCATCCACTACAAGTTTAAAAAAATGTATTTGAACTTGAGTGGATGAATAGAAAATATTTTATTAACGATTGAAAATTTGAACAAGATATATAAATATATAGAGAGTGTGAGCTAATAGTAGGAATTGAATAAAAATTAGTTTGACATGCGGACCCCTGCTTATAAGCTTCCCCCAGGAGTCTTCGGACGACAGTTTAAGAAACGCTTCTATATAATATTTCACTTCGCTCATTTTTCAAGCTACATTTCTGGAGAAAAAAAAAAAAAAACATAATCACTTTGTTTACACACATGTTTTTTTTTTTAAGAATGCTTTTTATTTTTTCTGTACTGAAATAGCATATTGTTTCTGCTAACGAGGTATGACACCGACAAAGAAGTGTAAATTGCTAAACGTTTTTCTTTCTATTTTTAAGAACTGGTATGTTGTCGTGTACGAGAATTCGAACGATAAATCTGCAGCTGTTTTCGAAAGGACGTGTTGGAACGTTAGGAAGTAAGAATAAAAAGATGTTCTGGATTTAAATCGTGCGCATTATTTTTTATACATAATTTTATATTCAAATTTCCTAACTAGAGTAAAACTTGAAAACGGATCCTAAGCGAGTGAAAAAAATGTCGGACAAATTTATGCTTTAGCACGCATAACTGTACGGCATTCCTTTCTTTGGGAGCCTGATTTTTTTTCTGTAAGACTGAATTCCATCATATACAGGTTTCGTTTGAGGGTTCGCTTATTTACAAATAGCATTTCATATATTTATTATGATTTTTCTTCCATTTAAGCAAGTTTTTGTATAATAATCGGGTGCGTCATAAATTCGTTAAAACTTTAACTTTAAAGGTAAACAAATGATATAAATAATATAATACAATCACTTGTTAACTTTAAATTGAAGTCTAATAATGCTTAAAGTGATAAAAAAGATAACATGGAATATTTAAAATACCGTTTTAATGTAGATTACATATGTTTCGTTCACACTCTCGGTGATATCTTCGGATATAAATGGTAAATACAATATTCTATATTGTATTTAACATTTAGATCTGAAGATGTCACCGATAGTGTGAACGAAACATATGTAATCTACATGAAAAAGGTATTTTAAATATTCCATGTTATGTTTTTTATCACTTTAAGCATTATTAGACTTTAATTTAAAGTAAACAAATGATGCTAAAAAATTGCGGTGTACACGAATGGAAATAGAGGTAGATCGGATTTTTTTAATAACAAAAAAAGTTGTAAATGACAAAAAATTACCAGTAGATGGCGCTGGCATTCCTAATATGAAGCAGATTTAAGCAAATCAGGCTGTCAGTAAAACACATGGATGCACAGTGCTTGATTTACGGCAGAGCATTTCGGGGCACAAGCCCATTGTCCCCAATTTTCAGGGGGCCCCAAATGTTACTGAAGATTTTTGAATTATTGGCTAAAAACTGATGAAGTTTTAAATATAAAAAAACAAAATTCATACAGTAAAATATGTTTATTTTTTTTATTTAAGAATAACTACTTTACTCACGCGAAAACAACCATTCGCTATTATTAATTCTATTGGAGACTCTTTTTTTTTTTAAATATCTCGTATGCATTTCAAGAATTAAAAAAAAAAATTCATTGGATAGTTGAGGTCAATCTCTACAAAGGCCGTTTTTTACTTTTTTCGATTTTGTTTACAGGTTTTTTTATTAGGATACTTTCACTTTCGGAACCGATTTTGAAAAATCGTCAGCGAGATAGAACATTAAAGATTGATTATGAGTATGTTATGAAAATTTTTACAGCTAATTAAAAAAAATCATTAAATATCACAAAAATATTAAAGTCAGTAGTGGTTATCTTAATAATTACCGCTTTCAATGATATATATATATATATATATATATATATATATATATATATATATATATATATATATATTACTCAAGACCGCTGTAAGCACCTGTGAACCCCCCCCCCCTGCCCATAAGCATTTGTGCCCAGGGCCCCCAAATTTGTAAATTGGTCCCTGGTTCCATAAGATTGTTCATTCGATGCCAGGATTATGCTATCGTTACCAGATCAAGCGCTGTTGTTTAAGCTCTTTTCAAAAACGATGAAGTCAGCAACAAGCATCTCATTGCGAAAATACCGCACGGCAAAAGGGCTCAAAACCTCAAGACGAGAAAAGAGCCGGTTTCATGTGCTAGGATATTGAAGCTTGTCAGACCCTCGAAGTGGGAGGTTTTCCTTGACAACTCTAAAAATTGCTAAAAGTTCAAAAATCGTAGAAGACAACATTTACTATATAGTAGGATACTACTCGTAACCTGAGTTCTTTCCGGAAAGTCAAAAAATTGCGCCGCTAAATGTGGAAAAAGATTAAAAAACACATTGAAAATCTCATTAAAAATCCCTCATTGCATAAAAAATTAGCAAAAAATTCAAAAGTCAATGTAGAAATTCTGAATAAATTTTATTGAAAAGAGGACATAATTTATTAAACTAGGCTAAAGGATTGAAATCGTATTCCTTTTATGAATGTGAAAAAAGTGCCGCAGTCCGCAAAAAAAATCTAATATTTCCATGAAAAATTCAAAAATCGCTGTATAAGTTTAGAATAAACTTTATTGACAAGAGGACAACATTTACTATAGTGGACTAAAAAAATTCAAACCAGATTCATTTTACTAATGTGAAAAAAAAAATCACCCCAAAAGCATCAAAATTCAAAAAATCGCAGAAGATAAAATGTACTTTAGTAGACTTGTAACTTGTTTACTATAATAAACATTGCAACCGGAATTCTTTCACAAATGTAAAAAAATAAAATGCTGCAAAACTCAAAATAAAATATAATAATAATAATAATAATAAAAGGCAAGAAATCAGTAAAAAAATTCGAATTGGAAGACGCAATTTCAGAAGGACAAAATTTATTACATCAGGGATAAAAATTTCAAACCAAATACCCTTTACGAATGCCAAAAAATTGCCGGAAAAAGGCAATAAAAATGCAGAAACTCACATAAAAAATTAGTGAAAAATTAAACAAGAACGAAAAATCATGCGTCAAGCATAGATTATATAACACTTTCCAACGCTTCCAAAATAATTTTACAAATCATACCGTTTAATAAGCTGAAAGATAACATCTAAGTAAACAATTTGGAAAACGCATAATATATTTAAAAAAGTAATTTCAGGAATTTCCAACGTATACAATATTCGGAAAAATATCTGAATACTTTTATTCAGCCCTGTATATGATCTATAGATTTGTATATATACTACATAGGATGCTAAATATTAGTTCAGTTAAGAAACGCGTAGCACAGTTTAAAATTCTCCTTCTGGAGTTTCTGTCAATAAACGGAAATGTGTTCGCGAACTTTTGTGCTTCCCTGTATATGATCTACAGAATTTATGCACACCACGTAATAAACAAAAAGTGAGTTAAATTTAAAATCACGTTCAGTAACTTAAAACGCACTTCCAGGAATTATTGTTAACAGACAGTAGAGAATTCTTTTGTGTGTCCCTGTAAATGAACGATGACTGCTATGCACACAATATTCTATAGTAAGCCTCCTGTAATGCACCTTAGTGATATATATAAATTTCAAAGCGTTTAAAATAGTGAAACGTTATTTAAATAAACCGCAGACGATTTTCTCCATAGACGTAATGTAACGGAATTATTTGACTGTCCCTGTAAATTAACTATAGGTGCTATGTACACCCTATTCCATATTACGCTTCTTGTAATACACCTTAGTGATATATATCAATTACAATGTGTTTGCAATTGTGTAACATCATTAAAATAAACCGCAAATGATTTTCCCCCATAGACCGTCATGTTACTGAATGCTTTTGAGTGTCCCTGTAAAAAAAACTATAAGTGCTACACACTTCAGTTGAAATACGGAACGTGCTATAGATAATGGCAATAACATATAAAAATTTCAAGGCAATCCGAGCATATTTACGGGACTTAGAGCACGGACAGACAGCAGACGGCCAGACAAACCGAAGTCATAAACACTTTTCAACTAGGTTGGAAAGTGTTAAAAATCGCTGTACAAATTCCGAATAAACTTTATTGTAAAGAGGAAAAAAAAGTTCATGCATGCCAGTGCCATTTATCGGTAATTTTTTTAACCACAACTGATTTGTTATTAGAAAAAATATTATCTCCCTCTAATCCCATTCGTGCAAACCTCAATTTTTTGGCCTCATTTGTTCCTTTTTAATGAATTTTTAAAGTTTTAACGAACTTATGACGCACATACACACATTTTTTAGGAGAGTATTCCAATTTGTGGGATAAGTTTTTTTGTTATTGTTGTTCGAACAGCCTTTGTTTAATAATTTTGGTTTCAAACACTGAATTTCTCGTACATTTCATCTTCTAAAATAATATTTGAATTTCATTTTCAATGTAGAGGAAAATGAGAAAGTGTTTTTTTTTTTAATTATTTGGAGAGAATATTTTTTTCGCTTCAATATCTTACTTCGAACAAAATAGCGCTCCATTTTAGACATGTGTTCTTAAGTATTCGTTTAAATCTTTCTTTAAAAAAATAACATACTTTTTTTTCACTCCTGAAAGGTGAAACAGACAAAGAGAAAAATATCTTTTCTATTTTTAAGAACAACTTTTACGAGAATTTGAGTTATAAATTTTCAAAGGTTGTGAGAGAAATAAACATTTTCTTTAAACTTCATGTGAAAAGTTTAATATACAGAATGAAATAAATATTATTATTGTGTATATAAACTTTTGCTCATATATTGATATGAAAAAAAAAATCATTTCTTTTTAATTTTATTTCAGTTCTTTTCTTATTTTTAATTTATTTTTGAATTTATAAATAATATTTTACAGTTATTTTCTCTGTATGTGTGCTTGTTTTTTAAGTGTGTAATTGTTACAAATATTTTCGGTTTATTATAAAAATATTAGTTCTTGTCAATGCCATCAAAAATTCATAAAATTTAAATGCATATTTAAAAACATTGCAAGAATTATCAAAATGTTTTTCAACTCCAACCGTAAGTACAATAGCTCTGTTGAGAACGTTGGACATTTTGTATATCTTGCCCATTAAGGTAATATTTGAATTTCATTTTTAACACTTTCCACCCTAGTTAAAAAGTGTTTATGGCTTCGGTTTGACTGGCCGTGCTCTAACTCGTATAAATATACTCGAATCTCCCTGAAATATTTGTATGTTATGGTCGTTTACTATAGCATGTTCCCTATTTCAACTGAAGTGTGTAGCACTTTAATTTTTTTACGGGGACAGTCAAAAGTATTCCGTTACATTACAGTCAATGGGGAATAATCATTTCAAGTGCATTTTGATGATGCTACGTCATTTAAAACATGATGGAATTGATATATAATTATGAAGCGCATTAAAATTTAAAATATGCTTTTTGTAGAATATTGGGTGCAAAGCATTAATATTCATTTACAAGGTCAAACAAAAGAATTCTGTTAAACATTGTTCTATGGTGAAAAATCGTTTGCAGTGTAATTTAGTGATATTTTACTATTTCAAACATAATGAAAATTATATCCATTATTGAGGTGCACTATAAAATGCTCTCTTGAAGGTGTGGTGTACATTGCGTTTATTTACAGGGACACACAAAAGATGTCAGTTGCAGTCAGTGATGTAAAATACCCGGGTATTTATTTTTAAGGGTAAATACCCAGGGTAAGTACCCGGGTAAATACCCAAATTGGGTATTTACCCGGGTATTTATTTTCAATTATATATATTTGGGAAATTACATTAATTTTACTTTTAGTTATGATAAAAGAGTATAAAAGAAAGAAAATTATAGAACTTTAGACTTCTTACAATCCTTTAATTAAAAAAAATCAACTTTTTACACTTAAGTATAGAATTTAAATGTAATTTTTAAAAATGAAGCATATAAAAAAGTTAATGTGTTTATAGAGAATTGTTTTTTCAATAAATTTAAGGGATAATATTGATATAAAAATAATATAAAAATATATAATACACAAATTAAGCACATATTAAATATAAAAGTGAAAAATATAAATAAAAAATATACAAATTATGCAAAGATATAATATAAAAGTGAAAAATATAATTTTCTTAATTCAATATTTGTATGTTGAAGAGAACCATTTAGCATCAGCAATAGCTTGACTTTAAGGAAATAAAACTCAGTAATTTTGGATTGAGAAAGCAGCCTAATATTAAACACAATTTAACATTTATATATAAATAATATGCAAAACTATAGATATAGATAATAAAATAGAAAATGAAAAATATAATTTTATCATATCGACACAATTTTTCTCTCAGTTTAAAATCAGTCAGACACAACAACTTCGGAATCTGAATTTTCAAAGTCCTCAATTTCTAAGCTGTCGTCGCTTGAAAGTAATTCTTCTATACGATTTATTGTTTCTGAAACATTTTCATTTGTTTCCTGTTTATTTACTTCATTGTGTAGCAGCTTCCAATTATACGATAGGTAGGTTAGCTTAGCTGCTCTTTCTGATGTCAAGCGGTTTCTTTTTTTACAGTGAATCCAGCTAAAGGTGCTAAAGGTTCTTTCCGTTGCGGCAGACGTAATAGGTGCACTTAATATGCGCAAAGCTACTTCAGCTAATATATTAGTGCCCCGTAAGCTTTTCCACCATAGTAGAGGAGGCATATTCTTTAGCCCTTCCCACAAGATTTTTCTTTCCCAGAGACCTTCTTTTTCTCTGTAATGAACAAGATCCATTTTAAGTTGTGTGCTCTCTAATTTCATGTGATGGCCAACATCATAAATGAATGTTAAACCATCAAGAAAATCTGAAGGTTCTAAGGTACTTCCTTGCATTATAGGATTTAAAATGTCTGCTGCAAGATGGAGAGGACCAACACCAGATTCTTTTCTTTTTCTAAATTGCTCCATAATATGCTTTTCTTCATTTTTTTCCAATAAAGATACAGGAAGTAATTCTAGCAATACTTTTTCTAAGTTGTTTATTTTGTTATACACCAAATGAATCTGAGGTTCATTTGATTCAAAAGATTCTATAAGTTCTACAATCGGAGTAAAGATATCAATCATATTTTCAATACGAATCTAAAAAATATCATCTAAAAGTTTTTTTTTTTAACTGAGAAGACAATTGAGCTTCTTCACAAACTGCCATAGTTTGCAGCGTAAACTTGTTATCTTTTAAGCTTTTAAGACTGTGTAAGTAGCTTCCCACCTAGTTTTACCTGGCAATTTCAAGGAAATATTTTTCGTGCTTTCTTGATCTTGAATCTGGTTAAACAATGCACTTAAACGGTTGCTACGTTTGATAGTTTTCACTATATCAATTACATTTGTAAAAAATTGTTTAACTGACTTGCATCCTGAAATATCAGAACACAATAAGTGTAAAAGATGGGCAAGGCAACCTAATGGAACAACATGCGGATATTTTTCTTTTACTAATCTAAACGCTGCTATCATATTTTTAGCATTGTCACCTATAATCACAAAAAATTTTTCAGGATCATGATCTTTCATAACTTTTTCAATTTGCTCAGCCAAATAACAAGCATCATGCTTGTTTTCCTTTGACATGATAAAATCAACAAATAGAGGTTGTGGTTTTGAAATCACAAAATTTATTATTGACTCATTTCTTATGTTACTCCAACCATCACATTGCAAATGGAGGTGTTTTGATTCAGTTAGTTGTCTCTTAACTTCACATTGCATTTCAGAATATTGAGAATCTAAGTAAGTTGAGGCAAGACGAAAACGTGAAGGTAAATTGTAAGAAGGTCGAACTTTCTTAAAAAATTCAATCCACAAAGGATGTTCAACCAATGACAATGGACTTCCACTGATGAAAATGGCCTTAGCCAAATGTTGATTGAGTGTTTCCTAAAACAAAAAAGAAGCATTTGTAGTTTTATTTTTCCAAAATAAAAATATACAAGACATAGAATTTTTACATTTTTAATCCAGACTTCTATAGCATCTGTAATCTTGTAATTCAGATATTCCAAAACCTTTTATTATTATTTTATTATTTCTTTTCTTTCATGAAATGATAATAGATGCCACCACTAGCATACAAGAATACATTTCAGAAAACACTATTTTATGCAGCTATATATATTTTCCTTTTTCAAAATTTTGAATTTATGCTTGAAATTGATATTTTTAAGTATTAATTACTTAGTTTCTCCTAATTCCTTCCGCCTTGCGTGTTTAACTATTGTTCAGTATGGTAAAGTAATCATAATTTTTTTTTATTTATTAATGGCAAGTCCTATTTTAATTATTTAACTGTAAATCTTATTTAAATGTTTTATATTGTTTTATTTTTTAAATTTATATTTATCAGTTTCGTGATTTGTGTTATTTATTATTCAATAATATAAAATTCCAAGTTAAAAAGAAAAAAATCTTATTGTTTCCCACAACTAACAACAGATGGCGACACCATACAAAATATACATATTTTTGAATTTTGAGATATTTTTAAGTGGAACTCCTTAGTATTATTTATTTATAAATTGCCTTAGTGTTTTGTATTATCATAATAATGCCTGATGTTATTATCATTTACTTAAATGCATTCTAGTTTCAAATTTTCTCTAATTCGCTATTGCCGTGGTTCAAATGATTCCGGATGAAAGATATAGGATTCAGCATATGATATTTTGTCAGGTATATGATATTTAATTACATTATTTAATTGTTTTGAATTGCAATACTGCAAACCAACCGATTTATACTTTAAAAACTTCGGCAGCTAAGGATAAAGTTAAAAAATGGGGGAGACCCTTATATGGATTTACATAAGGGAAGGGGATTTTAGAAGATATTAACAATATTTATTATACTTATTATTTGTAAGTTAAATTAATTTATCAGGAATTTATGTGTCTATAACTATCTTTTAGAATAAACAATATTTTCAATTCAGTCAAATTATTATCAGTCAAATTTACATTTAATTAAAATGTAGTATTTGACTTTTATCCAAAATGTTCTTTAAATAATAAATGCATATATCCTGTAACGTTATTTTTTATATGGAATGTTTTTTGAAAGCCTATAGAAACTATGAATCTTGAAAGCAGACTGTTTTCATTACAAATAAATTTATAAACGTGTGGCTTTAAGCAATCTATTTTTGCTTTGCTATTCTATATAAAAATAGGATTAAATTGAAACTGCCAAAAAATATTTGTCTTATAAAATTGTATAATGGCAAGGGGATGGGTTCTTTGGGGATATGAAGATTTTGCCCAACTGCCCCCCCCCCCCCTGAACACATACACTCATTCCATGCCACTGCTTATAGCTCTGTATTATTTCAATCACAAAGTGAATTCTTGCTTTTAAATTATATATTTTTCACATCAGTGTTTAACAGTGTTTCTTTATCTACACTTCAAAACAAATTAAACGATTTTTTTTATTAAAAGAAAAAATATATTAAAATGCAAAGGCTTATTTCAATGAATCTTTTAAATTTTAAAATAAACAATTTATTAATTTATTAAAAATTGTAATATTAAAAATCAGAGACATATACTAGAGAAAATCTTCAAATAATTTATTTCAATTAATATCAGTTCTAATTTAAGTATTTACTTTTAAAAGAACAAAATTGTATTTATTTTTGTTTATTAATATGTAAATGTACTTACATTTGTTATTTCATCCATCTGATCCAAAAATGCTGTCATAGATATCTGTGACTTCGAAATTTTTTTATTTGTCAAAAAACTAGATGTTCCATCTCCAGCATTTTTTAGAAGCGAAGGTACACTTGTTATCGGTATCGATGAAGTGTTAGAAGATGTACTGGACATTTGACCAGTATTAGGTTCATCTGTATCACTAATTGTTATATTTTCTTCTACATTTGAAGTTGAAGGCATAGTAGAAATAGATTCCTTATGATATTTTTTGCATTTAGAATCACTGTCAAAAACCTTTTTCAAACCTGCAGGACATTTGAAACATTTCTTAATATGATTTTCCATTTTGTTTACATTAGCATGCTTGTAATCCTTATTACAATATTTGCACTGCACACTTTTTCCTTTCACATTAAAAAAATTCCATGCAAGTCCTTTTTTTCCTCCCATTTTTACTTCTAACTCTTTCAAACGCACACCATAGACATCTAAAAGCAAGTGAAGAACAGTTTATAGAATCAAAATCCAAACCAAAACTAGCATGGTTTTGGTTTGTAAAATCTAGCATAGTTTTACTTTGTAAAATCTAGTTTAGTTTTGGTTCATACTTATGCAATGATTGGGCGCCAGCGCCATCTATTGCTTCTGGTGGAAATTTCTAATTGAAATTTAAAGGAATTGCAGATTATAAACAAAGCAAGAAAAGAGTGTGTATTACTAAATTTTTAGAAAATGGGAATGATATTTTAAAACTTAAAAGATGATTCATAGAGGTTTATAATTAAGTTGATGATCAAACACATAATATTTGAATAGTGTTTTGTATTGAGGCAAAATATTTTAAATTTTTGGGCAGCTTTTTAATTCAGCAAGAAATAATCACAACTCATAAAATTGGAAATGAAAATATTTATTTAGAAAGTGAATACTTTGAAATTGCAACTCCTTTAAACTACTGTTAATATTTAGAGAAAATCAGTAAATTCCTATTTAATCTTTATACATGTCTGCAATATTAGGAAAAATAATTAAATTTCTAAAACCAAAATTTTGTAGTTCAGCTGACAATTGTGAATATTTATAGACTGTAAAATAATAAAAATTGTTTAATAAACATAAATCAATAAATTGTTTGTTAAATTATTTATTTAAATGCTTGATTGTGTAATTTATCTTTTTTTTTTATTATTATTAGCAATCTAAATTTCTCTTAAGTATGGATTATTATTATTCTTTTCTTAATAAATAGATGTGACATGTAATCTGTATAATGCTCTGCAATAAACTGTGCAGATAGGTAGTCTTATATTTTCTTTTTAAAAATGTAATAGAGCTTCACATTATTTACTTTGAAAATTTCCTACAAATTCAATTCACTTACTTTGCAGCTGAAGCACACTAGCAGTAAAATTAAGCAATTTTGCGATGTAAGTTTCGACTTCTCTTTAATTGTGGCTGAAGACATACAACTTTCATAATTTGAATATCTCATTCTATGATTTTGGACTTCATAAATATTTAAGTTTCAAATAAAAATAAATTTTACTTTAAATATGCTTTTTCAAGCTGAAATATGAAAATACCCAGTTTTTGGGTATTTACCCGAGGCTTGGGTAAATACCCAGGTAAATACCCAAAAAATATTTACCTACCCACTGGGTATTTACCCGCCCCACATCACTGGTTGCAGTACATATGCGATATTTACAATCTGTGTGAGAAGTGCGTTTTCAACTTTGGCTTGCATTTTTAAGTTTAACTAAATTTTTTCATAGTACGTGTGTGTTTATAAACTCGGTTATTCATATACAGGGTTACACAAGGGAATCCGAAGGTATTACAGACTATGGGAGTGAATTTCTTAAGGGTAGTTTTTAATTGTGTTACGCAATTTCCTGCTGAACTATATTTAGTGGACTAATAGAAGTTTGTGGAATATAAATAAATTTATATACAGGGCTACGCAAAGAAAAAGATACATTATAGTTTACAGTTGGTAATTGCTGCGAGTGAGTTTTAAGTTGCCTTTTAGCTTCATATGTGGTGCTTACAAAAGGCTTCAAATAATATACAGGGCTGTACAAAAGATTTCGAGTGCATTTCCATCGATTGGCGAAAATTGCTAAATGTGAATATTCTAACAGTACTAAATTTATCATGCTATATATCCACATCTATTAATCATATACAGGACTGCATAAAATAATTCGACTACATTTTTTGACACCATATGGTAATTTCGAAAACTGTATTTTCCAACGTGTTATATGTTTTCTAAACTGTTTACTTACATATCGTCTTTCACCTTATTTAACGGTGAAGTTTCGTTACAGTTTTCTGGCTGTATTGGAAAGTGTTTCATAATCTATGCTTGACGCATGGTTTTTCGTTCTTGTTAATATAGAAGTAAAGCTAAATTTATGTATTTCCAAAGTATTTGGAGAGCATCTCGCTTCATAGATTCTAGACTATGAATTTCTTCAAAAATAATGTGCGTACATGTTAGGGAGAAAAATGAGATATTATGTATTTTTAAAGTATTTGAAGAGTATACCATTTCGCTTCAACTTTCCTATAATCTAAATTTCTCCAAAATAAGGAGTTTTTATTGCGGAGAAAAATGAGAATTTTTGTATCTTTAATGTATTTTAAAAATATACCATTTTGCTTCAATGATTCTATAATCTGAATTTCTTTTTTAAAAAAGGGCATTCCAGTTTAAAGATATATTATTACAGATGTGTTATAGTCTTTTTTTTATTGCAATAATTTTTTTACACTCATGATAAATGAAATAGACAGAAAGAAACAGCTTTCACAATACAAAATGTATTTTCTATTAAAAAACTGTTTTGTCATGTACGATAATTTGAGCTATTATTTTTTTAACCCTTTCAGGCGCAGACTAAATCTGTTCGTAAAATGATGAAATGATTGATTCACACAAGAATTTACAAACGAATTTCTTAGAAAATTAATACCTGCTTTTCTTCACGTTCATTATAAAAGCAAAATCTTGTGAAATTATTCTGGGTGCCGATTGGCAGTTTAGAATTAAAATTAAGTGGTCACATTTGTGACAACCGCCCTTGAAAGGGTTAAACTTTGGAAAGAGATAAACATCCTTACTTGGTACTCAAATAAAAGCTTTATGTTTGTTTTTCTTTACTAACATAAAATTTTCTATATCGATAGAAATTTTTATCAATTATAAATAATGTTTTGAAGAACTTTTAAGTATATGTTTACATGTTTTTTATGTATAGTAATTAGGTACATGCGCATTACATAATTTCTAAATAATTAAAACAGAAGATGGCCTTTTTATTAAAATTAGATACAAATATTTTTAGATTTTATAAAAACATTAATGTTAATCAATAACATATCAATTTGTAAAATCTCATAAATTTTAAATAAATATTTGAACACATTTGAAGATAAAAGACAAAGATTTTCAAATGTTTTGAAAGAGATTAACATTTTTACGTGAATCTCAAGCGGAAGGCTTGAAACTGGGAAAAAATATATTTTTGAATTTTGGGAGGTATATACAAATCTTCATACATAGATTGATATGTAGTTTTCTTTATAATTTATGAGCAATATTTTAACGTTTTTCACTTCATTTTATAATTTTTTATTGAATCACGAGTCACAAGATTTATACCGAAATCTAAATAACTTAAGTAAAATTTTTACGGAAATATTGCATAACTAAATACAAAAGCACACAATTTATTGTAACCATTCAATTCAAGACAAACTCTAGGAACAAGTACATGCTTAAAAGGCAGTTTCATATTCTCAAGTAAAGAAAGGAATAACTAAAATATATACAAATACTCTATGAATAATTTAATGTTTTCTTCAATTCAAAATATAAAACATTAAATAAATACAATTCAAAGTAAATATTTTGCATTAGAATAGGGTGAAACCCCCATTAACTGACACTTTAAAGATTCTTTCTTGTTCAAATCACTATTACAAAATTTAAATCTATTTTGTACTTACCTTTGTTTTAGAAAGGATAGTACAGATATATTAAAAAAATATTGTTGGCAAAAATTTGAAAAATTATACATTTTATTATTAAAATTTATTTTTTTTCATAAATATGGTCAAAAAGTCTAGTGACTGACACAATCCATATTTTGAAACACTAATAACTGACACAAAGTGAACCAGTGAATGCCACTTTATTTCGAAAGATAAAAATGTTTTTTAAAAAATCTTTATTCCTTATTATAAAAACAAAATACATTAATATTCATTAAAAAAAAGTGGGATTTAAATTTTAAAAGGGGCACACAGTTATAATTTGTAAGTTTAAATTTAAACAAAAAAGGAAATAAACATTTGACATCATTTACTATAGTTTTTATTTTAACAACTGTAGCCTTATAAAATTAATCCTTTTCTTTTAAACAAGCACAATCTATATATTGAAATGTTATTTAAAAAAAAAAAGATATCAATGACTGTTTTTTTCATTTGGCGATAGGCTGTCTTTATCTTCGTAATTATAGCTACATCAACAACAACAACAACAAAAAATCATTACCTATAAGACTCAAAGGCTTATAAAAAAAAATTTACCACAGCATTGTCTGTTTTCAATGAGCAAGAATTGGAATTTTCCATTTTTTTTATTTCTTAGAAATTTTAATCCTATAAAAACATTAACTATAGACGACAAACTTTTCTGAATTATTCAAACTATTCCAAGAAAAATAAAGCGATCTTTTAAATGCAATCATAATTAGCATTTCTATATTTAGAAGTTTGGATTTGCCGAATTTTGTGCTCGTTTTTGGAAAAGCTTTGTTTTTACTGCGGTGAAAAACGAGAATTTATACATTTTACAGCATATAGAATTACACTATTTTGCATCAAGGATTATGTAAATTTGCATTTTCACTGAAAAAAAAACTACTTTCAAAGTTAAAGAAATGCTCTTAAGGATGCTTTTTATTCTTTCTCTAACATAGTGAAGTAACATAGTCTTCTGCTGATTAAACGTGACATAGACAAAGAGAAGAAAATTCTTTAAAGTAAAACAACTTTTGTATTATTAAGGATAAAGCTTTTGTTATTTACAAGAACTTGAACTAAAAATTTTAAACAGTTTTCCGAAGGGATAAACATTTTTATACGGATTTCACTCAAAAGGCGTAAAATATTAATTAAAGCTTACTGTTTTTTAAATTTAAATTAATGTATATGATTATAGTATAATCCGAATATATATATATATATATCTAAATGAGTTCCAATTCTAAAAGTCGCGAAAGTCTTTGCTTGAATAGAAATTGCCTACTAATGATTTTCTCTACTTTTGTTGCAATTTATTTTCTTGAGTAGCCATATAAATATGTAATTTTATTCGAATTTTGCAAATTTCAAAACGAACCGCTAATCCTTTCAATTATTTCATTCGATCTCCTCCTGAAGCCTTTCGTCTAAATATAAATTTATTTTGATTAATCTTTAAAAACATGGTATGCAAGGTAATTGACTAGCAGTACGATAAAATTTAAGGGATGATAGAGCATACTGCAACAACTATTTTTTGTATAGGAAAGCTAGGTCTCAATCCACTTATTCAATCATAATTAGAGGATGTGTCACTCCAAGTTTAATCCGGGTTTTCGTCCATAACTTCAAAAGAAATGAAGATATTTATCGATATTTTTAACAGACTTACACTACTTTGTGTGAAACGTGATGATATCATTGAAAGTGAATTGTAATTAGATTAATAACCCATAAGTACTGTAAGATTACAGAAATGTTGTTTGGACGTAGATCGTGGTCATTCCTATCAATTCTCTGAGTCTTACAGGCAGTCACGGGTGGGTAATTACATCATTTTACTCGCCAGTGACGAGTAGATTTCTGACAGGGTAAATGAATTGTTTAGTAGTCTTTTAACCCTCTCACTGACAAGCCCGTGTTAATACGCTCACTATGATCCAGGTTTCACTGCAATATAAGTATTTTTTAAATTAATATAATTCTACAAATATAATGCAGTGTTAATACATTAAGTAATGATTGATATCTTCAAGGTTTACATTCATATATATAATTAAGTTTTTTTTATATCATTTTGGAATAATAAAAAATAAAATACAGAGAAAACAACATTACAATTTTGCCCTTTTGCTGGACAGTCAGAAGGTTAAAAACTGCAGGCTATAAAAAATATGTTTTTTACTTGTTATACTTTACAACTCTCCAAATTACCACGATGTGTGCTACTAAGTTCTATTGTATACTAAACAGTCCTCTGTTGTATATATTTCTTAATTTTATAGGAAAAAGTACGAAAATTTATTGCAGTGACAGTAGTGAATTATTTTTGAATTTGCTTAAATTCTGCCATAACAGTTTTCAACTGTACGTTGCTTCTTGATGGCTGGTAAAACAAATGCTCGGTTGGTAAGATTTTCTGAAAATTCTTCACTCCTGCATACAGTGTTGGACAGTGATATTTTTGTAAAGAACTCTGTAATTCTTTAAAAGAAAAATGTCTCGTTTAAATTTGATTAATTCTGTTCTGTCACTGATATGGGAAAATTCAGATATTTTCTTACATTAAAAGCAACTTTTACTCAACAATTTTTAATTGTATGGGACAAGAATAACTTTATAGTAAATATTCCTTTAATATACTTTTTTTTTCTTTACATTTTTCATTCTGACACTCTGGTAAAATGGTGTTTTACGTTTTATAACCATGAGAAATGGACGTAACATATCAGTGTAAAGCTACAAATTGTTATTTCTCATGAAAACACATAGTTCTAGGCTAGTCCAAGAACAAGAATAAGACTAGGACAAAACTAAATATTCCTTATGCCATTTCAAAATACAATATCATCAATATTTGGCAAAATATATGGCCTAAATGTCCAACAAAAAGCGAAATTCAAACTTTGAAACCTGTGGGAGTCGTAAACTATCGATACCCAACAGTTAAGAATCGATAGTTTCGGAACAATGGATTGTGAAATGGTATCGACCATTAACACCCTTCAAGACTGTGATGTTATATACCATATACAGGGTGCCCACTAAACCCTGTCCGCCCCCATTATAATGAAAGTTAAAAAATATTTTTAACTTTCCTTTTTAATTTGGCAAAAATGAATTTATCAAATGCAAATTTTAAAATAATAAAATCAGAACAGTTGCACTGACTTCTTAGCAATAAACAATCTGGGCATTTGAAGGATTTGGCAATCAGCATTTTTCGAACATGCCGGTTAATCCAACCTTTACAGTATTATATTTTCTTTTCGTAAAATTGATTACTAAATTGATTTTCGGAAATTTGATTATATTTTCTTTTTCTTTTCTTTTCTTTTTTTCTTTTTTTTTTTTTTTTTTTTTTTTTTTTCAGAAGAGACATATAAGTTTCATCATAAATGTACTATTATAAAATAATTTATGCACTTTTATAAACTATGTAACTAATAGTTATAAACCATGCTTATTATTATTTTTTCTCAATTGATTCATAAAACACCTTTTTGTTTTTTGAAAATGAATGACTGGGGAGAATGATGAGCGATATTTTTTCTGGCCTCTATAATTTTTTTCTGGCTACAAGATTTTATCAAATTTGTAAAGCCCTAGTCATGAACTTGGTGTCTTAGTTATAGTAAAGTGACTGCACGCTATGCAATAAGATCCCTTACCACGCCACCTAACGGCAAACTGTGGAAATAACGTTCCGGTCTCGAAACCTATACGAGAAAAAGGTCAACTACAAAGGAATAAATCACCCTCAATTTAGTATGAAACGATATCTTACATGTGTAAATAACTTTATGAGAAACCCTGATATGTAAATTTTGTATATTCTATTAGCAGTTTAAATACGTCCGTAATTGCATGCAGAATTGTAGTATAATGCAGACACACACTGGGAAAAAAAATTGTTGATTTTATAGTATGCTACTGGCATTCCAGCTGCCATTATTATACCGAAAAATTAACAGTAATAAACAGTAAAATAAGCAGTAATACACTTGCGCGACAGTGTATTACTGCTTATTTTACTGTTAATTTTATGGTATAATACTAGCAGCTGGGATGGCAGTATTATACTGTAAAATCAACATTTTTTTTTCAGTGCACATTTGCTAATAAAACTAACACGCGTAAACAAGGTACAGTTTATTTTAATAGGAAAATTAAGTTAAGTATGATTAATATGTCCACCAGCAGAATACTTGCACAATGCATTGTGCATTGTTGTAATTTTCAAATACCAAAACAACAATAGTTTCAAATTAATGTCCAATAATGCTTAAAGTGATTAAAAAAAAAAAAAAAAACATAACACAGAATATTTTAAAATACCTTTTTCTTTAATGTAGATAACATATGTTTCATGCACAACTATCGGTGACATCTTCAGATCTTAATAATAAATACAAAATTCTCGCATATTTGAAAATAGTAAAACATCTACCACGAGATCGCATGTCAAAAGTTAGTAGGTGCTTAATTTGGCCAAAACTGGGAAACGTGAAAGAACTATTATTTATTTTTATTTTTATTGCTTTTCCATTTATCGATCATCGCGTGCCAAATTTTAGCAAATTCAAAGGAAACGGTTTCGTTACAAATGCAATCTTTTCGCAAATATATTTCTATAGATTCACGGATAATGGATGGGAAATAAGTTCTTGATTGAAAAATTATTTTACTATTATTGAAATCTATCTGCAACTGCTCCTTACTATATTGTCTAGCTAAAGCGGTGGTTCTTCTGTCATGTTTGATATCAGACATGTGTTCTTTTGTTCTTGTTTTAAATTTTCTGTTCGTCATTCCTATATAGTACTGTATTGTTCACGTATTTTATTTATTTCATCATTTAATTGATTAGGGGTACTGTACCCCTAAAAATTTTTATAATAATTGTAAAATAATTTTTCAATCAAGAGCTTATTTCATCATTTAATTGATTAGGGGTACTGTACCCCTAATCAATTAAATGATGAAATAAATAAAATACGTGACATCGCAAGAAATAATGGATACAAAGACAGCACCATCAAGGAATTAATTACAAGCATGGAGAATAATAAAAAGAAGAAAACCTTTAATGAACGAAACTCAAAAATATCAACTTTACAATATTTTCCAGGATTTTTTGAAAGATTAAAATATAAACTTAGAAAATTTAATATCTGTCTTATTGCAAAACCTTCCACAAAATTAAAAAACTTAGTATGTAGAAAAACAGACCCACTAGAACCTAACCAACTTTCCGGTGTTTATGAAATCCCATTCACCAAGGCAGATGGAACAATACAGTACTATATAGGAATGACGAACAGAAAATTTAAAACAAGAGTAAAAGAACACATGGCTGATATCAAACATGACAGAAGAACCACCGCTTTAGCTAGACAATATAGTAAGGAGCAGTTGCAGATAGATTTCAATAATAGTAAAATAATTTTTCAATCAAGAGCTTATTTCCCATCCATTATCCGTGAATCTATAGAAATACATTTGCGAAAAGATTGCATTTGTAACGAAACCGTTTCATTTGAATTTGCTAAAATTTGGCACGCGATGATCGATAAATGGAAAAGCAATAAAAATAAAAATAAATAATAATTCTTTCACGTTTCCCAGTTTTGGCCAAATTAAGCACCTACTAACTTTTGACATGCCATCTCGTGGTAGATGTTTTACTATTTTCAAATATGCGAGAATTTTGTATTTATCATTAAGATCTGAAGATGTCACCGATAGTTGTGCATGAAACATATGTTATCTACATTAAAGAAAAAGGTATTTTAAAATATTATGTGTTATGTTTTTTTTTTTTTTTTTTTTATCACTTTAAGCATTATTGGACATTAATTTAAAGTTAACAAGTGATTGGATTACATTAACAATAGTTTCTTTCTGAAAATCTCAATAAATTTAATTGAATAATTAAACAAATGTTGTTTTGAATGTTCAAAATTGAATATGTTTTTAAGAATAAAATTTATTTATTTATTTATACTGAAATAACATATTTTATATCAAAAAGCATTTCTTATCAAATGCAAATTGAAGCTGCAACCAAAGAAAATATTTCTTTATTTAGATTTTTTTTTCTTATGTTCCGTCAGTGTTTGGCAATACTCGAATTTCATTTGTATAGCGGTGAAATGCAATATTTTTTAATCATTTGATTTGTAATATTTCGTTTCAATGATTCTTTAAGCTCTTTATTTATTTTTGTTTTTTTGGAAAATTACACGCCACTTTTTGTTTTGACATATGTTTTTAAGAATAAAATTTATTTATTTATTTATACTGAAATAACATATTTTTATTAACACTGACGAGACATGCAACCTACAAAGAAGTGTACATTTCACAACCTAAAAATATTATTTTATTATTATTTTCTGAAGAAATGAGCTGTTGTCTTGTGCGATAATTCAAGCGATACAGCGGCAACTGTTTTCGAAAGCATATGACGTATGACGTATGAACGTATTTTCTTCGATTTCAAACGAAAGGATTGAAATACGAATAGAATGTTTTTTATGGATTTCAATAACAAATATTTTCAGCTACAGTAAAGACAAAAACATTCGAATAGTAAAATTTTCCAAAAAATCAAAGTTTCATTGGATATTTAAACAAATTCAAAAATTCATTCATTTTAAAAACGCAACCACAATAAGTATTCTTATATTTAAAATATTCAATATTTTGAATTCAATATTTCGATTCGATAATTAGAGTTTTCAAAGAAACTTTATTTGAAAATACGTTTTTATTTTATTCGATGGAGTAAAGATTGAAATTATGCAATATTTAGAAGCGAAGATATAATCGTTCAAAGTGATAGCACATGTCGCGACATCTAATGTTATATTTTAGCTTAACACTACTAATGGGCACGTTTCTGCTTTATGATATAGTTTGTCTCGGTAAAGACTACAAATAAAATATTCATGTATTCATTTTTTTAAAGGAAAAACATAACTGTCAGTAGTAAAAAACATATATTGTCTTAAATGTATTGCCCTAAAACTAAAATTATGTAGTAGCTTACGCTTATTGTTACAGCTCACGAAAATATTTTGAAAAAACACCCAAACAGTCTCTGTTCAATACCTTAGTCTAAAAACTACTTACACTAAATTTTTCATAAATTCCGACTGCTAAAGTGACATTTGAATTTCAAAGAGGAAATATTATAGAGGAAAGTAAAAATTTATGTATCTGTAAAGTATTTTAGGAGTATACGTTTTTACTAAAAAATGTATTTTGTATTTTTCTAATATATGATAATTTGAGCTATAGTTTTTCAAAAGTGTTGAAAGAGATAAATATTTTTTGCTTGGCTATCAAATAGAAAGTTTTGTATGCAAGAAAAGCATTTTAATTACAAACATAAACTTTCATAAATTGATTGACATGAAAATTTCTTAATCATATATAAGTGGTATTTTAAAGCTATTTTGTGTGTATGTATATATATAAAGTGCCATAATCACACACAAGTTCACACTTATAGTCAATATCTATAAGTAATTAGAACATATTTTAATCTTTATACAGTTAAATATGTTACAATGGTGTGTGCATGTGTGGTGTGCATATAAAGTCTAATAATCAAACATACAAGTGGGCACACTTATACAGAAGGTCGTTCGCACTTTATGTAAACGATTTTCATAGTTAATTTCTAAACATATATGCCATATTCTTAGCGACAATTTTACTCTACTGTATAGCCCTGACCCTTGATTAAAACTCTGGATCGAAATTTCCATCATAGTCGATTTTTCTCTTTGTACAATCGTATCAATTTTCTCCCGCACCTCTTGGAAAACTTTCCAAAGTCTTTTGAACGTTCGTGAATTCATTAAAACAAGCCAAATGCAGAAAAAGTCCATTTAGGAGGATGATGTGGTTTCGTCAAGTGATTTTACATGTATTTCTTCAATTGGGATACAATTTATTCCCGTTTGGGATTCTTTCTTTGCTAAATATGCATCAGTTGAGTTATGGAAAAGTAGGTGGGAGGACTTTGTTCATATGAAACTCTAATGTTTTTATCATATAAAGTGGGAAATTCTTCTTCAAAAATGGATTCTGAAATATTTTACCAATAATAATTCTCTACTGCTTTTTCTTCTAAATGCTTTATTACATTTTTTACCTTTAATTTAATTTTATAACAACATCCAGCAGCAATGATGAATCTTTTTGGAAACTTTTCTTTACATTTACAAACCCATTTCTTTTTTCTTTTTTTTTTTAATTAGTTGATAAAAATTGCTCTTTTTTTAATACACTCACTTAAATAAAGCCATGTTTCATCCAGTGTTACGATAAATTTTTATATATCACCACCTATGTCTTTATTAAAGCGAACGTTATAAAGCGCTGTCCAGAACACATTGGAAGACTTTGGAAAGTTTTTCAAGAGGTGTGGGAGAAAATTGATAGGATTGTACTAAGAGAAAAATAGACTATGATAGAAATTTCAATCCAGAATCAGGGCTATACAGTAGAGTAAAATTGCCGCAAAGAATATGGCATGTATGTTCAGAAATTAATTGTTAAAATCGTTTCCATAAAGTGCGAACGGCCTTCTGTATTTATTATCTAAGTAAATAAAACACATTTTAATTTTTATATCGTAAAACAGGTTTAAACTGAAATTGGATCAAAGTAATTATTATGTAGTCTCTTGGGATTCATTTTTAGCAGATTTTACTGTATACAGAACATACAAAAGTTTATTATTATTATTATTATTGAATTACAACTGTTTTTAAATTTTATATGGGTATTAACTCTTATCACTACTACCAAACTTTAAATTTTCATGAATTGTAAATATTTAAACACATTTACAGAAACAGCAACACTTTTAATTGCCCCCGTTACTACAATATCATTGTTTAGAAAAAATTTCGTATCTTTCGTCTGTTGAGTTAGATGCTTCAATTTCATTTTTATTGCAGAGAAAAATGTAATTCTAATTTATGTATTTTTTAAGTATTTGAAGAGTATACTTTTTCGTTTCAATGATTATCTGTTTTACTTCGAACAAAAAAGCTTTCCAGTTTAGACATGTGTACTTAAGTATTTGTTTTCTTCTTTTTTTACGAAAATAACATATTTCCGTCACTCTTGAAAGATGAAGATGAAACAGACAAAGAGGAAGGGATAGGCAAACGCAAAATGTCTTTTCTATTTTTAAGAACAGTTTTTGTTCTGTACGAGAATTTGAGTTATAAATTTCCAACAGTTGGTAGAGAGATAAACATCTTTTTTGAACCTCAAGTAAAAATGTTGATAGACAGAAAAAAATTGTGATATTTTTATTACATACCTAGACTTTTAAGCCTCAGTTGATAAGATTTTTTTTCTATTCCTTTTTCAACTTTATCATACTTCTTTAATTATTTTTTATTTCTTTTTTAATTTATAAATAATATTTTACAACAATTTTCTGTATATGTGTGCGTGTTTATTTATTGATTTATTAAGTTAGTTAGTTATTATTATTTTTGTAGTGTAGTGATTGCATACCGGGACACTTATACCACAATTTCTAAACTAGTAAATCTACAGATCAGAGGCCTCAACGTCAGCTCAAAAAATCATTGTTCATTAATCTTACTAATTTTTAACATTATCTGCATAATATTTGACACACTAAAATTCACTCTTTTTAAGTTATTTATACATTTAAAAGAATATAAATTTATCCAAAGTTTCGGAAATTTTAGAAGTATCCCCTTAAACACAATGTTATGCAATGATAGGATACACTACTTGTTACTGTATTTTTTCAGAATAACAATACATTATTTCAGGGGGGCTCCGCCCCCCTGAACCCCCCGTTGTCGCTTTAATATTCTATTCGCAATTTCCAGTAATTGCGCTATTTCATTTCTTGAGTATATGTCTGAATGTATTTGCAATTTTCATTTCATTAGAATAACCATCTCTTTGTACAAGAGATTTTATCCTATCCTTAAAATAATAGTTATATTTCAACTACTAAACATCATATATTGCTGAAGTTGAATAAGATTTCGTGTATAAAGTATACTTATACAAATTTAAATTCATCTTATTTGACCTATATTCAATTTACTTATTCAACGTTTTTATTATTTTCATTTGGAAAACCGATTTGGTCATAATTTTTTAGTAGTTAAAATAAATTCTCATCTATTTCATTAAAAAAAAGCATATTAAAAACTTAAAACCCGAAAATTGGCAATTTTTTTAATAAAACTTCGCGTAAAAATAATGCGATTCACTTGAATTTTCCTTTGTTGATATTCTTTGAAATATAGTTGCTTAGCAACCATTTAATGAAAGAGAGAAAAAAAATGCATCGGAAATTTTTGTAAAAAATGAGAAAATAATTTTGTAAAAAATGATAGAATAAAATGTATTATATTATTAGAGCAGATGTATAAAATTGCACCAAACATTGTACACCTAATTTAAAAAATCTGACGAATGTATTAACAAAATTTCAAATTAATTTGAATAATTTAAGACCTGACTTGATAAATTTTAGCTTTCATAACTTACACATTAAATACATTAATCAAATGCGCCATTTTATTTCAATGGATGAAAATTTTCAAAATCGTCTGAATTCCCATAGGAAAGCATTATGACCTAAAAAGAAATGTTTTATATTTTCCGAACGAATGAACCAAACGTAACTAAAAACTATACAGCTAATTCCGGGTACCTCACCAACATACTTACCAAAAATCAAACTAATCGGATCATTTTTGCGGCAGTTATCCTGGAACAGACAGACAGACAGACAGAAACCAAAAACTTTTCGGGTCTCCACAGTAATCCTTCACTGACGTTTCGGCAATAATTAAAAAATATAGATACTTATTAAAAATATATATGTAACGAAAATTTTTACAGAAATTAGTCATAAATACGTTTAGTTTATTACAAAAAATTTATTTCTATCAACGCCGTTCATTATTGAATTTTCATGAAATTTAAATAGATATTTAAACATATTCGGAGAAACTTCAGCAAGTTTTTCAACTCCAAACATAACCAAAATATGTTTGTTTAGATAGCAGTTCTCAAAATTTTAGACTGGCGTATCACTCAAACAAAATTTATACGTCTGCCGTGCCACCAGATAATGAAGGTAATGCTAGCAGTGTCTGACACACCTGCTTGTCTCGTGGTTATGGCTCTGGCTGCTATACAAAAGGTGTCGAGTTCGAATCGCGACACAGCCATCGATGTTTGTAGTGGGTCGGATTCCGCTTAAATGGAGGTCCCGCTATGTTTAATCCTCGAATGCAAAAGATGATCGTAGCGCTTCCAACAAACCACCAACAGAGGCTGATTTACACCAGAAAATTCGAAGCACGTATCGTCTATGTTTACACTCAAAGAAGTCCCAGGAAAATAAATCAGTTTCTGAATGCTAATAGTTTAAACAGCACGATTGTATTGCTAAAATGAAACAAATAAAATTAGTTATTAATAAAAGAGGCGACTGGGTACCACAACTTATGACCTTCTAATACGCGTATACGTACTATTGGCTGACTTATGTATACTATCTTGCATGCACTGGCTTGATTTGCATATGTAAAGAGTAGACCTAATTTCCCAAGTGTAACTTCCTCATATACGGGTCAATATTTGTCACGTTAAACCATGTCTTATTCAATGACTTAGTTTATTCCTGAACGTTGTTTTCATTTAAACAGCGGAAGAAAATGCCAGAATTTTCCCTTTCGCCTGAGCAAACAAAGCATCGTTAATATTATTTTTTTTTTCAAATTCTCCAATGGATTGCATCAAACAATAGCATAATAAATACTTTTCTCTCTCTCGTCAGTGAAGGTGACAACCTATCTTCAATTTTAAAAAAAGTATTGCCTTTGTCACCAATAAAATTACATAAAAGTAAAATTAATGATGTTGTTTTGCCTTTTTCATATGCCCCCAGCAGAAAGAAAAAAAGAATCTGAACGATTTTGTTTGGAGATTCTAGAAGATTTTATTTGACCCTTCTTCATTGAAAAGAACGGAAGTTTCGTGTACCAGTATCGGTACGCTTGCGTAACAGACTGGTACGTGCATTATAGTTTGGGAAAACCGGGTTTAGAACATTGGACCTTTCATATATTTTCCCCGTTAAGGTAATAACTCTTATACTAAGATAATACACTCTTATACCCGATGTACGATAATTATTTTTTAACTATTTCTGAATCGAAATTTTCGTCTTATTTAATTACAGATTTTATAAAGAGAATATTACTTATTAGAAAAAGTGGTGCAGTAAAATAATTACCGTAGACAGCATATAAGGAAGAGATTACTGTATTTGAATTTAATTTATTGTGAAGACAAGTGCGAATTTATGTATTTCTAAAACATTGGACAGTATATGTTTTCGCTTCAATGATCTCACAATCAGAATTTCATTGAAAAATTGTATTTTTATTGCTGCGAAAAATGAAAATTTATGTATTTTTTAAAGTATTTGAATAGTATAACATTTCGTTTAAATGATTCTATCATTTGAATTTCTTCGAAAAAGTGCATTTTTATTGCTGCGAAAAATGAAAATTTATGTAATTTTTAAAGTGTTTTAAGAATATAACATTTCACTTAAATGATTCTATAATCTGAATTTCTTCGAAAAAGTGCATTTTTATTGCTGAGGAAAATCTGAATTTGTGTATTTTTAAAGTATTTGAAGAGCATACCATATCGCCTCAATGATTGTATCATCTAAATTTCTTCGAAAATAGGCGTTCTTTTTACAGAGGAAAATTAGAATTTATTTATCTTTAAAGTGTTTCAAGAGTATACCATTTCACTAAAATGATTCGATAATCTAAATTTCTTCGAAAAATTGTATTTTTACTGCTGCGAAAAATGAAAATTTATGTATTTTTTAAAGTATTTGAAACGTATAACATTTCGTTTAAATGATTCTATCATTTGAATTTCTTCGAAAATGTGCATTTTTATTGCTGCGAAAAATGAAAATTTATGTATTTTTTAAAGTATTTTAAGAATATAACATTTCACTTAAATGATTCTATAATCTGAATTTCTTCGAAAAAGTGCATTTTTATTGCTGAGGAAAATCTGAATTTGTGTATTTTTGAAGTATTTGAAAAACATACCATATCGCCTCAATGATTGTATCATCTAAATTTCTTCGAAAATGGGCGTTCTTTTTCCAGAGGAAAATGAGAATTTATGTTTCTTTAAAGTGTTTCAAGAATGTGCCATTTCGCTTCAATGATTTTATAATCTAAATTTCTTCGAAAAAATGTGTTTTCATTGCGAAGTAAAATGTGATATTACGTATCTTTAAGGTATATTTGAAGAGTATATCAATTCGCTTCAATAACTCTATAATCTGAATTTCTTCTAAAAGCTGCATTTTTATTGCTATGGAAAATGAGAATTTGTGTATTTTGAAAGTTGTTGAAGAGTATTGCTTTATTGACTCTATAATATGAATTTCTTCGAAAAAGTGCGTTTTTATTGCTGAGGAAAATGAGAATTTGTCTGTCTTTGAAGAGTATACCATTTCACTTCAATGATTCTATAATCTGATTTTCTTCGAAAAGAAAAGTGCATTTTAGATTTCGATATATATTATTATGGATACGTTTTATTTTTGTTCTTTTGAAATGTAATAAATAATATTTTTAAATACAATAAAAATACAATAATCTTTTGATAAATAATCTTTAAATGATATTTTTACACTCATGAGAAATGAAATAAACAAGAAGAAGTGGATTTTATTCCACAAAAAATCTTTTCTAAAAAAAAAAAAAAAGTTTTGTTATAAACGATAAGTTGAGCTATAATTTTTTTTAAGTTTCAAAAGAAAGGTATAAACATTATTCATTACTTGAAACGTAAATGAAATTTTTGTCACAGATCGATTAATTTTAAAATTTCTTAATCAGTCCTAAAAACAATTTTAAAGATCTTTTGTGTAAATGTGTATGTAATTTTCATTGTATAAAAAACGCGTACATGCTCACAAACACAAATTCTGAATAATTAACAAAATAAAATTATTAAATAAAATTTACATTTTATTTATGGAGAATATATATCAGTAGAAAGGCAATTTTTTACGGAAATCAAGTACAAATATTTTTAACATTTATAATTTTCTTATAATTAAAATTTAATATAAATGAAATATATCTTTAAAGACATTCTACGAAACACCAAGTTTTAGAACTTCAACAGTAACTACAATATGTTTCTTTAGAAATTTGATTTTTAGGGTTTCGTTCATCTCACGAAACCCTATTACTCCCGTTTCGTTGTCTGTTCGTCACAGAGGCGGTTCTCAGAAACTACGTAACTTACAATCATGAAATTTTGTGTACTTATAGCTGAATACCTATTATGAAGCTCAAAATCATATAATTAAAAAAATCGTATTATTTTAATATATAGAGATAAAAAACCAAAAATCTAACAGCCTTTTTCTATTAAATTTAAACATTTTTCGTTATAGCAGTTGCCAACAATTAAAAATCCACAATAAAATTCTTTCTACAGTAATTAATTTTCTATTGAAAGATTTCCACGTGAAAAATGAAAATGAAATAAAAAGTTTCACCAATTGAAAAAAAAGATTAATATGACGTCATATTGGCAATAAAACGGAAATTTTCGAACGTTTCTCAATAATGTAAGGAGTATGAGTATGTGTAAATACATAAAGCACTTAAAATGACGTCATTAGAGAATTAAACAGAAAATTAACATTTTGAAGGTCTCTATACAACATGTTTAGTTTTGAAATTGATTTTTTTTTTTAATATCGCATTTAGTCCACATCGCAGATATTATTATGACAGAGTATATCGGACCGGTTCAGATTTAAAAAAAAAAACGAGAAAAATAGACCGGTAAATTTTCACTTTATAAAAAACATGATTTTTTTTATTTTTTTTAATGAAATTTACTTGGATTTATCAAAGGAAGTATAAAGTGTTTTGAAAGGAATATTAAATGAAACCCTTTGTGCGATCTTCGATCACACTTACCCACTTTTTTATATATTTTGCCTGCTCGGGTGATATTAGAATTTCATTTTTATTGTGGAAATAAATGAGAATTTATACATATATTATTTATTCCTACGATATGCTATTCCGCTGAAGTGGTTCTATAATCTGAATTTCTTTCTAAAAAAGTACTTTCTATTGCAGAGAAAATCACAAGTTATGTATATTTAAAGTAGATAGAATGCTATTTATTTTCAATGAGATTTCAATGAGAATTTTTATTTGAAAAAGTGCGTTTTTATCGGGGAGGAAAATGAGAATTTGTGTATGCGTAAAGTACTTGAAGAGTACATTATTTCGTTTCAATGATTCAATAATCTTATTTTCTCCGAAAAAAGAAATGCCTGTTTATTATAAATGGAAATAAGAATTATGTATTTTTTAAATATTTAGACGGCTTCATTTCGCTTCTAAAATATTGTCTGAATTTATTTAAATAAATATTTTTAATCACCATTACATTCTTTATATTTTATTTTCAACTTTTTATTTCATTGTGGGAGAGTCCAAGGCTATTTGGAGTATTTTAAGGAGCGTTGTTTGACGCAAAATGAACTACATTGTTGTTTAACTCATTTCCAGTTGTAACTGCAAAGGATATTTGGCGATTAATTACCTGCGTCAAGTTAACAGAAAATTTCCATAAAACTAATTTACTCATATACAGGGTGTGCCAAAAGTCCTTGACATATTTTAAAATTCAATAAAAGATCAAGCAATAGGCATACGAGACTGCGGTTTGGACGAAAATTCATCTTATGATCTGAAATTTTGTTTAAGCAAATAAAAAAATTAGTTTCAAAAATTTCTCATAGATGGCGCTACTTCTGGAAAGTTATTGAATAGTAGAATACCTTTAAACATAACAATGGCGAAGATGCACAATGCGTATGCACAGTTTTTGTCTAAACTATGGCAACCCACATTCTAGATCTTAACAATGCTCGCCCTCCTGAGTTCGATTATACGAGTGAGGATGGATAGATTAGAATTGTAAACTTCTGGAATGGAGATTGCCATAGTTTGGACAAAAACTGTGCATACGCATGTCTTTCGCCATTGTTATGTATAAAGGCATTCTACCTATTCGATAACTTTCCAGAAGCAGCGCCATCTATGAGAAAATTTTGGAACGAATTTTTTTTATTTGCTTAAACAAAATTTTCAATCTTAAGAAACATTTTCATCCAAACCTCACTCAGGTACGCCAATTGCTTGATATTTTATTGAATTTTAAAATGTGTCAAGGACTTTTGGGACACCCTGTATAATTAAGTTCTAAAAATATCAATGTTGTATTCTAATCGAAAACACACCTGTGTACATACTTATTTATTATTATTATTATTCTAGCATATAAGGCAGTGATTGAAAAAATGATTACAAAATTTCATCATGTGTATAAAACATGAATATACATTTGCGTACATTAGCGTACGTTTATACAACATCCATGTGTATAAAACATGAATATACTAGTTAAGTGGAATAAAAGAGTATAAAAAGAGCATCTTCTAGTTTAGACATATATTTTTAAACAGGCGTTTATTTTTTCATTACTTAAATAAAACATTTTTTTCCATAAATGAGAAATGGAATAAACAAGCGGGCGTGAATTTCTGAACGCAAAAAGTCTTTCTTATTTTTAAGAACAGTTTTTGTCGTTTACGAGAATTTGAGAAATATTTGTTCAAAAGTTTTTAAAAAGATAAACACTAATCTGAATTGAAAGCCTTGGAAAACAGATTTTTTTTTTTTTTTTTTTTTTTTTTTTTGTCAATTTTTAGAATGTATGTGGAGTGTTCAAAGCCAAAGTGGTTCAAGTTGAAAAGTATAAAAAAAATATCTGTTGCGGATTAATACTTGTTAACGGTATATATTTTCAGAGCCATATTAAACCAAGTCCCATTTTTACTGTGTCGTATTCATTTGATCGGACTTTATGTAAAAAAAATTCCAGGGCCAAAGTGGATGTAGTCCAGTAAATTCTCATTTAAAAATTGATTTGCCACCTTAATTATCTATATATTTAAAACGCTAAACGCTTTCTTTCGACAATCCGTGAGAAGAAACTACTGCATCAAATTACATCATTCTTTTTTTAAATGAAAGATATTTGGACGCAGATTTGTTATCGTATATTTGTTCGAAAATTTTATTGATTAGCCGTAATTTTAAATTAAACTTTTACCTCTGCTTATGACGTCATACAGTCGGCAATCGGAATACGCCCACTGTTGCGAGGCACATAGTTTATTCTCTGAACTCTTTGGTTGCGAGGATAAAAGATAAATAATAAATATTAAAAGCACGTGGCTTTTAGGTCGAATTTTGTAATTTGCAAGTTAAATTTCGGTAAAAATATTTATCCGCGTGTTTTATAAGCGAATAAAAATTCATATTTATTGTGAAGTCAAGGGAATATTGTCAATTGGGTTTATTTTATCATTATGCATTATAACTTTGTTGATGCCATTTTTTCATCACAATTAAATACAAAATATATTTTTATTTGTATTCATGATGTTTAAGCACAAACGTAACTTATACAAAGTACGTGTGAAAAATTTGCGCCGGGAAACTGACGTTATGCTTAGTTTGAAATGCATTTGAACATTGATAAAACTAAAAAGAAAAATTGATTGTGTCAACATGACGTAATTTTAACTGATTTTTTAATTTTTAATTTTAAAGATTAGAACTGGAGCTTTTATTTATCTTTATTGCATACCTTGATTACATGCTACCAACTACTTTTTTTAAATTATAGGTTAGAAGATTTCATTTTTTTAGTAAAAAAATTCACAAAAGTAAAAGATTTCAGGAAAATTAAAATTATTAAAAATAGTGTTATGGTTTAAAAAAAACAACTTGAAATAATGATTGTTTTTTTAGCTAGAATAAACAATGTAAGGCTAATATTTTATAGGAATAATTTTGGTAGGTTTGTTATAAGTTCATTTAACAGTTCCTTATTAGTGGCAAAGTCATTTTTCTTTCACTGTGAATTTCTCTTTGATGTTAAAAAATGGTGGTCTACTTTTGGACGCCAGCCAAAACGCAATGGCAATTTTTAGAAATGTATAACGGTTGTGGTAACAAACGGCGCTATCGTTTTAGCTTTCATCGCGCTTACATATTACTTTTAAATTCTACAACTTTCAATTTTTTACTACATTTTACTACATTTTACAATTTCAATTCTTACATCATCAATTAGAAAAAAAATTAGCTTTCGATTGAAATTTATTTGAAAACTGCCGCTTAATTTAACGACTGTTTAAATAATTTTCAAGCATGAAATATTTTTCAATTCTATTTCAATAATGACAATCAGTTTGCTTTAATAATGTAAAATAGCCCCTCGAAAAGTTGTCACAATTGAAAATAGATTTCCCTAATCATCATGAAAAGTGAAAAAAATAACAATAAAAAAACTTGATAAATCATAAGATCAGAAAAAAAACTATTTTCAGTTTATGTTTAACATAAAATTGATATGTTGAACTCGTTGATGTATATGTTGCATCAGAATATGCTAGGAATTGTATTTTTTTTATTTTTTTAAAGATCCATTGTGTATTTAGCTGTATCGCTGACTGTGATGGATAATCATTCTGATTATGTAAAGAACGAAGAAACCATACAAATGAATTACACTTGAAGACATTAAAAATCGCCCTCATCTGCAGATGGATTTATTATTGTCAAAATAAATCTTCATCTTTACATAAAAATCGATTAGCTTAAGACAATGGATGCGTTTTAGAAGATATGGATTTGAAACAAACAATGATTAAAGAGGACATTTTAAAACTTTTAATTTAAACATATTAAAACTTTTTTTTAACGTCAAATTTTGACGGTGATTTTGGGCATTGGAGCTCACTCGGTTGCCTTATCACAGGAGGTAGGGGGGGGGGAGATATATGTGCTTTATTTACTACTAGCGCCCCGCCCTCGCTTTGCTTCGGGTAGTCCCGTGTCACTACTGACACCGCAAATTGTTACTACCACTTCATCCCATTAAATTCAACTACTAAAACCATTATTCTCCTTTTAAGTAGTCGGGTAAAAAGTTTGCAATGTATAAGCGGAAAAAATGAAATTATTTACGACATCACATTAAAAACCTCAAAAATAACAGTATTTCTCCACTATTTAATGGATGTTATTATACATATAAACCTTCCTCTTGAATCAACTCTATCTATTAAAAAAAACCGCATCAAAATCCGTTGCGTAGTTTTAAAGATTTAAGCGTACATAGGGATATAGGGACAGAAAAAGCGACTTTGTTTTATACTATGTAGTGATGTTCTTTTATTTACTGAATATGAGAAAAACGTAGGAATATACCATTTGTATGATACTTCATAGGTCTATGAAATTTTCTTTCTTGCCGTGGGGAATATGGCGGTAATGGCAAACTGATTTGCATTACACAGTTGTTTACGGATTGTTTGTTCGAAGTTTGCATCGGAATTAGTACTGTATTTCACTGGGGGGGGGGGGGACTTTTAAAATAAAATATTTGAAAGACTGTTTCATACGCACCCCTTCTTAAATAATAAAGTAGCTTATTTTACTGATATTGTTATAGTATTTTTCCGTCAAGTTTTGACGGGCTCCATCTAGTTCTTTTTTATTTTCAAATTATGATCCATATTTAAGTTAGTCTTCATATTACAACAATATAAAGAAAATTATACTCTAAATCACTTTAGGATTCAACAAGTGTCAATAAATTTTTACCTTGATTATCTCAAAACTATAATTTACGGACTTGATCCACTTTAGCTGTGAACGCATTACACATGAACCTTCATACATGAATGGATGTGTAATTTTCTTCGTTATTTATAGGTAATGTTTAAAGATCTTTTTTTTTTTTTTTTTTTTTTTTTTTTTTTTTTTTTTTTAATATTTATTATAATTATGAGACACACATAGGTTAATACATGAATTCTAAATAGAATTTTTATGGAAATATTATTACATAATTAATGCAAAAGGGCAAAAATTTTATTATAAAAATTCAATTGATGACAAATTCTAAAAACAAATACATGGCTAAAAAACTGCTTGATATTATCAACAAATAATAATAATAAATAAACTAGTATGTTGTAGTCCTTACCATAGTTTCTTTTTCTATATAAATTAAATCATTTAAAAGATTTAAATAGTACAAGAAATTACATCGATTTAGCAAATAGGTATTTTAAACAATGTATTCCTATATTCAGGATTCAAAGTGTGAATTTTCACTGAATTCTGTGCATTTTAACTGGTGATTATAAGTATCGCATATTTCGAA
Source organism: Maratus michaelseni (assembly GCA_963931845.1). Taxonomy (NCBI): domain Eukaryota; kingdom Metazoa; phylum Arthropoda; class Arachnida; order Araneae; family Salticidae; genus Maratus; species Maratus michaelseni. Next base: position 91,163,600 of record OZ007597.1, on the reverse strand, counting down.
CAAATCGTCGAATTTTGGCACCCCACCTTAGATTACCGCAACCAAAATTGAATGACAAACTATTCCTACCATGATGATTCTAAATTTGATGTTTCGCTGAATTCTGAGTACATAAACAGGGGATATAATACATAAATCACATCACATAAATCACATTACATAAATAAAACAAATCATCTATTTGCACCACCCTCTCTTGGAGGATTTTGCTCAAAAACTAATCAGCACCAGTTCACATAAGGATAAAACTTCATATGAAATTTCATTCTATTCTAAGCTGTAGTTCATGAGCTAAGGCGCCCACAAAATTTGTGTCACATACAAGCAGACAGACAGACACACAGACCTGTGGAGATACATTTTCTAAAATCAGCCAAATCGTGTTCGGCATCTTCTAAAACATATAAATTCTTCGCAAACAGAAAGTCGAAATTTTACACAAATCCCTTATTTTCTTCTTCTATAGATAGAAGAAAGTAAAAAACTGAATAATTAAAAATATACAAATACTCTATCAATTAGTTTTTTTCCTGAAAATATAAAAGATCGACTAATTAAACTTCACTGTTCCTATTTTGGAGTGTAATAAGTACGTTACAACATTGGTACATTGCAACATAAGTACATTGACGCAAAACAAACTTTTCTCAATTATTCAAATTATTCCAAGAAATATTAGCGGTCTATTAAAGGCAATCATAATTACCATTTCTATATTTATAAAATTTGATTTGCCGTATTTTCTATTCTTGTTTTTTTTTTTAAGCTTGAACTTCGTTTTTATTTAGGTTATAAAAAGAAAATGTACACATTTTTAAAACATATAGGAATATACTATTTCGCTTCGATGATTATGTAAATTGTGTTTCTTCGGAGAAAAGCACATATTTCGTTACATGCTCTTAAGGTTGCTTTTTATTCTTGCCTTAGTGAAAAAACATATTCTTCTGCTGATTAAAACGCGACACAGAAAATGAGATTGCTAAAAGTAAAATATATTTTTTTATTATTAAGGAAGGGGAGTTTTGTTACTTACAAGAATTTAAACTATAAATCTTAAACAGTTTTCAAAAAGGAGAAACATTTTCGTTTGGATCTCATTAAAAATGCTTAAAATACACCGGGACAAAAAGTAAGGAACAAAAAATAAATAAATAAATAAAATAAAAAGTATAAAAAAAACATTGTAACTTGAATGAATTTGCAGTTAAAAACATGGGACTTGCACAAGATCTTTAATTTGTCATGTCTAACAAACAGTCGACATAATCTAACATACAGTCAACATCTCTATATAAGGAAATTGATTGTTCCAGTCCAAAAATCTTTATAAAGAAAAATTCGTTGTTTAGAGAATAACAAAAAAAATCCCTATTTAATGTGTACATTTTGAAAAAAAAATCTTTTTTAAATGTTTAAATCTAAATATTAACCTGATATTGCATTTTTAATTATTTAAACAGTTTCAAAATGGAAAATAAATATTTATTTAAAAGCATACACAGCAAAAAAAAAAAAAAAAAAAAAGATTTTACAGTATAATACTAGCACCCCAGCTGCTAGTATTATACCGTAAAATTAACAGTAGTAAACAGTAAAATAAGCAATAATACGTTACCGTGCATGCGCGGTAGTGTATTACCGATTCGTGCTATAGTGTATTACCGGTTCGTCTAATCGAACTCATGAAGGCGAGTATTGTGAACTTCTGGAATGTGGGTTACCATAGTTTGGACAACACTGTATATACGCATTGTGCGCTTTTCGCCCCTGTTATGTATAAAGGCATTCTACCTATTCAATAATTTTCTTGAAGCAGTCTATGAGAAATTTTTTGAACTAATTTTTTTATTTTCTTAGCAAAATTTTCAATCATAAGAAGCATTTACGTCCAAACCACACTCTCGTACGCCAATTGCCAGATCTTTTATGGAATTTTAAAATGTGTCAAAGACTTTTCGGACACCCTGTACATTGAAAAATGTAATAAAGCGTGTATATATGTGTGTGTATATATGTGTGTGCTGCCAAACCCTTGACCGACTTGCAAGCTTTTCAGCGATTTCCCATGCTGTGAACTACATTGTCCAGGAGTTCCTGAGGTAACTAAGTATATTCACGGTGAATCAAGCCTTAAAGAGTACTGGATTCAGTGATGTTCAGGGACAAAGAGATAAAGTTGCTTTTGCTGCCATAGATTTCTAGAAACGTTTCTGAGTCCTTTTTATAGTGTGTTAATCAGTTTTCTCAAATCGGAATATAGTTTTATTGAATGCTATACATTCTCAAGTAAATATTTTCATTTTTTCAACAAACATATTAATACAGACAAACATGATAAATTAACAGCAGAGCTTCCAAGTCTCCGGCTTTTTGGATACCAGTAGTTAAGTACAGAAAATATTGTTTTGTTAAATCGGAGCATTCTGCGTTTTAAAAAACAACATTTTCTCGAAGAAAATACTGGTGTACAAAAATCCGGAGACTTGGCAACTCTCTAACAGCATTAACAAAAAGAATAGTATTATTTTGTTACTCATTCTCGTTTATATTCAATTGCGCACCTGAAAATGTTTAGCTGAGAATTGACAGCATTTTAAAAACCGATATTCGATATTGAGCAAACTGATTAGTACGCTATAAAAAAACTATTCGAAAACATTTTTGAAAATCAGTGGCAGCAAACAAACTTTGCTTTAATAAATGATTCTTTTGTCACTCCGGACGGAAAGTTATTTGATTTTACTTTTTGGATTTCACTGATAACTAACGGCGGTTATAATACTTTCAGTACATTTAATGTCTGTAATCCATTCATTCATCTGAAACATTTTCTGTTCCTAATGCAGATAGAAAAAGATACTTGCAATGAACTTCAGTTTCGGCTGAGATTTTCAGAAAAGACTAGGCTATTCCATCGTATTATTTCACCTAATCAGCGTATTAATTCACACACTGCGAGACTAATTGTAACATATCGCTACCAGTTACTTAAATTTACATCGTCAGTGTCGATTCACTTCTTTGTAGTCATAGAATGAATGCGGACACCAAGTTCAATGGGACCTTATTACTTACCCATCATACGTAGTATAGGCAAGTCTTGTAATCGTTTTCAAAATCGAAAACAACTTTTTTAAAGGATTTACACGTTTCAGACACTGGAGATTCCGGAAAACATATTTTTAGAAAAAAATATGCCGTCCGTCTGTCTGTAAACTCTCTATCTCCCGAACAAATTGAGATAGAGACTTGAAATTTGGTATGTACTTAGTATGTAATAATGGGAAGAAGCCTATTGAATTCAGCAACCTCGATTATCCGGAACTATTTTTTCGGACTCTCGAAATATTCGTTCTGATAAAAGGTATATAAACATTTTTGAAATTGTTTATTTTAAGGAGTGAATAAAAAAACAATTTTGCATAAAGAATGAAGTCGGTCGGATAATGAGTTGCCGAAATATTTGTAATCCTATTTGCCACACTCTTCGACTTTCCATGACCCTGTATTTCATTTCTATTTCAATTCAAAGATGTATTTTAATTGGAAATGACACGCTTAATCCGACGCAGTAAACCCTTAGTTAATATTATTATCAATTTTGCTGTTATAAGGATGTTTCTTTTACGCAATTGAGTAATAGAGCATTTAAAGATTATGACGTCATCAAGCCACGATTTTATTCGAATTGCAATGCATTTTATAAATAGTTTACACATGTTTTATTTTCATATTTTATGTTATGCATATCCATGATGGGTAAATATTACGGTGGCCCCGAACGACTAGTTTTATTCCTTTTATGTTACACGATAGTCTATTTTTAAGTCAGGCCCGTTGTCCCTAGTCAGTGCATTATTATAAAACTGCATTTCGCCAAAAAAGCGCGCGATTTCCTACCGTTTGCTCGTTTTATTTCGTAATTTTGATTTTCCCAGTAGAGGGTGACGGCGCCAAAATGGAAGGTAAATTTTAATTGGATTACTCGTTTTTCATTCTTATCCGGGCCTTTCCGAAACAAAGCTTGGTCGACACCTGGGGGCTTGACAAACCACAAATAAAGTCAAGTTGCGCTAACGTCAGCAATTTCTATCTTAAAATTAATTCCTATTTGAAACATAAAATAATAGATGTCGGGCTGAGAAACAAACTAAACGGATGCAAATTGAGTTTTGAGTATCAGAATTAAAAGTTTTAAAGAAGAAATTAGGAATTTTAATTGATAATTTTAATTTTAATTTTGAACTTTAAGCAGGTTTTATTTTCTTATCATTTCATATATGATTTATAAATATTGTATTAATAATTAATAATACAGTTTTTAGCACTTTCCAACCTAGTTGAAAAGTGTTTATGACTTCGGTTTGTCTGCCGTATGGCCGTCTGCCGTCTGTCCGTGCTCTAACTCCCATAAATATGCTCGGATTGCCCTGCAATTTTTATATGTTATTGTTGTTATCTATAGCATGTTCCCTATTTCAACTGAAGTATGTAGCACTTATAGTTTTTCTACAGGGACACTCAAAAGAATTCCGTTACATTACGGTCTATGGGCAAAAATCATTTGTGGTTTATTTTAATGATGTTACACAATTTCAAACACATTGTAATTGATATATATCACTAAGGTGCATTACAAGAAGATTAATATGGAATATGGTGTGCATAGTGCTTATAGTTACTATGGTGTTTAGTTTGGTATATAATTACTAGATGGCAGCACCACAGCGAATTACTACGTCACTTACCGGTAAAGGTTTGTTTACTGTAAAATGTATCTGTTACGTGTGTTACGTGTGTTATGTTCGATGTTGTGATTGTGATTTAAATGTAAATTAAAAATGTTTAAAGTCCACCTCGAGTTATTAATAATGCTGCTGACTCAATTACTTTAATTTACGTCTTTAATATATTATATAATGGCGACTTAAACTAACTTCTGTGTTGAATTTTCTTACAAAATAAGGAATGAGAATAACAAAAAAAAAAACTATTTTGAATTACATTTTACTCGACGCTATTTCATAAATTATTTATTCTCCGCTTTTATTGGTTCTTTTATGTAATTAAAAAAATATTTTAAAACGAAAAATATATATAGTTTGGCCTTATTCAACGAGCACTTGAAAAATATATGAAACAGTTATTTCTGTTTCATATATTTATGTGTAATTTTTACATTTATTAAATATATATAAAATAAAATGGCGCCAAAAGATAATTCTCATGCTATTTATAATGACTTGGATCATTTATAAACCATTTAACACCTGAGCAGCGCCAGCAATCTGTCAAAATTGTACTTTTCAACTCTCATATCAAAGGACATAAAAATCAATTCCACTTCACGGCAACTTTCAGTTATAATTAGAGAGCTCCCATATTTTATGAATAGTCCGACACATTACCCGCTCAGCTCTGCCAAAAGATGATTTGCGTATCCATGACAACGTAATTTCTTAGAGACACTGTTCATTTCGCGTGAAAAAGATTTCTTTCGTGGTTTATATTTGGCGAAAAAATTCACAGATGCACATTTTAAATGCAAAGATTGAGCATTTTTTTATAGAACAAGAATTGTATTAAGTTGAAAGAAACTATAAACAAAAAAGTAACAGAATTATAACTTATGCAACAAGCATTTAAGTATATGATGTATAGAATTAGATAATTATTATATGTGTAAAAAGAGGTACAAGAAAATTATTAATTTCTACTTCTTGGTTAGAATTAACAACAGATAATTATACATTTTATCTGTAGTAACTGGGATCATACATACATGGGATCACAACGTATTAACATTTAATTTATAAATAATAAGAATTATTTAAATTATTTAAAGTACTACTAAAGAAGAAATATATTGAACATTAAACAGTAATCTCCCACATCTTAAAGACTAATTACAGCCTTAGTATTTTAGCATCATCATATGATAAATTACATGATAACACCTCCACCTGTAAAGTAAAACACGTTTTGGGAAAAAAGTGACATTGCATATTTTCCCAATCAGATTTTCGATTATAAAGTACTTTCTAGCAATTAAAATTATACTTTTCTTTTTTTTCCTTACATCACGCAGTACTACAGTTTTCATCAGACTTTAGAATTTTTTTTAGCACTATACCTTATTTTAACTTTTGAGTTTTTATTTTTTTTATTTCAAAAGCAGCCTTTTTCATAAAATAAAACACGTTTTGAGAAAAAAGTGACATTGCATATTTTTCCAATCATATTTTCGATTATAAAGTACTTTCCAGCAATTAAAATTATATTTTTCTTTTTTTTTTCCTTGCATCACTCAGAACTAGAGTTCTAACCAGTCTTTAGAATTTTCTAAGCACTATACCTTATTTAAACTTTTGAAACTTTTTTTTTTCTTTTTCAAAAGCAGCCTTTTTGAAAATGTGTAACATTAATCAAACTTCCTAAACAAATATTTGACCAAATAATGCCGCCCTTCTAAACAGCTGACTATTTGTTAAAATGTTGCACGCTAGTGCAAAAATTGAAAGTCATAAAAACGTCAATAATACACGTTAGTAACGAAACAATATATTTTTTAAGCTCAAAAACAATATTGATTATTTCACTGTTGCTGACAGCAAGTGAGAAAAGTCACTCATCGCTAAATAGTGTTTGACTAATATCCCAAAAACAATAAATCATTTCTGGCACCTTTTGTTCCTAATAGGATTTTTCGCAATTTTGTATAATGAGGAAGAAATGTGACAAAATTAAATCAGAAAGAAAAATCATGTCTTCCAATCAAATTTTCGTTTATAAAGTACTTTCTAGCAATTAAAATTATATTTTTCTTTTTTTTTCTTGCATCGCTCAGAATTAGAGTTCTAATCAGACTTTAGAATTTTTTTAGAACTATACCTTCCTTTAACTTTTGAAATCATTTTTCTTTAAATTCAAAAGCAGCCTTTTTGAAAATGTTTTAATGTGTAATTAATCAAACTTCATAAACAAATATTTGACCAAATAATGACGCTCTTCTAAACAACTAACTATTTGTTAAAATGTTGCATGCTGGTGTGAAAATTGAAAGTCATAAAAACGTCAATAATACACGTTAGTAATGATACAATATATTTTTTAAGCTCAAAAACAATATTGATTATTTCACTGTTGCTGACAGCAAGTGACAAAAGTCACTCATCGTTAAATAGTGTTCGACTAATATCCCAAAAACAATAAATCATTTCTGGCACCTTCTGTTCCTAATAGGATTTTTCGCAATTTGGAATAATGAGGAAGAAATGTGACAAAATTAAATCAGAAAGAAAAATCATGTCTTCCAATCAAATTTTCGTTTATAAAGTACTTTCTAGCAATTAAAATTATATATTTCTTTTTTTTTTCCTTGCATCGACCAGAATTAGAGTTCTAATCAGACTTTAGAATTTTTTTAGCACTATACCTTCCTTTAACTTTTGAAATCATTTTTCTTTAAATTCAAAAGCAGCCTTTTTGAAAATGTTTTAATGTGTAATTAATCAAACTTCATAAACAAATATTTGACCAAATAATGACGCTCTTCTAAACAACTAACTATTTGTTAAAATGTTGCATGCTGGTGTGAAAATTGAAAGTCATAAAAACGTCAATAATACACGTTAGTAATGATACAATATATTTTTTAAGCTCAAAAACAATATTGATTATTTCACTGTTGCTGACAGCAAGTGACAAAAGTCACTCATCGTTAAATAGTGTTTGACTAATATCCCAAAAACAATAACTCATTTCTGGCACCTTCTGTTCCTAATAGGATTTTTCGCAATTTGGAATAATGAGGAAGAAATGTGACAAAATTAAATCAGAAGAAAAATCATGTCTTCCAATCAAATTTTCGTTTATAAAGTACTTTCTAGCAATTAAAATTATATTTTTCTTTTTTTTTCCTTGCATCGACCAGAATTAGAGTTCTAATCAGACTTTAGAATTTTTTTAGCACTATACCTTCCTTTAACTTTTGAAATCATTTTTCTTTAAATTCAAAAGCAGCCTTTTTGAAAATGTTTTAATGTGTAATTAATCAAACTTCATAAACAAATATTTGACCAAATAATGACGCTCTTCTAAACAACTAACTATTTGTTAAAATGTTGCATGCTGGTGTGAAAATTGCAAGTCTTAAAAACGTCAATAATACACGTTAGTAATGATACAATATATTTTTTAAGCTCAAAAACAATATTGATTATTTCAATGTTGCTGACAGCAAGTGACAAAAGTCACTCATCGCTAAATAGTGTTTGACTAATATCCCAAAAACAATAAATCATTTCTGGCACCTTTTGTTCCTAATAGGATTTTTCGCAATTTTGTATAATGAGGAAGAAATGTGACAAAATTAAATCAGAAAGAAAAATCATGTCTTCCAATCAAATTTTCGTTTATAAAGTACTTTCTAGCAATTAAAATTATATTTTTCTTTTTTTTTTCCTTGCATCGCTCAGAATTAGAGTTCTAATCAGACTTTAGAATTTTTTTAGCACTATACCTTCCTTTAACTTTTGAAATCATTTTTCTTTAAATTCAAAAGCAGCCTTTTTGAAAATGTTTTAATGTGTAATTAATCAAACTTCATAAACAAATATTTGACCAAATAATGACGCTCTTCTAAACAACTAACTATTTGTTAAAATGTTGCATGCTGGTGTGAAAATTGAAAGTCATAAAAACGTCAATAATACACGTTAGTAATGATACAATATATTTTTTAAGCTCAAAAACAATATTGATTATTTCACTGTTGCTGACAGCAAGTGACAAAAGTCACTCATCGTTAAATAGTGTTTGACTAATATCCCAAAAACAATAAATCATTTCTGGCACCTTCTGTTCCTAATAGGATTTTTCGCAATTTGGAATAATGAGGAAGAAATGTGACAAAATTAAATCAGAAAGAAAAATCATGTCTTCCAATCAAATTTTCGTTTATAAAGTACTTTCTAGCAATTAAAATTATATTTTTCTTTTTTTTCCTTGCATCGACCAGAATTAGAGTTCTAATCAGACTTTAGAATTTTTTTAGCACTATACCTTCCTTTAACTTTTGAAATCATTTTTCTTTAAATTCAAAAGCAGCCTTTTTGAAAATGTTTTAATGTGTAATTAATCAAACTTCATAAACAAATATTTGACCAAATAATGACGCTCTTCTAAACAACTAACTATTTGTTAAAATGTTGCATGCTGGTGTGAAAATTGCAAGTCTTAAAAACGTCAATAATACACGTTAGTAATGATACAATATATTTTTTAAGCTCAAAAACAATATTGATTATTTCAATGTTGCTGACAGCAAGTGACAAAAGTCACTCATCGCTAAATAGTGTTTGACTAATATCCCAAAAACAATAAATCATTTCTGGCACCTTTTGTTCCTAATAGGATTTTTCGCAATTTTGTATAATGAGGAAGAAATGTGACAAAATTAAATCAGAAAGAAAAATCATGTCTTCCAATCAAATTTTCGTTTATAAAGTACTTTCTAGCAATTAAAATTATATTTTTCTTTTTTTTTTCCTTGCATCGCTCAGAATTAGAGTTCTAATCAGACTTTAGAATTTTTTTAGCACTATACCTTCCTTTAACTTTTGAAATCATTTTTCTTTAAATTCAAAAGCAGCCTTTTTGAAAATGTTTTAATGTGTAATTAATCAAACTTCATAAACAAATATTTGACCAAATAATGACGCTCTTCTAAACAACTAACTATTTGTTAAAATGTTGCATGCTGGTGTGAAAATTGAAAGTCATAAAAACGTCAATAATACACGTTAGTAATGAAGCAATATATTTTTTAAGCTCAAAAACAATGTTGATTATTTCACTGTTGCTGACAGCAAGTGAGAAAAGTCACTCATCGCTAAATAGTGTTTGACTAATATCCCAAAAACAATAAATCATTTCTGGCACCTTTTGTTCCTAATAGGTTTTTTCGCAATTTTGTATAATGAGGAAGAAATGTAACTAAATTAAATCAGAAAGAAAAATCATGTCTTCCAATCCAATTTTCGTTTATAAAGTACTTTATAGCAATTAAAATTATATTTTTCTTTTTTTTTTCCTTGCATCGCTCAGAATTAGAGTTCCAATCAGACTTTAGAATTTTTTTAGCACTATACCTTCCTGTAACTTTTGAAATAATTTTTCTTTAAATTCAAAAGCAGCCTTTTTGAAAATGTTTTAATGTGTAATTAATCAAACTTCATACACAAATATTTGACCAAATAATGACGCTCTTCTAAACAACTAACTATTTGTTAAAATGTTGCATGCTGGTGTGAAAATTGAAAGTCATAAAAACGTCAATAATACACGTTAGTAATGATACAATATATTTTTTAAGCTCAAAAACAATACTGATTATTTCACTGTTGCTGACAGCAAATGAGAAAAGTCCCTCATCGCTAAATAGTGTTTGACTAATATCCAAAAAACAATAAATCATTTCTGACACCTTTTGTTCCTAATAGGATTTTTCGCAATTTTGTATAATGAGGAAGAAATGTGACAAAATTAAATCAGAAAGAAAAATCATGTCTTCCAATCCAATTTTCGTTTATAAAGTACTTTCTAGCAATTAAAATTATATTTTTCTTTTTTTTTTTCCTTGCATCGCTCAGAATTAGAGTTCTAATCAGACTTTAGAATTTTTTTAGCACTATACCTTCCTTTAACTTTTGAAATCATTTTTCTTTAAATTCAAAAGCAGCCTTTTTGAAAATGTTTTAATGTGTAATTAATCAAACTTCATAAACAAATATTTGACCAAATAATGACGCTCTTCTAAACAACTAACTATTTGTTAAAATGTTGCATGCTGGTGTGAAAATTGAAAGTCATAAAAACGTCAATAATACACGTTAGTAATGAAGCAATATATTTTTTAAGCTCAAAAACAATGTTGATTATTTCACTGTTGCTGACAGCAAGTGAGAAAAGTCACTCATCGCTAAATAGTGTTTGACTAATATCCCAAAAACAATAAATCATTTCTGGCACCTTTTGTTCCTAATAGGTTTTTTCGCAATTTTGTATAATGAGGAAGAAATGTAACTAAATTAAATCAGAAAGAAAAATCATGTCTTCCAATCCAATTTTCGTTTATAAAGTACTTTATAGCAATTAAAATTATATTTTTCTTTTTTTTTTCCTTGCATCGCTCAGAATTAGAGTTCCAATCAGACTTTAGAATTTTTTTAGCACTATACCTTCCTGTAACTTTTGAAATAATTTTTCTTTAAATTCAAAAGCAGCCTTTTTGAAAATGTTTTAATGTGTAATTAATCAAACTTCATACACAAATATTTGACCAAATAATGACGCTCTTCTAAACAACTAACTATTTGTTAAAATGTTGCATGCTGGTGTGAAAATTGAAAGTCATAAAAACGTCAATAATACACGTTAGTAATGATACAATATATTTTTTAAGCTCAAAAACAATACTGATTATTTCACTGTTGCTGACAGCAAATGAGAAAAGTCCCTCATCGCTAAATAGTGTTTGACTAATATCCAAAAAACAATAAATCATTTCTGACACCTTTTGTTCCTAATAGGATTTTTCGCAATTTTGTATAATGAGGAAGAAATGTGACAAAATTAAATCAGAAAGAAAAATCATGTCTTCCAATCCAATTTTCGTTTATAAAGTACTTTCTAGCAATTAAAATTATATTTTTCTTTTTTTTTTTCCTTGCATCGCTCAGAATTAGAGTTCTAATCAGACTTTAGAATTTTTTTAGCACTATACCTTCCTTTAACTTTTGAAATCATTTTTCTTTAAATTCAAAAGCAGCCTTTTTGAAAATGTTTTAATGTGTAATTAATCAAACTTCATAAACAAATATTTGACCAAATAATGACGCTCTTCTAAACAACTAACTATTTGTTAAAATGTTGCATGCTAGTGTGAAAATTGAAAGTCATAAAAACGTCAATAATACACGTTAGTAATGAAGCAATATATTTTTTAAGCTCAAAAACAATATTGATTATTTCACTGTTGCTGACAGCAAGTGAGAAAAGTCACTCATCGCTAAATAGTGTTTGACTAATATCCCAAAAACAATAAATCATTTCTGACACCATTTGTTTCTTAATAGGATTTTTTCACAATTTTGTATAATGAGGAAGAAATGTGACAAAATCAATCCAGAAAGAAAAATCATGCCTCTAACATAGATTATAAAATCATTTCCTACACATTCAGAATGCTGTAACAAAACTTCACCCTTCAATAAAGATTCTATTTCAAATATATTGAAATTGATATATATCATTGAGGTACATTACAAAAGGCTTACTATAGAATATCGTATACATAAACTGAGAAGAATGTCACTTTCAAATCTGAGTAAATTTATGTTTTCATTTGGTTATGAAACTTTTTGTTTCAAATAGGAAGACCCAATACTTTTAATTATGAAATACCAGAAATACTCAGAATATTGAAACATGGACTGGACATGCTCAAAACTGAGCACACAAAAGTCAGTTCATACTCATTTTTGAAACATGTAAATACTAAAAAATGATTAGAATCAGTTCAAATGGGCACATAGAAATCAGTTCATACTCATTTTTTAAACATGGACATACTCAAATATGAGCACATGATGTTTTATTCTTGGGTGTGTGCATGTTTTCAGAAATGAGTATACACGTGTTTCAAACTTGAGTAATTTTGATTCGGAGCCATTTTGACTATGCGACATACTCAGATTTGAGTATTTTTTGCTCAGTTTTGAAAATGTCGTTTTTAAAGTGCGTCTATGAGCGATAATTGCTACAATTGCGTTTTCAATTTAACTCATTTTTTGCACATTGCTTGATGTGTATAATTTCTAAAGATAATATACAGAACAAACGAATTCGAGTACATTTCCGTTTATTGACGGAAATTGTTGAAGGTGAAATTTCAATTGTGTTATGCGTTTCCTAACTGAACTAAATTTTAGCATACTATGTAGTTCATATACAAATCTGTAGATCATATACAGGGCCGTACAAAATAATTCGAATACTTTTCCGACTATTGGTGGTTAATTGCTGCAACTGGGTTTTCAAATGCGTTACGCGTTTTCCAAACTATTTACTTAGATATCATTTTTCTCCTTATTAAACGAGGAAGTTTTGTTAAAAGTTACACTATTCTGTTACACTATTCTATATCTTGTTACACTATTCTGAATGTGTTGGAAAGTGTTTCAGAATTTTTGCTTGACGTATGATTTTTCTTTCTTGTTACTGACTCAAATAAACACAGTTATTTTTTAAACAAAAAAAAACATTATTTGTATTTAAAAGTAAGAAATAGTTTTATTGGTACTTCTCCATTATCCCGTCGACAACTTTCCATGAAAAAACTATCGCCAAACTGTAGGATTTAACGCCAAAAATGCACGATCGTGGCGTCACATTCCCTTGAAGTCAGATGCGTTACTCGTCTTTGTTATGTGATAAAGTGATTTTTAAATTAACGTTTATATATTTTTTTAATTATGTTTGTTGATTTATTAGTTATTTCGTTAATTAAAATAACAATGACGTCATTAAACGGCGAAGTTATGAAATTAAAAGAGAAAAAGGATTAAAACAATATTGCGATACATAATTACATTCAATAAATCAGTTTTAACGGACGTCACAAACATTTATCCACCAGCCGAGATTAACAATTAAGAAAAATAATGTAAATAAATAATAAATATCCAAGATAATTTGTTTTCTGTTTGCATTTATATATTATAAATTGTATTGCTTAAAGTTACTGAAAGTTGAGATTTTTGCGAGTGACATTTTTCCGAAATTCTTCTTTCTTTTTCTTTTTTTTTTTTTTTTTATTATTTTTTTTTTTTTAGATAACAATGGAAACAATCTTCCATTTGTTTATTGGTGTTACAGTTTGGCGGTTTTTTTTTTTTTTTTTTTTTTTAATGTAAAGTGGCCGACGGGATAATGGAGAAGTACCGTTTCATTTTTATAGAATGACGGAAACTGGTTTTAAATCGGTATGAGAACCGCAAAGCGTTGATTTATTACTGTGTGGCTTATTTTAAATTAAATGTCTTGCATAAATCTATTTCTTTTAATTACAAATGTACTTGGGGTGGGGAAATAAGTAACACTTCCTATTTACTTTTCCTGAATTATTTATCAAGCTTTTTATTGATTCACTTTCATTAATATTTTTAGAACATTCATTTTTTTAAGAGTTTTCTAAAATGTTTATATCAAATCCACAAACAGGAATTTCCCACCACTCTTCTCTTTCTTCAAAACATGCAAGTTTTTTCTGCATACACTTAACTCCAAAATAATGCTGAGAAAATTAAATGCCACCAAGCTTTCCATAATGCACACGCCGGTGCTCTGCTGACGAAAATTGCTATTTTTAAATTTTATAATGAAGATGTTCGCTGAAGCTCCCTTCATGATTATTTCTCCGGGATTGTTTAAATGAATTCTTCAAATTTTTAATTTCCGACAAGAAACTCTTCATGCTATTTATATGATCAATTAAACAGATTTTTATTAATTAAAAAGGATATCTTCAATGTTTCCACATCACTTACATTTTATTGAAGACTGATAAGAATTTAAATTTCTTATTATTTATCTTTTAATGACAAAAAAGAATAGGTTAGGGTTATTGCTGTTCTTTTAAAATTTCACATCTACTAAAAAATCTATACAATCTAAAATAACACGGAATATATCGTTAAAATTGTGAAATAGAAAGTTCATTAAAATTTATTGTACAGTGTTATTTAATGAAGAAGTAGATGAAGAAAGTAAATAGCTTCTTTACAATGGAAAGACGTAAATAGATTTTTAATCAATATGCAAATCACAATACCTTTACTTAATGTTTCGTAACCTACTCTAAATAAACTGTCTTACATAAATTTGTTTATTTTAAATACAAATATGCTTGTCAAAAAAAGTGTCTGATTTTCCCTCTTTACTTCACTGAGTTATTGCTCAAACTTTTTATTCATTCGCCTTCATTAATCCTTTCAGAAGATTTATTTATTTTAAATAGAATTACAATATTAAAACGATACAGCGTTAATTATTAGAAAACATGAAGAGAAATTTCATAAACATAAATGAAATTTAATATGAAAATTCATGAAGGCCTTATTTATCAAAAAAATTGTTTATACTCCCTTGCAATATATTCTATTGAAGTAACGATAAGATTACAATATTAAAAAATTACAGTGTTCGTTATTTTTAGAAAAATTTAAGAGAAATTTTATAAAAATAAATGAAATTTAGTATAAAAATTCATAAAAGTCTTATAAACGAAACTACCAAAGTAAAGTTTGTTTCTACTTTCCTCTAACATATTCTATTGTGATAACAAGTTGCAATATGCGTTAGTAGATTAAATGCAATTTAAATAATAATGTAATATTATCATAACTGCCATACAAATGTTCTTATAATCTAAAAATTGAAAGTAAATCATCTTGAAATTAGAGGATGGAAGATTTTTAGCAACATTTTCCTTTTTAGTGCCCTAAAATATATAGGAGAGTTTTTTAACTTGATGATGAAGATATTTGTTAAAAATTCGTTCATAATTAATTCTCAAGGAGTTACTTATATTAACTCTGCAATTTTTTTATAGCCAAGAGGAAACTGTTTCTGCTACTCTTATATAATCAATTAAAGGGTTTTTTTATTAAAAAGGATATCGACAAAGTTTCTACTTTACTTACATTTTCTTGAAGACTGATAAAAATTTTAATTTCACACATAATTTCTCTTTAAATGACCAAAAAGAATAGAATCGGGTGATTGATATTCTTTAAAAGTTCCCAACTTCTAAAAATTCTATACGATCTAAAAGACCACAAAATGTATCGTCAAAATTGAGAAGCAGAAAGTTCTTTAAAATTTATTGTATAGTGTTATTTAATGAAAAAATATATGAAGAAAGTAAATAGTTCCTTTTCAATGGAAAGGCGTAAATAGACTTCACATCAATATGGAAATCGTAATATCTTTATTTAATGCTTCGTGACCTACTCTAAATAAAATGTCTTCCATAAATCTGTTTATTTGAAATATAAATATGCTTGTAAAAAAGCAATTGATACTTCCTCTTAACTTCACTGAGTTACTGCTGAAACTTTTTATAGATTCGCTTTCATTAATCATTTTAGAAGATTCGTTTTTTTTTTAAATACAGTTACAATATTAAAATGTTACTGCGTTAATTATCTTTTAGAAAAATTGAAGAGAAATTTTATAGGCACAAATGAAATTTAATTGGAAAATTCATGAAGGTCTTATAAACGAATTTATCAAAAAAAAATATTTGTTTCTTACTCCCTTGCTACATTTTCTAATGAAGTAACAATAAGATTACAATATTGAAAAGTAACAGTGTTGGTTATTTATTTTTTAAGAAATTGAAGAGAAATTTTATAAAAATAAATGAATTTTAGCATACAAATTACTGAAAGTCTCTTAAACTAAATTAGCAAAGTAATTTTTTTCTATTATCTTGTTACATATTCTATTGTGGTAACAAGTCGAAATATGCGTTAGTACACTAAATAATAATGTAATATTATCATAACTGCCATACAAAGATTCATATAATCCAAAACTTTAAATTAAAATCTGTTGAAATTGGAGGGTTTTAGAAAATGTTTAACAATATTTTCTTTTTCAGCGCCCTATAACCTACAGTAAACAGACGATGTATACTGAGAAGCAGAAATTTCGTTAAAATTTATTGTACAATCTTATTTAATGAAGAAGTAGATGAAAAAAGTAAATAGATTCTTTGCAATGGAAAGACGTCTATAGATTTCCGATCAATATGCAAATCGCAATACTTTCATTTAATGATTCGTGACCTACTCTAAATAAAATGTATTACATAAATCTGTTTGTTTTAAATACGAATGTGCGTGTCAAAAAGTATCTGATACTTCCACATTACATGACTGAGTTATTGCTCAAATTTTTGATTGATTCGCCTTCATTAATCATTTTAGAAGATTCATTTTTTTTAAATAGAGTTACAATATTAAAAAGGAACAGTGTTAATTATTTTTTAGAAAATTTGAAGAGAAATTTTATAAACGTAAATAAAATTTAATACGAAATTTCCCTAAGGTCATATAAACGAATTTATCAAAATAATATTTGTTTCTACAACCTACCTATATTTTTTGTTGAAGTAACAATAAGATTAAAATATTGAAAAGTTACAGTGTTAATTATCTTTTAGAAAAATTGAAGAGAAATTTTATAAACATAAATGAAATTTAGTATGAAATTTCACGAAGGTCTTATAAACGAATTTGTCAAAATAATATTTGTTTCTACAACCTTCCTATATTTTTTGTTGAAGTAACAATAAGATTAAAATATTGAAAAGTTACAGTGTTAATTATCTTTTAGAAAAATTGAAGAGAAATTTTATAAACATAAACGAAATTTAGTATGAAATTTCCTGAAGGTCTTATAAACGAATTTATCAAAATAATATCTGTTTCTACAACCTTCCTATATTTTCTGTTGAAGTAACAATAAGATTAAAATATTGAAAAGTTACAGTGTTAATTATCTTTTAGAAAAATTGAAGAGATATTTTATTAACGGAAATGAAATTTAAAAGGAAATTTGACGAAGGTCTTATGAACGAATTTATCAAAATAATAGTTGTTTCTACCCGATTTCTATATTTTCTGTTGAAGTAACAATGAGATTACAATATTGAAAAGTTACAGTGTTAAGTATCTTTTAGAAAAATTTAAGAGAAATTTTATAAAAATAAATGAAATTTAGTATAAAAATTCATGAAAGTCTTATAAACGAAATTAACAAAGTAATGTTTGTTTCTATTCTCCTGTTACATATTGTACTGTGGTAACAAGTCGAAATATGCGTTAATAGGTGAAATGGAATTTAAATGGTAATGTAATATTATCATAACTACCATACTAATGCTCATTATAATTAAAAAAATGAAAGTAAAACATCTTAAAACTGGAGAGTGATAAAAAAAATTAACATTTTCTTTTCTAGCGCCCTAAAATCTATAGGAAGAGGCAGTGTATATTAAGAATTTCTGATAGTACCGATTAGAATCAGTCAAGTTTGTACATTCGTTCACTGCAAAAGAAATTGCTGATTTTACAGTATAATACTGGCATCCCAGCTGCCAGTATCATATCGTAAAATTAACAGTAATAAACAGTAAAATATGCATGCGCGGTAGTGTATTACTGCTTATCTTATTGTTTATTACTGTTAATTTTGCGGTATAATACTGGCAGCTGGGATGCCAGTATTATACTGTAAAATCAAAAAAAAAAAATTACTGTGTTGAAGTGATTCCGATGCTTTGCTGAGGAAAACTGCCATTTATAAATTTTATAATGGAGATTTCGCTAAAGATTCTTTCATAATTAATCATCCAGGATTGCTTAAATTGATTCTGAAAAATTTTAATAGCCAAGAGGAAACTTTGTCTGCTATTTATATGATCAATTAAAGGGGGGGGGGGTATTAAAAAGGATATCGTCAAAGATTCTACGTCTTTTGCATTTTCTTGAAGACTTGTAAGAATTTAAATTTCATATATAATTTATCTTTTAATGACCAAAAAGTATTCGGGTTATTGCTACTCCTTTAAATTTTCACAACTACTAGAAAATCTATATGATGTAAAATAACACATAATATATCGTCAAAACTGATAAGCAAGCATTTCATTAAAATTTGTCGTACAATTTCATTTAATGAAACAATGGAGGAAGAAAATAAAAAGCTTTTTTTCAGTAAAAAGACGTAAATAGCTTTCAAATCAATTTACAATTCTCAATACCTTGACTTAATGCTCCATGACCTAAATAAAATGTCTTACATAAATCTGTTTATTTTAAATACAAATATGCTTGTCAAAAAAATGTCTGACACTTCCTCTTTACTTCACTGAGTTATTGCTCACACTTTTTTATTGATTCACCTTCATTAATCCGTTTAGAATGTATTTTTTTTTTTAAATGGAGTTTTCGAAAATGTCTTAAAAATATCAAATGCAATTTATAAACAACAGTTTCGCAACATTCTCCCATAAAAGCATCTAGGTTATATCTGAATACACTTAACTCCAACGTAACAGTGCCATATTAAGTGTCATAAAGCTGTCGATAATGCGCGCTTGCATGCAATGTATTTTGTAAGCTGAAAAACAATATCGATTATTTTGATGACGTCAAACAAGGAAAGTGACTTATCAGGAGTTTGTGTTGGAATAACATGTGAAAAACAATAGTTACTTTTGACACTATTGAATCCTAAAATGAGTTTCTCACCATTTTGTATAATGAATGTCATGTCAGAAAACCTTCATTATGCAAAAAATAAAGAAAACTTCTGCGTGACGCATACAATTGAATTCAGGGGGTGGCCTCAGCGAACATCCCCCCAAAGGATCATGGAAATGTCCCCTTCTGAAAATTTAATATTTTACACTTATTAATGGTCTAGAAGTGCAATTTTCTCCCGGGAACTCCACAGACCCCCAGCCCACCCCAAGCTTCAGAAATCTCTGAAAAATATCTGAATTCAACACTTGACGGATAGATTATGAAACATTTTCAAATCCTTCTAGATTATTGTACTTAAACTTTATTATTCAATAAGGTGAAAAAAGAAATCTAAATAAAAAAGTTTATAAAAAAGCATAAAACAGTTAAAAACCCCATTTCAACCACCGCTCATAGTCGGTAAGACACTCGAGTTCTTTTGAGCAGCCATGTATATTATGATTTACAGATTTTTAAAAACACTATTAAATTTAAATCTAATTCAACTAGTACACTTATAGCAAAAATTAAAACTAATTTTCAGCACTTATTGAACGAAATGTTGCGTAAATATTGCGTAGACAGCAATACATCCAATTTGTGTTGTGCAGTCCTGTATATGAATTTATTTATATTCTAGCAAACTTCTCTTAGCAAACAATCTAATGTAGCTGAAAAATGCGTAACACGATTAAACACCTCTTTTAATCAATTCACGCACATATACAATAATGCTGACGAATTTTTTAGTGCAGCTATGTATATGGTCTATAGAATTTATAAACAACACATAATATACTAAAAGTTAGTTAAACCTAAACACATATATCACAAATGGAAACCCACTTTTACTCTATAGGGTACTTCCGGTTAACCTATAATCAATAAATTTGGCACGAAGGAAAGTCTTGTAGAACATGTAAAGGAAAAAATCCGAAAATCATTAATTTATAATTCTATGTCGATTTATTACGTGATTTTCCATAATCAGGATTTCCAAAGTGAGACTATAAGGGTTCCTTTTTTTTATCCTTTTGAAGTACGTAACCCTAAATATACATAATCAGATTCAATAGGAATGAAGATTAGGCTTTAAAAAAAAGTAAGTTATGTCACCGACTGCATTTAGGAAAAAAAACAAATCAATTATCAATTTCAATTATCATTTCTTTTTCAAAATAAAAAATGTATATTTTATGCTCCAAAAGAACAAATATATTTAAATACTAGTCGTAACTAATTTTTTTTAATTTAATAATCAACTTTTAAGCAGTTTCAGTTTATCGAATGTGATTCCAAATTTAACGATTGTTTTCAAATTACTCTTGGCAATCGTTAAATCTCGATCTGATTGTACAGTGTCCCAAAAGTCCTTGAAACATTTTAAAGTTCAATAAAAGATCAAGTAATCGGCGTACGAGAGTGTAGTTTCGATGAATTTCCTTCTTATGATCTGAAATTTTGTTTAAGCTAATAAAAAAAATTGCTCCAAAATTTTCTCATAGATGGCGCTGCTTCTGCAAAGCTACCGAAGAAGTAGAATGCCTTTATACATAACAGTGGCGAAAAGGAGCACAATGCGTATGCACAGTTTTTGTCCAAACTATGGCAACCCACATTATTTCCTGCATTTCCCACATTATTACTGCATGTTTCTCTGAAGGCATATTTTCTAAGATCTTAATAAAATAAAAAGATGTTAGATGCTATGGTGAAAATGTATTACGTTCAACGTCGATGCATTAGCTGCGTTATAAGCATGTGACTCACTTCATATTTACGTTTATTATAAATAGTTAATGAATTACTCTACTTTAAGGTTTGAGTGTCGTATTGGGGCCACCCTGGGAATATGTACGTCCCACAAAAACAGACATCGTAATTCTGTCTTCGTTGCAATTGCACTGCAAAACAAGTTGGAAATTGTACGTCAAACGTGACGAACGAGGTGCGTTCGTAGTATATACGTACTATATAAATATTCAGATCTTGATAATTTTTAATTCTGTGAAATGAATTATATCGTCTGCAGATTAATTTCTGTAATAAAATATGTATCTGGGTCGCTTGACTATTAAACCTCGGAAGCTCCTATAACAAGAAAACACCGATTTAAAAAAAAATTAAATTTCTTAATAAATGTTTTTATTAATATTTTCTAAAGTTTTGATTCGATTTTCGTAAAATTTGAAATGTCTCGACAAAATTCTGCAAAGATAATATATTTTTAATTGCAAACCATTCGGTTGGGTAGTTTTTGCGTTGTTATATGCGGACGGACGAACAGACAGACGGACGGACGGACAGACAGACAGACGGACAGACCAGACGACGACAATAGGTGCTACGTATTTATATAATTACGGACGCACCTAAAAAGATGTTAGATGCTGATGAAAATGTATTGCGTTCAACGCCGATGTATTAGGTGCATTATAAGCACGTGACTCACTCCATATTTACGTTTATTATAAATAGTTAATGAATTACTCTACTTTAAAGTTTGAATGTCGTATTGGGACCACCCTGGGAATATATATACGTCCCACAAAAACAGACATCGTAATTTTGTCTTCGTTGCAATTGCACCCCCCAAAAAAGCGCGGTAGCGTATTACTGCTTATTTTACTGTTTATTACTGTTAATTTTACGGTATAATACTAGCAGCTGGGACGCCAGTATTATACCGTAAAATCAAAGTTTTTTTTTTCCAGTGTTGATATTAAACTAATTAATGTACTGGAGCTTTATACATCAATAGTTAATTTCATGCTATCTATTTTTGAGTTTCTATGATTACATGCAACATTTTGACGCAAGGTATAATGGGAAAATAATAAGCTGTTTCCTGAGAGAAGAGCAATTTATCAACTTAAACATTATATGCATGTCTGGTAAATTGAAGGGTTTCTTAAAAAATTCTCATTATTCTATCATTTCAAACAAACTTAAACAAAAAAAAAGCTTTTTTTTTTATTTGCGTGCTAAATTATAACAGATTCATTAAACTTGACATTCATTTTTGTCGGTGTTTTGACCGCACACAAAAAAAAGTGTTGGGCACAATTCCAAACTATATATAATTTGAAACCGCTTTAAAGACTAACAAAAGATGTGTGTGTAACAGACAGGCGAAGAGCGCATGTTACTGAACGTGCAATCCACTAGTTCATAAATCATTTAAAATGAAGACAATGACCTGGTGTCTTCGATTGAGAAAAATTAAATACGTTTTTTCTCTAACCTTTAAAAAGAAGCAAGCTACAGAAGTTTTTCTTTATTTAGCTATTATGTAGAAAAAAAGAGTTATTAATTATAGCTATATTTTAATATTTAGTTATATTTTAGTTTAGTTTATGTAGTTATTGAACGATTCTATATTATTATTAAAAGTAAAAAAAAAAAAGTTTTAAAAAAACCTCTTTTATAAGCATTTAATGTTTATCTTAAAAACCATGCCTAATTTTATGACTGCAATTCGTGTAGTTCCAAAAAATTATTGTTACATTTCGTTAATTTTGCGTGGTCCGATTATGAAAAATTCGCTGCTTTGATTTCGCTTGATAGAAACCGCAAACTAGTAAATTTATTTTAAAAATTATAATTTTTGCATGACTTATTTTTTAAGATACGGTAACAAGAAAGGACAAAAAGCATTATTTAAACTATCTATCCAGGATTTTTAAATTGTTCTTTGAATGTATAATCATAATTTAATTAATATTAAATAAATAAAAGAGTACTTTTGTTTTCCAATTATTCAATTTTTTATTTTTATTTATATTTTTTCAATTTTTAGTGTTGAAAGCGTTTTGTTGTTGCAGTTTCATAACCAAAGTAAATAGGAAATTTTTTTGACTTATGTGCCGAAATATTTTTACCAAACTTTAACCTGCAAATTAAAAAAAAAAAAAAAAAAAAAAAAAGCCACGTGTCTGAATATTTTTATTATTTCTCTTTTCTCTGCAACAGTGGAAGTAATACATTATTACCATCCATTATTTGGATGAGTTCATACCGGATTCAACACACTGTGTTTTATTATATTTGGATTTAAGCGTTAAAACTCATTACATAGTAAACTGCAGAAATTCGAACGTTCCATTTAGAAGCAATGACACTTTTGATAATACATAACAGCTTGATAAAACTTTACTGCAAATTTTTGTGGTACACCTGAGGTTCTGTGATGGTGCACCAGTGTGCCGCGGCACACCGTTTGAGAAACACTGTTCTACTAAATTAGAGTTTCAAAAGTATCATGTTTTTTAAAACTGTTGAATAATTACATCAGAAATTTATCTCGCAAATATTAGATTTGATAGTTAAGATATTTTATGAATAAATAAGTCATCTCCCTATCATCAAAATTCAATCTCATTATTCATTATACGTTTTCAGTTAAATAAATATTAAATATTTCACTGCCCTAAACTCTCATCATACTCAAAATCAACTTTAAGTGTAATGTGAAATTTTAACAACATTACTTTAAAATTCAAAATTCTCAACAGAAAATCATGCTCAAAATGATTTTAAATGATAATTCAAAACTTGACAGTATTGAATATCGCGTATAGCAAAACACTTAATAGAGAATCATGCTCAAAGTAATGTAAAAGGATAATTTAAAATTTTAAGTTAAGTTCTTTCATGCTTCAGTGAACTCTCAATTAATGGCAAATCGCAAATGAATCCAGAAACATTTGATAAAAAATCAGTGAATCATATAAATATTAAGTTAAAAAACTCTTGTATAATCCCAAGCAGAAAATCATGCACATAAATGTCATCATACCTAAAATGCAAGTATCAAAATCGTTGTAGCATAAATAATAAAAATATACTTACCCAATATCTTCGTCTGGAAAGTCTAATTTACTATTTTCTTTAGTTCTTTTCGAAAATCCGAATATGCGAATCATAATCAACTTTTGTGCTTCCAAAGTCTGAAACTAGTTTCTTCAGAATTTTAATTTTTCAATAAATCAGAGGTAAATTCTCTTTATTCCAATATCACCAGTTTTCTTGAATCTTTAATTTGATTCAAGAGTTATTATTGATTTTTCAAGTTATAGAAATCTCAGGAGAAGGAATATGACTTTCTTATGATTATAATCTTCAACTTATTATATTTATTTTATAAAAGTTTCAGAAATGCGTAGTTTATTACGTAGTTCATTTTATATGCACAAAGGAACAATTATTGTTATTGATAATTGGGATATAATAGGAGTAACATGTGAACCATAATCAACTTTTCTGCTTCCAAAGTCTCAGAATATCTTCTTCAAATTTTTAAAATCTTCAATAAGTCAGAGATAATAAGCGTTTCATTCAGATATGTTAAGTTTCTTTAATTCTTTCATTTCAATGAACGGTTAGTATAGATTTCTTTTGTTATAAAAAAAATTCAGGAGGCTGACAGTTACTTTCTGAATATCAGCCTACTTATAAATATCCTTACATTTATTATATTAATTTTATAAAGATATCAAAAGAGAGGCATTTACCACGTAATTCGTTTTATATGCACAATCATTAGAATAACAGTTCTTATTGCCTGAAATTCAGAAATAATAATCGGATATCTTCTATTTTGTTTGTTTTTTTCATTTGGATGAAGAATTAGAACAAATTTCAAAATAAGGAGAATAAATTATTGATTATCAGAAGACTATTGAAATGTTTTGTGTTTTCATTTTGTTTACAGTATGATTTTAAAATGCACAATTTATAACATGCTTCATTTTATATGCACAAAAATGCAATTCTATTATCAGAGATAATAAGTACAGTTATTAATGATCTCTGATTATATTAATTATTTCATCTGAATAAACCATTACAACTGTTTATCTGGAAAGATGAAGGCTCAAGAAAAAAGGAAATAATATTTGGTGATCAAAGGCAGACTAAATTATTTTTAATTGATCTGATTCCGTTTACACGGAACTATATCACAATTGTGATTTTACTGTCATTTGTGATCAGATATTTTAAAGATGTCATAATAATTTCACATTAAAGTTTTCATCTAAATTATCTTTTATTTATTTTACTCAGTTTTCAGAAAACTATTCCAAAACCGTATTTTCACTGTCTTTTGTCATCAGAGATTTTAAAGCTCTAATAACCGTTTCACATTAAAGTTTTCATTTATTTATTTTGTTCGGTTTGAAGAAAAACACTTCAAAGTTGTATTTTTCCTATCTTTTAACATCAGAGTTTTTAAAGCACTTGATATTCATTCCATATTAAAGTTTCCATATGCATTATGTTCAGTTTTCAGAAAATTATTTCAAAACCGTATTTCCATTACCATTTGTCATCAGAGATTTTAAATCTCTAATAACCATTTCACATTAAAATTTTCATCTGAATTAGCTTTTATTTATTTTATTCAGTTGGCAAAAAATTATTTCAAAATTGTATTTGTGATATCTTTTAACATCAAAGTTTTTAAAGCACTTGATAATCACTCCATGTAAAAATTTCCATCTAAACTATTTTTTCCCACCGATTTGTTATAAGTTTTTTTTTTAAAGCACTAATGATAATTTTATTTTACAGTTTTCATCTTAAAGACACTCATTCATTGTAATTATAGGTAGTTTTATATTACCAGAAGTATGAACTCTAACACTTAATCAAAGTGGGTATCGAAGAAAATATTTATTAAAAATAATGAATGTTTACAATGATTTTTTTTTATTTTATTAACTATATTTTACTTAAGATTTCATCGGAACTAATTCTGCTGTAATTATAAATATTCTCATAATACAATAACTAATACATTAATCATAATTAAAATTTGTATTGTAAAAGATTTAAGGCATGAAATGGAAAACTATACTTTTTTCTGAAACATGCTGATAGTAATAATCTCTTTGAAAAGTAGTAAATTAACATGACAGTACCTTAAATTAAATTATTAAAATCCTCATTATGTTTTTCGTCTTTCAATTAAATTAAATGCCACAGTTCAAAGAGCGAAAAAACCCATTCCATTATCCAGATTGTTTTAACATTCAGCTGAATAAAATTATTCTGAACAAACTATGTAAATTACTTTCATCTTCTATTCCAAATCTTTTAAATGAAATTGAATTGAGAATGTCTCTTTATTTTAACTTTTTTTTTCAACTCTTGCTCTGAAATTTCTAAATAAGATGGAAATGTATGCCTCGATGCTTCTCTCTATGGATTCTTCAAACAAGTTAGTGAAATTAACTGTCTTAAATTCGTATTAAAGTTGAATTAAAAAGTTTGATGTAGATTTTATTTTTGCCTTTTACGAAACGACGTGAAATAGACTGCAAATATCCCCTTTAATAAATATTGAGGTTTTATTTTAAGTGATGAATAAAGTTCATTCCCATAAATATTTTTTTCTATTATTATATCTTCTGCTGCATAAAGCAAGTAATATCTGTTTTCTAAATTCTTGAGCATTAGCAATTTTTAAAGAACTTCTGGTACATCTTATAAATTACTGCATACCGCTAAAGCTTTCTGATTTTGTATTTCTTTTACAGATTTTTTTATAACAATATGTATTTAAGCTTTGTAGTCCCCTTAATAAATATTGAGGTTTGATTTTAAGTGATGAATAAAGTTCATTCCCATATTTTTTTCTATCATTATATCATTTGCTGCAAGTAATATCTGTTTTCTAAATACTTGAGCATTAGCAATTTTTAAAGAACTTCTGGTACATCATATAAATTACTCCATACCTCAAAAACTTTTTGTTTTTGTTATTTCTTTTATAGATTTTTTTTATGTAAATATAGATTTAAAACTTTGTATATTATGTAATTTAAAATTCTTCAGAAAAATCACGTATCATCTTAAATAACTGTAAATAACTGCAAGTAATAGCTCTTTTTTCATGTTCTGGCGTATTAGGCATGTGTTTAAAAAACCGTTTGGAGATGCTGTGTTATATATCACCGCATATCGTTAGAACTCTTTCAAAGATGATGTTTTTAAAATACTTTTATGCAGACTATTTTTATGTAAATAATTATTTAATGTGATACAGCTTGTGAAATTTAAAATTCTTAAGAAAAAGTTACATATCATTTGCAATAGCTTTTATCTCGATTGATTTTCCTAAATTCCTATCAATGGTTATTTCCGATAAGAGGTTTACATTTAGCTGACACATAAAAAATTATTGGTATTATCGTAATAAACAATAGCCGTTTACATCAGATATTAGATCTGCCATTTTACATTACTGTTGTATCGATAACTCACAGCTTATAACTTAAAATGCATTGATTAAAAATAGATTATAAGTTGTTTAAATATAATTTACGAATACTTATTATGAAATAAATTTATACGAGCAACTCATGCAGTGAATTAGAAAAGCTAGTAAATGAGTTTTATATTAGCATCTCGTGCAAACAATATTAGAAGAAATGTAGCAATCAAATAAAAGTTACTTTGAATATATAATACAGCTTTATCACAAGCAGGATTAAAGCATAAACTTCAATAAATGTATAGCATATTAATAATTAAAATATTGTAAGTACGGAATTTTTCAAATAAAGAAAATAAATGGAGAAAAAAAGCATATATTTTGTAGCCTTTTTTTAAACAGCCATATTTCTTGACCAAGTTATATTGCATCATGCAGGTAACTTACTTTGATGGTTCCCAAATATATAATGCACGCATGACTTTAAATGTCCAGTCGTAGAAAGCTTCCTTTGATGTATTCGGTTTGCATTGGGCAATTATTCTTGAATTCCGGATTTGATCGCACATAAAACGTTCTCTAATCCGAGTAACATGCATAGCATGCAGTTTTATATACGCATTTGTATGAAACAAACTAAAATATATTTTTTATATTAGCAGCATGTTGTAGTTGCACAGTTTTATCCTGATTGTAATTATAATCAGTAATTTCAATTGAACAAGAAAAATACAAGATGTATTTTTCAACTAAATTGTTGCAGCGTGAATTACTTATAGGAAAATGCAAATTTATAGTTATGTTCATTTGATTATTTGCTTTTAATACCTCTAAATATTTAATATAAAAAGATGATCTAATATATTTGCATTAAAAATGCACCTCCTATTTAAAATCAACTGTCATATAAGTAAGAGCTTTAGCTCGATGTTTTTTGTGTATATTTCGCTAAAGTAATTTATTTTGAAATCATTTTTTTTCAGTTAATACAATGTAACTATTTTGAAAAAAGTTTAAAATCTCAAAAAGAAAACAACTCGCTTTATATATCAATCAATATCCCAAAAAATCTTCAATCAATCAAATTTTTCTTTCTAATCGTAATATTTTTTTTTTATTGCGCTTTTAAAGTAAAAAAAAATATATTTACGTAAATCAAACAGTGTGTGAGCAAGTTTGAAGTGGTAAACAAAGTTAAATTGAGAATGAAGAAAGTAATTTATAAAGTAATCAGAAAACAAATTTTCATTTAATTTTTTTTTCGTACTAATTATGTTTGATAAACAACTGTAAGCAATATACATTAATTTTAATTATTATGATGCGAGTATATATATTATGCACTGAAAAATTAAAATTTTCAGTTGGTGTGGTTAAAAATTCAAAGCTATGCATAACATTCACATAAAATATAAGCATAACAAAAAATAATATGTAAGATTTCTTTTCTTTTAATTTAATTATTTGTGTTCTTATAGTATATTTCTAATAACTATAGATAACCTGATAATTTAATACCATAAAATGTTAAAATCAGATGTTGAATAATGTATTTCATATACATGATTTTCACATTGTATCTCATAAAAGAGTTAAATTATTCAAAATAACTTTTTCGGAAATCTGGTTGGAAAATTATCAAGGTTTTGAACTTCCTGTAATCGTACGATTTATAAATAATTCAGTTCTCAATTTTTATCAGAAATTATTCTTAGAATATTTTTGTTCACTTCATTCAATGAAATAAGTAATTTCAGGAATTGTCACTTCAAAATAAGTTATTGTTCTTTCAACAGCAGGAAAAGATGAAACAGTATTTATAACATGGCAGATTCTGCACGTGTTTCAGTCGGAAATATCATAAATGTTTGCATTTGTTCATTGTTGAATATTTTTTAAATAAAAATATTTTAATTTGTATTATCAAAACGTGACCTTGACACGTTTATGAAAACACTTAATATTTGCAGCAAAATTCCATAAAAAATGTGTGTCAATAGAAAATGTATTTCCGATTTATCGAAGAAAACAGATGAATAGCAGACTCCTTACAAGAACTGATTTCACAAAATTTCTGATCTCTACTAAAAAAGAGAAAAATAAACAATATGCATTTCCTCTATGGCAATTTTTGACTTATAATTTATCAGTTGGAGAACAAGCTTGAAGAAAATAATGTTAGATGATAAACTGATGATAATCTCTTTAAAAACCATAATTTCTTGAAAAAGTCGTCAAACACATTTTGAAAAAGAAAATCGAAAAATTTATATTTTCTTACTGGCAACAAAATTCAAAGAAATATTCTATAAAATACCAACTTTTAATATGCACTGACATCTTCAAAAGATCGTTTAAGACTGTGGAAAACTGTAAAACGTTCTTCCAAGACGCATGTCTCAAAAGTAGACTAACTTGAAACTTTTTTGATCCACAGGTAGGACAGGTTATCTACCTCTAACAACAGCAGCGCCAACTGACCAGTACTGCCAGGTCAATATATTGATTACATTACGTTCCATCACAAAAAAATGTATTCAATATACCAAAAATAAGCAACTAATGAAAGATAGAATGGCAACTGCCAGAAAACTCTGTCAGGAGTACAAAAAATCTTTCGTGTTACTATTTGAGCAGAAACAATGGTGAACGAGCAAATGTTTCCAATAATATCAGGCAAAAATGATGGGTTATTACTGACTCAAGTTATGAATTATTTATTAGACAATATTTGTAAGTGTGAGGTCTTCGTGACTTATAGGTTTTTTTTTTCTTTATCGTTAGTGTTTGGGACAGTTGCATGTTCATTAAATTTTGGCAAGTTTATAGAAAACAAAATAATAAAATAACATGAAGGATGGGCCGAAATTTGTTCACTTAGTGATAGGACGTGTAAAATGTAGTTTTTACATCGATCATTATGGTTTACGTGCATTGTTTTATTACTCTCAGTTTTGTTTGTAAATAATGTTTAAAACGGTAGCAAATAAAATCAAACAATGCATTTGAAATAATTTTTTATATCTGTTATATACAGGGACATTGAAAAAGTTGGACACAGTTAAAAATAATCAGAACTCCAAAAGTAATTGAGGATATTAATATGGCTGAAATTTGTACACTTAGTGATTGGTTTTATAAAATGTAGCTTTTACGTCGATCATTGAGTTTTACGTGCATTAGAGGCGCGGCTGTGTATTACTGCTCATGTTACTGTTTATTACTGTTAATTTTACGGTATAATACTGGCAGCTGGGGTGCCAGTATTATACTGTAAAATCAACATTTTTTTTTTTTCAGTGCGAAGGCTTTCTACTATTTTTTAATTCATTACAGTGAAATCACTTATGAGAGTAAAAAGTGTTATTAAATGCGTGGCAAAATATGTGATGTGGAATAACAATGACGAACAGGATGCAGATTCGTAACAAGCCAGCAAATACAGAGAGAGACTTTAAAATCTTTTGGTAGAGGTAATTCACAGTTTATCTTTTTCTCTTCTACTTTAATGATAATAAATATAGTCAGAATTAAAGCGTAAGTCAACCCCCCCCCCACCCCATTCTAGGACTTTACATTATAAAATTTTATAAAATTTAAATGTGGTATAAATGATATTATTAAAATATTGTGAAGTCTAGAGGGGGGGGTGGTCAGCTAGAGGGGTGCCAGGGAGGGGCTCAGCACCCCCTGAAAAATTTTGAGCCCCCCCTGGGAAAGTTGCCAACGTCACCAAATGAAATTCTGTTTCAAAAATCCAAATGAAACGCTGTTCAAAAATTGAACTTAGTTTTTTCTTTTTTACAGTTTTGCATAAATTAAATTGTAGTATTTGTTTAAAAACAGCAGATAAGTGCTTCAATATGCGCGCATCCTATCTGCACATACTCAGAATTAGCAACCTTTTGCTGATGCAAACATTGACTTTTGCGTTAGTTATATACTGAGATTTTTCATTTTGCAGTGTTTTCCATTATTAGCATGAAACAAAGTTTATTCTAATGAGTTTGATAGTAAATATGATGCTTATGATAAATATTATATTTCCTATTTGATTCATCTTAGTTTAAATATATATAAGATCCTTAATTTATAAATGATACTCATCAAAAAAGCTAATAGCCAATTTAAATACAAATGGTTTTAATATTTGAATAATTTTAGAATGCAAAATACATCCTTGATTTTTCTAATGTTTTTTATCATATAAAAACATAAATTTAGAATCTTTAAGGCCAGAGAATATTCAAAAAAAATTAAAGGTTACAACTCTTTTGAACTGTGAGCTTTTTATTTACTTATTGACATCATCACTTATTATTTCACAAGTATAATTTTACAATGAAAATTTTCATTCTGCAGCCAGTGACGTAGTTGTAAAAAAACCAGAGGGCATACGCTGTAGGCAGAGGGAGTATATGCTAAAGAGCTTATGCCCTAAAGAGTATATGCTAGTGTTTTTGAGAAGTGGATATACGGTATTCCTTAAAATAATCCAGAAAATATGCGGAGTATCCACCGTATATCCTCCATTACATCCCTGTCTGCAGCTTTTACTTTTCTTAGAATGAAGTAAAGTTATTATAAACAGTTTAATAAGAAACACAGTGTCTACAATATGAAAAAATTCCAGACAGCTCGGCCTACAGGATCAGGTATATTTCGAAGACGCAGACCGTGGGGCGCCTGTTTATTGGGAATTTCAGAAGAAATGAGCTTTTAGCCATGATTCGGTAGTTGGGATCGCCCACTTCGAAAACTACCTGTGTCTGTAGGCGGAGTCGGCAGGGATTTCTTTATTTTTATTTTTATTTTTATTTATTTTTTTTTTTTTTGCTGTAAGGGTTGGTTTTATAAAAAACTTGTAGATAATATTAATAGGATTTATAATAAATTTAAGCGGATTTAATATCTTGTGAATTGACAAAGTTATGAATTTTTTTCTTCTTAAACCCCTATACCCCCCCCCCCCCCTCGAAGACATTTGTAATGATATCAAAATCTGCCATACATAAATTTTCGGCCCTTTTTTTTAGAAGTAATAATAACTTAAACGGATTCGATACGTATCATAATTAAGAAGTTATGGGTTTTTCTGTTTTCACAAAAAGCTGCCCCATTCCCCCTTGTCCCGATTTAGCCCATTAACGAGCTTGACCTAGATTTTATGCCATTTGATTTTATGTATTAGTTTGGAAGAGATTTGTGCAGAATTATTGAAGTTATCGTATCCATAAAAAAGTGATATAGATAGATAGATAAAAGTTTTGAACTGGGGGTGGTTTTCGGTTCTGGGAATCATGATCGGCATAGATCTGCAAAAATTTTCCAGAAATTACAACATAGGGGGAAATGTAATAGGTAGTATTTCTTACGAAATCTGCCTAATACGCACTAATTTACTTTTATATTTATACTTTGATCATATATATCTGTGTTTGTGTGTGCCTGTGTCAGAGAGAGAAATAGTATGAGCCCCCTCTACATTTTCTTGAGCACCCCCTATAGTTTGCTTCTAGCTACAGCCCTGGTCAGCCCCCCCCCCTACTTCCTGCACCACCTATGGTTAAGGGCCTGGGGGCTGAAATTGATTACCTTAATATAATACTATAAATTTGTATATTTTTTACATAGATCATTAACATTACTTGCATTATCTTATTAATATTCATTTTTATTAACACTTTCCAACATAGTTGAAAAGTGTTTATGAATTAGATTTGTCTGTCTGTCCGTGCTCTAAATTGCGTAAATATATTCGGACTGACATGCAATTGATATATGTTATTGAGGTTTACTATGGTGCATTCGGTATTGAAAATGAAGTGTGTAGCATTTACAGTTTTTTGACAGGGACACTCAAAAGAATTCCGTTATATTACAGTTTATGAGAAAAAATTATTTGCGGTTTATTTTAATTATGTTACACAATTTCAAACTCATTGTAATTGATATATATCACTAAGGTGCATTATAAGAAGCTTACTATAGAATATTGTGTGCATAGCCCTTATAGTTACTTTACAGGGATAGTCAAAAGAATTCCGTTATATTACGTCTATGGAGAAAAATCGTTTGCCGTTTATTTTAATAATATTTCACTATTTTAAACGTATACAAATTTACATATATATCACTAAGGTGCATTACAAAAGGCTTACTACAGAGTATTGTGTGGACACAAAAAGAATTCTCAACTGTCTGCTAACAATAATTCCTGGAAGTGGGTTTTCAGTTGCTGAACGCGATTTTAAATTTAACTGCTTTTTTGTCTATTACTTGGTGTGTATAAATTCTGTAGATCGTATACAGGGCAGCACAAAAGTTCACAAACACATTTCCGTTTATTGACAGAAATTCCAGAAGGAGAATTTTAAACTGAGCTACGCGTTTCCTAACTGAACTAAAATTTAGCATCCTATGTAGTATATATACAAACCTATGGGTCATATACAGGGCTGAATAAAAGTATTCGAATAATTTTCCGAATATTGTTGGTAATTTCTGAAATTACATTTTTAAATATGCTATGCGTTTTCCAAATTGTTTGCTTATATGTTATCTTTCAGCTTTTTAAACGGTAATGATTTGTAAAATTATTTTGGAAGTGTTGGAAAATGTTACATAATCTATGCTTAACGCATGATTTTTCGTTTTTGTTTAAATTTTTAAACATAGTTCAATATTCCAAAAATAAACACCTAACGAAATGTGGAATGACAACGGCCAGAAAATTCTGTCGGGTGTACAAAAAATCTTTCGTGATAGCATTTGAACAGAAACAACGGTAGTCCATCAAACGTTTTCGACAAATTATACAAAAATAATGGAGAATTACTGATTCAAGTTATGAATTTTTTATTGGATAATATTTTCAAGTGTGAGGCCTTCGTGAGTTATAGGTTTATTTTTTTCTTTGTCGATATTATTTGGAACAGTTGCGTGTTCATTGTATTTTTGCAAGTTTATATTAAATAGACTAGATGCGTAGCAACCAGTTATTTGAATTTAAATTTTATAGAATCTGTAGAGTTCCTTTTTTTGGGGGGGGCGGGGGATCTAGTTCTATTCTGGATTTTACAAATATCTATAAATAGTTGTGTTACCACGCGTTTTGTTGTACATTTGTATATAAAAGATCTTTCAAGTTTTTGAAAAAAAAAACTTAACAATCCATCTTTTAAATTAAAATGTATAAGTCCTAACCTAAACATGTACTCATTATTATCATTTATCATATTATCAAATCTTACATAGCTATTTCAATCACCGTAAAATTTCACAAAATTTATCAATTAATTCTTGAGCTTTTGAGTAGTTAAAGACTAGTTGATTGATTAATTCTCCGATTTTTTCCTATTTTATCAAAAATTATTTTATATATTGGAATACAACAAACTGCTGCGTGTAGCTAGAATTATCATTTATACATCTTAATTAAACCTTTCAATAGGGTAAAAATCCTTAAAATTGATCAATTAGTTATCGAGTTTTGTGTATTGAAAGACTGGTTCATTCATTGATTCTCCCTGTATTTCCCTGTTTTCTAAAAAACTATTTTAGATATCGTAATGCTACAAACTGCAGATTATAGCCGGAATCATCACTTAATGAGTTTTTGAGTATTGAAAGACTGTTTCATTCGTTGATTCTCCAGGTTTTTGCCTATTTTCTCAAAAATTATTTTAGTTATCGGAATGTGCCAAACTGTAAATTGTAGCCAGAAACATTCTCTGCTTGCCCCTGATAAAATTTGTTTATTGTGCATCCATTTTTAAACCTATTCCAGGAAAACAGACAGATTAAAAAATTTTATATTATTTTATACTGTACGTAGTCTAAGTAGTCGAATGAAGAAATAGGTATTTTTCTGGAAATCGCAAACAGGCACTCTAATTTTATACATTATCGTAGATGTTATAGAATATTAGGTCCTTAACTAAATAAGAACTTTCAATCGCCGTAAAATTATTTAAACGTGATCAATTAGTTATCGTGTTTTGAGTATTGAAAGACTGGTTGATTAATTGATTCTCCAGATTTTTATCTGTTTTCTCAAAAACTATTTTAGTTATCGGAATGTGCCAAACTTCAGTTCTATCCAGGAATATTCTCTAACTGCCCCTGATAAAATTTATGTTTATTGCGCAACCATTTCTGAACATATTCCGAACAAATAGACAGATTAAAAAATTTAATATTATTTTATACTATACGTAGTCTAAATAGTTGAATGGAGAAATAGATTTTTCTGGAAATCAATGACAGACACTCCAATTTTATACATTAGCGTAGATGTTATAGAATATTGGGTCGTTATATTTACCAACCCAATATTTAAATTAAAATATATGTCAAAAGCTAAGAATGTCAAGTTTTTGAGTTTTGGAAGATTGGTTGGTCGATTGATTGATTCTACGGTTTCTCCCTGTTTTCTCTAAACTACTTCAGATATGCGGACAAGCTACAGCTTATAGCCAGAAAAATTCTCTCTCTCTGCCCCCAATAAGTTTAGCGTTTGTTATGCAACCGTGCCTGAGCCTATTTCAGACAAATAGACAGAGGAAAAAAATATTATACATTATATATATATATATATATATATATATATATATATATATATATATATATATATATATATCATCATCATCATCCGTTTTCCATCCACTGTTGGATGTAGGACTCCCCCAGATTTTTCCATTATTTCCTGTCTTATGGTTTAGTCATCCAATTAACACTGGCCACTTTTCTGATTTCGTTACTCCATCTTACTTGAGATTGTCTTCTTGGTCGTTTTATATCTCTGGGATATCACTGCGGGGTGTTTTTGCTCCATCTATTGTCTTGTTTTCTTGCAATGTGCCCAGCCCATTTCCATTTTAGCCGTTTAATTCTCTCAATGATGTTGAAAACTTTCGTCTGACTTCTTATCCAGGTTATTCTCTTTCTGTCTCTTCTGGTTATGCCTAGCATACATCTTTAGATACTTCGCTGTGTTGTTTGTAATCTTTGTACCATCTGTTTTGTTAGCGTCCATGTTTCTGCTCCATAAGTTAGTACAGGCAAAATGCAATGGCAAAACACACCTTTCTTTTCAAACAAAGAGGCATGTTATTCTTCAGAATAATATTGTTCTTCCCAAAATCACTCCATCCATTCCTTATTCTTCTATTGATTTCATCCCTGATACTGTTGTCCGATGATATTTCCTGACCAAGGTACACATAACTTTGCACTTCTTTAATCTTAGTGTTGCTGTAGACAATTTTCCTTTTTGATGCAAATGAAATAAACATTACCTTAGTCTTTTCCAAATTTATTTTTAATCCCACATTAATGCTAGCTTCTGCGGAACCTTTTGGCATATTTTCCAATTCTTCAGGGCTATTACTGAAAATTAAAATGTCATTAGCAAATCGCAGATGGCTGAAATATTCCCCATTTAGTCTAATCCCTTTGTTTTCCCAATCCAGCTTCTTGAAAATATTTTCTAAGACAGCAGTAAAAAGCTTAGGCGAAATGGTGTCTCCTTTTCTTACTCATCTTCCAAACTTGATCTTCATTCTTCCTTTGTCCGAAAGAATGGTGGCTGTTGGTTTCTTGTAAATCTTCTTTATGATATTGGTGTAAGGTTTGTCTATAGTAATGTCCTCCAGAGAATCAACTACTGCAGATGTGTAGACCTAGTCAAATGGTTTTTCATAATCAATAAAGGCATGGCAGAGAGGTAAATTATATACTTTGTGTTTTCCTATGAGTTCCCTTACTGTCTGAATATGATCCAGTGTGCTAAATCCACTTCGGAATCCTGCTTGTTATATATATGTATATATATATATATGTAGGATTTCAGTTTAAACACTACGCTTCCTTTATGACGTATATGATCATCAAATTAACTGACGCTCTAGTACTATTATTATCCATGGTTTAAATGCACGAGTTATAAATATTTTGGATCGCAAGATCAAGATTTAATCATCTTCAAAATTGGAAAAAGAGCGAGTCTACTAATTTTTATTGTGAAGCAAGCATCGAAATGAAAACTATCCAGTAAAGGCGCTGTTAGGCCTAGTTGGTTTTTTGGTAAATAAATATATAGTATATGTTTGGCGAAAAGTATATTAATTGAAAAGAAATTGCTAGTAAAGTATTGTAGAATTATATTTCTAGGACTGTATTAAAGTTCATATTTTGTTACTCAACATCTATTTGTTCATATAATTCCAGTAAATCAACTATTTACATATCATTTTCTTACATATATATATATATATATATATATATATATATATATATATATATATATATATATATATATAGAGAGAGAGAGAGAGAGAGAGAGAGAGGGGGGGGGTAAAATAACATAAGGGGGAATGTTAGGCCAAGAATTGCTCATTTGGCAAGAGATCTTGTAAAACGTTGCTTTTACATCGATGATTACGGTAATGTGCAACGTTTTATTATTGCTTTATTTTTAAATTATGTTCCAGACGTGTACAAATAAAATGGAATAATTTCATTTTAAATAAGTAAAAAAATTTTACAATATCTTTAGTTTTTCGTTAAAATTATATTTTCGTTACCTGTATGTAAGAATTTTTGTACGTTTTCTTTGTACAGAATTGTGTGCTCAGTTAGTTTTCTTATGGTATATATTAACACTAGAATGACCGAAGATTTTATTCAAGTTTTATAAAACTATTTTGTACAAAAACTTTTATTTAAAACAATTTAACTTATTTAACTTATTTGGGTGAGGTATATTTATTTTTGTTGCTTTACTTGTTTCTTTCTTTTTTTATTTAACATACATTTAACGTAAACTCCCTACACATACATTACATACATACACACTGCAAAAAAAAAAAAAAAAAAAAAAAAAAAAAAAAAAAAAAAAAATGTTGATTTTTCAGTATAATACTAGCACCCCAGCTGCCAGTATTATACCGTAAAATTAACAGTAATATACGGTAAAATAAACAGTAATACGCTACCAAAACAAATTCTTGATTTTACAGTATAATACTAGCACCCCAGCTGCATAAGCTGCCGCGCATGCGCGGAAGCGTATTACTGCTTATTTTACTGTTTATTAATGTTAATTTTATGGTATAATACTGGCAGCTGGGATGGCAGTATTATACTGTAAAATCAACAATTTTTTTTTCAGTGCATATTTTATATTTTATTATATATATATATATATATATATATATATATGTGTGTGTGTGTGTGTGTTTGTGTGTGTGTGTGTGTGTATTTGTTGTATATGCATTTTGAACCTATTTCGCAGTCAAATGTAAATTTTGACGGATTTTTTTCCTTTTTTATTAATTATGTCACTTATTTTACGTGTAGAAATATTAAAACCATGCTTTTTACACCTTGTTTTAATAATGGAATATGAATATTTCTCTTCGTAAAGCTTAAATGCATAGTACTGTTTATTTTCCATTTAGTTGGATAATGCATTTTGTACCTATTTCCCAGTCAAATGTAAACTTTGACAGTTTTTTCCTTTTTCATTAATTATGTCACTTATTTTACGTGTAGAAATATTAAAACCATGCTTTTCACACCTTTTTAACACTTTCCAACCTAGTTGAAAAGTGTTTATGACTTCGGTTTGTCTGGCCGTATGGCCGTCTGCCGTCTGGCCGTCTGCCGTCTGCCGTCTGCCGTCTGGCCGTCTGTCCGTGCTCTAACTCCCGTAAATATGCTCGGATTGCTCTGCAATTTTTATATGTTATAGTCGTTATCTATAGCATGTTCCCTATTTCAACGGAAGTGTGTAGCACTTATAGTTTTTTTTACAGGGACACTCAAAAGAATTCCGTTACATTGCGGTCTATGGGGAAAAATCATTGACGGTTTATTTAAATAATGTTTCACTATTTTAAACGTATTGAAATTTATATATATCACTAAGGTGCATTAGAAGAAGCTTAATATGGAATAGGGTGTGCATAGCACTTATAGTTACTTTACAGGGACAGTCAAAAGAATTCCGTTACATTACGTCTATGGAGAAAAATCGTCTGCGGTTTATTTAAATAATGTTTCCCTATTTTAAACGCATTGAAATTTATATACTATATCACTAAGGTGTATTTCAAGAGGCTTACTACAGAATAGTGTGTGTACACCAGTCATCGTTCATTTACAGGGACACACAAAAGAATTCTCTACTGTAAGTTAACAATAATTCCTGGAAGTGCGTTTTAAGTTACTGATCGCGATTTTAATTTTAACTCGCTTTTTGTCTATTGTGGGGTGTGTATAAATTCTGTATATCCTATACAGGGAAGCACAAAAGTTCGCGAACACATTTCCGTATTATTTAACTCCAGACGGAGAATTTTAAACTGTGCTACGCGTTTCCTAACTGAACTAAAATTTAACATCCTATGTAGTATATATACAAATCTATAGATCCTATACAGGGCTGAATAAAAGTATTCGGATTACTTAGATGTTATCTTTTAGCTTATTAAATGGTATGATTTGTAAAATTATTTTGGAAGCGTTGGAAAGTGTTACATAATCATGCTTGACGCATGATTTTTTGTTCTTGTTATAATAATGGAATATGAATATTTTTCTTCTTAAAGCGCAAATACATAGCCTTCGATCCATTGTTTATTTTCCAGCGACATTTTAAAGCAAAGAATATTTTTAATGATACAGACGATAATTAAATCCTATTCCGAATTGATGCCACATAGCTTTTACTTTTCTTCATTGAAATTTAAATCATAGAGAAAGTCAAAATCGCTACAAAAATATGCGTGAACACTCTCTGCACACATTCTTTTTATTTTTTTCGTTAGTCTATGGAGCAGTTGCGTGTCGAATGAATTTTCACAAGTTTATACTTAAAAAATAAAATAACATGAAGTTGAATCGCAATAGAGGATGAGCCGACATTTATTTATTTGGTGAGAGGTCTTGTAAAATGTTGTTTTTACATCGATCATTAAGGTTACGTGCATTGTTCTATTACTGTCTGTTTCGTAAAATATTTTACATTTCAACAAATAAAATAAAGTCAATACACTTTAAAGAAACATTATGTTATTGTCATAGTGACATCTATTGAAAAGGATATCCAAAATTCTGACTTAGTACTCCTTCCGAAGTTAATTAATTAGTATATTACTAATTTGTATTATTATTATAGTTAGTTTTGTCCTACAATTTGTTTCCTTCGTGAAAATTATAAATGCCGTAACCGATTGTACTACTCAGTTTGTTTGTTTTTTAAATGTATGTAGTTCATTTTTAAGCTATCGGTTAATGTCTAAATGGCCATTCGTAACAATAAACAAGAACGAAAAATCATTCTTCAAGCATAGATTATGTAACACTTTCCAACGCTTCCAAAATAATTTTACAAATCATTACCGTTTAATAAGCAACATCTAAGTAAACAATTTGGAAAACGCATAACATATATAAATATATATGTTAACGTAATAAACGTAATAAAAACGTAATTTCAGGAATTTCCAACATATACAATATTCGGGAAAATATCCGAATACTTTTATTCAGTCCTGTATATGATCTAAAGATTTGTATATATACTACATAGAATGCTAAATTTTAGTTTAGTTAGAAAACGCGTAGCACAGTTTGAAATTCTCCTTCTGGAGTTTCTGTCAATAAACGGAAATGTGTTCACGAACTTTTGTGCTGCCCTGTATAATGATAAACAGAATTTATATACACCAAATAATAGTGAGTTAAATTTAAAATCGCGTTCAGCAACTTAAAACGCACTTCCAGGAATTATTGTTAACAGACAGTAGAGAATTCTTTTGTGTGTCCCTGTAAATGAACGATGACTGCTATACACACAATATTCTGTAGTAAGTCTCTTGTAATGCACCTTGGTGATATATATAAATTTCAATGCGTTTAAAAGAGTGAAACATTATTTAATTAAACCACAAACGATTTTTCTCCATTGACGTAATGTAACGGAATTCTTTTGATTGTCCCTTTAATGTAACTATACACTCTAAAATTGGAAGGAGTGAGAAGTTGACTCTTTGGAAGAGTGAGAGACATTTTCACTCTTTTAGGAGTGAATTTTATAAATATGCACTCTTTAAAGAGTGGAACTTTCCACTCTCTAGAAAAGAGTGAAATATCTCACTCCGTTGTCGAGAGTGACTGTTCACTCCGTTGACAAGAGTGAGATATTTCACTCCGTTGAAGAGTGAGGAAAAACAGTTTTTTCCAATAAAATCACAAGATGGCGCCAGCTCACGGATGAGAATCCGAGTAATCTCCGTTATCGAAACGAGACGCCTAAAATGAAATCCTTTATATATAGTAGCACGATTTTAAAAAAAACTGAAAAAGGCATTGAAATAATATATGAATTGATAGAATTATGGACAGGAAATATATTTTATGCTTTACAAATTGCAGGATTTGCCAGTGCTAAGAACAGGGCAGGGAAAACAAATATTTGAAGTAAATTTATGCTTAGCTGCAACACAATTTTGCTTCTATTTTATAAACAGAAATTTAATATCTCTGAATGCTAATTATTTTCCTCTTTATTTAAATAAGCTATTCTACATATTTTATATCATTTCTAACCTCTTTATGAATATAAACAAAATATAACTATACAGATTAAATTTTCTGTTATTTTTAGCACGTTTGAAATTAACATAAGAGAAATGAAAAACGTTGCATTTAATCACTGATTTTATAACATTTATTATAGAAAAAAAAAGAGTATAAATGTGTCGGAAATAATCTTAGGAAAAATTTAACAACTATAATTTAAGAAAAAAAAACGTTTTTTACCCTGACTGAAATTTTCCCCCTAAAAATTAGTTTTGAAAAGTAAATTTGAGGGCCCCTCTGTATTTCAGTGAGTAAACTTCGGCTTCACGGGCCTATTTGGTAAACAGGCCCTGGGCCTCGGACAATCTTAATCGGGCTCTAATTATGGAAACATTATTAGCTGGAAAAAAATGAATGAATAAATAAATAACTGCTTTGTTGTAACGGAATTTTTGTCATAGCGGAAATGTACAGACGGGTGTTCGCACATTTTTTAGACGATTTCGGCGTTGTTGTTTTTAACGTTTAAAATATGAATATTGCTTTCTGAAATCATCTGTATGATAATCTTGTTTCTTGATTCTAATTCTGCATAATGCTTTCGATGGATATCGATGGATGTTTTCGATGTAAGATAAATTTGCGATAGTCATAAATCCTTACTTGAAACTTCGTTTTCCGCCTTGAAATGGGCTCTTTTTTTCCTTGTTTTATTTTTCATCTGGTATCTTTTTACTATGTATATGTACTGATTTTTGGAATAGCACTTTCCAATCAATTGTTATGTTTATTTCGCACTAAAAAGTTTTTATATTATGCGCTTTGCAATCATTTTAGACTGTGGAATTAGCATACTTCTGTTCGGAAGAAGAAAAAAAAAACGCAAACGCATCTTCCCTTTCACAACTTTTTTAGCATGATGCGCAATCTTGAAATAAGAATAAATTTGAAAGTATCAGACGATAATATAAATTACACATAATAAGTTGTTGTCAGAATTTTTTCCTCTAAAAGAATTCCATTTTTTTAAATAATTTATCAAATTTGTCTAAAAAATGTGCGAACAGTCTCTGTATTATATGATACAAAAAGAAGGTTTCAGTTTCTTATTTACACAGATGAGAAACACCGTAAATATTTATGATTTCTACACAAATTTAATAAGTGTGTTCGAATATCACAAAAGAAACAAAGCTAAAATAATGTAATAAGAGCTTTTTTAATTGTAAGCGGCTGTAGCAAGCTGTAGGTACCAGTTCTCGTCCGAGCGCAGAAGTCAAGCAGCAACGAGCTCGGTTACTACTTGGGAGGGTGACCGCCTACGAGCAAGCGTGTGTAAAAATGAGTTTCTCTTTTTTATTCAAGAATTTTAGTCACTCCTGAAAGAGTGACTAT
Source organism: Maratus michaelseni (assembly GCA_963931845.1). Lineage (NCBI taxonomy): Eukaryota > Metazoa > Arthropoda > Arachnida > Araneae > Salticidae > Maratus > Maratus michaelseni. The sequence goes on along the minus strand of OZ007597.1, from coordinate 91,120,019 downwards.
TTACTCCTATCAGGGGTGAAAAAACTCACTCCTGAAAGAGTGAGTATTCACTCTTTCAGGGAGTCAAGAATTTCACTTTTTCCTAGAGTGAATAGTCACTCTAAAGAGGTTGGGCAAATTTTGACTCTGCGATAGAGTGAATATCCACTCCTCCGGAGTGAATAGTCACTCTTTCTTATTTAGAGTGTAAGTGCTATGCACACCCTATTCCATTTTAAGCTTCTTGTAATGCACCTTAGTGATATAAATCAATTACAATGTGTTTGAAATTGTGTAACACCATTAAAATAAACCGCAAATGATTTTTCCCCATAGACTGTAATGTAACGGAATTCTTTTGAGTGTCCCTGTAAAAAAGCTATAAGTGCTAGCCACTTCAGTTGAAGTAGGGAATATGTTATAGATAACGACAATAACATATAAAAATTGCAGGACAATCCGAGCATATTTACGGGAGTTAGAGCACGGACAGACATCAGACGGCAGACGGCCAGACAAACCGAAGACATAAACACTTTTTAACTAGGTTGGAAAGTGTTAAAAAAAATGAAATTGTAAAAGTGAATTGTGAATCAAATGAAATATTTTGAATAATAAATGTTGATAACCATATGTGAAAATAAGCGATAATCAACATAAAAAACTGTATCATTAATTATTAATACAATATTTATAAATCATATATGAAATGATAAGAAAATAAAACCTGCTTTAAGTTCATAATTAAAATTAAAATTATCAATTAAAATTCCTAATTTCTTTTTTTAAACTTTTAATTCTAATACTGAAAACTCAATTTGCATGTGTTTAGTTTGTTTCTCAGCCCGACATCTATTATTTTATATTTCAAATAGGAATTAATTTTAAGATAAAAATTGCTGACATTAGCGCAACTTGACATTATTTGTGGTTTGTAGTGGTTATAGATAACGACAATAACATATAAAAATTGCAGGACAATCCGAGCATATTTACGGGAGTTAGAGCACGGACAGACAGCAGACGGCAGACGGCCATACGGCTAGACAAACCGAAGTCATAAACACTTTTCAACTAGGTTGGAAAGTGTTAAAAATAAATAAATCGGTCAAATGCGTGTTTAACTCGCGCTCAAAGGGTGCCGTACATTAAATTTATAAATTAATAAATTACTTCTACTATTCCTAATTTTCTCATAAGTTCAGTTTCAATAGATTCGGAAATAGGAGCGACGGGGGGGACTTATTTTTCCAGTATATTTTCGACGATATCTCTGAAAATATAATACCTAAAATTAAAACAAGTCTATTTTTGAGTTCGATGTTACGAGATCTTTCGAAAAATACCCTACACGAAATTTTTTTCGTAATTGTTTTTGTAATTCCTTAAGTAACTTAATTAATATCTCGGCTAATTACCTACATTATTTTTCAAAAATCATAATAAAATATCCTTGGATGACTCTGCGTGGATACATACCTCGAGCGCCTGTCAGCACCCCCACTGACTGCCCGAAAGGTAAAGTTTGTGCGTAACGGAAAAATGCGTTTTTCTCACGAACTATGTTACCTAAGAAAATCTCTATAGTTTTTCTGAAAGGTTTAAATAAACTTCTACTACCCCTAATATTTTCACAATTTTAGTTTCAGTATATTCGGAAATAGAGGGGGGGGGGGACATATTTTTGCAGTGCGTTTTCGACGATATCTCTGAAAATATCATACCTAAAATTAAAACAAATATATTTTTAAGTTCGGTATTACCAGATCTTTCATACGATACCCCACACGATATACAAAAATAAAACTTTATTTCAAGTAAGTTAATTAACCTCCTATTTTTTTTTTTCCTAAATATATTTGTGAATGTCTAATAATCTGAAAATATGTGGGTAAAAAGGCTTTATAACTTTCCCAAGTTTGAACTTTCCACGTCCCATAGTTTACGAGAAAAGGGGCTGTGACAGACGTACGGAAAGACACAGGAGTGATCTTATAATGATTTTGTTTTAACTTTTTAAGTACGGAACCTAAAATTAAAAATGTCGGGTATATTGTGATCATATTTGTGATTGTAATTCAGACGATGTTCGTAAGCATGTGTTCTTGACTTTTGAATTTCTTTTTCCTTTATCGCTAGTGTTTAGGACAGTTGTGTGTTCAATGCATTTTCTGAAATTAACATTAAAAAGAATTTAAAATAATATAATGTTGAATCATAAACAAGGATGAACAGAAATTTATTCACTTGGCGAGGATCTTGTAAAGTATTTCTTATACATCGATCATTGAGATTACCGGCATTTGCTTTATTACTTCCCATTTATTAAGAAATGCTCTAAACATGGACAAACAAAATAAAATCCCCGCACGTTAAAGAAGTATTTTATTTATTTTATGCATGTTTTTATTACTTTCTTCTACCTTTACAAGAAGAAAGTATTGGATTCGTGAAAATTGTCGATGGATTTATACGTTTTAGAAGGTTCTGAACACTATTTGCTTTTTTAGAAAATGTCTGTCTGTGTGTGACAAAACTTTTGTGGGCGCTCTATCTCAAGAACTAATGCACGGGATTTAATTAAACTTTCGATTTAGTTAGACCTTCATATAAATTTATGCTGAATAGATTTTGATGTAAATCGCCCAACGGGTGCCGATGCTATGCGGCATTTTTCACGAATGAAGGAACGGGCTGGTTTTTTTGTTTGTTTGTTTCAATAAGGTGAGAAATCTTCTAAAATGTTACTTTTACATCGATCATTAAGGTTATGCTCATTATTTTATTACTGCCCATTTTGTAAATGATTTTCTAAATACAAGATTTACATTTTACTTTTACGCTAGTCTGTGGTAAAATTGAATGTTCAGTGAATTTGCTTAATTTTAAAAGTATTTTCAAATGTCAATAAATAAAATAAAATAAATGCATTTCAAAGAAGTTTTTAATGTCTTTTATGCTTTGTTGTTTATACGACAGTGCAGTAAAATCCCTTACGAGAGTAAAACTTGTTTTCGTTATTTTTCAGAAGTAATTATCGTGAATGTTTATACAAAATTTACATTTCACTTTTACGCTAGTCTATAGTAAAATTGAATGTTCAGTGAATTTGCTTAATTTTAAAACTATTTTCAAATGTTATTAATAAACAGGAAGTGAGTCTTTACTTCCTAACTTCCACATTTCCTTAACATATTTTGCAGCGACTGAGAGTTGATCATATTTGCACGTATATCGATTTCATGAAGCAATCGATACCTTAAATAATCTTTGCAGATACAAGAGCCACCTGTTGATGTAATTCAACAGTATTCTAACGAGATTTCTACGTGCTTTCAATGAAATTTAAGATACGTGCTTATATAAGTAATTTCTACCAGCTATTTCACAAAGTGTTGAAAAGGGGATCCATAAAGTCCGATATTAAAATCCTAACTTTCACAGAAAAGGTAAAATTAAAAGATTTGTACATAAGTACACATAAGTACAGTAAAAATTAAGATGTTATGGGAATTGTTAAAACCAGAATTAATGCTTAGTATTTTAATTAATTATTTTTTATGTAAGATTATGGCAGTGCCTAGCTACTCTCTTATGACGGTAGTCTAGTTTTGTTGTGAACGTGTTGCCCGACTTAATACTTATGTGTGAAAATGCCGCCTATCAGTCCTTTCTCTCACTTTCGCACGTATGATTGTATCTACTTTAATCTGATCGTCGTGGTTATATTTTTTGCCGTAATATGTTAATTAAAATGCTGTGGTCAACTGGCGAGTATAAATACGGTAGTGAGAATTGGGTTCAGCAGATTTGGTCGAGTCCTGCCTATCAAGGAAACCCAGGCTTGGAGTTCTTCGCTTTGAGACTTAGAATTTAGATTTCTGCTACGTACAGTGAGATATTGACATTCCGTGTTATCTTTGGAGTTTACCTTTTGGTAAGAAGTTAAATCAACGTATTTCAATAAAAGAGTTTTGGAGTCCACGGGATTCCCTTGAGACATTTTCTGAAGTGATATATATTTTTTTTCAGTGTTTCCAGTGCCATTATGTATTTGTGACATTTGCAGAGTTACGCATGGAAATCTAGGTAGCCCTCTTTATTAATAGATAAATTATTAATAGTTTTAGAGAGAATTCAGCGAAACCCATGGGGTTAGTTTCTCCCCCTTTCGTTATCATACTGAGTGAGTTTTTATTTTATTTTTTTACTGAGCATCGTAGTTATTTCTTGCCTTCTCCACTACTCACCTCATCTTGTTGTTTTAAAATAAACAGTTTTTATATTTACTTACAGTACCATGCACAGGGTACTGTAAGTAAATAGGCCATACTCTCAGGTGACGTGCCCAATGGGTACGCCCCAAGATACAAGTAATTACAGTAGGAACCCGCGAATCTGAATTAAATGGATTCTGTTCGGATTATCCGAAATTCCGATCTAAATATAATAAGAAATAGAAAAGACACAAGAGATTGGAAATAATGAACGGACAGCTGAAGGTCCATTAATTCACAGTCAACAGAAAGAGAATAACCTCTTTATTCCAAACTCAAGATGACTCTGGTTGTAAAGAAATTCATGATATAGAGTTAGAGTATCGCATTCTGATGCTACAAATGCGCTAGAAATTGCACTTTCCAGTATAGAGTAGCATTCACATTGTAAAAAAAGACAAATGTTTCTTTATATGGGAAAATATAACATAACCACGAGCGAAAATATACAATAACGTCTACCGAATTACCTACGATTCCAAAAGAGTTTTTTATCATAATATACAACCCTCAGAAATTAATATATTTTCGAGATTTAACCTTTTCAGCGTTTGAGGGTTTTCCTATATTTTCATAAGTATCCTTTTAAATCCCAGAATATATATATATATATATTTTAATCGCAGTTTGAGGGAGAAGAAATCGCAGAATATCCCATGGGGAAACCCATGGGGGACCCATGGATTAACCCCATGGATTAACCCCATGGGAAGATCGCAGAATATCTTTCATATCCCTCATTCCATATACGGTTCAAAAAGTTATTTTGTTAAAAATATTTTTGTCTACAGCCATTTTAACATGACTTCAAGTAACGGAAAAACACGGACCTAACGCTCAAAGGGTTTTAAAGAAGCATTTGTAAAAAAAAAAAAAGTTTCTTTTGCAACCACTTATTTTTGGAAACTTTTCCGAGTAGTTTTTATAGTGCATTAATCAGTTTCTCAACTTGGAATATGTGTTTTTTGCATACTATAAATTCTGAAGTAAACATTTTCATGTTCAACACACATGTTACTGATAAACATGATAAATTACCAGCATTAACATTAACATTAAAATTAATATTATTTTGTTTCTCTTGCCTGTATAAATTCAGTTAAGCAGATAAATATGTTTAATTGAGAATGAATAGCAGCCTATAAAAGATATTCTGGTTTGAGAAAACTAAATAATACACTATAAAAACTAGTTAAGAGCGTTTCCGAAAATCGGTGGCAACAAAAGAAACTTTTTTTATATAACTGCTTCTTTAAATCTTGAAAATATATCTGTTTCTGAGATTTCTAAAGACAAATTACACTTTTCGTAACCGTAAGGAACCTGGAAGAGGTTATTATATATTTTTGTACGTGGTTATATTATATTTTCCTAAAATTAAAAACATCTGTCATTTTTTTACAATGCATAAGCAATGCCAAATGACGTCATATTCATTAGAGAAAAGCGTAATATTGCTCCATTATTCAGATTCACATCACAGGCTAATTTTTAAAAATAATAATAAAAATTAAAAAAAATAATTTGCATTCCGCAGAACCACTAAACAAATATATTAATCAGTTCATTAAAAATTTTCAATATGTTAAAAATTATTTTTTCTTCAATTCTTATTTTCAAAGTTATCCAGTAATATTCATTCTAAAAAATATTTTAAGGTTTTAATACAAATCTTTATATTTTCGTTTTTGCCACGACTCATTTCTTTTCCTTTTAAAAATTTCAAATACATTTCGATTCGGATTTATGCAGACTTTCAGATTTGTGGGCCTCGGATTAGCAAAGTTCTTTTGTAATAAAATAAATCACAAAGCACATTTCGAGCCGTAATTGATTAAGAAGAAATAGCTATTACTTATTAAGTGTTCTTAACAGTGCAGATTAAAAAACGTTCTTCTCATTAGTTAAAATTTAATTGCCAACAATAATATGTTCTTCTTTGTTATGATTATGTAAAAATTAATAAAATATTATCAAATATTTTTATGCTGTCTTATACTTCTATTAAAACTCTTTTTTTTTTTTGACGATTTTAAAAACTGTTAACAGAGTCAAAACAACTTTCGTTCCAATCGTTCTAATCTTCTTTTTCTTTTCCCTTCTCCAAAATTACTGTACTCGACCCAAGTCTACAATCAACAACAAAATCTATAATTTTCTACAACTTATCATCAGATTTCGAGAGTGTCTTTTTAAAAGACACGATTGTTACCGATGAAGTTACGATTTTTCGATAACGGTTTATCGATAAAGTTACGATTAAGACAAGGATCCCGTCATCAAAAATCCTTTATTCAATTAAAACTCACAACGCTAATATGTAGTAAGAAATTTTAAGGATAATGATATCTATTTATTATAACTTTTTAAAAGCTAACAAGATATAGTTTTTTAAGATGCTTATTTAAAAAAAAATAAAAATAATAAAATTAAAATCTTTGATAAAGCCTTATATTTAAACTTTTTTTTAAAGTTTTTATAAATACTTAAAGATAGTCAAGATTCTAGTTATATTAATCTCATTTTTCCTTTAATAAACCAGCATTATATTTTTCTTGATTCCTCCTTCGGTGCCTGAGGAAATAATGCACTTCACCTTATCGTCTGATTTCAAGAGTGTCTTCTTAAAAACTATGTTATGATTAAAAGAATGATCATGTCATCAAAAATGCTTTATCCAATTGAAACTCATAACGCTAATATGCGGTAAGAACTTTTAAAGATAATGATATCTATCTATTATAACTTTTTTTATAAGATAACAAGATCTAGTTCTATACAATGCTTGTATTAAAAATAATAAAATAACATCAAAATATTTGATACAATCTTATATTAAAACATTTTAAGTTTTTGTAAATTCTTACAGATGAGCAAGATTTTCGTTATATTAATTTCCTTTTCCTTTAATAAACCCGCTATATATTTTCCTGAATCCTTTTTCGGTGCCTGAGGAAATAATGCACTTCACCTTATCATCAGATTTCGAGAGTGTCTTCTTAAAAACTATATTATGATTAAAACAATGATCATGCCATCAAAAATCCTTTATCCAATTAAAACTCATAACGCTAATATGTGGTAAGAAATTTTAAGGATAATGATATCTATCTAATGTAACTTTTTAAAAGATAACAAGATGTATAAAAAGACACGAAAAAGAAAAGTATAAAGCAGGTTTATTTAAGGAAAAGGGAGAGATATTAATGTAACGAGAATTTGACGATCTTTAAGAATTTTTAAAATAATTTAAAAAATTGTTTTAATACAAGGCTATATCAAAGATTCTGATATCATTTTATTATTTTTAATACAGGCATTGCTTGTATTAATAAATCGGTCAACTCAAAGAGTTCCGTACATTAAATTTATTAATAACTCTTTATTAATTAATTAACCAATTTCTACTACCTCTAATTTTTTCATAGTTTTATTTTGAGTAGATTCGGAAATAGGAGGGAAGGGACATTATTTTTGCCAGTACACTTTCAACGATATCTCTGAAAACATAATTAAAACAACAAAATTAAAACAAATATATTTTTGAGTTTGGTTTTATGAGATCTTTCGAATGATACCCTACACTATATATAAAAAGATTTTTTTTCAAGTAACTTCATTAATATCTCGGCTAATTACCAACATTTTTTAAAAATCATTATCAAATATCCTTGGATGATTCTACGTCGATAGTTACCTCGAGCGCTCGTCAACTCCCCCGCTGAAAACCAAAAAAGTAAAGTTTGTGTGTAACGGGAAAATGCGTTTTCCTCAAAAACTATGTGACCTTGGAAAATCGCTATAGTTTTCCCGCAAGGTTTAAATAAACTCGTACTACCCCTAATTTTTTAATAATTTTAGTTTCAGTAAATTCAGAAATAGAGGGCGGGGAGACACATTTTTGCAGTGTATTTTTGACGACATCTCTGAAAATATAATACCTAAAATTAAACAAATGTATATGCTAATATTCGGTAAGAACTTTTGACGATAATTATATCTATCTATTATAACTTTTTAAGTTCGGTATTACGAGATCCTTCTCACGATACCCCACACGATATACAAAAAGAAAATTTGTTTTTTCAAGTAGCCTAATTAGCCCCCTAAATTTTCCCTAAAGATATTTGTGGATGTATAATAATCTGAAAATATGTGGGTCAATAAGCTTTATACCTTTCCCAAGTTTGAACTTTCCACGTCCCATAGTTTACGAGAAAAAGGGCTCTGACAGACAGACAAACAGACACAGGAATGATCTTATAATGGTTCTATTTTTACTTTTTAAGTACAAAACCATAAAAATAATAAAATAATATCAAAAGCTTTGATACAGCCTTATATTTAAACGGTTTTTTAAAGTTATTCTTAAAAATATTCAACTTTATCCTTGTACTAATCTATTTTTCCTAAGTAAACTCGCTTTATACTTTTCCTGAATTCTCCTTCGGTGCCTGAGGAAATAATGCACTTCACCCTATCATCATATTTTGAGAGTGTCTTCTTAAAAACGATGTTATGATTAAAACAATGATCATGTTATCAAAAATCCTTTATTCAATTACAACCCATGACGCTAATATGTGGCACGAATTTTTAAAGATAATGATACTTCAAACATAATGAAATTTAGAAGGATCACTAAGATGCGCTACAACATGTTTTCTATAGGTTATGGAGTGCGTAGAATTCGTCGCTCTTTTACACAGACGCACAAAAGAATTCGATAAAAGAACTATGATCAATAATAGCTGGAAGTGCTTTTTTCGCTGTGATATACATTTTTAAACTTGTCTAATTTTTAGTGTATTAAGCGATGTGTATGAATTCTATAGATGATATATACATGGCTGCACAAAAGCATTCGCACACATTACTGGATATAAACAGCAATTGTTTAAAATGGATTTTTTCTGAGTTATGTGTTTATAAATTGCTTGTTTAGATATCTCATTTTTTGTATGAAAAATATAAAATTTCTTATTAATATTATGTTAGTGTCAGAAAACGTTTCATAATCTAGCCTGATGCATACTTTTTCGCTCTTTTTAGTCACACAGGGCTAATTCTTTCACTCTACAGTAAAATTCCTGTTTATGAAAAGTCACAGCCACTCCATATATGCGCGTATCTATGTAACATCAAAAATTCGGAAAACACAGGGCGCAGGGCTACGAAATTTGGCACACGGGTTGCTGGTAGGGGGCTCATGAACGATTGGGACAAAAAATTCGAAAATTTTAAATAGATTTTTGATAGATTAAATATTAAAATCCATCCACAAAGAGATCTCATCAAAAATACGCTTTTTTATCTTCGGTTGATTGGTTGTATAAAATCTCCGCAGAAGTCATTAAATAAATCAAGATAGGGATCATTGCAATTGCGAGTCGAGTGTTTAAAATCGACGGATCAGAGATTATATGACATGTAGACAAACAACTTAATTATTAACAGTTGACAAATGCTAAAATCTTAATTTTAAAGGATTTTATCGACTTAATGAATGATAATTAGCTGGGTTTAAGGTTTTTTTTACATGACATATATAAGTATGATAGAGATTATTAATACAGAAAACTTTATTTAGCAGATTATTTGTTAAATTTGCGGGAATGGAGAGGGGTGGGGGTAAACAACTTTTTATTAAATATCACATTTATTTTACTTAACCGCGCGCCACCTGGTGGTGGTTTATTCATTAATTGACCCTCTTTATTAATAAATCCAAATCTAACTAAAAAAACTATTCTATAAAAATTATTATTATTATTATTATTATTATTATTATTATTATTATTATTATTATTATTATTAAAAGCCGTGTGTGGCAATCTATATTCTGCCTTAAAAGGCAGAATTTTCTCCGCTAGTTCTTTCAGTTAATACATTCAGTCTTTTACGTTAACAAACTTAAAAGTAGATATCAAAATCCCAAAAGTTAAGCTTTGGGGAAATTTAACGAATATGTCATTTACTAAAAGCTAACGAATATAGTTATTTCGCGTATTATTCATCATATGACAATGGGCTACGGAAGAACTTTTGAAAATGCCGTATTACAACAGGATTAAACCGACATAATATTTTTCTAGTGTTTCTTATGCTCTATAAAAAATTATTATAATAATTCTGTAATAAATATTACTAGATGTTAATGACTAAATGACGACATAATAATAAATGTATAAACATATACTATCATTACTACATGCAGATAAACAAAAATAAATGTTAAAACAAAATATTATGCAATGAAAAGACATGTCCTATTAATAGGACGCCAGACCCAAACAGGTTAGGTATTTTTTTATTGATTTTGAAAACATGTAAAGAGAATCGGGATTCTTCTTATAATCTTTTTTTTTTTATCCTTTTTCAATCCTTGAGAAAATAATACTCCTCACTTTATCTCGAGACTTCCTTCTTAAGAGATCGCGTTACGATTCAAAAAATAATAACGTCATTAGAAAGATTTTATTCAATTAAAACGCACACTTCTAGTGTATGGTTAACAATTATAAAGGTGAATATGTTAAGTAGTTACTACACGTAAAAAATAAAACACATTTTTTTACTCATTTACAAAGTTTCTTTAAAGCAATAAAATATGCTAAATAGATGTTGTACGATTGTGATGTTAAAAATACTTTACATAGTGATAAAATAATATAAAAATAATTTCTCATTCTAAAATTCTAGAATTTTATTCAAGAAAAATTAACTGCAAGAAATAGTCCAAAAATCTGTTTATTTTGTCCTTATCTCGTTTAAGCATACAGGATGCCCCTTCTTATCATTGACCAATAGCCAATCCCTGAACCGTTAGTTTTAGAGGTATAGTTTCAATTGCAAATACGTTTCAAATGATATCCTTCATCACATGAAATCTCATATATCAAAATAGCTATTTTTTATTTTCAAAAAGTTCAGAATTTTAAAGTTTTATGCAGTCTTTGTGTCTTATGAGTTATAAGAAATAAATGATCAACGTGAAAATAGCACAAATGTAAATCTGGGTAAAAAAGGGGCAGAGAGATATTTCGGAGTTCGTAAAGCTCCATCATCAATGCAAAGGTCAAAATGAACAGGGGAGTCAAGTGTTCCCGAGTACCCGAGGAAACCAATAAGGCGCACTTAGCAAGTCTGAAAGAGTTTAAGCAGGAAGGAGAAAAGGACGGGGGAGGTGTAAATTATAAGAAAGAGTAGGTAGACTTTTAAGAAATTGGATGTACTGGACATATCATTAACCAAGCTATAATAATTCATCCATATATGATAAGCTTCCCAAAAATCAAGATCGTAAATTGATGAGCATTTCTTAATTATCCAACTTTCGGAAAAGTTAACATTGTGATTGTTAGATCAACAACGGTTAGCAATAGTGGAGCGTTTAATGTCACAATTTTTAACATTGGTTTTATTCTCCCCCAAGCAGACCTTGGGGGAGAATAGGGGAGAAAAGGTCTTTTGGTTTGACATATATACATTTTATCACACTCACAAGATATCTTGTGTATTTCCCAGTGTGAAAATCAGTCTGTTGGATGTTTGAGATTCGTATGTTTGATTTTGTTACATGGAGTATAAATTACATTAAAATCGAATTTTATGAAGATTCTAGATATTTGATGGCTAATTTTTGGAACATATGGAAGTATAATTAAATTCTCATTGCGAAAAGTGTTAACGTTGGAAAGGGCACGTTTAATGAATTTATTATGGATATAATCGACGATTTCAGCTGGAAAACCCCAATCAATGGTAATGGATTTAATGTAGTCTAATTCTGCTTTGAGTAAACTCTCAGAAGAACAAATATTTATAAGACACGGTGAACATGAGTATTAAAGCAGTGAACTCTGATTAGGAGAATGAGATGAAAGACGATGTGACCCCCCTCAAAGAAGCTGCGATGATTCACAATATTTAGCATGTTTATCGTTAAAAATTTCTAAAAATTCATAAAATTCAAAGAATTGGGACTCGGTACGTTTTGATCGTTAAAAAATGGCATTTTTACTGTTTTAGGTGTTAGAAAATGGACAGAGATTTTCTAAATATAACTAGAACTAGGTACCGTATAAAAATTTTAATTTAATAATCTTTACTATTTTCATGTACATGGCACTAAAAACACATTTTTTTCTTTTTTTAGCACCAGATAACACAAAAAATCCATAAAATTTAAAAGTTTCATAACTCGGTAGGTTTTTGTCATAGAAGAATGGAATTTTTACTGTTTTACTTGTCAGAGTATGGAGAAAGATTTCCTATATAATAACTTATAAAACCCAGGGACTATATAAAAATTTAACTTTCGTAACTTCTTTAAAAAATGACTATTTTCATGTAAAGATAGAGAATGACACTTAAAACATTTTTGCAATTCGAAATAATGTAGATTTCCTTAAATCCGCGTTGCTTAAAACCAGAGGTTGTGCAGATTTTAGAATTTTGCAAACTTCTGGTCACTGTTTTGTTTCCATTTTTTAAACAGTAATTGAATTTAATAATGCATTCGAAATTATACTGAATGCTTACAATAAAGTAAAATAGTTAAGTAAAATAATAATAATTATGAAAATGTAATAAATGTTTAAAATATTAGAAGTAAAGGTCAAATAAGTAATTAAATTAAATATGCATAATGATGATGAGAAAATTTTTTCTTGAATTATTCACTGGAAGTCGTCTTATAAAGGTACACTAATAATTCAGATCAAAATCTTAAAATACAAAGTTTTATTTCATGTTTAGACGTACTTAATAACCAAAAGAGCTTGATTAATACTTAAATGTATTTGGTAAAAAGATCGCGATCGCCACTGATATCAGCAGTATCTAGAACTTTTTCAGAAATAGATTTATGCTTCCTTCATGAGAAAACATGGGTTCAATCATATTAACCCTTTGGGGACGAGCGACACGTATACGTGACGCATAAGATGCTCAGAATCCTTGATTATTCCCACCAGTTATTTTTTAGTGTAATCTTTGTCTTATTTAATGGTAGCACTTCTGCGATTCAATTAAGCGAAAAATTCTGTTTTAAAAAACCGGTGGTAAAAAATTAAAAATTCCGTAAAGGACGCTCGTCGCGAAGGGGTTAATTAGAATTACATATTAAAATGTGTACAGAATGATATAAATTTTTTTAAAAACTTGAACTTTTCACTTACATTTTACTAAGTAGTAAGTTTCATTGTTTACATCTGAAACAATATGCGTATTTTAAGCGTTTGAAGATTTTAGGGATGCGGATTTGAGGGAGTCTATTGTATATATGTCTAAAGCTAATAGTTTAAAAATTAGCTGTTGGTCCACGATAGGATGGGGCACCCTGTATAATAAAAGTGCGAGTTATATGCAACTGAATGATATAATTACATTATTGTTTAAAACTTCTCCATAGCATTATAAATACTGATATTATTTTATCAAGTGTTTATTCTTCTTTAAATAAGATAGATTCATATAAATAAGGCTCAGTTTGCGTATGACAAAATTCAACCTTCAGCTAAAATTTGCTCTTCTTTGAGATGCCTATGTTGAAACAAAGGCAGCATAATTTCTAAATATTATCTACTCCCAAAACATTATGCAATACCTTATCTGCCCACTTAGAAAATGTCTTCTTAAAGGATTATATCGTGAATTAATAATAACATCCTCAAAACCACTTAATTCTGATAAAACTTAAACACTACACTAAAAAAAAAAGACAAGTGTTTATTAATCTCCGAAAATATAATACAGTCACGAACGAAAATATACAGCTAGGACGTCCCTCAAAGGGAGCGATATTGCTTAGAACACAGGTTTCACAATAACTTCTGACAAGTAATGAAAATGAGCCGCTATCTTTAATTAATTAAATAATGGTACAAATTCCTATAATAGAAATGGGCAAATTAAATGGTATAATTACAAATTACCATATATAAATTCATATACACTGAGAAAAATGACACTTCTGAGTAAATCGAGTAAATCGATGTTTTCATTTTGTTATGAAATTTTTTTTGTTTCAAATATGACCACCCAATGCTTTCAATTCTGAAATACCAGAAATACTCAATTTCAAACAAAATTACTTTTCATTCGAACTTTTTATTGAAACGTGGACATACTCAAAAATGAGCACATAGAAGTCAGTTCATACTCATTTTTGAAACATGGACATAATCAAAAATGATTAGGGTCAGTTCATACTCATTTTTGAAACATGAGGACATACTCAAAAATGAGCACATAGAAGTCAGTTCATACTCATTTTTGAAACATGGACTTACTCAAATATGAGCATATGATGTTTTATTCTTGAGTGTGTGTATGTTTTCAGAAATGAGTAGATACAGGTTTTAAACTTGAGTAAAATTTTTTAGGAGCCATTTTGACTGTGCGACATATCAGATATGAGTATTTTTTGTTCAGTTTTAAAAATGTCGTTTTTAGAGTATACGCTGTTTAAAAAAAAAATACTTGTTAATTGATCATGTTTGTTGAACATGAGAATGTTTACTTGAGAATTGATAGCATCCGAAAAACCGATATTACGGGTTTCAGAAAACTGATTAATATGCTGTAAAAACTACTCGGAAACGTAAAAACTATTTACAGGCAGCAAAAGAAAGTTTTGTTTCAGAAATGCTTCTTTTGAATCTCGAAAATCTATTATTTTCTTAGGTTTTTGAAGATAAAAGAACGCTTTTTGGAATCATTGGTAACTCGGAAGAAGTTACATTATATTTTCGTAAACCTTAAGAATGATAATAGCTAGATTAAGAAATATTTGTCTTTTTTACAGTGCAGGAATCACCCTCCAAAGCTCTAACTACATCCGATGCATCTTAACTTCGGTGTTCTGATGGGAACCAGTGCTGTTGTACAACCTATGACGTTACCATGTAGGATACGATACCATAGTTATAGATAAGTGTAAGGCTCTGTTTTCATTAGCCAAAATTCGCCTTTTAGTTATGATTTAGGTATATTACTTAGGTATAAGTCTTGTAATCGTTTTAAAAATCGAAAAAAAAAATTGACGGACTTACACGTTTCAGACACTGGAGATTCTGAAAAACATATTTTAAAAGGGGGGGGGGGAATTGCCGTCCGTCTGTGTGTCTGTGTGTCTGTGTGTCTGTAAACGTTCTATCTCCCGAAAAATTTGAGATAGAGACTTGAAACTCGGGATGTACGTATAGTATGTAATAATGGAAAGAAGCTTATTGAATTTCAGTAACCTCGATTATACGGAATTATTTTTTTCGGACTCTCAAAATATTCGTTCTGATAAAAGGTATATAAAAAATTTCGAAATTGATTATTTTAAAAAGTGAATATAAAAGAAAATTAAAAAAAACATAAATTTTGCATAAAGAATGAAATAGATCGGGTAATTATTTGCCAAGATATTTGTAATCCCATTTGCCACAATCTTCGATTTTTCGTGACCCTGTATTTCATTCAAATTGCAATTCAAAGATATATTTTAATTGGAAATGAGACACTTAATCTGGCGCAGTAAACTGTTAGTTAATAGGATTATCATTTTTTGGAGTTATAAGGATGTTTCTTTTACTCAATTCAGTAATAGAACATTTAACGTTTATGACGTCATCAAGCCACGATTTTATTCGAATTGCAATGCATTTTATAAGTAGTTTACACATGTTTTATTTTCATATTTTATATTATCCATATCCATGATGGGTAAGTATTACAGTGTCCCCCAACGAGTAGTTGTAGTTACGCGTCTGGAAATATACGAGTTTGGAAAATTTCAATAAGAATCCCGTTATGTTTGTTGTTCATTCTATTTGCAGTTACACGAAATATAAAATTTATCTATTTTTCTTTAAAAACTGTTAACTATCCGCTGAAATTTGTTTGGGGATTATGTCAATAGTGAGACATGAACTTTGAAGATTGAGTTAATATGCGTCTATATAACAGTTCGCCCTGTACTTCTCCACAATTCAACAAACAAATTTTGTATAGAAAACTACGATCATAATTAATTTATTCAGCCAAAAAGAAAAACATGTAGTATAAGTAGTTTACACATGTTTTATTTTCAAATTTTATATTATGCATATCCATGATGGGTTAAGTATTACAGTGATCTCCAACGACTAGTTTTTTCTATGTGCTTATAACAGGGACATAAGGAATAAGAAAAACTCGTGGGCTCAAGTCTTCTCTCTTCATAATAAAAAAAAATATATATACCTAAAATTTACATGAACTTTTTCAGAGGCTGTTAATTTTTGTTTTTACCTAGTAAATTGTTAATTTATTTCTTTAAAATAAATTAAAGTAAAAGATTTATAATAAATATATTAATAATTAAGATAGACGACTAATTAAAAATAAATATTACGTAATTTTAAATAATCCTAATTTTTTTACTAATTTGATTGTTTGAAAGTGACTTTTTGACACTTTCTCATATTATTTGAATTGTTACGCCATTGGTTTACAGAAAAACGAAACTTTTATAATACTTCTTTTATATGTTAATAGCAGGGGCGTAGGAAAGAGGAAAGCTCATGGGCTCAAGCCTTCCACATTTAAAATCAAGATATTTTTTTATATATTAAAATTTATATGAGAAGCTTCAATTGTTGATAATTTCCGCTTTTACCCACTAAATTATTAATGTATTGTTTTGAAATAAATTAAAACAAAGAATTTATAGTAAGGATATTAATAACTAATTTCTAAGAATAATTAATTATTTTTGTAAATATATAATAACTTTCTAATTTTTCTACTATATTGATTATTTGAAAGTGACTTTTTGACCCTATCCCATATCTTTTGAATTGCTACGCCATTGGTTTGTAAGAAAACTAAACTTCAATAACATTTCTCTGATATGCTTATAGCAAGGGCGTAGGAAAAGGGAGAGCTTATGGACACAATGTCTCCCCATACAAAACCGAGAATATATATATATATATAATTCACATGAGGAACTTCAATCACTGTTAATTTCTATTTTTACCTACTAAATTATTAATTTATTGTTTTGAAATAAATAAAAAAATAATTTTATAGTAATGATATTTATAATTAGTTTCGGCCATTAACTGATTATTTTTGTAAATGTTTAATAACTTTCATAATTGCTATTTTTTCCACTGCACTAATTGTTTAAAAGTAATTATTTGAGCCTTTCCCATATCTTTTGAATTGCTACGCCATTGGATTATAAAAGTACTAAATTTGAACAGTATTTCTTTAATATACTTATAACAAGAACGTAAGAAAGGGAAAAGTTCATGGGATCAAGCCCGCCCTTCTCCCCATTCAAAATCAAGAAAAAAAATTATATAAAATGTACATGAGCAGTTTCAATTACTGTTAAATTCTTTTTCTACCTACTAAATTAATTATTTAGTGTTTTGAAATAAATTAACATAAAAAAATTGTAATAATGATATTAATAATTAATTTCGACTATTAATTAATTATTTTTGTAAATATTTAACCACGTAACAGTTTTGCCCGAATGCCGCTCGTGCAAGAAGAGTTTGTTTGCTTTGTTACTAAAAGATTTCGGATACCACTAATTTTTAACTGTAATCTTCTCTAAGTTAATTGGTAGACCTTTTTCAATTACATAAGGCAAGTATTTTAGTACAGAAAAAGTGGGACTTTGTCCTAATTTTTAGTTTATTATGTCAAAAAAAAAAAAAAAAAACGAAACTGTTAAGGGGTTAATATTTTTTAGTAATTCTGATTTTTCAACTATATTGATTGTTTGAATGTGACTATTCGAACATTTCCCTTAATTTTAAAATGATACGCCATTGGTTAATAAGACTGCTAGTCTTCAATAGTATTTCTTTGGTATACTTCAAACAAGGGAATAACTCATGGGCTCAAGACTTCCCCATTCAAAATCAAGAACATTTCTTTTAAATATAAAATTTACAGTAATAAGTTGTAATAATTTTCAATTTATGTGTTTACCTATTGTGTTTTGAAATAAAATAAAGAATTTATACTAATGATATTAATAATTAATTTCGACAATTAATTAATAATATCATTAGTATAAATTCTTTATTGCTTCAATAAAGTTGCTTCAATTTTCTATCATTGCCCTCAAGGAGTTACGCACTACACCTTATCTGCATATTTAAAGCGTCTTCGTAAAAGATAATGAAATTATTCAAACAATGATAACATCGTCTAAAAGGCTTTATTCTTTTAAAACTAGCATATGATAAAAAAATTATAAAGTATGATGATATTAATACTGCATTTTAAATGATAACACATTTATGGAGCAATTATGGTTGCTTTAAAAAGCAATAAAATATCCTAAATCTATATTTTATGATGATGCTCTTAAAAATATATATTTTACTTAATGTTAAAATAATCTAGAAATAATTCCTCTAGATATTTCAAAAATAAAGCAGATGCTCTGGGAAAAAGCAAACGACAGATTTGTTTTCGCTCACTTGTTCTATACCTTTTTAAAAATTTTGGAAAGTATTCTCTCTTTTATGTTGCCCATTGTCAATTTTTTGAACTATCCTAAAACATTTTGAAAGAAGTACACAGTGTAAAGAAAGACAAATATGTTTCTTAATTTACAAAAATATAATACTATAACTACGTACGAAAATACACAATAACATCTTTCGATTTACCCACAGTTCCGAAAAGCGTTCTGTATATTTAAACCGCAGAAACCAAGATTTAAAGAAATATTTATTTAAAAAAATGTTTATTTTTTCTGCCTCTGATTTTCGGAAACGTTTCGGAGTAGTTTTTATAGTGTATTAATCAGTTTTCTCAAACCGGAATATCGGTTTTTACAATATTGTCCATTCTCAATTAAACATTTTCAGCTGCGAAACTGAATTTATACATGGAAGAGTAACAAAATAATATTAATTTTAATGTTAATGTTAATGCTTTTAATTTATCATGTTTGTATGCATAACATGTTTGTTGAACATGAAAATGTTTACTTTGAAAATCAATAGCATCCTTTTTGTACCTATATTCCGGTTTGAGAAAGAGGATTAATACACTATAAAAACTACTCGGAAACGTTTTCGTAAATCAATGGCTGCAAAAAAAACTTTGTTTATATAAATCCTTCTTTAAACCTCCAAAAAAATTGGTTTCTGAGGTTTCTAAAGTTAAAGAATGCTTTTAGGAATCGAGCGTAAATCGGAAGAGATTATTGTAATGTTTTCGTTTCTGGTTATATTATATTTTCCTAGATTACGAAACATCTGTCTTTCTTTATAGTGTACGGGATATATTTAATTAAAGAAGAAGTGTTTCAAAAACTGTACCAGCGAATCTATTACGCTGTACAAAATGATCAATGTTTCTTATTTTATGAAAATGTACTATAACCACGAACGAAAATATAATATAATCTTCTGAGTTATTCGAAATTCCGAATAGCGTGTTCCATTGTCTTTTGAATCCCCAGAAACCA
Organism: Maratus michaelseni; assembly: GCA_963931845.1. Taxonomy (NCBI): domain Eukaryota; kingdom Metazoa; phylum Arthropoda; class Arachnida; order Araneae; family Salticidae; genus Maratus; species Maratus michaelseni. Next base: position 91,100,282 of record OZ007597.1, on the reverse strand, counting down.
ATACATTTCCAAATTTTAAAGAATTATTTATAAAAACAAATTATTTTTCGCTTCCGTATTTTTCAGAAACGTTTCCGAAGGGTTTTTATAGTGTATTAATTAGTCTCCTCAGCCTAGAATACCTGTTTTTCGAATGTAATCCATTCTCAAGTAAACATTTTCAGCCGCATAAGTTAATTTATACATGAAAGAGTAAAGAAATAATCTTAATTTTAATGTTATTGTTAACGCTGTTAATTTTGCATATTTGTCTGTTACACATATTTTTTGAGCATGATCTTGATGTTCTTGAGATACAGCGAATATAAAATTTTTGTCACAGACAGACAGAAATTTTCTAAAAACATTCAAATAGTGTTCAGGACCTTCTAAAATGTGTAAATTCGGAATTGGAATTTTTTCATGAATCCAATACTTTCTTATTTTAAAGATAGAAGAAAGTAAAAATTGACTTATTTACCCAACCCCTATTCAAAGCAATCAAATATTTACGTAATTTCTTGAAAAGTTCTTTAAAGCATTTAAAAAGAGACAATATTCTCCTCCTCCTAATCTCTGTTTGTTTCTTTATCCTAATCTATTTGTGCAATGCCTCAATTCTCTATCACAGCACAAAGCAACAATGCACTTCACCTTATCTTGACTCTAGAAAGTGTCCTCTCAAAAGATTGTATTATGACACAAACAAGGATTACGTCGCCTTATTAACAGACATTATTCTGCTAAATAACACTAACATTTGATACAGAATTACGAGGTTAAAGAAATTAAACACATTAACACATGGGCTGATAAGTTCCCGGTCTGGCACACAGATGGCGTTGCAATCGTCGAACCGATGTTTTTTTTAGTAAATACTAACGTTTAAAAGGTAGCAGAAAAAATGTCATGACGATTCGCCGTGTGGAAAAAACGTTGGATTGGTTTCAATTGAACGACTTTGTTGATAAACAAAAAAATGGATAAACAGGAATTTCAATAATTGTTATTTGATGGGAAAAAAACACCGTTCAAACAAAAGCTTGGCTTGATAAGCGTTATCCAGACACTGTACCAGGTAAATCAACCATTATTGACTGATTTGCTGACTTTAAACGTGGTTGTACGGACACCAGTGATACACCACGCAAAAGAGGTGGTTACTCCTGAAAACATAAAAAAAGTCCACAAAATCGTTTTGGGGAACCGTAAAGTGAAGTTGCAGGAGATAGCTCAGACTCTGAAGATATCCAAGGAACGTGTAGGTTTTATTTTGAATGAACGTTTGTCTATGAAAAAGCTGTTGTCAAAGTGGGTGACGTGCGTGTTGACTTTTGACCAAAAACAACAACGAGTCGATGATTCTGAGCACTGTTTGGAGCTTTTTCCTTATAAAATTATGTTATTTAATATTAAAGTTTTATTATTATTCATTTATTAAATTATTATTATAAAATTATTATTATTAAATTATTATTATTATTATTATTAAATTATTATTATTAAATTATTATTATTATTATTATTAAATTATTATTATTATTATTATTAAATTATTATTATTATTATTATTAAATTATTATTATTATTATTATTATTATTATTATTAAATTATTATTATTATTATTATTAAATTATTATTATTATTATTATTATTATTATTAAATTATTATTATTATTATTATTAAATTATTATTATTATTATTATTAAATTATTATTATTTATTATTAAAGTTATGTTATTTATTAAAGTTATAAAGTTATAAAGTCAAAAAGTTATACAGTTTTGTTAAAAAGTTGTGTTTTCTTTATTAGACCGGGAACTTATCAGCCCATGTGTTATTATAAATAAAAATCTAAAATATGTATAAAATAATTATCATTGTTGTAATGCATCATTGTTCCTTGTATAATATAGAAGTGCGTACACTGAAAATTACCAGCACACATTGGGAACACATTTTGAACACTATGATTTTAAAAAAAGCGTTCCAGTTACCTTAATGTGTACTGAATGTGTTCCCTTAATGTGTTCTGAATATGCTCCGCTAGAAAGAATGTGTTCCGAAAGTGTTCCGAAAGTATTCTGCTCAGGATATCTGTTACATCTAAACTTGAGAACACATTTGAGAACGGATTGAGAGCACATTTGGGCACACTTGTGAAATCATCGCTTTCGAAAAATTCGCTAGAAAGTTTGCTGAACAAAAGAAGTGTTCTCAGAAATATTCTAAAAACTGTTCCAAAAAGTGCGCTTCAAAGCATTCTAAAAAAGGTGACAAAATAAGTGTTCTAAAAAGTGTTCTGAAAAGTGTATAAAGATTTTTAATGTACTGTTCTTAATTTTGAATACCACTATTTCTGAATAATAATCACTGCAAATTTATTTAACCGTAAAATTTTTAATAATTATCTGCAATTAACTAAAGCGAAGATTACTATTCCAAAATAGTGATACACACAAAAGTAAAAGCCGTGTGCACCCTGTAATATTCAATTTATTATAACATTTATGTTTTTTGTCATAACGAACACGTTTTTGATTTGTAATATAAGTTTATGAAGTATTGTTAAAGTATTTAAAAATACGATCATTTCATGTAAATAGAACTCTAATCCCAACAATGCATTAAAATTCATTTTTCAACAATAATACGCATATTTTTGAGTTCCTTCAATGAAAATAAAAACCGAACAATATGAAAATAAAATTTTCAACTCAATGTAATATTTAAGTAACTTCTTCAAAAGTTCTTTAAAACATTTAAAGACAATCAAGATTTTTCTTCTAATCTCTCTTTGTTCTTTACTCTAATCTCTTTATGCAGTTCCTCGATCATCTCTCTCTGCCCCAAATAACAATGCACTTTACGTTATCTTGACTCTTAGAGAAAGTCCTCCTAAAAGATTGTGTTATGACGCAAACAAGGATTACGCCGACTTTTTTAAAAATACTTTATTTTTTTTAATAACACTAGTATTTGATTTTTTAAAAATTACTAGAATAATGATGTTAAATATATTATCACGCATTAAATTATAAAACACCTATGAAATAATGATCATTGCTGCAATGCTACAAAAACTGCTTAATTTACTTATTATCAAAAATTTATAAAGAATTGAGCTTTATTAAATTATTTATAGTGCATTGTAGTGTTTAAAAAATTTTCTTCAGTACTTTAGTTTTAATAGTTATTTCTTATTGCGCTATACACTAAGTTTGGTTAAAGATTAACTACTTAATTAATCTAAAAGCTTGTCGAAAGTAAATTCAAAACCAGTTAAAGGGGTGGCTATAATTGAAAACGAAAAACCTCCAGACAGGTTGCAACATAAGCGCGTTTTCCCCAAGTTAACTCAATTTGATTATAGACAAAAATCAATAAATTTTTCGGTCAAAAAATAGCGCTCTATGACTAAGTCAGAATCTTTTATGCCTTCTCCAGTAAACTTGCGTGTTTTTTGTTGTTGTTGTTCGTTTGTTTGTTTGTTTTTTGTTGTTATTCCATTTCTTATTATAAGTCTTGTTGTTGTTCTATTTTATAGGTGCGTTCGTAATTATATAAATACGTAGCAACTATTGTCGTCGTCTAGTCCGTCTGTACGCATGTACCAACGCAAAAACTACCCAATCGAATAGTTTTAAATTTAAGATATATTATCTTTGCATAATTTTGTCGAGACATTTCAATTTTTATGAAAATCGAATCAAAACTTCAGAAGATATTAATAAACATATTTATTTAGAAATTTGAATTTTTTAAAAAGAAATCGGTGTTTTCTTGTTATAGGAGCTTCCGAGGTTTAATCGTCAAGCGACCGAGATACTTATTTTATGACAGAAATTAATCTGCAGACTATATAATTCATTTTACAAAATTAAAAATCCTTAAGATCTGAATATTTATATAACTAGCTATAGTACGAACGCATCTCATTTGTCACGTTTGACGTACAATTTCCAACTTGTTCTTTTTTCAAGAGCTACGGAAGAGTTCTTGATATATATTTTTTCTTTATTGCAGGTAGAGTCCTGCATCGGGTGGGGTTACCCGCTTTTACCCGCACCCAACCCGACCCACGGTTCGGGTCGGGTTACGCTATATTCTTTTCGTTGCGGTGCGGGTTCGGGTAGGGTTGAATTCTACTTTTTTGTTGCGAGTCGGGTTGAGTTTCATTGTTTCGTGTTCGGGTCGGTTTTGGGTTGGAGTTTGACTCTTGCAGGTCGGGTTGGGGTTGACCCACTTTTTCAAAAGAATGTCCACAATATTTTTGCAGGTTAAATACAGGGTGTCCATAATTAAAAGACCCTACTTTAAAGTTTTCTACAGCTGAAACTATTGTTCAGAAAGTTGTGAAATTTTGTAAAGGACATAATAAAAGAGTGGGAATTTGTTTAACCAAAAAAAATTTGTTCAAAATTTTACTACCAGATGGCGTTTTTAATGAATTATACATTTGCGATAGTTTACATATTTTATTGCAACAAAACGTGTACCACATGACGGCCGTCATTTTCAGCTACCATCTGGAATCGTAAGATAGCATGTTCCACAGTTGACCGCAGTGTGTTCTGGGAAATGCTAAAACATGTCGCGAAAAAATTTTTTTCAACATGTTTTGTTGTAATAAAATTTGTAACCTATCGTAAATGTATGCTAAATGTGTAATTCATTAAAAAACGCCATCTAGAGGCGAAATTTTGAACTTTTTTTTTCGTATATACAAATTCCTATTCCTTTATTATGTCCTTCACAAAATTTCACAACTTTCTGACCAATAGTTTCGTCTGTAGACTTTAAAGTAGAGTCGTTTAATTATATACACCCAGTATATATATACAATAAGACCTCCATAATGGACACTCTCGAAAAGCGGACAACTCTATTTAGCGAACACTTTTTCAATTCCTGACACTTATATATTTGTACGCTTATACATTGGAATAGTGGGCACCTCCAAATCTACGCACACAGAGCTTGTGTATGTGTACAGAAACTATCACAAATATGATACAGGTGTTTTTGTGTGTATCATAAACGAAATGTTGGTAATATTTTCATATTCTGAGAAAAGAAAAAATGGTTTTTTTACTGCACCGTAAAGAAAATAATCTATGATTACATTTCTTATTAACATTTTTTTTTCTCATGCAGTAAGTTGAATATATACTTATTAATATTCAAATATCTATTTATTTCCTGAATTCATCTGAAACATTCATCTGTTCAAACTTTTTGTAAAAACTCTCAACATTCCGACATGCAAAAAAATCTAAATATGACCCGGAAGAATTATTCACGGTGAACCGGACACACAGAAAGAAAATTAGTCATCCCAACCAACTAAAAAATAGAAACAACCCGACCCCATGCGGAACTCTGTTAATCAATTTCGAGGTGTCCACTATTCAGAGATTTCACTATATTTGAATATTAAAGAATATAGATTTGTCCATTTTTCTAGCTACAATATAAAATTGGAATTAGAGATATAGTTGTATACTTTTTAAAACAACATTACAACATTATTTATTGTCATTGCGGGTTCAGTTCGGGTTGCGGGTTCGGGTCGGATGCGGGTTGAAATATGTCGGGTTCGGGTTGGGTTGCGGATCGACGAAAATTATTTTTGCGGGCTCGAGTCGGATTGCGTGTCGAGGAATTTTTTTTGTCGGGTTCGGGTCGGGTTGCGGGTTGACTTCAAATGGAATTTGCGGGTTCGGGTCGGGTACAACCCGACCCGTGCAGGACTCTGATTGCAGGTAACTAATCTGTAATTTGATCGTTCGGATAGTCGTGTGATATAATACAGATAAATTCATATGCAGTGCTGTACAAGCATTTGGATGCATTGCCGGCTATAGATGGCAATTGCCAGAAAAGCATTTTCAATTGTGTTATGCATTTTCCCACTGAATTAAATTTTAGTTCACCATGTGGTGTGTATAAAAATCAATAGCTCATATACAGGGAAGCACAAAAGAAATTGAATATATAATCGTCCACAGCCATTAATTGGTGAAAATGAGTTTTTAACTGGGTATCTGTTTTCTAAATTTTCTATTTAGCTATCCCCATTCAGACAAGCTCAACAACACTGGCATTAATTCATTATCCCCTTTGTTGAAAAATAGCCCATCTGCCGTGAATTCGAAATAGGTCAGCTGCCCTGGCAAATGAAGCTATGAATTTAAACCAAATTTTCTAGAGGGGCAAATGTAGGAACAGCCTCCTTGTACAAGAATATCAAAAATACATGACACTAAATAATGCCACAATCTCTATAATGCATGTATGAGTAAAATAAAAATATCAATGATTCGCGTCCATGATAACAAAAAATATAATTATAACCACGGGATGCAGTACCTCGTAATATAGAAATCTCAAACCTACATGAAATCCGGTGATGCCGCGATCACTATAATGCATGTATGAGCGCATGAAAACTAAACATAAAACAAAACAAAATCCCTAGATGCAGCGCCGTTACTTATAGCTATATCAAAAATACGTGAAATTTAATAATGCTAAGATCGCTATCAATAACTTTTTTTACCTCTAATAATGAAACAAACTCATTTTCGCACACCACTCTGAGTTACCATTCATACTGAGCAGTGGGAAATTCATCAGGGCAGTTGGACATTTCTATCTACGAACTTCCAGCGCATTTGAACCTTTTTCTCTGAATCACAGGGCAGTTGACCTATACTCAATGTCTATAAATCATATACAAGCTTCTCAAAAGAATTTAAATATATAATCATCTACGGGCAATAATTGGTGAAAATGAGTTTTTAACTGCACAAAAGTATGTGGATCCATCCCCGTCTATGAATGGCAATTGCCAGAAAAGAACTTCCAGTTCTGTTATGCGTTTTCCAATTGAATTAAATTTTAGTGTATCATGTGGTGTGCAGAGAATTCTATACATCATATACAAAGATGCACGAAAGAATTTGAATATATTATCATCTACTGGCAGTAAGTGGTGAAATGCTTTATATGTTTTCTATATTTTTTGTTTAGCTATCCCCTTTCAAACAAGGTCAACTGCATTTGAATTAAGTCCCCCTTTTGTTGAAAAATAGCCCATCTGCCGAGAGTTCGAAATAGATCAGCTGCCTTGGCAAAAGAGACCATGAATTTTAAAACAAATCCTGTAGTGCGGAAAATGTAGGAACAACCTCCTTTTGCAAAAATATCAAAAATACGTGAGAATAAATAAAGCCACAATATCTATAATGTATGTAGTAATAAAAAAATATATCAGTGATTCGCGTCTATAAAAACAAAAAAAGATTATGATAATCACTGGATGCAGAACCTCATAACATAGGAATCTCAAAAATTCATAGAATCCGGTAACGCTGTAATCACCATAATGCATGTATGAGCGCTTCGCGCCCATAAAAGCTGTAGATAAAACAAAACAAAATCACTAGATGGAGCAACCTCACTTACAGAAATCTCAAAAAGATATGAAATTTGATAATGTTACTATCGCTAGCAATTACTTTTTACTTCTAGTGCTGAAAAAATGGAAATTCATCAAGGCGGCTGTGCCATTTCTATCTACGAACTTCTAGCGCAGTTGGACGTTTTCTCTGAATGGCAGTGCAGTTGACCTTTGCCCAAAGTTTATAAATCATATAATCATATACAGGCTGCCCAAAAGATTTTAAATATGTAATCGTCTATAGGCAGTATTTAGTGAAACTGAGTTTTTAACTATGTTATATGAGTTTTCTAAATTTTGTATTTAGACATCTCTATCCAATAAATAAATGCATTTTAGTAAAAATATTCTGATAGTGTTCAGAAATATTTTAAAATTCATGCGTGATGCATCATTTTTCGTTTTTGCTTTATATTTCTATCACATGCAGATAATATTTAAACAACAGTTTTATATTCACTTTTATGTTACTATTTCTACCTACATTACAATATTTTTCTTTACAAGAAAAAACTAATTTTTCATATTTTAATATTCATTTTTAATTATAATAAATTTCGAACCATTTTTATTCAAGGTCTACGGAAGTTACGTTTTTAGAATTCAGTTCTGTTAAAATATTTCATGGCAGAAATAATCGAGATAAATGTAGTAATAATGTCACTGGGGCATGTATAATCTAACACCAAATCCGTTCGAATTAAAATTTGCGCTAGCTTTATATAAAATTCCCCTTGTTTTATAGCTATATATCCTCTGGCAATTAAAAATGAGTCGTCTCATGATATTTGTATTCTTCAAACAACATGCACATCTGGCAGTACGCCATTCGTAATTTAAGGAACAAAGGAATGGCATTTGTATGTATATTTATAGATGACATTTGAGATATATCCTGGGGGTTATAGAAATTTTTTATGATATGAAATAAATAACTTCGAAAGTTTTCTGAGTTTTAGGAGAGTTCTGAATTAATGAATATTTCAACTATTAAAGAGAAGTTTTTCGTTATAACTTTTGTTTTGCAAAGAAAAAATATTTATATATAAAAAATATTAGTCTGTTAAATAAGTTTGTTTATAAGTTATACTTGCTTAAAAAAAATTATTAGTGAGTTAAATAAGAAGCCCCCCCCCCCCCCGCCAATTATATTTATGTATAATGGAAATATTGAAAAAAAAAATCACATTTTATTTCGAATTTATACACACTCATGCTCATCAATTAAAGATAGGAACCGGACACTTTCAATTTTAGACGTTTAGTCGAATATCTACAGATATTCCTAACGAATCGTCCTTGAACTTCGGGGTTGAAGACCACCATGTTTGACCTCATATTTTTCAGTGAAAATTTATTTAATCACGATGACAATTTGGGGGGGGGGGCGGGGAGACAGAATCAGTGTTGAATTTACACAGTTTTCTCCGGGAGGGATTTCTGTGGCTCCGGGGCGGTTGACATTGTAGAGTTACGGGGGGGGGATTGCACTTTTTAACCATTAAAAGCATAAAATCTCAAATCTTCTGGGGAGGACATTTCAATGCTCCGGGGGGAATCGACCCCCCGGGCCACCCCCTGAATTCAACACTGGACAGAATACTGAGTAACTAAATAATATTTGAGATCACCCTGTAACAGAGAATACTCGAAATGGTCTGTCACTGTAGAAAATGACTATATGGGAACTGTACAATATTTGTGTGCACTTCGGTAAGAATAGATTAGATAGAAGAACTTCTTTTTAAATTTCATTTATATTTATGTATAATAATAATCTTGAATAAATATTGTGCATAAGATGTAGTCAAACACTTAATGTATGACATGTGATATATAATATTGATAATAACTTGAATAAAATATTTAAAATAAAGATTACACATATTCGTGAAGATATAAATGTTTCTGTACAAATTTGAAATTTTTTTTGTTTATATCATGAAGTTTTTTCAACCTGATTTAACACCACTTTTCGAAAAAGTTACAAAGTTGAGCAAGAACTTTGTACTGAAAGTAAAAAATAAATAGGGGATATGGGAGATGAATGGGACAAGGGATGGATGGGACGTTCTCAATATTTCAGGCAATAAACTTTTTATTTAGTTGCTTCCTATCCTCATAGATTTCACTACCATAGTGTGCTTCAGAACCAAAAGCAAGAGCACATGGCTGTTTTCAGTTTTCTTCAAATTTGCATTTCCTCAAAACTCTGCCTAAAAGTAATTTTTTTTACATTTGAACTTACTTAAATATCCTATGCAATATAAACAATTAAGATGTGTTGTAGTTTCTTATTTCAAGGCTCAATATTGGTAATTAAAATGAATGAATATTAACCATTGTGACAAAATAATTTTTTAGACAAAATGGCTGACAATTGAATATATGCATCATGGGGATGATTGGGACATTTCAAATGGGATGAATGGAACTGTCTCATCCATCCCTAGAGGATGCTGAAAAATATATTTATTAACTAAATAATATTATATAGGTTGATAAATTAATAATTTATGGTAATTATTCTTTTAACATTTCATCATTATTGAAGCCATTGTCTTCAGCCATTGAATGCTTCCGTTTATGGGCCTTTTAAGGCAAAGCTGAGATGAGTCCAAGATGATTGGATAACAAATAATCCTGGAGATCATATTACAATTTATAATCTCTCAGCTTTTGACAAGGAGGCATTTTTGTCAGCTTTTAGTCCTTAACGTTGAATACGGGGAGTAAAATGTTTGTGTCCCATTTATCCCTGTTGTGGGGATGATTGGGACATAGAAGAACTTCTTTTTAAATTTCATTTATATTTCTGTACAATAATAATCTTGAATAAATATTGTGCATAAGATGTAGTCAAACACTTAATGTATGACATGTGATATATAATATTGATAATAACTTGAATAAAATATTTAAAATAAAGATTTTTCTGAAAATGTCCCATTCAACCCCCATCTCCCCTATATTGAATATTTGATGAGATATGAATATTTGTATGATATAATATTTAACTACACATGCGCGAACGTTATCAAAAACTTTTATCATAATTTAGTAATCAACTATATTAATAAATCAACCATATAATTAACGCCAAATTGGCAGTATTAATGGCGATTTAACTGTGACTCGAAATTTGCCGATATTTTGCCAAGTGTCGGCGAATTGGTTATAAGTTGTCGAGTGTGTGTGTGTATGAGGGATGTATGTCTACATGCATATGAGGAGGTTATAATGACAGTGGAGTAAGTCAATATTTAATAATTTGAGAAATGAAGGGTTTTGTGAAACTTGTCGTATTGCCCTCGCATTAAGTGGTCCAACTTGTTTTGCCCTTTAGCGACTCCCTAAGTGAACTATGACTATCATGTACGCTAATGGCCCCGGTGCATGTATAATCCGTCGTGGGTGTAAAGTCCTCCAAGTTACCTGTGAATTACACCTCTGGGGGTGCCTAGTCTGGTGAAGGTCTCATCACTGGATCAAGGTTCTAAATTACGAGACCAACTCGAGTAGCGATGGCATGACGTATGGATGAGCGATGCAGCGAGAAATTAGTAAATATCCCAGCATCTTACATCCATCCGGCATGACTTCGCTACACTGCGCAGTGCTGAACCACCTCATCAAAAATCAATTAGCAACCGGCCAACTAAGAAAAAGCAATTAAAGCAACAAGACGCACTGAAACCACGTCGGCCTATAGATTTAACAACCACATCTTCGCCAAGCGGAGAGCAGGCGAATCTTCACCCCGTTGCCAGGTATCAACTCGTTAAGCTAGGCAAAAGCCTGGCAGGTAGGGGCCTGGTCAGCGGTCTAAAAAAAAGTTAACTATGACTTATTTGACTGTCACACTGAACAGAAATTAATATACGTTCAGTAAAAATATGGTTATCTAAATTTTTCAAATTTCTGACTTACTCCATTGTCATTCTAACCCCCTCATATATCGCTATAGAAAAGTGTCTATCAGAATGAAATTCTGTATTAAGTACTTTTCCATGCTTTAACCTCATACATTTAATATCAGCTGTAGAGTAACATCATGACGTAAGTGTAGGAAGTGTCGGTCACGCTTCCGTTCATTTAATATTTTATTGTGACTGTGGGATCCAAACCGGGCTTCCAGGGTTATAGAAAATAGGTGAAAATCGTTTCTTTCTAATTCTAATAATTTTTTTTACATTTATCATAAATTTTTAAATTGCTTATTAACAACACCAAAAAGCATTTTTATATGAAAAATATCAATAATTATTCAAATAATGTTTAGAAATTTATTAAAAGTGATACTTTTGTATTAGCTGCATGCCATGAGTTAATAGCCGAATAAATCGCCAAAAATATCGGTACTTACTGCAACCTCTTTGATTCTGATAGATTCAGCTATTTAAGCGCATAGTTCGATTACATGTCCGTTAAATTTTAATTTTATTATAATGTTTTTTGTTCTTAAATTTATTAATGAAGTTTTAATTTCGTTTTTGAATATTAGTCGGAAAGAAATGCTGAGCTATTTATATTGTTTAAAGCAAAAAATCTTTCATAATCGAGCTGCACAGGCTTGAGATAGATTTAAGAATAATTCATGATTAAAAAACCACAAACAATCAGTAATCTGAAATACAGTTTTCAAACAAATTTTATTTGAAAGTTTTTTTTCCTATTCCGTGGTGTAAAAATTGAAATTATTGTATTTCTAATATGTTAAATTTGTGTTTTATTTTATTTTATTTTGTAAAATTTATCCATTTATTTACTGATGAAGTTTTAATTTCGTTATGGAAAATTAGCCGGAGACAAATGATTGTTTTAGGTGCAAATGGTTTATTATTCTTCCGAAATGGAACCTGCACGCAATGGAGATAGATTTTAAAAATTCATGCTTGAAAATTATTTTTAAAACCACATTAGCTGAGTAAAATGCAGTACAGTTTTCTCAAATAAATTGTATTTGAGAGTTCCTTTTTCTCTATACTACGATGCAAAAATTTAAAAGGTGCATTGCGATGTTTAGAAGTTTAAAACTTTTCATTAGCGAAAATTGCAAAACGGAAATTTGATAGTCAGGTGTTGCCAACCTCAAACTGACGTCAGCGTTGCGCACGAGCATGTTTTTCCTTTATAATATAGATAGATGTTACATACAATAATGTATAAAAATATTGTTTTATTATGCAAAAAGCTAGGTCCTGTGGCGATCAGTATTTTGTACTGGAAAGGCTAAACTAGACAAGGCCGCTGCTCGCGCTTCGTATCTAGTTTAGTCTTAGTACTATTCTCTACGTCACTTTCATTGGTATGAATTCATTTTCACCAATGGAATAAATATGAATTTTCAATAATTCAACCCTTTTACACAAACATGCTAAAAATTTCTTGTTTTATAAATGAAAAATTTCATTATCTCTTGAACTTCATGCCACTTTCGTAGCTTGAATATGGTATCACTTTTGTGATGTTCCATTTCCGAAGAACCTCAAAAGCAAGGGAAATTTAGTAATGTTGTGGTTACTATATCGTTATTTATTAATAATTTTAAACTTTAAGTAATGAAAAAAACTAGTCTTTACGTCCCACTCCTAGATACAATTTATACTGGGTAGGAAAAATCCATCAGGGCAGCTGGGTAATTTCTATCTACGAACTTCCAGAGCAACTGGTATATACCCGGGCAATTCTAAAAGAAGCGGCCAATTTCAGGTACTCACCTCTACAGGTGTTGAAAGTGATGAAAGTCCCAAGTTATTCTCACTAAAATGTTCCATTTAGTAGCTACTTTTGTGCGCTGTACATACATATATTTTGGTATTCTTCATGTTTTTTGATGAAAATTTGTTAAAATAGCATACTTTAACGACCGTCACGCGTACTCGGCGTGTTATGATAACTTTCCAAGGCAATGTCTGTACAATTTTGCGATATTTCGTTACAACCGTTTACCATAAATGACGTAAATAATACCCATTTACTAAAAAAAAAAATATCCCTGACGGCTCGGTCTACAGGCACAGGTAGATTTCGAAGACGCAAACCGTGGGGTGCCTGTTTATTGGGAATTGCAGAAGAAATGACCTTTTTGCCATGATGCGGCAGTTGGAACCGCCCACTTTGAAATCTACCTGTGTCAAGTAGGCGGAGTTGGCAGAATTTTTTGGTTTTAATTGTTTTACTGTAAGGGTTGGTCCTATAAAAAAATTTGTCAATATAAAATTTGTAGATAATATTAAGAGGATTTATAGTAAATTTAAGCGGATTTGATATCTTGTGAATTGACAAAGTTATGTATTTTTTTCTTCTGAAACCCCTATCCCCCCCCCCTCCCTTTAGGTCATTTTTAATGATATCTAAATTCTGTCATACATAAATGTTCAGCCCTTTTCCTAGAAGTAATAATAACTTTAAACGGATTCAACACCTATCATAATTAAGAAGTTATGGAGATTTTTCTGTTTTCATAACCCCCCCTCCTCTCCCCCCCCCTGGTTCGATTTTGCCCATTAACGAACTGGACCAATATTTTATGCCCCTTGATTTTATGTATCATTTTGGAAGAGATTTGTGCAGAATTTTTTAAGTTATCGTGTCCATAAAAAAGTGATATAGATGGATAGATAGATAGATAAAGTTTTGAACTGGGGGTGGTTTTGGGTTATGGGAGTCATGATCGGTGTAGATCTGCAAAACTTTCCCAGAAATTCCAACATAGGGGAGAATGTAATAGACAGTATTTATTACGAAATCTACCTAAAAGGATCCCGTTTTAAATATATTCAGTGGTTTACATACTGTAATTACTGTTCAAAGTCATGTAACCAGTCTTAGTGTGGATCGTCACAGAGAACATTTTTAGTTCTTTCAACCACCAAAAGAATTCTCTACACTGGAGAATGTGGGGTTCAGTGACACGGGCTCAGTCTGCAGTCTGATACGATGATGTTAAGCCATCTCCCGTCGCCCTGCTGGCCGAAGTTTTACTTTTATCGGTTTTTCTTTCAAGTAACTCATAAATATTGAAATGTTTTTTTGTGCAGACCATCTCTCTTGTTAATCTATGATAAACAATTCAAACTGATCTTTTCAAATTACTAACTTTTTGCTTAGGTGGTTGAAACAGCATTGGGATCTCTAGACGTGGTCTAGAGTGCATGAGCGTCCTTTAGTCTCCAAGACCGTCACATTTCAATTTTTAATAAAACATTTTTGGTTGGCATCTTTCATTATTGAATTTTATTGAACCTTGTTGATGTTACTAACTGATAAATATCTCTTCACAAAGCGGAGGTAGATACCAATCTTTAAACAAAACATTTAAAAAATGAAGACTTTCACAGAAAATGCAACGACCGTAAAAGAAAACATAAAGACCATCACATAAAGGTCATTTTTCAAACTGTTTAGTAGCCAATAAAATAAAGAATCCATGACAGAACGTGTCAAAAGTTTTTTTTTATTATTATTATTCTACAGGGGAATTTTGGTTCTTTGAAAAAAAAAGTGTGACTGTAACCATGAGTGTGCTTGATTGATGGAGTGATTCTGTAGAAATTTCATAGAAACTTCCTCTAAAAACTAATTTCCATTAAGCAAGAAATTAAGCTAATCTCTGAATCTTTTCTTTGTCAACGAATTGGTCGTCCTTGAAGGTTAGGAGCCAAAAGAAACTCAATATACTATATGTTGGAGGGATTTTTTCACCGTGATGGTCTGGTCTTTACAAAAGGTACTGACAAAGCTGTAGAAAACTCATAAATTTCTCATAAATTCTTAAAGTATCTTACAAGGCCTGATTCCTGAAAGTAGAGATAGTTTCCTATCCTCAACAACCGTAAGTTTGATATATACTCGTAGAAATATTTTCTCTTACCCAAATGCTAAATAGGTCACTTTTTGTAGAATTGCCCACTCATTAACTACTAGCATGCGGCTAATACGAAAGTACTGTTTTTAATAAATTTCGAAACTTTATTTGAATACATAATAGAGTCCCGCAGTGGCTCGGACGAATAAGCTCGGTTCCCGCAAGATCACTGAAAGTGAAGCAGCATCGACCGTGGTTTAGTGTTTGGCAGGTTGACTACCTCTCTCGACTGCGGCTGCTGTGGGACCGTGTACGTTAATGTGAGCTGGTGCATGTAAACTTTGTTCGTGGATCCAATGTCCTCCAAATTTAGAATAAGCGTTACCTCTGAGGATGCCAATCCAGGTGCAGGTCTCTGGAATTGGTTCAAAATTAAGAAACCAACTCTTCTGGACGGCACTTGTGAGTGCTTAAACCATTTGGTGGGCCTCTCCATCCAGCTGGCTCTTGAATACATAATAGATGTTTTTGTATATAAAATGATTTTCGGTAATTAAAAAACCAACTCTTCTGGACGGCACTTGTGAGTGCGTAAGCCATTTGGTAGACCTCCCCATCCAGCTGGCTCTTGAATACATAATAGATGTTTTTGTATATAAAATGCTTTTCGGTGTTATCATGTGGGAATTTAAGAAAAAATATATAAAGAATAAAATGTAAAAGAATTATTATAGTTTTCATTTAAACATGATTATAACCTATGTTTTATACACCAGGCATTATGTTTTTTAACCTGATAATTCCGGGTTGGATTCTTTAGTTTTTTTAAAATGTAAAGATTTGGAACTGCGTACATAGTAAAAAAAGACAAATGTTTCTTAATCTATGAAAATATAATATAAACACCAACGAAAATATTCAAGAACCTCTTCTCAGTTACCCATGATTTCAACAAGCGTTCATAAACCTCAGAAACCAACATATTTTTGAGATTTAAAGAAGCATTTATAAAAATAAAGTACTTTTTACTTCCAATGACTTTCGGAAACGTTTTCGAGTAGTTTTATAGTGTATTAATCAGTTTACTCAAACCGGAATATCGTTTTTTAAGATTTTATTAATTCTCAATTAAACATTTGCAACTGCGTAATTAAATTTATACATGCAAGAGTAACAAAATGATATTCATTTTAATTTTAATGTTAATTCTGTTAATTTATCTTGTTTGTCTGTAAAATGCGTTTGTTGAACATGGAAATGTTTTTTTTTTTTTTTTTTTTTTTTTTTTTTTGAGAATGGATAGCATAAAAAAAACCTATATTCCGGTCTAAGATAACTGATTAATACACTACAAAAACTTCTCGGAAACGCTTCCGAAAATCAGTGTCAAAGAAAAAAACTTTGTTTGTATAAATGCTTCTGTAAAACTCGAAAATATATTGGTTTCTGCGGTTTCGAAAGAGAAAGAACGCTTTTCGAAATCGTAGGTAAATTGGAAGAGGTTATTACATATTTTTGTTTGTGGATATATTATACTTTCCTAGATTAAGAAACATATGTCTTTTTTTACAATGTACGGGATAGACATAATTAAAGAGTAATTGTTACAAAATTGTGACAAAAATTTTTATTGTTTAGACTAGGGATGCCCAAGTTTTTGGCTTCCTCTGGTAGATTTTGAGGGGGGGATTTTGTCTCAAATCACATTTTCAGTGGAAAATGTTTTCTCGAACCACACTGTAGTACTACTAACTTTATGCACAGTTGGCAGAGAATTAGAAGTTTATGCCGAAAGTCCCTGGTTCAAATCCTGGCCTGAACACTTTTTCGCTAAGTTGCTAAAATTACAGCTCGTGTACATCAGCAAAATTTTGTACATTGCTTTTTGGAACTATGTTTTAATACATTTATAATTTTAAAAAAAAGTCCTGTAAAACTTTTGTCATATAATGATGAATTTTTATTTTGAGAAAACATTGAAAACAAAGATAAATCAAACTATATATATACAAATATTACTATGCAGTGTTTTCATATTGAATTATTTGTTAATGTTTAAAGTTAGTTCCAAAACTTACATTTTTCATATGTATCTTATGTTTTAGTAAATTTTCTATAAAATTATGAGTATTTACGCTGATATTTATTTAGCCAGAGTATTATAAAACTTTTAATTTTTACGATAGCTTAAAAAAAAAAATCTAATATAAAACTTTTAATTTTTACGATAGCTTAAAAAAAAATCTAATAATAGTTCTTAGAAATTTTTAGAAACTATCAGTTATTAAAAACCATATAGTTATCAAAAACTATTTCTAGATAAATGTGTGAATTTTATGTATAGTATTAAAATAATGAATGGAAATTTACTGAAGCAATACCTCCGCCCATTTTAGCTACTCAGCGCTATTTCTCAGTATTATATTCATTATACTTAATAGATTACCTGTATACATCTATTCAGGAATCAAATTTTTTAATTCCTCAATCCGTTCATCGCCCTCCCTAAATTATGTAATGAAAAGGACGAATATCGTTATACGGCAGCCGCATTCCGGATCGATTTCGATGAAAAATCTTGGCATTTTTCCATGATACTCCTCCATGCGAAAATTTCAGGGGTTCTTCGCACCCGTTCACGTTTTGAAATCGGATCTATATACTACTTTTTGTTGTACATTTCACTACGCTCACGTTATATTAAGGTATATAGCTATAGAGTTATATAAACCAGTGGTGCATGTTCTGTTGAGCCACAGGGCTTTGAACTACTCACAGTTATAAATATTTAACTAGAGATATTAAATCATTCCTGAAAAAAAAATGTACATTAAAAAACTATGTCGGGCCGTCACAAAACTTTCTTCTATACAAATCAAATCAATTCAATGATTCATATAGTCGTAAAACTTTGGGTATTATGAAATACTATTTACATTTGGGCAGTTTACACTCGTGACCGCCTTTATTTGGGGCACTAAATGCATGGTTGCAAAATTTATTATTTTCTTACCACTATTTTCTAAAAGAAATATTTGCCTTATTTGTTGGCAGAAAATTTTGCTATTAAACCAAGCAAAAGTTTTCTTTAAAAAAATTAATGGTAAGAAAAGAATAAAATGTTCAGCCATTTATTTAGTGCCTCGAAAAGGGCGAGTCACGATCCGCCACTGCATTTGGGGCAATACAACATCCCGATATTGTTTAAAACCCGAAAACCGAATGCATTTACAAACTTTAACAATCTGCGAATAGTTTTTGTAAGAAGAAAATTGTGTTACGAAATTTCATCACTAGTAAATAAATAATAATGATAATAAACGTATTTTGAGGGTATTATGAGATAGTCGGGAAATATGGAATAAGGGGTTAAAATTGATGAAAATGGACAAATTTTGGCAAAAGAAAGATATTATGGTATCAAGAGATCATGATCAAAATATAGTGTCTAGGTCAGGGTCGGCGAACCTTTTCACATCCGCGTGCCAATTTGTTTCAAAAAATTGTTTCGAGGGACCATGGCGTGCCAACAACCCCTCCCTCCCAACCCTCACCCCAAAAAAATTCAAAATAATGAATAAAATTACTTTTATTATTATTAGATTAAGATAAATATGGATAAAATACCTGCAAGTAATATCAATTGATACACATTCAATTAAATAATGTATAATATTTAAATCTAAAACCAAAACATCTGTTCACATGAAAAATTAACTAATTATACTGATAATTATAGAAAGAAGATAATATATGAGAAATAATTGTAGTAATCATAAAAAATATTAAAAACTTAAATCAAAACAACTTGCCAAATGACTGTAATAATTATGATAATACATAGTGTTGCCTTTGAGATCTGTTGATTTTGACATTATAAGCAGGGTGGTGTTTTTATAATTGAGGTAATTTCATTTTAAAATAGACAATGAAAAAAGAAACTTTAAATAAAGTCATTTACGAATCATATCTGCCAAATATTTGTTTTACAACTGATATTAAGTGGAAAATTATTATTTAAAAAATATATTACAATTCATAAGAAGAAATTACCAAATATAAGAAACGTTAAATGTCTGAAAAGAAATCTGATTTTCTCCTTGGTTTTCGTTGATTCAATTTTATTTTCTAATTTCATGAGCATTGCAAAATCTTCTTTTTTTTCAGAAGAATATTAAAAACTTTTTAAGGTACATAATGCAGCCACAGCGTTTTAGAATTCGGGTGTTAGTTTCTCTTCACTAAGTTCGTTATTACTCTCCTTTAACTCATTGTCACAAATGTTTGTTTCTTCTTTCAATTTGCAGCAATCGTTTGTAGAAAAAAGGGTAAATCATAAGCCGAAAATGGTGGTTTAACATATCTCAAAATTTTCCAGTCAAGATTTATGACAATTTTTTACCGCTATTTCCTTACCTATTTGATTGATACTTTAAGAAACTGGCATAATATGCAGAGTGATGCTTTAAAGCGAGTGACACTTTAGCAATGTCTTACTCTAGTTATATTTTTAAAATAATTAAAAAAAAGAAGAAACTAAAGTACTGAAAAAAATTAATGTGATTTCTGATGTTGCATCTTGAATATCAAATGATTGATATCGGGATCATAATTGGTTATATTTAATAAAGTGTCTGGAATTGAATTTCAAGTGAATTTTATTATAAGCATGATGCCAGATAGTCTTTCTTTTTCTATCATCTCCAAATCCTCTCTCAATCTGACGAATTTCTGAGCCCATATTGAGGTGGATTGGCAGTCGATAAGTTCCATTTGAATTTCCTAAATTTCCAACCAATCGAATACAACCAAGTTCAGTTTATCAATCAGAATGACATCTGGATAGATAATAAATTGAAGTGTTTCCGAAATACTTTTGAGTTCACAAAATCCTGATACAAACTCTTCGATTAATGCATTTATTACCAAAATAATATCTTCAGTGAGACTTGATTCATCTAATTTTTTCATGTAAATTAAAATCCCCAGCTATTTTTTTAAGTTTGGAAATTTTTACAATTTTTGGACACAATATCTTTTCTAAATATTTGCAGTTTCGATTCAAAACCTCGAATCATATCTATCATGATAATAACAGTGCTATTTGTTCCTAGGAGCTTTAAATTTAAGTCTTTTAAATGTTCGTACGAATACGTAAATTACATTAATTTTGCAAGTCATTTAACATCCATCCATTGCGTATATTTCTCAATTTTACTTCCTTCATGTAAGATAAGCCAAATTTCTTCCAAGCAATCAACGAATCTTTGTAGCACTTTGCCGCGACTTAACCAGCGAACATTATTATACGTCAGTAATTGACTGTCCACAGAGCTGACTTCATCTAACACAGCGTCAAACTTTCGTTTATTTAAAGCCTGTGACGATATGAATTTAACTGTTTTTTTTTAGTACAACCATAATATCACCAAGAGATTCGAAACCAGTCTTTACACACAGGACTTGTTGATGTATGATGCAGTGAAATCCAAGAATAATATGTCCAATGCGAGTTTGAAATAAACTGAAAAAACCATTTATTTTATTTACCTTACTAGGGCACCCCGTCAGTTGTAACAGAAACTATTTTAGACAAATATATTTTAGACAATATCATTTTCAATAAGTGAATTTATAACTGCTGTATAAATGGCGAGATCTTGGAAACGCAACAAAGAGGGATATATAAATGGGGAAAATAGGGGAAAATACTTAAGGTACGGTTGTCGGGATTGACTTTTCAAATCATTCGAAGAAATAGAGAGTAAATGGGAAAAAAATCGCATTTCTGATACATAAATCGTATAAATATCTGCACCATAGGTTGTAGTTGATAATAATAATAACGAGAATAGTTCCTCCTTAATGTCATTTTAAACAAAATATCATACAAACACAGCTAAACGAGCAGATTTGGTTACATCTGTACTTTCGTCAAGACATTATGAGATAAAAGGGAAATAAATTAGATTTTTGTTGCTCCCCTACATTTTCTGCACATTTTGATTCTATCTTTGCGTAAAGGATTCCTTGATAAAGGAATATCTTTAATTCGTTGAATTATTTTATCTTTATTTTCAAATTTGTCAAGAAGTGATGGAGCGCATTTTAACTGGGCTTCCTTCAAAAAATCTCCAAGTAGATGAAAAAGTTTACCATTCAGGGCAATGACAATCGCAGCCGAGAAACTTGCGACAGTAGTTTGAGAATCCTTGCTACATATTTAATCATAGATGTCGACAGTTTTTTTTTCTCTTTAATTGCACTGCCAATGAAGTTTGACTGAATTTTGATTTAGAACTTAAATCAACGGCGTGCCAAAAATATCATCCTACGTGCCAGCTACGGCACGCGTGCCATAGGTTCGCCGACCCTGGTCTAGGTAGTCAGCCAATATTAGAGTTACAAAGACTAGAAAAACCCGGTTTAAACCTGGGAATAAACCGGGTTTTTTGGGAATAAACCAGGTCTTTTGGGAGTAAACCTGGGAATAAACTGGGTCTATTGGAAATAAACCTGGGAATAAACAGGTTTTTTGCAACTCTAGCCAATATACAGTGGTAGCCAAAAGTTTGGACATTTTTTGAAAGTTTCATGTTTTTCAAATTTATGGGCTTGTAGAATATATTAATTTTCATTTAAAGACAAACGTTTATATATCAAATTGACGGCAATTTAATGTAAAATTTAATAATTAAAACAGTATTACAATATCTGTATTGCAAAAAAAGTTATGCTCATTTTAGTAGAACAAACAAACACAAATCGTTTTGAATAAGGACGTGTTATGTAATAAAAGCGTACTAGCCAATCACAAACAATGTTCTGAGGACCAATCAAATGTCTGTAACTATAGTTTAGGTTATTTGGATGGTAAAAGAGTTATAGTTGTGGAAATATTTTGCGGAATGATGCATACTAGTACAATTAAATAGAGTATTGCTGTTTTTGAATATTAGTCCTTTTTTTTAATTAAACTAATTTTAAACAATGTCATCAACAAGAAGAACTAATTGGACATCTACAAAAAGAAGCCGAATTGTCATATTGAGAGAAAATGGCCTCTCTTATGCTGAAATTGCAAGACAAGTTGGTGGTTCAGTGACTTGTTCTGGTGTACGAAAGTTCTGTTTACGTTGTGAAAAAACGAAATCAGTGGAAAATAAGGCCAAATCAGGCCGAAAAAATTCACAAGTGCTACTACCGATAGAAAAATTAAACGGCTATGTCTAAAAGATAGAAAAATTTCATCAGATGTCATTAGATGTGAAATGAATGCAGCGGGTATTGCAATAAGTTCAAGAACAATAAGAAGAATTTTATCAGGATTTGGACTACAAACTAGAATTCCAAGGAAAAAACCATATTTAAATCAAAAGCAACGCGAAAAACGAGTTAAGTGGGCAAAAGAACACATTAAATGGTCAGAAAATCAATGGAAGCAAGTAATCTGGAACGATGAGAGTAAAATATCGCTCTTTGGTAGTGATGGTAGAAAATACGTGAGACGTAGAGTAGGAGAAGCACTTCATCCTGATTGCATTGAAGCAACTACAAAAAACCCAACAAATTTCATAATTTGGGCATGTATGTCTGCAGATGGTGTGGGCCGAATTCAAGTGATTCATGACATCCTGAATGCCAAAAAATACATCGAAACTGTCCTGGAACCAAAATTGATACCTTCCATCAGGGATCTCTTCCCCAACAACGCACCATTTATTTTTCAGCAGGATTCATCTCCATGCCACACAGCAAAAGTATGCAAAGCATGATTTAAAAATAAAGGCATAGATATATTACCATGGCCAGGAAACAGCCCTGATCTCAATCGAATTGAAAATTTGTGGCGACGTTTGAAAATTCTTGTACGAAAAAAACGTCCATCCAATAAAAGACAACTTATTGAAGCTATAATTGATTCTTGGCACCATGTGATTACGAAAGATGAACTCCAAACACTCGTTCACTCGATGAAAAGACGCTGTGAAGCTGTCTTAAAAAATAAGGGTTATCCTACTAAGTATTGATTGTGCAAGTATCACTTTAAAAAAATGAAAATCTAAGATATATCTTACTATTAGTTGCATAACTTGTTTTGTAATACAGATAGTGTAATACTGTTTTTATTATTAAATTCTACATTAAATTACCTTCAATTTGATATATAAACGTTTGTATTTAAGAGAAAATTAATATATTCTACAAGCACACAAAGTTGAAAAACATGAAACTTTCAAAAAATGTCCACACTTTTGGCCACCACTGTATTTCAATTTATACTTCAGATTTGCACAAATCACAAATATAAGGATCTGTCTTTGCGTCATCATAATCCTGGAGTATTATGAGATATTGGTATTCCATACAACCCGATACTGCCGGGAACAAATTATTCTATGTTTATTGGTGTGAATCGCGAGCTAAAAATCGTGTTTTACATCATAAACTATTAGTATTTTGGTGTACTTTATGCTTATTTTCAATGTAAAAATATTACTTCTAATAATGAATAAAAAAGTATTGAAAAATTATCTCCTGAAACTTTCCAAAGACGAAAAACAAATATTTATTCACACAACCTGTCGTGACGCCGACCGACGAACTGTGTGTTCTGGCGGATCATTCTGGTAACGTTCTTAAGTAGTTTATGATGTTGCCGCTTGGTGGCAGCAATTTACCAAACAGAAACCTCGGTATTCCCTATTACCCGGCTATTCCTGAATACACGATGTTACTCTACAAGGAATTACATCGATTTAGTAAATAGGTTTTTTACTCATTGTATTATGATATTGAAAATGCTAAGCTTGAAGTTTCGTCGAATTCTGTGTATTTAAACTGGTGATACAAGCATCGCACATTTCGAACAAATTATCGAATTTCGGCACCCCCTCATAGATGACCGCAACCAAAATTGCATGACAATCTATTCCTATCGTGAGGATTCTCAATTTGATATTACGTTGAATTCTGCGAACATAAACTAGAGATATAAGCATCACATAAATCAAACACATAATCGAATTGCGGAACCCCTTCTTAGGGGATTTCGTCCAAAAACTAATCGTCAGTAGTTCACATAAGGACAGAACTTCAACTTACTTTATTGGCTGATTTTATTTTAAATTAATGCAAGTGAATGCATACAGAGTGATCCTGAATTCATGGTACAAACTTTAAGAGTTAGTACAGGACACTGTAACAAACAAATTTTATATAGGAAACCAGGGTCAGAAATTCATTTATATAGTCAAGAATACAGGGTGTCTCACTCCAATCCAAAGTCGCGTTTTTGTTCATAACTTTAATAGAAGCGGCGATACTTTACTGAAATTTTTACAATATCCTTACAATTCATGCAATGAAGAGTCTGTTGCGAATTCTGTTAAAATATCTTCATTATTGTTAAAGTTATTAACGAAAAAGCGACTTCGGATTTGAGTTATGATGCCCTGTAATTTTAACTAAATAAATTACAGACCCTGGTTCCCTATATAATAAATGATTGTTACAGTGTCTTGCACCAATCCTTACAGTTTGTACCATGAATTCGGGAACACCCTGTATATATTTTTAAAATAAAAGATATAGGAAAAAGAAAGTATCTTCGTGAAAAAAATCCCCAAAGAAAATCGAAAAATTAATTAACGGCGGAAATAGAGATTGATCTCAACTATCCAATGCAAAAAAAATCGTTTAAATATTTTTTTCTTGTCGTAATTGCTTTTGAAAATTAAAGAAGTTCAACTAAATAAGTAAAAATAGTTTTTGAAAAAATCCTCTTCTTTAAGCATTCAACGTTTATCTTGAAAATCACGCCTAATTTCATGGCTGCAATTCATGATTTCCCCCAAAACAATTTCGTTACAATACATTCACTAGGCATGCGTACAGAACTCGATTATGAAAAATTCACCGCATTTTTTACGCTTGATTGAATGCGCGAGCCAAAAGATTTTTTTAATTATATATATATTTTTTAAGATATGGCAACAGGAGAGAAACCAAAAGCATTATTTAAACTACATTTTTAGGATTTCTAAATTGATTTCTCAGCGTATAATCATAATTTAATTAGGGGAAGTGTGCCTAATATCGCACCCCATGATTTCTAAGTGAAAGTACCTGCTGCATTCTGGTGGTCGTTGTCTAAACTTGATCATCCATCAGTAATTTTAGTCTAGTGTCATATCTGTTGCCGTAGGGAAGTGTTGTTCCAAGTAGTGAAGATTTTATGGGGTTTTATAATTTAAAAATACTTTTTAATGTAATCTCCAGTAAATTATAAATATACAAAGGTAAGTAATAAAAGATTTGAATTATTTTTTAAATCTTTTTATTGATCCAAATTTTGATTTTTTTATGTTTTGATTGACTTATTATTTCCTTGAATTATTTAAATGGCGACCATTTCTATTTTTGTTTATATGATCCTAATATCGCACCCACTAACAATTCCAAATACCTCACTGTGCGATATTAGGATTAATTTTGTATATTATTGTTTTTTTAGGTGAGGCCAAAAAAAAAAGGAAGCTGTGGAAAGAAGAGAATATGATTAAAGCAATTCAGGCAGTACGGTCCAAGGAAATGGGTTTGGAACGAGCTCCAAAGTTTATGAAATTCCTATAGACAATTAATTTCTTTGCTGGGCAAAAAGGTTCTTCGTTAGTAACGTTACAACTCCTATTTCTTACAAAAATTTTTGAAAAGAGTGAATTTTATTGTGTCACTAATATCGCGCGGAATCTGCGATAGTAGAAACACTTATTGAAAGTTGGTACTAAGGCGTTTTGCATATTTATTTGCAATATACATATACAATGTGTCCCAAAAGTCTGGAAATGGTCGAATAACTCGATAATATACGAAATATACATCGGATTGAAAAAAGGAAAAATGCATGTTCAATAGTTTTGAAAAATCTATTTAGGGACATCAAATTTGCCCCCCAACTTTGCTATCTGGGGGTAAAGTTGGGCAACTTTGAAATCTTAAATGGTAACCCATCCTCCTCCCCCCCCTTTTTTTATTGCAGATTCGGATTCTACGGGAAAAAATACATAACTCTTGTATTGAACATTTTCTTCGGAAAATCGTAGATGGCGCTGTAATAGAGTAAAATGCAGTGAGAATCGTTTCCTTTGAAAAGTCTTGAAAAGGTCGAAAAACTCGAGAAATATACATCGGATGTAAAAACGGAAAAATGCATGTTCAATAATTTTGGAAAAACCTATTTAAAGATACCTTTTTTCCCGTAGAATCCAATTCTGCAATAAAAAGGTGGGGTTATCATTTATGATTTCAAATTTATCCCCCCTTTTCCTCCAAGAGGCAGAGGGGGGAGGGTAACTTTGATTTACCTAGATTTTTCCAAAATATTGAACATGTATTTTTCCGTTTTTCAATCCGATGTGTATTTCTCGATTTATTCGACTGTTTCCAGACTTTTCGGACACCCTGTATATGTTTCTTTTATTGGAAACCATTATAAGCAAAAAATGTTTTATTAAAATGTTTTATGACCCATTCCGTCAATCAGTTTCAATATGTTGTGAAGTCAAGCCTAATGAGATCAAAATTTCAAAATGGGTGCGATATTATGCACACTTCCCGTAATATGAACTATTAATTGATTAAAGGGTAGTTTTTAAAAATATTACGTTATTTATAATTTATTTATATTATCTACTTTTTAACGTTTAAAATATTTCGTTGTTGCAGTTTCTCAGTCAGGTGGCCTATTTAGGTTATTTGGCACATTATTAAATCCATTGTTTTTGTAACTCGTATACAATTGTAACAAAAAAAATATATTTTGAGTTTTATTACTGTGGCCGGCTAACAGAAAAATGCTTTAAAAAGAATTTACAAATTCATAATTAAGTTCTAAAAATATTAAAATGTTGTATTGTCGTCGGAAACACAGCTGGGAACATAATTTTTATAACCTTACCTTATCAAAATTGAGTGAAAAATCGATTACAAAATTATATCTTTATATATAAAAACCAAGGTAAGTTAAATAATAGAGTATAAAAAGACATTCAACTCGACATTAGTACTAGAAAAAACTCAATTACTTCACTCTAATTTCCAGATTTTTCCATACAATAATAATTCTACCGTATACAGCAAAATTTATGTCTGATATTTAAATGGATTCCCAATATTCCTAGTTCATACAGTTCTTGGAATGATATTTGGATACGCCCCAACAACTTTGAAAATCGTGCCAAATGTAACATCATCAATTTTGAAGTGTTAAAGGTAAGTTAAGTTTTTTTTTTTTTTGGCATCGGGAAAAAGGCATTATTGAATGAACAATAAATAATAAAAACGTTCTTATGAAAAAAGAAAAATTATTCAAAAGAAAACTGGAAAAATAAGAAAAATATATAAAAATATATTTAATTCTTCTACAGTGTATCGTATTCCTCTTATAACTATTTCCTAAAGGTTAGTTTTATAGATAAGATTTGAATTGCAAAAATGTTTCAAATGTTGTTCTTCACAATAACAAAATTTATGTACGTCATTTTTTTTTTTAAGTTACAAAATTTAAATTTGTATGCTGTCTTTGTATGCTGTTTTATAAGTTATATATAAAATAAACTCACTAAGTACTAACAAGTAATATTATTTTTTTCCAGCATAAACTATCCAAAATAAGTTAAATGTACACGAAAAGTATTAAAATATTAAAAATCCATTTTAAATCTAAAATTCAAATTTATTTCCACTTAAATATTTTCTAACTATAATTCTGAAACTGCCTCTTTCAAGTTTGTTTCTCAGCCCAGAATATATTACTTTCAGATACAGTGACTGATTTACGGCAGGGCTTTCGGGACATGGGCCCATGGCCCGATTTATCAGGGCTCCCAAATGCTACTGAAGATTTTTTCAATTATTTCCCAAAATCTGATGACGTTTTAACGATGAAAAAACTTAATTTATAAGGAAAACTGTTTTTTTTTTCATTTAAAAACTATCACTTTTTTAACATTATTAGATTTAAAGGGCTACATCACTCACGTGAAAACACCCGCTCGCTAATGTTAATCCTATGGGAGAATTTTTTTTAAATATCTTGTTTGCATTTTCAATATTTTTGAAATATTTTATTTCCATTGGATAGTTGAGGTCGATCTCTACAAAGGCCGTTTTATACTTTTTCGATTTTGTTTACAGGTTTTTTTTTTTTTTTATTCGGATACTTTCACTTTCGTAACAGATTTCGAAACATTGAAAAATCGTCAACGAGATAAAACACTAAAGATTATGAGGATGTTATAAAAACTTTTATTGCTAAAATATTGAGAAGAAAATTTATAAAAACATCATTAAATATCACAAAACTTTTAAAGTCAGTAGTGGTTATCTTAATAAGTACGGCTTTCAATAATATATTTTTTAATTTAAGGGCCGCTGTAAACATAGGTGCAAGGGGACCCCCATAAGCATCTGTGTCCAGGATCCCCAAATTTGTAAATCGGTCCTGTTTCAGATATTAAATTGTAACCAACTTTAAAATTAAAAGTGGAGAAGTTAACACCGTTTGCAGAATTTTGTGATTTCCTTTGCATCCAGTCCTTGCTCGCGTCACCGACCCGGGCATTAAATCAAAAGCTATTTAACAAATTAAGTTTAGATTTCCTCCCAATTTGACATTTTCGCTCCATGCTGGAAAATACTGATCAAGAACCAAAAACGCACACAAAAATTAATTGCAGAATTTGGAATAATCAACCTTCCCTAGAAGCCCGTGAAAAGTTATATTCTATTAATTTATTAATTTATAATTAAGTTCTAAAAATATTAAAATGTTGCATTATCATCGGAAACACACCTGTGTACATAATTTTTAGAAATCCATAAATTTCACAGTTAGTAAGACCATTAGTTGAGGCTGACCGTTGATGTGTTTGCGATTGTCAGTTGTTGATTTGTCTCACAAAACACTAATTGAAGACGTTTAATCGTCGTCGCAAAATTACAGATCTATCATTGAAACTGATGTCTATGAAGTCATTTCAATAAAAGTTGTGTTCCTTTTCTATAATTTGGGTGCAGTACACTCAGAAAAAGGAATTGATTAAAACTACAAAACATTTCTGTTGAGTACAATTTGGTTGTTTTAGCAAAATTGGAGTAAAATTGAACCATTTTACTTCAATTAACAAAACATTTTTTGCTGGCGATACAAAAATTTTTTTGGAATTGCAAAAAAAAAAAATGGTTTTCAACAAAACAAAATTTTTTGTTGATTCAAACAAAATTTCCATTGACCTTTTGATATTTAAACAAATTTTTTGTTTAAATATAGGTCAATAAAAATTTTGTTTGAATCAACATTTTTTTTTTTTTTTTTTTTTGCAATTCCAAAAAAAAATTTGTATCGTCAGCAAAAATGTTTTGTTAATTGAAGTAAAATGCTCCAATTTTACTCCAATTTTGCTAAAACAACAAAATGTACTCCAAAAATATGTTTTGTAGTTTTAATCAGTTTCTTTTTCTGAGTGTACATACGATAGGTGTAACAACTCTTTTTTTTCAGCAAATGGAAATAATAATGACTAATGATGAGTCTACAATAATTGTAATGATCAATGTAACAATTTCTACAACGCAGTTTTCTCCACAACTACATTGCTCCAGCAATTGAAAGTAGTAAGTAACTTTACCGCTTAAGAAAACGCTACAAAAAACTGCATTTCCCACATTGTTGCATAATTATACAATAATAAATTGAATTCATCTCAGTAAAACTAGTTCGCCAAGAATTATCATTATCTATGCTTTTGGAAGGACTGTTTTTTCAACTCTCTAAATGTTAGAATTGATTTCATCAGGAAGTAAGGGAAAAATCGATTACGAAATTCCATCTTTACATACAAAAACCAAGTTAAGTTAAATAAAAGAGTGTAAAAAGACATTCAACTGAATATTAATAGTAGAAAAAACTCCATTAATTCATTCTAACGTCCAGAATTTTCCATATAATAATAATTCTAACGCATACAGCAAATTTTACTTCTAATAATAATGGATTCCCAATATTCCTAGTTCATGCATTTCTTGGAACGATACTTGGATACGCCCCAACAAATGTGAAAATCGTGCCAGATGTAACATCATCAATTTTGAAGTGTTAAAGGTAACGTGGTTTCTTTTTTGGCATCGTGAAAGAGGCATTATTGAATGACCAATAAATAATAAAAATGTTCTTATGAAGAAAAATAAATGATTAGAAATAAAATCGGAAAAATAAGATAATACATAACAGTTCAATTCTTATACATTGTCCCCCCTTGTATAATTTATCCAATACCTAATTCCTAAACGTTAGTTTTAGAGGTATGGTTTCAATTGCATAAATGTTTCAAGTTTTGTTCTCCATAATAACAAAGTGCATTTACGTCAAAAAAAAGTTTTTAAGTTACAAAATTTAAATTTTTAAGCTAGTTATATTTTCTAAAACATTTCCCCACACTCGAACAAGTAAAAGCATATTTTTCGAGCATAAACTATCCGAAATAAGTTAAATATATACATGAATGACATTAAAATATTAAAATTCCATTTTAAATCTAAAATTTAAATTAATATCCAATTAAATATTTTATAACTCTTAATGTCTAATTCTGAAACTGTTTCTTTTAAGTTTGTTTCACAGCCCAGCAAATATTACTTTCAGATATTTAATTGTAACCAACTTTAAAATTCAAAATGCAAACGGTAACGCAATTTGCAGTTGTTTGTGTTTCCCTTGCACCCAGGCCTTATTCACGTCACAGACCCGGGCATTAATCAAAAACTATTTAACCAATTAAGTTTAGATTTCCTTTCAATTTGACACTTTCTCCCCCTGCTGGAAAATATTGCAAACGGTGACCAAAAAGCAAAAACGTGCACTAAAATGACAGACTTTGCAGAATTTGAGATATTCAGCCTTCTGTATAAAGTCATGTAGGAATTTCAATAAATATATGTTTCACGGGGCCTCCTCTGAACTCACAACTACAAATGTATCATCAAACTGAACAATAAAAGAATTTCGTTCAATTATCGAGGTCCTGAGTCAAATTATTTTATTACATCCTCCAGAAGTCTTTAAATTTATTATTGTAATGATACTATAAAGCAATATCTTACAATAAACCCGATTTTCGACATGCATTTATCTTCTCGATATTTTAAGCACATAATTCGGTGAAAAGTTATATTCTAAACTAGCTACGTAGCAACCCGATATGCATTTGTATTTTATAAGTTCTTTTGAGTTTTGGGAGGAAAATACTTACCAATCTAAATTTTGCAATTAAATAAGACAAATATTACTATTAAAAAATTGTGGTACGAGACTTTATAGCTATACAACTAATTAACATAAACCTCTAGACATGCATAGCATGTCTGTTCAGCGCAAATGGTTAATGCCAACGTCCAATAATTAGAAAATAACCCTTATGATCTACTACATCCACTGTTTATAGTATTTTGAATTTAAAGCATATTTCTTAATCGCATTATTTCATCAATGATATATTTTTTATACTGAAAAAATACAGTACAACCTCCGAAAATAAATGGGTATGCTATGGATTATAATGGCCACTATAATAGACTCCTGTCTCAATTGTAAAATTTCATGGTCACGCCAAAAATGCACCATACACAATTACAATAAACGGTGTACCTGTTAAGACAGTAATCTGTATTAAAAGGAATTTTTTCAAGTGTTTTGCAATTCAGTCTTGGTAGGTAATACTGTACAATAAAAAATGAATGCATAAAAATTATTAAAATTTTTTAAAGGTTTTGAAAAAGACTAATAAAGTACAAAACCTTAAAATTTCAAAATTCCTCTATACGTAACATAGTAAACCTACATTCAACATTATTTAATGAACATTTACCTAGTAAAAATGTATATATATGTGTGTGTGTGTATATGTGTGTGTGTATGTGTGTGTTTATAAAAAATGGCCCAATTTAAACTATTCTAAATAAGCTTAAAATATAGTACTGAGAAAAATAATACTTTCAAATCTGAGTAAATCGATGTTTTTATTTTGTTATGAAACTTTTTGTTTCAAATAGGACGATCCAATGTTTTCAATTCTGCAATACCAGACATACTGAGAATATTGAAACATGGACATACTCAAAACTGAGCACATAGAGGTCAGTTTATACTCATTTTTGAAACATGGACATACTCAAAAATGATTAGAATCAGTTCAAACTCATTTTTGAAACATGAAAATACTCAAAAAAAAATGAGCACATAGAAGTCAGTTTATACTCATTTTTGAAACATGGACATCCTCAAATATGAGCACATGATGTTTTATTCTTGAATGTGTGCATGTTTTCAGAAATGAGTATATACATGTTTCAAAATTGAGTAATTTTGATTCTGATCCATTTTGACTACACGACAAACTCAGATTTGAGTATTTTTTGCTCAGTTTTGAAAAGGTTGCTTTTAGTGTGAGGGTGTCCATAAATTATTGTCGGGGTTTCCGTATCTCATAACGTTTGATTTAAGATCAAGACGAAAAATATTATTACATATTCGTAAAGTACAACTGAAACAGTTTTTTTAATAACACAAAAAAAGTAACATATGCGTAAACCTGGAACTCAAAACGTTATTAATCAAATAACAATAATAATCAAATAAAAATTAATATTAAAATTTTATCAAATTTATCAAATACTTATTAATGGATTATGTATATCTATGTATCTAACTTTGTATTTAGAATTCATTTATAACATTTTGATAACTTTGATAAAACTTTAATATTAATTATAATTTTATTATAATCGTTATTTGATAAATAACGTTTTGATTTTCAACTTTACGCATATGTAATTTTGTGTTATTAAATACACTTTTTGAGTTGTACTTTACGAATATGCATAATAATAATTTTCGTCATGTTCTTAAATCAAAAACAAGTAATATAAAAAAAAAATTAAGTCAATTCCTTCTTAGGTCAAAAAGAAATTTTTTTCCAACGATCTACACGCTTCGCCACTGACAGTATTTATTCCTAAATTTGTATCCTGCTAAATCTCGTATATAAGAGAAATTTTTTCCTCCCATATAAAACTAAAATTAATTAATTAAATTTATTAGAATTTTTTTTATAATGTTAAAATAAACATTATAGGACCAAAAAAAAGAGGTGGGGGTGACTTCTCAAGAACAACCTT
This sequence comes from Maratus michaelseni, assembly GCA_963931845.1. NCBI lineage: Eukaryota > Metazoa > Arthropoda > Arachnida > Araneae > Salticidae > Maratus > Maratus michaelseni. The sequence goes on along the minus strand of OZ007597.1, from coordinate 91,066,792 downwards.
ATATACAACCTAGATATATTTCTGCTTTTTCTTTTTTCGCATTTCTGAGTGAGTTTAGTATAAATAACAAAACCTTGCCACGATGAGAGTCGAACCTGCAATCTTCCGTATTACTAAACTGGAGTTCCCGACCACTACGCCATGACTAGATATTCCGCTGTCTTAAGCGTTGCTACTTATTTTAGTCGCTTTTTATGATGCAAAAACTAAAATTAATTAATTTAATTTAATTAATTAATTAATATTTGAGAAAACTGTATTAACATCAAGTGTCATCCACTACAAGTTAAAAAAAATATATTTGAACTTAAGTGGATGAATAAAAAGTATTTTATTAACGATTGAAAATTTTAACAATATATATAAATATATATAGGGAGAGTGTGAACTAATAGTAGGAATTGAATTATTAGATAAGGAAACACCTATTTTAAATTATGCAAATCCTGTACATTTATCTTTCTTATATTTCAAGCATATAATTAAACCAAAAATTACATTCTAAATGAAGTAATTATTAAATTTCTAATTCTTGGAATAGACAGTCTGCCACGTCGGTTCTACAAATTAATGAAGTTACCTGGAAATTTCTCGAAAGATTGCCAATTTAATCTTAAACTCGATTTCATTCGAGAAATTCTAATTTGAATCGTGCACGTCTGAATTAAGTGACTAACGATAAAAGAATGGAGCAAATTTAAAGAGTATAATTCAATTCACTCCAGACAGAGATTCGTAATAAATTTTCATTTGAAATGAAGTAAGTGTCAGTTTTGAAGTCTGATATCAGCTTGGGAAATCTTATTAGAAAATTCTTTTCTAAGAATTCTTATTCACAAAAGTAAAAATGTATTTATGTTTATGATCTGCATGAATCTCTGAAGACATATAAAAGGAATTTTCTATGATTTTAATAAAATAAGAAGCGTTAGACGCTGATGAAAATATATTGCGTTCTATGGCGATGCATTTGTTTTTGAACAAAAATGTCAGACATTTCGTCTAGTAAATCTCTCTTTTATCTAAAATCTCTACACACTGACGATGGCGCCATCTATTGGTTAAAATTTTAACGAGTTTCAAAATTGTTCTATACAAAATTTATATTATGTACGTGTTGAATCATGTATTTATTTTAATTAATCATGACTAGTTTGAATCATGCACATGTGAATGAAATAGCTTACGATGAAAGAATGGAGTAAATTTTAAAGGTGTAATTCAATACACTTTACACAGAGATTCGTAATAAATTTTCATTTGAAATGAAGTAAACGTCAGTTTTGAAGTCTGATATCAGCTTGGGAAATCTTATTTAGAAAATCATTTTCTAAGAATTCTTATTCACTAAAGTAAAAATGCATTTATGTTTATGATCTGCATGAATCTCTGAAGACATATAAAAGGAATTTTCTATGATTTTAATAAAATAAGAAGCGTTAGACGCTGATGAAAATATATTGCGTTCTATGGCGATGCATTTGTTTTTGAACAAAAATGTCAGACATTTCGTCTAGTAAATCTCTCTCTTATCTAAAATCTCTACACACTGACGATGGCGCCATCTATTGGTTAAAATTTTAACGAGTTTCAAAATTGTTCTATACAAAATTTATATTATGTACGTGTTGAATCATGTATTTATTTTTAATTAATCATGACTAGTTTGAATCATGAGCATGTGAATGAAATAGCTTACGATGAAAGAATGGAGTAAATTTTAAAGGTGTAATTCAATACACTTTACACAGAGATTCGTAATAAATTTTCATTTGAAATGAAGTAAACGTCAGTTTTGAAGTCTGATATCAGCTTGGGAAATCTTATTTAGAAAATCATTTTCTAAGAATTCTTTATTCACTAAAGTAAAAATGCACTTATGTTTATGATCTGCATGAATCTCTGAAGACATATAAAAGGAATTTTCTATGATTTTAATAAAATAAGAAGCGTTAGACGCTGATGAAAATATATTGCGTTCAGCGGCGATGCATTTGTTTTGAACAAAAATGCCGGATATTTCGTCAAGTACAATCTCTCTTTTATGTAAAATCTCTACACACTGAAGACGCACAGCGCCATCTATTGGTTAAAATTTTAACGATTTTCAAAATTACTGTATACAAAATATACTACTGTGGGCAAAAAATAGTAAGATTTTGTTCATAATTTTAAAATTCTTAATTTATTCTTCCAAATCTATTTCGTCCCCTTCAAAGTAATCCCTCCTGGCCCCAATACACTTGTGCCAACGTTTCTTCCAATCTTCGAAACAGTTGTTAAAGTCAATTTCCGGAATAGCCTTCAATGCGCGTAGCGATTCACGTTTAATGTCTTCAATTGACTCAAAACGGTTTCCCCGGAGTGGTCGTTTGAGTTTGCTGAATAGCCAGAAGTCACACGGAGCTAAATCAGGCGAATACGGTGGTTGCGGCACGATACTGGTTGAAAATTTGGCGAAAACCTCACGAAGAATTAATGCAGTATGCGACGGTGCATTATCGGTGCATCTTTCAGAATGGTTTTCACTGATCCTTCCGATATTCCAACGATGCCAGTAAAGTCTCTGACTGTTAATCGTCGATTCTCAAGCACCAATTCCTTGATTTTATTGACGTGTTGATCATCAGTTGATGTTGATGGCCGTCCTGGACGTGGTTCGTCGTCAACGCGTTCTCGACCGTCTTTGAATAATTTGTACCAATCAAAAACACTTGCTCGCGGCAAACAATTATCACCGAAGGCCTTTTGCAACATTCTGAACGTTTCGGCACCAGAAATTTGATTCCGCACACAAAATTTAATGGAACTTCTTTGTTGAATAATTTCACTCATTGTAAAAATCGCCGAATGCACTTTTTGTACTTCAGAAAGACAAGCGTATACTAAACACTAATGATTATTTTGATGTGACATTTGGCACAGATGTCACTGACAGTCATACTAACCTAGAAAAAATATATTTCGACGAATGGGTTTTCGCGCGAAATTTAAATTAAAAAGTCTTACTATTTTTGCCCACAGTAGTATATCATGTACGGGTTGAATCATGTATTTATTTTAATTAATCATGCACTAGTTTGAATCATGCACATGTGAATGAAATGGCTTACGATGAAAGAATGGAGAAAATGTTAAGGATGTAATTCAATTCACTTTACACAGAGATTCATAATAAATTTTCATTTGAAATGAAGTCAACGTCAGTTTTGAAGTCTGATTCCAGCTTGGGAAATCTTATTTAGAAAATCAATTTTTAAGAATTCTAATTCACTAAAGTAAAAATATACTTATATTTATGATCTACATGAATCTCGGAAGGCATATAAAAGGAATTTTCCATGATTTTAATAAAATAAGAAGAGTTAGACGCTGATGAAAATATATTGCGTTCTACGGCGATGCATTTGTTTTTGAACAAAAATGTCGGATATTTCGTCTAGTACAATCTCTCTTTTAAGTAAAATCTCTACACACTGAGGACGCACAGCGCCATCTATTGGTTAAAATTTTAAAGATTTTCAAAATTACTGTATACAAAATATATGTCATGTACGTGTTGAATCATGTATTTATTTTAATTAATCATGCACTAGTTTGAATCATGCACATGGGAATTAAATTGCTTACGATGAAAGAATGGAGAAAATGTTAAGGATGTAATTCAATTCACTTTACAAAGAGATTCATACTAAATTTTCATTTGAAATGAAGTAAACATCAGTTTTGAAGACTGATTCCAGCTTGGGAAATCTTATTTAGAAAATCATTTTTTAAGAATTCTTATTCACTAAAGTAAAAATGTACTTATATTTGTGATCTACGTGAATTTCTGAAGGCATATAAAAGGAATTTTCCATGATTTTAATAAAATAAGAAGAGTTAGACGCTGATGAAAATATATTGCGTTCTAGGACGATGCATTTGTTTTTGAAAAAAAAAAATGTCGGACATTTTGTCTAGTACAATCTCTCTTTTATGCAAAATCTCTACACACTGAAGACGCACAGCGCCATCTATTGGTTAAACTTTTAACGATTTTCAAAATTGCTGTATACAAATAATCATGTGCGTGTTGAACCATGTATTTGTTTCAATTAATCATGCACACGTGAATGAAATGGCTTACGATAAAAGAATGGAGAAAATTTTAAAGATGTAATCAATTCACTTTACACAGAGATTCGTAATAAATTTTTACCTGAAATAAAGTAAATATCGGTTATGCAGTCCAAAATCAGCTTCAGAATTTTTATAGGCTTCGAAACCACAGTGCCATCTATTTGCTACAACTTTAATTAATTAAAAAATTGTTGTATACGATAATTTATATCATGTAGTATTTTTTTAAATAATCATGCACTAATTTAAATAATGTAAGTATGAATTAAATTGCTTACAAATACAGAATGGGGGGGGGATTAAAAGTGTAATTTAATTCACTCTGCACACATATTCGCAATAAATTTGCATCCATATTAATAAAATAAAGATGTTTGTCTATGTGTTAGGGAAATTTATCGCACGTAGAGGTCTGCAAATTTGGATAGACGAAAACAAGTCCAAATGTAACTGAGATTTTTAATTTTTTTATGAGATATTTGTTGTTGTTGTTGTTAATTTTTACCAAACGTAAACATTCGCATATTTTCTTAATTTTCCAAGTACGCTGGCGATTTTTAGCAATTGATAAAAGCAATTCACGTTCAGTCTCTTAGTCCAATGTAGTAAATTTTGTCCTCTTCCCAATAAAGTTTATTCGGAATTCATACACAGCGATTTTTTTAAATCAGCTTTTTTTTTTTAATGGGGACTTTGTATTTTATCAGCCCCCTATGGAGAAATATTCGGAAGTCGATTGAAAAATTATAATAATTTGAATTTATGCGAACTTTTAGAATGATTATCAAAATGAACAAATTTCCACGATGTAAATGAAAAACGCGGGAAGTAAATTTCCTGCGTTGAATTTCCTTATTAACCTTTTTATCACCTAAGCCTGTTGCTATGAGAATGGAAACAGTGTTCCTTGTTAAGTAGGAGATAAGTGAGTCTTTTTCCTTACGGCAGCCTTTTCTGTGACTAGATGGAAAAAATATGAGATTGTTATGGTTTTCACCTTTTCTTTTTTATTAAATAACTCTAATTTAATAATTTAATTAAATAACTCAATTTTGCTCTTGCGTAACGCGAGTCTGTCGCTGTCCTATTTTCTCTGATTAGATTTGGGCCGGAACCGGTCCGGTCTTTTTCTTAGTTTTCCTATTTAGTTTATTCATTTTATTCTTATTATTTATTTTTCTCTTTTTATTGTCATGAGACTGAAGCCAAGTCCAGGTCTAGTCCATCTTCTTTGTCTAGGCTGCGCTTAATTTTTCTCCGCAAACTCGGACTAGGCCGGACAAGTTTACTAGTCTGAAATAAAGCAAAATATAAGTGTGCTAGGAATAAACTAATTAAGACTTCTAAAGCCCACTAACTTTGACAAAAGTAGAAAATTGAAAATAGAGAGCACTAAAAAGTAAAAAATAAAACATAAATAAAAAACAAAGAGTACAATAATTCTTTTTAAATTACCCTTTTATTTTTCTTTAAAAAAAAGCATGTTTATTATTTTACAATTTTAACAGGATATACACAAAACAAATTGTAAGTTATCTCCCATTCTAAAATTCGGAATGTAAAATCTGACATGGTCATGCACTCTAAGAATAAAAATATCACATCGTATATAATGCTTGCTTTCAGAATTCGTATCACGTCTCCTATTGCAAGGGGGATTTCTCTAATCTTCAAACTCAGCTCTGAAGGTGTCATGCCGGACAAGAATTTTCTTCAATTTTCGAACTATATTTCTCTATTTACAGGTATATAGCACCCTTCCAGTACAATAAATATATTATATAATATATATATCGCATATAAAACATAACATAATAATTTGACGACAAAAAAAATCCGAAATTTCTAAAATAAAAATTTTGTAAAAATATTGACTGAGATAGTAATCAAAATTAACTTAAATTAGCATATTTACTCGTCTATACACTGAGAAAAATGACATTTTCAAATCTGAGTAAATCGATGTTTTCATTTTGTTATGAAACTTTTTGTTTCAAATCTGATGACCCAATGCTTTCAATTCTGAAATACCAGAAATACTCAGAATATTGAAACATGGACATACTCAAATCTGAGCACGTAGAGTCAGTTCATACTCATTTTTTTAAACATGGACATACTCAAAAATTATTAGGATCAGTTCAAACTCATTTTTAAAACATGGACATACTCAAAAATGATTAGGATCAGTCCAAACTCATTTTTGAAACATGGACATACTCAAAAATGAGCACATAGAAGTCAGTTCATACTCATTATTGAAACATGGACACACTCAAATAGGAGCACATGATGTTTTATTCTTGAGTGTGTGCATGTTTTCAGAAATGAGCATGTACATGTTTCAAACTTGAGTAATTCTGATTCGGAGCCATTTTGACTATGCGACATACTCAGATTTGAGTATTTTTGCTCAGTTTTGAAAATGTCGTTTTTAGAGTGTGCACGCTCCGCTCCCTTTTATAATAACTTGAAACAAATGTTTCCGTATTGTGTTCTTTTTCTCCGTCTAGAATCTCAGTTTCCAAAAAAATCATCGATACATCTAGTATAACACCACAAATATAGGTGCTATACGTTATTTTATGTTAAACCGATAAGACGCAACAACTATTTTGAAATAATGCATGTTGTTATCTTTTACTGTTTTAGTTTTGCAATACTAGTCTATAATAAAATTGCACAGTGTGTTTTTATTTGTAAATTTTTGGCTGTACATTTATTATATCTTTACTCTAATTTATGTTTGGACAGGTCTTTTTCCTATCAGTTCAGCAGAAACTGCAAATAAGTATTGTAGAAGTTTAAAAAAAAATATTTTTTACAAAATCTATGTTTTAAAAGCATTCAATATTTATCTTGAAATCGCGCTTAATTTCATGACTGGAATTCATTTTGTTCCAAACAAAATTTATTACAATGCATTAATTTCGCATGGACCCCAAGTATGGAAAATTGATATCTTCGGTTTACGTTCGTTAAAAAACACGAACTATTGAAATTGATTTTTAAAAAACATAATTTTTGCCTTGTTTTTTTAAGATATAATAAGAGAAAAGGGGGGGGGGGGAAAGCGTTATTTAAACTATCTAATCAGCATTTTTAAATTGTTTTCTCAACGTATAATCAGAATTTAATTAATATTAAAATATTAATTGATAAAACCGTATTTATTTTTTAAATATACTACACTCTTTATTTTTTATTTACATTTGATTATTTCCTACCTTTTTTGTGTTTAAAATATTTCCTTGTTGCAGTTTCACATACAGTTGACCAATTTCATTGGACGTATGTTTGGTGCATAATTAACTTCGCTGTTGTTGTAACTTGTATACTGTTATAACCATTAAGAATATTTGGCGATTTATCACCTACGGCCTGCTAACGTAAAAATGCCTTAAAATGAATTTATTAATTTCTAAATTTCTAAAAATATTAAAATGTCGTATTTTCAACGGAAACTCACCGGTGTGTCTAATTTTTATAATTCTAGCATATCAGGAAGTGAATGAAAAATCGATTACAAAATTCCATATTTACATTCATGAATCAAAATCATTAAAATTACAGACATTACATTACAATTACGTAAAACATTAAAAACATATTAAAATTGGACGTTTCGGATTTACATGAAAATCCCTCATCAATAAACATTTTTCTTAACGTAAGTCACAGTTAAAAAATATCAACACATAGAAAATGCAACGTATCAAAATGTCGAGGCCAAAGTTACAGTTATATTATCACGGAGTATTCATTCGGGATTGCACCTGCTTCATTAAGAGGTAAATCTGTAATTTTCGTATACCATGTTTTTAATGTTTTATGTAATTGTAATGTAATGTCTGTAATTTTAACGATTTTAATATAAATATGAATATGTTCAGACGTAATATTTTTGTTTACTTCAAATTCATGAATCAAGTTAAGTTAAACAAGTTGGAAATTGTACATTAAACGTGACAAATGAGGTGCGTTCGTTTCGTGCTATAACTAGTTTTACAATGTAAAAAAAAAATCATCGTTATTATTTCAGTGAAATACATTATATCGTCTGCTATGAGCGAAATGAGGAAGCCTTTTTTTTTCTTATTACGTATGACATGTTTACAGATGCGATTTTTTTTTACACCAGGCAGCGCTGTAAAATTCATCATGGAGATCTTGCTTTGCGAATGATTACCTCCATGGTTTAATATTTCTATGACTCACGTTGAACGAATCTCTTGTATATTTATTTTAATGTATTGGAATATTCGGTGGTTAATCTAATTTTCTCTGAAGATATCTCAGAATGTATACATTTTTTAATGTAAAACATCTCTCAAGCAAACAATTTTTTTAAACAATCTTTCAAAAATTTTTACTTTTATGCAATTTTATTCGAAAAAATATTTTTTAATAAAAATGAGTATATGGAAAAATATGTGGTTAGCCCGTATTTGTTTTCCTCGGTCACATGACTAGCGCTTTTATTATATAGATTACGTACGATAGGATTTAATAGAATGAAGAAAACTTTTATTAATATCTTTTTAAATTTTGATTCGATTTTCATAAAATTTGATATGACTCGACAAAATTCTGCAACGATTATATATATTAAATTTTAAACCATTCGGTTGGGTAGTTTTTGCGCTGTTATATGCGGACAGACGGATGGACGGACAGACAGACTATAGGTGCTACGTATTTATATAATTACGAATGCACCTAATAAGAGAGTGTTAAAAAAAGTAACCATTATGTATTTTCTCATAATACACAAACTACGGCATTACGGCGTGTAACACAAACTATGGTGCGATTATTTTATTTATTTTAATTATTACTTCTGCGTATATTAGTACAATTTTATCGTGATATCTACATGTTTTATGAAAATAATTATTTAAAGCATGCGGAAATCCATATAGCTGTCGCAAATGCTATGCGTGTACTCACGTATCCTACTCTTTTAGGCTACACTTTTTTGAGGGGAGGGGGGCGGGGGCACATTGTCATGGCCGGCGCAACGTCGCACGCAAAGCTCTTTGAGGGACCCAACGACCGTGACTACAATAATGAACTAATAAAATTTATCTTTAATTGTATATAGTATAGAATACAAAACTGATTAAAACAATGTTCGTTAACATTTTTGGTCAGGGCCTGACTAATGCAGGGGCATTCGGAGCACCTCCCCTTGCCCTCCCCCCCCCTCCCCCATTTGAGGGAGCCTCCCATGGGAGTAATCAGGATTTTATTAAGAGGGTGCCAAAGGCTTAAAATTTGTCAAACGTGACCAATATTCTTACATTTTCAAAGATTTAGGAAGGTAGTGCTGTCTTTCCTTTCCCCTTTTTGCTGGGTCCACTACGAGTGGGAACCGCGACTACCTCTGTAGGTTTTCACACCCCTCGAGTTGTGGTACAGCAAGTACGGGTTGGAACATCCCGACTTAAGGCCTAGGGCCTGGTTCCCTTTTGGGTTTCCAGCTCCGAAGCTGTTGGGGGACGCCGGCCCGTCTCCAAGTGTCTCGCGGTGACTCCCCGTGGTTTCACCGCGTATCGCAACGGCCTACGTTGTCGACACGTGAGTTCAAGGTTAGAGGGTCGGTAGGTGACGATCCTCTGACCAGCCAAAGCGCCGCAGAGACACAAACCTGCTGGCGCGAGATAAGTCCCTCAGGACTTGGGTTCGGTGGTCGTCTGACGCGCAGGGCGCTCCCTCAGGGCGACTGTGGCGCAGCTTACTTTTCCCCTTTTTGCTGCCCATATCCCCTCCCCCTCTCGCAAAAAAAGGACGAATTATATTATTAAAATAATAATGATTAAAGTTTTATTATAACAACTTAGTAGTCCATTATTTTCAAAAGAAATTCATTATTGGTATTTTCCTAAAAGCATTCATGATGACCGATTGGGGGCATTTTTCTTTCAGACATCATATGACTAACGTAGATAATTAAAGGAAAATTTGCAAACAAATACTCCTGTCAACCAATCCATCATTTTTTTACTAGTTTCCTACTAGTTTTCCTACTAGTACTTTTTCTTAAAGTACTACTAGGAATCCATCTTTTTTTTGTGAACAGCAACTAGTACTAAATTTATGTATATATACAACAGGTATGAAGCTTAGTACTAGTCACTTCAGCGTAATTCATGAACAGTTTCTATGGATAGTTAGAAGGGGCACCCCCAGAATGATGCTTACCCCCGGGGTCCTAGATACTCTAAGTCGGGCCCTGTTTTTGGTGATATTTAAAAAGAAAATATTTATTACACACACATTTTATTTACTGAAATGAATAAAAAAAACATCAGGCAAGTTCTTTCAAGCTTTATCTGCAGAATTCTACCTAGAATTCTTATTGGATTCTACTTAATAAGATATTTAAGGTTACAGCCAATTTAAATTAAGTTTGTAGAGTTGGGATTTTCCAGATGACGGAAAAACAATCTTTCAGAGCTTTTAATAATATTGATTTCCAGGCCCCTTGTTGGCTCAAGAGGAGGGGATGGTTTGTCCCCTATCTCCTTTTTCCTGGATCCGCTTTTGATTTCAGATCGGATATCAATTCGGAGAGAAATGAAAAACAGATACGAATATTTGTGTTTCCATTAGTGGCCCATGGGCGCCGAACCTTTTCACACCCGAAAATGCCAAATATTTTCAAAAGAGATTGTACATCCCCCCCCCCCCCCCAAAAAAAAAAAAAAAAAAAAAATTAATATTATTTGAATTTTTATCTATTAGGGCTTAAAAATATGTGGATAATAAACATGTAGGTATTACATTGTAATAATTATAGCAACAAATACATTGAACCAGCGGACCCGTGCAAAGATTTCGCACCGCAGACTAAAATTTTTTACCAATATCTAATATTTTTTAGACTCAGGTTTAATTTTCTAAAGGAAAATTAAGGATTAAAAATATCTGCAAACAACATTAATCAAGCCAGAATATCATCTAATTTATTACATCAAAATTACAGTAAAAACTGACCGAAAATAGCAAATGCAAAATATATATACAATCAATCGCATTTTAACTGCATTAGAGGGTGGCATCATCTGTTTCGGAAAAAAAACATGCGATAAAGAAAAATAAATTGAGCATTTGAATTTAAATTTTGCTGTTTAATTATAAATATAAAATAAACCCGTGCAACAACTATGTCCCACTTTATCTTTATTGAACATTTCTTTTTTATAATCATGGTTGCGGTATTTTATTTTTGTAGCAACACTCATTTGAGGAAAACTTTTCATTTCATTTATGAAAACAATGCCAATTTAGTTTTTTATTACATGTAATTTTTAATCAAAATACCTGTTTTAACGAAATATGAGTGTGCTATGTCAGAAGCCGCTTCAGAATGCTTTCATACGGTATCTCATTTATCGTTCTGAGTTTTTTATTTGCTTAGAAAAAGGGGATATTGACAACAGAAATAATATATAACATTGTCTGACAAGTGGTCTCTATTTAAATGTTTCATACCATTCATTTCTGAAAATAATGACTTGCAGGCATGGGTATAAGGAAAAATCTTTAAAATGGCAAATTTTATAACAAGTTACTACAATATCATCATTGGCATTTTAGTTTATATTGCTTGAATTCCCTTCTTTTAGATGTTCTCCACATCTTCTCTTAATCTGTATACCTGCCAACGCAATGTTGCGATTTTTTTTTTCAAGTATTGTATATATGATTTGAATCATAGGAAAATCATTAATGAAATGCTTGTGTTTTTATTTGTTTATTTAATGTTTGTTTTTATTAGATATAATTTCTGGTTTTATTTTATTTTAAAATATATATATATTAAATGGAAGGTTGGCAGATATGAATCTGATAAATCATTGAGTGAGCCCTTATTGAAATAGATTGGAATTCAATGAGTTCAATTTCGTTAATTTCAGAATTTATTTTGTTTAATTAGAAAAACTCGGTTTGTTTAAATTCGTGTATTTTGTTTAATATCACTTTGTTTTTTGTTTTAGATCCTCAATCAACGCTGTGCCGAAGATATTCTGCCACGTGCCACTTTTATGGCACGTGTACCATAGGTTCGCCGTCCCTACGGTTAGTCACTGTCCGATAGTAATGAAGGAAAGGAAGCCTATCACTGACTGTGGCTGAGGCACCGAAAGTAATGAGACTCTGTATACAGCTGTATTTAGATACTCATTATGAGAAAAAGGGTCACCCAATCTAATATCTGTATGTTCCCTAACAATTATATTAATTTCAGCTGTAAGAAACAAAGTTCATACTCATTTTTTCTCAAGAAAAATCTTTTAAAATAAGAATTGAAATGATTAAAATCAAACGTAAAACTAAGCTGCGCGGCCCGGCGGGTCTCGAGCGTCACACCCAAGTCCTGAGAGACTTTTAAGGCACCAGCAGGAGCTGCTTCCCACGGCGCTGTGACCGGTCGGGGCCGCCACCTGCGGACACCCCAGCCCTTACCCAAGTGAGCAACGACATAGGTCGATGCGGCAGATTCAGATTCAGATTCAGATTCAACCAAGCAGGGAGGCCTACCATATGGCTTTAGCCTGTGCAAGCCCTGCTTGGCGAGTTTATTAAAAAAAAAATAATACATATTTGACAGTGCAATTTTGATTATTTACAAAACATAAAAAATTACTATAAGTGATGATGAAAATGATAAAGATAGTCTATAATGTTATATACAATGATGGAGAAAATTTTTGAATTATTTACAGTTCGTGATTGGGAGCGAGAAATGTTTTTCGCGAGCACGAAGATGTGTATTTCTGTTATCTCCTAAGAGTTCATGGGAGTTTGCTGTTAAGAGTTTGTGGTCTGGGACGTAAAAATGTTTTTAAAGATACAAAAGATGAGTTTTTTACACAAGCTTTTGGGCTGGAAGCTGAGTTTTTGCACAGATGGTTGGTTGAGGTATGTGCACAGAAGATCCCATAATCAGAGGAGACCTCCACGTGGACAATCAAAGGTAAAACTAGACTGCACCGCTAGGCGCCTGAGGAGCGCCCGGCGCATCTAGGACCACCGAACTCAAGTCCTGAGGGATTTTTAGCGCGCACGGCCGGACTTGTCTCCCCGCATGAGCTTCGGCCTAAAATCAAAGGTACTATTATTGTTATTACTTTCTTCTATCGATAATAGAAGAAAGTATTGTAATCGAAATTTTTTTCGATTTCTGATTTTCAATGGTTTTACACGTTTTAGCGGTCAGAGTTCCCAAAAAACACGTTTTCACAAAATGTCTGTCTGTCCGAGTATGTGTCCTGTTAACCTATCATCGTGCACATGTATACCGTGTTAACCTATCATCGAAAAGTGTATGAAGTTATGCATAGAATTGAACCATATATATGTTTTTGACTATAGCCAGAAGGTCCCAGTTGAAAGTGGGGATATCCTCCTCGGAAGGGTGCGCTGTCATAACGATTTTTGTGGTATTTTCCTTATTGTATCATCGAAAAGTGTACGAAGTTATGCACAGAATGGAACCAAACTTCATATAAATGTTTTCGACTATAGCCGTCAGATTCCAGTAGAAATTTGGGATATTACTCCGGAAGGAAGCGCTGTGATAGCGATTTTTATACCATTTTCTTTATTATATCATCGGAAAATGTTCAAAGTTATGCACAGAATTGAACTGAACTTCATATATACGTTTTTGAGTACGAACGCCAGGTCCCAGTTGAAAATAGGATATTTCTTCAGAAGAGAACGCTGTGATAGCAAGTTTCGTGCGATTCTCTCGATTTTACGTAGCTATGTTGTACATTGTCTGCTCGTACAGCGAAGAGGTTTACGCTTCCATGTAACCCGGTGATTCACAAGCAGCCGACGTACAACAGAGGGACAAAAAATATTGATTTTATTAACAGATGAGATGGACTCGTATTTGTTCCGACTAATATAATGAAGCAGAAATTTATGATGCAAAATCAAAGTCGGTGTGGTTGTGTTTTGCACTGGATGCATCGACTCGCACGCATCGACAGACACGCACACAATGCATAATTTAAAAAATTGCGCTTTTTGATTTATTGACATGCATGAGATAGATAAAAGTTTTGGAATTAGCACATCAGACTAGTTTTACAAATAAGCAAATTATAGGCGAATTGTGCGAAGAGCTGCCTACCCTGTGCAGCCGTCCCGTTTTCCCGATGATTGTGCCGGCACTGCACATTGTAAAGATGTAAGTATGGTAAATCGAAATTGTGTAGCAAGAATACCGTGCAATACTCAAAATTTCTTACTGCATTACTCCATTAAGTAGACTCCACAAAAATTCATAGGCATATATTGACGATTCCTATCAAATTTTGGTATTACTCTATTGACGGGGAACGTTCTTGCATGCTAATTTGGAACTAACATAATAGTATTAAATAATATAACTTCAAAAACGATCTTAAGAAAATCTAATTATAAATTTTAAAATCAATATGTAAGTTAAATAACTTTCGTGTTATACATTATTACAAACATTGTATAGCGGCTCAATAGCATGAACGTATATACATCTATACTAATATTATAAAATAGTAAATTGTTTTTTTTTGTTTGTTTGTTTGTTTGTTTGTAGGGGGTAATCTCTGGAACTACTGAAGCTATTTCAAAAGTGATGGTGACAAATTGATGGTGACAATCCCTGCTCCAACATAGACTATATTTTATGTCGGTGCCACTACCCTCAGGGGGGTGCAGAAGCGAAAAACGTTCTAAAATTTCGATTATTTTTATACTGAAGGAGCTAGAAACATGAAATTTGGCATGGTAGTTACTTATGATGTGTAAATGGTCTGTAAGATCAAATTCTAATAAAATTCGAAATTTAAAAGGGTGAAATAAGCGAAAAGCGTTCTAAAAACATTCTAAATTAAAATTTCTATGGAATATCTGGAACTACAGAACCGTTTTCAAAAGTGATGGTGGCAAATTGATGGTGACAATCCCTGCTCCAACATAGGCAATAATTTATGTCGGTGCCACTACTCCCAGGGAGGTGCTGGAGCGAAAAACGTTCTAAAATTTCGATTTTTTTTACTGAAGGAGCTAGAAACATGAAATTTGGCATGGTAGTTACTTATAAGATATACGTGCTCTCTAAGAACAAATTCTAATAAAATTCGAAATTTAAAAGGGTGAGATGAGCGAAAACCGTTCTAAAAACATTCTAAATTACAATTTCTATGAAATATCTGGAACTACAGAACCGTTTTCAAAAGTGATGATGGCAAATGGATGGTAACAATCCCTGCTCCAACATAGGCTATAATTTATGTCGGTGCCACTACTCCCAGAGGGGTGCAGGAGCGAAAAAGTCCTAAAATTTCGATTTTTTTTATACTGAAGGCGTTAGAAACATGAAATTTGGCATGGTAGTTGCTTATAAGATGTAAATGCTCTCTAAGAACATATTCTAAAAAAAAATCGAAATTTAAAACGGTGAGATGAGCGAAAAGCGTTCTGAAAACATTCTAAATTACAATTTCTATGGAATCTCTGGAACTACCGAACCCTTTTCAAAAGTGATGGTGGCAAATTTTTGATGACAATCCCTGCTCCAACATAGGCTATATTTTATGTCGGTGCCACTAATCCCAGAGTGGTGCAGGAGCGAAAAATTTTCTAAAATTGCATTTTTTTTTCTGAAGGAGCTAGAAATTTGAAATTTGGCATTGTAGTTACTTATAAGATGTAAATGCTCTATAAGAATAAATGTTTAAAAAATTCGAAATTTAAAAGTGTGAAATGAGCGAAAATAAGCGTTCTAAAATCATTCTAAATTACAATTTCTATAGAATCTCTGGAACTAAAGAACCGTTTTCAAAAGTGATGGTGGCAAATTGATGGTGACAATCCCTGCTCCAACATAGGCTTTCTTTTATGTCGGTGCCACTACTCTCAGAGGGGTGCAGAAGCAAAAAATGTTTTTTTTTCTTTGGAATTCTATGGAATCTCTGAAACTACAGAACCGATTTCAAAAGTGATGGTGACAATCCCTGCTCCAACATCCTCTTTAATATAAAGCTATGCGTTGCTGACGACTGGGTTTTTCGCTAATATTTGTCACAGATTAATCTCGGAAAATGAAACATTTGAAGTTACTGAAAAAAATAATAGCTCGAAAAATATTTGTCAGAAAATTGTTAGACAAACTGCATTTGAAAGGTAAAAAATTGTTATATTTCTTGATATAAATTTTAAATCTAATGATTACGCCATTTTTCAAATATTGAATTTCAAAAATTACCAAATTTCACAGTGGAGTACCATACCGAAACCTTCACACGTAAAAAGATAATGACAAGGGCGACGTGTCCAGACGTGTATATTGGCTATAGCACGAGTCACAAATTATAACAGCCTTATTATTCTGTTAAAATATAAAAGTGAATTATAAAATGTCAATATTTAGTTTGATTAAAGGTTCGTTAAGAGAAATTGTCTAGCGTAGTGAGCGTAGCTTGCTAGTTTCTTAATAAAGTTATTATAAAGTTATAAGGATTGTTATTACAAAGTTCGCTTATAAGAAATAGTTTTACACTTTTGTCAGCCTCGTTTTAATGATTTTCACTGTATACAAATAACACATTATTTCTTATGTAGCTGACGTAGAATGGGACATTTTATTATACTCTGTTATTTAATTTAACTTGGTTCATGTATGTAAAGATGGAATTTTGTAATCGATTTTTCACTCACTTCCAGATGTGATAGAATTATTTAAAAAATTGTGAACAAGTGTGTTTCCGATAATAATACAATATTTTAATATTTTTAGAATTAAATTATAAAATCCATTCATTTTAAGGCATTTTCCCCGTTAGCCAGACGGGGGTGATAAATCGCCAAATATTCTTTATGGTTACAATTTTATACCAGTTTTAAAAACAGTGGAGTTAGTTAATTATGCGCCAAACCACGCCAACATAGCTCATTAAAATATGGCAACTGGCTGCGAAAGTGCAGCAATAAAATATTTTAAACACTAAAAAGTAGAAAAAATAAATTTTAAATAAAAAATAAAGAGATTGCTAATTCAAACAAAAGTACGCTTTTATCAATTTATAGTTTCATATTAGGCATGTTATAACTTTTTTTTCATATTTTCTCTCCTCAAACCCTTAAAAACTTTGTGGTAAAGCAGCTTTTTCGAAATTCGTATTGGTTCAAAAGCTATTCGTCTTTTAGTGTTGCAGTGAACAGGCTCATTTTCAGGGTAGTGTGTGCAGGTAGAAACAAAAGAATTGAGAAAGAGGAAGTCCGGGAGGTTTCAATATATTGACCTGGTATAGATTATGATTATATGTAAGCTGAAAATTGTCAATGTTATCTATGTTTGTTTAAAAATGTTGTAAAACTTTAAACCCGTTTTTCTCGATACTCTATTTTATGTTACCTGGTAGAGCTCGAGATTAGATAAATTGATTTGGTTTAAATAAATTATGCTTTTATAGTATATACTAATGCGTTTTTCAGTTTTCGAATTGTAAATATTTTTTTGCATGATTTAAATCTGAAAATTTTTGCAACTGAAATTTGAATAACCGCCATTTTTTTTTCAGTATCGAAAAATTGATAAATCCATCCCTAAAAAATTACAAAATATCATAATTTTTAAGGTTTTTATTTGTTTTTTGTTACAGATAAGCAGATTGATTCCGATATTCATCTGGTACCGCGGAACGCTTCACTTTTTACACACCCCTGTATCAAAAGCCACCAGAGCACCATTTTTCAACCAAATAATTTTTTCCAAATAATTTTTTTTTTAAACTTCAAGATGCGCTCTTTCATTTGCAAAAAGTCCCATTATTATTACTGTATAATTACGGTAAAAAAAAAATAACAAAAATGTGGAGAAATTTTAGTTGATTTTATTTTATGTTATAACATACCTTAATTGAATTATGATTATACATTGACAGAACAATTTAGAAATCCTGGATAGATAGCTTAAACAATGTTTTTTAGGTGCGTTCGTAATTATATGAATATATAGCACCGTCTGGATATGAATATATATCACCGTCGTCTGGTTTGTCCGTCTGTCCTCATATAACAGCGAAAAAACTACCCAACCGAATGGTTTAAAATTTAATATATATAATCGTTGCAGAATTTTGTCGAGTCATTTCAAATTTTATGAAAATCCAGTCAAAACTTAAAAAGATACTAATAAAAGTTTTCTTCATTCTATTAAATCCTATCATACGTAATTAATTCAATGATATCCCATGATAGGTAATGAGTTTAGGTTGCATGATGTTTACAACATATTTAAGATGGAGTCCTATAATATTTCCGTATTACTGAATTTAAAAACCGAATTTGTATACTAAAATTGTTTAATTATAGCAATCCTATAATCTGCCGACAGTGTTTTGGATAGATATTTAACAGATATTGAATGGAAAAAGAGTCTAATTATGGATTTCAAGTTCGGAAATTTTCAAAGTTAGGCTTTCGTTTCCCATTGGAATCGGCAGTAAATGTCAACAAAAGATAAAATGTCGCCAACTTAAAATGTAGTTATTTTGTTACGGAAATTAATCATATCAAAATAACAGACGATATAATTCATTTTACTGAAATAATAACAGTACGAATGCACATCATTTGTCACGTTTGACGTACATTATGCAACTTGTTTTCTTTCCTGTTGCCATTCCTTAAAAAAGAAGCAAAAAAAAATTTTTTTATGAAGTTCACTAGGGACTTACCAAGCGTAAATCAAAGCGATGACTTTTCCATCTATCGCCACGCTAAATTAACGTATTGTAATGAAAATTTTTGGAACATCGTGAATTTCAGTCAAGAAATTTGGTGTGGTTTTTATGATAAACATTGAAAGTTTTAAAAGAGTGTTTTTAAAAAATATATTTTTACTTTTGTACTTTTTTCTACTTATTTTCAACTTATTTCTAATATTACAGATTCGGCATTAAACGAATAATTTTATTCTGTTTTCAAGAGGCAAAGAATTTTGTTAGTTTTGACAATAAGCAAGTCTAATTGCTTGTATTATAAATTACATAGAATATACACAGAAAAGAATCGTAACTGTGACTGTACATTTTTGAAAAAAGCATTTTAATATAAAACAAAGATAATCAAGTTTATATTTAGAAAAAAAAATAATAAAAGTTTAATTATTATTTTCGTGTCAATTTTCTCATTTTCGTGACATGGTTGTAAACAATCAACTAAATTTATTCATGAGTAATATAAAATTGTTCACTTTTCAAAATTTACAAGATTTATATAAAGTATTATTCGCACAACATCGTGAGCGAAATAAATTCGTTGACTTTTCAAACTTTGCAAGACTTATATAAAATATTATTCACATAACATCGTGATTTTTTTTCCCCAAAAAAAATTCACTTAAGTAAATATCACAACAGCAAGATTTTATTTTATTTTTTAATAGATTACAGGGTGTCCCAAAAAGATTGAAGTACGCTATATTTTTTTTTTACCTGTTGTAGATACGTAAGCAATGTAAATTTTAAAATTGTTCAAAATAAGGTAGGAATTAAGACTATGTCGACGAACTAGTCCCACCATTAATTTTCAAAAAGTTACACTGTTTACATTTTTATACGGTCCCTAGGTACTATAAGTTATATTTAGACGAATTTTCTCTATGAGTGCAACCGTAAACATTCCATTATTCTACAACCAAAAACTCACGGTGTTATGATACTTTATATTTTATGAAATTTAAGAGCTTTCTCATACTAAATACGGACATGCGGTTATTTTTGTGAGTGTGTGTGTCGGAAATATCCCAAATTTTCATAATGTTCAAAGTACCATAACTCGGTGAATTTTGGTAGTAGATGAATGAAATTTTTACTGTTGTACTTGTTGGAGCATGGAGATTTTTTTTTCTAAATATAATTTATAACACCCAAGGGGCGGTATAAAAATGTAAAAAGAGTAATTTTTTAAAAATTGACGGCTGGGCTATTTCTACGACATAGTAATCTTAATTCCTACCTTATTTTGAACAATTTTGAAGTTTACATTTTCCACATATCCCCAACATGTAAAAAATTAAAGCGCATTTCAGTCTTTTTGCAACGCCCTGTATGCGTACAAAGTGTGGCGATTATATACTTCATGAGATTGCCAATATAAGCAAAAGTGCGAGTTTCATGATGCATGCATTTTTTCCAAGAATTAGATAGAAATGTTACATGAAACATTTCTGTATTTTTTAAGCAAATCTAAATATAGTAGTTTAAGGGTATAGGTCAGTGAGATTTCAGATTTCCCTCGCTAATGTTAAACGTATGGGCGTAGAATGCTTTGTTATTTTTAAAATACCTCCTCCGAAAATTAATATTTATAACTTCTTATTTCTGGATATTCTTCTCAAGGAATGTGTCTTTCTTTTTTAGCTGTCAAAATATTTCTAAAATATATGCCAGGGTGGCTAGTGGTCAGGGAAAAATACAGTATGAAAAATGATAATTACCAGTATATTCTTATAGAAAAATTCAAATTGATTATTTAATCGAATAATCAAGATAAATTTTTCTATAAGAATATACTGGTGTTTATCACTTTTTTTTACTGTATTTTTCCCTGACCACTAGCCACTCTGTATGCTTAGTTAAATATTTTATGTGTTAAAAGCTAACGACAAAAGTGAGTAAGATTTTAACACTTTAAATAAAATTAAGTAAATATTTTAGAAATATTTTGACAACTAAAAAAGAAAGAGAAAAATAGACATCCTTTCAGAACAATACACAGAAAAAAGAAGTTAAAAATATTAATATCCTTGGGAGATATTTTAAAAATAAGAATGCATTCCACACCCATAAGTTCAAAATTAGTGAGGGGCAGGGCTTAACAAATGTCGTCGCCAGATCATAAATGGCGACCGAGATTTTGTATCTGGCGACTAAATTATTTAATCTGATTAAAAATAATAACTCTGAGTTATTTTGCAAACGTAATTAGTTTTGATATTTCTCATATTGGGATTAATTTTATAAGCATGTAAACATTTTTATTATTCGAGCCGGATTATGTATATAAATAAGTAATATAAAATATTTTTTAAGTCAATTCCTACTTTTTAATCATAAATATATAAAATAAACCCATGCAGCATTAATGTCCCACGTTATCTTTATTGAACATTTTTTTATAATCATCGTTGCGGTATTTTATTTTTGTGGCATCACTCATTTGAGGAAAATCTTTCATTTCATTTATGAAAACAATGGGAGACATTTTTTTTTCTCCCATATAAAACTAAAATTAATTAATTAAATTTAATTAATGAATTAATATTTTAAAAAACTGTATTAACATCAATTGTCATCCACTACAAGTTTTAAAAAATGTATTTAAACTTGAGTGGATGAATAGAAAATATTTTATTAACGACTGAAAATTTGAACAAGATATATAAATATATAGAGAGTGTGAGCTAATAGTAGCAATTGAATAAGGTTAGTTTTTTTACAATTAATATGTTTATGGAAATTACTAGCCTATTATTTCTATCAAGAGCAGCATGTGTTACTCATCTTAGTCACAATGTTAAATTAAAATTATCATAAGATGTCTCCTTACAGAGGGTTCAAAATTACAAAATACTAAGAAATAAACTGAGAAATTGTATTATTATTTTTTTTTTAACTTTAACTTTTAATTTGGCAAAATTAAGGTAATCAATAGCGAATAATAAAATCAGAATTATTTGACTGACATTTAAATAGGCAAAAAATTGTTTTTCTCCTTCACAATTTCATCGATGCGCTCTCATCAGATATAGATTTTAAAGCACTTAACTTTTTGGACATTTGAAGCATTCGGCAATCAGCATTTCCTGAACATTGAGTTTTTACAGTGTTCTTTTCTTTATCCACCACATATGTATAATTTTGATAATTTGCATTAGAAAACTTAGTTTATTATCTTTCTAAATTATGCGCTATTCTAAAATATGCAACTAATAATTCTAAACTATGGTTGTTATTATTTTTTCTCCATTAATTTCATTTTTTTTTGTGTCTCTTTGAAAATCAATGACAGGAGGCGGGTAAATATTTTCTACTGGCGACTAGGTTTTCTTGCTGGCAACCAGATTTTAAAAAATCTGTAAAGCCTTGGTGAGGGATATTTAAGATTTCATTGACGAACACTTTTAAGGAAAATACTTTCAATACGTTTTATCGGACGAAAAAGATGCATTTTAATTATAGGGTAAAAACAGTAATTAGGATATTCTAAGTTTTTTTCTATTATCGATTAAACCAATAATAATTAATTGCACTTAATAAAACTAATTGAACATTCAAATTTAAATGCAAACTAAGATAGTTCACTTAAAGCAAAATTATTACGACTTATGACTTATTGACATACTTTTACATGTACCATTTTGGCTGATTTATATTTTGTTGTATACTGTATTTCGTATCGCTGGTGCAAAAAGTGGGTTGGTAAGATGTCGGTAGAGTCAAGTATCACAATTTCGGAAATTCTGCGTTAGATGAAAGTTATGTTGTTGTTTTGAGAAAATTTACTTTTGTAATTTTACATCAGCTACAATATTCCTTAATTTTAATAGGTGCTGTTTCTTTATGAATAAAATACATTTTCTAGGTGATGAGCCAAAAAATGTGGAATTTGATTATACTTTTGATACAACAAACAGAAAAGCGTAGAATGCCTTTTAAGGCTTAGCTCATTGTTATCTGGCATAACAGCTGAAAGTTATGGACTACTCGAGGCAATATATGATTAGGAATTAGGAAAAAATATGCAATATATCGATAAAATGTTTCTTGCATTCTTGCACACAAAGCTCGATTTCTTCCCTGTAAGTTCTATAAGTTGTGAATAATGTGAACCGTTCTTCACGCGGACATCGTTCTTATTAAAGAGAATATCCCTAGAAGGTGACACATATACTCTATCACCAGCAAATGCATGAGCAGCTAGAAAACCTTTTAACCTTTAAAGGTCCTCTTCACTCACTTGAAAACACCCACTCGCGAATGTTAATCCTATGGGGCGTTATTTTTCTAATATCTCGTTTGCATTTCAATATTTTTAAACGATTTTTGCATTGGATAGCAGAGATCAATCTCTATTTCCGCCGTTGATTACTTTTTCGATTTTCCTTTACGAAGATACTTTCACTTTCGGAACCAGTTTCGAAAGTAAAAGTATCTTCGTAAAAAAAAAAAAAATTGCAAAGAAAATCGAAAAAGTAATCAACGGTGGAAATAGAGATTGATCTCTGCTATCCAATGCAAAAAAAAAAAAAAAAAAAAAAATCGTTTTACTTTTTCGATTTTCTTTTACGAAGATACTTTCACTTTCGGAACCAGTTTCGAAAGTAAAAGTATCTTCGTAAAAAAAAAATCGCAAAAAAAAATCGCAAAAGTTATCAACGGCGGAAATAGAGATTGATATCTGCTATCCAATGCAAAAAAAAAAAAAAAAAAAAAAAATCGTTTTACTTTTTCGATTTTCTTTTACAAAGATACTTTCACTTTCGGAACCGGTTTCGAAAGTAAAAGTATCTTCGTAAAAAAAAAATCGCAAAGAAAATCGCAAAAGTAATCAACTGCGGAAATAGAGATTGATCTCTGCTACCCAATTCAAAAAAATCGTTTAAAAATATTGAAATGAAAACGAGATATTAGAAAAATAACGCCCCATAGGATTAACATTCGCGAGTGGGTGTTTTCAAGCGAGTGAAGAGGACATTTAAGTGCTGTGACAGATATTGTCACATAACTACTGTAAGCAGTCTCAGAAACCACTTGATCGAAAGATCAATAAAAGGCTCGATTAACTTATAGGATGCTGTTTCTGTACTAAAATTTATTTACAGGACTATAATAATTAATTAAGTTCATCTAATCAGACGTATCTATTGATAGTACTAGGTCTCCAAACGAAACGAAATTTCAACAGTATCTGTAGTTAAACTGAAAATTACAACTTTTTTGAAAATTGAAAAAAGCAGTGGTCTCTAAAATCACTAACAGGAGTTAAGGGTTAAATTCCTAAAAAGAAAGCAAATTAATACCTGGTAAAAGCAGTTGAATACCTTGTAACTACTTTTTTTTAAACTAACCTGGTATCTAACCTTTTTTTTAAAGTAATAAATTATATTAAATTTATCTTCTAATTTTTATAAATTGGACATTTTTGTTGCTGAATATTTCAATATTGCTCGATATTCAGGTATGTCATCACATAAGAACTATAAAAAACGAAATCTGTATCGATATTGGAATTCAGTCCATAAAATTTACTTAATGTAGTCTGAATTCATTTACAAAACATTGTGTACAACTTCTGTGCATTGTAAGTACAAAACAAAATACACTTACCTCTCTTCAGACTTTCCCGACTTGTACCAGGACTGCTCAATTCCTGGAATTCTCTCAAACATTGTTATAGATGACCTGGGACTCATATGCACCTTGTTTAGCGAGGGTCGGGACCCAAACTGTTGTGGGGAGTGCCTTCCATCCATATTTACAAATCAAACTGTCGACGTATCTAAACTTGAAACACTGTAAGATCCTATGTTAACGAAACAGAGGCACACACGTATTCCAAAAAAGAACAGGGAGTTCAAACACTCGTATCAGGAACACTTATATCCAGTGGTAGAATTCGATGCAGTAATTAACACCCACAGCAGAATACGATGAATAGAGCTTAAATCTGAATTTTGTTCATCATTTGTCAGTGGGTAGCCCAGTCCCACTGCGTCAAGAGTCAAAAATAATTTCTATAGTTCTGGCGAAAATATTTAATCCAACAGATTGGCTGTCAACACCGTCCAAGTTAAAATTCATTTTTGTCATAACAAACTCTATGTTATTCAGTTTCGTGTCAAATATTACTTTATTGCGTTCAGGTTTCTGCTGTTTTAATAAATTCCATTGCTTTCAACAATTAATAATTTCAAACTTTATTCCATTTGTCTTTTTAAGATGTTCAAATAATATTATCAGCCATTGAAAGTTGAATATTTATAAATGATCTAGATGAATTTCAATTAAATATAAAAGAGCATTCATGTGTGTATAAACTTACCTACTATTTATAAATTTTCATAAATTATTCTAATAAAAAAAATAAACAGAAATATACTTCAGTGAAATCTCGTAGGCAAACATTGACATGAAACAGATTTTTTAAATACTTTTTTTTCGTTTACTTTAACCAATTTTAAATTTCGAATAAATCTAACCAAATAGAATAAAAATGTACATCTATATTTTTTACATGTATAAAAAATGTTTTGTTTTTTAAATGAAACAAGATAAAGACATACTTAATATATTAAATTTTACTGATACTTCAGACTTGCGTATTTAAAATTTTGACTATATTTTTTAACAGACAATTTTAATCAAATAATTCTTTTGTATATAAAAAGAATCGATATTTGCACAAATAAATTTGATTATTATAATATTTTATAAAACACGTTTAGCTGGATAGCTGTAATAGTATAATCATATAACGTCCATAAGAAAAATAACTCTAATTTTCTCTCACACTATTAATTCTTCCAGAGAGCAAAATTGTCATGAATTGAGCATCAGAATTTTATATATCTTCAACTTCTATCCACAATATCTAATATAACAAAGATATTCGTAAATATATACAGGTAATTTTCCGTAATGTCCTACATCCAAACATACCTAATTATCTGAAAAATCATTAAAAATACATAAACATATTTCTCTCATTAGCTCTTATGTTATTATCCAAGTGAAATATTACAACCGCAGGAAGCACAATAAAAGATAAGAATTGGGGAAACGGCAATACACATAATCTATCCACATTAAGAGTATGAAAATAGAACCACGGTCCGATGAGAAACACCACAAAAATACTGGAGCAAAGAAACACAAGGCGCAGGGGGCGCTGCAGTGCAAGAGCTCCCGTCGCCTAGCAACTGCAAGTGTATGCTCTCGCTTGTCCCAGGATGCTGCATTCTTCCACGGCGATATGCGGAAGTAGCTTAGGAGAAAATATAGCTGTATTTTCTCTGATCGTTTAGCGAAAACGTAATGGATATTATTAAATGGGGGTCTTAAGAAAGTTAAATCTTTAAAAAATTCCTTTTTTCGAAAACGACATTAATGAAAGAGCAATATTTCCTGAGCATTTAAAAAACATTGAATAACAAAATTGCTATAATTACACTAGTTATGACTAAAAATGTATAAGTTGCTTTCCGTAAGCACTGGTTAAAAAAAGTATTCAAAGTGTTTAATTTCAATTTGTGCTTCCTCTAAATTGCACGCAAAATACCTCTGAAACATCTTAATACTTTTACATTAAAATTTCATAGATTATGGATTATATCTCACTACTATACTTTAAGATTAACCTAAATTTCAGGGTTTGCAAGTTCAACAGTGGAAGAAACGGAAGAATTTTTTTTTTTTAATATTTTACTACATATGTCCCAGCTCATATTTTTTGTGATATACGTAAACGTGTTTTTTTATCTATAACATTATTTAAATTTAATTATGTTTTTAACAATTTAATTATACATGCTAAATTTATAATTACACCAGTTATTCACCAATGTCATACACTTCATTAAATTAACATTTTTTTTTTATTTTTTTAATGCAACTAGAGAAATTTTAAACAAAAAAAAAATTAAAAAAACAATATTATAGATTTGCAATAGTTTTATTTAACTTATATTACAGAGTGCCTCGTGGTGCTTACCTTTGACTACAATAATGCCAGTATTTTTAATAGCAATATTTGCCTTATTTAATCACAAAATTTCTACGGTTAAATAAGGCATTACTATTCGAAAACACTAGTATTATTGTAGTCAAATATAAGAATCGCTATGCAGCATATATTATTTAACATAATAGTTACACACAGTATTTTTTTTAATCACATTCTTATTTTTTTTTTTTTTTTTTTTTTTTTTTCACCAAAGTGCAGAATTGTGCAACAAAACAAAACTTTGCCCTCAGACCATCATATTTTAATTGTATTTATTTTTATTATTATTTTTTTTAATGTTCATCAATGAAATTAAGTTATATTTATAATATTAATATTTCATAATATTAATAAAGTTAAACTATTTCATATAATTTTGCTGTGTTTTAATATATTTTACGTAGCTGAAAATATCTTAATTTTTGGGCATTATTTTTTTCAGTTTCTTTCACTTGGGGGCAATATTTTCAAAGTTTTCTCTCTCTTATAATATTCACATGTAAAAATAATTATTAATTGAAATATGTTTGGAAATATTATTATTTGCGCTTTTTTAAATGTGGCAACAGTATGTAAGAAAATGACTTTTCGAAATAGAAAATAAATCTCTATTCAGATAATGAAATTTTAAATAAAAAATAGGAAAAAAAGAAAAAAAAATTAGACAAATTAAAAAATATATATATATTGAACACTGCACACCGCCATATTATACAGTATGTGCCTGCAAAGAAGGGTTGAATTGCTATGCATAGTTTTTGAACCTATAAATATTTTTAACTGAACTATTTTGACCGATTTAAACATTAAATAAATCTTAAAATAATTCTTCTATTTAAAAATTGTTTACTTCAGGGTGTTTAACATACATATACCTATCAAACTACCAGTTTTCATATTTTTATATTCAACAGTTTTTTAATATAAGCCGTTAAAGAGGCCCATTCAAAATAAGTTCAATTGCGGCAGAAATAGCAGCAGAAGCGTTAATGACTTATTTTAGGACACAGACATCATTCTTTCTGAAATTGATTGTGACTGTCAAAACTGCATTGTTGTACAACTTTATGAGAAAATTCAATGTACAGAGGCAAAGCAAAAGTGCAAACAAATATGAATCTCCGTATTTCCTCATATTGTGAAAAATGAGTGTGAATTTATCCGTGTGTGCAATACTTCTTTGGCGATTATTTTCAACATCCGTAGAGAGAAACTTTATTTACATCTGAAAGCATATAAAGGCTGGCCAAAACATTCCTGTGTCTGCCTGCCGAGATAAACACATGACCCAGCTTCATACGGTTGCTTCAGATATTGTGGACGACATTGAAGACCACATAAGAAGCTTCCAGACACTGTTAAAAAAATGACAAATGTTTCTTTATCTACGAAAATATAACATAACCAGGTACCAAAATGTACAATAATCTCTTCCAAGTTACCCACGGTTCCGAAAAACTCTCGGTTCTTTATCTTTAGAAACCGCAGAAACCAATAACTTTTCGAGATTCAAAAAATCACTTGTAAAAACAAAGTTTGTTGTATTTATTGAACATAAAAATGTTTACTTGAAAACTCATAGCATCCTAAAATATGATAATGAGAAAACTGATTAATATACTGTAAAACCAATACCCAAAAGTTATACAGGATGTCCAAAAAGTCTGGAAACGGTCAAATAACTCGAGAAATATACATCGGATTGAAACATGGGAAAATGCATGTTCAATATTTTTGAAAAATCTATCTAGAGATACCAAAGTTACCCCCCCCCCAACTCTTCCCCCTGAGGGGAAAGGGAGGCAACTTTGAAGACTTAAATAGTAACCTCCCTTTTTTATTGCAGATTCGGATTCTATGGAAAAAATACGTAACTTTCGTGATGAACATTTTTATCGGAAAATAGTAGATGGCTCTGTAATCGTGTATAATGCAGTGAGAATCGTTTCTCGTTTCCATTGAAAAGTCTGGAAACGATCGAATAACAATAGAAATATACATCGGAATGAAAAACGAAAAACTGCATGTTCAATAGTTTTGAAAAATCTATTTAGGGATACCAAAGTCCCCCCCCCCCCAACTCCAACACCTGGGAGGAAAAAGGGGCAACTTTGAAATCTTAAATGATAACCCCCCTTTTTTATTGCAGATTCGTATTTTACGGGGAAAAATACGTAACTTTTGTATTTAACATTTTCTTCGAAACCATTGCGTTGCAATGTCTGGAAACGGTCGAATAACTCGAGAAA
Organism: Maratus michaelseni; assembly: GCA_963931845.1. Lineage (NCBI taxonomy): Eukaryota > Metazoa > Arthropoda > Arachnida > Araneae > Salticidae > Maratus > Maratus michaelseni. The sequence continues at coordinate 91,037,630 of OZ007597.1, read as the reverse complement.
TATACATCGGAATGAAAAACGGAAAAATACGTGTTCAATATTTTAGAACTATCTATTTATGGATATAAAAGTTGCCATTTTTCTAAAATATTGAACACGTATTTTACCGTTTTTCAATCCGATGTATATTTCTCGAATTATTCCAGCGTTTCCAGACATTGCAATGGTAACGATTCTTAATGCATTTTACTCGATTACAGCGCAATCTACGATGTTTCGAAGAAAATGTTAAATTCAAAAGTTACGTATTTTTTCCCGTAGAATTCGAATCTGCAATAAAAAATGGGGGTTATCATTTAAGATTTCAAAGTTGCCCCCTTTCCCCCAGGGGGGTGGACTTGGGGGGGGGGGACAACTTTAATATCCCTAGATAGATTTTTCAAAAATATTGAACATGTATTTTTCTGTTTTTCAATCCGATGTATATTTCTTAAGTTATTCGACCGTTTCCACAGTTTTCGGATACCCGTATATATTATTATTAGAATTTAGCCAAACAGGCTTGTTAGCAAGGAATTCACCTTCTTTTTGGCGACTTACTTCTAGCGTCAAGGGCACGTGTGTACATGCATGCGCGTGCAGACGTGTGTGTGCGTTCAAGTTGTAGATCTCTACATATACGTAAGTACGGGGACATTTCGATAATTGGGTCCACAGCTAACTGACATATTTTAGCGAGCGTGGTTTGGCATAGAATTGACTCCACTGTTGTAACTCTCGTAGAGCTGTAATTATATTGTTGTCACCATCGTTATGACGTTTGAGTTACTGATGCCCAAATTTGTACTTTATAAAATAGCAAGCTGGCTTTACGTTTTACGTGCGCGGAAATAAACATTATATTAAAAGATACTTTATGAGCTCATTAACATAACGAGAAAATTTCATTGCTATTAAAAATAAAAGTACTACTAATTAAAAAATAAAACCTTCATTCCAACTAATCTGCAGAAATCCCCTTTCCAAAAACAAATAAATTGTAGCCTATTTATAAATACCGCTCGCCACCTATCCTCCAGTGAAAGAATTTTTTTAATCGGCTCGGTAGTTTTAGAGAATTCGGGATTTTGGAAAGTTTTACGCTAATTTCAACTTCCTAAATTTCGAATTTTTAAAAACTGTTCTTAGTGAGCATTTACTTCTTAAATGTCACCACTATGTCAAATTTCAAGTTTCTAGTACTAACAATTTCAATGAAATCTTAATTTTAATTTAAATAGGGATGTTCACCATTATAATGCTTAAAGACTTTTTAAAATAGGTTCGGTAATTTCAGAGTAATCACGATTTTCCAGCGTTTTCTGTGTATTTCATCCTTTTAAATTTCGAATTTCTTAAAAACCGGTCTTAGCAAGAATTTGTGTCTTTAAAAGTAACCCCCATGTCAAATTTCAATTATCTTTTCAACTATCAGTTTCAAAGGTATCGTAATTTTAGAATGTTTTTCTCTCTTGCAACCCCAACCCCCGCCCCCCCCTCCCCCTTGTAAAGCAGATAAAAAGTAACCTATGTTTAAGTAGAGATAATCACCATTTTAATACTGAAAGAATTTTTGAAATCTGCTAGGTATTTTCGGAGTAGTTGGGATTTTAGTTCGTTTTCTGCTTATTCATCTCTGTAAATTTCAATTTTTTTGGAAACCGTTCTTATCAACTATTTACGACTTAAAAGTAACTATCCTGTCAATTTTCAGTTTTCTAGCCCCAACAGTTTCAAAGTAATAGTTATTTTAGAACATTTTTTCTCGCTGGCAGCCCTTTGAAGACAGAAGTTCCGAGATTTTAGAAAAAGAAGAAGAAAGTAGCCCAAGTGCTGGCATCAAAGCCACATTGTAATTTTCCTCAGCAGTACATTTTTCGCGTTAGCGTAAAGTTTTCGAAATGCGATTTTTAAACACTGTCTTCTCAAGAGTGGGACTACGTACAGACATTAAATTCATATCATATTAATCTACATGTTTCATTATATCTTATATTTGTTTTTTGTTTAATTTCCATGAATAATAAATATGCTTTTAGCATTTTTTTCCCTTACCCATACCAACGAAATGTTAAATAAAAATAAATACAAATAGTTATTTCAGCCATGGCTCCCCATAGTCTGCAGCTAATCTTATAAGAAAAATGGCTTTGAAGGTTTTACGGTGCGCAAATTTACGATAGGGTCAAATGCGGCAGACTGGAAAACAGGAACAGTTTAAGGCACGTTCCCCAAATGCAAACAATACGGTAGGTGTACTCATAAAGTTTTTTTTTTTTTCCGCTGATGTGCCAAGTGGCATGGACGATAACTAGCGTGTCACGCGAATATCAGTAGAAGTGGCTGCGTGTGCAGTGGAGAAGGCATTTTGTTGTCTTGAATTGAGCAAAACGAAATCTGTCAACACTGTGCAACGGCATTTTCGAACACGATTTGGTAAAGAACCTCTAAAAGAAAATCTATTTATGATTGGTTTAAAAAATATATGAGTGCATCCTTAGTCACATGACACATACCAAACCGGTAATCCATTTCAGTCCACTTTGCACAAACAACCCGTAGTTTCAAAAATTTTAAACTAATCATAAATGGATTTTCTGGTTAGAGGTTCTTTTCCAAATCGTGTTCAAAAATGCCGTTGCACAATTGTGGCAAATTCCGTTTTGCTCAATTCAAGAACACAAAATGCCTTCTTCACTGCAGACGAAGTCATTTCTACTGATATTTGCATGACACGCTAACTATCGCCTATGTCACTTCGCACAGCAGCGGGAAAAAAAACTCTATGAGTATACCCACCTTACGGCTATCATTTAGGGAACGTGCCTTAAACAATTTCTGGTTTACAGCATCTGGAAGCTGTGTACTTACTTATGAATCACCCTGTATAATGTATCGAAGTTTTTGAGGAGACTTATTTGAACGACACTTCCTTGATGGCACCATAATTAACCTCTTAAGATGGTGTCTTAGAAACATTGTTTCTCTTCAGATTATGACTCAGTCAGACTTGTCATTACGAATCTGCAGTCGCTACATGACGTTATTTGACTGCAATGCTTGATGTTAAGACATCACTTGACTTTGCCCTAATCCTGAATATTAACAGGATCAGCATCACCATCCGGAGCACCAAACAAAAACTTTGCATAGGCAAATACACTTCGGACGAACCCCCCCCCCCCCTCTACCCCACAACCATCCAGCCTCAACCAGACCAATGGGCAATTATTTTAAATATACAACTGGTAAACAGACAAAAGGTGAAGTCTAACACAAAAAGGACAGAACACTCTGCCCAATGAAAAACACCAAACGATAAAATCTAATTACAGGGGGCGCTCCTTAATTCGAATTCGGTTAATTCGAAATTTCGGTTAACTCGAACTAATCCAAAAGCCCCAAAAACTTGTATTGGAATTAATTTTTAAAATATCTCATTAATTCGAACTAATTTTTATCACTTCGGTTATTTCCAACTAAAAATTTGACAAAAAAAAATCTTTTTTCTCGTTTAACGGAGAAAAAAGCACGCTATATTTATTATTTTGTGTGTCAAAATCATCTGTAAAAGCTTAAACTAAAAACACTCCAACGTACTTTTCCTCCCCTCCCCTCCCCCGCCAAGCGGAATCCACCCGCGTGAGTAGAAACAGAGCGGGCGGGAAAAAGAAGCACAAGGGGGGGGGGGGGGATGCGTTATCAATTTTATTACTTTCTTCTATCTTTACAAGAAGAAAGTATTGGATTCATGAAAATTTCCGACTTCCGGTTTTCGACGGATTTATTCGTTTTAGAAGGTCCTGAACATGATTTGACTGTTTTTAGAAAATGTCTGTCTTTGACTCCGTCTGTCTGCCTGTCTGTATGTGAGAAAAATTTTGTGGGCGCTCTATCTCAAGAACTAATGCTCGGAATTTAATAAAACTTCATATTTAGTTAGTCCCTGATAAAAATTGGTGCTGATTAGCTTTTGGTAAAAATCGCCCAGCAGGTGGCGCTGCTATGCAGCATTTTTCGCGATTTCCGCAATAGCTCTATCTCAAGAACTAATGCTCGGAATTTAATAAAACTTTATATTCAGTTAGTCTCTGATATAAATTGGTGCTGATTAGTGTTTGGTAAAAATCGCGCAGCAGGTGGCGCTGCTATGCAGCATTTTGAAGGATTTACACGATTTTAGCGATAGTCATATCTCAAGAAATAATGCACGGAATTTAATAAAACTTGAGCTTCAGTTAGACATTGATATAAATTGGTGCTGATTCTTTTTAGTGTTTGCGAAACCTGTGTGAGATAGAAGAAAGTTTTGGGATTGACACATCCGACTAGTTTTTTATCGATTTTCTTAGAATTTCAGAAAAAAAAAGAACAGTTTTTACTACAGATCCTAGGGGGCTGCGTCAGTTATGACTACAGTACAGACAAGTTAATGTGCTCTAGTTTTTCTTCCTCAGTGTGTGGTGTGACCGTATAAAAATTTAGGATGAGTACACGTGGAAAGTACAAAACCCTAACTGTGGAGACAAAGGTAGAAATTTTAAAGAAAGTAGAAAATGGCGAATGTAAAACAAAGTTAGCTATGGAATTTAAAACTATGGAATTTAAAACTATGGAATTTAAAAAAATACCTTGTCAACTTATTTGAAAAACAAGGAATCAATTTTAGTTTCATGGGAAAAATCTAAATTTGCTAGAGGAAGGAAATGCAGGAGAAATACGTCCCAAGAAAATCTAGAAAAAGCTCTGTTGCTATGGTTCCAGAATGCTAGATCTCGAAAGTTTCCGATAAATGGACCCCTAGTGCAGACGAAGGCTGATGAATTGGCAAGTCGAATGGGTATTGAAGATTTTAAATTCAATGATGGCTTTCTCGATTTAAGTCAAGGCACAATATTTCTTATCAAACTGTATGTGGTCAAAGCTCTGATGTAAACGAAGACGTGAGCACTAATTTCGGTAGGAAACTGCCAAGTCTTTTATCTACTTAACTGCCGAAAGATATTTTTAATGCGGACGAAACTGCACTTTTTTATAAACTCTTGCCAAACAAGACATTACATTTTAAAGGGGTAACTTGCGTAGGAGGTAAAAACAGTAAAGAGAGGATTACAGCTTTAGTTTGTGCTAATATGGATGGGAACGAAAAGCTTAAATTATTAGTGATTGGAAAGTCCAAGAATCCACGGTGTTTTAAAGGAATTTAAAAACACTGCCAGTTGATTATGTATCCAATGCAAAAGCATGGATGACACTAGACATCTTCAGTAGCTGGTTAAAAGGAATAGATAAGCAGTTTTCGAGACAAAAGCGTAAAATTCTCTAAAAGTTGTGGATAACGCAAGCTGCCATAACTACCTTCCAGAACTGAGTTCCATACAGGTTGAATATTTGCAGCCAAACACAACTGAGAAGCTACAACCAATGGATCAAGGAATCATCCAGAATCTTAAAACAAATTATCGTAAGAGACTCTTAAAAAAAATATTTTTTTTTTATAGATTGTGGTGAAAATTACGACATTACTCTGCTGACAGCTATAAATGATCTATACGCCGCATGGGACGCTGTTAAAGAAAGCACAATTAGTAATTGCTTTCGTCATGCTAAATTCATGCACGCTGAAAAGAACAATCATATTTAAGAATGTGACGATATTGATACCGATTTTCCTGAATTAAAAAAATTTAAATGTGATAACGTTACTTTTTCTGATTATGTAAGGGTAGATGAAGACGTAGAAGTCTGTGGAAAACTGAGCGACGATGACATAATAAAAACTATCCGAGAAGATGAAAAAGCAGAGACCTTATACGATTCAGAAGAGAATGCAGAGACTGTTAACCGTCCTAATGACCAAGCCATAATGAACTGTATAAAAATTCTGAAAGAATTTATTCAGATGGAACCTTCCTCTGAAAATGAATTGAAATGTTTGCTTCCAATCGAGAAGCTGACTGAAAAATGTAGGCATAATAAACAAAACGAAACATCCATTTTACAGTTTTTCCCAAAAGCGTAATTCATATTTTTAATTAAAGTTTTCTTTCTACTGCGTACCTACTGCTTCATTTTATGATTAAGGTAAGTCTTTATAGCTTTCTAATGTGTTTAATTTTAAATAGCATAGTATAATATTTTTTCTAGGGTTATACATACTAGGAGATTTTTCTTCTGCAGTGATACACTTTTTAAGTTTTATTTTCTCTTAACATCGGATAATTCGAACTTCCTATAATTCGAACTTCGGATTATTCGAGCTTATTTCTGAGAACCTTTGAGTTCGAATGAACGAGCGTCCACTGTACTAGAATAAAATAATACTGATAACAACTTTAAAGTCAATTTACATTACAAGAGACCTCTGCTAAATTAAAAATAACTATACCTAAATTTAAATAATAAACTAGGAAATGGGAATACAATATTTAAATTCATTCATTATAATTTCCTGAATATTAGCAGATTATTTTGCTTTTTGATGTCTGCTAAAAATGAGAATAGTATCTCGTCATTGCTAAAGCTCAACCCGTTTAAGCTAGAGAAACCTGGCAGGTAGGGGCCTGGTCGCAAGTCTAAAAAAAAAAACTTATAATACAGGCTGAATCATACCCGCCATTTAATAACCCGAAACCAAAAACTAAGCTAAAACCGGTTAGCGTAACCGCAGTGGTGAACGACGAGTGACAGTGACGGCAAACCCCAGCTCTGGCGGTAGACTAATGCTGAGCATGGCAATTACAACATGGCGGTTATTTTGGACAACAAGATGGATATGCGATTCTCCTTATAGGAAGGAGCCTTAGTCATTACGACACAGAGATGCTTCTCTCCAGTGTTGAAGCAGTTATTTTATGAGCAGTTCTTATGCTAACAGTCATGGATTTTATCGTATCTATACTATTATATAACGAGGAAACGGTGACTGACTGACTGACTGACTCATCAATGCCCAGCCGAAACTTCTAAAGTCAGATTCACGAAACTTGGACTGTAGATTGCTGTTATGGCCTAGGCAAGCAATAAGAAAGTATTTTTGAATTTCCTCTCTCCGAAGAGGGGTTAAAGGGGGGTTCGAATTTTTTAGATCATTTTGCCATATCTCAGCAGCAGTTTTAGGTAAGAGCGTGAAATTCCAGAAAATATATTTACTAAAAAAATAATTGAACACGTGTTTCAGCGATTTCAGAAATCCCCCCCCCCCCGAAGGAGGCTAAAAGGGGTGGTCGAATGTTTTAGGTCATATCTCAGAAGCAGTTATAGGTAGGAGCGCGAAAATCAGGAAAACAAATCTACTAAACAAATTATTAAACACCTATTTCAGCGATTTTAGAAATTCCCTCCAGAAGGGGGTTAAAGGGGGGTGGTCGAATGTTTTAGGTCATTTCGCCATATCTAAGCTGCAGTTATAGGTAGGAGCGCGAAAATCCGGAAAACAAATCTACTAAAAAAATGATTAAACATGTATTTCAGCGATTTTAGAAATTCCCCTCCCGGAGGGGGTTAAAGGGGGGGTCGAATGTTTTAGGTCATTTTACCATATCTCAGCAGCAATTTTAGTTAAGTGCACAAAAATCAGGAAAACAAATCTACTAAAAACATGATTAAACACGTACTTCAGTGATTTTGGAAATCCCCCCCGAAGGGGTTAAAGGGGTGTGGTCGAATCTTTTAGGTCATTTCGCCATATCTCATCAGTAGTTATAGGTAGAAGCGCAAAAATCAGGAAAACAAATCTACTAAAAAAAATATTAAACATGTATTTCAGAGATTTTAGAAATCCCCCCCGAAGGGGTTAAAGGGGGGTGGTCGAATTTTTTAGGTCATTTCGAAATATCTCAGCAGCAATTTTAGTTAAGAGTGCAAAAATCAGGAAAACAAATCTACTAACAAAATGATTAAACACCTATTTCAACGATTTTAGAAATTCTCCCCTGAAATTGGTTAAAGGAGGTGGTCGAATGTTTTAGGTCATTTCACCATATCTCAGCAGCAGTTTTATGTAGGAGCGCGAAATTAAGGAAAACAAATCTAATAAAAAATTAGTTAAACACATATTTCAGCGATTTTAGAAATTTCCCCCCAAAGGGGGTTAAAAGGAGGTCGAATTTTTTAGATCATCTCGTCATATCTCAGCAGCAGTTTTAGTTAGGAGCGCGAAAATCAGGAAAACAAATCTACTAAAAAATGAATAAAACACGTATTTCAGCAATTTTGGAAATTCCCCCAGAAGATGGTTAAAGGGGGGGGGGGGGGTTAGGTCATTTCGCCATATCTCAGCTTTTATGTAGGAGGGCGAAATTAATTAAAACAAATCTACTAAAAAATTGGTTAAACACGTATTTCGGCGATTTTGGAAACTCTCCCCAGAAGGTTGTTAAAGGGGTATTCAAAAGTTTTGGGTCATTTCGCCATATCTCAGCAGCAGATTTAGGTAGCAGCGTGAAATTCAGGAAAACACATCTACTAAAAAATGGATAAACACGAATTTCAGTGATTTTAGAAATTCCCCCGAAGGATTTTAAAGGGGGTGGTTTCGAAAATTTTAGGACATTTCGCCGTATTTGAGCAGCTGTTTTATGTAGGTGCGCGAAATTCTGGAAAACAAATCTAGTAAACAAATGATTAAACACGTATTTCAGTGAATTTGGAAATCCCCCCCCCCCCGGTTAAAGGGGGATTCAAAAGTTTTAGGTCATTTCGCCATATCTCCGAAACAGTTTTTGGTAGGAGCGAGAAATTCCGGAAAACAAATCTACTAAAAAAATGGTTAAATATCTATTTCAGCGATTTTAGGAATCCCCCCCCCCCTGAAGTGGTTAATGGGGGGGGGGGGGTCGAAAGTCTTAGGTCATTTCGCCATATCTCAGCAGCAGTTTTCGGTAGGAGCGCTAAACTCTGGAAAACAAATCTACTAAAAAAATTGTTAAACATATATTTCAGCAATTTTAGAAATCCCCCCTCCCCGAACTGAGTTAGAGGAAAGTTTTAGGTCATTTCGTCATATCTCAGCAGCAGTTTTAGGTATGAGCGCGAAATTCAGGAAAACAAATATACTTAAAAAATGGTTAAACATATATTTCAGGGATTTTAGAAATTCCCACAGAAGGGGCACACTTCTCTAACCTACATTGTAGTCAACACATTGTCTACCCGTGCAAAGCCGGGACGGACCGTTAGTCTATACTAATATTATAAAGGAGTTGTTTTTTTGTTTTTTTGTTTGTTTGTTTGTTTGTTTGTTTGTAGGGGGTAATCTCTGGAACTACCGAACCGATTTCAAAAGTGATGGTGGCAAATTGATGGTGACAACCCCTGCTCCAACATAGGCTATATTTTATGTCGGTGCCACTACCGCAGGGGGGTGCAGGAGCGAAAAAGTTCTAAAATTGCGATCTTTTCTATACTGAAGCAGCTAGAAATTTGAAATTTGGCATTGTAGTTACTTATAAGATGTAAATGCTCTCTAAAAACAAAATAAAAAAATTCGAAATTTAAAAGGGGGAAATGAGCGAAAAGCGTTCTAAAAACATTCTAAATTACAATTTCTATGGAATCTCTGGAACTACCGAACCGATTTGAAATTTGGCGTTGTAGTTATTTATAAGATGTAAATGCTCTCTACAAAATAAAAAAAAAATTCGAAATTTAAAAACGGTGAAATGAGCGAAAAGCGTTCTAAAAACATTCTAAATTACAATGTCTATGGAATCTCTAGAACTACCGAACCGATTTGAAATTTGGCGTTGTAGTTACTTATAAGATGTAAATGCTCTCTAAGAACAAAATAAAAAAAAAATCGAAATTTAAAATAGGTGAAATGAGCGAAAAGCGTTCTAAAAACATTTTAAATTACAATTTCTATGGAATCTCTAGAACTACCGAACCAATTTGAAATTTGGCGTTGTAGTTACTTATAAGATGTAAATGCTCTCTAAGAACAAAAAAAAAAAATCGAAATTTAAAAGGGTGAAATGAGCGAAAAGCGTTCTAAAAACATTCTAAATTACAATTTCTATGGAATCTCTAGAACTACCGAACCGATTTGAAATTTGGCGTTGTAGTTACTTATAAGATGTAAATGCTCTCTAAGAACAAAATAAAAAAAATTCGAAACTTAAAAGGGTGAAAGGAGCGAAAAGCGTTCTAAAAACATTCTAAATTACAATTTCTATGGAATCTCTAGAACTACCGAACAGATTTGAAATTTGGCATTGTAGTTACTTATAAGATGTAAATGCTCTCTAAGAACAAAATAAAAAAAAATCGAAATTTAAAAGGGTGAAATGAGCGAAAAGCATTCTAAAAACATTCTAAATTACAATTTCTATGGAATCTCTAGAACTACCGAAACGATTTGAAATTTGACGTTGTAGTTACTTATAAGATGTAAATGCTCTCTAAGAACAAAATAAAAAAAATCGAAATTTAAAAGGGTGAAATGAGCGAAAAGCGTTCTAAAAACATTCTAAATTACAATTTCTATGGAATCTCTAGAACTACCGAACAGATTTGAAATTTGGCATTGTAGTTACTTATAAGATGTAAATGCTCTCTAAGAACAAAATAAAAAAAATCGAAATTTAAAAGGGTGAAATGAGCGAAAAGCGTTCTAAAAACATTCTAAATTACAATTTCTATGGAATCTCTAGAACTACCGAACCGATTTGAAATTTGGCGTTGTAGTTACTTATAAGATGTAAATGCTCTCTAAGAACAAAATAAAAAAAATTCGAAACTTAAAAGGGTGAAAGGAGCGAAAAGCGTTCTAAAAACATTCTAAATTACAATTTCTATGGAATCTCTAGAACTAGCGAACAGATTTGAAATTTGGCATTGTAGTTACTTATAAGATGTAAATGCTCTCTAAGAACAAAATAAAAAAAATCGAAATTTAAAAGGGTGAAATGAGCGAAAAGCGTTCTAAAAACATTCTAAATTACAATTTCTATGGAATCTCTAGAACTACCGAACAGATTTGAAATTTGGCATTGTAGTTACTTATAAGATGTAAATGCTCTCTAAGAACAAAATAAAAAAAATCGAAATTTAAAAGGGTGAAATGAGCGAAAAGCGTTCTAAAAACATTCTAAATTACAATTTCTATGGAATCTCTAGAACTACCGAACCGATTTGAAATTTGGCGTTGTAGTTACTTATAAGATGTAAATGCTCTCTAAGAACAAAATAAAAAAAAATCGAAACTTAAAAGGGTGAAAGGAGCGAAAAGCGTTCTAAAAACATTCTAAATTACAATTTCTATGGAATCTCTAGAACTAGCGAACAGATTTGAAATTTGGCATTGTAGTTACTTATAAGATGTAAATGCTCTCTAAGAACAAAATAAAAAAAATCGAAATTTAAAAGGGTGAAATGAGCGAAAAGCGTTCTAAAAACATTCTAAATTACAATTTCTATGGAATCTCTAGAACTACCGAACAGATTTGAAATTTGGCATTGTAGTTACTTATAAGATGTAAATGCTCTCTAAGAACAAAATAAAAAAAATCGAAATTTAAAAGGGTGAAATGAGCGAAAAGCGTTCTAAAAACATTCTAAATTACAATTTCTATGGAATCTCTAGAACTACCGAACCGATTTGAAATTTGGCGTTGTAGTTACTTATAAGATGTAAATGCTCTCTAAGAACAAAATAAAAAAAATTTGAAATTTAAAAGGGTGAAATGAGCGAAAAGCGTTCTAAAAACATTCTAAATTACAATTTCTATGGAATCTCTAGAACTACCGAAACGATTTGAAATTTGACGTTGTAGTTACTTATAAGATGTAAATGCTCTCTAAGAACAAAATAAAAAAAATCGAAATTTAAAAGGGTGAAATGAGCGAAAAGCGTTCTAAAAACATTCTAAATTACAATTTCTATGGAATCTCTAGAACTACCGAACAGATTTGAAATTTGGCATTGTAGTTACTTATAAGATGTAAATGCTCTCTAAGAACAAAATAAAAAAAATCGAAATTTAAAAGGGTGAAATGAGAGAAAAGCGTTCTAAAAACATTCTAAATTACAATTTCTATGGAATCTCTAGAACTACCGAACCGATTTGAAATTTGGCGTTGTAGTTACTTATAAGATGTAAATGCTCTCTAAGAACAAAATAAAAAAAATTCGAAATTTAAAAGGGTGAAATGAGCGAAAAGCGTTCTAAAAACATTCTAAATTACAATTTCTATGGAATCTCTAGAACTACCGAACAGATTTGAAATCTGGCATTGTAGTTACTTATAAGATGTAAATGCTCTCTAAGAACAAAAAAAAATCAAAATTCAAAAGGGTGAAATGAGCGAAAAGCGTTCTAAAAACATTCTAAATTACAATTTCTATGGAATCTCTAGAACTACCGAAACGATTTGAAATTTGACGTTGTAGTTACTTATAAGATGTAAATGCTCTCTAAGAACAAAATAAAAAAAATCGAAATTTAAAAGGGTGAAATGAGCGAAAAGCGTTCTAAAAACATTCTAAATTACAATTTCTATGGAATCTCTAGAAGTACCGAACCGATTTCAAAAGTGATGGTGGCAAATTGATGGTGACAACCCCTGCTCCAACATAGGCTATATTTTATGTCGGTGTCACTAACCCCAGGGGGGTGCAGGAGCGAAAAACGTTCTAAAATTGAGATCTTTTTTATACTGAAGGAGCTAGAAATTTGAAATTTGGCATTGTAGTTACTTATAAGATGTAAATGCTCTCTAAAAACAAAATAAAAAAAATTCGAAATTTAAAAGGGTGAAATGAGCGAAAAGCGTTCTAAAAACATTCTAAATTACAATTTCTATGGAATCTTTAGAACTACTGAACTGTTTTCAAAAGTGATGGTGGCAAATTCTTGGTGACAGTCCCTGCTGCAACAGCCTCTTTAATAAAAAAACTATGCAATTTCCATGCCAGTGTTGGGGGCAAACATTTTTGTCCTAGAAAAAAAGTGAGAAGATTGATAGTGTTGACGTTAGCGTTAAATTCGCTCTTTGTCAAATTGTCTGAGACTGCAATTGATAAAATGCAATTAACAGATGTTCGTAGTTATTAATGTTCGTAGAATTTATATTATTTTTCAGGGTCATACAAAATAAGTCAGATATATTACGATGTATGGCCAGGGATTGCTTAAAATACATTTTAATGATAATAAAATATTTAAAATAAATTTAAAAGCTTTTTTTTTTTTTTACACTCTTTTATTTGACTTAACTTGACTCGTGTATGTGAAGCTAGAATTTTGTAATCGATTTTTCCCTCACTTCCTGATAGGCTAGAATTATAAAATTTATATATACAAATGTGTTTCAGATGACAATACGACATATTAATATTTCTACTTTCTCTCTTTCTCTTTCTCTCTCTCTCTCTCCCTCTCTCTCTCTCTCTCTCTCTCTCTCTATCTATCTATCTATCTATCTATCTATCTATCTATCTATCTCTCTATCTCCCACCTCTCCCTCTCCCTCCCTGTCGCTCTTTCCCCTTCTCAGCATCCCTCTCCCCTCCATCCCCCCCCCCTGTCTCCCACTTTAAATATATTACATTACGAATTGATTTATTTCAGAAATATTTTGTTAAAAAAAATTTCATAGTTTATGTTGGTGTTACGGTAATGTTTCATTAATGGTTATATATATATATATCCATATACATATCTGACATATGTCATGCTGTATCTCTCTTATTTATGAAACGATTTGGATGTAACTGAGTATGTGTATAGGACATACCAAGGTCTCGACCGAGTTCGTTGCCTAGCTTCATCCGCCATCTTGTTTCAAAATGGCGGCCAGTTAAAAATTTTAAAATTTTAAAAATTTAAAAACAAGCACAAAAAGATTATAAATTGAAAAAAAAATTGTTTCTGTTAAGTTATAACATGATACAAGGATTCTGGAACATTTTCTGCTTTTGCTATATCTTAAAAAATGGCTGAGATATAGCTGTTTGAAATTCTAGGGTAACTGAGATTTTGAAATAATCTCATATTTGTTATACTGTAACTCTCGTATTTATAGACCGATATGAATGTGATTTATCATGTGCACAGAACATATCAAGGTCTCGACCGAGCTATCTTTTCCTTCCGGTACAGGCCGAAAGGACTTTTATAAAGTGTATCACAAAAGTGATTTGTAATTGGTGATTTTATATTTTTTGTTAATAATGAAATTTTCTGCGAACAATTATACCTTTAAAAATGTTCGATTGTTATATTGTTGACTGCAGAGTTGTAAATATTATTTCATCGTTAATTTAAGAAAAAAACTGATAAACATTCAAGTACTGAGATAACAATGTCTGTAAACAATAGAACGTAACAATGACCTCCAATTTTGTAACTCAAACAATTGATATGACCTCTTTCTTAAAACGTTCTGTCGTATGCCTTGTTAGCTTGCTTACTTTTGATAAACCGATTAACTGTTTTCGTGTATTAATTAATTGTTTTTAAAGTTATTGCTGTGCATTTGACTTCTTTTGAAGTTAAAAGTGTGTTTGAATTATGAAGAGAAATCGAAATATAATGCGTAGAATCGCAAACCTTTTGTAAGTAATTAGTACAAATTAGATTTGTATTGCTACATAATAACTATAGCCTAAGTTAGCATTCCTTATGTATGTTATGACAACGATACTACAGATACATTAATTTTCCCATATGAACTGTTTCTATTCTATACACGCGTCGATAAGAATTTTTCCAGGGAATTTCTGCTAAGATGTAGTATCCTCCCTATCAGTTTTTGGAACGTTTTCTGACTTTGTAATTTGGAATAAACATATGTAACAGTATATTTTCATATATTTAAAAAGTCAGAATACTTTCACATTTAATCAAGAATCTTATTTATATGTTTCTGTTATTTTTAAATGAGACGTGCTTTTCAGTTTAATTCAAAACGCGTATTTTTATATGTACGCATTTAGTCATTCATATTATATAACACAGAAAATATTATTCTAAGTGATCTAAAATCGATCTTTTTTTTTTAATCGCTGAGTATGGATATTACATCTCTACACAAATCACATTTCTTAAGCAATCGAAAACCCACCTTCTTTAGTTTTATTTTGCATTATTTTAAATTATTACTAATTCTAAAAGTAGTTTAAATCTAAACTATACACAGAAAACATGTTTGACCTTTCATAAAATAGCATTTAGTATAATAATAATAATAATAATAATCAAATACATAAGTTATCTTTCAATTTATGTTGAAATAACTGACATTACCAGTAATGTATTCATTTTATAATTTATTATACCTTCTTAACCAATTGAGTGAAATTAACCAAGCTTCATATTTATTTTATTTCTCTAAAATTTTGATATTGCATTGATCTTTTAAAACTTACGTTAATTCAAATTTGTTAATGATCCAATCCCTCTTATGAAACTGCATAGCTTCCATGATAAAAGACGGTCATTCAATTTATTATTATAGTTATAATTTTCTTTTCTCTTGAATTAATTAGAACTTAGTTAAAGTCAAGTAAATATCCCGTAAATTTACTTTATTCGGACTTCTTCTTTTTATTTATTTATTTATTTATTTATTTATTTATTGTATACAGGGGATTCAAAAATTACAGTTAAAATTTGAAAGGATGTTAGAGGGAACCTAAGTAAGCATTTTTCGTAATAGAATGTGTATCCGGAAATGGCACGTTTAAGAGCTGATGGCGAATAAATATGTGAAAGGTGCAACAGCGTAAAAGTGCCATCTATTGGCATTTATACGCAACATTTCCGGACACACATTCTACTACATAAAATCCTTATTACGGTCCCCTCTACTGTCCTGTAAAATTTTGCCAAATAGTTTCCTATCACATAGATTGTTTTATACGACGGGAAGCTGAAAAATAAATTTCCTTAGTCGTACGCCACCAAATGTCGTCTTCACATGAAATCGATATCGTGTTTCTTGCATTCCAATACGATTTCTCTCGGGGAAAAGATGAGGAGGAAATTTATTTTCCGACTAACTTTCGCACATTGCTGTGTATACATGCACAAAAACACGAATACGTGATAAAATAAAACCGTTTGGTTGGAAGATACTAAACGATACTCACAGATAGAGATACATCCGGTGGGTATGACAATTAAACACCTGACATTAAAACAAAACATCGAAAGAAGGTGGCTGAATGTGATAGAGATAGCGAACGAGAGGCATTAATGAGTGAAAAATTAATTTCTAATTATCACTTTATTCAAAGAAAAGAGGCTTTTACATTTGCCTATCTTGCAGCCAACCATACGAGATTAAATTTTATCTTGAAAATACATCAATGTCTTGAATTTCAATTACAAAAGATTACTACTATCCACTCTGGAAGAGATTTGTTTTTAAGTGAGTTCGTAATTATATAAATATGTAGCACCTATAGTCATCGTCTAGCCCGTCCTTCTGTCCACATATAAGAGCTCAAAAACTACCCAACCGAATGGTTTGAAATTTAATATATATAATCGTTGCAGAATTTTGTGGAGACATTTCAAATTTTATAAAATTCACATCAAAATTTAAAAAGATAATTAATAAAAGTTTTCTTCTTTCTATTAAATTCTATCACACATAATTAATTCAATGATAACCTATGATAGGTAATGATTCTAGGTTGCCATGGTGATTACGTCCTATTTAAGATGGAGTCCTATTACTTCCGTATTAGTCAATTATATACCGAATTTGTATATTAAAAGTGATTAATTATGTTAATCCTATAATCAATCTACTGACAGTTTTTTGAATAGATGTTACCGGAAAAATAGAAAAAGAGACTAAATAAGGATTTCAAGGTCTGAAATTTTCAAAGTTACGATCAAGTTTCCCATTGGAATTTTCGGTAAATGTCAACAAAAGATAAAATGTTGCGAACTTAAAATGTACTTATTTTATTACGGAAATTATTCATATCATAATAACAGACGATATAATTCATTTTTTCAGTGCAATAATAAATATAACTTTCTTTTTTTTACATTGTCTAGTATTGGAACTTTGCACATAGTATAATTTTAATGTAACAGAATTGAAATGAATTGTTTCTAAAAGTGTATTGAAACTTAATTTCATAAAATAAAATTAATATCTGTAATATGAAAATCTGCGCATAAAAATTTTGGGAGGTATTTTAGAATAGTATTTTTTCATATGTGAGAACTTTAATTTTTGGCCTTTTGAATATAAAAAAACTATGTAAATTTGCAAAAGTGTTCAAAAATAAGGTACACTCTAAAAGATAAGACTTTTGAAGTGTATAACTAATAACACTTTTCAAGTGTAAGCATGTTCAACAAACTTGTTTACAGACAAATATCAGCAATTAGCAGCATTAGCATTACATTAAAAGTAATAGTATTTTGTTACGCTTGCACGAGCAAATTCAATCACACGGCGGGAAAATGTTCAATTGAAAATAGATAGCATCTTAAAAATCGATATTCGGGTTAGAGAAAACGGATAATTCTATATATATATATATATATATATATATATACGTCTGTGTCTATATTTCACTTTTCAGCCACAACTGCCCAGCGCAGACCACTGGAGTTTGTGTGTGTGTGGTAGTAGCCGCCTCGAGGCTCTCCCATCGCGGCACTATTATGCTGGTGGTTGCATGTCGGTAGCTGTGTGGGAGGATAGGGTGGTTGAAAGTGGTCAACCTAGGGCATTTTCATACTTCGATCAAAATGTTCTAAAAAATGTTTGGAATCTTCTTCAACTGGAATTGGTTCATTCAACTTAACAGGAACTAATTAAGACAGAGATAACTCAATAAGATGATTTCGTGCCCCCTACTGGTGGAAATTGAAAGTAAACGATATTGTAGCACGCCTGCTATACAATGCCGTAGGGCAGCGGGGACGAGTACCGGAGTTTCGTTTGGAAATAGGTTTGTTTAGAACAAAATGTGCGCCGAAATTGACTTTTTTTTTTATCGAAACCGCAAAAGAAAATTGCTGATTTCCGGGCAACGCCGGACGGATCAGCTAGTACAATATAAAAATGATTAGGGAATGTTTCCAAAAATCAGTGGCAGGGAAAGAAATTTTTTTAAATGTTTCTTCGAATCTCGCAAATATATTGTTTCCTGAGGTTAATAAAGGTAAAGAAGGCATTTCGGAATTGTGGGTAATCTGGCAGAAGTTGCTGTATATTTCCATAGATTAAGATACAATTGTGTTTTTTCGCCTTATAATTTTTCAAACATTTAGACTTTTTTAACTTCTATACCCTCACGCTCTTTAAAGAGAGACCATTCACAAATCGAGGACTGTGTCCTTTAGATCCAAAATATATTAACAAGTGTGAAAAATGTATCAAAAATCCATCTAAGTAAAGCTTTACACATTGTAATGATGTAAGAAGTCAAATGATAGCATTTAATCTTTGAAATATATTTTAATAAAGCAATTCAAAAAACTTTTTCAAAGTGTTTTCCTCTCGTCTCCAATATATCACTGAGTTCTTCTAGTGATGCTTCTGCACATATTTGCATCACAATAAAAATATAACTTCGAAGATTTCCGCCAATAAAACGGACATATTATTTTTAAGTGCCGAAAAGCTCTGAAGTTTCAGAAAATTCGAAGAATCAAAATGCAGTGCGTATTGGTAGTAAAGTATTAATTTTTACTGTTTTACATGTCAAGTATGAAGAAAAGTTTTCTAAATATATATTATTATTGGACACAGGGCCGTTTAAAAAATTAAAAATGTGTAACTTTTTCAAATTTAATGGAAAGTATTTCATCAACATGATTTTATGTCTACCTTATTTTGGACACTTATGCAATACGCATTGCCTACGTACCTTCATCAGGAAAAAACTTACAGCCCATTTCATTCTTCTTGAAACCCCCAGTATTTATAAGCATATATAATTAAAAATGGAAAAACCTTAATTTCATTTTTTTTTTAATCTAGACGTAAACTTGTCGAACATTTTCCCATTCCGTGTTATAGCTACATTTGTACATTTAACAAATATTTTTATTTTTGCAGTGCCATCCGTGGTACCAGAAATGAAAATAGAAACAATGAAGTAATTCATAGTCTTCAGAATGGTGAAATAGATAATATTGATCGAAACGTCCGTGAAGATTTGCAGAATAATCCTCCAATTGAAATTGATAAAGACCAGAACAATAGAAACATTCATGTCATAATAGAAGCATGCTCTAATAATGAAAATGAATTGCATAAAGGAGACCATGTTAACATTCAAAAGAAATATACAACCACAGACAAGACACATCAAGACTACCCTGAAGAACTCAATCCTTTTAGAGATCATTTCAATAACAAGAACCAGGATAATTACCCAACGGATTTGAATCCCTTCGAAGATGAATATCCCATAGAACTGAATCCCTTCGAAGATGCATATCCCATAGAACTGAATCCTTTCGAAGATGAATATCCCATAGAACTGAATCCATTTGAAAATGAAAATGTAACAAATGAAATGATCCCTTTTGATATCAATATAAGTAGCTTCAAAGATGACACTTTCAATAACATCAATAGTTACGATGATATACATAATCCCTTTTATGAAGAAGATAATCTCATAGAAGATAAATATTCAAGAAAAAACATTTATGAAATGCCTAATCAACGAGAAAATAAAACAAAAAAAAAGAGTTTAAGTGAAAATAACATTTCAGAAAAATATTCTACATCTAACAATATTTTACCATTTATGAAACATTCCGTTTCTGCTCCTGATATTTTGGATGAAACTGTAGATAAAAAATTACAATTTTTGAAAAACAAAGTGAAATTTCAGGATGTAGAAAATAAAATAAAAATTAAGACTCCTGTATCTCTAGTTGAGCTCGAAGAAAAATCAAGAAAAATCAATACAAAATCACCTTTGCCTCCTATTGAAACAATAGCTCTTGAAGAAAAATCAAGAAAAATAAAAAGAAAAGCACCTTTACCTCCAATTGAAACACAAGATCTTAAAGAAAAATCAAAAAAAGTTAAAAGACAAGCTCCTGCACCGCCAATTAATAGAATATCTCATAATGGAAAATCAAGAAAAATTAAAAGACAAGCTCCTGCACCTCCATCTCAAAGAATGCCCCTGGAAGAAATATCAAGAAAGATAAATAGAAAAGCACCTTCGCCACCTATTGAAACACAAGATCTTAAAGAAAAATCAAGAAAAATTAAAAAACAAGCTCCTGCACCTCCAATTGAAAGAACATCTCACAAAGAAAAATCAAGAAAAATTAAACGACAAGCTCCTCAGCCGCCAATTGAAAGAAAACCAATAATGATGATAAGAAGAGCCCCTTCACCTCCATCGCCACAAACATCACAAGTAAGTTTAAAATATTTTTATAACCGTAAGAATATCATTAGATATGAAATATATTATGCTCTCCGAATGTAGTACAAATTTAATTAAACTTTAAATTTATTAGTTTGAAACATAACTATAAAATTCTTTGAAAATGAACTTAACGTTCAAGTTTAATATTATGTATCTCGTCGATTATTTGCAATGATATTCATTGACACAAATTTGAAAAACATGTACGTCAGAAAAATTAGTCCATTTCAGTCTTTTACTTAAATTATTAAATAATTATTGATAAAAATCCGTTGTAAATGATTAAATGTTTTAGAAGGAATTCGGATTTTACTTGTTATTAATTTCCAGAACAAAAAGTATATTTTATAATTTCATAAAAAGGAAGAATTTCATTTTTCTATACAAGAGGCATTTAAAAAGAAGCATTATACAGTGTGATTATAAAAAAACTATCCCGATATATGAGCCCCTAACTGTCATACCGTTCACAGAAACTGAATGAAATTCTGGCTTAAAGTATTTTGAGGTATGCGCTCAAGAATCATGTGAAAAACAACAGTTAAATTCTAACAGTAACGGTTACAGTGACAAAATTTTGAAAATTTCAAATGGCAACACCTACTTTTTTTTATTTGAATGTGATCTTCATAGTAAAAAACCATAAAAAGCGTTGGAACGGTACCTGTAGCACGAAAATCACCGGTGCTAGACAGAATAAGAAGAACAGTGAAAACAACCAATAAAGACAGAGAAGCAACAGAAAACAAAACATTTTATTGTGTTTCATGCATTTTCCATTTCGCACACGACGACACTTTACATGCAGCAGATGGTGGATAGCACTGAACAATAAAATGTTTTACTTTCTGTTGCTTCTCCGTCCTTTATTGGTTGTTTTCACTTTTCTTCTTAGTCTGTCTAGCGCCGGCGATTTTCGTGCTACAGCTACCGTTCCAACGCTTTTTATGGTTTTTCACTATGAAGATCACATTCCAATAAAAAGAAGTAGGTGTTGCCATTTGAAATTTTCGAAATTTTGTCACTGTAACCGTAACTGTTAGAATTTAACTGTTGATTTTCACATGATTCTTGAGCGTATACCTCAAAATACTTTAAGCCAGAATTTCATTCAGTTTCTGTGAACGGTATGACAGTTAGGGGCTCATATATCGGGATAGTTTTTTTATAATCACCCTGTATATAAATAAACTACTTTAAACTGTATTAAAAAGTATACTCATTGACAAATACTGAGAATTTTAAGTCACTAAATGGGGTGGAATAAATTCCTCTCGAAAGAATTCTAAAAAACTATACATAAAATTCGAAATTATTTTGCAGATTACATAAAAATGCATGGTTTTAGAAAACTCTTCAAAATTACTTTTAAGAAAATCAAGATAACATATTTTGTTGTGTAACTTCTTGCCATTTTACACATTTGAAAGTTTTTTATTTTAAGTTCTATCCAAATTCTTGTGATTCAAGATCGTTTGCACTAAATTTTGTCTTTTTAAATGGAGCGATTTCTTATTTCTATACATGAGGCATTTAAAAAGAAGCATTATTTACAAATAAAGTAATTTAAACTGTTTTAAAAATATATACTCATCCTCAAATACTAAAAATTTTGAGTCCCTAAATGTGGAGAAATAAATTCCTCTCCAAAGAAATCTAAAAAACTATCTACAAAATTCAAACGTATTTTGCAGATTTCAAAAAAATGCTTGGACTTAAAAATCTCTTCAAAAATGTTTTTAATAAAACCAAGATAACATATTTTAGATGTATAATTTCTTGCAATTTTACTAATTTGAAATTTTTTGATTGTATGTTTTATCCTAATTCTTGTGATTAAAGATCTTTTGCATTTAATTTCATACTTTTATGACTTTTTTAAGACGTGACCACTTGAAACACGATTGTGGCATCGAGCATTTGTTCTCTATCAATTTTGGAAATAAATCACTTCTTCTATATACTATTATAAACATACTCAGTGTTGAATTCAGGAGGTGACCCGGGGAGAATTCTACCTCCACGGAGAATTAAAATGTTCCTCCTGGATTAAAATATCTGTAAAATTAAAAATATCTGTAAAAATTGATAACTAATAAAATTAAAAAATGTTTATTTATTTTGCAGGTTACAGAAAAACCACGGATGCATGGATTTCGAAAGTTCCTTAAACGTATTTTAAAGAAGGATAACATAAATTAGAAGACTCTCGTCTTACCTGTTTACTTATTTGGACTTTCTGGATTTTAAATTTTGTTCTGCTTTATGTGTTTTAAAAGTGATTTAAGTGTGATTTAAGTGTGTTTATTGTGTTTTGTGCTGAATATTGTTTTTGTACCTTTATCCCGGACGTGACTATATATAACTCGAATATGACTTTGTTTATTCCCTAATTTGTCTGCTTCTTCCTGTGCTGATTTTCCATCAAGACAACGCCACCAGTCTTTTCTGAATTGCTGCCACAACTTCCATCTATTTTGTATTTTCCATCAAGACATTGCCATCTGTCTTTGCTGTCATCTGTCTCTGCTGCCATCACCTTTACTCCAACACAAGCACCGAGCTACGACCTATAACATCAAAGGCGTAAGGCGGTGCCCACAAGGGAGCAACATGTAGCCTGCCTCCAAGTGGTGCTCTCGGTCAACATTTTTGCCTCGAGCGGAAATGGCTAAAAGGTTACACAAATGAAGATCTTCGTAGAGTTTGAATTTATTGCATGAAGAAATGTCTGCACAAATGGCTGAAACTGTAAAAGAAAATTCTTCTAATACTGCGTTCCACGATGTTGAACTACATCAGCGTGACACGGAAATTTATCAGGTATCCAATAAAGAAAAAACAATAGAAAATGAAGAAAAAAATCCAAGGTAAAGAAAAACCGTAGCCTTTGTTGCTGCGTGAAAAATGAACCAACTTAGAATGGCTTAGTCATCCTCCAAGGCGGGAGATTGAGGGTGGTGGGTAGGCGGGAACCCTCCGTGATTAAAAGAAAATTATTAGTCTAGGATTAAAAATAGCATAATCAAACTTGTTCTGATTTTGGAGTCATAAGTCTATGTATTCTGATGGAAGAATAGCAGGAACTTTATGACACCTTTTTATTTTTATATTTAGCACACATATTTTCCAGCTAATATTTACATATATGCAGCCTAAACAGAAAGATCTAATACAAGGCTATTGGTACTGCGATATAATTCAAAAATTAACTAAAAATATCAGATGCTGCCACTTCTATAAAGTTCATTATCCAGCAAAGTTTCAAAACAACATAGATGTTGAATAAAATATTTCAAAGAACATAATAAAACGCCAAATACAAAAGTTTAAAAAAAAATCAAATCTAGTAATGTTAAGTTAAACACTTTGTTCGGTGAAATAAAAACATATTAAGAACCAAAAGTCTTCTATTTCGAATTAAAAGCAGATACCATTCAAAAATACTGCACTACAAGTCATGCTGGGCGGAACGGAGGCCGCAACAACATTCCGGCCTCCAATTTGTTCCAAAATCACTGTAAGAATGCATGTTTTACCGGAGACTTATATAATGGATATAATCTCCCTAATATTCGCATAGATCCCTACATGCCTGTAAATTTCATGATACAAAAACAATTCTTATTAGGCTCTTATATCTGAGACAAATTCCAAATTTAAAATTTTTGAAGCATGTGGCGAAGAAGCTAAATATGATTGAATGCAATCTATATTTATATTTATAATAATTAATCAAGATTTATATTTATTTAAATATGTATGCAGTAATCTTTCAAGATAATGTGAATTCTTTTACCTGATACACCACTTAGAGCAGGTAAGCATATAACATGTGCTAGCCTTTCTCTTTGAGGTTTTATTTTTATTTATTTTGGTTTCACCTCCTCTTTATAAGGGGCACATTGGTTAAAGGTTGCAATTTTTTAACAAATCCAATGTATGCATGTAAGGAAATATAGATATTTTTAAAGATATAAATGTGTTAGAATTCAGTTTGAAGGTTCTATAAAATTCTCTATACATTGCAAATGTTAATTAACCACAATCTACAGTTTATGTTGTAATATTTAAACCCAACATTAGTAATTCATGAAAGTGGTTTGGGACGCGAGACACTGAATATTGCTTGGGTAGAGCTTGTGCACCAAATATTCCTTTGGTGAAACTTGCACTGCAAGTCTTATGGCCATGGCATTTTCATCGGCAATGTGCACCAAATATTCCTTTGGTGACACTTGCGCTACAAGAATTAAAGCATGTCTTTCTCATCGGCAATGCTCACCGAATATTCCTTCGGTAGAGCTTGCGCTACAAGAATATATGCCATAGCTTCAACATCGGCAATGCTCACCGAATATTCCTTCGGTAGAGCTTGCGTTCAATGACTAAATGACATGGATTTTTTAACGGCAATGTGCACCAAATATTGATTTGGTGACACTTACGCCAAAATCAAAGACACCGAAATCAAAGACATTTGTTTTAGGGGTACCACATTCATAAAATCTTGCACCTGAAACACTTGTCTTTGATTTTGACAAGCCCCAAGCCTCGAAGAAGATGTGAAGAAGATTAAGAATTAAAGCATGGCATTCTCATCGGCAATGTGCACCAAATATTCCTTTGGTGACACTTGCGCTACAAGAATTTATGACATGGCTTTCTCATCGGCAATGTGCACCGAATACTCCTTCGGTGGCACTTGCGCTTTACGAACGTATGCCATGGTTTCTACATCGGCAATGCTCCCCGAAAAACTCACGTCTTGCATCACTTTCATGAATGTCTATCTTTACTTAAAATATTACAACATAAACTGTAGATTGTGTTTAATTTCTATAGAATACATAGATATATTTGCAAAGAAACGTTTCACTGTTTATATTAGCAACGACTAATGATGATTTGTTTATATGTTATAGGTCATTTCCTTTTTTTCAATAGAAAGCATGAGTTTAGTTAGATTAACCTGAATTGCATAATCATATGTGTACGAAATGGATAAAAATTGAAAATAAAATTTATTATTGTTTCTCATACATCTTAGCTGTAAATTTCATTTTTTACATTTGGAACGATGTGTGGCTTTTAAGTTTTTTTTTTTATTTTCAGGTCGCGATATCTGAGAGTTTACTGTATACATATATTTATACATAGTGTTACGTTTTCTTTAATGTATTTTTTTACATTATGTATTTTTTTTAATTATGTAATTTGTATGTTTTTTTTAACTTTATTTTATTAATATACATTACAAAATACTGATAGCTCAGTCATGCCTGTTGTCAGGCACCATTTTTTAACCCGCCTAAATCGAAGACGTTTGTTTTAGTGTTGATTTATACATAGTATTTTGCACCTAAAACACTTGTCATTGATTTAGTCCAGTCCCAAGCCTGGACAAAAGAGTGAGGGAAAAATGGTAAAAATATACGGCGCTCACTTTTTCCCCATGTTTCAGTTTCACAGATCTTTGTAAAAAAGACAAAACGGCATCAAGACGGGAGTCCTACTTAGGAGGCATACACCACTCATGGATAATAGTAGTCTTGGCTATGCATCTGCCTATGATCGGAGGTGTGAGTTTTCACAAAACGAAAACGTCTATAAGACTTCTGACTTTCTGTAAGTTTGAATTTTTTTTCATTAATATTTACTGCATATGACATTTTTTTAACCCACCGAAAACGAAGACATTTGTTTTAGGGGTACCATATTCATGAAATCTTGCACCTGAAACACTTGCCTTTGATTTTGACCAGTCCCAAGCCTGGACCAAGTTGTGAAGGGGAGATGTCTGTTGGTCCTTTTTTTTCAGATTTCAGTTTGAGTTCTTTGCAGAGTTGACTGTGAAGGAACACACTAACGAAGACAACGAAGGTAAATAAAAGAGGTAATTTCTATGTATATGATCTTTTACGCAAAAATTTTCAAATTTTCAGATTTCTGCTGTTGTTTGGGTCAAAATTTTAGTGTATGTTCAAAATTTTAATTGTAACAAATGGGCTGATAAGTTCCCAGTCTGGCACACAGATGGCGTTGCAATCGCCGAACCGATGTTTTTTTTAGTAAATACTAACCTTTAGAAGGTAGCAGAAAAAATGGCATGACGATTCGCAATGTGGATAAAACGTTAGAGTGGTTTCAGTTGAAAGACTTTTTTGATAAACAAAAAAATGGATAAACAAGAATTTCAAGAATTGTTATTTGATGGGAAAAAACATCGTTCAAACAAAAGCTTGGCTTGATAAGCGTTATCTGGACATGCTACTACTGGACTAAGTCAGCCATTATTGACTGGTTTGCTGAATTTAAACGTGGTCGTTCGGACACAAGTGATGCACCACACAAAATAGGTGGTTACTCCGGAAAACATAAAAAAAGTCCACAAAATCGTTTTGGGGAACCGTAAAGTGAAGTTGCAGGAGATAGTTCAGACTCTGAAGATATCCAAGGA